>OZ026517.1:26357181-27728430 GCA_964019695.1 Loripinus fragilis | reverse complement strand
GTGCAGGCTGGTCTGTGCTTGTGTTATTCGCAAACCCCGAAGACAGGTTTTCTCATGTTGAGACCCATTTAATAGGCAAGTCCTTTCGGCATATATGGTTAGATTATCTATAAAAATGATTGTATAACATGTAAACTGTAATCATTATAATTAGTTTTAGTGGATAAAAAACTATGTGCAAAATAAGATACAGAAAATATACCATAATAGAAATATAAATGAAAATTATGCAAAATATTCCACTTTATACTATAAATTATGAGTATATGTATTTGTAAACATGAAACATGTAAACAGCCAAGCCCACAAGTTAGTGGCATTGATTACACTGGCATTATGCGAAAATGTCCAAATACAGCTGTCCAGTTTGGCAACAGAAATAGTTTTTGACCAGAGAAAATTCATCATAGATTCAGATAAGCCATTTTTATGGTAAAATTTGGATTAAATCTTGTCCATCAGTTTTAACTAATGTTTTTGGTGCTAAAAAGAACCGTCTCAATGAGATGGTTCTTTTGGCTACACACAATTTAGTTTTTGTTGAGAAATAAGAAAATCAAATTTTAAATAACCCTTTCCTCCATAATAAAGCCTTTTGACGGCTTTGAAATATCTGTATTTGAAAATATTATGGAAAATGGAGCATTTGCTCATTTGGAGCAAATGCTCCATTTTCCATAATATTTTCAAAATTATTCAAAATTTAAATTTTTTTGAATTTTTTCAATGTTGTCTAAAAATAGAAAATGATGGCATGATCAAAAAATAGCCTATGGAGAAAGGGTTAAACACCCCAATCTATAGGCCTGCTTTCTCCTCAGTGTGAGCAGTGTGTGCTCTTGTGGCACAGCTAGCACAGAGTAGGTTACCTATCAGACGAAATACCTCACTCTCGTGAGCTTACTTTAACAAGATAGTAAAAAATAAAATAAAAAAATGTCCCAAATCCTGTACAGAAAAAAGTTTACAAAGAGACATACATTACCGGTATCAATATGATTAAGAAATATCAACAGAATCACAAAATAAAAGTAAAACAAACAAAACATAATACAAATATAAAAGAAGTCTAAAGAAAGAGCAAAAAATTATACAATTTCAAACAAATAAAGGAAAAAGAGCAGAAAATTATACATTTAAACAATATAGGAAAAAGAGCAGAAAATTATACATTTAAACAAATAAAGGAAAAAGAGCAGAACATTATACATTAAAACAAATAAAGGAAAAAGAGCATAACATTATACATTAAAACAAATAAAGGAAAAAGATGGACTTAACCAGCTGGCTGTAACAGACCAGGAAAGTGGCAAATGCCCATTATATTGGAATGTTTTCCTTTTCATCATTAAAGCAGTAACCAATAACTGTTCTAAAATTACTCCAATAAATTGTTGGCTAGAATTTATCAAATACATGTACTTAGCAGAATGGCAAAGAGGGAAGACCCAGATCAGGCTGCTTCTGAAGAAGCAGTCTGATCTGGGTCTGTCTTGTTTGCCTAGGCCTATTTAACAGGCAATTAGTATTCAAAATTTTAGAATGTTTACCATACTAAAGAAAAATAGCAACTGAATTCTACATGATTATGCCAAAAGTTCATTTGATTGCTAGAGGATCTTACATTCATGCTCCCTATAATTGAATTTATTAAATGAGTTATGGAAAACAGATCAAGTGTGAGGCTTGTCAACCATTTTATTGCTTTTCTTCAACCAGTTAAATAAATTCAATACTACAGGAGCACAAATGCTAGATCCTATTTTAGGCTATTTATCATATCACATTAATATTACTATGAAGGTGCAGTTTGGGCGTGAATATGTAAATATTTTGTCATAATCTTAGCAACACTCATGGATGTATTCATATAAAGTCACTAAATATGTTAGTTAGTAGTTTGCCCCTTTTAATACATGGTGTTATATTGCACCCAGACACCATGTCATGTGATAAAAATATCTCTTATAGTGCAATGTCACAACCCTAGAAACTATAATCTCATGTCTAACTTAAAGAAAAGGCCATGACAACAACTACATAATGGTAGAATTGTTTTCACCCTCGTCTACTGACTCCCCAAATATCCTCTAAAGAAACAGTGCAGATCCAGATCAGCTGGCTTCTTAAGCCAGCTGATCAGGATCTACATAGTTTTTCAATACGGCCTTATATTTCATTGTCACTAATGGAATCAGGCCAAATAAAAAAATAAGTATGTGAACAAAAAATTAAAAATACAAGTCAAAATGAAATTGAGCGTGAAATGTAAAATAATTTATTATTCGTCAATTTTAACATTTGTTTTGGATGCTCAAAATTACTGTCTCATCGCGACAGTTCTTCTGAGTAGCCACAACATATATTTTTGTCTAGAATTATTTTTGATTATGTGCTCTTATCTGAAGCCCAGGGCCGAGGTTATAAACTTTTTTATTCTCAACTCAACTGAGCACGAAATTTCAACTGCTCATAAAAACTAAAATACAGACAAATGGAGAAGTTTCTTGCTTTAAGTCTCTTAGATGTTGTTTTTATCATACTAATAAATGTTAAAATGCCAACAATTGGCATTTTAACATTTATGAGCAGAATAAGTTTCATGCTCGGCTGAGTTGAGCTTGAAAAAAGTTTTTTTAACCTCTGGGCATGATGAACAATTATGAACAAACAATCACAAGTATCTCCCAGTTTTATCACACATTTGCTTCAAGTTTGTGAAAGTCATCTGACTCGGCACTCTCACAGAGTATATCATCATCCTTATCCTGAAACACACTGGAACGTATCGGCAACAATGGGATCGTCGAGATTTCATGATCATCTATAACAGCTGTAAGATTTGCTTCCAGATCCACAGGACCATAGGAATTTACACTTATGTTATTTATAGTAACATGTTCCACTTGCACCTCATCATCACTTTCACATATCACAATTTCATCGTCACATTTTTGATGAGATTTACTGATGACTGTTTGTCCCTCGGGTTGGCAAGAGGATGACGGCCTTAGCTCTGATTGACTAGCGCTAGTTTCGGTGTATGAATAATTTCGTTGTCTTCTATTTCGACTTCTGGAAGTTGAGGTTATTGAGCTTGTTCGGGTCACAACAGGCTGAAATAATCAGTGATAATACATGTACTGTAGATTCGGAAATTTTCGCGAGAGTTTTATTTTCGCGAATAGCATTAAAAGACATATTAGTGATGTGAAAAGTTAGCGACTAAGGCAAGATTTTCCTATATCAATAAACAACATAGTGATTTTGCCATTTCGTGAGGGTTTTATTTTCACGAAACCTTCCCATATACAAAGTTTCGCCAAAATAAAGTACTTGCGAAAATTTCCGAATTTACAGTGTATTGTAGTTATCCCATATATTTGGACACTTTTTTTTCAATTTATTTTTTACTCTCCTGTCAACAATTTTTCAGTTATGTCGAGACGGGTCTTCCTGGGTTGAGCCAGTACCAAGCAAGGATTAATGTGTCTTGCACAAGGACACAACGCAGTGACACCAATCTCGATTCAAGCACTCTTCCACTGAACTACTGGGCTCCCAATATATTTGGACACCTTACTCACCATATCACAAGTCTAGCTTAAAATATTGTGGTTATTTTCTTATCAATCAGTTGAAACATGTGTTTTGAGTGCTCAAAAGAACCATCTCATTGAGACGGTTCTTTTGAGTGCCCACTCCATATGTTTTGGTTGAGAAATAAGGAAATTAATTTTCAACTATGCACTCCTATCTGGAGCTCTGATATTTATTATACAACTCTTAACAATCTACTTTGAATATTGCATATACTATATTGATAGCTTTTGACCCAACCCAGGGCCCCTAAAAATAACTAGTATTGTTTTCAGTGACAACAGATATCGCCCTACCACACACACTCAAATTTGATCTATTCAGCTCCACTGTTACCTTAATAATTATGATAACCTCACCTAAACCTAATCAAGTGTCCATCATGTGGATGATGCCCCAATGTTATATCCATACAATTTATGTTCCAATCTGCCCACTAGTTCATGAGATATCTTGCACACAAGAAAGTGTCAGGCAAATCCCAACAGGATCTGCACCAAAAAATATGGGCCATGACGCGCGAAAACATTTTCGACAAAGTGAGATTCAAACCAGCCTGCTCAGCTACAGGAACTAGCTAGAAAATTGAAATTTCCCTTGTAGCAAGCTTTGATATGGTTCTTTCCAAAAAACAAATGCGCTGATCAGACTGCGCGGATGCGCAGGCTGGTCTGCGCCTTTGTTGTTCGCAAACCCCTGAAGACAGGTTTTCTCATGACGAGGCCCATATGTCCCTCTACTAATTCTGTTGGGAGAGGGACAAATTGTTTTTTATGCGGATAAGTGGGAAGCATAAATAATCTCTTGTATGTCCCATTGGTTTAAGCAAGTTACTTAGACGGACAGACAGATGGACAGTCAGACAATACCCAGACACTTTTTTAAAAAGTATGTGGATAAAAATTCAAATATTTGATACTAGGACTGGTTGTAATCATTTTATCGATAACTTCTATCCAATATCAAAGTGTCAAGCATGGATTTTCCATAAATATGTTTTACAATTCATAGCTTCACAGATTCCCTGAAGATATGCTGCAGTCTTGGGTCCATACTGTTTGTAAATATGCCCATTAACTGTTTTTGTGATTCACTGAAATATTTGATATAAAATTATACTTATTTTCTTAATACATGCTGTAAATTTCATCGAGATGGCTCACTTGGGCACCTACAGCATATCTGTCAGTTAAACAATAACACTTTTTTTGAAATTATGGTGCAGTCCCTTTATAACACACCTGGATATATAACAATGGGTATGGATATAACACAGTCATGTTGTAGCTCCCATTTTTTATGAGAGAATTGTACAAAGAAATGATAGGAAAATGACCATGCTATGGTCATTTTCTATAATTTCTTTGCAAAATTGTCCCTTTAATTATAACACAGTTCACTTATAGCATGGTCCATTTCTATGGACCCAAACCTAATGTTATAAAGCAGTCCTCCAGATAAGAGTGCATATTGGAAATCTACTTTCTTTATTTCTCATCCAAAACATATGTTGTGGGTACTCAAAAGAACCGTCTCAATGAGACGGTTCTTTTGAGCACCCAAAACATATGTTTTAATTGATGGGTAAGAAAATAATTTCAATTTTACGCTCATAAAATTTCCTCATCTGAACCTATGATAGGGGTTGCAGTGTACCCCTTTATCTGTACATGCAGTTCTAACCTTTTCCTTCTTGCCATGTATATACTGGTAATATTCCCCTAGACAGACTATCATCATAATGGTGAAGTAAAATATGAACATGGACCCGATCGTGATAGCTGCGATCAGCCCGGGTGCAAGCAAGTGCTCTTCATCTGAAAATTAACAAGGATAAAATTTACAAGGATAACTCCAAATAAAGAAATCATTCAGCCCATAAGAAAATAGTAGCCTAAATGCATATAAATTAGAATTTGGTACCTAATGCATAGGCTAGCATCGAAGGCTCAGACAAGCCTGCACACAAGTGCAGTCTTGCCAGAGTCTTTGTTGCTCCCACACGCAAAAAGTGACATACAGTAGTGTACTGTAAAACCTGTCTTAAGGGGCCACTCAAATACAGACAAAACAAATGTCTTAAAGACAAATGGTAGCTTAATGAGGTCGAAAGTATTGCAGAATGCTACCCTTGGAGCATTCTGCAATACTTTTGACCCGCATTAAGCGATAATTGGTCTTAAAAAAACAATTTTGGGTCTCTTTTTGAGTGGCCATTTAAGACTGGTTTTACTGTAGGTGAATGGTGAGACAAAACTTTAGGCTTCTAGCCCAACTAGACAGCTGTGCATGCATGTGTAAAGGAATGACTTTAAACATATGTGATAAGTGACCTTTGACCTCCCAATATGACATTGACATTGAGGTAATATGTCTGAAACTTTCACTCTTATTAAGTCTTAATTATGTTTTGCCACATCTCATCCCATTCTCAATTGTTTATCATATATTGGCATAATGGTTTTCAAGTCAGAAAAGGGATCCACAACCTTAAACCCTTTATATACTAATTAATAGATTCTTCCTTCTGGTTTGATACAATAAACAGGGGATGTTACAGGTTATAATTTCCAAATGAAATTGTGTTTCTTTCTCTGAAGATTATTTTTGTCTTAGAAAATACTGTGTAATGCTGCATTTCCTCTGGGTCATCACTGTTTGCAAAAACACTCATTTAGGGGTCACTAGTAGTATCAGTGTTTTGACTATTTTCCTAAAATTAAAAAAAAAAGTTTAGCTGTCGAGGTTGCAAGTACTTAAGCCTTTATTGCAAGAGTTTCATTCAAGAAAATAAGTGAAATAGCTACATTCTGCACTTAAGTAGCCGGCTCTTCAACTCTATGTAACAGGTGGAAACATCAGCCAATGGCGCTTGTGGAAAACATATATATAAAGAGATAAAGCCGCTTACCTTGTTTAATTGGTATAACTGATGTATTGAGATATTCTCCTCTTGGATCAGTCATCTGTAAATAACTCAAGAATGTGTAGGTGTCATATACTGGGTATTCCATCAGCAAGCTCCAAATATCAAGGAGCTATCTATGACCTGAAATACATTAAATACCGTACTAGACCTAATAAGTACACTCTTGGCTTAACTTTTTTCAAAAAATCTTAAATTTCTTTAGAAAACAGTGAAGATCCAGATCAGCTGGCTTCTGGTGAAGCCAGCTGATCAGGATCTACACTGTTTTATCAGCCATACAATGATTCATTCCATACTGATAATGAAAATGAATTGGAATCCGAAGTTCATATTGTATGAACAACCCTGCAAGTTTTCAGTGTGAGCTTATAGGAGCATACTGTGCATTTATTAGGTTGAATATGGTAGTAATTGTACATGCCACAGGAGCTATCTATGACCTGCAATACATTTACCACCATTATGGCATAGTCGGCTATTATTAGTCACCCTCACAAGTACACTCTGAGCATAACTTTTTTCAAAAATGATAAAACTCCTTTAGAAGACGGTGTAGATCCAGATCAGCTGGCTTCTGGTGAAGCCAGCTGATCAGGATCTACACTGTTTTATCAGTCACACAATGATGATTCCTAATTTCCATACTTTCAGCTGAACACTTTCCCCACCTCTGTCACAGATGCTGCCACTTTGGAGGAATTCCACGCCGGTCTAGCCCTGCAGTCCTAATTAGTAACACAGACTGTTTTTAACCAGCTTTTAATTGATTTTAACCTTGGAAGGAGATGTCTGTCTCTTTCTCCTTGCTGGTCAAAATTGTAAATGCTTTGCAAAGAAACCTGACTTTTCTATGGAAGAAGAAGCTAAAATGCTGTAAGTTAACAGGGTAAAAATGGGGTAGGGGTGTAGTACATAGAATATTCAGCATTACAAGGGTTAAAGAGACTATTTTTTGTTTAAAAACATTCCAAAGTTTCAGTCTAAGATTCACCTTTTGACTGTTTTCAACATGTTTAAATTTATTCAAAGGGCTGATATGTGGATAACCTCATATATAAATATTCTAGTTTAACATTTTTACTCATTTAGTTGGATTTATATACTATTATAAGTCAACTTCCTAAAGATATCTGCAATATTTTATGGCTATACATTTGCCACTTGAGCCTTATTTTCCATGCCGATAAATTCCACCGGTTATACTGGTGTTACTAATTACCGCTGTACTTACTGTTTAAGACAGTCTATAAAACAAACTATCTTACAGAAACTATAAAATAACGTCTTGTTTATTTATTCATTCATTCCTTCAATGAAAACAAACGATATATGCTTCAAAATAAAGCTTAATTTGCTGAAAATTTAATTTATGTTGGGCTACCCTAGCCGATATTTTGAATGCCCGTTGTTACTTATTACCGGTGTATATGTAAACAAATGCTCTAGAAAATTATCTGGGGTAGAAAACTGTACATTTGATGGGTTTCTACATTAAAAGGATAAATGACCTTCAAAATGATAGTAGTAAAGGGCCTGTCTGAAAGCTTGTTATGTTTTCTTTGCCTGTTTTTTGTAAGGTATACCATTTTTTAATGTAGGTGAAACGAATATTAGTCAACCCTACAATGTTATTACAACGAAATACTTGTTGTCTTTCATTCATGGTAACTTATATCATCACAAATATGTTTCATAATCACAAACAGACTACACAGTCTAGATCGGGCATATGCCCTACCAGAGGGTGCACCAAAAGGGCGTAGACAAACAAGATAAAACAGAGGTGGCACTTTTTATGTCTACACCTTTCAGCCATATTTGGGCATAATGTGACCCATGTGCCGAGACAAAGCTTGACGTCATTTCAGTTTTTAAGCAGGGAACCAGGCTGTCAAAATCTTCCACAACAAGTAGACTAACTTTTCCAACGGCAGTTTGTCATTTGTTTTCAATGAAAATATCATATTTCATGATATATAACGACGAATCCGCATCATTATTTAGGACTACACAAACAAAAAGTAAGTCACTTACTCTCAGAAACGACATTTCTGCCTTTTTTTCTTTGATGAAGAAAGAAAAATGCATTGTAAACGATGTTGAGTGGGAAATTCGGAATGATAATATCGCATGCGACAGTCATTTGGAGGAAACGGAATACACCGGCAATTAGTATACACCGGTATTTAGTGAACAGGGGATAATACCAGGATGGAATTTGCCGACCAACCTTGTTCTTGTTTCCCTTCTCAACTTGATAAAATATCTCTCAATTCTCAAGATTGTCTTGGTGGTCTTCTACATTATAAAGCTTCTGGCTATGCCCCTGTTAGAAATACCCCTCAACATGACTGAAAATCTGGTTACTGGGACGTAAATCGCAGTATTCCACCAAGGAAGGTGAATGATCCTGAATATCAACTCAAACAAAACTGAATGTATCTACCAAACAGGACATAAGATTTCAAACCGGAAGTATCATGTATTGAGAAGACTACAGAGGGTAGAAACGAGCATTTGGTCATGTGAAAGCAGTAAAAACAAATTCCGAGTTATTGTGTTGTCCGAATTGTATGTTCATTGTAACGTGAGCAAGTTGAAAACCCTGGTTTCTTCCATCTGTATCATACCGCAGCTTTTCGTGCACCATTTCAAAATGATGTATTAACATATTCAATTCAAAATTCGCCTTTTATTTGCAGCATATTCGGTGTTAAAGTTGATTAAATCTGTTTATTAGGAAATTGTAAGTTTTGTAAACAAAACTGTCATAGGCGATAATTTTCATTGCTAGCTGTTTGACTGTCGTGTCAAAGTAGGATGATGCTCGCGCAGTGATATTTGTATTACCTGGCGGGCCCAGACCTGTAATTGTTTTTCCATAGACCTCCATTATAGCTTTTAAGTAAGCAGGGCTGGACCCAGAGGGGGTGTTTACGGGGGGCACTTCAAGCCAAAGACTTTCACCGAGCGGTGCAAGCCGCGAGCGGGGGGAGAGTATGAGAGGGGTTCAGGGAGAGGTTTATTGGAGGGGGGTTCGGGGGAGCTCCCCCGGAATTTTTTTTAAATCTATGTCTCTGAGAATGCATTTCAAGCCATTTTGAAGCCCTCTTTTCCATATTCTATAACGTCAATTCTAAGTAAGGTTACACACTCAAACCCAAGAGGCGGGGGGACCTGATAATTTCATACATACGTAGGCTCGGGCTATTTTTTTATTTTTTTTTTTGGGGGGGGGGGGGGGGGGGGCGGGGGGGGGGGGTTCAAATTTTGAATTTCGATATTTTTTGAGGTTTTCAGAAAAATGATATTCTTTTGGGTATGAAGATTTTGTGGATTTTTTTTTTTTTTTGGGGGGGGGGGGGGGTCGTCACAAAATTGGACTATATTTACTTTTAGGGGTCATTTCTATGCATTTTAGGGTCTTTTCTTAAGGTCAACGTACAGAATAGGGGATATTTTTTGGGTTGCTAAAATTTCGAATATTTTTGGGCTGCTTGAAATCCTGATATTTATTTTGGGATGAACGGTAGATGCTGGGCCCGCGCCTACGGGGCACAGCAGTTACAACGCAAGTCTGAGTCAGCCCAATGTTCAGAAAAACAGCAGAGCCCTTGTGAGGGGGATGGGGGGGGGGCTTAAAATTTGAAAAAAAATTAAATGCTAGAAAACAATAAAACCCACAAAAAATTGGGCATAGGTTCCCCTGTATTTTGTACTTTTTCATTCACCCCAACCCAATAACATAGGCCCCAGTGTGACAGCATTCTAGGGACTGGGGCTCCTGGCTGGGGCTCTCTTTAATTTCTCTGAGTCTGGTCGGGGGTAGGGGGGCACAACTATTACTCATTAGCTTTGCGACTACTAGACTACATGGGATTTGCAACGGAAGCATCAACAGAATGGAAGATGGGGGCACACACTCCAGCCCCACAGCCTTGGAACTGGCGATAAGTGCCCCCCCCTCCCACCCCAAATTTCCGAGCTTTTTGTTTGGGATTGGGAGGGGGCACAAAAATGTTTTATCCTCCGCGACCAGACTACATGAGATTTGACATTTACAAGCCCAGGTCACACACACAACCCTGTCTGTGCCCCCACAGCCCCCTTTTCTTTCAGCAGAGTTGTTATGTGGGTAATCCGTTATCATATAAGTAATCTTTCCCAATTATGCATTACCGTATATAGTCGCAATATCATGACATATTATGCATGAATATTTTTAGGGCACTCACAGCCTCTTCGGGGGGGGGGGGGGGGCACGTGCCCCCAGGCCCCCCCCCCCCTTAGGTCCGGCACTGGTAAGCTGTGGTCCTCACGACTCCTCACAAACACAATGAGGCTGCCATAGAATTACAGACTGGACCTAGTTCAACCAATAAACAAATATGAGATCTAGCTATCTATCTTCCTGTATACCTAAACCTCCGAGGAGGACGTAAGGTGGTGTTCCTTCTTCTTTTCTATGTATATTCTGCCTTTAGGAGAGGCACACCCGGTGAACCGGTAGAATGTAAGTCTTGGATAAAACTTGAAAAAAAACTTGTAAAACTTGTAAAAACAGGTGCCACCCATCACATGTTGACAACCGCCATAGAATATGATTAAATTAACAGTTCTTTGTGTAACTTCAGCCTTATTTGGTGTAGCTTATAGCAGAGAGTTCTTGCACACGTCTCGATCTCGTATAAAATAACCTGAGATTTCGGGAGTAATCCGTGTTCAACCAGTTTTTGACAGTCCACCACAAGGGTTAATAGGGTTTCTCTGTTGCGGAAGTACTTTAACCATTTCTCGTCGCCCACTGCACCAATGACAAGACTTCTTAGTTGGGGAAAACAGAAATCTCTTGCAACTGCAAGTGCTGGACATCGTAGGATGACATGTCGAAGATCTTCACTCTCTAGGCGGCATAAAGGACAATTTGGATCTACATCCGAGCTGTTAAATCTGAACTTAGTCGACTGGAACATATAGGTTCCTGTAAGCAGTCTCGCCTTTACATGACCTCTTTTGACGTCCTGCAGGTTTGGTTGAATAGAATCCCAGACCATATGAACTTGCCCAACCATCAAATTACCAGTAAAACAGTGAGTGAGCGTTGATTTCGTCATGGCATCCTCCACAAGTCTAGTGGTCCAGTAAGTAGACACGGCTTGTTTGGTCTGACGCTTCCAGTCTGATTTTGACTGGGTACACTCAAATAGCTGCCTGATGTTGGGTAGGTTGTACATGTCTAGCGTATCTGAAACTCTCTTGAAGAATCCATCATAAGACATGTATAGGTTATTCAATGTTTTGTGTTGGTTATGGAATATATACGAGGGAGCGGAGCTCCCGAGTGTATATTTCATAACAAACACAAAACATTGTATAACCTATTTAGCCCTGACCCAGCTGTTTCCTGTGTTGGTTTCACATCCTGAAATGTACACAGTATGTAGCATTTTGCTGCATTTCGTTTAGGAGTCTCTCATTTCTTTTTTAGCCCTTGATGCGTTCACATGGGACAATTGGATTTTATTAGCAGCATTTTTGTGAGATTTTTTTTCCAAAATTATTTGGGAAGCATTTCATTGATCACGCGTTACAGATGTATAGGCTGATCAGTTCCTACTGTTTGTGCATTCTACCCTGATTTCAAACAGTGGATACACTCAGATCAGCATGTATATCCATGTGCCGTTTGGTCATGCTGTCTTTATCAAAAGCATTTTGGGGCAAGCAGTGTAATTTCTGACCAGGCTTCAATGTGCAGCCTGGTCAGTGTTTTCTGCCGTCGCCTCTTTTCTGTGAAACAGCTAACATTTGAAATTTACATCATTTTGTGTCAATATTCTTCTCACAGTTTTATTTAGGGTTCTCAAAATAAAACTAAATTTGGTGAAATCAACATTTTGGACAGCAATTTCCTCTCATCAAGTTATGGGAATGAGTCTCACAAAAGTGTGGGGTATGGAAAATATACCACGCTGAATATGGTCCTTTTCTTGCTACTGATTGGCTGAAAACTAAAGGAAGTGGGCGGGTCATGGGCTAAACCATGTAGCCCTATGGCCCTCTGAGCCAGCTGTTGCAAAGTTGCGTTATTAGATGACACTACGGAAAACAGAAGGCTAAGTTGTCTCTTATGGAGCTCGGCCTCCATTGGTAAGGCCCCGACGAGGAGGTATACATCAGATAGAGCTGCTCTGATAGGCAAAGCTTGAATCCTGCGCAGGAGATCAATATGGAAATCACTTAGTTGCTTTATATCCATCTTGCGGTGATCTAATATCTCGAGACCATATAGCATGCGAGGCATTACATATGTTTGGTACAATCTGTATGAGACCTTGGGATTAAGACCATTTGACCCATGGAATCCAGACTTCATAAGGGAATATCCAGTCCGTCTTGCAAGAGAAATTCTGTCTGCGACATTCACGACACAGTCGTTTTTATCAGTCCTTGCCAAGCCGAGATGGGTTGTTCTTTCTGACAGATGCAACGACTTATCACCTATATTCCACTCTTCTCGTGCGTTAACGTCTACTGTCGATGAGCATTGCTTACATACAACATGAGTCTTTTGTGGATGAATTATATATCTGTGACAGCCGGAGTAGGACTTTGCTATAGCAAACATGACCTGCAGCTCCTCAGGGTCCTCTGTAATCAAAAGCACATCATCTGCGCATGCAGGACAACCACAGTAGATGTATCCTATCCACTTACCAAGGCTGTTCATTCGAAGTTCCACCATGAAGCCGTTAACATACACCTTGTAGAAACGAGTAGAAATGACACCTCCCTGTCTAACACCCTGGAACACCTTGAAGCTATCACTCAAACTACTTTTCCATTTGATTTTGGCAGTGAGACCCGAGTAAAGTTCTCGAACAATGAGCCACAACTTCCGGTTTATCCCTTCTTCGTAGAGTTTGTTCAGGAGAATGGTGTGGTCTGCTACATCGAAAGCCTTCTGCGTATCCAGAGTAGCCATATAGAGAGGCCTTTTCCTCACCCTTGCATCCACTTCCGCTTCTGACAAAATCAACGAAGCCATGGTAGGTGTCAAACCTTTGGTGAAACCGTACTGCAGATCCGGTATAAACCAGAAGCTAAATGGTGTTAAATGGAATAAAAGCATAGAAAAGTGGGTGAAATGAGTTTGTACAGTGCGATTGAGAGTGTTAATATAGTTAAAAGATAAATCAGATGCTGGTATCTTGGGAGTGGAGTGGCTACATGGCAAACAGCCGTACTGAACTGTGCCAAGGTAGGCAGGGTGGGGATGTGGTGGGTATGTGAGCTACTATGGTGACCACCATGTTTTACCACTTATTGGCCCCTGAAGGAGGGCACCCTACACGAGAGGAAAATTTCATTGAAAAAAAAAGCCGAAATGCAAGGTCCTTTTTTCTAAGCCACACCAGTAAACTTAATCAGGGTCTTTCTATACAAATACCCTGACTTTATCAATAAAAGCAGTGATATGCTGTTTCAAAAAGTGCAGCAAATGTATACCCGTCAAAATAAATATGAATTCTTTCCCATAATTTTATTATTGACCAATCACGATACACTTTTCAACATAAATATTGTGGTGAGTATCCACCCATCTTTTGAGCCAATCAGTGCCCTTTTTACAATAACAGGTCTGTGACCTGGTAAAGGTTAGTACTTGGTTTCGAAGTCTTTCTCCGTATGACAGGTGCGATAAGCTTTTCACAGGCTTTGTAGCCCGTCTCTGGACATTTTCTATAGCTATTACTGTTACTGTTTTATAATTTCTGCCTGCTTGGGCACACCTCCGTCTGGAATCTTTTTAAGATTACCGTGCTGTAGGCTAATTTGACGCACATAAGAGTTTGAGTGTTTATGGGTTCACTCAGAAGTATTTATTATATCAGAGTGAATAACAATCATTTTTCAACAAAATGAAAAAAAATCATGAATTATTTTAAGCAAATAATAGAATAATAAGCGTTCAATGTCATTAACACCTTGTTTCAGGGTTGGGAAAATGTCTTCTAATTTGACGCACCTGTGTTTATTTTCTTGGTTGCCTCGAACATAAAATATTTTTGTTGGGTTTAATACACGTTTTTGGTTTCTACAACCAATGCAGCGCATATTGTTGGCAGTTTCATTATCATCACTGATCAAACAGCATTCTATATGCCAGAATTGTAGAGGAGGGGACTTTGGATTTAGTGAAAAACATTTTTTCTATTATAATGATATTTAATTTTGATTCACACTACAAAATGTTATTGTCATAAACTTATTGATTTGTTTTATGTTTTGTTTTATTAAACCACAAAATGATGGTTTAGAGTTGTTTGGGGAATAATATTGGGGTGAGTCATATTAGCAGATGTACTTATTCTCTGATAATTGTTCATAAGAGCCTCTTCTGTTGGCTCTTTATCTATTTTACTGTCTGAAAATCTTGCTTAAGTGTTGGAGTTCACGCTACTGTGTACCACCGATACATTTCCACCCGTTTCTATTACGCTTTGGCACCAGAATTAAGTCTCTTATATCTTTCAGTATGTAGAGTTAAACACAGTCTCTTTGCTAACTTTTCAATGCTTTTAATAGTCGTTTAGACCTGGGTATCTTAGGGATCAGTAAAGATAAAAAAGAAGCTTTACTTAACGTCGCTTATTTGAAACAGACAACATAAGCTCTGTAGAGCTATTATTGTGACATAACAATACCTGCGCTGTCTAGGAGTAAATGGACCAGAGTTTCAGAATATATAGGAGGCTGCATGAAGCACTCAGCACACTGAAGAAAACTGTTCAGAATAGGCTGTCTCACCTCCCCCAACGCACTGCACCTTATCTGGACGTACGTCCTTTTGAAGCATTTAAATGGACTACTGCAAATGATTCTGGCCTTTACAAGCTAGTAAACTTCAGCATATTTGATGTGCAAACCCTGGATAAATGGACACAAATATTTTATTGTTTAAAACACAATCGAAAATCTCCTCTATCTGTGCCTATCAAGTTCCAGAAGCGGACTCATATATACCTTTTATTGTTTGTATGTGGGGACATTTCTCTAAACCCTGGACCTGTAAAGAACCCGTGTGGAAAATGCAGCAGACCTGTGGCAAAAACCCACAGGGCTGTGCAGTGTGAAGCATGCTACTATTGGCTACACATTAAGTGCGAGAGCATCTCTCCGGCAGAGTATACAATCCTATGTGGTGACGACGATCCATGGATATGGAATAACTGCTCAAATTTTCAATTCTCGGATTCCTTTTTCGACAATGATGTTTCCACAGCCAGTGAAATTAATGACTCAGTAGATTGCGACATTTTTGAACAGCTATCCTCAGCAAGGCGGAAACATCCTAAGCGATTTATTTGTGCCTACCTCAATATAAATAGTTAAAGGCATAAATTTGACTATATTAAAGACCTCTTGATTAAAAAGACTGTTGATCTTCTATTTATTGCAGATCCAAACTGGACGATTCTTTTGTTAACGTACAATTCATGGTTGACAACTATCACTTATGGAGAGCAGACCGTACTCAAAATGGAGGTGGTGTGGCAGCTTACTTGAGATCTGACATTGCAGGGGACAGGAAGAGTGACCTAGATTTCAAGCATATTGAAGGTATAAATATTGAGGTCAATTTAAATGGAAACAAATGGCTTTTGTCTGGCGCATATAAGCCTCCATCCATGTCTGATGAACTATTTGAACAGGACTGTACCTTAGGATTGGACAAAATTAGTGAAAAGTATGAACATTTTATTTTGCTTGGCGATTTAAATTTCAATATGCTCGATGGACCTAAAAGTGAAAAATTGAAAGGCGTTTGTGATATTTTTGATTTAAGAAACATCGTAAAGGACCCTACTTGTTTTACTTCTAGGAACAAACCTTCACTTTTGGATGTTATTTTAGTCAATCATGCTTCTATTATTGGTAAAACTTTTAATTTTAACTGTGGTTTGAGTGATGTGCATAATCTCATTGGGTTTCAATTAAATATTGATGTACCTTCAAATAAATCTAATTGGAGAAAGTACAGGAGTTTTAAAAATTTTGATGTTGAAAGTTTCAATACTGAATTGGGTAGTAAACTGTCTCAGCTAGATTTTTTTGAGGGTAGGAATGTGAATGAAATGTATGAGGATTTTACCAATACCATTACATCTGTTACTGATTAATTTGCTCCCCAAAAGGTCAAAAAATGCGTACCTAAAGCTGTTCCATACATGAATAAGTCTTTGAAACAAGCTGTATATAAAAAGTAAATGCTATTTAATAAATTTCAGAAATATAAAACTTCAAAAAAATGGGAAAAATTCAGAAGGCAGAGAAATTTAGTTACTAAGCTTAAGCGGAAATCAGCCAACCAGTACTTTCTTGAAAGATGCTTGGGAGGCAGTAAAACTAAGGATTTTTGGTCTACAGTCAAACCATTTTTAACCAATAAAGGCACTCATTTTCAAAAAGATACTATTTTATTTGAAGAAGGCAAACTTGTAAATGACCAGCAAGAAATTTGTGACATTTTTAATAATTTTTTCGTGAATGTTGCCAAAAATATTGGAGAAAACTCTATCCCTGTAAATAGTCATCATCCAAGCATAACAAAAATTCAAGAGAATAATATAACATACTCTATTTTAGATTTTAAGCCAATTGAGGAGAGTTTTATCAGTAAGCAGATCAATAAACTTAGTTTAAAGAAAGCTACTGGTCATGACGGTATTTCAGCCAAAATTCTTAAATGCTAAACCTGTTGTTTTACAACCAATCACATTTTTGATAAACGAAACTATTAAAGTGTCTTAGTTCCCCGATAAATGTAAAAAAGCAATGGTCAGCCCCCTTCATAAAAAGAACAGTACCCTAGATAAGGCGAATTACCGTCCTGTCAGTATCTTACCTATTTCATCCAAACTATATGAAAGGGCAATAAATGCACAACTGATGAATTTCTTTGAAACAAATTTTCATACATACTTGTCGGCTTTTAGACCTGGCTATGGATGTCAGAGTACACTTTTGAGGATGATCGAGGACTGGAAGCAGGCTTTAGATGATAATAAATATGTTGCGGCCATACTCATGGATCTTTCAAAAGCATTTGATTGTTTACCTCATGACCTGCTTCTTCTAAAACTTAAATACTATGGTTTATCAGAAAATGCTCTAAAATTAATGAAAAGTTATTTAACAAACAGAAAACAGTGTGTAAAATTAGGCAGCATTAAAAGTGATTTTGAAGCCATCCTCAAAGGTGTACCTCAGAGATCCATACTAGGGCCTGTTCTCTTTAATATTTTTATTAATGACATTTTTCATTTTGTTAAGTCTTGTAGTTTGTATAATTATGCAGATGACAATACTGTATCATGCTCAGACAATAGTCTGGAGAATGTCATTAGTAAACTTTCTGAGGATAGTGTTTTGCTGATTAGGTGGTTTCTAAATAACAAGATGGAGGCCAATCCGGAAAAATTTCAGGCTATAGCAGTAGGTGAAAAAACAAAAGTTGAAGATATTACTTTTAATCTTGACAATAACATTATTTAATGCGAAGAAAGTGTTAAACTTTTGGGAGTGACAATAGATTTTCAGCTAAATTTCAATGTTCAGGTATTAAATATATGCAAAAAGGCATCAAAACAGTTAAATGTTTTAAAACTGATTGGCAAACACTTGTGCAGACTTGGAAAATTAAACATTTATCACTCTTTCATTCTGTCCAACTTTAACTATTGTCCTCTTACCTGGCACTTCTGTGGTGAAGTAAACACCAAGAAAATAAAGAAAATTCAAGAAAGGGCTTTGAGATTTATCTACAGTGACTATAGCTCCAGTTATGAGTCACTGTTGATAAAATCTCAGCTCCCATCACTGAAGGTCAGACGTATGAGGACAATAGCTTTGGAGTCTTTTAAAATTTTGAATAATTTGTCTCCTGCTTTCTTAAATGATTTGTTAACTGTTAAAAATCATTCTTATAATTTTAGGTACCAGAAAACAGTTGAAGTTCCACAGGTGAGAACAGTTAAACACGGTTCTAGGTCCTTTCACTCCACGGCAGCCAAAATCTGGAATTCTCTTCCTCAACATCTTCGTGATATTAGCAGTTTTGGTGTCTTCAAAAACCAAATTAATGCATGGAGCGGGGGGTCCTGTTCATGTTCATTCTGTTCTGTTGGTTGAAATGGGTTTTATTTACATGTTAGTTTGTTTAGTTGTAAAATTGTTATGATAAATTTCCTTATTTTCCAGCAAAGACATATGTTGTGGGTGCTCAGAAGAACCAGCTGAATGAGACGGTTCTTTTGAGCACCCAAAACACATGTTCTAACTTATTAATAAGTTATCTTTTTATCTATTTAGAATCACCAAAGATCCATAAATATTTAATTTCATAGGCATTTTATGATGTAATAGTATCAATTTTAACACCATTGTGTTTTTACACATATAAATTCTTTTCAGTGTACTAAGGTTGCAGGCAACATTTTCATTTTTAGGCTATTGTAAATAATAATTTTGTGATGTGTCATATATAAATGTGCTAATGCTTTATACTGTGATATTTGTCCTATATGTATCTTCTCGTCAAGTAACTTGTACTGGTTGGTAAATAGCTATACATAGCTAATGTTATCTCTGTTTTATACTCTCAGACTTTAAATAAAATTTGTCTTATGTCTTATGTCTTATCAGAAAATAATCGACTGTTTCCGGCTCGTCCTTGCATATAAGACAGGTTGGGCCAATCATATTTTGATTGAAGGCTGATCTGTTCACTTGCAGGATGTACGTTCCTGTCAGCAGCTTTAGTTTCACATGGATAGATGGGATGTCACGAGCAATTCCAGAGCTCTGCAGCAACCAATGGTTGTGTCAAGGGTAGTACTGATCAGCCGTGAGATGTTCAAGTGATGAATAAAGTGATGATCTGGATCTAATTCTCTCCACCCAATAATTATTAACACGCTTATTAACAAGTGACTTCCACTGAGCCTTTGAAGAAGGCACTTCAACAACATTCCAGCAACCCCAAAGATCACACTTAAAGAAGAGCTTGCTATCAGCAATGAACCAGCTGCTATCGAAACTTTTAACACACAACTGTCTATGGGCTACCTGCTTCTCAACCGAGTCCTAACCCAGTCTGCATACACTTCCAAATAACATTAAAAGTAAGTAAGGGTGCAAAGATCAGGAATCGATACAATCAAGTACCGCACCTGACCCAGGATACCAGAATAAAATCTTCTTGTAGATAACAGCTGCAAATATTTTTACTGACCGTTCCAAGGCGGTGCTTTATTTTCTGGATACCTTATGTTGTTTCTGTCTTGTTTTGTTATGCTTTCATGCACGTCTGTTTGTTGATGTCTTGTGGTCACCTGCTGGGAAAGGGCTGACCTCATGCCTCTCGTTTGTTATTTCTAATTGTGACGTTGTCATTTTCCCATTGGTATCCTGGGTCAGGTGTGGTGCTTGATTGCATTGATTCCTGATCTTTGCCCTCTTTCTTACTTCAATCGGAATGGCACCAGACAAAACATATACTGCTGGGCCAGCCAACTGTAACTGGAAGTCACAGAATCAGCTTGATGAAATTCTTATATGTTCTCTCCAGCTTCACTATCAGAATTGCTTTAGGGGTTACAACCTCCATCCCACATAAAGAGCTGGCAGGACTAGGCTTGCAATAGGTGAATTGATGTCTCTGGGTCTAAACTGTTTTCACCGATGAGTCCCGACCCTATGAGGCTGTAGACTGTACGCATTGCCTCCTGTATGTTGAATGTGACCGCAGTCTCATGCGTATCTGCTGAAGGGGGAATCCCCATATGCATCGCCTCTTCCACTATCGGCATTGGCTGACCTTTCATCTTTACTTCAGTGTCTTCGGAGGGACATCGCCTGAGATGGTTAAATATCTGAAACAACTCGCTTTTTATTGGCTGCAACAAAAATCTTTCCATAACACTATAGTCAACTGCTGTATCCACCAAAAGCTGTAGAATTATCTTAGTTTCTGCTAGGATGGCAGCGTCATACCACACATGATATCTCGCCAATGTGACATCCTACACCAGTTAACTATAGCCTATCAAAAAGACCATTATCCTAAAGCTTGTATAAGTCCATACTTAGGATTCCGCCTTGCTGCACACCTTGGTTCACCTTAAAAACCTCAGAGTAAGCACCATTCCACTTAACCACGGACTCTGCCTCCGCATGCAAAGAATGAATCAGTGACCATGACCCACCTTTAACACCCACATGAAACAGTTTCCTTAGAAGGCTATCGTGCGAATCCACATCAAAAGCTGATTTGGCGTCCAGAAATGCAATATAGATAGGCTTGCGCAGATCTCTGTATTCCCTTATGGTCTCCTCAACAATCAAAGAGCAGTTCATTGGCGAGGAGTGCTTTGTAAAGACACACTGTAAGCTGTTTTGCTGAGCCTCAATCACTGATTGGATACAATCTCTAAGAAGCGTTACGGCGACCTTAGTTTTGATTGGTAGGATGGTAATCCATCTGTAATGCTTTGTATCTGTGCTTAGAGCTTAGACTTTATTCTTTAACACTGGGGTCAGGGTACCAATCGATAGGCCCTCTGTGACCCGTCTGAAGCGGAAAATGCTGTTTGATGATTCCAGTTACCTTTTAAAGAAGGGAATTACCACCATGCAGTAAATGCTCAACTGTAACACCATAGATATTACCGCAGTTTTTCCTCTGTTCATTTACTTCAGAGCCTTGTCTACCTGTTTATCAGTGACATAATCATTAGGATTCTGCGCTGGTAGGGTCTTGCATATATCCAATATATCCAACATTTCACTGGCTACCCACTGTTTGTATGCCTCATCATAGTCCTGATGGTCTGTAGGGGTAGCTAGGGCTCTGAATTGCTCTTTCAAGGCCGAGAGAATCTCATTATCAGATTTATAAACTATGCCATTGACGGATATTTTATTAACACAATATTTCTGATTTTGCCACTGTTAATAAACTAGTCTAAAGAATGTTTTCATGTCAGTTGATTTGGCATCTAATATCTGCTGCGTAGTATGCGTTCTTGCTCTAGCTGATTCGATTCTGCATAGTCTCCTAAGATAGGTTGTAGTCATTTTTTGTTTAGTACCAGTATATTGCCGACTTCGTTGGGTCTACTAGCAAGCTTCCATTCCTTGAAGGCTCTCTTCTTGTTCTGAATGACCTGCTTAATCTCTAGAGTCCATGTTTTTAGCTTTGCTCTTCTAGGTTTCGCCATACGGACAGGTCCAGACTGTTCTGATGCCTTCACAAGAGTCTGGTTGAGCTTCTATATCTCTGAGTCCAAAGCTCCCAACGATGTAGGGTTGTGATCCACTTTTGCAATTCGTTCTGTCACAATGTCCCTATACTGGTCATTGTCAATCTTTTCCCACTTAATCTTGGATGGTGGTAATGTTGTCTCACTAGTAGGTCTGACGACATTTATCTGTATATCAAAGTTACACAATATGGGGTAATGGTTGGATACATTCTCAGCCAGATCATCCATTACTCTACTTCCACATACCCTGTCTTCGATGCTCTTACTATAGAATACGTAATCAATAGTGCTAGTTTCTACTCCATTTGGTCCAGTGTAAGTTTTCCCTGTTTGCTTCCAGGACAACTGATTTTCCATAAAGAATTGCCTGATGCTTGTCAGTCTCTTTGTAGCTTTCTGCGAAATTAAACATTCATTTAAATCCCCTCCCATCAGAATATAGTGTGAATTCTTAAATTTCTTTATAACTTCATGTTTTTTGTGCCAGACTATCCTGGAACTCGCCAGACAGGGGGCGAATTAATCGTTAATGCTAATTCATTATTAATGCATTACTTTTTTCTAGTAATTCAAGGTAATGATTAATTCACCAGTTTTTGAATCACTTTAATGCTAATTCAATGCATTTCTTTTGTCAAAATTCACTGCATTACTTGCATTACTTTGAATTACTGTCTAGTATAAGTTTTGCCATCAACATGTCTGAGACGTGTTAGATGGGTCTGTGATGTTATCCCCTCCTGTCGGTTGTGTTGAGGTGCCAGGGTGGAATGGGTTCTGGTTCTGTAGTGCTTGATTAGTGCTCACTTCTCTGACCAAGTCATTCACTACTTGTGCATTTCCGGCCTCACAAGGGGGCTCCACTGTTTCTGCTTGAGTTGCATGAACTGCAGCCTGCTCTGGAGTAATGTGTTTGGGATGGGCTGAAAGCTGTTTTACCTCGAGCTCAAACTTGGCTTCCATCTAACTTGGGGCTGCCATATCTCTTTGGCAGTTTTACTGTTACCATCGTAAGTAGGCTGTCGTAGTTGCCTTTGTCTGTGGGTGGACTCTCCCTATCCCTGGGCATTGGCTCAGGTGCCTCACTTGTGACTCTGTTGGTGTCTGATCTCCTCCGGTTTCCTGAGCAATCACTCCTATCAGCATGGCGATAGGGCGCTTTCTCGTGGTATGTTTTCCAACGGACCTGATTACGTACTCTCCTCACATGGCTTACTCTCTCTGTCTCTTGCTTGTCGCCGTTTCTTGTGTGGTTCTTCCCATTCTCAGTTTCTCTGTGGAACGTAGGGTGCTTCTTCTTATGGAAAGGTTGCCGCCTACCAAATCTGCTGTTCGTCGGGTCAGAGTTTGCATGGCTATTAAAACCACAATAATTACTTCGCTGTTGGTTAAAACTTGGGTTAAAATTGTTCATTTGTTGGGAGTTAAGACATGGGTTAAGATCAGTCCTTTGCAATGGATTAAAACATTGGTCAACATTTGTCTGTTGTTGGGAGTTAAAATCTGGATAAAAGTCATGTAATTCACTGTTCACTTCACTTCTCAAATGTGATCTAACATTGTTACTTTCGTTGACCTGTTGCTGTTGCTGATTTTGCATAAAATTATAAATAGTTTCGAGTGAAGAAATCCGTTGCGCAACCTTCTTCAGAATAAAACTGGTAGCTTGCTTGTGAATACCTCTGATCAACTAATTATTGGATTTATGCACTGGGTCCTCGCTTGGTCTAAACACACACCTCCACATGAGTAGTTACCTTCAGACTGATGCACGTTACCACTGTCTTGATTTGAGCCCCAATGGATTGTACTTGTTGGCTCAGGAATACAGGTTAAAATAGGAGTTCCTTTTCCAACATTCAGATTTTTCGCTGTAAGGTAACGATCTGAATGTAGCCTCTAGCTCTACATTTCTTGCCTCCGCCCGCTGTAGGTAATCTTCAAGCTTACATGAGTCACTGTTCTTGGATCCAGCCATCGCATCTTGCAATTTAAGGTCCTCTTCTTTGATCTCAATCTGCAGCAATTTACACTGCTGAACATTCAGTGAGCCCGGATTCTTTTATCTTTCACTCTGGTGCCGTCACGCTCGCTAGGTTCGCTCACCTCATTATCACAAGTAAAAAATTCTGCCGATCATTTAGCTTTCTTGGGTGCATTTTGTGCTGTTGCCATCGTCTGACATGGTTGGATTCCTCCCTCCCTTGTAACTCCTTGCTCCTGGCGTTTAGGGATTTCGCAAGGGTACTTGCAAGTTGAACTTAGTCATATTTCAAGCATTATATATAACAAAGTGAATGGACAGGGGGTGCCTTGTGGGCGCAACTCCTCCTATAGTTTTATACCGATTCTTTTGAAACTTCACTGCTGTTTTGGTCATGGTCTGAAGATATGCATGTGGTTTGGATATAATGCTCAGATTATTTTTGTCACTTTTTTAGCAAGTTGAACTTAGCCATTTTCCGGCATTATCTATAACAAAGTGAATGGACAGGGGATCTGAAGATATGCATGTGGTTAAGATATAATCCTCGGATTTTTTTGTCACTTTTTTGAAAGTTGAACTTAGTCATATTTCAAGCATTATATATAGCAAAGTGAATGGACAGGGGATACCTTGTGGGTGCAACTCCTCCTTAAGTTTTATAGGTTATAATTCTTAAGTTTTGTTTCTGTTTTCTGTTCTGCGAGCTGAAGTTGTACCATGATAGTTCATATAGACAAAAAGTGGCGGGGGACATAAATTCTCTTAATTTGCTTATTCGATTGTAAAATGCGCGATTTCGATCCCGGCCCGGTACCATACTTTCGTGGAGATTGATCATGAAATAATTTCTACGGTCATTCTTCTCCCTTCCGCTGATTTATTCAAGAAGGGTTGTTGTCAGTTACAAGCGAAAGTATGTGCACAAATTACTGGTTAACCGCTTGCTCAAGCCTGCCCAGGAAAAAGTGTGGTTAAGTGAACTGACCGTCCCGCAATGACCATAGCTGTTGACATGGGACGTAAAGCAACAAAAACAAAAAAATCGATTGTAAAATGCATGGCCAAGTCCACGAGATAATAGTACTAATTCGCCAAAAAAATCACATTTTTCACCCATATATGCCGAATGAAATTTCTCTCTCTTATCAATTTGACTAGTCCATTTCTGTTTTAAATGTTGTTGGACCCATCGGTGGTATTATTCATTTCAATCAAATTTTAATAGATCATTTTAAGTAAACAGTGGGGACCCTGATCAGAAGCGCCGTCTGTTCTGGGTCTGCACTGTTCGCATATGTCTAGAAAGAGGATGCTTTGCTTATGACACGAAGGCAACAAAACAAGCACCGCAACACATGTTGTTGAACAATTACCATTTTCTATAGAATATATCACGACCCCCCACCCCACCACCACACACACATACTTTGTTGCTCTTGGTATATTTTGTCAGCTATATTTAATATCTTTTTTTTTTTACTTTTATCGTTTTTAAATTATTTAAGGTATTTAATTGATATAGGGTAAACTCACGCTATTTCGCTGCTTTCTGATTTCTTTTATTAGTCAATGACGTATTCTATTTTATTTTATTTTTTATTTTTTTTGCAACATATTGTTTTGTTTAAATCTAACACCATTTAGATCGAACTACTGCTCACTCGTATTGCAACTCCCGCGACTTTGAGTTAATGAAAGCAGACTGTAGTTTATGGCTGTGTATCTAGTATAAAGACACAATAAGACAGGAATCATTGTAAATATGCATACATACTTCCTTGTCAGTTCATTGAATTTTCAACCTGACTGAACTTTTATAGAATTGAGATACCTCGTCACGCAACGCGTTCCTTTTGTACACTTTGCCGAATATAATAAATAACAATGTCAAAACTCAAATATTGCTTAAAAATTTGAGGAGCTCATTTACACTTTGTCGTGCATTTTTACGCAATTGAAGACAGCACACACTGCTTTAATTAATGAAATGTACGCTATACCTTCATATAGTTAATAATCAGTGAAATTTAAAACTCATTCATTCATATGAAAGTATGCATGCTTTGTAAAGAATAAAGGTTCAGTGTTCACGGAAGAATAAGGCAGAGGGCAGGGATACTTCAAGCGAGGAAAATGTATTTTTGTATCATAGCTGTGTTAAGTAAGTATCATTTACATAATTTTAATATCTTTAGCTTTAATAAATTATGAGGTAGCGAAAGACACTTGTAGTTATACTTGATCGAGCGCATTATGTTTTAATGAGAAAACTTAATGAGTGTAATAGATCGTGTTGAATAAATGCGTGTGTAGCTAGCGACACCAAAGTACGACCATATAAGCCAGTGACTGCGCTGGATCATCACTTTCTTCACTATTTGAGTCTGCAACACACTTGCACAGGGGGCATGCGCGGATCTAGAAAGTTTTGTTAGAGGGGGTCCAACTTTGACAACGATTTTTTTCGTTTGAGTTGATGAGGGGTGGGTGGATCCAAATAGCACTATAAGCTAAGAATTGCTAAGAAACCCTATATTTTGTAATTTTTCAGGGGGGGGGTCCGGACCCCCTATTCGCCCCCCCCCCCTCTGGATCAGCCCATGTAGGGTTAACGAAGGTTGTTACATTAATCTCGATAATGAGTCCAAATATTTACACCACGGAACCGTGCCCGTACAAAGGTGACACAATGCTGCATGAAATAGGCGAAAACTAGGGTTAGGCATAGACCCAGACAAGTTTTTTTGGGGAATAAAATTGTAATTATTTACAACATATGTTTTGGTCAAACAATGAGAAATTAATTTTCAATTTTGCAGACTCTTATCCGGAGGCCTGGTAGATTTTGACAGCTTATTTGCTAATCCAAGATTTTTTGTTATTGAAAGCGTCTCAAGACGCTTGAAAAACTTTAAGTTGATACCTTAGCTAAGTTTTTTTTCTTTGATAAATCAAATGAAAAGATTCCTCAGTTGTTGTATATATCTTTTCTATCCATGGCACTCGTCTGGAGAAAACCTGACATTGGTGCATATGTACAATACTTGCGAAGACCAGCCTGCATATCCGTATATTCTGACTGTGCATTTGTTCTTCGTTTTCTGGAAAGCTAAACTAAAATCTGGTAAAATGCTTTGTAAACTTGTTATATTTTCCTCAAAAGAAAATAATCGATTGACCCTTACAAGTAAATGGAAACTAGTCTCAATATAAATTAAGTTTATACGACAATTGCTTAGTACCATGCTTTCATGCCATGAATATACTTTACTGTTATATTTTTGTGTGTAGCTCATGAACCAATAGGCCTTTTGCGAATAAAATTATCTTATCTTATCTTATATTCCGATTTTCAATATTCTGGCTAGTCCCTGTAGCTGAGCAGGCTGGTTTAAGCCTCATCATGTCGTAAAACCCTGTAGAGATGGTTTTCATCACAATAAATGCTTATTCTAATTTGGGCCTCGACGCAAGAAAACCTGTCTTCTGGGTGTTGCGAATAACACAGGTGCAGACCAGCCTGCGCATCCGCGCAGTCAGATCAGCGCCTTCGTAATTCAGTTTTTGGAAAGTACCAATGTAAACTTGCTACAGGTGAAATTTCAATTTTCTAGCTAGTCTCTGTAGCTGAGGGTACTGGTTTGAAAATCGCTTTGAGACAGGTTTTCTCGCGACGAGGCCCATTTAATAGTTTGATAGATTGCACAGGCTGGTGCGTGCACTAAGTGGTTAGTGTATCACATTTAAACTGCTTCACTAATAGCCCTTTGTAGACTGGAAACCCATAAACGACCCAGATCAGAAGCCGCATAATACAGCATTTCACCAGGGTCTACACTGTCATGGGCGGATCCAGAAGGGGGGGGGCAGGGGTCCGGACCCTCCCCTGAAAAATCACAAAAATATAGGGTTTCCTAGCAATATTGATCCGGATCCCCTAAAAATCACAGCTACCAAGCCAGCATTCAATGGCGTTTCGCTGGCGGGCCGATGATGGCCCACTTTTAGTGGCATTTCGATCCTCTCTCCATCCCATCAACTAAAATAAACAAAAAAACTTCTGATTTGACTCACAATACCCTAAAACACAGCATTACCGGGTAATTTTTGAATACTTGATTTAAAAAAAAAATCTACCCAATTTCGGACCACTATCTGTCGACCAGCGAAACGCCATTTGCTTGTGGGCCGATATAGACCGTGAGCTGCTTATAGACCCCCCTCCCCTCGGGGGAATTTCGTACATTATGATTTTCTAAAACTATACTATATATGAACATGTGACACATGTTAGCCCTCTGGCAGTTGGGGCGTTACCGTGTTACAGCCTTGTTAACTAAGTTACCCTATAACAGCTTCCAATCCTCTTGTGCAAATACAAACCTATACCTAAATCTTATTTATCAACATGCTAATGGCCTTAAAATCACTAAATTAAATGCAGCAAACAGCTGGTATGCATCAATACAACTTAAATTCATTATATTGCAGTTATATGCGTTACTTCCTTTCAAATATACTATTATTTAGTGTTGGGCTTCCACTAGACCATGAACTGCCAAAATATATCTGAGGGGGAGTTTTATACACTATAGTTTTCTAAAACCACATAAAATAATGCATGTTACCTCTTTATGGGTTGGGGCGTTACCCTGCAAAAGCAGGGTTTAATATGGTACCCTAAAATAATAGGAAATCCTTGAGTATAAATATCAAGCTGTTTCTTATTCTTACATATCAATATTATCTTGTAATTGAAAATAAATGACTAGCAGTATAAGTTTAACACATTTAGACACCTTTTTTTACTGTTACATAGGTTACATTTCATTAAATACATTCTTTTAGTGCAATGTTAGCATCATATGAGGTTAAACTGCTAGAGGATGTAGATAATTGCCATTTGAGGGCTCAATTAGATTAGAGAAACAATAAATATTACCTTTATAACGTAAAATTCAAGTGGGATTAAACTCTGACAAAAGTATGGGTGATGAAAAGGAAACAAAACTTGAACTCAAAGCAAAAAAATGCCGTTTCAATTAAGAGTGTTTTATCGAATATATGTAACAATCACTTACAGAAAATGCTTAATTCAATGATCAAATAATGTTTCTTAAATGCTATAATAATATCACTTAACTGTCTTACACTTATATATGTTTTTTTTTTATACACGAAATGATACATTGTATATGCAAGACAGTTTCCTCACTGTCTATAGTTCAATTTAGATGAAACATGATATTAAGCATGTAGTAGTTAAGTATGATCACTTGACCATTATGTAAGCCAACAAAATATAGCTTATCAGCTATTGATTACAACAACTATATTGATAACAATCAAGGGAAGCTACCTTACAATTTCTTAAATTATAAGTCATTTAAAGCATGGTCATGATCTAGAAATGAAGAATTAAAACAGGTGTTTATTCTTTGAACAAAAACTAAAGTTTTTTTTATAAATCACAGTTGTTTCTGACCCATATATGGCACCCACCATGCAAAACCTATGATTATATCCCCTATGGTAATGAATCCCTCTATATCTAAAGCATGTCCAGTATACACTTTATCTCAGTAACATGCATAACACAAATATTTTAGGAGAATATAACACTTGCCATCTGTTTGTACAATTTTGTGAAGTAATGAAACATGACAGCATAAGTTTTGTTCTAAAGGTTCTTTGTTAGTGATAAATTAAATTTAAAAGGGACGATACATAGAAAAGCTCCTTTGCATTGTTAGTATTGAATTGTAGACATGACTAATTGAATGGACTTTTAAAAAATAAATTGATTTGTGATTTTGCTTTGAATTATTTCTGTCAATTAAACTTAGTCTAACAGTGAAATTTTATTTTATTCCTATTTCGCATGCCAAATGAAAAAATGATCATGGTTACAAAATTACATCCTTCTAATCATTTGCATAATTCAAATCAAGCTAAATAGATTAAAACTAGAAACGCAAAGAATAAATCAAATGTGCCAGCACATTTGATTTTGGTACATGTACTTATCACAGTTTCAAGAAATGAAGGCACATGTTAGCCTGTGTAAATGTGTAGACTCACCAGGGCCTTTGCTGCCTGCATACACGAAGTATAGATGTAGACCAGAATTAAGACAGCTAGCTCCACTGCGTCAGCATATACGATTTATGCTGGCTTTTGCCAATATGTGATAAGTACCAAAATCTCACATGCTGGTCAAATCATCATTTGAGCACTTTATTTATTACATTACATAAGATCAGCAATTATTGTTTCCATCTAAATGCAATAATTTTCATACTTTTGCTACTGTAAAAGAACAAATCTGAGATAAGGTTTCAATATTAAATATTTTGGTATACTTTATCATACACACATGTAACACATACGACAATAAATACACTGCAATATATCTGATATTTTTGATATCTTTCTCATTGTGATTTCTTATGGAGATAAATGAGGTAAAGACCCATGGAAATCAGAAATACATAGATACTTATCAAGGAAATCATGTATACTTTGTTAACATTGCATGTCAGTTTATCATGGTAACACTGTTGATAGTGACCAGGGTGGCCTCCCAATACTATTTTTGTCAGAACATTTGACTTTTTTGTATGTGTCCTTTTTCCAAAACTGGTGTGTTTAAAACTCATTCTATTAGTTTAATATTCATATAAAATTTTGCTATTGAGAATTCCTGCAATAATTTTGTCATGCCACATTCTGTATAGGGGAAATTAGCATCAGTTGTTTTGACATTAATGTATAAAACTAAGTAAGATCTCAGCACTGTTTTATATGCTTTACTTTTCCATCCCACATGCTAAAAGAACATTGTTAAATCTATTTCACATTAACTTTAATGTCAGCTGGCCAAATTTGGTCTGCCCTTATTCTGGCCGATAAAGTCTTATAAACTTAAATTGGTATCGTAAGTAACAACTGGCCTGATTCTGTGGCTATGATCCTATCAAATGCGATCATGGTCACGCAAAACCCCATCATTAACACTTATTTTTCCCATTTTCATGGAAGTATTTGTTCTTTGTAAATCATTTACTTATTTATATAAAGTTTACATTGCTTGAGCAAATGATCAGAAATACTATGTTGATTTCATTAACATTTTTATTCATTAAACAGTGAAAGATATGCTGAAGATAACAAAGTCCATTTAAAAGCTAAAAATAAAGAAATGTGTCGCCGTTTGCATACGCATATAAGATGTCAGTTTGAAATTTTATTTGGAGACAAATTCTTTAAACAGTTTCTGAATACATTCACTTATAATGCATAATATCTAATGTAACACGGATCAAATTTTATCGTACCAACTTATATATGCTTGATTCTGTCCGGATTGTTAGCACACACTTTTGTATGCTACCACATCCAACACAGCATTTGTTTAAAAGTAGTTTTTATTACTGTAGATGAGCATACATATACAAGGAGGAACACTAGCCTGTATCGTGTTACTGACTATGTTTGTATAATATGAACAACAGTTAACTGGTTGCACTAAAATTATTTGGTTACTGTTAAATAAGTAATTGAACTAAACTTAGTACCAAAAGTCTTCAGATAAGTATTACAAAATCTAAATCCACCTTTTATTACCTTTGCAGAAAAGTAAGTAAGGGTACAAAGATCAGGAATCGATACAATTAAGTACCACACCTGACCCAGGATACCAATGGGAAAGTGACAAACTCACAGTAGACACCACAAACGAGAGCCAAGAGGTCAGCCCTTTCCCAGCAGGTGACCGCAAAGCACATATAAACAGACGCGCACAGACATAACAAACACAAGACAGAACCAAAACATAAAAGATCCACAAAAGAAGTACCGCCTTGGAACGGTCAGTAAATATTTTACTGGAGGGCTTAAACCGGTTTAACGGCGCCAACCTCACCCTTAATTCAGATGTGGATCAAGACACATAAATATTTGGTTTGCATGAAAGACCCCTAACTTATCAATGCATCATCTCCTAAAACATATAAATCAAGATATAACAAGGAGATAAAGCAAGGATAAGGACTCAACAGTAAATTAAACTGAATACCAGAGCAAAAGAAATCCAACAGGTAAACCCCGGTGGGCCCGACAAACAGCCAAAGCATCAGTCCCTACCATCTCATCAATAGATAAGTCTTTAAGTTGGAACCATCATAGAGTCTGAAGTCCGACCCACCGGCGTGCAATTAAAGAGGAAAGCAAAGTTGCCAACCGTGAATGGGGACGACTACCAAGCATGCAGTCTGTTGCAATACATTAATGTTATAGCCAATCTTTTATAATGGGAAATTATCTTAATGAACTGCTCTGAAAAATTATTAGAGCCAACAATCTTCTTCAATTTATACACCAAGTCACCATAGAAATCAGGTTCCTAAAGTCCTTGGTGCAAGAGAGATTTAAGTCCAACTTGGAATTTAGAAATTAAATCATAGTATCGTCTATAAAATTTTGAAAATGTTTTGCAAAGTTTATGATAACGATAGCCTTGTTTAAGAAGTTTCTGAGTTAACAATTTATGCGGGTGTTGAAGTCAGCAACATAGCTAGATGCTCTAGCAAAACGAATGAGTTGAGAGATATAGACTCCATAGGATGTAGAACGAGGAACATCACCATCTAAAAATGGGAAATTGACAATTTCAAAATCAAAGTCGTCAGGTTTATCATAAATTTTGGTAGAAAAAATATCATTAGAAATTGACAAATGCAAGTCTAAAAATGCGGCTTCGGTATCAGAGGCATTGGCTTTATTCAGTTGGAGCTCTGAAGGGTATATTTGACTAACCATATTGTCAAAATAAACATTATTAATATTCAAAATATCGTCCAAATATCTGGAAGTAGTCTTAAACGCATCAATAACATCAGCCTGCTTATCATCAGAAAGAGACATCATAAAGTCCCTCTCATAACAAAACAGGAATAAATCTGCAACCAGGGGAGCACAATTAGTGCCCATAGGAATCCCAACTACTTGTCTATAGAGCTTGGTGCCAAATCGAATAAAAATGTTGTCCAACAAAAGGGTAAGCGCATCACATACATTTTGACACTACCATGCATGATATTTTTTAGGTTTTTCTGAAGTAAAAAATGCATTTCTGTCATTACATGCAAGGTAAGGAGAGCCTTCTCTCTGGAAGGTTCTTTCAATAAGATCAATAAGTTTATCTTTAATAAGATTATGAGGTAAAGTAGTGTAAAGAGTAGAAAAATCATAAGTAGACAAACTGGTCGCATTGAAATCTCTAGCTTTAAGTTTATCTAAAATTTCACCTGAATTTTTAATAGACCAAAATAGTTTTTTTACCGGATCTCTCATATACTTTTTCACAATATTTGATAACATGTTTTTAACAGCTGTAAGACACGAGGTTAACAATTTAGAAAGTTCTGTTGTCGTACAAGAACTAGAATTAGCAATAAATCTTGCTTTATAGGGTTTTTTTGGAGTTTAGGAAACCGGTACAACGTAGGAACTTTGTCTTGATTTTCTTTAGCTTTGACACCAAAATGTAGGGCTGTATGACAACCATGCCCATCAACAATCACCCTTTCACTTAAAGAAGGCTGCAGTTTATAGGCATTAGCGTCAACAAGCTCACGCTTAAGAGTATTAATATAATACAATCGTCAAACAACTACAACATTGTTAGCAGCTTTATCTGCTGGAACCAAAACATAGTTCATATGAAAATCCTGGATACCTCGTTTAAGATGACGAAAAGAAGATTTAGGTATAGGGGGCAAAAGATGTGTATTACGAGAGTAAAATGAAATATGAGTATCAATAATTTTAAAAATGTTAATCTTCCATTCCTTTAAGGCATCAGGTTCAACATTTTCCCGTTTGCACCAATGATTACTAAAGTCATTTAAAGAAGCAGCGATCTCCCTACGACATTTAGAGAAATCAATATTAGAGGGAAATCTATATTTAGGACCTTTAGAAATGATATTGCGAACTCTAGCTTCAGGAATGACATTTAGATTACCTGTAATAACATGCCCTGCAGATGGATATAAATAATTTGAATGTATACAATCTCAGGAGGCAGGAGTATTGGAATCTATATCTAAATCATTTATAATTTTATTAAAAAGTTAAATATCGTAGACCTAATTGGATTGTTATATTTATAACAAATGATAGGAGTTTCAGAATTATTAAAGTAATTTGGAATAGATGAAATCACTGAATTATCCTTGAAGATACTATGTAAATCAATAAACTCAATACCTTTGTTAATGAATGGAATTTTGATAAAATGTCGTTTATGGTTGACCTCAGAATCGATATAAGGACTAAGGAAATGTTGAACATAACACCTTGTAAGGAGAGCTGCTTTATATAATTTGTTTGCTCTATTGTAAAGTTTATTAGCCATTAACTCTAAATTGCGTTAAACTGAGATCGGCAAGGAGCTTAAAAATGAAAATAAGCCATGCCGACCATGATTAGATAAAGCCAAAGAAGATCCTTTAGAGAAGTATTTAAGCGTTTTTCAGTACAAATTTTGCGCTTAATGTTACCATTTTTACGTTTACCATGAGATCTACTTTTACGTTTCTTACATTCCAAAACAGAAAAAACGTCAAAATCTGGCATTTTAGAAATGTTGCCTTCATGGTATATATTATCATTAAAGCCTAAAGGAAAAGGTGATTGCAAAAATTTAATCCATTTAAGTTCAGTTTCATGTCTCTTTATATCTTTTAATCTAGTTGATGAATTTGGATCATATATTATTTTTTCAACCGGTTGAATTACAATTTTACTAGGTGAATGACCATTATTTTTGAAATGGCGATAAAGAAATGTGTCAAATTTTTTAGGCTTTTTCATTTTACGAAAGTACTCACGAAACCTAGTTTTGAGGGATCGGCCAGTTTGTCCAACATATTGCATTCCACAGTTAGTTTCAGTTCAAGTTATAACATAAATCTGATCGGATGAAGTTCAGTCCAAATTATTATTATTAATTATGGAAAATTGCCTACCATTTACAGATGATGTAATGGTAGTTTTAGTACATAAATGTGTGCAACAGACACACCTCTTGGCATTGCACTTAGAAACATTAGGATACGTTCCGCGCCTTTTGAATGCATTAAATGGTTTAGTATACTTCCTGATAATAGGTGACCCAAGAGTAGATAACCTAATGGTAGGAAGCATATCCCGAAAATTGTTAACTGAACTAGGAATACGAACAGAGGACGCCGAATGTAATCTAATGGGAGATAAATGTAATTTTGTTATTTTCGTTCTTATCATTAAAAGTTGTGTGGGTAAGTACCATCCCAAGACAAGCAATTAACACACCGGTTATTAAAATGACAAGCCAGTATTAATATGAGTCCTTAAAAGCAAAGGAAAGTATAACAAATGCAAGCGATAATCCAAATGGCTAATACAAGTCCACAGGTATATAGAAAGCAGAAGTTATACAACGGGGTATGAAAATCGGTCATCTAGTGATCTTAAATGCGGTACAAGACATAGAGGATATCCAGGGACAGGAATAATGGAAGGAGATTGTACACACAATCCTGAGGATTGGAAAAATAAGAGCATTAAATGAAAGTGCGGGGAAACTTTTTAGGGCCGCCACGCAGCACAGACAAAACAACTCTGATAATAAAAGTAAGTAAGGGTACAAAGATCAGGAATCGATACAATCAAGTACCACACCTGACCCAGGATACCAATGGGAAAGTGACAACTCACAGTAGACACCACAAACGAGAGCCAAGAGGTCAGCCCTTTCCCAGCAGGTGACCGCAAAGCACATATAAACAGACGCGCACAAAGACATAGCAAACACACTGTCTTTGACATCATTTTGGGCACATATAGTACCTTATGATATATTTAATATGGTAATATACGTTACTTTAGTTAACAGCTTTGACAAAACATGGAATATATTTTTTTATTTGGCTATCACTTGAGAGCTCTAATATTCTTTGTTAATGTTGTTTAAAAGCTATAAATTTTGCCAAGTCGGTATTTTTTTTTAAAAGTTCAAAAATATATTATTTCATAAAAGCTAATATGCTTTGACAATTTGATATAGTCTCTTAATATAAGCCGATGGATTCCATTTCAGACAAATTATTATCTTAATATCTATTAAACAAACAAATAAAGTTTTGAAATAAATTAAAATGCCCATTAAATATATCATTTAGGGTATGTAACATACATAAAATATTGTCAATCAAACATCAAAATGATATTTTACACCAGAAACAATGTTTAATATCCCCTTTCAGTCTTGCGTATCAATAGAATGCTCATATACGGTGTTTAAAAGCATACAGATAGGATTGAATGCTGTATTTTAAAATGAAAAGATTCTTACTTTGCATAACGTTTTCTTCAGGGTCGTCATATTCAACAGCATATAACTCTTAGAGTTTTTTGTGATAAAAGCAAAGTGTATGCAGTTTTGGAATGGTCAGCAAATTGTCTTTCAGAGACATGTTATTTTAATCTAAAATATGTATTGAAAAAAATATCAAATGAAACTATTAAACAAAATTTTAATGATTTTACAGGGTGTAGTTGAAAATGTAACGTAAATGACACCATAATGGGCCTAAATAACATTGACAAATTCCAATATCTGCAGGGAATTAACTGTTCTTGTAAATTACAGGACTATTTAGCAAACTTGAACTGTTCAAGTACTGCCTTAACAGCCTTAATTACATAATTTTGTTTTATTTTAAAAAAATGACGGGTAACGTAATTAACACGCTGTAACACCAAAACGCCCCAGCCGCCAGAGGGCTAACATGTTTCAGAAAGCTCGTTAGATGATACACTTTATCAAAATTATAGTCTACGAAATTCCCCCTTACTGGGTACTAGTATCATATAAGATGACATGGTTGATGTTGCCAGAGAAGCGTGAAATAGCTTTATGACTTTCACAGCTTCTGAGCAGTTAAATAGCATTTGATCATAGGAGCCACGACATGTGAAAAAACAACAATGTGGTTGAGCGTCATTGGAAGACTCAGGTCAACCTGGGCATCAGCTCAGTCTGATCAAAGTCCTCGCGTGCCCGGATGACGAGAGTCTGACCTTTTAGTTACTCACTACGAGTACAATGAGCACTCTGATCAGACTGAACGGATGCCCAGGCTAATCTAAGTCTTCGCTTTGTGCACACTGAAGTTCATTTTGTTGGTTTTGTCATGTCATACGAGGCTACTTGTTTGAACAGGTGCAACAAAGGTAAAAATGACTATAGTATTGGTATATTTTCAAATTCTGGTCCCGTCCACGTCTAGAATGAATAAAAGACTGCTTAACTGTGTAAAGCATGCGCGGATCCTGAAAGTTTTGTCAGAGGGGGTCCAACTCTGACAACGTTTTTTAGTTGATGAGGGGAGAGAGTATCAAAATATCCTTAAGAACGGGTCATTATCGGCCAGGCAGCGAAACGCCATTTAAATGCTGGCTTGGTAGCCTTGTGATTTTTCAGGGGATCCGGACCAGTGATTGCTAAGAAACCCTATATTTTTGTGATTTTCCTGGGGGTGGGGGTCCAGACCCCCTGTCCCCCCTTCTGGATCCTCGCATGTAAGATAAAGTTTAAATAGTAATTACAGGGTGGGTTTATAAGTATTTTATTAATTAAGTTCTTTAACAAGTTGATCGTTCTGACTAGTGGCGATACACAGGCTGGCTTAGGACCATTGTTGCATGCGTATACCGATATACATTTCTCACGTTATGGCATAAATCTGGATTTTACTTTTTAATGATAAAATTTACGACTGAATGAACTGTCATTATCTTGATCATAACCCATCTGGATCATACATCATAAATCATGTTTGAATAAGGTCAAATAAAAAAAAATACCTGTGTTTAGGGTAACTCGACCCTACCTAAATATACTGGTGAAGCCTAGATTTTTTTTCAGGTTTTTCGGAAAAAATATTATTTTATGCATGCATAAAATTGTATTTTTTTTCAGAAAAAAAACTAAAGAAATATGTGTGCCTTCCCTACCTAAAATTTCAGACCGGTTACCTGAAACACACGTATTAGCTTAACTGAGCTTTTGGCTCATGGTGAGCTATTGTGATCGTTGGATGTCCGTCGTCCGTCGTCCGTCGTGTGTCGTCAACAATTGCTTAAAAAGACATCTCTTCCTAAACTACTGGTTGGATTTTAACCAAACTTGGCAGGAATAATTGTTCAAATGGTTCCGGTCCATTGCATATCTAGGTCAAACAGACTAAAAATAGATTTTCAAGATGAAAACTTTAAAACTCTTCTTCTCTGAAACCACAAGGCCTAGAGCTTTGATATTTAGTATGTAGCATCACCTAGTAGATCTCTACCGATTTTGTTCAAATAATTGCCATGGGGCCAAAAATGGCCCCGCCCCAGGGGTCATATGTTTTATAGGCTTATATAGGGAGCAACATGAAAAATCTTCTTGTCTGAAACCACAAGGCCTAGGGCCTTGCTATTTGGTATGTAGTATCATCCAGTGGACCTCTACAGTTTGTTCAAATTATAGTCCTGGGGCCAAAAATGGTCCCGCCCCGGGGGTCACATGTTTTACATTGGCTTTAATAGGGACCAACATGAAAAAATCTTCTTGTCTGAAACCACAGGGCCGTGAGCCTTGATATTTGGTATATAGTATCATCTAGTAGTCCTCTCCCAAGTTTGTTCAAGTTAGACTCCTGGGGCCAAAAATGGCTTCGCCCCAGGAGTCACAGCTTTTACATAGGCTTTTATAGGGAGAAAGATGAAAAAAATCTTCTAGTCTGAAACCACAAGGCCTAGAGCCTTGATATTTGGTATGAAGCATCATCTGGTAGACCTCTACCAAGTTTGTTCAAATTAGACCCCTGGGGCCAAAAATGGCTACGCTCCAGGGATCACATGCTTTACATAGGCTTATATAGAGAAAAACATGAAAAATCTTCTTGTCTGAAACCATAAGGCCTAGAGCTTTGATATTTGGTATGTAGCATCACCTTGTAGACCTCTACCAGGTTTGTTTAAATTATGCCCCTTGGGCAAAAATGACCCCGCCTTGGGGGTCACATGCTTTACACAGACTTATATAAGGAGAAACATGAAAAAAAATCTTCTTGTCTGAAATCACACGGCATAGAGCCTTGGTTTTTGGTATGAAGCATTATCTAGTAGACTTCTACCAAGTTTGTTCAAATTATAGCCCTTGGGCCAAAAATTGCCCCACCCGGGGTCACATGTTTTACATAGACTTATATAGGGAGCAACATGAAAAAAAACACCAGGCCTAGAGCCTTGATTTTTAGTATGTAGTATCATCTAATAGGCCTCTATCAAGTTTGTTCAAATTATAGCCCTGGTGCCAAAAATAGCCCCACCCCGGGGGTCACAGGTTTTTTAAATAGGCTTCTATAAGGAGAAACATGAAAAATTCTTCTCGTCTGAAAACATTAGGCATAGAGCCTTGATATTTGATATGAAGCATCATTTTGTAGACCTCTATCAAGTTTTTAAAAATTAGATCCCTGGGGCCAAAATGGCTACGCCCCAGGGATCACATGCTTTACATAGGCTTATATAGGGAGAAACATGAAAAAACTTTCTTGTCTGAAACAATAAGGCCTAGAGCTTTGATATTTGGTATGTAGCATCACCTTGTAGACCTCTACCAAGTTTGTTTAAATTATTTCCCTGGGGCTAAAAATGACCCCGCCTTGGGGGTCACATGCTTTACACAGACTTGTATAGGGAGAAACATGAAAAAATCTTCTTGTCTGAAACCATAAGGCCTAGAGCCATGATATTTGGTATGTAGCATCACTCTGTGGACCATTACCAAATTTGTTCAAATTATACCCATGTGGCCAAAAATGGTACTGCCCCGGGGGTCTCATGCTTTGCCAAGGCTTATCTAAGGAGAAACATGAAAAAATCTTCTTGTCTGAAACCACAATGCTATTTGGTATGAAGCATTATCTAGTGGTCTTCTACCCAGTTTGTTCAAATTATACCCCTTGGGCCAAAAATAGCCCCACGCCGGGGTCACATGCTTTACATAGACTTAAATATGTAGAAACATGAAAAAAATCTTATTGTCTGAAACCATACGGCCTAGAACCATGATATTTGGTATGTAGCATCACCTTGTGGATTATGCCCCTGGGTCAAAAATGGCTCCGCCCTAGGGTCGCATATTTTACATTGGCTTATATAGGAGCGCAGTGGCTTAGTGGTAGAATGCTTGACTCGAGACCGAGGGGCCGCGGGTTCGAGCCCCACCGGCGTCACTGCGTTGTGGTCCTTGAGCAAGACACATTTATCATAGTTTAGTACTTGTTCAACCCAGAAAGACCCGTCCCTGTTTAACTGAAAGATTACTGATGGGACTTAAAGAATCAAATCAAACAAAATCAAACATTGGCTTGTAGAGGGAAAACATTGAAAGATCTTCTTGCCTGAAACCATAAGGCTTAGAGCCTTAATATTTGGTCATATTTTAGCATCAACTAGTGGACCTCTACCAAGTTTGTTCAAATTATGCCCCTGGGGCCAAAATAACCCCGCGTCAGTGTCGCCAGGGACATGGTCAGCTTTCTATAGATACCTATATTTAAGCTTTAAACAAAACTTGGGTGAGCGCTTTAGGGCCACTTGGTCCTCTTGTTTTTTTTATTTGGCCTAACTTTAATTACTAACATCAAAACCATAGAGGTCACAGCATCAGAAGAATATCATTATAAATCAAAGCAGAGAGTTCAGTGTGATATTGATCAGCCAGCGTATCCCTTAATACAGATAGCACATTCAAATAATTTAGAATTCTGAACATTGAAAGTTGACAAGGGCCTTGGTAATTTACACACAAATTTGCGTCGTCGTCCGTCAGTAAAAAAAAATACAACTTTGACTAGATGTGACCCTCTACAAAAGTTGATCATATTTTATTTATCCGTCAAAAAATGGCCACCAGGAGTGGATTCAGTTTCCCATATACTATAGAAAAACTTAAAACAAATCTCCCCAAACTATCTTTCAAATTCGAAGCTAATTTTTAGAGCAAATGGTTCTTGGATGACCCTGTGCCAAAGCTGTTCAAATCGTTTTGTTTCGTCAGAAAAGATAGTCACTAGGCGGCGGAGTTAGATTAGCGTATATATCTTCCCAGAAACTACTGATACTTAACAAGTATAAGCTTTTAAAAAAGCTTCCCATCTTTCAGCACTTAGCTAAAGTGGGTTGAAAGTACAATAAACGTTTGCAAGCGAAATTTCAACAGGCGTGAATGATGGCGATGGGCTGAGTGTGGCATCTTAGTGTTGTGACACATTGATGTAATATCCACGGAATGCTACACCAATTAGCCGGTACTACCATAGAGATTGCAAACTTAGCCATTTATAATTGCAATCCACTTGAGGATGGCAATGCTGATAACAGTAAGTACAAATGGTCCTTACCTGACCCCCTCTCAAGATGGCTACAAATGTGAACCTTTGACAATCGCTTGCAACAAAACAGCAAAACCAGGATTTCTTTCGACCAGGCCCATTTTATCAAATGATGAGCTGAAATGTGAAATTCAAAGCCCCTCCCCCATATATATTTTCTGACTGTTTTCAATGAACTTTGTCTACTGTATTTTCAGTTTTCTTAACGCAGTTACATCTGGTAGACACTAAAAGAGCAGAAGCTTGCTATGGAGTATTTCCAGAGTGCGATTACTTCTCTATGACGTGTGAACAAGATGAGATCATTCGTCTAAAAACTCTGCAGTATGGTAGAAATGAGCTAGATGTAAGTTAAACCTGTCTTAAGCGGCCATTCAAAAAGAAGACAAAAATTGGATTTCAAGACCGATTATCGCTTATGCAGGTCAAAAGTATTGCAGAATGCTCCTGCAATACTTCCGACCTTCATTTAGGTATCATTTGTCATTATGAAAGAGCTTTGTTTTGTCTATTTTTGAGTGGCCGCTTAATACAGGCTTTACTTTAACAATTTACTAGTGTACAGGATGAGGTCATACGCTGAAAACACTTGAGTACAACATACATGCGTTTATTTGACATAGGATGGAATTATGCGGATAAAACACTAAGTTCACCAGTTTCTGAAATGAGCTAGACGTATCTTCAGGGGTTGCAGCGTAGTGTAAGTTTTTAGATTGACATATAACATGGGCCCACCGAGGCTCAACTTGTGATTTTTAGCTCTGGCTGGACTGCCTGTGAGTAATGACCCACTTTCTATGTTTCATCATTATTTGTTTATTTGATTTGAATGTTTCTCTGTGATGATCCAGTGCATAAGTTATATTAGGAAACCTCCATGCGAGCTAAACATATTTTTGTGTTTTAACAACAGCACAATCTAGGGCGAATCGTTGGCTTGTAAAATGAATTTTTGCCCTCCTGTGGCCCAGGTTGCTCTCCGTTCTAGGGGGGGGGGTCATATTGTGTTGTTGTCCCCATTGTGTGTAGGGATTTTGCGTTGGGATTTTATTTTGTAATGTGTAACATTTGCAGAAATATTGCGGCAACAGTCTCTGGCAATATTGCGGCAATATTGAGGCAACAGTCAGTGGCAATATTGCAGAAATATTGCGGCAACAGTCTATGGCAATATTGCAGCAATATTGAGGCAACAGTCACTGATAAAAATTGCAGAAATATTGTGACAACAGTCTCTGGCAATATTGTAGCAATGTTGAGGCAACAGTCACTGACAATATTGCAGAAATATTGCGACAACAGTCTCTGGCAATATTGCAGTAATATTGAGGCAACAGTCACTGACAAATTTGCAGAAATATTGCGACAACAGTCCCTGGCAATATTGTAGCAATGTTTAGGCAACAGTCACTGGCAATATTGCAGAAATATTGCAACAACAGTCTCCGGCAATATTGCAGCAATGTTGAGGTAAAATTCACTGGCAATATTGCAGACCTATTGCGGCAACAATCTATGGCAATATTGCAGCAATATTGAGGCAACAGTCACTGACAAAATTGCAGAAATATTGCGATAACAGTCTCTGGCAATATTGAAGCAATATTGAGGTAAATGTCACTGGCAATATTGCAAAACTATTGCGGCAACAGTCACTGTCAATATTGCAGCAATATTGAGACAACATCACTTGCAATATTGCAGAAATATTGCAGCAACAGTCTCTGCTAATACTGCAGCAATATTGCAGCAGCAGTCCCTTGCCATTTTGCAGCAATATTGAGGCATTGTTGCAGCAATATTGATGCAATATTGCAGCAATATTGATGCACAATATTGATGCAATATTGCAGCAATAGTCTCTGGCAATATTGCAGATATATTCCGGCAACAGTCTACGGCAATATTGCAGAAATATTTCGATAACGATCTCTAGCAATATTGCAGCAATATTGCCGCAATATAATAGTAATAATAATAAAAAAGGATTTTGCTTGCAAAAAAGATTGTGAGTAGTAACGGTGGCCACTCTGGTTACTGGGACTTAGCTTTTTAGACTAAAATTTCCAGTTCATCTATTTCTATTATTGTGACAATATATGGCGTGGCGACAATATATTGCCAGATGGACTGTATTACGCTAACGGGACCACATTCATAAAATAATGTTTTTCACACCATTCTATGAAATAAATATCATGTTTATTCCAAAAATATTCACTTCCAAATTATATTCTTTTTTAGGTTTGCCAAAACGTGGAAAATCATTGTCTCTACAGAGAAACTTGTTGCAGAGCTAGCGAATCTGATTGCAAGGAGCCGTTTAATTTGAATCATACCTATCATGCATATACAAACTGCTCAGGAAGACACTCCTGCTCCACCATCCAATCACCATGGAAACAGATGAACTGTGGAGCTTCCTACAAAACTTCTACGTATGTGTCATTAGAGTACGACTGCGAGCCAGGTAAGAGACGTGCAGCAAATAAAATGAAAAAAAATAGAGGATCTTACATAAGTGCTCATGTTTTATTGAATTTGATAAACAAGTTGAGGAAAAGCGATAAAATGCGAGGCTCAACAATACATCCTCATGTGAGGCTGTGCAAAGTTATATTGCCTGCACCTTCACTTGTCAAACGCCTGGTAACAACGAATTTTCATCTATGCTGGCTCAGATATTCTTTATTAAGTCTGTTTGCTTGTATATTCAGTTTCGTCCAAGATAGACTTCTGTGGCACAGGCAATGCTGGCGTGAAAAGCTCATCCATTGAAGCGATGTTTGATGCCTCAAGAGAAAGTTATGACCCACTGAAGCCGAGTCGCGAGTGCAGCTGCAGGATAACTAACTACATGGACGTCCAAACAATACAACTGAATATAGTGGACTTGAGACTTGTCAGGTATGGAATAGCCACAAAAGAAGAAACGAGCATGAATATGCTGCTCAGTTTGTCCAGGCCCTGAGTATATAAAGCTTTTTTCATGCTTCACTCAACTGAGCACGAAATTTCAACTACTAATAAAAACTAAAGTACCGACAAAAAAGAAGTTTCTTGCTTTAAGTCTCTCAGATGTTGTATTTATCATACTAACATACTTAACTACTAAAGAAACCTGACACATACAGTGTGTCAATTTGTTGGTACCCAGCAAACATGCCTATATGGGTCCCATATGTGGAGTGCAACCGGGTTCGGCATGGGTCCCATATGGGTTAGCCCATATGCGTGTTGCCCAGATGGGTCCCATATGGGTCCCATATAACAGCCCCATAAAGGAAAAAGAAATGATAAAATCATCTTTATATAAACTTATTTCCTTGTTTATAATGCAAGGCTAGCTTCTACAGTTGCGGATACAGAGGGGATTCATGTGGTGCGCTTGAACCCCCATTTGAGACAAAATTATTCCATTTTTATGAGGAATTTCAAGCAAAATCAGCATAAACTATCAAATAATCATATACAATTTTCAAATCGAAACTTCCTTTGTAAATTTGAACCCCCTAGCAAGAAATCCTGGATCCACCCATGCTTCTACCATTTATTTTATTTTATTTACATGGGCCAGCCCATATGGGACCCATATGGAACCCGGTTGCACTGCCCATATGGGTGCCCATATAGGACCCATATGGGTCCCATATAGATTGCTAGCTGGGTAGTAATCGAATACGATGCACACTTGTCTTTCCATTGCGTAAAGCTGAACAAATGTAGACTAAAATGCACTGAGATTATTTGAAAAGATGAATTACGTTTAGACGTCAGCTATCAAAACCTAAAATCAATTTTCGCAAGAACAAAGAAATCACGCAAAATTCACCAGAAACGGCTTTAGTGTGATTCTTTGTTATTTCATTGACATCTTCTTGGCATTCAAATGAAGCATGCAAGCATTGTTCACCCCAAAAGCCTATTTTTATTTTCTTAACGTCAATTTTTCGTTATCAGCGTTTTATGAGCTTCTAAAAAGCAGTGCCACTTTATCAACGTTTTCACTTTGTATGATGTTTGGAATGCATTTTGGCAATGTTTCAGTCCTTTTGAACTCCGTAGCTGTCGCCTACGCCCATTTAGCGACGTCAAGCGTTATAATAACATGCTGATATGTGTAAACTGCAAAGCTTGAAATTCATACGCGATTAAAGTAAAGTGTAGCCAATTGGCACTATAACAAAGAAGACAACACACACTAAACGGCGACATACGTTGACAAAGAAAAAACGGTAATTATCCATAGTTTACGTTGTTTTTTAGTTGACAGTAAACTTGGTTTATTCCGCTTTGACGCGAAACATAAGTTCTGATTTTTGTAAATGCATTCTCTAACAATGATTGGTGGACTCAAAGTCATTTCAGTTTCTAGAAATTGCTTAAACAAAGAAAAAAACACTGCCGTTTAGACAACGTCAAAAGCAAAACTTAAAAACCCCATATCATAGTCACAGCAAGAAATTGCAAATTATTAAAATACACTTTTGTCTGTAATGGTATTGGCATTTCATACATGAAAAAAGTTTTCAAAAAATATCTAGACATACACTCCCGAGGCAAAAGTAATAAAAACGGTGTTTTTGACGCCGTGGCGCCATGTTCTATATTTGATAAATATTTTTTCGAAGAATACTTTCTAATGTCTTGTTATTAAAAAAAGCATATTGGCTTAGCTCTATAATTGGTTATTTACTAGTTTTAAGCAAGTAAAAAGTGTCGGGTTTCTTTAGTAAATCAGTTAAAACGTTAAATTATGAGTAGGATAAATTTCGTGCTCAGCTGAGTTGAGTAGGAAAAAAGTTTTATAGCCTTGGGCCACATAGGATAAATTTAGAGCTTAAAGTGCCCATTGAAACACTTCAAGCCATCACCAATTATCACTAGTGATTGCTTAAGTTTATCTATAGATTCAAACTGAACTTACAATCTACATTGTGGCAATATATTCTTGTTCAATTTTGCAGCCTCTCAATTTTGCAGCCTTTCATTCTATCGAAAGCTGGCAGTTTGGGATTTCTATCTCATTTTTCTGATAATTTTATACAGTTTCCATAATTTCGGACCACTTTCCCGATTCCTGTCACTGAAATATATAATATTGGCCAGTGCACACAAGATTCCAGTCATTTGCGTAGCTCCCATTACGCAGTTACGCAGGTGCGTAATAAAAATAGTAACATTTAAGGGAGGTTACCTTATGTGGTAAAAGTGATTTCCAAACCATAAGGAACTGCTCTTAAAGGAAATAATTTGGGAGCAAATTCTTTCCTTTAAGAGACGTCCCTATTCTGAAAAGGGGCGCAACAGAAGAGAACCACTGCTTGATCCAGTTGTCTCCCTTAGACGTGCGTTACTCTTTCAGCATTCTGGCTACGCACTTGTCAGTACTTATCGCATTGGTGAGCGGCGAATGCTCGGGCGAGTCTGTGCATATGTGCAGACTAACCAGAGCCTTCACTGCTCGCATACATAAAGCATGTAGATGTGGATGTAGATGAGCTATGGCATGAGATTTCCAACAATGTGGTATGTGCAACCAGCAAAGGCTCAGACCAGCCTGCGCATACGCGCAGTCTGATCAGAGCCTTTGCTTGTCGCTTGAATATTCTATGACCGTTAAGCTACTGACCGAAAAAATGGAGTTTCTAAGCTTAACAGGAGGCTGCACAGGCTCGTCCGAGTATATACTTGTCAAAATGCCACATTGTTGGAAATCACATGTCACGGCTCAGATGAAGGCTCATTCCGAATTCTTAATATCTAGCTTGGCCCGATATGTGTCAGCATGAGCGTTATTATAGGTATTTGCGCACATGCGATAATTACATAAATCTCATTCACTGAGTCAAGTATTTTTTGTCTCTTGGCTGGTATCTTCAACCAGTTCTTCTGTGTGTTGACATTTTTCTATCTTTCCGGCTGATCGTTTCAAATTAATGTTATTTTTCATTTTGCTGTCTTCTTAAAATTTTGATAAATTTGTTTTCAATCTTAAGAATATTATAAATTGTTTACACCTTTTTGTTAGGAGTTTATATCAGCTGTTAAATTACTGTTTCTATGTTTTTGATTATGAAGACCAATCGAGTATTCCATTAAGTTTGGCATGGTCCATTGTATATGATAATACTGTATTTCTTTCCCTGAAGAACGATTTTGTCTTAGCAAACAGTGCATGACATATGTTAAATGCTCTTGTTCTGAGCTAAAACTAGCAAAACATCTGCATACTTTATTCACCGTCTATCATCGAAACCGGAAATAGCGTACCACTGAATCGAGAGTAAACAACACACGAGGATGAGCGCTCTTCAAAAATAGCACATTTCATTATAAAATCGCTAAATTTTTGCAAAACATTTGCAATACATAAATAGTGGATATATTAAGCTGGAACCGTAAGTAGTTGTATTTGTTCATTAACGAATTTGAAGGCTGGAATGGATCATTAATCCAAAGCTGGTACCGAAAACACACATCATTTTGACATTTACTTTCACTTTATTAGAGGATAGTATGTGGATTTAGTCGATTTTTACAATGGAAAAGCAAGTGAAATTAAAGAAAACAAACGTTTTTGCAAGCGTTTAAGCTAGAATCTATAAATTAAGCCAATTATGGGCTGATATTTAAATCCCGTTGTGTACCACGAATAGGTGCGGATGTGTACTGCAGATAGCAAATTCATAAGAAAATTGTGTACTGCGAATTGTTATGAGTTGTTACCCACTTTGAAGTAAAACTGCTATTTTGGGGTATTTTCTTATAATTGAACTGGTGCAAAATGTGATCGGTTAACGATAAAACAGACCATCTGCCAAAAGAAGACAAACTGTCAAATTATGGAAGCAAATGATATAGGCTTCCTTCCAAACATGTAAAATATCCAATGAATAACATGATATAACCTAAAGCATGAGCTGGTGTAGTTGCCGTCTGTCCGTCTGGCTGTCCATTCAAATGTCCATCATCTAGATTAAAGGTATGCGTCTGTCTCGAAGGGTACAACGTAGGCAAACTGTTGTGATTATTTTTTCGTATTGAATTTATTTCGTATTTTTTGACAATTACCACCAGCCAATTTTTGTCTGCTCTTTTATGTGTAGCCTATATTGCAAACAATATGGACCAAGATTAGACTGACCCTTTAGAAGCAGTCTGATCAGGGTTCAAAGTGTTTGTGTTCATGAAAAAAAATGTCTGAAGTACATTTGAATAAAGCAGTAGATGTAAATAGCGGATAACACTTTTAGGTCCCAAAATAGTGGCGGGGTAACATAGATTTCTTTTGTTTTTGCTATATTTGACCTATTTATTTGACACTGCTTAACGAGTAGATATTTGGGTTGTGCCCTTTGATAGAAGATGAGAAGTTTCGGGGTTTGTTTATTATTAATAAAAAGAAAATAAAACAATAAAATAAAATGAATGAGATGAGACGAGGGTGGTGTTGTAAACCGAGCCTGTCAGGTGTTTTAACAGCACCCAAGGGGTCTAGCAAATGTTAATAAATACTTGACCGCTATTAATGCATAAATTCATATTGTTGATTGAAAGCTTTGGGGAAAGGATTCGAAAAGTTGAATTTCTGTATATAATAATGGCGCACATAATCATGAAAGATGCATAGGGATTTTTATGCTGTAAAAAGGCCATGTTCTAAAGATATTGAGCAGAAACAAAATTCTGACATCCATCAAGGGCTATAACTCTGTTACAAATAAGCAAAATATGGAAGATAGCAATCCCGACATATATCTTATAAATATATATATATTTACAAAAATTGGTAAAATTCTATCCATTTGTCCTCAAGATATTGCACAGAAACAAAATTCTGTTGCCAATCAAGGGCCATAACTTTGTTACAAATTTGTAAAAGATAACAGGTAAAAATCCTATTGACACAAATCTTGTCAATATAAATGCATTTATAAAGTTTGGTCAAATTCTCTCCATTTGTTCTAAAGATACTGAGCGGAAATGAAATTCTGATATGAATCAAGGGCCATAACTCTGTTACAAATAAGTCATAAACCTAGATCTTGTCAAAAAGAATGAATATATAAAATTTAGTGAAAATCTGTCAGTTTTTTCACAAGATGTTAAGTGAAAAAAATCTGGCATAAATCAAGGGCCATAACACTAGTACAAATTTTCTAGAAATCATGTGTAACAATCCCAACCTAGATCTTATCAATATAAATGCATATACACGCCTACCAAACGGTCAGATGCTCAACCGCTGGTTTAGCGAGAAAAAACATTTCTAGTGTTGTCTGGTTGAGATTTCGAGGAGCTAAAAAGGTAAAGAAATTTTGCATGTTCTGTATATTTTAATTAATATTTCTTGTCCTAGGAAGAGAATCAAAAATCGGGGAATGTCATGCAACCTTTTACGGGTCCCTACGTTTATGGTGTAAATAGGTGGTCAGAAAATTTTCTCCTTTTGTCAGATTTACTTTTTGCGTGAGGAAGGTGTACCAAAAGCAGATATAAACGTGTAGAAATAAGTGTTGTTTTGGTCAGTGTATTCAATTTTATGATGTGCTCGAAGGTGATTTATACAGGCCTGATCAAGACTGAGATCGGCAACTGGAATTCAGATGGGTTTTTTTCATTGAGCTTGTGAAATATGCGAAAAAATCTTGGTGGAGAGTCTCTGAAAAATCTGGTTGAGCATCAGATAATAAAAAATGATAAGAAAATTAAATAGCATTATTTGTTTTTTTCGCACCCCATAGTCAACATAACGCATTCAGTCTGTTACATGTATAGGGTGCAAAAAATGAGAGAAAATTCTCTGACCTCCTATTAACACCATAAACGTAGGGACTCGTAAGAGGTAGCATGGCATTCCCCAATTTTTTATTCTCTTCCTAGGACAAGAAATATTAATTATGATATACAGAACATGCATCAAGATATTGAGCGGATACCAAATTTTGGCATAAATCAAGGGCCATAACTCTGGTACAAATGTACGAAAAATAACGTGTAACAATCCCAAGCTAGATCTTATCAATGTGAATGCATACATAAAATTTAGTGAAAATTGGTCAATTTGTTCTAAAGATATTGAACGGAAACAAAATTCTGGCGTAAATCAAGGGTCATAACTCTGGTACAAATGTACGAAAAATGATGTGTAAAATCCCAATCTAGATCATGTCGAAAAATAAGTCAATATCAATGCACATACAAAATTTGGTAAATTCTATAAAGTTGTTCACAAGATATTGAGTGGAAACGAAATGATGACAGACAGACAAAATGACAGACAGAATGATGGAATGACAGACAACCCAAATCTAATATAGCCCCACTTTTCCTGAGGTCACTTCTTGTGACGCCTCCCTAACTGTGTATACGTTAAGTCCAAAGGCAGTGAATCAATAGCACGTGAATTGCCTTGATAATACACTGGTTAAAAATGACTGTTAATAGCACGTGACACACATTTTTTTTCAATAATGTGGGATATAATATGTGTCTCATAGTAGTAGTCCACATGGGACTGATAAGTAATTTGCAACAGTGGTAAATGGACCCATGTGGGAAAAACCATATGGGTTGCACGTGGTACCCATTTGGGTCATTATGGGCAACACATAACGGTTATATGGTCCTCAATGCCAGAGATAGTAAGTGAGTATGATCAGGAAATACCACAATCACAAACCGCAGACAACCCCATGGCACCGCGAGGAAGAGCCATTCAACCATCACGAGACACCAGGAAGACAAATTAAGCAAAGCAACCAGCTCTCTCTTCCCCATCAAGATGATTGCAATACTAGAATGGACATAAAGTAACGTACAACAAAACATAGAACAGTTACAGACTCCCACACTAGGAGTAATAATAAACAAAAAGGTCAACAACAACAGAACCACCACCTTAGAACGGACAGCAGCCTAAGCCACCGGGGGGGGGGGGGGGCTTAAATGCATTTTACTGGTACCAAATCTTCGCCCTAGATTCTGCTGTTGTTAAAGTACAAGAAATGTTCAGCTCGCATGGAGGCCATCTAACTAATGCAATGTATCATCATGGAGAAACACTCTAATCAAATTAACATACCATGATGAAACAAAGAAATGGGCTCATGACTCATAGATAGTCAGAGCTAAAGAAAACCTTAAGCTGAGCCACGGTGGGTCCAGCTACAGATAAGCATCAGGCCCCAACCCACCGATTAAAGCTTTACGTAAGAGCCTTCATAGAGTCTGAGGCCTGACCCACCGTCGTGCAATTAAAGAGGAAATCATAGCTTTAAACCGTGATTGGGTTTAAAACTAGGCATGCAGACTGTCGCATGATATCCAAGTTATAAACAAAAACCTGTCTTGGGAGGGTTGCGAACACCAAAGGCGCAGACCAGCCTGCACTTCTGCTATGTCTGATCAGCACCTTTGTTCTTCGCTTGTTGTAAAGTATCATAGCTTAACTGGCTACAGGTGAAATATCAAATTTCTAGTCAGTCTCTCTGACAGTAACCAGTACTGGGCTGATGGAGAGAGTTGTGGTTTTATTTTTGGGATCATTCAAAGGCTCAAGCGGCAGTGGTTCTGCTTATGTGAGTGTAAACAATTATATGTGCCCTATGTGGGTTTTACATGGGCTTAAATTCCCATGTGGCACCCACATGGTCAATACGCTCAGATAGAGCCCACATGTGAACCATTAAGCCTTGTGTGCAGGTTTTTTTTTCGTCTTTAGGCCTCAGTCAAAATATTTTCAGTCATGCCGGGATGGGTCTTTTTGGGTTAAACCAGCACTAGACAATTGATAAGTGTCTTGCTCAGGAAAACAACACAGTGCCTCAGGAGAGGCTCAAACCTGTGACCCCTCAATCTCGAGTCAAGCACTCTACAAGTAAGCAACTGCGCCCCCTGTTTAATCCTCATGGTTTACATAATAATTGAAATGAACTCCAATGCTAAAAAAACAATGTTTCATTTATTTTTCTAGTGTCAGTCATGAAATAAGCGTCAATCTCATTAAATGTCGCCACTATTCGCGGCACACGATTTTAACTAATCGCAGTACACGAGTTTTGCCATCAACAACTATTCGCCGTATACCACAGTCATTTTGTTTCAATAGATTCCAATTGAAAATAATCAAACCAAGACCAGAGATAAAACTAGGATAGTACAAATTGCATATAGAAATAGGGAATTAACTTCTTACCCGAAGATAAACCATGTATTCGTTAGTTCAAAGGCTGTTTTTACGGCAGGAGCACTTTCCAGCCAGTACCAAGCTGCGATAACTTTGTGTAAACAAAGCTATGTGGACACACAGAATGCAATAAAGATACACAACATTGAAATTAATCCCTTGGCAATTAATCTTGATGTCAGTGGTTGCTCGAGAGCAAATAATAAAGCTCAAATAAAGGTAAAAACTCACCGCCCGCCATGCCGTTTTCCTCTACTTTCGATTCAGTAGTATGCTATTTCCGGTTTCGATGATAGACGGTGTTATTCGCTTTGACATAAAACTGAAGAAATCCCGTTCACGGTTCGATTTGGTTACGGTTCTCATCTCACGTTTGGCCTGTTTAGCAAGGTAAATCATATCTACATGGAATAGCATTGCCGGATTTTTACATAATTAGCCCATTCTTTTACAAAAATCAAAACAAGCGAGAGTACCTACCTTTGTTTGTTCTTTTCGTGACGATGTCACTACCAGGAAAGGTCCCGGATGTGACGAAGGAACAAATTAACGTTTATGCGATTGACAAATTTTAATCCCATTAAAATGATTAATTATCGACGACTATGCAGGGTTACCTCTTCCCCTTATAGTCATAATCTGTTGCACCAAACCGCGAGTTATGTAAATTTAATTTATGCTATTTGTTAGCCGCTTTTCTATTGGTGAATTTTGTGAGCTCTCGTTTTGCACGATTCGGCGGGCTTTTTAGGCACAGTTGGTTTTGCTTTCGACGGAACAAGTTCTCTTTAAGAATTTCTTTCCCACCCTCCTCTAGCTTTAACTTTTGATTTAGCAGTTTAATATACTTTTGGAGTTTCCATGATTTTATAGGTTATATTTCCCCCCCCCCCCCTTACATTTTTTCTTTTCTTTTTTGTATTTTTGAGCATTTATTTGTATATAATTTGTATATAAAAGATATATTTTTGTTTGTATATTATGAAGTCTAAATTATAAGTGTCCTGTTAGCTGCGTATGGTGTTTTTTGGGGATTTTATGGACATAGTGATGTCTTTAGTATGCCTTTGCAGTCTGGAGGCATTTTTATGTCTTTATTGTTAGCTCTAACATATGGTCAATCTTTAGCATTAGCAGATGGTTAAACTTTAGGCTGTTCATTATTTGATTCCTAAAAGGTGCTGCTCATACCTAACAGGGGCTTGTAGTTGATTAATAGAATTGAGTCATATGACATTGAGGTGTATCAACTATGCTACTTATTATCACATTTGTGTTCTTAAAGTCGTAATCATGGATTATTGTTTAAGAGAGTTCCTTGCGTGAATTATCAGCAAGGCCTATTAATGATACTAAGCTTTGCATACAAATTGTCGAGATTTACTTTTCTTGCCTCAAGGAAAGGCTTTCAGGAGAAAAGATAATGGGTTCCTCACTTGGATTCCGGTGAGGCCTTTGATTTAAATGGCTACTAATCGTGTGTGGCTCCCTTCTTGGAATTTCAGTAGGGCCAGTCCTGAATAATGACTTACTTGTTCCTTACCTGGACTCTCAGTAAGGCAAGTTATGATTCTGTTTTTTTGTTCCCTACTTTGGTTCCCGGTAGGGCCGGTTTATTTGAATATTAAAGTTGAGGGTCTTTAATAATTACTATTTGTTTACTTGATAGCTGTAAGTTATAAGAGATTTGAGATTTCTTTTCGTTTCATATATTTGTATCCGTCGAAGAGTTAAGGTCAAATAAATATTTAAATATTTTTGTTTTTATTTCTCATTCTCTTTGATTTTGGATAGTTGGAAAATGATTTCTGTGCAGTCTCTTTTTAAGCTTAGAAACTCCATTATGATGTTTGGTCAGTGGCTTTAGAGTCCTAGAATATTCAAGCGTCTAGCAAAGGCTCTGATCAGACTGCGCGTATGCGCAGGCTGGTCTTAACCTTTGCTGGTCAAATATATCACATTGTTGGAAATCTCATACTGCGGCTCATTTTATTAATATTTGAATAAAAATAAAACAAAATAAAACACCGAACAACCCTTAAAATGGAAATAGACTGGTCCAACTGAGAATCATTGGAAATTCCATTTGGCTTAAATGGGTTAAACAATACTTTTTCAGAAACAATACAGACAAGTGTTCCTCAGCTACCTTGAAGATAGACAATTTATTGAACAAACGTTGTGTTGCTACATCACTCCATGAAGTGTTAAACTTTCTGTACAATGACGTTCATAGCCTAACTCTGGAGACCGGAGCATCTATAGAGATCAATCTCTCAGACTTGTACTTGAATGGATGGGATGACTTGCCAGTCATGGTATGGGTTGCAATCCAAGGTATATATCATTTCTATCACACATGTATTCTAATAGTAACCCGTCTATGACATCATACATGCGTAAAGTTCATGGGCGGATCCAGAGGGGGACAGGGGGTCCGGACTCCCCCCCCCCCCAAAAAAAAAAAAAGTCACAGAAAATATAGGGTTTCCTAGCAAAACTGGTACGGATCCCTAAAAATCACAAAGCAACAATGTTCGGCCATCATTGGCATGCCAGCGAAACGCCATTTAAATGGCGTTTCGCCAGCGGGCCGATGATGACCCGCTTATAGTGGTACTTGGATCCTCCCTCCCCTTATCAACTAAGAAGAAGAAAAAAACATTGTCAAAGATGGACCCCCTCTGACATTAAAGCTGCATACTCTTAGACTATGAACATTTTTCGAAAATAAAAAAATTCTTTTTAAATCATTTGTCAAAGTAGAATAAAGTTATGTTGTCACAATAAATCTAATTTCTACAGCTGAAAACTGCATGGAAAAGTGAATTATCGTATAAAAACAGGTGTATTTTCTCTTGTTTATAATTATTTGCGTCCCTCCAATAATTCTAGACAGTTAATTTTTAACATAAATGCTGTTGTTTTGGCACTTATAATTTGTTAATTATTACGAAAAAGGTAAAATGTATACCTGAATTTTAGTATTTTCATGTGTTCTTGAAAAATAGAAACAATATTTTTAAAATGAAAATATCAAAAGTGGCAGATTATGCAGCTTTAAAGGTGCTAAAGTGTTAAACTTTCTATACTGAGGGAAAAAAGTTTTGCAATTATTTATAATGGGTTTTCCCGTAGGCGATTTCTTTTAAGTATTAGATCTTTTTTATTTGCAAGTGCACACACATGTAAATTCTTTAAAAGTGATCTAATGATTACCCACAAGAGGTCAAAAGAAACAAAATCTAATTTCATAGCGAGAATTTAATCTTCAGAACATTTTAATTTCAAACGCTATTCAATTGAAAGGGAGGTAATTTGAAAAAAATGCGATTTTCAACTTAAAACTGTACAAAAATGGTGAACAAAACATTAAGTTTTAAACCGTTTTTCACTTTTTGGCTTTTAGATCTAAACATTTGATTGAAAAATGAAATTTTTAGCAGAAAGATATTCGCGCTATTGCCAGATAAGCTGTTTTAGCAAGGGGACTTTAAATCTCACTTACACTATGTGAAAATGTCAACTGGTTAATTTTATTGCACTCATAAACGTTTGTCAGCATATGTTTTTGTTATATGAAATTATAAATCCTATTTCTTCTAAACTGTGAATCCCCAAAGTTTATTGCTATTTTTTCCCCTCAGTATATATGATTGAACAACACTCGAGGCCGGAGCCTCAGTAAAGTATAGTCTTTCAGACTTGTACTTGAATGGATGGGATGATTTATCAGTCATAATAAGGGTTTCAAACCAAGGTACTTATTATTTGTATTACTCTGGTAGTAATAAAATAATAAGTTGGTCAGCCCATGAGTAAACGTTGCTCATCATATGTGGGTGTAAAGTTGCTCGCCAACCCTTTAATTTATACATAAATTGATTTTTCTTTCGTGTTTGTTACTGTAAACTTAGGATAGTTCATTGTTTTTATTAAGGTGGATTAGGTTAAAAAAATTATTTCAAATTATAATGCTTTATCTGAGAATGTTTTTATCTGAGCAAACAGTGTTAAGTACGCATTAAGCAGTCACCAGCTTACAAAGGGTGAAAGGCGCATACATGTCTATCTAAAGTTTTGGTTGTAAAATTAATCTACTTCCGGAGCAGAAATTTTGATGGCTCTATTAATGAAACGGATCTGTTATGCCATATGCCAACAACACGTACGTACATCATTCTGTGCATTCCACGACTGATAAATGCGTAAATTTGCTATTCCCAAAAAGTAATATGAGCCAGCAGAATAGATGTCAGTGTCTATTGCATAAGCGAGCAGCGAAGTTTCTGAGCCGTCATTGCATGCATACACAAAGTATGTAAGTCAATGAAGGCCAAGCCAATTATCTATCTATCTATCTATCTATCTATCTATCTATCTATCTATCTATCTATCTATCTATCTATCTATCTATCTATCTATCTATCTATCTATCTATCTATATACGAGGGATGATAAAAAAGTTCTAGGCCCCTTGTGCTTCGGGCTACCAGGGAATGAGCCCATCTCTATTCAAGCTTTCTGATCTTATCCCTTCAAAATAGAAGGCATTTTCCTGGTCCCCCAAGTACTCGGACATCTTCATTGCTTCCATACTGTGTACCACGAAGATGGGATTTCAGTTTTGGGAACAGATAAAAGTCAGAAGGAGCCTGTCAGGAGAATATGGGGGATGAGGAAAGATTTCACATCCACATTCAGTCGCAGCAGTCATGACAACTTGTGATATGTGGGTAGGAGTGTTTTCCTGCAAGAGTGTCCTGCAAGAACAGAACACCGTGGGTCAGTTTTCCTCACCTCTTTCTTGCAATTTCCTGGCGTAGCTGCCTCAGTTCGCCTGCATAATATGCACTGTTTATTGTGCGACCTGGCTCAAGATAATCAATCATGATCAAATATCCCAAAAGATTGAGGTCATCACCTTCCCTGCTGAATGAACCCCTTAAATTTCTTAGGAGGGGGTGAGCCAGGGTGCTACAATTGTTTGTTCTGCATTTTTGACTCTGGGTCAGAATGGAGAACCCATGTCTCACCTTGGGTTACAACTTGCTAGATAAAATCACCAGGATCATCTTCATAGCGAGACAGGAGATACCTAGAAATATCGCGCCGAGTCCTTTTCTGATTGTTGGTAAACATCTTGCTGAAACCTTTGAAATACTTAAGATGTCGGTTAAGATTGAATGTACTGCCCAAAAACTTATGCTCACTTCGCTAGCTTTGCAGGTCCCTATCATAACATAACCAGGGTGTGTACGAACTTGACATTTTCATCAGTGGTGCCATCTTAGGGGCGGTCAGACCGTCCATCATCCTCATCGCCCTGTCTCCTCGTCTTAAACTCTGCGGCCAGTTTCTTTACTGTGCTGTAAGAAGGGGACTCCTTCCCAAGGTTTCCATGAAGTCTTCATGAATTTCCTTGGGAGGCATTCCTCTCTTATAGAAGTACTTTATAACCTTTAAGTTTCTCCATTTTGCAAATGTATCGGACCTTCCTCTCTTAAAAGTGCTTTACATAAGCAACCAAGCATGACGGCATGCTTTTCAATTTCCATTGTCCTTCAATTAGATGAAATGGCCACTGACAAAGATTTTAATTCAATCAATCTCACTGAAGCATATCGGGCCGAGCACTTTTTGATCATACTTCATATATTATACTTATACCATTCATATATGTCGTAAGCTTTACAAGTATTAGGAGATAATCTCAATAAGCCTTACAAATTAACGTCAGCTCCTACTTATACCATGTACTTATATATATCATGTAATGTCAAAATATTGTTTAAACCAAATTAAGGAAATACTTTGGACTCTCGAATCCTTAAAAAACCTGCTAAAATAAAGTAATTTAAATGAATTTAGTTGTAAGTAGATTGAACTACATGTTTTAGAATTATGTTCATAATCAAAATGCAAACTGTGGTACATTTAAAAAAAAAGTAGGAAAGTGAGCAAAGATCAGGAATCGATACAATCAAGCACCACACCTGACCCAGGATACCGATGGGAAAGTGACAACTCTCAGAGAGGTGTACTTATAAATACCCACAATTCTTGTTTTGGTGGATTTCTAAGAAGTTAGGGGCACTTTTACGTATATTGTTCTTATCTGTGAAGGGCAAACAGCTTAGGGTCGACACAAACGTTATTACGGAATTCTTAGTGACACACACCCTGTATTCGAACCGTAAGACACTTTCTGTTACCATAACGGACAGTCTTGTTTACCTGGGCACGCTCGTTTTGACGGAAATTCAATTTAAACATTTTTCAGCCGTTAACGAAGCCTGGTGCAAAGCCAAAGAGTCAAAGATGTACTGGTATTCCCCTTATCATGTATCAATTTGATCAACTCTTTAAACCAGCGACCATGACATAATTATCGAATTTCGGGTCGATTCAACGCCATTGTTGTCATTTTAAAAGGACAGTTTCACGCTGACATTAAGAAGATAAGTGCAATGAAATAGACAACGTTTATCAGCCAAGGTGCAACAATGCAGTTAATATAATACAGCTGTAGAATAAATAAAGTAACCAGTCGCCTCATCTATTATTTGTGTGAGATGGGAATAGAAAACATCTGTCCCTCTAGATCGCCGTCTATAATCAATCGACAAGCCTCGTGGTGCGGAATGGTGATCCTCAGGACAGATTTTCCCACCCTCACACTTATGATAGATTCTTATGAAGGTGACATCGGTCAGTCGAAACTGTCGAGATTGTTTTAATTATTATAGGGCTGTGACTTAAAAATATGAAAGTCTGTTCGCAAACATTTTGACAGGAAATATCTATACAAAATGATCCAATATTGTTTTACTATATTTATTAAACGAGGTGAGGAAGAAAGATAAAATGCAAGGTTTGCCATGCATTTTATGTCTCTTTCGCGATGTGATTAACAAATTTAATAATACAGGAGCGCTCATGTAAGATTCTATTTATCACAGAACATTATAATAATTTAAAATCGCACTTTTGATGTGAAAATGATTGTCTTTTGCCATCTTTTACGCAACGTTTTAATAGAAATCAAATCGTACTAAAATATAATATAACATTCCTAAATCTGTAACCCACTAGTGGTTTATCGATTTAATTGCATTGCGTTATATCACTCCCAGACGCGACGTAGGTGATAAAATTGTAATTAATGTCACTGTTGGAGCGCAGTGGCTCAGTGGTAGAGTGATTGACTCGAGACCGAGGGGCCGCGGGTTCAAGCCTCACCAGCGTCACTGAGTTGTTTCCTTGAGCAAGAACATCAATCCTAGCTTAGTACTGGTTCAACCCAGTAAGACCCGTCCCTTTATAACTGAAAGATTGTTAATGGGACGTAAAGAATCAAATCAAACAAACAAATAATGTCACTGTTGTAGAAAAACTACTGAAACATAATGTATAATGTTTCCTACAAATATTGATTAAGTCTGTACCTTTGTATTAGCAAATTTAATTTAAAAATATATATTGCATGCTAACAGAATAAACTTAGAGGCAAACAGCTTGCTGGCAAACTTGAAAGTAATTTATTGTGTCTTTCTTCTGTAGCTAGTCAGACAAAAGATGTAGAAGTGTTCTGCAGGGAAATAATACCCATGAGTACAACAACAACGACACCAACGACACCAACGACGTCATCCACATCATCAACAACATCAACAACAACAACATTTTCATCAACAAAAACAACAACAACTACTACAGCAACAACAACACCCAATTCAACTTCAACCACCACTAAAACTATACAACCAATAACAACCATACCAGTGACAGTAAAACCATCATCAACGCCTTCGTCTACTCTGACGACAACACAGCCATTAACAACTACGTCATCAGCACCTCCGGAAACATCTTTAGCCCCACCCTCGACAACTACACCTCTGAAAACCTCAACTAAGATGACGACTACATCCTCTTTATCAACATTTACAACAACAGAGACCACATCAAGTCAACCAACATCGACAGAACCTCCTACAACAACACAAGCTTCAACAAAACCACTGTCGACGACAACAAGTAGGAGATCAACAGAATTTACCACGACAACCTCAACTCCCACAGAGTCACCAACTACCACTAAAAGCACAACAACCACTGTCGAGACGTCCACAGATACTCCCATAACATCCACAGCTCCAACTGAGCCACCATCGACGACTACCACTAGGAGAACAACAACTATTTTGACTACGTCAACAGAAGCATCTCCAAGAACAACTATGGCATGGCAGGCATTGGGTGGAGGTAAGAATATAAATAGTTGAATGCTTAAACATTGTGCAACTTAATCCCTCATCAAACCTGGTCCTAAACTTTAACAATTTCATTTTACAGTCCAATGAAATGTGTTAAGATAATGAGTATGGCTTGTAATTAATTTTATACAAATCTTATATGGGTTTACTTTATCTACTTAGGCTTATCTTTCCAAATATTAAATGAAAACACTAAATGACAGATAAAATGTGGATTGAGTTATATTATTAACTTTTTTTACTTTTCCCTTAATGTTTTTCTGTCGATTTAAGGTGAAATAGATGTGTCCGTCTTTTAGCACATACTAGAAATGTTAATTGTGTTTAAGTAAATACCACACATGTATCATTGTTGAGTACCTATTATTATTTTTGTTTCAATGCTTTGTTATGTATTGCAGTACCTTGTGTCCTTTTTAGTTTTGCAATCATACTGTAGGGGAAGAGATAGCTGATGTTTTGCTTGTGTTTTGTTTTAAATGCCATATCGCTGTTTTATTGTTCTTTGCTTCTTCCTCATGCTACCATGGAGTTGTCCTTAGAATGTCATACTACATTTTCTTAGCTTACTCCTCTATTTCTTTTGTAAAACAGTACTTAGTGTAATATCTAGTTTTGAAAAAAAGCTCACTGCCTATTTTGCGATTTTAGTTCCCCAATAATGGTTTATGAAGCTATCAAAGCAAAAGGGCACATATTTCTAACCTGATTTTGAACCACTAGCTAAGCAAATTATCATTATTTACTTTGAAAGTTACTGGAGATGGACGCCAGACTAAAGCAATTCTGCTCCTAAGACACCCACTATCTAGTGGTGGATGAAAGCCAGTGCAGTTCTCCATGTTCAGCAGGAAAATACCCTGTGAAACCACAACAATCTGCAAGGTGACAGTCAAGCTATTGAGATACGAGGGGCATTTTTATGTTCGTAGAATTGGGTTGTTTCTATACAAATATAAAATTTGTAGTACCAAAAGTGTACATCTTTTAAAAGGTCTAGCTTCTGTCTATCAACGGATATAAATTTTACATCATTAGCGTTTAGTTCAGTCAAGATATTTAGCTTTGAATAGAGCATAGTAAATGATACTGGCTGAAATTCATGCCATTTTACACATGGTCAGCAGGAAATTAGACGCTATGGTAAAGTAAGACTTGGCCAAGCTGATTTACCTTTTTGCACCATCAAAAACTTGTTCGTTCAAACGCTAATCATAGACAAGTGCAACACAAGTATAAGGATGTTGTTTGCTTTTCTGTAGCAATTTGAAAACACCCATTACTATATGATGTGCTTGTTTATTTAATTGCTTTTGTTTATAGGCATGCCCTTAACCCTTAAAGCACCAAGAAAAAATGCATCTGAAAAATGTCGTCTGCTGAAGTCGTCTGCTGCAAATAATTGCCTTACATTACCGACAAATTAAGTATAAAAGCAAACAGCATGGACCCAGAACAGACTGCTCCTATAGGAGCAGTCTGAGCTGGGTCCACACTGTTTGCCATAGATGCTTCTAAACATTTCAGCAGACGAGAAAAGCAGACGACTTTTGTTGTGATTGCGCTTTGATTCTTGTCTATTGCAGATACCAAAGAAGAGCAACAGAAACAGCTTTATCTGGCTATATTTGTGCCTCTAGCAATATTAGGTGCTATTACTGCTATATTTATCACCTGGCTATGCCTAAGGTAAAACTGATAATTCATGAATACCTTGTTTACAATATATTTAAGTGTCCTGTTAATGATTTATGTTTTAATGCTAGCTATTTAAGAAGATTCCAAAGATAAATTTGCGACGCCAAATGAGCAACATTAAATGATACTGCTTATATCATTTTACATTACCTTACTATACTTCTAACTAACCTCCTTATTTGCTAATAGACTTGCTTACTAACTAACTTTACTTTCTTACCAGCTTAATTAATTTATTTACTTACCTTTAATTACCTTTACTTTGATATACCAAATACCTTATCTTCTCTGCTACCAACTTCGTACCTCACCTAACATTTAGTGATTTTATCTATAGCTTAATCACTTTTCTGCTACTTACTTCGTTTATCACCTTTAAAATAACTTACCTTATTTTAGTTACCTTACTAACTTATCATTAACCGCTTTACTTTACTTACAATGCATCACGAATACCTTCACCAACATCAAAGCTTTCCACTTAATCCATTATTAAGAGTCAGGTGATTGGCTGGCTATCTGCAGACTACATTTCCCCATCTATAACAAAAGACCAAGCCAGGAAATGATTATCTAATAATATGACTTTTTTAGTGTTCATGTGCATGGATATCTAATAAGAATAATGAGATTCATTAAATTAATGATTGCAGTTGTTTGCTTCTACTGTAATAGTAGATATATTCAGAGAGCATATATGTCACAATATGGGACTTCTAGCAATGTGGTATGTGCAACCAGCGAGGCTAAGACCAGCCTGATGCGCTGCTGCGCATACGCACAGTTTGATCAGATCATTTCCTAGTTGCTTGAATATTTTATGACTGTTAAGCTACTGAACGAATAGCATTTGGAGTTTCTAAGTTTAACAGGAGGCTGTACAGGCTCGCCCCGTCTAAACTTGTCAAGATGCCAAATTGTTGGAATCACATGTCGTGGCTAATATGTAAAGATGCAGAGTTTAAAAAGAAGAGATGTGAGGCAAATAGAAGGTCAGAAGAGAAAATGTGAACGTGGACACAGCTGGGGAACCCGTGAAAATCCATGATTATTTGGATGAGATTGATGCAGTGTCCTGGCAAGAGGGGCGTGGCTGTTTCTTGTGGTCAGCCAGGTGATCATAGAACGATTGATAGCAGATGATTGATGCAATAAATGAAACGTTACCTGCCAACAGCCTAATGACTATCGTCCTATTGCCATCAGAATGTCACCGATTTGGGACACCTCATATACCCATAATAATGGTTACTCACCAGCACATGATTCAATAATCACCAAGCACTATATAGTCCGACCAGTTAAGAGAGACTGTGCGGTTCTTAGCAAAGACACACCCGTGGCAATTTCCATTTAAAATTCGGTAAGACAGAGTGTATTTATTCACCGGTGAAACGCTTTACAGCTGCATACCTGTATATACACTTCCACAAAATGCTTTGAGGCGTGACTGTAACGGTAAATGTATTGCATTAATCGAGGGTCATTACTTAGAGGTCGTGGTAGAACTGTGCCTGTTGTAGTTTTGAGCCCTTTGTGAGAAAAAAGGCATCTCGAATTAATTTGGATAACAAGCAGACTGACTAGTCTAGATACATGTATATACACTCTGACAAGTTTCGAAATTCTAACTATTCAAATTATAATACTGATTAAGAAAATAAAATAACGATCCGCAATGAAAAATTAATACTATAAATTGGTCAGCACACGAGATGATGGTTCTTATTACATCGGCGTGTGGCGAAAGCTCCGACGAGTCTGCATGTACGCATGACCTCGCCAGGGCTTTCGCTTCTCGCATAAACAAAGTATGCAAGTTGAAGAAGACTCCGAACAACTTTTAGACATCTAGTCTTTCTGGAAACACTAAAATGAGCGATTATAAGTGGCTTTTTCGGATATGCGATGAGATCAAATCTCATGTTTGTATGCCCTTTTCTCATGATCCAGATACTTAACCCTGGTTCCGCTGAATTCTAATTGGTAGTTTATTATTATTGTATCAGGCTTAAAAATCAAACCAGTTTTGCAATACAGACAGAATTTGAAGAAAGTGCAAACCTACCCTCCCCCCAAAACTTTCACAACATATCCATTCCAGAAAAGTAAATGTAGCAGGTCCCCAGGAAACGTTTACCAAGTATGGTAACGTACAAAGTTGGTCACCCTTATCGTCTGCGCTTCAGTTGGTTGCACGAGTAAAGCATACATAGGCTATTACACCCAATTTACTGTAGACTAGTCTTATTTGACAGTGTATGACAGTGCTCTGTCTGACACGCCCAGTCTCTATTAGCTGGACGCACTATAACAATCACAAAAATCTAAAGTTGAAAAAATAGTCAGTTATATCTTATTCAGTAGTTATATTTATTCAGCTAACTGACTAACACATCTACCAAAATTCAGTGTGCATTACTATCCATTTTCACTTACTTACTTACTTACTTACTTACTTACTATTAAGTTTTAGGTCAGGATCGTCATTTAGTCTATGGCATAACTCAATGTTTTGCAATTAAACTGGAAAATATAATTATTAACCGTGATTTGCTTTATAACATGGCATGCTGACAGTCGCAGAATCGCCAAATTATATTCAATGCTTTTGATGCTTGATGATCTTTTGAATTGAACAAGAAAATAAGGATTTTCAACAAATAAAATATTGGCTTTTATATGTCTTTTGTAAAGGAATTTTTAACCCAACATTGCATTTGAAAAGATCAACTTTGATTGTCTGTGGGAACATTTAAAAATGATTTACGATTTTTTGTATTCATAGGATTGCTTTAATTAACAATTATTCAACACCAACACGAATGTTTACATTTAATTATTATTTAATATCCAATTTTTTTTTTAGGATTGCTTTAGTAACTTAGCAGTCAGAAATTGAAGTATGTTGTCGAAGACTACCTAACTTACTTACCTCAAAACAAATGGTAAAATTAATATATGTATATACCAGTCGCATTTTTACGCTACTATAACGTCTAGACATCTATTGAATAGCTGGGTATGTATGTTCTAAAGATTCACGTAATGCCTACCTTATAAGTACTATAGTATTATTCCCAAATCAACATGTTTGCTTGAAAGTTTGCATACTGGATAATTGTCACGAATTTATGTAGATTTTTATATTTAATAAGCTTGTTTGAAGAAAAATAATAGGAATACCATCAGTGTCAAACAGTTTGTATCCAGTTCAGACCCGACGTTATTAGGCCTATTTTGAGTCAAACTGTTTACAAAGGTTATCAGTAGGCGACATAGCTGGCCACTAGACGGTTAAAAGTGAAGATGATCTTTGACAATCTCATGTTTTCCTCTTCTATTCCAGGTGCAAAACGCCGAAAAAGCATTCTTTACTAAAGGGAAGTAAGCTAAATACACCACTTGAGGATAGGCTGATTGAAAAATACACACTGAGAAAGTCAGGAAAGTCAATTGAAGTCGAACCATGGGGTTCCCTGGTGATTGGGAAGAAGAAAATTTCAGTTTCAAGCATAAAGACGGTGTCTAACTCCTTTCATAAAGCTTACCCCTCACCCGTGTATGAAACTGTTCAACCTACATTTGTACCCACTACCTTTCTACCACCTCCACAAGACACCGGTGAATCACAACCAATCCATGTCAAACTAGGAATTTTAAATGATGATAACATTGCTAGCCAGAGTATACTAGAGAGGACAGGCGACAATTATTTGAATTATCCTGGTGTGGAGAATAATGGTTTTGTGTCATCAGCTATAAACCCTTTGTTTGATGATACAGTTCACGAATCCTTGTCAGTGACAGACAGTGCCAAACACTCTTCTGAGAACGGTGTGATTATTCATGTTGATAATACAAATCTTTGAGGAAGATAGTTCCTGGAAAAAACAAAACGTTAAAACCAAGTCGCATCGACGTTGATACGACGTTTTTAACGCGTTGTGTGAAGTCACATCAACGTTTAAAGGGCATTGTTTCAACGTTTTGCTACGTCGCATCGACGTTGATACGACGTTGTTTGTACGTTTTGTGGCGTCGAATTGCCGCTGATACGATATTTTTTTACGTTTTGTTACGTCGCAGCGACGTTTATAGGACGTTGTTTTTACGTTTTGTTACATTGTATATCAATGTCGCGTCGCATCGGCGTTGCTACGACGTTGTTTTAAAATTTCGTGTCTACTGCCTAGCAGGCACACAACCTTATAACAATGTTGTGTCAACGTGAATCATGCGACAGTGTGATGTCGCATCAACGTTGACATGGCGTGTTTTTAACGTTTTATGACGTCGCATCGACGTTGATACGACGTTGTTTCGATGACATGTGCCAGCTAGTTGAGTTCAGCTTAGAAAGTATCGGTCGTATCATGAGAAAACGAGGCTCCGAGGATATAGAACTTTTTCTCATGCTCAACTCAACTGAGCATGAAATTGAACTGCTCATAAAAATTAAAATGCTGAAAAATAAATTCTCAGAAGTTGTAAGGATCATGCTTATAAATGTAAAAATGCCAACAATTGTTGGCATTTTAACATTTTTGAGCATTATAAATTACATGCTCAGTTGCATTGAGCATGAATAATTTTTATAACCTGGGAGCCTGTCTACATGGTTTGCAATGAGTATATGCTCAAACTAGGATCATCAGCTACACAGACTAGCAAGAATCTTGATAATTTAGATAGAAAATAAATGCTATTGTACTATCTAACAAGTGACAGAAATGACATTGATCAGACTGCGCGGATACAGAGGTTGGTCTGCATCTTTGTTATTCACATACAGTAAAACCTGTCTTTAGTGGCCACTAAAGGTTTTAATAGAATGTGGCTGCTTAATGAAGTTCAAAAAGTATTGCAAAATGCTCACCTGCAATACCTTGACCTGTAATAAGCGATAATCAATATTTAAACACAATTTTATTGTTCTTTTTGAGTGGCCTCTTAAGACAGGTTCTACTGGTATTTATCATATACATATAGTATAACATAAAATATTTTTGAAACTCAATCCTTCGTACCATAATGGACTTTTCTGCAAGAATTTTAAATTTATTGGCGGTATTACATATTGATACGACCTCGCACCACGGAAGTTTGTGTGTAGAACAGGTAATCCTCTTGGAAGGTTACGTAAAGGTGATTGCTTACATGAACTATAGCTGATTGCCTTTAAAATGTATACTAGTGCCCAACCTGTTCATTTGTGCAAGTCGAAGATCAGAACTTAATAATATACTCAGAAGAAAAAGTTAAGTCAGTATTTATGTTTTCTCATAAAATCAACAATACTGCATATATCATTGTCAAATTTTTTACATGATTTGTATTATCGTAACTTTACATTTACCTGTTCATTGCGTGACAAATAATGCCTCTATTAGACTGTATCAACCAAATTTCAAAATGCACGATGTGCACGTGCTGCATTAAACTGGCAGGGTTATTTTCTCATATACTGTTAGATAGTGAAAGAGAGTTGTTCTTATTGCAATAATCCGGAGAAAATTCAGTGCTAGCAAGCTTAATTCGCCGGTCAGGCTATCTACAAATTACAGAAATACCGCGTTTTGACGTCTTGAAACAGGTACACGTGTTGCTGACGTTACACGCAGTTTTGGATGCAGTGAACAAACAATTTATTGTCTGCAAACACGTTTTCAACGGCCTGGTGGTAAAAATGACAAGCCTCCGTTGGGGAGACCACGGATAACGACGCCATTTGATGTCCGGGTCATAGTTACGTCAACATGACGTAATCGCTTCATGGCCGCTTGGAAACTTCTTAAATTCCTTAGTCATGCAACAGATACGAGAATTTCCGTCTGTACTACCAGAAATCGTCTGAGGGGCGCTAGACTGATTTTTGTGTTATGAAATTTGAATTTTAGTATTGACCACTTTGTGTATTTTTGATGAAGAAAATGGGTATATTTTCGGAATGTTTTGTTGAAAATGTTCACATTTGTAAGACATTACATGAATTTTATTTTAGTAAGGTTTCTGTCAATATTAAGACTGTCTTACAAAATTATTGCACGCAGTGTCTTTACTGACTAAACTTTTTTCTTCTGAGTATATATTCTTCATGCTGGTTTGAAACGATAACTTGGAATGGTCCAGTTGTTTGTTTTCCATATATAATAAGGCCATCCATACGAAGATAATGTTGGTCTGCTGTAAGCAGTGACGTCAGAGGATAATATTGCTTGTCACGGTAATAATGGGGGTAACTGTGCAGTATATTACCCGGCATGTGGCATAATATTATACTAGTCACCTAGTGAATATTAATAAAGTATAATAAATAATGTCCACAATAGGTCATTAAGGGTATTTACCCTGAATATTAGGACAGATACAATATACCTGAGCAAACGCTATTAACTAAGATCAGACTGCTCCCCAAGAGTGGGCTGATCAGGCTATGCACGTTTGCTATTCCATAATATATTTTACAAGCTAAAAAATGGCTTGTTCAAATTTTAGGATAAATGGAAAGTCGTCATGCTAAATATGTGTGTACTACACTTCTCCCCAATGTTTTCCATTTTACCTGCACTATTCAAGTTGTAATCATGTAGTTTCACTCAGTTTCGAAACCATTTTGGATCCTGATCAGAAATATACAGCGTTTTTTAATTATACAATGATTAATCCGGGTTCAGCAGGATCAAATATGTACTCATTATGCAATACTAATATATGACAACTGTGTATGATATACATTTATAAACTGTACTTTATAGGATTTATTAAAATAACTATTACATTATGATTACTTTAGCTCTAAGATATTTCCATTTATATGCACGAGTATGTTGGTTGTTTCGTGTGCATACAATATCAAGATTCTGTTATCATGCGATTTTGCTGTTCATATGTGGTTTAAATAAATCCAATAATAAATTTAACTTCGTCATAAAGTTAATCACTTGGAAGTACTACCCAGTGAACCATACGTTTCGGTGACGAAGACGTCTTTTGTAAGTTTTGGTGACGAAGACGTCTGAGACACGTGTTTCAGACGTTTATAAGCAAAACTGACGTCTGCAGGACATCTCAAAAACGTTTTGAAAACTAAATGCAAACGTGTTTGACGTCTTCAAGTTGTAACGCTTTTGGAGTGATGCACACGTCTTGTGTAAAGAACGTCTCGATCAAGTTCGAGAATCACTAGCACACGTTTTAAAACGAGTTCACTGAAGATTTATAATGTTTTGATATAGTTTTAAACGTAGTTTGAACACCAAACAAACACGGCATTGTTTTTGGATTACCATCACGTCTTAAACACCAATTAAAACGTTATAAAAACATCCCCATGCAAGGGTTTCGTTAGATCTTCATCACGATTTGAAAACTAGATGCAAACGTGTTTGACGTCCCGCTTTGGGAGTAAAGCACACGTCTTGGAAAATAAAGCGTCTCAGTCACGTTAGGAATCACTAGCACACGTTTTTAAAACGAGTTCACTGCAAATTTATTATGTTTTGATGCAGTTGTGATCACAGTTTGAACACCAAACGAAGACGTCATTGTTTTGGGATTACCATCACGTCTTTAACACGAATCAAAACGGTATAAAAGCGTCCTCGTCCTCGTGCAAGGGTTTCGCTAGGTCTTTAACACGTTTTAAAAACTAAATGCGAACGTATTTGACGTCTTCAATTTTTAACGTTTTGTGAGTGACGAACACGTGTTATAAGGAAACGTATCAATAGTGTTAGTTGAAATTCAGGGTACTTATATAGAAAGACAGTTACAATTTTTAAAACGTTTTCCTTACAGATTTGCAATGTTCCGAGGCAGGTATGGGGTTACAAAAGCGTCTTCAACACTAAACAAAACGTTACAAAAACGTGTTCATGTAGGGGTTTTATTTAGTCTTCTGCACGTTTTGAAAATGAAAGTTAAAGGTTCTGGACGTTTTCAAAATGTAACGCTTTTGGGTTGACGATCACGTCTTAAACACGTTTTGCCTTGGAACGTCATCGTCACGTTCAGATGACGTCGAATGGTTCACTGGGTAGTAACCACAATTTTTGAAGTATAGCTACCCATGGGGCGTTCTTTCTTTTATAAAAAGAATGCATATCTGTCTTATTATACCAACTAGATGCATGCAAAATTTCGATACTCTAATAAGTTTCTGTAGTTGATCAGACTGGTTTGAGTTTCACTTTGTTAGAAACCATGAAGATATGTTTTCCCGGTTTAAGGCCTAAAAAGTATAATAATTGAACTACCCAAACTGCGTTGGTTCTTGGAAAACAATAACATTGCTCATTTCTTATGTAACATAACAGTACCCTAATAACTAATGTCAAGTTATTCAATGCCAACCTTGTTTAGCAATTACAGTCGTGCAACCCTTTAACAAGCTTTAACTTATTTGACCCCTTTCCTTTTAACAGTAATTCACCCATATTGAGCGCATGTTAATGTCACTACGTTACACACCTTTTGCATCTATATTTGTGTGCTGACTATAAAACAAGCTCCATGCCATCATGGCATCTGTCTGCCGGAAGGAAATGTAGTCACTCCCATAATATCCATCTCGATGTCTTCATAGCTGATAGCTTCGTATCTTCTCCGTCAAGGTCATGGTCATGAATATTAGCCAATTGCCTATAGTCTATTTTATTACCATAGAGCCATTTGTTTTTTCTTAATCTTAACCAAATATGTATACTTATCATATGACGTCCCACCTTGGAGTGGTATAACGCCATGTTTTAATAAACCACTAGTGATTTACAGATTTAGTAACGATATGTTATGCCTTGTGGTCACCTGCTGGGAGAGGATCGGTCTCTTGGCTCTCGTTTGTGAAGTCTAATTATGAAGTTGTCACTTTCCCTTTGGTATCCTGGGTCAGGTGCGGTGATTGGTTGCATCGATTCTTTCTTACTTGTACATCATTAAGTTACACAACTAAAGTTTAAATATTGTCAAGACATACTAATCAATGCATAGGTGATGGACTCAACACTTTACTGAGAAGGAAAAAAAGAAAGGTAGTCTATAGCACATAGTACTGCTATGCGATCATTCATCTAAGGACTACGAGGGCTGTTCAAATATGAATGCAAGTAGCTTCATAACTTTCTTCATATATATGCTACGACAAAATTTCATACCTTTCTGGAAAGAACTATTTTTAACCTTTAAAATGGCACCAAACATAAATAAAACAATCACTATATTTCTCGAGTTACACACCCTTATATGAAGGCCATTTCTGTATACTGAAGTTTTTCTGAAGCAAATTGCAATGCACATTTGGTACATGTGCGGATATAGTGTCATATCTTTATAAGTTTTCGACAAAATGGCACCAAATTTTAGATGCAAGTTTAAGTTACAATCCAACAGTTGTTTGCAGGAAAAAGTTTATATAATCTTGCTTCAATCTCGAGTTAACATGCACGTTTGTGAAGTCATTAATTTTATGATAAACGTCATTTTGAGTTATCTACTGGTGATGTGATAGTGAACATCGCTGTGTCGTTTTCTCTACGTTTTGCTGAAAACATGCTACATATGACATAAGGGAGTTTTCAAAACGCGCCATCCTCTATTTACAGAGTAATCACATTTTATATCATTTTTCAAGCATTTTTCTGCTTCTTAATGACGTGTTTACATTAATTAAAATATGTTCAATCTGTCTAGTCCTCAAGACCAGGTGAGTAATTCTATTGTAAATAATGTCTATAATGGTCAAATTTAAAGTCTACATTCAAATTTAGATAAAAGCCGCAATGTTATGACATGAAAATTAAGTACAAATTCTATAACCCCTTCATTTAAGGCATTTTTGACTTAATAAAAATGCTTTTCAGCGCTTAAAAATTACCCATTATCCATCAATAATTTGTAGCAACAACTCAGTATGAGCGATCAACATATTGTCTTTGAGGCATTTTGTAAGAGATAAATTAAACTGAAAACTGAAAGGTGGTGTTTTGTTTACAATTCATTTGCAAACATAAGGAGACTAGTGAAAACGATTCGTTGTATTTTAACAAAAGCATATCAGATTTTTGCAACTTTCACAGAATCATTATATAAGAATATGCAGACACTTCCTTAACAATTCAAGAAATTTCACCTGTTTATCGAAGAATTATACGCTCGTCTAAATCACTGGTATATGTTTGAATCATTGACAACTAGTCAAATTGAATTTCGACTACACATTTTTATGATCACCAGCTTAATGACTAAGTTTTACTTTGAGTGTATGCATAAACTTTAAAGGGGTCAGCTTTGTTTGGCTATGAAGCTATTCATTCAGGTTTCAAGGCCGTGGGTTGCAGAGGGTAATTAAGTGCCTGTCCATAAAACATAATTTATTGGTAAGTTCATCTCAACTATTTTCGAATCAATATGCGCAGTAGATAGCATAGGTAAATGAGAGCATGTTGAGTCTAATGCCTTAAATAGTTGGAAACTAAATATTTTTAAAATTATTGATGGTAAAATTTCATTTTATTGCAAAAATTTAGATCTTCTACCACCTAAACCTAAATTCACTTTTAGACACTTGAAGAAAGGGATCCAAGAATTCCATAGGAGGTTTGTTTTGGCTCCTGCAGATAAGGCTGCTAACAATGTTGTGGTCGTTTGAAAAAGATACTATATTAACACCCTTAAGCAAGAACTTAGCACTGCAAAAACATATGAGCATAACAGGCTTGATGAGACGTCTATCGTTGATAGGCATCGATGCCATATGGCAGCTAAGTTTGGGTTGTTTGTTGATGAGGACCATAGCAAGCTTCCTACGTTATACTGGTTACCTAAACATCATAAACGGCCCTATAAATCACGTTTTATTGCTAATTCTAGTGCATGTACAACTACGGAGTTGTCTATTTTTTTTACTTCTTGCCTTACTGCGATTAAGAACCATGCCATTAAATATTGCACAACTGTTTATGAAAGAAATGGTAAAAAATTATTTTGGTCTATTAAAAATTCAGGTGAAATTCTTAATAAATTGAAGTCTAGAGGTTTTCTAGCAGCTGGTTTGTCTACATATGATTTCTCTACTCTCTATACTACATTGCCTCATAATCTAATCAAAGAAAAACTAACAGAATTAATTGAACAAACATTTAACAGAGAGGACTCATTTTATTTGGCTTGTAATGATAAAAATGCCTTTTTTACTTCTGAACAACCTAAACGATATAAATTATGGTCATTTCAGAAAATGTGTGATGCGCTCCATTATCTTTTGGACAATATATTTAAAAGATTTGGCTCTATATTATAGACAAATTGTAGGTATTCCAATGGGTACTAACTGTGCGCCCTCTTGTTGCAGATTTGTTTTTATTTTGTTATGAGAGAGATTTTATGTTGTCTCTGTCTGACAATAATCAAACTGATATTATTGAAGCTTTTAATTCAACCTCCAGATATTTAGACGTCTTACTTAATATTGATAATCCTTATTTTGAACAAATGGTAGGACAGATATATCCCACTGAACTTCAGTTAAATAAGGCGAATTCTTCTGATACTGAAGCTCCGTTTTTGGACTTGAACTTGTCAATAACAAATGGCATAGTTTCTTCTAAAATTTATGATAAACGGGATGATTTTAATTTTGAAATAGTAAATTTCCCCTTTCTTGATGAAGATGTTCCTCGCTCTCCTTCCTATGGTGTATATATTTCTCAGCTTATACGTTTTGCTAGAGTGTGTTCTAATGGTTATGGCTTCAACAACAGAAAATTATTTTTGACTGCTAAGTTATTAAAACAAGGTTATAGATATCATAAAATTCGAAAAGCATTTTCTAAATTCTACCACAGACACTCAGAGTTAATTGTTAAACACAGCATTGGGTTAAAAATTCTTCTGCAACAAGGCATATCAGAACCTATATTTTATGGTGATTTAGTTTATAAATTCAAATGAATTGTTGGAAAACCGAATTTTAGTGATCAATTCAAAAAGATAGTAAAACGTTATATAAGGGTTGGTTATAACTTGGATATCATGCGACAGTCTGCATGCCTAGTTTTAAACCAAATCACGGTTTATAGCTATGGTTTCCTCTTTAATTGCACAACGGTGGGTCAGGCCTCAGACATTATGACGGCTCTGACATAAAGCTTTAATTGGTGGGTTGGTGCCTGATGCATATCTGTAGCTGGACCAACCGTGGCTCAACTTGAGTTTTTTTTAGCTCTGACTTTCTGTGAGTCATGAGCCCTTTTCTTTGTTTCATCATGGTGTGTTAATTTGATTAGAGTGTTTCTCCATGATGATACATTGCATTGGTTAGATGGCCTCCATGCGAGCTGAACATTTCTTGTACTTCAACAACAACAGAATCTAGGGTGAAGTATTGGTACCAGTAAAATGCATTTCAGCCCTCCGGTGGCTTAGGCTGCTGTCTGTTCTAAGGCGGTGTTTCTGTTGTTGCTGACTTCTTGTTAATTGTTACTCTCATTGTGGGAGTCTGTAATTGTTCTATGTTTTGTTGTACGTTACTTTGTGTCCATTCTAGTATTGCATTCATCTTGATTGGGAAGAGAGAGCTGGTTGCTTTGCTTAATTTGTCCTCCTGGTGTCTCGTGATGGTTGAGCGGCTCTTCCTCGCGGTGCCACGGGGTTGTCTGCGGTTTGTGATTGTGGTATTTCCTGATCATACTCGCTTAGTATTTTTGGCTAAAAACTTAAACGGCTCGTGACTGTCTGCAGAGGCGTTATCACTCTACAGTTAAAAGTTGCACACAAAAGAATAGTCTGGTTCCCTCCCCTAGACAGATCTATGGTCTGTTATAGGCTAATCCAGGCTTCCAGATTTTGATCACGAGATTTGGCGAGAATCTCAGAGTAGGAATAGGCATGACCCAGAGTAAAGGAACTCTAAAGATTGATAAAATGACACAGTTATTGATTCATGAGACTGTTAAGCACTGGTCCCACAGAGCTCTTGGGATCGTGCCACGACCTCTCAACGACTAAATAATCACAATCACACAGGTTGCAGAAATTGCGATGTGGTTTTACGAAGGTTGCAAACTTTGTAAAATGTAATTCAACGGTGGGCCTGACAACAAACAAAGCATCAGACCCCTACCATTTCAACAATAGATAAGTCGAGTCGGAACCGTCGTAGAGTCTAAAGTCTGACACAAACGGCGTGCAATTAAAGAGGAAAGCAAAGTTGCCAACCGTGATTGGGTTGACCACCAAGCATGCAGTCTGTTGCAATACATTAATGTTATAACCAATCTTTTTAATGGGAAATTATTAAATAAACTGCGCTGAAAAATTATAAAAGCCAACAATATTCTTCAAATTATACGCCAAGTCACCATAGAATTAAGGTTCTGAAAGTCCTTGGCGCAAGAGACACGTTTGGGATCACCTGACTCAGAAAAAAACGGAATTTTTAAGACAGAATCAAAGAACAAAACCAACATTTGTAATAGGCAATTCTAAGCAGCCTTCACACGTGAATCAGATTCTGACCTGTCCTCTTAAGGGGCTTGTCCATTCTCCTCGATGGGGGACATAACAGTTGACCTGAAAGGGGTCGCCAAACTGTTGGCCAGACTAAATGTACATATTGCATCTGCCCGGGATGGACTGAATGCCAGAGTGAAAGAGTGTAGCAATGAGATCTCTCCAATACTGGCACTTATCTTCATTGAGTCATTAGCTCAGGGTGATGTACCAGATTACTGGTGACAAGCAAATGTTCCCCGGTCGTTAAAAAAGGTGAAAAATATGAGGCTGCCAATTACCAACCGGTGTCACTCACATGCATCTGTGGCAAAACGCTGGAGCATATTCTAGTTAGCAACATCAGACACTTAGCCTAGATATCATACTTGCTGACTGTCCGCATAGTTTCTGAAGTCAGAGATCCTGCAAAACCCAGTTGGTCCAAGTTGTGCACGACATCATCAGCACCCTGGATGGGGCTGTGAATCTTGGGCACAAGTAGACAGATTTAATCATAATGGATTTTGCTAAGGCCTTTGACAAGGTTCTACGCAAGAGGCTATTACACAAATAAGATTACTATTGGATTAGAGGGTCCAACCACAGGTGGTTCAACTTGTGGCTCTCTGGGCGCACTCAACAAGTAGTTTTAGACAGCCAAGCCTCAGATCAAGTCGCAGTGTTATACCGTGTGCACCAAGGATAAGACAGATCCTGTTCCTAATCTTCATAAATGATCTGCCAGATAACATCAGGTTTTCTGTTCACCTGTTCGCAGACGACTGGGTCCTGTATAAGAGTAAACATTCAGTTCAGGACTGTTTGATCTTGTAAGAAGATCTCTCTAGCGTATGACAGTGGGAAGCCGATTGACAAATGAAATTTAATGTAGCAATATGTCACTCTATGAGTGTGACTCGGCATCAGCATCACAAACAAATAATGTTTGACTATTCATTACACATTCAAACTTTAGAAAATGTTCAGTCGGCGAAAAACCTTAGTAAAACCATCGGTGATTACATGGATTGGGGCCATCACATTTTATAAATATTTTCCAAAGCAACTAAGAAACTAGGTTTGCTTGGCAGGAACTTGTCTTTTGCACCTAGGGGTACTAAGGAAGTTGCATACAAACTTTTGGTTTGGCTTAAACTAGAGTAAGCAGCTCCCGTTTGGAGCCGTTATCTAAACTTCAGATTAATCAGGTTGAGAAAGTTCAGAAGATAGCAGCCCACTGGACCTGCAAGAGATGGCGAAAAGTAGTGTCAGTGAAATGATTGATGAGCTTGAATGGCCATCTCTTGAGGCCCGTACAGATTAGTCCTCCCTGCTTCTCTTTCACAAGATGCATTGTGGAGCAGTATCTATAGAAAAGGACAAATGCATGACTCCTGCTCACAGTTAAAAAAAATTACCAGGTTATTACATAGTGCTCATTATTGTAGATACCAGATTTACAGTGATGCCCTGAAGAATTCCTTTTCCTCCGAGCTATTCAACACTGGAATAGTCTGTCTTCTTCTGTGGCCAATACCCAGACCACAGAGGAGTTATGAACACAGCTAAATGGTTTGGTTTTGTTTACTTCCAAACTCGCACTCCCTGGCATAATTTTCCTAATAGAACGAGCCAGTATATAAAGAAACTCGACCAGTCGACGATCAGTCGCCAATGGATCACCGACTAAATAGCAGAAAAACTATCAATGATCCCACAGTGACTGATCCGCGATCATATCAATAGTAGAAAGTTAGTAGTAGATGTCGCAGGTAAGTTACAAACAAAATCAGCCATGGAGATGCCGAACCACTGTCGCAAGCTCTATGTGACTGGGGCTTAAGATACAAAATATTTTGTAATCCAGTGAAACGTTGGGTAACCAATTTATTTTTTACACAACGCACTTTACTTCATTGATTGAAAAGGCAGGAGTGGGGTATAAAAGACAAAATAAGCTTCTGTTTTCACACTTTCTCGACAGCAGCCAAGCCATGAACATCTATATGAGCTGTTTATGCTTATCTCTTATTTGATTAGCTTCTGGCTAATTCTTGGATTATAGTTGACAGGACTTAACAGCTCATTGACCATTCAACTCATCAGTAAGCAGACCATTGATCCAATTTAATCTGACAGTAGTCAAGCTCCACCTACTTATTTCCTCTCATTTAATCCGTTGCCTAGCTGGGGTCTAGGAGTCCTGCCTTTAAATGAAAAAAATATTGTAAATATCCGAATGCGTGCAACCCACACTAAAGAGCTACGTGCATTAAGGAGCTAATATGGCCCCTCTGGAGCCAAACACTGAAAGTTGCTTCTCACCAATTTCTTCTGGTTGGTTTATTAGAAGAACAACCCAAGTGTAAAATTCTAGCATTGATTTAAATGTTACCATTGCTATGGTACCAAAAATGACCAACAAAATAGGCTTAAAATAGAGACATTGCCATTTTGGACCAAATCTAAGGCTTTGAGAGGGCAATTATTTTAAGAATTAGATATCAGCACAGCCAAATACCGAAAAAAAACTATAAATATTTTGTGTGCCGTGATAATTCTCATCATCTGTTAAAATATCCTTTCGGTATTTACTTGTGCTCTATGTTAATTTCGCTGTCAACTGTCTGAAATTTGCTCCAAAATGGTCTATCTCCCATTTTCAGCCTATTTTGGCAGACATTTTAGTAACCATAACGACCGTAAAAGTCGAATTAATACCAGACTTTTACACTTGGGCAATTGTTCTAATAAAGTGATAAGAAGAAATTGGTGAAAACAATATTAATTTTTAGCCTCACGGGGGAGGGGGGGTTGCAAAATAGCTCCTTAATGCACGTAGCTCTTTGAAATGTAACAGGGCAACACGTTGGTCGATCAATAAACCAGTCACAGCTAACGATACAATATAGGATTTGCCTGTTGTCATTTTGTTTTTTCCATCTGGTTTCCATATTTGTTTATTTTATTTTTTGTAAAATTAATGCTGTAATCGCCCTGGTCAAAGTTTAGAGAATGGACAGTCTACTCAATTACCCTATATGATACTCGTATACTTTAGCTTCCTGATATTGCTGTCATCTGTCACGTTGTTTTAAATATTATGGTGTTTTATTGTTAATGGCTCACAGAATGAGATTGCAAGAATAAACACATTGTTTATGTGCTACAACATGTGTATGCATTACTTGTATTATGTAAACAAAACCCTTTTTCAGAATTATCGTTATATCGTACAGCAGATGGTATAATGAGAGTCGAAGACTGTCCGTAATGGTGGTGCGCAATGTATAATATTCAGCAGACGATATTTTGAAAAGTACTCTCATTAACATTTTAACTCTGTGCATGCTAGGTAATTTTCATACTTTTGTGTCGCCTGTTGACTTTTTTCTAAATTAAGTTTTCCAAATGATCATTCCAGGAACATCATCAGAGCGTCAAACGGCTTGGATTCGGGTCGGTCCTTATGTGGGTCAAAACTGTTTGCAAATGTTATCAGCAGACAGACATAGGTCGCCGCTAGCAAGGAAATTAAGAGACAATAGCAAAACCAGACTCGATATATCAAGCAATCTGTGGTTATAGAAAATAATGAAAAAATGGCACAAATATGTCGTCTGCTGCAGGTTTAATGGTTCTCCAGATAAGCGAATTTTCTTTTTCCCTATCCAAAACTTATTTTATAGATACTCCAAAAGGATGGACCTACAAGCTGGACAACTTTTTATTACAAATTAATTTCCTTGGTTTAGCATAGTTGTGTCAGCATTTTAAGTTACGATGGAAAAGATGGTGTTCATGATTTTAGTGTCATTATTCTGGATCCATCAAGGAGGTGGATATTCGATGTCAGACCTCAAACGGCTTAAAATGGAACTGCTAAATGAGACGATTTATGACACAAGTGTTCGACCATCTTTAAACCAGTCACAATCAATCGAGGTAAGTGTAGCTTTCACCATGGAACATCCTCTATATTTCCACTTTAATCCTTTAAGCCGAATGGCATATCCCACTCTTATCAATTGGACCAGTCCGTTTCCGTTTTAAGGGTTGTTGGGTGGTATTTTTCATTTCCATTCAAATTTTAGTAGAACATTCTGTAAGCAAGCAAACAGTGCAGATTCTGATCAGACGCCGCAAAATGCGGCGTCTGATCTGAGTCTGCATTGTTTGCCTATGTCCCACGAAAAGAAAACTAGGCTTATAAATTGGTAGTAGTTTTCTTAGATAAAACAAACCGTTCTGCAGTTGTTTGTATTTTCATCGTGCTATCTGCAAAGAGTAACTCCAACGAAGCGCTCGTTGATTATTGACATTTAAGTGACGTCTAAACGCCCAAAATATTCATTTCCATCTACATATAAATGCAAATATGCCACTGAGGGTCAATTAGCGTTGGTTGGCCAGGAATTTTCGACAGGGGGAGGGGTCCAGGGCTAACTGACAGAAAAACGCTCTGACAACGTGTTTTAGTCCCCAACGTATTTGTGAAGCATTCTGCAGTACTTCTGACCTGCATTAAGCTACCAAATGGCTTTAAGACCTTTGTTTTGTCTTTTTTGAAGGGCTGCTTAAGAAAGGTTTCACTGTACTATTGAAAGTATGCACATTATGCACATCGAAAGTGAACGCGATTGAATTATCGTTCACAATGATTGACTTTTGATATGTCTTTGGCACCTTTAGGAGTGAATACACTGAACATATAGAAAACAACATTATTTGTCTCTTCGAGGGTATTCGAAAATATAATTATTTGGGGAAAACATTTGAGCATTCATAGCCTGTATGGATAACATATGATAAGGAATCAAAATTGCATATTGTATACGCTCAGCTATCTTGCTAGAAGCCTGGTTTTGGTCTGCAAGCACTGGATGCTATGGTGATACACCGACAACCCCCTCCCCCCCCCCCCCCACACACACACAAAGAGAGTATCGGTGACTCGCTTTTAGGTGTTTACAGATCTGGGTAATATCCTTTAGATCAATCTATTCCAAAAGGCTATTGCAAATACAGTCACGCCTCAAAGCTTGTTGTTTATCTATACTTGGCATGAATTTACGTGCACATTTTCTCTGTTTCAGATACAACTGTACATGGAAATTATTGGGATTTACAGCTTGGACATTATTTCTGGGAAACTTCTTGCACCAGGTTACTTAATTGCCTATTGGACTGATGAGCAGCTGGTTTGGAATACCTCAGACTTCAACGACATTGAGCATTTTAGTGGACTCGCCGATACTATATGGGTTCCTTCATTGATTCAGTTTGGGTCACAAGACGCGAAATTCGACGTGGCACCTGTTCGGATTTACAGTAATGGTACAGTGTGCTGGCTCATGGGAGGTTTGTTTGAAGCCACCTGTAAACTTGACGTTCTACATTATCCGTTTGATGAACATGTATGCACGTTTGGTATACTACCATCTGCTACTGATTTCTCCGAGATCCAGCTAACAGTATTGTCTATCAACAATACACCAGAAACTTTAATAGAACATGGAGAGTGGGAAGTCAAATCATCTCAATCAAGTATCAATAAGTTTGCAGAACCTATTGCTGGTACATCTTTTCATACATTTGAGAAAACTTTGACACTTTCTAGAAGATATATGTTTGTTTATCTCCACACCTGTGTTCCACTGATACTCCTAACTACACTCAATATGGTAGTATTTCTTGTTCCAATTCATTCGGGAGAAAAGATTTCCTTCGCCACGGCAATTCTCTTAAATTTTATTATATTTACAACAAGCATGAGAGATACTCTACCACACAACTCCCTTCGTCTACCATATCTTTCCATATTCATGGCTATAAACAATATTATAACAACAGGTGGTGTCATAGTCAGTGTGATCTTGTGTCGTATGGATGACGAAGCTGTTATGCCAGTCCCTCACAAACTTAAACAAATCGCTTCTAAAATAATAAAGAAAAAGCTTCGAAGAAAATCAGATAATACGACAATTCAACCTGCTCCTGATATAGACGAAACTGAAACAGACACATTATCTAACGTTGACAGTGGACTCCCTGAAAAACAGGATAAGGCTATTGGTGTTAAGATTGAAATTACATGGTCAACGATTGCCGAAATCATTGACAAAATCATGTTCTTTCTAAACATATTTGATACCATGATTATAATTATTGTGTTCTCCATTTTTATTGTCATAACTTGATGCAGTACAGATGCTGCTACTCTGTTTCCTAACAAGTTAACATATTAGTATGACTAAATAAGGCAGGGCTTTGGAAATACTATGCCTGACTTGTCCGACCTGGTCCCATTTCATTCAGGGCAAGTTGAAAATTTCTATTTACTTGTCCTTGGACAAGTACAAATGTATTAAGTTAATACAATTCTGTATTTCATATTTTGATTAATTATAATGAGCTCATATCTTGCATTGAAAATAGTGTGGATCCTGATCAGCTGGCTTCAGAAGAAGCCAGCTGATCTGGATCTACACTGTTTACAAGAGGAGCCAGCTGATCAGGATCTATACTGTTTACAAGAGTTGATATACATCTGGTTTCATACTGTTTTTGAAAGAATAAATTGTTTAAGCACTGTAAGGTATAAGCTAATTTGTTCTTTCGGACAAGTAACATTTTCTATGGACAAGTACATTTTGGCTTTTTACTTGTCCCTGGACAAGTTGCAAATTTTACTATTTCCACACCCCTGTAAGGTATGTTGAATTTAACGATATGGATACATGTTTTGCTAGGCATTGACGCTTTTGCTGCAACACTCTTAATACAGATCAATACAACGTAATTGAAATGGCTCAATGGAGATAATGTTTGCATTATTTATTTATGATCGAAAATTAACTTGAACTCTTTGCCTACTAGTGTCGTCTGCTGATGACCTTGCAAATTGCTTAGCACTCTGGTGATATTCCTGAAAGAAATTTTCGGAAAAAAATGATTATGAAAAAAATCAGGAGTCGGCAAAACATGAAAAAATTACCAAGTAGGCAAAAGGTTAGCAGTGTTCATCTATAGTCCAATTATATGTACATACATAATATATTTTATTTACAGCATAAAACATAGAAATGCAATGGTACCAATCATATATACAGAGCAAGTACAAAGCGGGGCACTAATACCCCTAACCAATGGTGGCATTGCGTAATATGTAAGGCTACTTTACGTACAATTATTTGTTTGTTTGTTTTTGTTGCTTTACGTCCCATGTCAACAGCTATGGTCATTGCGGGACGGTCAGTTCACTTAACCACACTTTTTCCTGGGCAGGCTTGAGCAAGCGGTTAACCAGTAATTTTGTGCACATACTTTCGCTTGTAACTGACAACAACCCTTCTTGAATAAATCAGCGGAAGGGAGGAGAATGACCGTAGAAATTATTTCATGATCAATCTCCACGAAAGTATGGTACCGGGCCGGGATCGAACTCGCGACCCCTGGATCTGCAGTCAGACACGCATCTGTAGCCAGACACGTTACCGACTGCGCTACGCGGCCCAAGATCGGTCAGTAGCCTCAAAATGATATATTTTTTGTAAAATAAACCTAGCTGAGCATAATTTTTGGTTCCACTTATTGGTAATTGATTATTAGAAAGCGCTGTGCAGTTTATAACATCATTTTTGTCTACGACGAAGAATTGAAGTGGAGCATACGTACAATTATGATAACGGTATTTTGACAATTCAACGGACACTGAAAAGTAAAGTGAGTATGACCAAGAAATGCAACATCGCAGAATGCAAACTAAACCAGGATATCGTGAGGAAGAGGCACAGAACACTAACAGCCACATAATGGCAAGAAGACAATAAAGTGATCCAACCAGCTCTCTCTTTCCTGGCGAGATGATTGAAAAATATTAATCACAAAAAACAATGAACAAGTATAAAAAAGACTTTTTACAAATGGAGCAAAATTGAACAATGAATCAATGAACAATGAATCAATAGCAATAGAACCACCACCTTCGAACGTACAACAGCCGAAGTCGCTGGAGGTCTAAATACGCTTTATTGGCTTATATACCTACCTGAAATTCGCGAGCGACAAGAGTGTAGTGGCATAGACTAGTATTAAAAAGGTTCTCTGTGATAAATGTTTTCGGTGTCAAACTGGTTTGATTTCAGCTTAATAAACCTTACCTGAGACTAATACTGTTGACCTCAAGTCAATATCGATTGACCTTCCATCAATACAGAGATCATTGTCGTGTTATTATCTATATTTAACCCTTAATGCGCCAATCGCAACAAAAGCTGTCTGCCTTTCTCGTCTGCTGAAATGTTTAAGCAGCCTCTATGGCAAACAGTGTGGACCCAGATAAGACTGCTCGAGCAGTCTGTTCTGGGTCCACGCTGTTTGCTTCTATACTTAATTCGTCGGTAATGTAATGCAATTATTTGTAGCAGACGACTTCAGCAGACGACATTTTTAGATGCGTTTTTTTTCTTGGAGCTTTTAGAGTTAAATAAATACTCAATATATAGCACTTATACAGGAAAATGCGTCGGTGTCATATTGGTGACGTTTCTACTTTCATATGGTCTTTGGTCAGATGTAACCGAGCCAATACGGAATCTATTGCTAAAACTAAACATATTAATAATGCACTTTTTTAACATTTTCATTCTGAAACGGTTCATGTTTCTCCAACAGCAATTGGCTGTCAGTTGTGTATAACACATGTAAACCAATAAAAGAGATACTAGTAATGACGTTTGGTTTCCAAAAGTACTGTATACTACAAGATCCGTGTTACCAAATCTTGACATTATCCAATAAACCAGCAAATGAATCAGAATATCACATCTATACTCTTCATCGATATGTCTGCAATACACTTAAGGCCACAGCTAACGCAACACTTACGATGTGTTCGATAATTTGAGTATGTATGGACGGATTGTATTCAAATTGAATAATTCAATAATAATAATAAGAATAATTCAACACATAATACATAACTGGCAGGAATTTCTTTTCAATTTATCGACTAATAAATTCAAAATCATAGCAAATACGAATATCACACCATAAGCAAAAGTTATAAAAAAAATACGTTATGGCGAATATCACATTAGAAGAAGAATAAAATCACAAGATGGCAACATTTATCATATGTAACCTTAGAATACATTGGTCCAGCTACAGGACGTAACTTTGTCCATCTAATACCTGGTGTGACCATCTCTATCTCCAATGACTTGCTGACACCTCTGTCTCATTGACAAAACGTAGTTCTGTACGAATGCCTGTGCTTGAAACCCCATTCCTGAACCAGGGACTGCTGCAGCTCTTGAAGGCTATGCAGAGCTCTGGCTGACTTCTCACAAATCCGTTAAGCTCATCCCATTAAAGTGTACATTAAGGTCCAGGGACTTTGAAGCCCATGGTACATACAGTTTGCGGAAAGTCTGCTGCTGTAGCAGAACATGGGTTGCTCTGCTGTGATATTCTTTGAAAACTGGCGCCATTACGTAATTTTGTGACTTTTACTTATGATGTGATATTTTAATTGCTATGATTTTGAATTTATTAGATAGTAGATTGAAAAAAAAAATCTGCCAGGTATGTATCATGTGTTGAATAATACGTTTGCTCAATTTGAATGCAATTCGTCCACACATTCTCAAATTATCTAATATATAGTAAGTGTTGCGTTAGCTGTGGCATCGAGTGTATAAAAACAAATAACTGACCCAGTAAACAGTTTAAGCGTGACACTTTACCGGGTATAGAGGGGCCATTCACTATATAAGTTTTGGTGATACGTACACATCAAAGAGGTCTTATTTTCAAAGTCTGTCTGGTAGGTTTTATCATTAAAACATGGGAAGGGATTCAAAAATATCTGTCTGGAAAGGGATTCATATAATTGAGCCGTGACATGTGATTTCCAACAATGTGTCATTTTGACATGTCTAGACTCAGACGAGCCTATGCAGCCTCCTTTTAAGCTTAGAAACTCCAAATGATGTTCAGTCAGTAGCTTAATAATCATAGAATACTCAAGCAACTAGCAAAGGCTCTGATCAGACTGTATGCGCAGGCTGATCTGAGACTTTGCTGGTCGCATATACCACATTGTTGGAAATCTCATGTCGCGGCTCATATGCCTCAACAGGGGTTTGTAAGAAAAACAAAAAACCCTGAAAATAACACTGTGAATGAAGATTAGGACTCTTATGAGGACAAATATTGGGCATATATTGTTTTTCTACTTTGCAGTTATAAATTGCCTGGTTAGGGGTTTCAAACGTAACATGAGGAATAATGAGACGATTCACATCGCCTGAGCTTATCCAGCGAGTGAGCCTACAACTGATAGAGTCCTTTTCTGGAGCGTATAGGGCTCAGGAAAAGCAGTTTTGAACCGATAGGCTCCTTTGCATCTATATACCGTGAAGAGGGACTTTTCAAAGTAAGTAAGGGTGCAAAGATCAGGAATCGATACAATCAAGTACCACACCTGACCCAGGATACCAATGGGAAAGTGACAAACTCACAGTAGACACCCCAAACGAGAGCCAATAGGTCAGCCCTTTCCCATCAGGTGACAACAAAGCACATATAAACAGACGCGCACGAAGACATAGCAAACACAAGACAGAACAAAAACATAAAAGATCCACAAAAGAAGTACCGCCTTGGAACGGTCAGTAAAATAATTTACTGGAGGGCTTAAACCGGTTTAACGGCGCCAACCTCACCCCTAATTCAGATGTGGATCAAGACACATAGATATTTGGTTTGCATGAAAGACCCCTAACTTATCAATGCATCATCTCCTAAAACATATAAATCAAGGTATAACAAGAAGATAAAGCAAGGATAAGGACTCACCAGTAAATTAAACTGAATACCGGAGCAAAAGAAATCCAACAGGTAAACCCCGGTGGGCCCGACAAACAGCCAAAGCATCAGGCCCCTACCATCTCATCAATAGATAAGTCTTTAAGTTGGAACCATCATATAGTCTGAAGTCCGACCCACTGGCGTGCAATTAAAGAGGAAAGCAAAGTTGCCAACCGTGATTGGGTTGACTACCAAGCATGCAGTCTGTTGCAATACATTAATGTTATAGCCAATCTTTTTATAATGGGAAATTATTTTAATGAACTGCGCTGAAAAATTATTAGAGCCAACAATCTTCTTCAATTTATACACCAAGTCACCATAGAAATCAGGTTCCCAAAGTCCTTGGCGCAAGAGAGATTTAAGTCAAACTTGGAATTTAGAAATCAAATCCTAGTATCGTCTATAAAATTTTGAAAATGTTTTGCGAAGTTTATGATACCGATAGCCTTGTTTAAGCAGTTTCTGAGTTAACAATTTATTGCGAGTGTTGAAGTCAGCAACATAGCTAGATGCTCTAGCAAAACGAATGAGTTGAGAGATATAGACTCCATAGGATGTAGAACCAGGAACATCACCATCTAAAATGTGAAATTGACAATTTCAAAATCAAAGTCGTCACGTTTATCATAAATTTTGGTAGAAACAATATCATTAGAAATTGACAAATGCATGTCTAAAAATGCGGCTTCGGTATAAGAGGCATTGGCTTTATTCAGTTGAAGCTCTGAAGGGTATATTTGACTAACCATATTGTCAAAATAAACATTATTAATAATTAAAATATCGTCCAAATATCTGGAAGTAGTGTTAAACGCATCAATAACATCAGCCTGCTAATCATCAGAAAGAGACATCATAAAGTCCCTCACATAACAAAACAGGAATACATCTGCAACCAGGGGAGCACAATTAGTGCCACAGGAATCCCAACTACTTGTCTATAGAGCTTGGTGCCAAATCGAATAAAAATGTTGTCCAACAAAAAGGTCAGTGCATCACATACATTATAAACTGAAGTATTTTTACAGTTGCCATATTTTGATCATTTCGTAATGGAAAAATATATAGGCCTAAACGCCCAGAACAAAATGAATTAAATAAAACGGCTTATTCAAAAAATACACTTTATGTCACGGGTACTTACCAATACCACGTCACTCATGACGTCAGTGTGTATGCTATAGATAATACACTTTACCTGTCTTAATATGCTGACAGGCTATTAAAGGGAGACCAGTCTACTTATACTCCCAATTATGTCTTATATTTCTTCTTTCTTTCTTAAAGTTTCTTTCTTTCTATCTTACTGGCTTCGCTCAAATTTGAGCATTATGCATGGGAGTGCTAATTTTGAAATTTTGATAAAAAAAAAAAAAAAAAAACTTTTTGCTGAATTTTTGTTTAAATAAGGAGTGCCGTAAACTCCTCTGTGGACTGGATATTGGCACCAGAAGGAGACAGACTATTCCAATGTGATATAGTTCGGGTGGAAAAGGAATTATTCAGGGCATCACTGTATGGCTGGTGTCTGCGGTATTGAGCACTTAGTGATGACCTGGTAGTTTTCAAACTGTGAGCAGGGGTCATATACTTGTCTTCTTCAATAGACACTGCTCCATAATGAATCTTGTGAAAGAGAAGCAAGGAGGACTGGTCCCTCCGGGCCTCAAGAGATGGCCTTTCAAGCTTATCAAGCATTTCGCCGACGCTACTCGTGTTTCGCCATCTCCTGCAGGTCTAACAGGCTGCTGTTCTCTGAACTTTCTCCATCTGATTAATCTGAAGTTTCGAGTGAGGGCTCCAAATGGGTGCTGCTTACTCTAGTTTAGGCCGAACCAAAGTTTTGTATGCAACTTCCTTAGTACTCTTAGTTGCAAAAGCCAAGTTCCTGCGAAGGAAACCAAGTGCCGCCTTAGTTGCTTTGGAAGAGATTTCTGAGACATGCTGACCCCAATCCATGTCATCAGTAATGGTGATACCAACTTATTTTGCTGACTGAACATTTTCCAAAGTTTGATTATGTAGTGAATAGTCGAGGAGAATTTGTTTGTGATGCTGATGCCGAGTCACTCTCACTAAATGACAATTGACTACGTTAAATTTCATTTGCCAATCGGCTTCCCACTGTCCTAAGCTGGTGAGGTCTTCTTGCAAGATCAAACAATCCTGAAGTGTACAGGACACAGTCGTCTGTGAACATGCGAACAGAAGACCTGATGTTATCCAGCAGAACATTTATGAAGATGAGGAACAGTACCAGACCTAGGATCGATCCCAGGGGCACACCGGATAGCACTGGGACTGGATCTGAAGCTTGGCCATCTAAAACAACTTGTTGAGTGCGCCTAGAGAGCCACGAGTTGATCAACTTGTGGGTGGATCCTCCAATCCCATAATATTACAATTTATGTAATAGCCTCCTGTGTGGAACCTTGTCAAAGGCCTTAGCAAAATCCATTATGATTAAATCTGTCTGTTTGTGCACACGATTCACAGCCCCATCCAGGTTGCTGTTGATGTCGTGCACAAACTGGACCAACTGAGTTTCGCAAGACCTCTGACTTCGGAAGCCATGCTGACAGTCAGCAAGTATGCTATCTAAGGCTAAGTGTTTGTTGATGTTGCTGACTAGAATGTTCTCTAAGGTTTTGCAGCAGATGCACGTGAGCGACACCGGCCTGTAGTTAGCAGCACCGTATTTTCACCCTTTTTAAAGACCAGAGAAGCATTTGCTTGTCGCCATTCATCTGCGTATATCGCCCAAAGCTAAAGATTCATTGTAGATGAGTGCCAGTATTGGAAAGATCTCATTGCTACACTCTTTAAGCACTCTGGCATTCAGTTCATCCGGGCCAGAGGCTTTATGGACATTTAGTCCGTCCAACAGTTTTGCGACCCCTTTCGGGTCAACTTTTATGTCCCCCATGGAGGAGAACGGACTAGCCCCTTTCGAGGGCGGGTCAGTGTCGTCTTCACGTGTGAAGGTTGATTGGAATTTCCTATTACAAATGTTGGCTTTTTCCTTAGAATCTGTCTACAGTACTCGGAATAGAGCAAATATAAATTGCATCGGTTAATGAATATATTCATTTTTTGGTTTAAAAAACCCACTTATGCCGAATGTATTTTCCTATCCTTATCAATTGGACGAGTCCATTTCCAATTTTAGGGTTGTTGGTGGTATTTTCCTTTAATTCACATTTTAAAGGAAACTTCTGTAAGCAAACAGTGGAGAACATGTTCAGACGCCGCGTTTGTTCCGCGTCTGATCTGGTTTCGCTCTGTTTCCCAATGTCCCACAGAAAGGACGCTATGCTTGTACGGGTGAAGAATGTTTGTCGTCTGCGGTAGACGAAATTGGCACTTTAAGGGTTAAGTTAACCCTTTATGTTAGAGATATTATAATAAGAGTATAATATGCAAATAGGCATTATACTGAACATTGTGTGATTGCTTTTGAACGTCTCATTTGTTTGAGAAACACTTTAAATCACTAAAATTACCATTAAACATCATATAAGAAACACGATCTATAGCTAAATTGAAATTGATCTCAGACTCAATGCCGCTTTCTTGGTAGGTTGGTGTCTGATGCTTGTCATTGACAGGGGTATAGGGTCCGCGTCTTTGTTTCGGCGCCACGTAACGCAACGAATGGTTTGCATTAGCTCGCGCTGTGAGCTTGTTTCCTTTGTTTCATCAGTTAATCGACTTGATTTGATTGTGAATGATTCTCTTTATTGGCTAAACAGTTTGTATGTTTTAAAGCAATGCAATCTTGGATAGTTTAGACAGTAAGCATAAGTTCAGTGAACCATTCCCTTCATGAATATTCATGCTAATATTAGCTCCACCCATTATTAATTATTATATAAATAAACTTTTCACGTTTGTGTACATAGAGCAAGAAATAACGTGCCAGATCCACTAGTGTATGATAATATATAATCGTATATCCATAAGCAAACAGAGTAGACCCTGGTCGGGCAGCTCTTACAAGAGCTGCCTCATCTGGGTCTGCTCTGTTAGCAAAAGTGTTAAAATGCGTCTCTATATGCTGTAAAGGGTTAAGTACCTTATTTATCAGCTTCATCATATCTTTAGCATGCTTAAACCCCGTCTCATTGAGACGGTTCTTTCAGTGCCCACAACCCCATGGGGAGGGGCGTAATCTGAATTGTTCTTGCTACATAGGCTTGGCCACAGCATCTACTCTTTACCCACAAAACATTATCCAGTCTGACAGGTTTTCCCAAAAATGCCAGATGTATTCGCGGTCGATACGAGTGTATGGAAAATAAAAGATATTATATATTAGCGTTTGGTTCGCAATGGTCGAAGGGGGCTGGGAAGGGGCACATGCGGTGCTAAGCGAGAGGCTAAGGACATGAACATGAGAGCAAAATAAGACACTGGTGCCCTGGAGACAGTGTCCAGCGCTCGTGACGCGCTTAGGAGACAGAAGCCTAGCCATAATTCTAACATTATAAATGAAAAGTATAGTTAGTATCGAGCTTTGGGCTCATCACCTGCAACAATTTGTGATATTTGAAAGAATATTAATTAACTTCTTTAGAACAGTCTCTAACTTCATCGGAACGGTTTGGTTGGTTAAGTACAAAGTATGAACTATGTTTATTTTATCATGTTTTGATATCTTCTTTCTATTTTCAGGTAGAAGCTATACAGATCATCTATGGTAATTTCCGATTATAATGTAGAAAAAAGGCCGACGTCAGCATTGGCGTTTAAGTTAGGATATTGCGCTTATGCGATAAGTACTGAAACCATACATAAAATATATTATATTTATATTCATAAAAAAAAATCCAAAAAAAAAAACAGATGTATCAGGCAAATCAAAATTACTTGAAATATAAGTGTATCCACAAGACTATTTTTTTAATATATCTTGGCATGTGTGAATGTGACCATGACCTCAAGATCAGTACTGGGGGTGGGACGGTGCTGATTGATACTTAAGACTAATATCTACCATCAGAAACACTATGAATGTACTCCATCGATGGGGATAAAACACTATGACCCTGGATCGGACGGAAAGATGAATGAACGAACGAACATACATATGAAAGAGCAAACAAACGAATGGAAAGACAAAAAGTACATACCTCCCCCACCCTCCCCCACAGCATACTTCGTATGTTGGGAAAACAGGCAAGAGTATCCCATTTAGCTTAATTCGGGATGGGGTGGAGTAAATTTGGCAGATTATATTTGAAATGTGTTGCGATGTTTTCTTTTGACAATTTTAGTAGGAACTACCTTTACCAATAAATAATTTATCTGCAAATGTGCTTCTTATTGTTGTGGGTTTTCCCTATTTTTTCATTCTCATCTAGAGTTAGAGAAACATGTACCATGAACTGGAAATTCAGTATTATCCCAGTGAACTATTGAAAAGAACATGTAATTGATATAGTCCGACTCGTATGAGCTAATTCCCCGAATCTTCTCCACCACACCGAAATAAACCATAAAATACATCAAAATCCCATAAACTGGCTCAACCTAAATGGTTCTTGTAGAAAAAGGGCCCGAGGCTTTAAAACTCCATGCTCAACTCAGCTGAGCGTGAAATTTCAACTGCTCATAAAACTAAAATGCTTAAAAAGCATTTTTCTTTCTATCAAGCCTTCAGTTGTTGTATTTATTAGTAGCTACTCAAAATGTCAACAATTGTTGGCATTTTAACATTGATGAGCATGATAAATTCATGGAAAGATTTTATAACATCGTCGTAAGAATTTTCTTATTCACTAGCAAATGTTTAGTTGGGATATACATTTCGTAGAACCCAACATCTCATGACCTCAAAATCCACTATTAGTGGTGTATATAAATCGACGGCTAAAACATCAGGAATGATTTTTCCAAGATCCGTTACTACCAATGAGATAAATCGAAGCTTCTAATGCATTGGCTGTTCAGTTTCACGAGATTTAAAGGCCTATATTTCTATCCATGAATTGTCATTAGCGGATAAGGGACAAATTAAACCAATTTCAGTATCTGACTGGCTCTAAGAGGGAACTTACCTGTATAAAACGAAATTTCTTTCACTAAGATAAATATCAATATTTTATCAGAAATACCTTTACCCTTCATGGGACCACTTTATTATCCCCTGTAAGGAGGTCAGTAGTAATGGGTGGCACTATGGGTACCGGGACTTTTAAGCCTGAAAAGAACTTAGTTTTTTTTTCAGGATAAAAAGTCCCGGTACCCATAGATGCCGCCGCTGGTAGGCTTGAGTGACTAGCTGTGAATAACAGTTTATTTAGGGCTATTTTGGTTGGATTTATGATTGTGATAGTTTACTGGGTTGTTGAGAATAACTTAGTTTATTTTGCGCAAAAGCGCAGGCTGATCTGTGATTGTGATAGTTTTCTGGGCTGTTAAGATTAACTTAGTTTATTTTGCGCAAAAGCGCAGGCTGATCTGTAATTGTGATAGTTTTCTGGGCTATTGAAAATAACTTAGTTTATTTGCGTGAAGATCGATCTGATTGTGACAAATTCCTACCTGGTAGGCATATTGTGGTCATCTTTTTATAAAGACTAACTTTACTTGCATCACAAACAACAGGGTTCCTAATTTGCATATCGTACATCTAGTACGTTGCAATAGCGAATTATATTTTACGTAAGGAATTTTGGGTTCATGAAGTTCTGCGTATCTTATAGTCTCTATAGAAAAATAACTTAGATATTCAAGGCTAATTTCTGTAGCTAAGAAATATTACATTTAGCACAATTTGTCGCTTTTCGCGACTTTCAATGATAAGTTACGTCATATAGATTATACATGACGTCATTGAAAAGCAAGTAGTATCTTCTAAAAGCGACAACAAGTATAACTTTTCGAACCAATAGATAACTTGGTCATTTTAAGAGGAAAGGTATTCAGATATGATGGGCCTTTTTATTATTATTTTAGCTTTACATTTTGGTCAGACTCTTAGCTTGATTTTAACTTAGTACTTTTAATTGTTGATTAGGGTAATTATATGCTAAAAGTTAAGTTGTATAGAATGTCGCTTGAGGTTGTATCTCAAGACCTCAACTCCTAGATGTATTACTCTGTAGAATCAGCTAGGACTTTGAAAATTACTGAGTCATTTTTTATCTAGAGTAGGTGTGTACTTAGCAATGATAAGTCTGCTTGAATGTTTCTAAGGATTATACTTTTTCAGGTTCTTGCATGGTGTCGTATTTGATAGCTAGTATCAATCGTTTGATTAAGTTAGAGCTTCTGTTGATACGTTAGATAATCATCATTGGCATGTAATAGTATTGGGGTTTAATGATAAGATGTTGATGAAAGTGTCCATGTCGCTTGAGATGTGGATGCATTGTGGACCTTCACACGTAAAATGTGGATGCAATGTGGATCCACCACATCTCCACATTTTGAAGGTGGATGTAATATGGAGCAATGTGGATGTATTGTGGAGCAATATGGATTTCCACATTTCAAATGTGAATAAATGCAGATATATTGTGGGTCAGCATAATGGAAATTTACGTTAATTCTTGGATAAATTCGAAATTAATGTGGACCGCCACACTAAAAATGTGGATCCACCACATCTCCACATCTTGACAATGTGGATCCACCACATCTCCACATTTCCAATGTGGAGTTTCCACACCTACACATTCGACAATTTGACTTATACCCTCTCTCCAATCAACCCTGGTAGGCTTGAGCATTGGGCTGTGAATAACTATGATTGTGATAGTTTTCTGGTCGTATCCACTAGTTGGTCTATGATAGTTTCCTGGCCCTGCTGTGGCAATATATAAAATAACTTAGTCAAATTCAGCTTTGAAAATAACTTAGTCATTTTAGATGGGTATAGAGTGTCATATATGTGTGTGTAATAGTCAAGGCTACTAAGTTCTATGCGTCTTAAAAGTCTCTTGGTCAATCAGCACCTCAACTCCTAGAGGCATCACTCTGTAGCGTTAAATAGTGTATAGCTAGCCGTCTCAAGCTTACAACTACTTATTTATTTAATAAAAAGAACAACAAAGACAAATGAACATTTCTATAACTTTATTGCCCCGCTAACTATAACTCATTACAATGACAGAGGATTAGGGCCGTCCCTCTATTCATTGTTTACAATAAGAGAAATTAAAGAATATATGCCATCGTACAAAATAGAATACAATTAGAATGTTTTAAGCATCGATCCAGGGCCTTTTTGGAAGTTGACTTTGAGTATGTCTTGGTCCAAAGTTGTTCTGTTGCAGCTGACTTGGTGCATATTTTGATCCTGAACTCTGTTGTAATGAATCTGATTCATCATCTTCACCTAAGGAATAGGTTGGTGGGTCAAATTCTTCAAGTTTCCCATCCAAGAGGTATCTTTGTTTTTTAATAGCATATTTCAAAGCGTCATCCTCATCAAAGTCATCTTCATCTCGTAGTCGTTTTGCTGTATCTGTTATCTTCTTGTGCAAGGGATCTTTCTTCATTGCCTTGGATAATTTAAGGAAGGCCTTGTATTGACCAATGGCTTCTGCTCTGTATCTTGGTTCCAGTTTATCGAAAGTCACCTCCTCTGCCTCTTCTGTGTCAATGTCTGGATTTGTCTCTATTATATGTTGTACACCTTCATTGAATGTGTCTTGTAGGATACTATGAGCTCCATCAACAAAAAATGTCCAAGGATCAAACTTGCTCTTTTTTCTAGAATAATGTTGGTCTTCATCATCTTCATCAGTACAATCTGTATCACTATCGTCATGAATACCATAATCTTTGTCTGTATATTTCCCAAAGATGTCTTCCTTTTGATGACTTCTGGAAGTCTCTGCATCAGATTCTTCAGACATAGTAGATTCTTCATTTTCTGACATTGTTTCTGACTCCATATCTTCACTGCAGATACCACTTGTCAGATGTCGTCTCAAACTGTCTGATCTTGCAAACTGTCGTTCACACTTTGGACACTGATGTTGACCCATTGAAATCGTTTTGGTAAATGAATAGTTTCTCCTTAATTGTATCCTTTTATACTTGTAGTGACATACAAATCCACAGTTTTGTCAATATTTCTCACAAAAATATGACATTTTCTACTCTGTCTTATTATTTGCATGTACTTCTTTTGCTGCAACACTTGAGAGAGGTCTGCATTTTCTTGTTTTGCTGCTCTCTTTTGCAGAAGAAAAATTATTTCTTTTATCACATCTTTGTTCCGTTATATTTCTTCCCTTCATATATTTATTCTCTAATGGCCTTCTTTCTAGTTGGCTTCCTATCAGCTTACGAAGTTCTCTATGGCACATTCTACAGTACTTTGGTGGTCTTCCTTGCTTGAGTTTACTATCCAACGCTGTACTCAGCCTTTTCATCTGATATCGAATTTGTCCATAGCTCATTTGATATTTAGTTGATTTTTTAGAAGCAGGTTTTATCATATCATCATTGCAGCTTGTATTTTTCTGTCTTGCTGAGAGATCCATGTTTTCTTCTTTTAGTGTTCGTAGAACAATAAGACGTGTCAACCAGATCCATCATATTTATACTGATCGCAAAATTGATCAACTTTTTATACCTTTGAAATGTAATTTTACTAAAGTTTTCCCACCAACAAAAGGGACAGACCTGCCAATTTCATCTTTGATATCAATATGAACCTGATCAATATAAGATTTTGCCAAAGGTACATAATGTAAATTCACAAATTCTTGATGCGATTGAGTGCTAGATTTGGACTGTTTATAAGAAACAATTCTAAGTATAGGAGCTGTTATATTTCCAACGTAAGTGTAATCTGCAACATCAGAATAAACAAACATCTGATGGTGGGTCATGTTCAAATCAACAGCATATGTAAAAGCCTGGTTATCATTCTCAATCAGTTTATTTGAAAGATCAGGATTCAATCCAAGTATTTCGCCAAGAGACTTTTATTGAGGGATCATTTTAACACTCTATAATAAAAGCGTTTGAAAATAAAGTTTGACTATTCACTTCTTAAGTTAGCAATTATCATCTGGTTTCTTGCATTGTTCAATAATGGATTACATTTGATAAACTCTCCCCAAAAAAGGCTGTTTTTGTCCAATGAACAAATGCCAATGTCGTCATAAAGATTGCTTTCCCATTTCACTTTGTGGCAATATGTTTGACCCTACATCAGAGATGGGACTTCCAGTTTCCATTTGCAGGTTATAGAAAAGATATCTAACTATCAACCTCCCTATTTGAACGCTTCAATGCAGCCGTCCCCACCAGTACTCTCAGTGCTTTGATTCATTTTAATAGATTATCGCAAACATATTGATACTTTAAGTATAGAGTTGTCCATTTTGCATTTAAAGGAATCCGGACAAAATTTCTATAGAAATGATGGATTTTACCCTTAAGATTTATTTTATCTTAGCAAACAATGCAGACCCTCGTGAAATGCCTTCTAATGCAGCATTTCATTTGGGTCTTCACTGTTTGCCAAAGTACCTGTTTACAGGTACCCAGAATGAAAATCGGTAATAAAAATTCTATATACATAGTTAATCAAATAATATTTCATGCGAGATTAATGAATTCAAATAAAAATTGTGACATGAAAAAACTTGTAATTGTTCTTGATAATTAAGATAATTTGAGAATTAAAGTAAATCGATGGGATGTTTTAGAGATAGTATGCAGGTCATAATTGTATTTTAAACAAATAGCGAATGATTACAAAATCAGGAAACATTTAACTGCATAATAAAACATTGGACTTGAACCTCAGATAAAATCAATGATAAAACTGTAGAATAAAGATCATCCTACTTTCACCCGCTTTGATGAAAAATAAGGACACATGTGTAATGCATGAACATGTTATGATTACAAATTTATTGTAAGTCAATATCTTGTACGACCGCCACCTTTATTAATGTATTATGTGAGCCTATTGCACATGTTTAGAAGAAGCCTGAGTATATCTGCCTGTGGAATGCGTTGCCATTGTTCAACCAGCCAGCGTTTCAGTTCGTGTAATGTGGCAGCTGGGAAGGGATTCAAGTCACATACCCGCTGGCGTAGAATATAGATCAGGGGATATGGATGGCCAGTCTAGAGTGTTGACATGACCGGCTAGCAAACTGTGCCTTTCCATATTGCATGTATGGGGTCGAGCATTGTCTTGCTGGACGAAAAAAAAAGAATGCTAGGTGAGCGTATTTTGATATCAAGTTTACCAGGCAAGGCTTCGAGAACGCTTGTTGACATCGTGAGGCTTGCCGAGCAATTCAACATGCATTCTCGAACCCGAGCCTGGTAAACTTGCATTTTCGAACCCGAGCCTGGTAAACTTGATATTAAAAGACGTGAACCTGGTATTCTACGTATTTATCCCGGGTATTTATCAGTTTGTAAACAAGTTGATTCATTCTTCAAACTAGCGATTATTACCTCATTATCGAGTTTCGAGTCAATTCAATGTCATTGACGATCGACGTCATTCAAAAAGCACAACGTTATGATTGCCTGATAAAAGTACATACCGTGAGATAGGCAACATTTATCAGGTCAACGTGCAACAATGCATTTAGTATGAGAGGTGACTTTAATAATTGTTTACAACAGTCCGAGAGATCGACATGACATGCAGGTGAAGGACTTCATCCACATAGCGTTGGTCTGTAAGTGTGCAAGTCGGTACGGTGAAGTATGCAAAGTAAACGGACCATTACATTACCGTATTATACAATGCTCAGGATGGCCTTCACTTTTTAGCATGAGTATATTAAATGATACATTATAGTATTTTGTCAATCGATGCAATCGGAAAGTTTTATAAAGTGGATTTTATATATTTAATTTCCCCATAGACACTTCATTGTGGCATTGCAGCTTGTGTTTGCAGTTTGTGTTTGTTGGTTTCTATTAATCTTTTTGCCTGCTTTGGACGACTTTTGTTGTCTGCTGATAATATTAAATTGGTTTACATATTTATAGTAAAAGTTAGGGTTCTGATCCAGAAAAGTGTGGCCCAGAATTCTCACGCTTCCTGGCAGAATTTTGGCCCTGGACCAAAACTGTGTCTATGAAGTCCTCAGGCCCTCTGGCAGAGTGTTTTGGTCCTGGACCAAAAGCTTGTTCCAGAATCCTCAGGCCCTCTGGCAAGGTTTAAGACCTGGAGCAAAATCGTGTTCATAAATTCCTCAGGTCCTCTGGCAGGGTTTCTTGATAGTTTTGTGACGGATAAATAACAAACACAAACGTATTGAACAACATTATACATTTTTTTAGTGTCTGTGCTTTTTATTCTTCGATTTGCCTCTCTCTTTTTTTCTTGTTCACCCAAACCTGATTGCATATTATGTGTTTTCTCTTTCAAATCGTTATATTTGTCCAATTCCTCAAGAATGATTTTAAAATTCCTGTTCTGATATTTGCCTATCGCTTATGGATTTGGAAATTTTAAAATTTTATATGGAATTTAACTTGCTGTCTGCAAGTGGTTTTTATTTTTATAATGTTTGTGCCTTTGACATAAGCTTACGTCTCCTACACTTCACGGACATGCCTAGGGCCCCACATACAATAGCAGTAATTTCCAGAGGAGGCATAATAGGAACAGACATTCCCACTTCAGCGATAATAACTCATGCGGAAATCAGTGTTGTATCTTCTACATCTGTAATATAATACCCATTTTGTATTTTTAGATAATGCCTTTCTTGTGTCCTTCTCCTTTATCAATTGTTTTCTATTTCTGAAATCTCATTTATCATATGACGTCGCGTCTGGGAGTGAAATAACGCCATGCAATAAAATCTGTAAACCACTAGTGGTTTATCGATTTTCGGGAAACGTTATGACGTCCATAACAACGTTGCGTACATAATGGCAAAATTATAACGTTTTTACGCCAGAAATGAGATTTCAAAGTATTTGTCATATGATAAATAGAATCTAACATTCGTGCTCTTGTTTTATTGAATTTATTAAACTCATTGCGAAAAAGAGATAAAATGCTTGACAAGCCTCGCATTTTATCTATTTTCCCCAACTCGCTTAATAAATTCAATAAAACATGAGCACTCATGTAAGATCCTCTATGTAATCAATAATTTTGTCCATCTTCAGTTGATAATTTTGGATATAATGGTGTGGAAGGTTCCTTATATTTTTTATATTGGTTAATTTATTTTATAATTTTCATAATGAAAGATACAGTTGTACATTGCGTATCTGAACTGTTAGGTTTCTTACAAATACTTACAAAATTAATAACGGACCCCTCGGTTACCTCAAACGGAATATCAAAATTGCCATGCTTTCTCGATCTATTGTTAGTGAGAGAAACGCTACATTCTGGAATCTCGACAATATTTACAAGAAGAGCAACAGTAACATCGCTAGCCCTTCTAGTTGACGACAGACCCATACCTAAGATACGCACAGGGAAACATAGTAACATACCCTGTGTCTTCTCTTCCAACATTCCCAAAGGCAAATGCTCACCCACGTGAGAGCGCCTTTACTTTCAGCAAATATTTTGAGATTAATTTTGTCACTTATACTGCCTATTTCATTTCGTAATAGATCATGGCCAATAGCCACTTCATAGACGCTATATTGCAGTCCAGCATGCATGCCTTTTAATGTATTGATTTGATTTAATACTATTAGTCTCTTTCTATCTATATTACTTTGCAAATCACCGGCTTGGTCAATTTTTAATGCACATGTTTGGCTCCAAATAGACTCATCGTTTTTATATATATTAACTACAAAATTTCCAAAACAGCATTTATTGGTAAGCCAAGAGTATCAATTAAAGTAGTGTTTTCATCTTTGACTTCAAGTGTTAAAAATAGTAAGTGAGTATGATCAGTAAATACCACAGTCACTAACCGCATACAAACCTATAGCACTGCGAGGAAGAGCCACACAACTATCTCGAGACACCAGGAAGATAAACTAAGTTAAGCAACCAGCTCTCTTTTCCCCGTCAAGATGCAAAACTAGAATGGACTTAAAGCAAAACATAAAGCAATTACAGACTCCTACAAAAGGAGTAAAAATAAACAATATGTCAACAACAACAGAACCACCACCTTAGAACGGACAGCAGCCAAAGCCACCGTTCTGTTATTGCATCGCTTGTCAATAATTTATATTGTATATGCTCAAAACGTACTGATACGACGTCACCAAATACTTTATTCAGCACAGGTATCAGTGACAATACATTGCTCAGCCTACCATTCAAATAATTCTGAGACATATTAAGCTGTTCCAAACGTTTTAATAACAGCAAAATCTAACGGCATTATACCTGCAAAAATTTGATACCCTGCAAATCATCTTTTTTCCAAAAGCGTATAACTATAGTCAATTCAATAAGACCAGATGGAAAAGAGATGCTGCAAGAGTTGCTTAGAATGGTTTTTCAACAAATATGCACCTTATACATCATGGAGGATTGCAGTGTCACCAAAGAATTAAAAAAGTAAAAGACATGTTGTCACATCTAGCATTCTCCTTTAGACATGCTGAACAATCAGTTTGGGTCATTTCGCAGTGATACATTTCCGTCTTGAAAGATCTTCGAGAACAGACAAAATGGGTTTGCATGTTGTACAACAAATGCAAAGATAGTTTTGAAAATTGCTCTAGAGAAAATGATGTTATCCCTACGTTTAAAGAGAGACATAGAATAAATAAAGAAGTTGAACACCTAAATAGTAAGTGAGTATGATCAGGAAATATCACAATCACAAACCGCAGACAACCCTGAGGCACCGCGAGGAAGAGCCGCTCAACCATCACTAGACACCAGGAAGACAAATTAAGCGAAGCAACCAGCTCTCTCTTCCCCATCAAGATGATTACAATTCTAGAATGGACATAGAGTAACGTACAACAAAACAAGAACAATTACAGACTCCCACAATGGGAGTAACAATAAACAAAAAGTCAACAACAACAGAACCACCGCCTTAGAACGGACAGCAGCCTAAGCCACCGGGGGGCTTAATGCATTTTACTGGTACCAAATCTTTGCCCTAGATTCTGCTGTTGTTGAAGTACAAAAAATGTTAAGCTCGCATGGAGGCCAGCTAACTAATGCAATGTGTCATCATGGAAAACACTCTAATCAAATTAACACTCCATGATGAAACAAAGAAAAGGGCTCATGACTCACAGATAGTCAGAGCTAAAGAAAACCTCAAGTTGAGCCACGGTGGGTCCAGCTACAGATAAGCATCAGGTACCAACCCACCTATTAAAGCTTTACGTCAGAGTCGTCATAGAGTCTGAGGCCTGACCCACCGTCGTGCAATTAAAGAGGAAACCATAGCTATAAACCGTAATTGGGTTTAAAACTAGGCATGCAGACTGTCGCATGATATCCAAATTATATCCAACCCTTATATAACGTTTTACTATCTTTTTGAATTGATCACTAAAATTAGGTTTTCCAACAATTCGTTTGAATTTATAGACTAAATCACCATAAAATATAGGTTCTGATATGCCTTGTTGCAGAAGAGTTTTTAACCCAATGTTGTATTTAACAATTAACTCTGAGTGTCTGTATTAGAATTTAGAAAATGCTTTTCGAATTTTATGATATCTATAACCTTGTTTTAATAATTTAGCAGTTAAAATAAGTTTCTGTTGTTAGAGCACACTCTAGCAAAACGAATAAGCTGAGAAATATATACACCATAGGAAGGAGAGCGAGGAACATCTCCATCAAGAAATGGGAAATTTACTATTTCAAAATTAAAATCATCCCGTTTATCATAAATTTTAGAAGAAACTATGCCATGTGTTATTGACAAGTTCAAGTCCAAAAACGGAGCTTCAGTATCAGAAGAAATCGCCTTATTTAACTGAAGTTCAGTGGGATATATCTGACCTACCATTTGTTCAAAATAAGGATTATCAATATTAAGTAAGTCATCAAAATATCTGGAGGTAGAGTTAAAAGCTTCAATAATATCAGCTTGATTATTGTCTGACAGAGATAACATAAAGTCTCTCTCATAACAAAACAAAAACAAATCTGCAACAAGAGGAGCACAATTAGTACCCATTGGAATACCGACAATTTGTCTATATAATTTAGAGCCAAATCTTATAAATATATTGTCCAAAAGATAATGGAGCGCATCACACATTTTCTGACATGACCACAATTTATATCGTTTAGGTTGTTCAGAAGTAAAAAAGGCATTTTTATCATTTTTATGTCTGTTAGAAGTTCTGAATCTATTTCTGTGTGTTTGAGCAAAGCATCCCAAGACAAGCCAGGTGCAGTGAAATAGTGTAAAGGGTCAAGTTTAAAGGGTCAGGTTCGTATGCATGTTTTCCACTGTTTTAAATACGTCAGCTGGTAAAGCAACATCCGTCTTTAGGTACAAGCCATGATAATCGCCAAGTGTTTTACAATTGAATGACTTCCATACTTGCTGGGCATGATCATTATCTCGGTGACTGATAGTTTCATCTGATAGCTTGTTTTCGATATTCTTATTTGGGTTATTCTATTTTTTCCAACCTTTCTTGGTCGTCAAAGTATTCATATGGATAGATACCTTTGAGCAAAATTATTTCTATTTCCTGTTTAATCTCTTGATTTGTAAATTTAAAACTGGATTTGTCTTTGACATCCACCAGTGTCTCCAATGAATATGTCATAAACTGTAAACTGTCTTAGAATTTGATTTGTCCAATGCCGAATTTCTGCATTGTTGGCGATGCAGGTATGTTACCTTTTTGCAGTGTGGATTTTTTGCATTATGAGATGGCTGTCATAGCCTTTGATTGTGAAATACCACAAGTATTTCAGTTTCGAGTGGTTTTAGTTTGAGTTTTAAATTGCAGTAGTTGTGTGCTGCACTTTTGTATTCACCAGTGAAATGAAGTGACCCTTACTTTTGGATTGTTTTTGCTATTGCCTATTTCTTGTTCACATAACCAATATTGGGCAGCATTTTCATGGTATGTGATATTTTGCTCTGTCATTGTTTATGGTTTGGTGTGAGCAAAGATGTTGTTGATATTATGAACCTCATATTCTAAGTAGTTGAGAAATACCTCAACAGTATCTTTGCCTCTGTAAATTACAGGTTCTTTAGCTTGACCATCATATCTGACAACCTGATAGCAAAATACACAGGCTTCATGTTCACTTGATATTTCTGATTTGTCTCCTGCTTTGGCTGTTTTGGGTTTGATTATGCTTTCAAAGTCTACATATATGACATATGGAACAAGCATTGGGTTTTGGTGGTTTTCAAATGTGATGTTCTTGCCTTCTGTTGGCATTTCTATTTTTGCTGAAGATTTATTAATGTCATAGTAGTCTTCTCTGTGTTTGATGAGCATGTCCGCTCGTGTGAAGCCATATAGGCAGCGGTCACAGAAGTAATGACACTGTTTTCTGTCTGTCTTCCTTTCTTTCTACATCTTCAGACATCAAGAGCAAGTTTATTCTTCGCATTTCCTTTGGTTGCACTGATACCTTTCCCATCACCTGTGATATTGTATAGCTATATACAATAATTGCCAGATTGTTTTCTTCACTACTATTGGTATTTGAAAAATTGGTGTGGGAAATTCAATACCATCAGTTTTCAAGTAATATGAATAAATAGGATATTTTCATAACCTGTCAGAGTGGTCTAAAACAGGATTAAGTGCAGAGTTTGTTGCATGAAATAGACAATTGTTGTTATTATTTTTTGACATTAATTATTGCTTTTTGTTTGATAATATCTTTGGTAGATGTATATAAGAATAGTCTTGTATTGATTCATATTTTGCACTGTTTAAATATAATTCGATACAGTGCTGCTGCACCTGTTCCTTCTGCACTTGTACATTTTTTACTCCATCTTTCTATATATGTCACTTGATTGCTATAAAATTTTCTATATTAATAACACCAAGACTTGTACTTTGTTCCCCATGCCTTTGGCCTGTAAAACATGCTCTTGTTCCATCTTTTTCATTTTGAAGAATTATAAAGAATAACCAATTGAAAATTTGATGCCGCCATATTCTTCTATATTTTTGTTGATTTGGTCTGCTATGATGACCTTTTTGTCCTCAAACAAAATAATGTATCTTTACATTGTTGCGCATCTAGTTCATACGTTTTATAATAATTGCATAATGGCCTTTCTATTGGTTTTAAATTTTGAGAAGCTTCTGCAAATTGTTCTGCTTGCGTCTCTTCAGGTGCCTTTACACTTGCCTCTTCGCTTGCCTTTGCATGTCTTTGTTTTTGGCACTTTCTCTTGTCTCTGTGCTTTATGAGTAGGTTCTTTAATTCCGATTCTAATAGTTCAGCTGGTTTAGGGCTTGGCGGCTCTGGCAAATTAAAGCCCTTTTCCTATTATGTAAATCATCTCCATTAATAACACCATTGCGGTGCAATTGTATAAGATACTCTATATTCGAAATTAATATTTCTTATTATACAATAATTTTTTATTTAAAAGAAAAATTGTTAAGTGTAAGCAAAGAAAATTGAATGTGTTTTTTGTTTTTTGAGAGTTGGTAGTGATGAGCCTTGTCATTAAAAGCCCACAACGCATTCAACGTAACTTTTAAATGAAAAATCGCAATGTAAAGCCATGTTTACGCTGTGATAAAAGAGCATATTCTAAATTGCAGATTTATAATGCATGCAATGCTAATAAAATAAGATACCACACTGAGATTAGACCATTTAAATCTGAATTCCAAAGACTTGGGCAAATAGATTTGAGTTTATGTATTGGGCCAAACCCTGACAGAGGGCCAAAGAGATCTGGACCACGGTTTTGGTCCAGGACCAAAAAATCCTACCAGAGCGCCTGAGGACTACATATATACGGTTTTGGTCTGAAACCAAAATCCTGCCAGAAGGTGTGAGAATTCTGGACCTCACTTTTCTGGTCCAGAACCCTCACTTTCACTATATATTTACATGTTTTTATTTACTTATTTTACTTCTTTTTGTTGTTGCTGACTTATTTTAATTGTCTTATTGGTTTCGAACAATGTTTCTTAAGACAAGTCTGCATATCTGAACCTAGAAAGATCTTTGGCCTCACCACCCTACCTCTCCCTAACCTTTTATACACCTATCTACCTATCATCCAGACCAGGCGCGGCACCGGAAAATCATAAAATGTATTGAACAAATCGTATAAGTAATACAATTAGCTAATTAGTAAATTTACACACTCTCTCTCTCTCTCTCTCTCTCTCTCTCTCTCTCTCTCTGTGTGTGTGTGTGTGTGTGTGTGTGTGTGTGTGTGTGTGTGTGTGTGTGTGTGTGTGTGTGTGTGTGTGTGTGTGTGTGTGTGTGTGTGTTCACAAGAAACCTGTACTGTTTTAAAGCGCTCGTTTGAAGCGTCTTCCAATCTTGAAGAAGTGAAAGCAATGAGTTGTATCATGATTTTATGACAACCCACTCCATAAGGAAACCTATGTGGCTTGTGATTTTCTGGGTGGGAGTGTCAGGACCCACAGTGCCCCCCCCCCCTCTGGATCCTCGCATGGTGAGTATCGGTGTCCTTTCTAGCATAGCAATCATCTTGCTGAGGAAGGGAGAGCTGTTTGCTTAATTCAATTGCATTGTGGCTATCTGTTTTCTTAGTCTCTTCCTTGCGATACCGCGAGTAAGTGTGTGCAAAGTCTGTGATTTTGGCATTTCCTACTCATACTCATTACTTTTTCTGTAATCCAGAATGTCAGTGAGTACAATTGAAATTCATTTCTCTTTCATAATAGTTAGCCAATCCTCTGCAAATGTTCTGTTTTATGATACCAATATCATATGAGGTCTTTGATTCTGTATTTGTTAAATAGAATGAACATGTTTGAGGACAGATGATACTCAATTTGTCTCCGTCTCGTGGGAAATGGCACCTTTATTACGGACAACTTCAGTTAATATTTGACATTGTTGCGCGTTTACATTATAATCAATTGAGACAAAAAGATAATTGGCAGAGATTAAATGGATGTGTGTTTGGTGCAAAACACGATGAATATTTTTTCAGAAGTTCGATATTATCTTAGCGTAAATATTATGGTCATTTTCGACGACCTTAGCAACATAATCGCTGCAGCATTTGGATTAGAAACTTTATTGCCCAGTAAGAATTATGGGAAACAAAAGTAGTGCATACAACGCAATCGCAGTATTGGAACCATGCAGACTCCCACATGATCTGTCCTTCATTGAAATAACCATTGGATATAACTGACGGTCTAGATGTGGTGGTCTGGGGGGGGGGGGGTCTGGTATTTTCTTTCATTAAATATTCAGCTCATTCACGCTTATTCCATTAGTCATTAACAAAATTATATCTTTGTTTGTTTGTTTGATTTGATTCTTTATGTCCCAACAATTTTCAGTTATTTTGGGATGGGTCTTCCTAGGTTTACCAGTACTAAGCAAAGATAAATGTGTCTTGCACAAGGACACAACACAGTGTCGCTGGTGGGGCTCGAACACGAAACATTTTGATATCAAATCAAGCAATCTACCAATGACCCACTACGCTCCCCAAAACATATTTCTTATATAATCATATGATATTGTTAAATTTATAACCCATTTAGTCATATTTGGATTATTCCTTATTGGCAGAAAATAGTGTATGTAATTTGCATTTGAATAATGAGTTGAAAGGTGGAAGAGATTTAAGTTTAATCAAATAACTTGCTTTCCCTGTAGCAATGTGATTCATTATTTACAGGTATGATGATTCTGTTAAAATAAAGTTTCTGACATCATAGCGAAAATACTGTGCCCAAATATACTCGCCTATGCTCTTATGAAGGTCTACGCCCAAAAGCACATGCTATTGGTATGCATGCGCTCTGGGAATCCTGCTATTATTTTTGTGATACAAACTGTGAAGATTGTTTATATCGATGTGGATATCGATCAAACACAATCGTAAGTACTGAATATTGCAGAACCCCAAATAGTATTTCACTTTGATTATGTGTATTTTTTCACTATTTAACGTCCATATTGCCATACTGTACACTTTCGATAAATAAATGATTGTGTATTTGAACTGAACTGTAAATTTACATATCACGCCTGACCTTGTGATAATAACAGCAAAGTAGATTTCGTCATAATTTGAATATGCAAATTACTTATCCAATACAATGGACAGATATTATATTGTCCAATATATTTTTAAATAAATAGGTCTTTACCTAGACTATACATGGCGTTCCACCACACCAAAAATGAAATGGTATCTGATTTTGTGCTCTTGAGCCACAGGCGAGAGCTGAAGATGAAGAAATATAATGATATTTGTCAAATAGTCAAAATAAACGGAATGAACGAGCCCATGAAATGTGTTACTTATCGTATATGTGACATGCGAAGGCTCAGGTGAACTTGAACTTGAGCAAATGCCAAGACTCACCAGAGACTTTGCTGATTTGTTATATATAAATAAAGGATATAGCTAAAGACTGGGACCAAATATAAGACATTTTGCCTCGCGGTATACGTCAGTATCTATAATGTTTAAATGGGGCTTTTATGCACATACGATAAGTACTAAACTTTCATGTACTGGTCCAAATATAATGTACACGTATCTACTTGTTCTGAATGTTTGTCCTATAACGATATTGTATAGTAAAACCTGTCTTAAGCAGCCACTCGAAAAGAAGACCAAAAAATGGTTTTCAAGACTGATTTATATCGCTTAATGTAGATCAATCCTATTGCAGAATACCCCAAGAGAACATTCTGCAATACTTTCGACCTTCAATAAGGTACCATTTGTCTTTAAGACCTTTGTTTTGTCTATTTTTGAGTGGCCGCTTAAGACAGGTTTACTGTAATTTGATATTACTATAAATCACAGTTTGCAAGCAGTAAAGTTCTACAACAGTTGGAAAAAATAAGTCAATCCATACATTGTTCTAAATGAGCACGTGGGACCATGACAAGCTACTGTTATTGTTTGACATGTCAATGCGATGTATAATACTACTGAAATTGAAACTCTAATGAAAAAGTACGAGCACAAAGGATGCTCCCTCTGTATGATTATTGACAGTGGAATTCCGTTTTCTTCCTCCATGTCTGCTTTGTAAATGGGCTTGTAATAATCTATTAACACTTAGAGTGCCGATTAAAACTGCAGCAGCCAACATTTAAAGTATGGCGTCTTCCTTGATTTTTGGGGAAAATAAGGCTGGAAATTTAGTCAGAATAGTTTCCTGGCATAAGATATTGAGGTTTATTTGTTTGTTTTTCAAAGGCTCAATAACATGTAAGTATGCAATAGATTGCAAATTCTAGGTTACGATCTATGGGTCAATGTTCTGTTTGAATGGCACAAAATCACTACAATTAAGAGTTGGACACATTGAAAGAGTTTTAATGCTTTTAGAAATACATTAACAGATGTTGTAGTTTGTATATGTCATCGAAGAGGAAACACACTCAGCCAAATGGCTATTATTCAGTTTTTGGCTTATATTTCATAATAAAAATGTGTTAATGCACGGCTAAAAGTGAATGATAGATACAGTAGAGTCATAACCTAAGTTGACCCTCATCTGTGCACACAGTGTACACCTGGGTGCCAGATTTGCTATTACAACCATACAACTACCAGCTTAGCAAAAACGTAGTTGATGAAATCAAATTTTGTGATATAGCTGTCATGTTAATATAAACAATTTGCCATATTGTGACAGGTATTTTAAAACTGATTGGCAGCTTGAGATGTTTTAAAAGGGTAAAGCTAATGGACATGATTTTAATACGTGTATATTTCAAAAAAAAAGTTGCCTTATTTTCAGTGACATATGTTGTTGGTACACTTTGAAATTGCCTTATAGAGGAATTTTCCAATGTGCACCTACAACATATGTAAATTCAATAAATGAGTGTGTTTCACCATAAACATTTTTTTCACAATCTTCTCAACTACTTTTGTATATTTCAACGTAATGAGCATGTAGAAATGAACACGTTTTTGTGTAGTTTGTCATGCACCTGGATGACAATTATAGACAATTGACAGCTAATCTATAGAATTGGTAGCGTTGTGCACCTCTGTTGCATAACAGGTGCACTTATGAATAACTTTAGCTCTGTTAGCACCTAAACTCGAAAAACATTTATGACTTGCTCTTAAGGATTGTAGAACTGGATACAGCAACAAATGACAGCACGGATTATTTACCCATTGTGTGGACTGAAAAAAAACATGCGAATGGTTTTAATGCTGTAAATATCTACACACAGTATGAGGATACACAGTATGAAATGTTGCTGTTCACGTTATCAAATCATTAATATCGCTGGAATTTTTTAATTTGCCTATAGATTCGATTCCTGTAAACTAAAAGTTGATATAACAAATAAAAATAACGCAATTTTCCATTTCTTCAGCTTATAAAACAGAATAATATTGCGTCAGAGCCAGTGCAAAATATGATAATGTGCAAATCGTATTATATAGAATGGAGAAAGATTTATGAAAATACATTGCTGTAAGACAGACAGTAGCAAGATGGATTTTAAGGCACGTGCAGTATAAAATGGTGATAAACAGATACTCTACTAGGACTGGCAGCTTATCAAACCGTTTATTTTTCTAGACAAAATGTATTTCAACCTGGTTTATTTTAGTTATATTATAACATCCATAGGAATTATAATGGGTGGCAATGGACAAACACTGGAGGACGTTCGTAAACTAAAGAAAGCTTTGTTTGTTGACCAGCCTTATGATGTCAAGATGAGGCCCATTCAGAATCAGTCAAACCAAGTAGTGGTAAGTTTAACCCTTTGCACTCTATTGGATTGTCCCATAAATATTCATACTGTAAGGATGGGATGGTCCATTATACAAATAAGGGTTCACATGGTTAACTATTCAAATAATTATGTACTTCAGTCCCAGAAGAGTGTGTTTAACTTAGCAAACAGCGCTGGCCCTGATGAAATGACACATTTTGCGGCATTTCATCTGAGTCTTCACTGTGTGTCAAAATACCCATTTATGGTTTTCCAGTATACAAAGGGTTAATAATACTATCTAGCAGATAGCTTATTGCTCCGCTAAAGTATTTGACTTAAAATGATAAATAAATTCTATTTTCTATAGTTGTTCATTAAAACAATGCATACAGTTTCATGAATTTGCTTACTGAACTCATTCCTTGCTACTGGCAACTTTTGTTCTTTTGCAAACAGTTTGGACTCAGGCAAGACAGAATCCAGACCGGTTGTCACTCTAACAGTATTACTGCTTTTTTCTTTCCTTTTTTGTAAAAGCTAATTTTGAAAAAAAGTAAGCAGACGACATAAATAGCATGAACAATTACAAAGCATGCAATGAATTAAATGATTGATATATAGCAAGTAGCTTGTCTAATATACTCCTGTAGATATGTATTCTTTATTCCATTTCCAAAATAAATTATGATTTACAAAAAAAATGCGTATGATGAAAACTACAGCGTGTGTTTTTGGAAATCAGAAAAGAACGCTTAATTATATACATATAAAATAGTTCAGGTAAGAAATTATGAGTGACATCTGTGAATTGTGCTAGCAGTTATCAGCTATATAATAATGTCATTAACAAAATACTAAATGCTCAAAGGTTTTCTTAGAACAGTGTATAGAAATTCATATTTGAAATTTTGGTTAACACAATTTTGTCTAGTCTTCCTTAACTACCTTTGTCACCATAATGTTCGTATGACATAATTATACTTGAGCGTAACAGACACTATTTTACGAATTACAGAAAGCTTCAGTTTGCAACAGGTAACTTAAATCGAATAGCATATCAATGAAATTGAAGAGTATTTGATAACCTTTTTGATGGAATAAAACTTATCAAATGGTGTCATTTTCATTATAATGTGTTAACCTGATTCAGACCTGGGTTAATTGTATTGTAATTGTAATGATTTACATTTTCAAAGTAATGGAAAGTAATTTGTAATGGGCCTTTTTTCTCACTACATAATTGTAATGTAATGCATAACATTCGTAAATTGGCATGTAATGGCCATCACATTTGAATTACATATGGTCACTAGCATATACTATTGGCATAAAGTTAAGCATACTCCATTTGAAAACCACTTAGGTTTTAGAAACGGTACGAACGGAAACTTTTGAGATATACCAAAAGTTTATTGTGTTAGACAACAAAAGCAGAATACCAGCGATTTGATAATGAAAACAAGTGGAATCTCTGACTTGTTTATAGGCTGTGAACACCTTACAAAATAACCCATACATTTCACAAAATTCAATGAAAACAACATGGATGCCAAGAGTCAGCAAAACTTTTACAATAAGGCCGCGATAGTTGTAATTTCTTCAAACTTTCTCTTTCGAACATACTCTTTCAGGATCTGGTGCAAAAATGCTGCAATTTACTGAACTTTCTCAGAGAAATAAAGGACCAATTTTTCACAATTTGACGTTTTATCAATGCTTTTACGTTATCGCCTTTAGACGGTGTTTCTAGTCGGGTTTTCATGAACCACATTGACAAGTTAAACTGTTTGATGCCTTCCAACACATTCAGAAAAATAGTATTGAATGAAACATCTTCATGACTATAGAGCACGAGCTGAAAGATAAAATCTAACGTCACCGTTATCTCGCAAATGCGTTGCACAATTTTCCAGCAACTTAAGATTTTAATCAACCATAATAGTCTGGTGTATGGACTCGATTTTTTAAGTCAAAAATACATCCATCGTTAGAAAGGATGAAAGTGGTCTCAAAATTTAGCTAATCATGTCTGCTTTCAATATCCGCCTGTTGACACTTCGAAAAAGTGTAGCGTCACAGTGTAAAATGGGCAGATAACTCTATACCATGCATATCTGAAAAATGCCAGATAGTCACTTAAAAGATAAAATCGACATGTTTTCGTTCTTATCGTACTCCAAATGTTTATATTTTCCAAAAGTAAAATTAATTTTAAGGAGATCCATACTTTCAAAAATACAATTTAAGCTGTTTTGACGTTAATGACGTCACGTTACGTACTTTGACCCTAAAATCGTTAAAATAAACTTTTTCACATTGATTCCTGAGCTGGATATTCAATATTCTATGAAATATTTTTTTATCATCTAATGCCAAAATGTCTTAGCTTTGCAAATATAAAAACAGTTGTTTCCTACTGTTTATACGCAGAAAGTTATACCGCGTTAAAGATACCAACCCCTTTGCGAGCTATTCGCCATATTTGGCATGATTTCATAAGTATATGGAATTCATATAGGCCCTAAATAATGAGAAAAATACACCACTTATTCGACAAGATGAAAATGGTCTCAGTTTAAAGCTTATCATCTCTACTTACAATATCCAGGTATTGTCACTTCGAAAAGGTGTCGCGTCATAGTGTAAAATGGGGAGATAACTCGATACTATGATATTCGAAATCTATGAGGAAAAATAATGCAATCTTGCATACCCATTGAAGAACATATGTTGTATTGTGTTTTTTCCATAATAAGAATAATAACTATACTTTTTTTTATTTTGCCTTAACCCATCTTCCAAAATTTAAAAAGGGTCAAGGTCAAACATCTGTATTTTTTGGCTATTTAATTCTTAAAAAAAACAACAACTATATTTAAAGAGTTCCTTACAAATAGTCCAGGGACCATCTTAGCTTACCTTGCAGTCTTGGACAAATTTTCATGGGTACCATTTTTTTTAATCAGGACCCCCGTAATGCAAAACAAAGTTGCCAAAAATATAAATCTGTTTAGGCTATGAGAAAATGCATGGTTTCCATGTCAACCCATAACAGATTCAAGAATGGGGGTGTGCCTACAAAATTACTCATATCTCAGCTGCTACTTATATTAGACAGCTTAACCTCATACCACATTAAAGCTCAGACATAGAACTTTTATTTATTTGTCGCATATACGAATTATCTAATTTCATAGCTATTTATGAAAACATTAAAAAATTGATTCAAGAATAGGGGTGTACCTACAAAACCAATGATATTGCAGCTACTACGCAACATAGACTACTAAAATTGGTACCAAATAAACCCTTAGACAAAAACCTTTTATTTCATTGGTACCAAATAAACTCTTAGACAAAAGCCTTTTATTTCATGGTCAGATATACAAATTATCTTATAAAATTTTGCATAATTTGCGTATTCACGAAATTCGCCTTTAGTTAAGAGTGCACACCAAAAAGTAATTTTATTATTACTCAACCAAAACATATGAATGGGTACTCAAAAGAACCGTTTCAATGAGACGGTTCTTTTTAGCACTCCAAACATATGTTTAAACTGATAGGATAGAAATTATATACAATTTTATGCTAATATAATCTATGAATATAAGAAAAAAACGTTAAAAAATAAAGAAGCATCACGCAGTATCTCATCCTTGAATACTATACACGGTACCAAATTAAAGCTAAAACTTCATTCGTTCATTGGTCAAATACGTAAGTGTACTAATTGTAAAATAACTATTAATGAAAACAATAGAAATGAGAGAAACAATGCAGAAATTGTAAGGGGGTGTATCTACAAAATTACCTGTATCTCAGCTGCTTATCATCTTTTACAACTGAACTTGGTACAAAATTAATGCTACAAAATGGCACTTTTAGTTAATAGTCCGATGTGCAAGTTGTCTTAATTACATATTTATGAGTATTAATGAAGACATTAGAAATAAGAGGGAAAAAAACTAGAAAAAATGAAAGGGGTTTGCTAACAAATTAGATATATCTCAACTGCTAGGTGTTCTATACTACCAATTTGGTACCAGATTAATGCTAGGACATAACAAAATGTATTTAATTCACGTTTAGTAGTATTAGATAATTCGCAATAGAGATCTTAGTGATATTGTAAGTACAATCCCATTAATTTGACTTCGAATATTTCCTTTTTTTACTTACGTTTTCATTAACAAACATGAATATTTAAACCAGATAATTAGCACATCAAATAACAGAGAACATTACATTGACTTTGATTAGGTAAAAAGTTTTAAAGTTTATGATATATGGCTACTCAGATATGAGTAGTTGTGTAGGTACACCCTCTACAGTGTTTTCCACGATTGTTTCTCATTTCTAATGTTTTCATTTTTATTCATGGATATTATAATTAGATAATTTGCATATCTTATCAACAGATAAAAGCATCTGTTTGGTACCAAGTTTGGTTCTCTAAGGCAATTACTAACTGATATGTGAGAAAATTTCTAGGTACACCCCTACTTTTTTCGACCAGTTTTCTCTATTTTCTCATGTTTTCATTAATATTCATGGACATTAGAATTAGATAATTTGCATATAAGTCCCTTGGGTAAATGGACTTTGTCTTAGCATAAAGTTAGCTTCAAGTTTAGTACTCTAGGGCAATTAGCTAATGAGATAATAGAAATTTTGTAGGTTCCTCCCTTTATTTTTCTGCAGGTTTTACGTTCATTTCTAATGGTTTCATTAAAATGTATGCCTTTTTAAAATTAGACAATTTGCTTACCAAATAACAGAATAAAACAAAATTGTCTAGGCTTTGATTAGGTACCAAGTTTGGAAATTTGTAATTAATGGCAGCTGAGATAGGAGTAGTTTTGTAGATACACCCCGATTTTTCTATGATTTTCTCTCATTTCTAATGTTTTCATTAATATTCATGAATATGAATATTAGATAATTTGCATATTTAATCAGGTAAAATGGTTGTACCTTAGCATATATTTGGTACCAAGTTTGGTACTCTAGGACAACGGGCAACTGAAATAGAAGACATTTAGTAGGCACACCCCCTTAACTTTCCTCCATTTTTTTTAATTTCTCATATTTTCATGAATATTAATGAATATAAGAATTAGATCATTTGCATATCAAACCAGTGGATAAAAGTGCCATAGCTAAGCATCAATTTGGTGCCAGGCTTAGTACTCTAGATCAATTAGCAAATAATCCATGAGTAATTTTGTAGGTACACCACCTAATTGTTCTGCATTTTTTCTCATTTCAAATTTTTTCATTAAAATTGATGAATATTAAAATTATGTAATTTGCATATCAGACCATTTGGGTAAGATCGCATTGCCTTTGCATTGATTTAGTACCAAGTTTGGTAGACTGTGATGGTTAGCAGCTGATATATAGGTAATTTTGTAGGCACAAACTTTATTTTGTTCTACAAGTTTTCTCTCATTACTAGTGTTTTCATTAAATTCGTTTATATGCAACTTATACACTTTGCAAATCTGCCCTTCAGGTAAAAGTACTATGACTTAGCATTAATTTGGTACCAAGTTTTGTATCATTGAATGAGTTGCTGGTGAGCTATGAGTATTTTTGTAGGTATACCCAATTCTTTAGGATCGCCTTATTGATTACCATGGAAACCATGTGTTTCAACATAACGAGTTTCTTTTTGTTGGTCCAATTGAACAATTTGACATCCATAAGAAATTGTCCTAGGTGTGCAAGGTAGATCTAACTATCCCCCTACCCCCTTTGCAAAAGGACTTAAAGGACTTAAGCGGCCACACAAGAAGACCAAAAAATGGTTTTCCAGACAAATTATCGCTTAGTGAAGGTTTTAAGTACTGCAGAATGCTTTAAGGGTAGCATTCTGCAATACTTTTGACTTTCTATGTGTCTTGATCCACATCTGAATTAAGCGTGAGGTTGGCGCCGTTAAACCGGTTTAAGCCCTCCAGTAAAATATTTTACTGACTGTTACAAGGCGGTACTTCTTTTGTGGATCTTTTATGTTTTTGTTCTATCTTCTGTTTGCTATGTCTTTGTGCGCGTCAGTTTATATGTGCTTTGTGGTCACCTGCTGGGAAAGGGCTGACCTCTTGGCTCTCGTTTGTGGTGTCTACTGTGAGTTTGTCACTTTCCCATTGGTATCCTGGGTCAGGTGTGGTACTTGATTGTATCGATTCCTGATCTTTGCACCCTTACTTACTTTGTCAAATTGTATCACTGAGTGTGAAACTAAATGCATCGCTCAATGCTTTTTATGATTTTCCACAATTGTTTTAAAGGGACAAATATTTGAGCAATAATACTGGTACCACTCATTATGACTCTCTCCAGGGGTCATACTGGGCAGATCAAAAGAACAGCCATAATGAGGTGATTATGACTTCCTTACTGGGGCAATAAAGTGGTCCCATAAAGGGATTAGGTATTTTATGATAAAATATTGATCTTTATCTTAGTGAATGAAATTGTGTTGCATACAGGTAAGTCCCCTCTTGAGGCCCCATTAATTTTGTGAGATACTGAAACTGTCCCTTTTACAGTTAATCCTTTAATGATCTCTATTGGACAGTAATCTTTATCTTTAACGTTTTCATTCATATACATGAATATACAAATTAAACATAAAAAGATCATTTGCATTTCTGATCATGCGATGAAAGGCCTATACGTAAGCTTTACTTTGGTTTCAAGTTTAGTAGTCTAGGATAAGTAAGTGTTGAGATATGAATGAGTTTGTAGGTACAGTCCCATTCTTGAGAATGTCATTAGGGTTTGACATGAAAACTATGCATTTCATATAGCACAAACAGGTTTATTTTTTAGAACAACTTGTTTTCGCATTTAGGGGGTCACGATAAACAATTTGGCACCCATGAAAAATTGTCCTTGGATGCAAGGTAGGTCAAATAAGCTCCCAGACTAATTCTGTTTCTGTGGAAATATAATATGAAAAGGCTTGTATTACAGGAACTGCTGTTTTGGTAGACATTCTTCTTGATGATGTAAGTACACCACATACGGAGACATGATCAGTTATGAGTATGCACGGACGCATGTGTATTCGTATTTACCGACAGACATATGAGTCTGTGCTCCCTTGATCCCTGAAAATAATGCATTGATCTCCCCAACTCCATGAAAGAAAGTGCCTCAGCGCCCTAAAAATATTTTTCCTTTGCTCCCCAAAATTAATTCAGCTTCTTCCCAAATCCCCAAAAATATAAGCCCATTCTCCCTAAAATTAATTTAATCAATTACGGAGAACTGATACTTTTGATGTTGTATTTTTTAGAATATAAGCATTAGAAAATATTGACGACTGGACCTAGGCTACTATACATGAGCAGATGACTTAATATTCACTTAATATTTAACGTTATACGTGTAAAGATAGAGCTTAGCCACGGACAGGAACTCTCTATGAAAAGAGAGTCCTTGGCCATGGAATAAACGATATATAATTATTTTAATGGAATGCATGATATATAAAGCTCAAAGGATGAGGCCATCCTTAAAATTCTGTTGCTGTACCTAGTAGAGTAGGTATGGAGGAATGCTCTCTAGATTTGATTTTTTTAATTAGGGACAGCTAGACCATTTTGTTTTCTGGTGGGGAGGGGCTGTTTTTCCGAAAAGATGAAACTAAATTACTTTAGATAAAGTGAAAGCATTTATTTTTGTAGCCATAGAAAGTGTTTTGTTTATAATTGCTATTTGGCCTTATTCAGTTTCAACAAGCAAGAATATATCTAATCAACATTCATTAAAGTTTTAATAAAAAAAAAACATCTAATTACCTAGATATAGAATTACATACCAGATCCGTAGGTAGCCCTGTTATGATTTTTGATTATCAGGTGTGCTAGGGGGGTCTGAGGGCATGCTCCCCCGGAAAATTTTTGATAAAAATGGTGCAATCTGGTGCATTCTGAGTGTTCCAAAGTGAGTTATAATCAACCTAAAATCAACATTTTTTTGGATAATAAATCAGCAACCCAAATTTTGTGCCATATTTTTCTCCAAGATCAATCCAGATGCGCACTTTGGCACAAAAATAAATACATTCACATTTTACAAGGGGGATCGGGGGGGTGGGGCAATAGTCCCCAGAAGCCAAAGAAATGTAAAAAAAACAGAGGCTTTACGTTTTTCATACCAGGCGCAAAGATATATCCTGTAATGATGTCGATCCAGATTCATGCTAGGGGGGTCGGGGATTGTTTTTTTTTTTAAATAAAAATGGTGCAATACGGCGCTTTCTGAGTGTTCCAAAATACGTTATTATCAACCTAAAAATCAACCAATTCAAGGCTTATTTTCCACAATATTAAAAAGTATTTGCCAAATCAGTCATTAATACCAATCCAGATCAGCATGTTAGCACGAAAGCAAATACAGTTAGATATCGGAGGGGGTCTGGGGGGCTCCCCCCACCCCAAGAAGCCGAAGAATTTTTTTGAAAAAATCAAACGAAATGAAGGCTTTTCCCTTTAAGGTGAGATTTTTTTTTTACTTTTTGCAGGGCTCCATAGATCCCCAAAACTATGAGCTTGCTCCCCAAAAACCTGAAAATAATTACCAGTGCTCCCCAGCTCCCTGAAAATAAATACCCATTCTCCCCAGATCCCCAAAGCCCCTGTAGGCCCAACATATATGCGGACAGATCATTATACAAATAGTATATTATGAACCAAATTGAATATCCCCTTCATATTTTTAATCAAAAAGAGAACATAAAATTTGAAAGGTGCTCAACTTTGGAAATCCACAGGCTACTAGTTGCGTTACGTCACATCTATACGTAGATATTAGGTCAGAATCAGTAAGCTCTGTATTGGCGGTTCGCTCTATGGCATTTTTGTATTTCTACGAGAATTCACCTCTTATATGCTGTATATTCCAATCACATTCTGCACTAAGTAAATACAGGAAAGCTGCTATGAAATTCGTTTTCAGGTTTTCATTTTTTTTATTTAACTGGCGGTTACGTTAAGTAACTAACGGTTATGTTACGTTAGTCTTCGTCAGAAACGTCATAACGATAATCTTAGATGCTCATGAGAGTTTCTATAGCACACAGCATTTCTGTTACTTTAAATAATTAATACTTGGCGTTATTATGCAGGATGGTTGACATCGCCAAGTATTGTCTTTTATGAAAACACGTCAAATATTGCGGATTTCCCGCTAAGGTGTCGGTATCTTTAAAGCGTCATAACTTTCTGCGTATAACTAGTTGGAATCAGCCGTTTATATATTTGCAAAGCAAAGACATTTTGGGGTTTGATTATGAAAAAATATTTAATAGAATACTGAATATCCAGCTAGGAAATTAATGAGAAAAAGTTTGTTTAAACGATTTTGGAGGGTTGAATTATATATCGTGACGTCATTAACGTCAAGACGACCTCAATGATTTTTTTAAAATTGTGAGTTCCTTAAAATTAATTTAACTTTTAAAAAATATTAACATTTTGGGTTTTATAAAAATGAAAACGTGTTGATTTTATCTTTTAAATGAATATCTGGTAACTTTCTGACATGCATGGTATAGAGTTATCTGCCCATTTTACACTATGACGCTACACTTTTTCGAAGTGTCAACAAGCGGATATTGAAACTAGTGATAATAAGCTTTAATTTGAGACCATTTTCATCCTTTCTAATGATGGGTGTATTTTTCTCCTTATTTAGGGCCTATTTGAATTTCATACACCAGACTATAAGATGGTTTACATTGTGAGCCTATGACATCTTTGTAAACTGAGACTCTGTTGAATTGAAACACCAATAACATTAGAAGTTTAATCATATGATGACTACGTTTTGACGTCATTAATGGCAGCTGATTTTTTCAGCATTAAATCTCTATTACATCTGTCACATAACTTATAGTTTTTATAGGCGTATGATGCATAAGGAACGAATGTAAGACCTCCAAACGAAAAATCACATGCTTATCATTTTAGCATTACTTATAACGGATGTGATTTTTGCTTACTGGCCCCTCCTGCAATTCTCCTCTCCCCCAAATGATCATAAAAAATGGCGTCTGTAAATTCGTGGTTTCATTTGCCTAAGGCCCAGTTCTCGTCATTGCAATTGAAATTGTGCGATATTGCACAAAGATGAGCACATCAAGATACGAAACATAAAAAAAAACATAAAAAAGGGATATGGGATATTTGGTACGCCACTATACAAGCCTCACTATGCGGTATTAAATGTAGGTGCGGATATTAGCGATGGGGCCCCCATCAATTGACCTGCTTCCAGTTTTAATTCATACACAAATCTTCATTGTTTGAACATTACCAATTTGCTAACCAATTTCTTTCTTGTTTATTACAGGTCGATGTTTACATGACATTAACCGGCATCCACAATTTAGATATAATTTCTGGAAAACTGTTGTCTCCAGGTTATATTGTTGCTTCATGGACTGACGACCAGCTAAAATGGAATCATACCAGCTTCAATGACGTTGATCGCTTTAGTGTTTCCTCCAATGACATCTGGACACCAAGTTTTGTTCAGTTTGATGCTACTGGTTTTGATATGAACATGTTTCCATCCTGGGTATATGATAATGGAACCGTGATTCAGTTAATGGGAGGTTTATTTGAAGGAGCTTGTGAACTCGATGTTTTGCGTTATCCATTTGATGAACATGTATGTGTGTTCAGTATGCAGCCAGATTCGTCTGATGCTTCTGAAATAGATTTGAAGGTCATACCTGATACCCACGAGACAAATTTGTTCTCAAACCATGGTGAATGGGAAGTTACCGACTCTTTTTCTAACGTTATTGACTTTGTTGAGCCTATCACTTATTTTAAGTTTAAAGTGTTAACTCGAACTTTGAAAATTTCAAGAAGACACATGTTTACCACAGTGCACACCAGTATTCCTTTAATGTTGCTTGCTCTTTTGAATGTGTTTGTCTTTGTGGTCCCTTTGAATTCAGGCGAAAGGATCACATTTTCAGTATCAATCCTGTTGAATTATGTATTCTTTACGTCGTCCATAAGTGACGATTTACCACACAATTCAGTGCGCCTCTCTTATAGTTCCATATTTATGGCAACAATCAATGTGACCACAACCTTAGATGTTATAGCCAGTGTTATATTATGCAGAATGTACCACGAGACAATCTTTCCAGTGCCAGACAAACTCAAGCGCTTTGTTCGTAGATATATTTCATGTCGTTTAAGAAAGAAGAAAACTGTGAACAAAGTTGAATCTCTAAAAACACTAAATCTGAAGGATGTTGACGAGATATCATACATAGGGAAAGATGTTCCTAATTTAGAAGTAACAGATGATAACGAAGAAATAAAAGTAACATGGGCGACCGTTGCTGAGATGCTAGACGCCATACTTTTTGATATACACCTTTTAGTTGTTTGTACAATTAGCATAGTTTTTGTTTGTCTATTTAACATAAGATAAAAAAATTCCTACCAATCATGTAAGTGATAACTCAATTGTCACATTCGACCAAGCATATGTTTCTATAAGCATACGCTGAGAACCTTGTGGTTTGTTACTCTGTATGCCCTTTTAATCCATATAAGCATAGCGTCCTTTTTGTGGGAAATAGACAAATAGTGGAGACTCAGTCCAGCCGCCTCAGAACGCGGCGTCTGATCAGGGTCTTCACTGTTTGCTTACAGAAAGTTCTATCAAAATTTGAATAAAAATGAAAACTACCACCAACATCCCTTAAAACGTAAATGGACTGGTACAATTGATTACAGTGGGAAATTCCATTTGGCATAAATGGGATATACTGATGCGTTTCATTATCATTATGGATTGAAGTTATAGTTATCATTTATTATGTAGAGTTAGAATATAGTATAGAAATTCGAAGAGTTTATGTGCACAGTTTGGTTACTAATCCAAAAATGCTAATGGTACAATTTCGACTAACGTTTAGTTATCCTTTAGACAAGTATGAGCAACTATGTGTCTCGTGTGCCCTGTGTTTGGTCTAACATACATCTACATATGGTTTACCTTCTTGTGCTTCACAACCAATCGGTTTGCAAAGAAATTTTTTTTTTTTGCTTACTTAATCACAAAGTTTGTCAATATGTGTAATATCTAATACGTAACATCATTGAGTAAATCCGTAAAGTGGTTAATGCTGCTATTTTTAATGGAAGGGGAGGAGACAACTATTAGTAGGTCATATATCATATGCGCTCGTTCCCAATTAATTCCTTTATAATTGTAATATATGATATATAACCTATACTTCTAATATTTGTGTTTTCTAACATTGAAATTATCTAGGAAGCTGAAGGGATACGAAATAACATAAACAAAACCGGTTTAACACGCATTTGCAGAAATATAGGTGCTTGCTCAATAGGTAAGCCTGTTTTCGTTTGCATTCTGGAACCATGAAAACGTAGAATACACACACACAAACTCACATCCAATTATTACTATTCAATTAACAGAATTGGTAATCATAATTAAGGAATGAATTTGATTCAATTTTTGTATGTAATACACTGCTTACCAATTACATGACTTATGGAATCATCCGTTTACTTTAATCAAATTCAGTGGTGTTGAGCCAGTATAAATTCAGAGTGCTCAAGGATCAGAATGTCCAACTTTCATTTGTCTTCTCATCCCTGTACATTATCGTCTGCTTTTCTCGTCTGCTAAAAAGTTTAAGAAGCCTCTATGGCAAACAGTATGCACACAGAGCAGACTGCTCCTATAGGAGCAGTCTGTTCTGGGTCCACCCTGTTTGCTTCTATGCTTAATTTGTCAGTAATGCTAGGCAATTATTTGCAGCAGGCGACTTCAGCAGACGACATTTTCAGATCATCCAGATCGGTACTCGAATTTATTCCTAAATGCTTACATAAATCGCCATGCACATACTGAATACTTAAAAATGATCTAATTCTATAGTCCTTTAGGCATATGACATGTTTCTCTATAGAGTATTAACACCAACATCTACCACTTCCGGTCTATGAAGTACAGGCAATACGCGTAAATACCACAAAATCGACGTATACATCTACCAGTGTGAATGCTGTGAGGCCGAGGGCCAAGATAGTGAATCGCAACCCTTGGTAGGAGGATTAAGAGTTATAGGTTGAAAAATAAGCTATCAGATTGCTTTATTCACTATTATGAGTACCAAGTTTTCACATTTTATTATATCTAAAAAGTAAATTTCTGATAAACGTTACTGAGACCATTCATGATGCTCGATGGCGATATTCTTGTGTATTTTTAAATGTTCCTCTGCGTCTGCTTGGCCCTCCATGTTCGTAATTTTATAAGTGGCTACATATCGGTTAGGAACAACCCTTAGATGGGCTGTTTTTACCTTACCCTTGTCACTCTGATATAATAAATATGTAATTGTCAATTTTGTATTTTAAGGTGTTGTCAAACAGAATTTCTATAAAATAATGTATTTCTGTCCCTGAATACTGTTTTTATCCAAGCAAACTAAAATAGGATTCTATTGTTCGCTAGAAAGAAAACGATCCTGAGTCCACAATTTCATTGGGAGCGCACCCCCTTATCATATTGCGTATTGCAGCGATATGCAACAAGTAAACCCTCCTTAATCTGAGAACTTTGATAAAGACTTTTGACATCCATCGGGATTCCACAGTCACAGACTTTCATACACTGCCTCTATGACGTCATTGCGACTCTCCGATTGCAAAGGAAAGTAACTAATTCGAGGGATGTAAGCCAATCGATATTTCATTGCCATTAGGCACTGGACCAAATTTTATCACTGAATATTGAGTTTTTAATAAACACATAAACTCCGACTAATGAAAGAAAATTACAAAGCAAAATGGAAATTTTAACATGCCAACTTTAAAGAAATACGAGAAACTTAGTAAATCGATGGGCTGTTTTAGATACAGCAACCAGGCCATATAATTTGTATTTTAAACACATATCGAATCATTATAAAACCAGGCAAATAACTTAAGTACACATTTAATTACACAATAAAACATCCAGATAAAATCAATGATGAAACTGTAGAATAATGATATTAATTAATACATCACAGTATTTTGTCAATCGATTTAGTCAGAAATTCTATAAAGTGTTTTTTTTTATATATATTTAATTTCCCCATAGACAATTCATTGTGACATTGCAGTCTGTGTCAGATGGTTTCTGTTAAACCTTTGATGCGTGTGACGGTTTTTGTTGTCTGCTAATAATATTCAACTGTCTTTGTTAACTTACTTATGTTCTTCTTTTTGTTGTTGCTGACTTATTTTAATGGTTTTCATTTATTGGTTTCGAACAATCTTTCCTAAAACTAGTCAGTATATCTGAGCTAAGAGCGAATTTTGCATCCCATCCCTACCGACCCCTGTTATACACATATCTACAGTGACATCCAGGCTATTCTTTACACCCTAGTTAACTAGGAGTCAACTACAATCGGACATCTGTTTAACTTCTAGTCAACTACACCAGTTATTATTGTCAACTTTATTGACTAAGTCTGACTGATGTCATTGATAAGGAAATCGGATTGAAAATTAATGTAGCATGTGTATTTAGCTAAATATTTATGTTATCTTATCCATATAACAGTAATTACGGAAGTTTCCATATTGAGGAGTTATTTGATGGGCTACAATAAATAAATGAATAAATAAGTAAATAAATATCAGAGGTTAGCATTCAAGTATTAAGTTAATAGGACAGCGACGGTTTAATTAATTTTCATAGATATGAGTCACAGCTAATATAATTTTATTATTATTATTCCTTCCCCTTGAGATTGTAGTTGTCTGAGAACACAATGCAGACCCTGATAAAAGGTTGTGATATACCGCATTTCTTCTCTCTTTGCTAAAATCATTCATTAACTGGTTTGATAGGACAAACCTGTATCTGCCATGAAATGAGCCAAACCCTTACCATGACGAAACCGGATATATCCTGTTTTGGAAAACAGAGTAGATCTAGATCAGCTGGCTTGACATAAGCCAACTGGTCAGATTCTACACTGTTTTCCTCTTTGCTTGTATATACATGCTAAAACTGAAATATTGAAATTCAGTTTTGTAGAAATTGAGGTACATCGAAAAAGGATAAGAGTAGTGGTAAACCAGTAAAAAAGCCTCAAAGTCTGGCATCTCATCAGGTTCTGCACGTTTTGCCTTCTTAAAGCCTCATAAAGCAGCCTGAATAATTCAAAAGATCTTATTATGAGCATGATCAAATTTCAAACAGTTTGGATCCAGATCAGGACTGGCATTGTGTCGGTCTTAAGCCGGGTCTAAACTGTTTGCAAAAGTTACAGCAGAAGACACAATTTGTTATTAGCAGTAAAAAGAACTTTGTCCTATGCTGCGTTCTTTGAAAGTGAATGTTTTTAATCATACTGAAACATGAACATTGTCAATTTGAATCCAGATCAGACCCAACATTTTGTTGGAGCTGTTCAGGGTCCAAACTGTTTGTAAAAGTTATCAGCATACAAACGAAAAGTGTTACTAGCAGACCAACAGTTATAGCTAAGCCAAAAAGTCCTGATCTGATGATGACATGCGTCTTATCAAAATTATGTAATTGTTATACCATGGGTTGTCCGCCTGTACGTGGAGATAATCCACGAGCCTTAGCGAGTGGATTATCTTACGTACAGGTGGACAAACATGGTATATCTATTTTATACCACCAACATCAGTGTAGACCTTGCACATCATGAGATATTTTATGCTAAAGATGGTAAAGGTGGTATAAAGGATAATATGACCCATCTAGTATGGAAAGCTTACATCACAGTCGGCAGTTTTTCAGTCATGCCAGGATGGGTCATCCTGGGTTGAACCAGTACTAAACAGAGGATAAAGTCTTTAGCCCATTTATGCGAAGTGAATATACCCATCCTTATCAATTGAATGAGTTTCATTTTTATCAAAGGCGCTCTACATGTTTTGGGAAATTAACATGGAAGCCTGTCCACCCTTGGAATTTGATGATATACGCTAATTGATTGCATGGGGTATGACTTCTATATTTATTGTGCATTTGATTTTTATACAATTTTATTGTAGATTTATTGCGTCATGTATGGTATCACTACAATGCATGAAGGTAACCTATTGTGAAAATTTCTACAGTAATATCACGTCACTAACGCTGAAATGTTTTATGAATTAACGCTATCATTGATAAGCTCGTTGATACTATAAATGACCTTGTTTGTATTAGGATAGTGGACGGGCATTCATTTTTATGTCACCGTACCCCAATATCTCAACTGTATGTTTTGTTTCTGTCATATGGAATTCAATTATTGACACGTTCCCATCTTTTCCAAGATACCATTTTAACACAAAAACTGTCCATAAATGTTTAAAACATGGTGACCAAATTTTATGAAAAACAAGGACCGGTAACAGATGTTTTTAACTTGTTGCAAACACAAGGTCCTAATTCATTGAAATGTAAAATATACAGCACAATAATTATATTTCAGTGTAAAACATACTCATATCAAACACATATTTCAGTCTTAATGACCATAGTAGTAAGTTTATTGTAAGAAATTGGTATGTTTCAGTGCTTTTTCCCCTAATTATGGATTGGCGAACAAAATAATACTAAGCTTTGATAGTAAGTGCCACAAGTCTTATCTAATGAAGTGCTTGGACAATACTGTTATCTGAAATGATCCAATACAGTGACAACTCTACTTAACACCTCTAAGTTTCTAACATTTAAACTACGTCCAACCAATGTTACGCTTAATATGTAACATTATTAAGAATGTAAATCCATACAGGAGAAGAACCTTATACTTAGTCAATTCATACAGGAGAAGAACCTCATACCCATGCTATCATAATTGTAAGTTTCTTTAAAAATCCAGTTCACAAAACGTACCCCCTTTCGAACCCATTGGTTAAAATGAACTATTTTGTTCACAGAAACACTTGACTACAAATACATTGCTAATCTAATGTTTAAAGTCTCTTTGTTTATTATGTTCTATAAAATTTATGCTGATTTTCATCAGTGAGCAATAGTTATACTTAAGTAGCTGGGTTTCTTTTTGTCCATATCCTAGGTATGCATCTTCGTTTCTGGGCCTCACTTCTTCATGTAGAACACTTTGTTCTATGACACAACTGAACAGTCTCTGTTACACTTTGTCCTGGTCATGGCATCAAAATGTGGCTACTCTAGTTCAGTTGGGATGTAAAAGAAATGGTTAGTCTTCTCGTGTTCACACTTTTATTGTTACAATATCATCTTGTTTCTTCAAAAATGTTATGCAATACATGATGTAGTGATACCTGACGTCTTGGCTGCGTGGTAATTTACTGTTGGGTAATCCCATCCATCCAACCATTAGAAATTGTCTAAACATGCTTTATGTAAGAAAGGTGTAAGTAGATTTAAAAGCAACGTCTTTCTGTGAAGTTCTTGATTCATTTCAACAAAATTATTAATTTTGCAAACCGACCTACATCCATAAAAGTTAAGAAATCGCAATGTTACCGGTTTTGAATTTCCATGAACTTTGGCTCAGAGCAACAAGATATATATGGCATGTTTTCTGGTGAATCAATATCTTGACAAAGACAAGAGCATACCTATTTTGTAAATTGAATTTGGATTTTTTTCGTAAATTTTAGAGAAAAAAATAGAAGTTGTATAATTTCTTCTTTAGAAAACGTATACCATAATTTATCCAAATGTTTATGTGGTATTCATATAATTGCATGTGGTGTTCTGGAGCCAATATAGTTGACAAATCTTGGAAATAAATAAGCCTATAGATTTGGGACATAGAAATTTAGAGACAGGCATCACCTCAAAGTGGGAGTAAGTCAGGGTTACCACATCTGAATTAAGGGTGAGGTTGGCGCCGTTAAACCGGTTTAAGCCCTCCAGTAAAATATTTTACTGACCGTTCCAAGGCGGTACTTCTTTTGTGGATCTTTTATGTTTTTGTTCTGTCTTGTGTTTGCTATGTTTTGTGCACGTCTGTTTATATGTGCTTTGTGGTCACCTGCTGGGAAAGGGCTGACCTCTTGGCTCTCGTTTGTGGTGTCTTCTGTGAGTTTGTCACTTTCCCATTGGTATCCTGGGTCAGGTGTGGTACTTGATTGTATCGATTCCTGATCTTTGCACCATTACTTACTTTTACCTCCTGAGCACTATTTTTAATTATCTAATTCAATCAATAAAATTACATAGCTTGTATATATTGAGTTATTGATATGCAAAGTTTAACGAAAATCCATGTGAGGGCACAAATGTGAGTACCAATTTAAATAGAGCATTCTGTAGGCAAACATTAGAGACCATGATGCTTACATTTAATTAAATATGATGCTTATTAAATTTTAAAGAAAAACACACCCAAAAACCCTTAAAACGGAAATGAACTGATCCAATTGTTAAGAGTTGGAAATTCCATTAAACTTAAATGGGTTAAAACTCTCGTTTGATTTGAGGCGTCTTCAGAAAACACTACTGTATTCTTGAAGACATCGCGAAAGCAACGAGTTGTATCATGAATTTAAGAAGATAACCAACTATACACGGAAATTTTTTGCGGTGTGAATACTGGTGTCCTTTCTTGTAGTTTAGCAATCATTTTGCCGAGGAAGAGAATGCTGATTGCTTTACTGTAATCATTTGTCCTCTTGTAAATTACCCATACATATAAATACCATAAGGATGGGATTGTCTTGTATACATTTAAAGGGGTCACAGGTAGAAATATTCAAATAATTAAGTACTTCAGTCCCTGAAGATTATATTTATCTTAGAAAACAGTGTAGGCCCTGATGAAATGCCCTGTTTTATGGGATTTCCAGTTTTTCAAAGGGCTGTGCTGTGGCTGTCTGTGCTTAATGTGTCTTTCTCGCGATACCGGGGGTTGCAGTCTGTGATTGTGGCATTTCCTGGTCATACTTACTTTTTTCTGTAATGCAGAATGGCATTGGGTACAGTAGAAATTCATTTCTCTTTCAAAATAGTTAGTCAATCCTCTGGAAATGTTCTGTTTTATGATACCAATATCATATGAGGTCTTTGATTCTGTATTTGTTAAATAGAATGAACCTGTCTGAGAATATGTGATACTCAACTTGTCCCTGTTTCGGGATATGGCTCCTTTACTACGGACAACTTCAATTAATATGTGACATCGTGTTATCGCATATGCAGCCAATGAATGCTCAGACGAACCTGAGCAAATGCCAAGAATCGCCAAAGACTTCGTTGCACATTTACACAACTTATGGAATCCGATCTGACCAAATATAAGACCGCTTCTAGCCCCGTTGGATAGGCGTTTACATGAGGTGTGTGCGCATATGCGATAAGTATAACGAATATAACGTATCTGCTAGTTCAGAATGTTTGCCTGATAACGATGGTGTAAACTGATTGCATTATGAATCAAAGATTGCAAGCAAGCAGTATAAAAACAGATCAGTTCGAATAATTAGCTAAAAAGTAAGTGACCATGAATCACACACTTCAGACCAACCCACGGCACAATGAGGAAACGATCCAGAACACTAACTGCCATATGGCAGCAAGTGCTCAATTAAGTAAAGTCAGTAAGGGTGCAAAGATCAGGAATCGATACAATCAAGTATCATACCTGACCCAGGATATCAATGGAAAAGTAACATACTCACAGTTAGACACCACAAACGAGAGCCAAGAGGTCAGCCCTTTCCCAGCAGGTGATCACAAGGCACATATAACAGACGCATACAAAGGCATAGCAAACACAAGACAGAAAAACATAAAATATCAACAAAAGAACGGTCAGCAAAATATTTTACTGGAGGGCTTAAACCAGTTTAACGGTGCACTAACCTCACCCTTAGTTCAGATGTGGATCAAGATACATAGATGTTTGGTTTGCATGAAAGACCCCTAGCTTATCAATGCATCATCTCCTAGAGCATATAAATCAAGATATAAAAAGGAGATAAAGCAAAGATAAGGACTCAACAGTAAATAAAACTGAATACCGGAGCAAAATAAATCAAACAGGTAAACCCCGGTGGGCCCGACAAACAGCCAAAGCATCAGGCCCCTTCCATCTCATCAATAGATAAGTCTTTAAGTTGGAACCGTCATAGAGTCTGAAGTCCGACCCATGGGCATGCAATTAAAGAAGAAAGCAAAGTTGCCACCCGTGATTGGGTTCATGGTATACGTAAAAATGGCAACATTAAGCGCAAAATTTGTACTGAAAAACGCTTAAATACTTCTCTAAAGGATCTTTCTTTGGCTTTAACTAATCATGGTCGGCATGGCTTATTTTCATTTTTAAGTTCCTTGCCTATCTCAGTTTTACGCAATTTAGAGTTAGAGGCTAATAAACTTTACGATAGAGCTAACAAATTTTATAAAGCAGCACTCCTTACAAGGTGTTATGTTCAACATTTCCTTACTCCTTATATCGAATCTGAGGTCAACCATAAACGACATTTTATCGAAATTCCATTCATTAACAAAGGTATTGAGTTTATTGATTTACATAGTATCTTCAAGGATAATTCAGTGATTTCATCTATTCCAAATTACTTTAATAATTCTGAAACTCCTATCATTTGTTATAAATATAATAAACCTATTAGGTCTACGATATTTAACTTTAATAAAATTGTAAATGATTTAGATATAGATTCCAATACTCCTGCCTCCTGAGATTGTAAAAAATCAAATTATTTGTATCCCTCTGCAGGGCATGTTATTACAGGTAATCTAAATGTCATTCCTGACGCTAGAGTTCGCAATATCATTTCTAAAGGTCCTAAATATAGATTTCCCTCTAATATTGATTTCGCTAAATGTCGTAGAGAGATCGCTGCTTCTTTAAATGACTTTAGTAATCGTTGGTGCAAACGGGAAAATGTTGAACCTGATGCCTTGAAGGAATGGAAGATTAACATTTTTAAAATTATTGATACTCGTATTTCATTTTACTCTCGTAATACACATCTTTTGCCCCCTAAGCCTAAATCTTCTTTTCGTCATCTTAAACAAGGTATCCAGGATTTTCATATGAACTATGTTTTGGTTCCAGCAGATAAAGCTGCTAACAATGTTGTAGTTGTTTGACGATTGTATTATATTAATACTCTTAAGCGTGAGCTTGTTGACACTAATGCCTATAAACTGCAGCCTTCTTTAAGTGAAAGGGTGATTGTTGATGGGCATGGTTGTCATACAGCCCTACATTTTGGTGTCAAAGCTAAAGAAAATCAAGACAAAGTTCCTACGTTGTACTGGTTACCTAAACTCCATAAAAACCCTATAAAGCAAGATTTATTGCTAATTCTAGTTCTTGTACGACAACAAAACTTTCTAAATTGTTAACCTCCTGTCTTACAGCTGTTAAAAACATGTAATCAAATATTGTGAAAAGGTATATGAGAGATCCAGTACAAATCTATTTTGGTCTATTAAAAATTCAGGTGAAATTTTAGATAAACTTAAAGCTAGAAATTTTAATGCGACCAGTTTGTCTACTTATGATTTTTGTACTCTTTACACTACTTTACCTCATAATTTAATTAAAGATAAACTTATTGATCTTATTGAAAGAACCTTCCAGAGAGAAGGCTCTCCTTACCTTGCATGTAATGACAGAAATGCATTTTTTACTTCAGAAAAACCTAAAAAATATCATGCATGGTCGTGTCAAAATGTATGTGATGCGCTGACCTTTTTGTTGGATAACATTTTTATTCGATTTGGCACCAAGCTCTATAGACAAGTAATTGGGATTCCTATGGGCACTAATTGTGCTCCCCTGGTTGCAGATTTATTCCTGTTTTGTTATGAGAGGGACTTTATGATGTCTCTTTCTGATGATAAGCAGGCTGATGTTATTGATGCGTTTAACACTACTTCCAGATATTTGGACGATATTTTAAATATTAATAATGTTTATTTTGACAATATGGTTAGTCAAATATACCCTTCAGAGCTCCAACTGAATAAAGCCAATGCCTCTGATACCGAAGCCGCGTTTTTGGACTTGCATTTGTCAATTTCTAATGATATTGTTTCTACCAAAATTTATGATAAACGTGATGACTTTGATTTTGAGATTGTCAATTTCCCATTTTTAGATGGTGATGTTCCTCGTTCAACATCCTATGGAGTCTATATCTCTCAACTCATTCGTTTTGCTAGAGCATCTAGCTATGTTGCTGACTTCAACACTCGCAATAAATTGCTAACTCAGAAACTTCTTAAACAAGGCTATCAATATCATAAACTTCGCAAAACATTTTCTAAATTTTATAGACGATACTATGATTTGATTTCTAAATTCCAAGTTGGACTTAAATCTCTCTTGCGCCAAGGACTTTCGGAACCTGATTTCTATGGTGACTTGGTGTATAAATTGAAGAAGATTGTTGGCTCTAATAATTTTTCAGCGCAGTTCATTAAAATAATTTCCCATTATAAAAAGATTGGCTATAACATTAATATATTGCAACAGACTGCATGCTTGGTAGTCAACCCAATCACGGTTGGCAACTTTGCTTTCCTCTTTAATTGCACGCCGGTGGGTCGGACTTCAGACTCAATGATGGTTCCGACTTAAAGACTTATCTATTGATGAGATGGTAGGGGCCTGATGCTTTGGCTGTTTGTCGGGCCCACCGGGGTTTACCTGTTGGATTTCTTTTGCTCCAGTATTCAGTTTAATTTACTGTTGAGTCCTTATCCTTGCTTTGTCTCCTTGTTATATCTTGATTTATATGTTTAGGAGATGATGCATTGATAAGTTAGGGGTCTTTCATGCAAACCAAATATCTATGTGTCTTGATCCACATCTGAATTAAGGGTGAGGTTGGCGCCGTTAAACTGGTTTAAGCCCTCCAGTAAAATATTTTACTGACCGTTCCAAGGCGGTACTTCTTTTGTGGATCTTTTATGTTTTTGTTCTGTCTTGTGTTTGTTATGTCTTTGTGCGCGTCTGTTTATTTGTGCTTTGTGGTCACCTGCTGGGAAAGGGCTGACCTCTAGGCTCTCGTTTGTGGTGTCTACTGTGAGTTTGTCACTTTCCCATTGGTATCCTGGGTCAGGTGTGGTACTTGATTGTATCGATTCCTGATCTTTGCACCTTTACTTACTTTGACCACCAAGCACGCAGTCTGTTGCAATACATTAATGTTACAGCCAATCTTTTTATTATGGGAAATTATTTTAATGAACTGCGCTGAAAAATTATTAGAGCCAACAATCTTCTTCAATTTATACACCAAGTCACCATAGAATTCAGGTTCCGAAAGTCCATGGCGCAAGAGAGATTTAAGTCCAACTTGGAATTTAGATATCAAATTATGGTATCGTCTATAAAATTTAGGAAAGGTTTTGGGAAGTTTATGATATTGATAGCCTTGTTTAAGAAGAATCTGTGTTAACAATTTATTGCGAGTGTTGAAGTCAGTAATATTGCTAGAAGTCAGAAATATAGCTAGATGCTCTATCGAAACTAAGCAATCAGCTCTCTTTTCCTTGATGGAAAGGACACTAAGTACTGCATTACAAAACAAGGACCAAACAAAAACACACAATGGGAGCAACAGTAAGAAATGAATCAACAAGATCCGAGCTACCGCCAATCAAATCCATTGTGAGGAGGAGCAGGGGCTTAAAACCATTTTACTGGCCAAAGCTTCGACCTAGAGTCTGTCGTTGTTTAACACAAAACGTGTTTAGCTCGCTTGGTTCTAAAATAGGACGTGGGACCATGGCAACCAAATGTTCTGGTTTGACATTATAAGGCTTATTGGGTAGATCAGGTCAGTGCGTTCTTTAATACTATAGAAATGGAAACTTAATGAGAAAGTAGGAGCACAAAAAATTGCTAGATCTGTTATATTATTAACAGAGTGATTCATAATGCCGCTTTTTCTTTGCCGTGACCGGATTGTAAATGGGCTTGTAATATTCTATTAATACTTAAAGTGCTTATTACGGCTGCAGCAACTAACACTTTATGACATTTTTCTGAATTTTCGGTGAAAAAAGCTGTTATTAAGCATTTAATTTAATAATAGTAGTTTCCTGGCAAGGGATTCACATAAATCATTAACCTTTATCTTGGTTGATTTTCGAAGGACTCAGTAACATTTTAAAATGCGTAGACTGCAAACTCTAGCTACCGATTTATGGGTCAATGTTCTGTATGAAAGACACACATGCATTGTCAGATTTAAAGCTTTTAAAAATATATCGACAGATGCTGCAGCTTGTATATGTTATTGAAGAGGAAACAAACATATCAAAAGACTTGGTTAAACATCATATTCATGTTTGGTTGAATGGCCAAAGTGAAAGATTAATAGTTGGCGCTGCCAAAATATTTTTTAACTGCTTATTTAAAAGGATTGTAGAACTGGATCTAGCAACAGATAACAGCACGGGATTATTAACCAATTTGTGTGGACTGTGATGACAAATTTGAATTATTGTTGGGTTTGTTTGCTTTGGCTGTTGTCAGGCCCACCGGGGTTTACCTGTTGGATTTCTTTTGCTTCGGTATTCAGTTTTATTTACTGTTGAGCTTTATTTCCTTTTCATATCTTGATTTATATGTTCTAGGAGATGATGCTTTGATAAGTTAAGGGTCTTTCATGTAAACCAAACATCTATGTGTCTTGATCCACAGCTGAACCAAGGGTGAGGTTGTTGCACCGTTAAACCGATTTTAGCTCTCCAGTAAAATATTTTTATTGACCGTTCCAAGGCAGTGCTTCTTTTGTGGATCATTCATGTTATTTCTGTCTTGTTTTGTAATGCTTTCGTGCACGTCTGTTTGTTAATGCCTTGTGGTCACCTGCTGGGAAAGGGCTGACCTCTTGGCTCTCGTTTGTGATGTCTAATTGTGACTTTGTCACTTTCCCATTGGTATCCTAGGTCAGGTGTGGTGCTTGATTGTATCGATTCCTTATCTTTGCCCTCTTTCTTACTTTTGTTATAAATGTCTTTACATAGTATGTCAGTCATATCAAACTATTCATTATGCACCTAGATCAGAATGAGTATTCAGATCAGTGCAAAACATTGTACAGTAAAACCTGTGTAAAACGGCCACTCAAAATAGACATAACAAAGATCTTAATGACAAATGGTAGCTTAATGAAGGTCGAAAGTATTGCAGAATGCCCCCCTTGGAGATTTCTACAATACTTTTGACTTGCATTAAGCGGTAATTGGTCCTGAAAAATTTTTGAGAGTGGCGGTTTTACACAGGTTTTACTGTAATTTGCACATCTGATCTAAAGAATTGGAGAGAGATTTATGAAAATAAAAAAACAATGCAAGACAGACAGTAGCAAAAGTGTCTATGGAAAGTGGTTACTGACTTATCATTGCTGGAGTTTTAGTGGAGACCCAGTGGAAATGCCGCAGAATGCGACATTCTGCACTTTTTGCTAAATTAAAACCGAATTTCTGAGAAAGAAATACTATTTTTGTGGGAATTTATAACATGTGTACCCTCAATATATGCAATGGATATTCCTGACTATTATATGCAACTTAATGGAGAACTTCATTGGTCTGAAAAAGGTTAAGACGCAGCATTATAAGTGGTGATAGATAGATAAAATACTCGGAGTGGCAGTTTATCAAGAGCCATTTTACTACAGATACAATGTACTTCAGCTTGGTATATTTTGGTATTATTATTACATCAATAGGAATCATAAAGGGTGTCAGTGGTCAAACACTGGAGGACATCCGTGAATTAAAGAAAGCATTGTTTGTTGACCAGTCATACGATGTCAAGATGAGGCCTATTCAGAATCAGTCAAACCAAGTAGTGGTAAGTTTACACTGTACATTGCAGCACATACTGACTTTTTGAAGTAAAAAGGTTACTTGTGCAAGCATATTTAATATATTATCGTGTGATATACGATCGAAAATTACGTTTTAAAACGGTTCCGCTGACGTGTCTCCATAAATGTCCGACCGTATATCCGACGATAAACCTCTCAAAATGATTTTTTAAAATATTCACCCCCTAAATATATCCCTGTCTGTCGGTCAGTCATAAGTTGATAAATCAGTTGCACTTTGCACTCGTGATTATCCACTTTTAGCGACTGACCTCAAGCTAGTTATACATTAAGCAACAAACCACTGCCAGAGCAAATCTATTTCTTAAGCATTCTTCGGAAAATGTTAACAGTTACCACAAACACTTTATATTTACATTCACAAGCTTTAGCATATCTAGCAGCTATTAGCTATATGATAATGTCAAGATGCAAAAAAGTAAGCATTACGGAAACGGCTCCGTGTGAAATTTAATATTTACGGGACTACTTTCTGCTGATCGGAGATTTCCGTATATACCCGATAACGAGTGTATCAGAACAAGTATTGGCTTTATAAACCAATAGCAGTCTTTGCTGCAATATTAATGCATCGGCCGTGCACGCGTGCATGTTTTTACTTTATTTCCCCATATTATTGTATTTGTAATAATGTGTGCAAATTCCTGTAAATGCGTTTCATATTCGAAGGCTTGTTACTTAGGGGAGTTTTCATCCTCGTAGATGTCGAGAACTGGCTTGGTAATGTTCGAATGTACAATGGCTATATGAAAAATAAATAAAAAGAAAAAAAAATGAGTCTGATAGTACGCTAAACTTTCACTACTAGCCGCCTAAATACATCAGAGTCTCTCGAAACAGGCGTGTAGAACGACCCTGAGCGCATGTTTCTCCTAAAATAAAACCAACAATATGACTTGTAAACGAGTCCGGGACATTTTGGCCCAAAGCAAACTGGGCATTTAATCGGCACATAAATTCGACCCCTCATAATTCGGTGCCTTTGATGCGAAAAAACGTTTAAGAGACCATTTAGCGCGTATGAATAAACACATTTTTCTACACGCCTGGTCTACACACTCGGACACGCTCGAGATACGTATTCAACATAATGTATAACCCCGGATCAGAGCCGGTCGGATTTGCATCGGATTATCGATATATTGATTCTTTTCATGCGCGGATCCAGAAAGTTTTGTCAGAGGGGGTCCAACTCTGCAACACTGACAATAATTTTAGACCGGGAGAGCGGATCCAAATACCACTAAAAGCGGACCAATGTCGGCCCGCCAGCGAAACGCCATTTAAATGGCGTTTCACTGGCGTGCATATTATGGTCCACATTGAATGCTGGCTTCATAGCTTTGAGAATTTTCGAGAATTTCAAGAAAACCTATATTTTTGTGATTTTTCAGGGGGTCCGGACCCCCTGTCACCCCCTCTGGATCCACGCATGCTTTTGAACACCCAACTTATATTGGGGAGGATTAGGTGGGGGTCTCGGTAATTCAGAAAACCTTGTAGAATCCCTTACAAAGTAGAAGGAAGGTTCCATCGGTTAAGAAAGTGTTTAGATGCTCCAGGGGAGAAAACAAGAGGTTAGAGGGCCTGTGTAGGCCGGGTTAACCCGCCCTTATTTTGGGAAATTGACTGACAGTGCTGATCCAGATTAGACGCCGCATGGTTCGCCGTCTGATCAGGGTCGCCATAGTTTGCTAAACATAATTATCTATTAAAATTTGAATAAACATGACAAATACCGCCCAACAGCGGAAGTGGACTGGTCCAATTCAGGATATTTCATTAGGCATAAATGGAAGATAAGAAACGTGTTGTATCCTAACAAAAAGTTTTAAGGGTTTTTTTTTGTTTTACGTCCAAGTCAGCAGCTACGATCATGTCGGTTTTCAGTTCACATAACAAAGCTTGACCAAGCGGTAACCAAAACTTCGTGCACATACTTTTGCCTTTCACTGACATCAAAAATAGTTAGTGAGTATGATCAGGAAATACCACAATCACAAACCGCAGACAACCCCGTGGCACCGCGAGGAAGAGCCTCTCAACCATCACGAGACACCAGGAAGACAAATTAAGCAAAGCAACCAGCTCTCTCTACCCCATCAAAACCTTCTTGAATGAATCAACGGAATGGTGGAGAATGACCGTAGAAATTAATTTATTTCATGATCAATCTTCACTAAAGTATCGGACCGGGCCGGGATCAAACTCACTGACACCTTGATCTGCAGTCAGACACGCATCCGTAGTTACCGACTGCGCTAAGCGGCCTGGTATTAACAAATATGTAAAGATCACAAGAGATGGCAACTGCTAATATGTATAAGCAGTTTGGATGTAGATCGAGTCGTAAAATGTCCGGCTCCGGATCTAAACTGCTTGAAACTAGATGAGCCTTATATCTACATTAAGGAATGGCTAATACGGGAATGATGTTAAATAGTTTCGTCGCACCACATCTGGATTGACCTGATTGAACAGTGCAACCCAGGTCATATGCATCAACGCGCGACAGTCGAGCTGTGTCTTCACTGGTTGCGTTTCGCCGGATTATGTGTTTTGTACATTCCCGTTTAAGGACATTTGTTAGTAGCGAAAACCCAGGTTAAACGGTGTACGTCTACTATCAATCAGGGACAACACCCATCGTTTTTAATTTAAAATCTTTGTTCAAATAGTACATTATTTATAAATCTTCACCGCAGATGAACATCTTACGGGCAGGTCAGACCCCATTCAGATGCCGCATGATGCACAAACAAAATCTACCTTCAAACTAGCACCACATTTTCACTAAACTTCCGTACGCTCTACTGACTTGACTAGCAGTAATCTTAAGACGGCAGGGATGTGCAGGCTGACCCGTTTGTTGCATAAAAAAAATCATGAATTTTGCGGTAACGAGCCTGCCTGATCTATAGAGGCGGCTGGTCAAAGTCGTTTGACTCTTTTCTCAAATATTATCTATGCGACTGACAGACAGTATTTAGCTGTGCCTAGTGAAAACTTTAACATGTTTAAACCAGCCTGTAAACCATTGCCGCCTGGCAGTGACTTGGCTGGTAGAGCGTTAGACTGGCGGCAGTGACCTATATACGTCACAAACTGGGGATAGAAAGGGATAGAAGAGTCCGAGACCCACCAGTCACTGGGCAAGACTTCAACACTTTATCCGCTGCTGTGTACTGGTTCAAGCCGGGATGACGGGGAATTGTCCCGACATGACTGTAAAAAATTGTTGGCTGTTATGTGAAGAATTAGCACAAACAAATTCAAACCAGTCTAATCATAGTTGTTTTTGTATTGTTTGATTTGTGTGTGTGTGTGTGTGACGTCCCAGTCAAAAATTAAGCTATGTCGGGACGGGCCAACCTATGTTGATCATGTACTGAGCAAAGATCGAGGACACAATGCAAGCTTGGACCCGCAACTCCTCGGTCTCAAGTCAAGCACTCTACCACCGAGCCGCTGCGCCCCCTTTGCTGTTTGAAGAAAATGCAATGCAGTTTTATTACCCCAGTTATGCCATACGGGATTGCTAGTTATTTTACAGCAACTTATGTAGACCCTGCCTCGAGCGGTAGCCGTGTCATAAGATTGCCGCCATCAATGTGGCGTGAATGCAACGAGCCTATGCAGCCACCTTTTTAGCTTACGGCTCCAAATGATGTTTGGTCAGTAACTTAAACACTCATAGAATATTAAAGCTGGCAAAGTCTCTGATCAGACTGCGCGTATGCGCAGGCAAGTCTGAGCATTTGCTGGTCAGACATACCACATTGTTATTGGTCTGCGCTGTGTGCGAAATTTCCATTTTGGGTTTCAACCCTTGTATACCTATAACTCCTTATCGTGTACTTTGGCAAACAGTAAAGACCTAGATTTCATCAGGGTCTTCACTGTGTGCCTACTAGTGGACAAAACGATTTTTCAGGAATAGATTCGCAAATTGTAACACGTGACACCTCAATACCGTGACACAATAGACCATCCCAAGTTTAAAGTATCAAGCCAGATGGAATAATCTATTAGTGCCTAAAGGGGTAATAACATGTAGACACAGATCTAAACACAGTTTCGGTGATGTGTATTTTAAGAGACGTTACACGATTATAAGGTCAGTACTGAGGTATTAACCAGAGGCAAGTTCAATAATGCGAGCGCTCTCGGGCGCTCGTTGTACTGGTGTCAGGCTTTACACATTATGAATAAAGATAGGTACCAATCAACGAGCGCTCGGCGAGCACTCGCATTATTGAACTCGCCTCAGATGTCATTTTATTGCCCCGAGTATTGCAGACTTCCTGTTTCCAAAAGCCGTACCAAATGAAAAACACATTCCTACTTGTGTACCGCAATGCTATGACGTCCTTTTCACACTTTGATACCAGTAAATATCTACTTTGGCAAACAGTGACGACTCAGACGTCTCAGCCACCGACACAACAGGCATTTTCGGACAGATTTTGAACTATATTAATTCATAAGTACTTAAATAAGTGACAGTGCTCCTTTTCTGTAGCGCGTGAACGGTGCGACGAACGACGAATCGTCCCCTGAGAAAACTGAGATTTATTATATGAGGACAGCAAAGGTACAGATCAGCCTACACATTTGTACAAACTGGTTTGCAGCTATACTGTTGGTATCCATGAAAATATTTCAAATTGAATTTAGAAGTATCCCAGCTGATCAGACCAGTTTGCGCTCTATACTGGTTGGAAACTCAATATGACCTTTTACCATGGTATAGCTAAAAAACGATCGTACCACACGTCTGCTTCCGGAAATCGCCGAGTCAGCGTAGTAATATTTATGAAAGTGCGATGATATTTTTTATATCAATTTAATGTTTTGATTTTATTAAAAATCAAATTAATCAAACAGTTAACTAGTTTCTATATATATTTAATCTTTTGGGTGCTGTAGTTGCTTTTTTAAAGGAAATACAGCTCATTTTTAGACGCACTATCTTTTTGCTATTTCCACCCCACCGATCCCCTCGTATTACTATATGTTAGGTGCAAATCTGGGGTGTTTTTCGCACGGAGACGTTTCCGTGATGTAGTATGATCAGGAAATACCACAACCACACACTGCAAACCAACCCACGGCACCGCGAGGAAGAGCCACAGAACACTCACAGTAACAATACATCTGTAAGACAATAATTGCAAAGCAGCAAGCTTTCTCTTCCTCTTCAAGGTGATTGCAAAACAAAAATCGACACAAAGTAATTCTCAAAGTTTTTTCGCACACCCTTGTACAGAAAAATAAATTTGATAATTTGGGTAACACAATTATGGCAATCGATCATTAACTACTCATTTGTTTTCATTGACGTTTGTATGGGGTATTTATGCTCCAATGTTACAGCAACCATTTTAGAAATAAGCAGAAAGCTAACGTTGGCAACAGGTAACTTAAATTGCTTGACCTATAAAATTAATTGAAGTGTTGTTTCTGCGAAAACTGTTTGACAACCTTTTTGATGGAATAAAGCCACCGAACTGTGTAATTTTAATAGCAATAAATGGTTAGATAGTTATGTGTATACCTGGATTAGTGAGGTGTGGCCTGAAATATGTTGCCTGTTTGAGAGTGTTCAGATTTAGCCAGTCAGTACCCATGAACAACGATTGTAGGCGAGATACGTTTTAAAGTAATTTGTTTGAATGTTTATTCATTGTTGTAATTGGATTTCATTAGGAATTTATTGCCATGAAAACTGATTAAAGCAGCCATAATATACGAGAAATGAGTATGACCAGGAAATACAATAATTACAGATCATAGACCAATCTATGGTACCATGACGAAGAGAATTTGTATACAGTAAACCCTGTGTAAAATGACCACTCAAATATCGACAAAACAAATGTATTAATGACAAATGGTAGCTTAATACCTCTGACCTGTATTACGCGATAATTAGTCTTTGCACCCTTACTTACTTTGAAAACCAATTTTCGGTCTTTTTTAGAGTGGCAGTATTAAACAGGTTTTACTTTACAGACAAACAAAGACAAACACATGAAAACAACAACAAACAATTAATGGAAGGCAACCGACTGACTCTCTCTCTCGCTCTCTCTCTCTCTCTCTCTCTCTCAGCAAAATGATTGCCAAACTAGACGGGACACAACGCACTATATCATGCAGCCAGAACAAAACGAAAAGTGTCGCCACACAATGGTTGTAACAGCATAAAACTAGCTTACCACAAAAGAATCACCACTTTAGAAAAGTCAGTAGCTGCAGTCAGCAAGAGGTGATGTGGGTGCTTTAATAGTTTTAATGTATTTCAAAACATAATTGATATGCGTTTAAATTTCAACTACCAACACTTCATAATGAATAAGGGGATATTCTATCATTTCAAAACAAAAAATGCACTTGTGATGTGAAAATTTTCGGTATGTTAAGCAGGTATTTAACTTAGTCGCTTAGTTTACTAAAGTAAAATGTGTATGTTATTTACCTAGCATATTTTTTTCTATTGCTTTGCAATGAGATAATTTAAGTATCATGTAAATTGAAATATTTCACACGTGAGATACGTTTTTTGCTGAACTACTTTGTGTATCTTGCACGGTGACATATGATGATATGATTTTCTGGCCGCCTATGTATAACTACAAAACTATTTTCTTTGTTGTCCATAATTTTGAAACACTATAAAGGTATATGCTTTTACAGAATAATACATTGTGTTTCCATGGTATGAAGTATTTTTTTTTTTTTTTTTTGTGTTCTTTGCATAAAAGTTACAAAATAATTCAGAAAAAAACGTTTGAATTTACCCAGTCACGATTCTGCATTGTTTGAACTTTGTCAATATGTTGCCTAATATCTTTCTTGTTTATTTACAGATGACCATGAAAACGTAGAATACACACACACAAACTCACATCCAATTATTACTATTCAATTAACAGAATTGGTAATCATAATTAAGGAATGAATTTGATTGAGATTTCGTATGTAATACACTGCTTACCAATTACATGACTAATGGAATCATCCGTTTACTTTGATCAAATACAGTGGTGATGAGCCAGTATAAATTTAGAGCGCTCAAGGATCAGAATGTCCAACTTTTTATTGTCTTCTCATCCCTGTACATTATCGTCTGCTTTTCTCGTCTGCTGAAATGTTTAAGAAGCCTCTATGGCAAACAATGTGGACCCAGATCAGACTGCTCCTATAGGAGCAGTCTGTTCTGGGTCCACGCTGTTTGCTTCTATGCTTAATTTGTTAGTAATGCTGGGCAATTATTTGCAGCAGACGACTTCAGCAGACGACATTTTCAGGTTCTTGGCGCTTTAAGGGTTTACAATCGGAGTACTAAACCATGAAGAAAATTCTACATGTGGCCGCATTTCATATTGTTTTACAATTTATGCATAAGTACCCATTAACTCTTTGCCTACTCGTCTACTGTTAACCTTTGCAAACAGTTTGGATCCAGACCAGGCCCAAAAAACGTCGGGCCTGATGTGGATCCAAACTGTGTGACATTCTGATGGTATTCCCGAAATGATTTTACACAAAAGTTGATTTTGAAGATAAAAAAGCTAGCAGACGAAAAAAAAGCATGAAAAAAATACAGAAGGCAAAAACTTAACAGGTTTTGGCTCTAGCAAAGGCTAGTGATACAGAACTGAGTCAACATATCAGGCCATTTTTTTTATATTGCCTTCGCTCAAAATAAATTGTTTTTCCTCTTCATTGTCTGTTTGTTTGCTTGGTGCTTAACGACGCATCAACCCTTGTGGGTCATTTGCCTCTTCAAAAAATATCCTAAATACGTGCAATTTTACATTCAAGCACATGTGTGCATGCTCAAATTTAATTCAACTGAATGACATTCAGATTTCTTACAGTGCATTTGTAAATAATAGATTATCGTCTTACATCAATATTTTGTGCAAACTATTACAGTAGTCGTCAGAAATAGACATGCAATGGGAATACAATTTGGGTTCCCAAAGTAAACATTAATAAGAACAGAGAGGTCAATAGTTTCATATATACAATGTAAAATAAATTTAGCAATTATTTTGTATGGGTCAGGTTTCTTTTTGAATTGTTACGGTCATACTGTGTGTTGCTATTTTCATCTTATGAAACCATAGCTGTCATTGTTAAATGCTGGGTAACAAAATGTGATGCAATAACAAATTTGGTGCTTACAATGCTGTGAGGCCGAGGGTCAAGATAGTGAATCGCAACCCTTGGTAGGACAAGATGTAGAGAATACTAGGTGAGTGTCTTTTGATATCAATTTTACCAGGCTCGGCATTGAGAACGCATGTTGACATCGCGAGGCTTGCCGAGCGATTCAACATGCGTTCTCAAAGCCGAGCCTGGTAAATTTGATATCAAAAGACGCGAACCTGGTTTTCTATTTATTAATTTACCCATTGTTTAACACTATTCAAACTAGCGATTATGACGTAATTTTCGATTTAAGTGTTGATTCAGCGTCGTTAGCGACGTCATTCAAAAAGTGCAACATCATCAAGACCTGATAAAGGTAACATGCCGTGAGATAGGAAACGTTTATTAGGTTATGTTGAAACAATTCAGTTAATATTAGGGGTGACTGATAAAAATAGTTATAGGTTGAAAAATAAGCTATCAGATTGCTTTATCCACCATTATGAGTACCAAGTTTTCACATTTTATTAGATCTAAAAAGCAAATATCTGAAAAAAAAATTGCTGAGACCATTCATGATGCTCGATGGCGATATTCATGTGTATTGTATTTTGAAATGTTTCTCTGCGTCTGCTTGGCCCTCCATGTTCGTAATTTCATAAGTGGCTACATATCGGTTAGGAACAACCCTTAGGTGTTCTGTTTTTACTTTACCCTTGTCACTCTGATATAATAAGTATGTAATTGTCAATTTTGTATTTTAAGGTGTTGTCAAACAGAATTTCTATAAAATAATGTATTTCTGTCCCTGAAGACCATTTTTAACCAAGTAAACTAAAATAGGGTTCTATTGTTCGCTAGAAATAAAAAGATCCTGAGTCCACAATTTCATTGGGAGCGGACCCCCTTATCATAATGCGTATTGCAGCGATATGAAACAAGTAAACCCTTCTTAATCTGAGAAATTAAATAAAGACTTTTGGCATTCAACGCAATTCCACTGTCACAGACTTTCATACACTGCCTCTATGACGTCATTGTGACTCTCCGATTGCAAAGGGAAGTAACTAATTCGAGGGATATAAGCCAATCGATATTTCATTGCCATAAGGCACTGGACCAAATTCTATCACTGAATATTGAGTTCTTAATAAACACATAAACTCCGACACATGAAAGAAAATTACAAAGCAAAATGGAAATTTTAATATGCCACCTTTTAAGAAATACGAGAAACTTAGTAAATCGATGGGCTGTTTTAGATACTGCAACCAGGTCATATAATTTGTATTTAAAACACATATCGAATCATTACAAACCCGATAAATAACTTAAGTAAATATCTAACTACACAATAAAACATCCAGATTAAATCAATGACGAAACTGTTGAATAATGATATTAATTAATACATCACAGTATTTTGTCAATTGATTTAGTCAGAAATTCTGTAAAGTGGGATTTTTATATATATTTAATTTCCACATAGACAATTCATTGTGACATTGCCGTCTGTGTCAGATGGTTTCTGTTAAAACTTTGATGCGTGTGACGGTTTTTGTTGTCAGCTAATAGTATTAAACTGTCTTTGTTTACTTCCTTATGCTCTTCTTTTTTTGTTGCTGACTTATCTTAATGGTCTTAATTTATTGGTTTCGAACAATGTTTTCTAAAACTAGTCAGTTTATCTGAGTTTAGAGCGAATTTTGCATCCCATCCCTACCCACCCTGTTATACACATATCTACAGTGCCATTCAGGCTATTCTTTACACCCTATATAACTAGGAGTCAACTACAATCGGACATCTGGTTAACTTCTAGTCAACTACATCAGTCATTATTGTCAACTTGATTGACAAAGTCTGACTGATGCCAATGATAGGGAAATAGGATTGAAAATTAATGTAGCATGTGTATCTAGCTAAATATTTATGTTATCTTATCCATATAACAGTAATTACGGAAGTTTCCATATTGCGGAGTTATTTCATGGGCTACAATAAATAAATGAATAAATAAGTAAATAAATATCACGGGCTAGCATTCAAGTATTAAGTTAATAGGACAAAGACGGTGTAATCAATTTTCATAGATACGAGTCACAGCTTATATATTATTCCTTCCCCTTGAGATTGTAGTTGTCTTAGAACACAATGCAGACCCTGGTGAAAGGTTGTGTTATACGGCATTTCTTCTGTTTGCTAAAATCATTCATTAACTGGTTTGATAGGACAAACCAGGCCTCGAGGTTATAAATCTTGAGTTCATTCTCAGACTCGAAATAAAGCGCAATGATTGGCTGTTTGCGGACACGTGTCTGCAAGCAGCCAATCATGGCGCTTTATTTTGAGTCTGAGCTTGTACTCAAGTTTTATAACCTCGAGACCAGTATCTGCCATGAAATGAGCCAAACCCTTACCATGACGAAACTGGATATATCCTGTATGGAAAACAGTGTAGATCTAGATCAGCTGACTTGACATAAGCCAACTGGTCAGATTCTACACTGTTCTCCTTTCTGCTTGTATATACATGCTAAAACTGAAATATTGAAACTTAGTTTTGTAGAAATTGAGGTACATCAAAATATCCATCATGATAAAGGATAAGAACAGTGATGAACCAGAAAAGATACCACAAAGTCTGGCATCTCATCAGGTTCTGCATGTTTTGCCTACTTAAAGCCTTATAAAGCAGCCTAAATAATTCAAAAGATCTGACCATGAACATGATCAAGATTCAAACAGAATGGATCCAGATAGGACTGGCATTGTGTTAGTCTTAAGCTGGGTCTAAACTGTTTGCAAAAGTTACAGCAGAAGGCACAATTTGTTATTAGCAGTAAAAAGAGCTTTGTCATATGCTGCTTTCTTTGAAAGTGAATGTTTTTTAATCATACTGAAACATGAACTTTGTCAATTTGAATTCAGATCAGACCCAACAATTTGTTGGAGCTGTTCAGGGTCCAAACTGTTTGTAAAAGTTATCAGCATACAACGAAAAGTGTTACTAGCTAACCAACAGTTATAGCTAAGCCAAAAAGCCCTGATCTGATGATGACATGCTTCTTATTAAAATTATAAGATAATATGACCCATCTTGTATATAGAGGATCTTACATGAGTGCTCATGTTTTATTGAATTTATTAAACGAGTTGCGGAAAAGAGATAAAATGCGAGGCTTGCTGAGCATTTTATCTCTTTTTCGCAACGAGTTTAATAAATTCAATAATACAAGAGCACGAATGTTAGATTCTATTAATCATATGACAAATACTTTGAAATCTAATTTCTGGCGCAAAAACGTTATAATTTTGTCATTATGTACGCAACGTTGTTATGGACGTCATAACGTTTCCCGTAAATCTATAAACCACTATAGGGATCACACATGTTTTTTCATGCATTAACATTTGCCGGGTTCCGAGGAAGCTGTTTGAACACGAGACCGCTAGGCCGAGTGTTCAAACATCGTCCGAGGGACCCGGCAAGTGTTAATGCAAAGAAACAAACATGTGTGATCGTTATTCTTGCATATTTTACCTGATTTTAGCATAAACCGCGCTGAAAACGTCGCTTAAACATTAAATATCCTTTTTCTTACACTGGATTTCTCAAAACAAAATGGCGTCAGCGTCAAACGTTCGAACGTCATTACGTCGCCAAAACGTCATATATACGCGTGCAACGTTTTCGCGAACGAAAGCATCGGCGAAATGATCAGTCACGGCCGCAACACTTTCCAGTGTCACGTCACGCATGCAAATCAGGGCCCAGTTTAGGCTTTTTCAAGTAAAAGCCATGTTCAAACAGCACGTGAATCTCATGATTTGAACATGGATTTTGCTGCTTCAAACAGCTTCGCGTAACGAATTCCCATGCAAGAATAGTGGTTTATCGATTTTATTGCGAGGCGTTATTTCACTCCCAGACGCGACGTCATATGATAAGGTAAGCTTACATCACAGTCGGCAATTTTTCAGTCATGCTAGGATGGGTCATCCTGGGTTGAACCAGTACTAAACAGAGGATAAAGTCTTTAGCCCATTTATGCGAAGTGAATCTACCCATCCTTATCAATTGAATGTGTTCATTTTTATCATGATTTGGGAAATTAACATGGAAGTCTGTCCACCCTTGGAATTTGATGATATTACGCTTATTGATTGCATGGGATATGACTTCTATATTTATTGTGCATTTGATTTTTATACAATTTTATTGTCAATTTATTGCGTCATGTATGGTATCACTACAATGCCTGAGGATAACCTATTGTGAACATTTCTACAGTAATATCATGTCACTAACGCTGAAATGTTTTATGAATTAATTGATAAGTTCGTTGATACTATAAATGGCCTTGTTTGTATTAGGATAGTGGACGGGCATTCATTTTTATGTCACTGTATCCCAATATTTCAACTGTATGTTTTGTTTCTGTCACATGGAATTCAATTATTGACACGTTCCCATCTTTGCCAAGATGCCATTTTAACACAAAAACTGTCCATAAATGTTTAAAATATGTTGACCAAATTTTATAATAATCAAGGACCGATAACATATGTTTTTAACTTGTTGCAAACACAAGTTCCTAATTCATCGAAATTTAAAATATACAATAATTATATTTCAGTGTAAAACATACTCATATCAAACACATGTTTTAGTCTTAATGACCATAGTAGTAAGTTTATTGTAAGAAATTGGTATGTTTCAGTGCTTTTCCCCTTATTATGGATTGGCGAACAAAATAATACTAAGCTTTGATAGTAAGTGCCACAAGTCTTATCAAATGAAGTGCTTGGACAATACTGTTATCCAAAATGATACAATACAGTGAGAACTTTACTTAACACCTCTAAGTTTCTAATATATAAACTACGTCTAACCAATGTTACGCTGAATATGTAACATTATTAAGAATGTAAATCTATACAGGAGAAGAACCTTATACTTAGTCAATTCATACAGGAGAAGAACCTCATACCCATGCTATCATAATTGTAAGTTTCTTTAAAAATCCAGTTCACAAAACTTACCCCCTTTCGAACCCATTGGTTAAAATAAACTATTTTGTTCACAGAAACACTTGACCACAAATACATTGCTAATTTAATGTTTAAAGTCTCTTTGTTTATTATGTTCTATAAAATTTATGCTGATTTTCATCAGTGAGCAATAGTTATACTTTAGTAGCTTGGTCTCTTTTTGTCCATATCATAGTTATGCAACTTCGTTTCTGGGCCTCACTTCTTCATATAGAACACTTTTTTCTATGATACAGCTGAACAGTCTCTGTTACACTTTGTCCTGGTCACGGCACCAGATTGTGGGTACTCTAGTTCAGTTGGGATGTTAAAGAAATGGTTAATCTTCACGTTTTCACACTTTTATTGTTACAAAATCATCTTGTTTCTTCAACAATGCTATGCAAGACATGATGTAGTGATACCTGACGTCTTGGCTGCGTAATAATTTACTGTTGGGCAATCCCTACCATCCAACAATTAGAAATTATCTAAACATGCTTTATGTAAGAAATGTGTAAGTAGATTTAAAAGCAACGTCCTTCTGTGAAGTTCTTGATTCATTTCAACAAAATTATTAATTTTGCAAACCCACCTACATCCATAAAAGGTAAGAAATGGCAATGTTACCGGTTTTGAATTTCCATGAACTTTGGCTCAGAGCAACAAGATATATATGGCATGTTTTCTGGTGAATTAATATCTTGACAAAGACAAGAACATACCTATTTTTGAAATTGAATTGGATTTTTTGGTAAATTGGTAAATTTAGAGAAAAAATAGAAGTTGTATAATTACTTCTTTAGAATACATAAACCATAATTTATCCAAATGTTTATGTGGTATTCATATAATGCATGTGGTGTTCTGGAGTCAATATAGTTGACAAATCTTGGAAATAAATAAAACTATAGATTTGGAACATAGAAATTTAGAGACAGGTATCACCTCAAAGTAGAAGTAAGTCAGGGTTACCTCCTGAGCACTAATTTTAATTATCTAATTCAATCAATAAAATTACATAGCTTGTATATTGTGAGTTATTGATATGCAAAGTTTAACGAAAATCCATGTGTGGGCACAAATGTGAGTATCCCTTTAAATAAAGCATTCTGTAGGCAAACATTGGAGACCATGATGCTTACATAATGTTCTATTAAATTTAAAATAACACACCCAAGAACCCTTAAAACGAAAATGGACTGATCCAATTGTTAAGAGTTGGAAATTCCATTAAGGTTAAATGGGTTAAAACGCTCGTTTGATTTGAGGCGTTTTCAGAAAACACTACTGTATTATTGAAGACATCGCGAAAGCAACGAGTTGTATCATAAATTTAAGAAGATAACCAGCTATGCTCGGAAATGTTTTGCGGTGTGACTACTGGTGGCCCTTCTTGTAGTTTAGCAATCATCTTGCCGAGGGAGAGAATGCTGATTGCTTACTGTAATCATTTGTCCTCTTGTAAATTACCCATACAGATAAATACAATAAGGATGGGATTGTCTTGTATACATTTTAAGGGGTCACAGGTAGAAATATTCCAATAATTAAGTACTTCAGTCCCTGAAGAATATATTTATCTTAGAAAACAGTGTTGGCCCTGATGAAATGCCCTGTTTTATGGGGTTTCCAGTTTTTCAAAGGGCTGTGCTGTGGCTGTCTGTGATTTGTGTGTCTTTTTCGCGATACCGGGGGTTGCAGTCTGGGATTGGGGCATTTCCTGGTCATACTCACTGTTTTTGTAATGCAGAATGGCATTGAGTACAATATAAATTCATTTCTCTTTCAAAATAGTTAGTCAATCCTCTGGAAATGTTCTGTTTTATGATACCAATATCATATGAGGTCTTTGATTCTATATTTGCTAAGTAGAATGAACCTGTCTGAGAATATTTGATACTCAACTTGTCTCTGTTTCGTGGAAAATGGCTCCTTTACTACGGACAACTTCAATTAATATGTGACATCGTGTTATCGCATATGCGGCCAATGAATGCTCAGACGAACCTGAGCAAACGTCAAGAATCGCCAAAGACTTTGCTACTCATTTACACAACTTATGGAATCTAATCTGACCAAATATATAAAGATTGGCTATAACATTAATGTATTGCAACAGACTGCATGCTTGGTAGTCAACCCAATCACAGTTGGCAACTTTGCTTTCCTCTTTAATTGCACGCCGGTGGGTCGGACTTCAGACTCTATGATGGTTCCGACTTAAAGACTTATCTATTGATGAGATGGTAGGGGCCTGATGCTTTGGCTGTTTGTCGGGCCCACCGGGGTTTACCTGTTGGATTTCTTTTGCTCCGGTATTCAGTTTAATTTACTGTTGAGTCCTTATCCTTGCTTTATCTCCTTGTTATATCTTGATTTATATGTTTTAGGAGATGATGCATTGATAAGTTAGGGGTCTTTCATGCAAACCAAATATCTATGTGTCTTGATCCACATCTGAATTAAGGGTGAGGTTGGCCCCGTTGGGCCCGACAAACAGCCAAAGCATCAGGCCCCTACCATCTCATCAATAGATAAGTCTTTAAGTTGGAACCGTCATAGAGTCTAAAGTCGGACCCACCGGCATGCAATTAAAGAGGAAAGCAAAGTTGCCACCCGTGATTGGGTTGACCACCAAGCATGCAGTCTGTTGAAATACATAAATGTTACAGCCAATCTTTTTATTATGGGAAATTATTTTAATGAACTGCGCTGAAAAATTATTAGAGCCAACAATCTTCTTCAATTTATACACCAAGTCACCATAGAATTCAGGTTCCGAAAGTCCATGGCGCAAGAGAGATCAAAAATAATAAGTGAGTATGATCAGGAAATACCACAATCACAAACTGCAGACAACCCCTAGGCACCGCGAGGAAGAGCCGCTCAACCATCACGAGACACCAGGAAGACAAATTAAGCAAAGCAATCAGCTCTCTCTTCCCCATCAAGATGATAGCAATACTAGAATGGACATAAAGTAACGTACAACAAAACATAGAACAAATACAGACTCCAACAATGGGAGTAACAATAAACAAAAAGTCAACAACAACAGAACCACCGCCTTAGAACGGACAGCAGCCTAAGCCACCGGGGGGCTTACATGCAATTTACTGGTACCAAATCTTCGCCCTAGATTCTGCTGTTGTTGAAGTACAAGAAATGTTCAGCTCGCATGGAGGCCATCTAACTAATGCAATGTATCATCATGGAAAACACTCTAATCAAATTAACACTCCATGATGAAACAAAGAAAAGGGCTCATGACTCACAGATAGTCAGAGCTAAAGAAAACCTCAAGTTGAGCCACGGTGGGTCCAGCTACAGATAAGCATCAGGCACCAACCCACCGATTAAAGCTTTACGTCAGAGCCGTCATAGAGTCTGAGGCCTGACCCACCGTCGTGCAATTAAAGAGGAAACCATAGCTATAAACCGTGATTGGGTTTAAAACTAGGCATGCAGACTTTCACATGATATCCAAATTATATCCAACCCTTATATAACGTTTTACTATCTTTTTGAATTGATCACTAAAATTAGGTTTTCAAACAATTCGTTTGAATTTAAAGACTAAATCACCATAAAATATAGGTTCTGATATGCCTTGTTGCAGAAGAGTTTTAACCCAATGTTTTATTTAACAATTAACTCTGAGTGTCTGTAGTAGAATTTAGAAAATGCTTTTCGAATTTTATGATATCTATAACCTTGTTTTAATAATTTAGCAGTTAAAAATAAGTTTCTGTTGTTGAAGTCATCAACATTAGAGCATGCTCTAGCAAAACAAATAAGCTGAGAAATATATACACCATAGGAAGGAGAGCGAGGAACATCTCCATCAAGAAATGGGAAATTTACTATTTCAAAATTAAAATCATCCCGTTTATCATAAATTTTAGAAGAAACTATGCCATTTGTTATTGACAAGTTCAAGTCCAAAAACGGAGCTTCAGTATCCGAAGAATTCGCCTTATTTAACTGAAGTTCAGTGGGATTTATCTGACCTACCATTTGTTCAAAATAAGGATTATCAATATTAAGTAAGTCATCTAAATATCTGGAGGTAGAGTTAAAAGCTTCAATAATATCAGCTTGATTAGTGTCTGACAGAGACAACATAAAGTCTCTCTCATAACAAAACAAAAACAAATCTGCAACAAGAGGAGCACAATTAGTACCCATTGGAATACCGACAATTTGTCTATATAATTTTGAGCCAAATCTTATAAATATATTGTCCAAAAGATAATGGAGCGCATCACACATTTTCTGACATGACAACAATTTATATCGTTTAGGTTGTTCAGAAGTAAAAAAAGGCATTTTTATCATTACAAGCCAAATAAAGTGAGCCCTCTCTGTTAAATGTTTGTTCAATTAATTCTGTTAGTTTTTCTTTTATTAGATTATGAGGCAATGTAGTATAGAGAGTAGAGAAATCATATGTAGACTTGGAATTTAGATATCAAACCTTGGTATCGTCTATAAAATTTAAGAAAGGTTTTGGGAAGTTTATGATACTGATAGCATTGTTTAAAAAGTTTCTGTGTTAACAATTTATTGAGAGTGTTGAAGTCAGTAATATAGCTAGATGTTCTAGCAAAACTAAGCAATCAGCTCTCTTTTCCTCGATGGAAAGGACACTAAGTACTGCAATACAAAACAAGGACCAAACATAAAAACACAATGGGAGCAACTGTAATCAATGAATCAAAAAGATCAGAACTACCGCCAATCAAATCCATTGCGAAGAGGGATAAGGGCCTACATGCATTTTACTGGACAAAACTTCGACCTAGAGTCAGTTGTTGTTTAACACAAAACGTGTTTAGCTCGCTTGGTTCTAAAATAGGACGTGGTACCATGGCAACCAAATGTTCTGGTTTAACGTTATAAGGCTTATTCGGTAGATCAGGTCAATGCGTTCTTTAATACTATAGAGATGAAAAATTAATGAGAAAGTAGGAGCTTAACAAATAACTAGATCTGTAATATTATTAACAGAGTGATTCATAATGCCGCTTTTTCTTTGCCGTGACCGGATTGTAAATGGGCTTGTAATATTCTATTAATACTTTAAGTGCTTATTACGGCTGCAGCAACTAACACTTTATGACATTTTTTCTGAATTTTCGGTACAAAAGCTGTAATTATGCATTTAATAAGAGAAGTTTCCTGCCAAAGCATTCACATAAATCATTAAGCTTTATCTTGCTTGATTTTTGAAGGACTCAGTAACATTTTAAAATGCAGTAGACTGCAAACTCTAGCTGACAATTGATGGGTCAATGTTCTGTTTGAAAGACACACAAGCATTAAATTTAATAGTGGGTCAGATTTAAAGCTTTTAAAAATATATCGACAGATGCTGCAGTTTGTATATGTCATTGAAGAGGAAACAAACATATCAAAAGACTTGGTTAAACATCATATTAATGTTTGGTTAAATGGCCAATGTAAATGATTAATAGTTGGCGCTACTAAAATATTTTTGAACTGCTTAATAGGATTGTAGAACTGGATCCAGCAACAAATGACAGCACAGGATTATTAACCCATTTGTGTGGACTGTGATGACCCATTTTAATTATTGTTGGGTTTGTTTCAGTTATAAATGCTTTACATAGTATGTCAGTCATATCGAATTATTTATCATGCTCCTAAATCAGAATGAGTATTCAGAGCCAGCGCAAAACATTGTACAGTAAAACCTGTGTAAAACGGCCACTCAAAAAAGGCAAAACAAAGTTCTTAATGACAAATGGTTGAAGGTCGAAAGTATTGCAGAATGCTCCCCTTGGAGCATTCTGCAATACTTTTGGCCTCCATTAAGCGATAATTGGTCTTGAAAACCTCTGAGAGTGGCCGTTTACACAGGTTTTACTGTAAATTGTTTTTGTTATTACATATTATTATAAACAAAGTAAGGAAATACAGGAAAATATTGATAAATAAAATGTATATTTGAAAGTTATATTTCACATGTGGAAATATAAAAAAGTTGTATTTCACAGGTGATGGAAATAATGGCATATTCATTCCAAAAATTTGAATATCCTCTTCGAATTCATTGTGTGGATGAAAAACAAAATAAGGCATAGAAATTTAGGGAAAACAAGTAATGTGTAAAATGTGTTTTGTAGGTCATCTTTTATGCATAAATGGTACAAGACCTCGCATAGTCTTTTTATGAAAGCTGATTATATCAATAAAAATTCCAAAGGGAATTTATTCATGCTAAAACTCTATGTTTACTCAAATTTTCGGCCACTTGGCCTTTGTCTGTTTGGCTTAGGCAATGGAGATGAAGCTCACAACATAAATCCAGTTATTTGTTTCTTGACAAAGGCCAAGTGGCCGAAAATTTGAAATAGAGTAAACATAGAGTTTTTACGAAAGATTATCCATACAAAGGCAAAATAAAAGAAAATGAATTTTTCCACATAAAGGCAGTTGATTCAGCCCTCGAATTATCTGCATCAAGACATTTCACGTTGGACAAGTACTGATTAAAAAACTTGGGTTGAAACTCTGTTTCTGCTATTCAACATATATAAAATACAAAGAGTGTTTTGATGTGCTTCTCATCCCCCCACCCCCCCCCCCACACACACACACACCAACCCCATTTGATCAAGCTAAACATTTTGCTTTACTGGGCCCCATAGCGGAATAGATACCGATTCTGACTGCAGATCCAATGGTCACAAGTTCGATCCCGGCTTGGCCCCATACTTTCGTGGAAATTAATCATGAAATAAATTCTTGGGTCATTACCCTCCTTCCACTGATTCAAGAAGGATTCGTGTAAGTTACTAGCGGACGTATGTGAACAAAGCGATGGTTAACCGCTTATTCAAGCTTGTCCAAGAAAAAGTGTGGTTAGGTGAACTGACCATCTCGACATGTTGACATGTAAAACCTCAAACCAAACGAAACAAATAATCATTTTGCATACAGAAGTAGTTTTACATTACACACATCATATCAGATGGCATGCTTGATCAAGGGGGCTGTCAAAATGCACAAAAGTAAAAATGAAGCCAAATATCAGGAATCGATACAATCAGTTGCCATACCTGACCCAGAACACCATATGGGAAAGTGACAAAAACAAAAGAAAATATAACACACAAGCGAACCAAAAGGTCAGTTTTTTTCCAGCATGTGATCACAAGGCTGCCAAAAAAACAGACGCATAACAAAGATAAACATGAAAAATAAATAACAAAAAGGATCCACAAAAGAAGCAAGGGCTTTGAACCGTCAGCAAAACAATCGCTGGAGGGCTTAAATATGTTTAACAGTACCAACCTCAATCTAAGTAAGTAAGTGAGTCTTATCGGGAAAGACCACAATCACACACTTCAAACCAACCCACGGCACCGCGAAGAAGAGCCACAGAACACTAACAGTTACAGGACACCAGAAAGACAATTAAAGCAAAGCAACCAGCTCTGTCTTCCTCGTCAAGATGATTGTAAAACAAGAAAGGACGCAAAGTAATGTATAGCAAAACAAAGACCAATACAGAACGTCCACAAACAATACGAGGTACATAAAACAATGAATCATCAACAACAGAACCACTGCCTTAGAACGGACAGCAGCATAAGCCACTGGGGGGCTTAAATGCATTTACCTGGCGTCAAATCTTCGCTTAGATTCTGTTGTTGTTGATGTTGTTAAAACACAAACATTTTTAGCTCGCAAGAAGGTTTCCTAACTAATGCAATGCATCATCACAGAAAAACAATCTAATCTAATTAACACATTATGATGAAACAAAAAAAATGATGCATGACTCACAGATAGAGAGAGCGAAAGAAAACCTCAAGTTGGGCCACGATGGGTCTATCAAAAGACAGGCATTGGGCACCAACCAACGAATAAAGGCTTTACGTCAGGGCCGTCATTAAGTCTGAGGCCTACCCGCCGTCGTGCAATTAAAGAGGAAAACATAACATTAAAGCGTGATTGGGTTTTCAACTAGGCATGCAGACTGTCACATGATATCCATGTTGCATCCCACTTTTTATAACGTTTAATTATCTTTTTAAATTAATCACTAAAATTAGGCTTTCCAACAATTCTTTTGAATTTATAAACTAAATCAACATAAAATACCGGTGTGATATGCCTTTTGCAGAAGAGTTTTTATACCAATATTGTATCTAACAATCAACTCTGAGTATTTGTAATGAAATTTAGATACTGCTTTATGAAGTTTATGATATCGATAAACTTTTTAATAACTTGGAAGTTAATAACTGCTTTCTATTTTTGAAGTCACTAACATTAGAATATAATCTCGCAAAATGAATAAGTTGCGAAATGAATACACCACAGGAGGGAGCGGGGAACATCTCCAACAAGAAAAAGGAAATTAACTATTTCAAAGTTAAAATCATCCCATTTATCATAAATTTTAGATGGAACTATGCCATTTCTATCGACAAGTCCAAAAAGGGGGCTTCATTAAAGGAATTTGCCTTATTTGATTGAAGTTCAAGCGGGATATCTGACTTACCATGTATGATTATTGCAATCCGCGAATAACCTGGCCTCCTGACCTAGTGGTTAGCTAGTCTGAGTATGGAACCAGATAACTAGGGTTGATTCCAGGGTGTGCATCTATTTCAGTGTTTTTTACTTCCTTTTTAGCGTGTTAAAGCTGAATTACTTCGTACTAGTAAAGCGGAATTATAAAATGACAAAATTATCGCTCCTGAACGTTTGCTTTTGAATAATGCACGACATCTGGGGGCGGATTAAAACTTGACCCTCCTGAAAGCTAATAAGTGTGATGACCCCCAATTGTTTTTCTTTTTTCTAAAAGGTATATATAATGTTAGTCCATGAAATAAAAAAGAAGATTTTTAACGTCAGACTTTTAGATAAACAATTTACCCTATAAAAAACAAATCCTGTTTTGAGGAATTGCCAAAATATATTTTGCAATATCTTGTCACGGTTTGGGATAACAAATAAATTTGCACATTTTCTGAAAGGCTTGAGGTCATGAGCAATAATTACAATTAAAAGAAAGAACCTGGCTGAAGATTACAACAACTGTAGTTTGATAACCAGGAACTAGGTTATGTTTTCATTGGTCAAATACTGAGATTATGAAAAAACTGAGTAGGGTGACATATCCTTTTTATTTCATAAATTGACAGTTTATGCATAAAACAAACCGTATGCAAAGTACTGAACTAATTTCAACGTTGGATGTATTTAGTAGCATTGTCTTTAAAAGAAAGCCGTCAATCAGTTTAAGTTACCATATTAAGTAAAGCACTTTGGCGGTACAATAAGTAATTTTAAGCAAGTTTCGGTTCGATAGTATTATCAAATATATACACTTTAAACTTACCAATATTTGGTTTGACTGATTCTGAATAGGCCTCATCTTGACATTATATGGCTGGTCAACAAACAATGCTTTCTTTTAATTATGTTGTTGTTGTTGTCCTCCAGTGTTTGACCACTGACACCCTTTATGATGCCAATTGATGTAATAATAATGCCAAAATATACCAAGCTGAAATACATTGTATCTGGAATAATAAATGCCACTCCAAATGTTTTAACTTACATCGCCACTATATCACACCAGATAGGCGGCAATCGAAAACGTTCATACTATCGACGAGCGTAGATAAAAAAAATCGTTAGAAACAGAGTTTTCGATCCCGACTGGCAATCGGCACTGGCGACAAATGGCAATCGAAAACACCGTTTCTATCTTTTTGTTGATCTTGTTCGTCGATTGTTAACCCACGGCACTGTGAGGAAGAGACAGTCACATGACGCCAAAAAGGTATCCAGTGCCCTCTTCCCCAGCGAGATGATTACTAAAACTAGAAATGACACTAAGCACTGCAAATCCGTCTTTCAAACAAAAAAAACGAGTAATACAGTAAGCACTTTTTATAGACAATTTTGCTACTCTCTGGTCTTTCAATGTTGTGTTTTTCATGAAGTTTTCTCTATTATATAAGAAAGAAGGTGGCAAAGATCAGGAATCGATACAATCAAGTACCACACCTGACCAAGGATACCACATGGAAAAGTGACAAAAACGCAGTTAAGCATCACAAACGAGAGCCAAGAGGTCAGCCCTTTCCCAGCAGGTGATCACAAGGCAGCAATGAACAGACGCGAAAGCATGCCAAACACCCAGGGGGGGACTCTGATATTTTCATACATACGTAGGCTCGGATCATTTTTTTGTGGTTCAAAATTTTGAATTTTAATATTTTTGGGGGTTTTCAAAAAAATAAATATTTTTGGGTATGAAGATTTTGTGGATATTTTTGGGGGGTCATGACAAAATCGGACTTTACTTAGGGGTTATTTCTATGTACTTTAAGGTCTTTCTTAAGGTCATTGTACAGAATTGGGATCTTTTTTGGGTTGCTAAAATTTCAAATATTTTTGGGGTGCTTGAAATTCCTGATATTTTTTGGGGGGTGAAGGGTAGATGCTGGGCCAAAGCCTACGTGTGAAAAATTTAGAGTACCCCCTGGGGCCAAACACAAGAAATAAATAACACAAATGATCCACAAAAGAAGTACCGCATTGGAACGGTCAGTAAAGCATTTTACTGGAGGGCTTAAACCGCTTTCACGGTGCCAACCTCACTCTTAGTTCAGATGTGAATAGTTTAGTGTTTTGCGCGGGTTCTGACATAATAATCTGTTTTATAAGCAATTGCAATAATTGTGTTTGTTATATCAACTTCTAATTTATAGGAATATAATCTATGAGCAAATTTAAAAATCCTTAGATATAATTTGAAATGGTTTGATATGCATGACCAACAATGCCTCATACTCTGTAAAGACATTTACAGCACAAAAACCATTCATATGGTTCATCTCAGTCCACACAAACCTGTGTTGTCATATAATGCTAAAGCCACTTCTACAATCCTTTTGGGAACTCTAATATTTTAGTATTATATGACTTTTTGGTAAATTTAAGCTGAAAACGAGGCGTCGTTTTATTCAAAAGTAACTGTTACCTTGCGCCATTATAACTTGACTTTTCGCTTTCTGTAAAGGCGGCGCCTCATGAATGCGTAATTAGGACTAGTCAACCTTAGGCATAGGTAAACGCTGAAAAGGAGGCGTGGTTTTATTCAAAAGTAACTGTATCATCTTGTGCCACTACCTCAGTCATTATTAAGCCCTTAAAACGCCAACAAAATAACTGCATCTGAAAATGTCTTTTTAACATAAGCAGGGAGGCAAACATTGTGGACCCAGATCAGACTGCTCCTACAGGAGCAGTCTGATCTGGGTCCACACTGTTTATCTATGAGGCTTCAAATAGTTTAGTGGACGACAAAAAAAATACATTTTGTGATTATGCGCATTAAGGGTTAATAAATGTGAGTTCAGCGTGTATACGGTTAGGATTTTCATGAAATGCACGCACGTTTGCTCGGCTCAAAAAGCTTATTAACTCTTAACTAAATTATAAAGAAAACCTGATTTCCCTTTCTTAGCAGATGAAATAGCCGAACCACACCCAGATATGAATATTAAAGTTGCCGCCTTAACAGTTAGCAAAAAGTCAAGTAATACCTCAGTATAGACGCAAAACACATTGTTTAGTCCTTTAAAAGCCAGCAAAATAACTGCATCTGAAAATGTCTATTTAACATAAGCATAGAAGCAAACATTGTGGACCCAGATCGGACTGCTCCTGTTCTGATCTGGTCCACACTGTTTGTCTATGGGGCTTCAAATATTCTAGTGGACGACAAAAAACATACATTTTGTGATTATGCGCTTTTAGGGTTAATAAATGTGAGTTCAGTGTGTATACGGTTAGGATTTTCATGATATGCACGCACGTTTGCGCGGCCCAAACAACTTATTAATTCTTCACCATATGATAAATAGAACCTGTTTTGCCTTGTTTAGCGGATGAAATAGCCGAACCACGCCCAGATATGAATATTAAAGTTGCCGTCTTTACAGAGAGCAAAAAGTTCTATTATAGTTGAGGTGCTTCTATTTAACACACATGTTTTGCCATTCAACAACACTTTATTATTATGAAGATTAAGCAAAACGCTGAATAATAATACTCACTTGGTCGAGTGTGCTTCCTCTTCTATGATATATACAAACTACAGTAAACCCTATGTAAAACAGCCACTCAGAAATAGACATTTATAAATGTCTTAATGACAAACAGTAGATTAATGAAGGTCGGAAGTGTTGCAGAATGCTCCACTTGGAGCATTCTGCAATATGTTTGACCTGTTTTAAGCGATAATTGGTCTTGAAAACTAAACTTCGGCCTTTTTAGAGTGGCCATTTTACACAGGTTTTACTGTACAGCATCTGTTAATTTCAAACCTGTTTCAATGGGTTTCACTCTTAATTGCAATGATTTTTGTGTCATTCAAAACATAACGTTGATCCATAAATCGTCATCTGGAATTCGCAGTCTAAAGCATTTTCAAATGTTATTGAAAAATATGTGTATCGCCTGCCAGGAAGCTATTTTTATTAAGTGTACAGTCTGGGTTTTTTTACCGAAAATACAGAAAAATGTCATAAATATGTTGGCTGCTGCATCGTAATAAGCACTTAAATTGTTAATAGACTTTTGCGAGTCAATTTACAAATTTTAAAATAGTCATGATAGAGGAAAGCGGCATTGTGAATACCAATTTATTTTATTCTTTGCAGTGAAATCAATGCATATCAAAAACAAATAAAGTGATATCAATCACTAGTGTAATGGTATGATATCAATCACTAGTGAGCAGAATGCTCCACTATATTTTCACTGTAGCGTTTTTTGAATTACCTCACACTTTTCCATTCACTTAATGCATTTCATTTCAGAACTTCAAACGCCCCTAACTTTCTTATTTGTGAACGAAAACATCAAGAGTGGGTATGCATTTTCTTTGTTAGAACGTGACAAATATTTTGGTATCAAAAGGTTTGCTAAAAATCGTTTGTTGTTTTTTTGCACATTCAGCACCTCCTTTTTCAGTGATGGAGACATTGCATGTAGCCTATCAAAGGTATAAATTATAAGAAAATTTACTTTTTTTCGGTAAATACCAAAAACATTTCATCTCGTGAGTTGAAAACATCAGAATTTTCACTCGTGTTGCGCACTCGTGAAAATTCTGATGTTTTCAACACACTCGATGAAATATTTTGGTATTCACCTTAAAAAAAGTAAATATCCTCTGTTTATTGCATGGCGTTATTTCACTCCCAGACGCGACGTCATGTGATAAGTAGTAGGATAGGGAGCGCAGTGGCTCAGTGGTAGAGTGCTTGACTCGAGATCGAGGGGCCGCGGGTTCGAGCCTCACCGGCGTCACTGCGTTGTGGTCCTTGAGCAAGACACATTTATCCTAGCTTAGTACTGGTTCAACCCAGGAAGACTCGTCACTGTTTAACTGAAAGATTGTTGATGGGACGTAAAGAATCAAATCAAACAAAAACAATGTGATAAGTAGTTTTATTGACTCGAGCGGATATGGATCTGGGCCAATTAGAAGATGTTTATTTATAAATTATATAATAAGTATCATTAGGTTTCGCCATCTTAAAATCATTTGATTTGATCTTCAGCTCTCACCTCATACTCAGAACACAAAATTAAATACATTTGTAGTTTTCTCATTCGTTTTAGCAGCAATGTCAAATGTTAATTGAATTTGTCCACAGTAAAGGTGCTATTTCCCACGAGACAGAGGCAAATTGAGAGACAGGTTCATTCTATTAACAAATACGGAATCAAAGACCTCGTATGTTATTGGTATCATAAAACAGAACATTTCCAGATGATTGACTGACAAGTTTGAAAAAGAAACGAATTAGAATTGTACTCAATGACATTCTGTTTTACGGAAAGATTTCCGTGTAAAGGCAATCATTTTCGTAGTCATGGTAGAACATACTGCTTTTTTTTATTTCCTCAAGAATACAGTAGTTTAAGTGGAAGAATCTTCTGAAAGGAAAAAAACTTCTGGCAGAGTCATTTAAATGAGTGCCCTAAACTCCTCTGTGGTCTCAGCTGCGACCACAGATCTAAGGAGCCAGACTATTCCAATGGGGAATAGTCCTTGGGGAAAAAGAATACTTCAGTGCATCACTATAAGTCTGGGGCCTGCTATACTGTGAGTTGTGTGATGACCTGGTAGATCTTGAACTCTGAGACGGGGTCAAGTACTTGTCTTTATCAAAAGACATAATCCCACAATGAATCTTGTGGAAGAAAAGCCAGGTTGCAAAGAAACATTTTTAAAAAGGTAGGAAGGTATACTTTATTTTCTAAAACAAACATCTAACAAGCATTAATTGCATATCCGTCGTTTTTGGACTAAAATTCCCCTTTCCTGCAAAAACGCTGGCAACATTTGACTTGTACCGATTTCTTGCGTGGCGGTTATATTACGTTAGCCCTCTTACGTAGACGTCGTTTACAAACAGAGATGTAACGCTAAAATATGCACGGTTGTTGAAAATTGGCATTTTGCCTTTGGATCAGGAAGGGATAAGTTTTATTGTATCGAAGTTTGAACGCACACAATCCATAGGCAGCAGACTAGTTAAACTGAAAACAATATCTCTGAGTGGTATCCTTTTTTCGTTTCTTATAATTTTATAGTCTGAAATTGGCCAGGCAGATTATTTACATGTTTATATGTGTAAAAATGTCAGAAAATGCATACCATTGCAAACATCGATAGAAAACGGTGTTTTGTCTGATTCATTTCGGTGTAAGCCAGAGATTGCATTCTTTTAAGTGATTTTCTTACCTTAAATGACGTATTGAGATACTTTATGAGCTAGAAAAAATATCAAAATTAAAGTACCAAGAACAGCTGTATTGCTTGCAAACGAACACCATAGTGACCAGAAGAAAAGTTACAAGCAAATCTCGCGTACGTTTTGCTATGTTATCGTCCTCGTAAAAACGAAGATGTGAACTGAATGCCAGAGAAAGTGGCATCAAGGAGGATTTTATGAAGGCCTCTATATTTTGTAGAATTTAAAGCAAATTTCAAAGATTTTTGCAGTTATTAATCACATATATATATATATATATACCGCACGATAAAACAGGCTGAATACATCATTAGTTCATGTAATTTTCTGTTTTTGAAAACACTGTTTTATTTCATATTGCAATGTGGTTCAGTGCCCTATCTTGGAAGCGGCTTGTATAGCTGGACAGCTGAAAATTACATATGCATGGCCAAGAAGCAGAACATTTTATAAAAAGTAATTATAATGCATGCAAATATAAAACGTTTGGATTTATTGACATCTTTTCATTACATATTGAATCCCCCTCGTATCTGACAAATTATGCTCTCGAAATGTGGCCCGGAGTTGTGTCGACTTATTCACACACCGGCGATTAGTGTGGCAAAAGCCTGGTATATTCAAATAAAGCTTAAAACCATCTTATCATGCTTATAGTGCATTACAGCTACTTATAATAACAACACTTTTTAACTTCTAGTTTTAACTATCTGTAAATCGTGAGCCCTTTTCTTTTTTTCATCATAGTGTGTCAATTTGATTTGATTGTTTTCTGTGATAACACATTGCAAAATTTAGGAAGCCTCCATGCGAGCTAACCAATATTTGTGTTTAAACAACAAAAGAATCTGTGGGCTAAGGCTGCTGTCCGTTCTAAGGCATTGGTTCTGTTGTTGTTGATTTATTGTTTATTTTTGCTCCCATTGCTTGTGGGAGCTCTGTGTTTGGTCCTTGTTCTGTTGATTCAGTACTCACTTTTTTGCTTTGATTATGCCACTCATTTAGGTTTCCTCATAAATTTTATTTATTTATTTATTTATACTATATTTCAAGAGGGTGATACATTTGGCATGTAAGCCATTCTACCATGTGGCCCTCTGAACATAAAACATATGAAAAGCAAACTATATACATATATACAAATAGCAAATACAAACAGTGCACACTGTTTAAGTTATCGCTATTATCTAAAATATGAAAGAATCAATATGTTCTCTTGCCTGTGCTGTATACGGGGGAAACAGAGAATGTGATGGAAGGGCAATGCACATGCGTCACACCCCTGTTTCTCACATATAGCATCACCTATGCTCAGTTTACAAAGATTATAATTATAATTAACCTTATCGCATGCGACCATAATTCAACAGAATTTGGTCGATTCTGAGTGCACGAGTATCAAAGACAGTTCATAGTTGCCAAAATGGATGCACACAGAAAAAGAACAGTACCAATTAGCTTAAACCTGGGTATATAAAACATCTCGCATGATATCATTTAAAACCATTAAAAAGGATTAATATCGCATGATATCATTTAAAATCATTAAAAAGAAATATATTAAGTGGCTTTAAAACAACAGATATTCATTCAAAATAACATTGTTTTGCTTTAGGGCGAAGGCAAAAGTCACGAATCGATACAATCAAGTAGCACACCTGACCAGGACACCACATGAGAAAGTAACAAAAACAAAAAAAACATCACATACAAGAGAGACAAGAGGTTAGCCCTTTCCCAGCAGTTAACAACAAGGCTGCAATGAACAGACAAGACTTAGACAGCATGACAGACACGAAACATAAATAACAAAAAAGACAAAACGTCGTCGAATCGGTCTAATCGTTTCCATCTTTACCAGAAAAGTTGTTAAATGCATCCACACCACGACATTGGCATAGCACCAATCACGCTTGTTACGCACGTGCGTAATAAAAGTATTAACATTCAAGGGAGGTCACTTAGTGCAATTTTCTATACTATAATAAGGAACAGCCTCATAAAGGAAAGAATTCTCTCCCTCTGTGAGCAAATGCTTTCTTTTAGGAGAAGTACCCATTTTGAAAAGGGACGCAATTGAAGAGAATCATTGCTTGATCCAGTAGTCTCCCTTTGATGTGCGTAACTTTTTTCCAGCATTCTAGCCATGCCATTGCCACGAGACTTCCGGTAGGCACTACGTTGCGCCCTTGTGCAAGACACACTATCCTTTGACTTTTACCAGCCGATCAGTTTCTGAGCTTTGCTTGCACATCTACCAGAGGCCATGAAAGGTTCCTGGTTCCATATTGCTCCGTCAAGAGTTCTTTCTTCCCGTCTCCATTACGTCCTGGAATGCTCCGCCAGTATTTATGTATTGCTTGATGCCTTCAAGAGCAGCATCGGCGCTGAAGCTCCAACATTCTGAACCGGGACATGGTGTTTTTAAATCTTCACGAATGTATATAGAATTATTTACAGGGCAGCCATGCTCAAATTTAGGTCAAGCACTTTAACGGAAGATGTTTCAGTCGTCTGCTGCATGTAGATGCTTACGTCAATGAGAGGAGCAGTCTGATATGGGTTCACACTGGTACTGTTTGCTGCACAGGCGTTTTGAAAGAACAAGCAGACGACTCACAGCACACGAAATGTAGACATGATTAATATGAGTAAATACCAGGAATACCAGGACACTTTTTATAAGTTCCAACTACCAGTGATTTGAGAAGAAAATTGGATATGTTGTGACGGTTCTAATGAATACCCATAAACTATGATTTTGGAAAAAGACTAGTACCAAGACATCACAAATGAGTGCTCACAATATTTGATTTTGAGCACAAAAAAGAGAAAATACTGAGACGCTTCAAATGAATACCCATTATTTGTGATTTTGAACAGAAATTGGTAAAACCCGTGGTGGTTCTCATCAGAACCCACAATCTGTTTTTGTGAGCAGAAATAGAATAATACCAATTGAAAAGCTTCTAACTAGTGGGTCATGGATCAATGGATGAATGAATGGATAGATGAATGGAAGGATCGATGAATGAATTGATGATGGATCATGGATGGGCGGATCCAGAACAGGAGATCCGCACCACACACATCCCCCTGGAAAACCACAAATGTATAGGTAATGTGTACACACACACACACACACACTCAACCCCACCCCTTAACTATCATTTCTGTACACACACCCTGTGGCTGGCCGGCTGGCTGGATGGATGAATAGGTGGGTGCATGGATGGATGGATCCATGAGTGGATGTGTGGATGGATCCATGGGTGGATGTGTGGATGGATCCATGGGTGGATGGATGCCCCCCCACACACACTCAACCCCACCCCATTACTATCATTTCTGTACACACACCCTGGCTGGATGGATGGGTGGGTGCATGGATGGATCCATGGGTGGATGTGTGGATGGATCCATGGGTGAATGGATGCCCCCCCCCACACACACACACACTCAACCCCACCCCATTACTATCATTTCTGTACACACCCCCTGGCTGGATGGATGGGTGGGTGCATGGATGGATCCATGGGTGGATGTGTGGATGGATCCATGGGTGGATGTGTAGATGGATCGATGGGTGGATGGATGCCCCCCCCCCCCCCACACACACACACACTCAACCCCACCCCATAACTATCATTTCTGTACACACCCCTGTGGCTGGCTGGCTGGCTGGCTGGCTGGCTGGCTGGCTGGCTGGATGGATGGTTGGATGGATGGATTCACAGGCCCGGATCCGGGGTCCGTGCCCCCCCCCCCCCCCCAGTTCGCCCGCTAGTAACCTTTTTACTGTGTAAGACAATATTTTGACCCTATTTCAGACTTCCAAAATTAAGCCAATTCATGGGTGGATGGATGGATCCATGGGTGGATGGATGAATCCATTGGTGGATGAATGGATCCATGGATGGATGGATCGATGGATGATCCATGGGTGGATGGATGAATCAATGGTTGAATGAATCAGAGACGTCTAGTTTACGTCACTGGATAAATGGGTCCATGGGTGGATCCAGAGGGGTGGGCAAAGGATACGAACCCCTCTGCAAAATCACAGGCGGTACAGGCTTCCATGGGAAATTCAAATAAACTCTGTAAAATAAGTTGAGGACTTCTAAGAAAAAAAGGCACTGTCAGGATTTTTGCCAGCTGGGCATATTCCCCCACATGTACACACACGCGCGCGCGTGAACGGACATGCAGGTATGAGATGCAGGTTGCCACTGTTGGGGTCCATTGAAACACCCCAAACCACCCCAAAACACCCCAAACCTCCACCAAACCACCCCAACCACCCCCAAACACACCCATACCAAATGTTTAAACAATTTTAAACGCATTTAATACTTTGTTATTACCATGCCAGGGTCAAAACCCCAATAAAAGTGCCTAACTGCACGATCTATACTGGAAAAAATGTAATGGTTCGACAGTAAGCGATGGTCCCTAGACCACATATTACTACAGCAAACCATCCCGAGCATCCACATACCGTATGCCAAACCACTTTAAAACTCATTTTAAACTTTTTTATCACCACAAAACGCATCAAACCAAATAAGCATCGAGGTGTCTCACTATATATTGTTCATACTGGAGAGAATCCAAACACTTAATTGAATTCATTCTTGGTGCACATAGACCCATTAGAATCTGGGAAATTATACTACCATGCCCACGCAATGGTAATGTAATAGTATAGTTAATAACTTCAAATGTTTGTAAATTATTTGACAGCACGAGACAGCACATAAATGAAAGAATTGTTGGCGTGAAGCGAAAAAGGGGGAATATAAAGGTTGTGGTTGTCTTGGTCCGGAGAGAGTGTAGGGGTAGGCATGGACGTTATATTACCTGGACTGGAAACACCAACAGATTTATCAATAATCGTTATTCGATCTTTGCCGCGCTGAAATCCAGGTAGGCGGCAGGCAATTTCCGATAAAGTGACGAATCACTTAACGAGAAAGAGATGCGCATGTGTATGGGCATGTGTTTCTTCGCCCCTAGCATCTCAGTAAGAAGCGATAGGTCTGAAAGAATAGCACCGTTTTATGAAGAAGCTTCTAAGCTGCAATTTGATACCAAACACGATGTTGTTCCGGTAAAAAGTAAATTAATTCCGCGGAAGAAATGAACCTAGGATTTCCATCTTATCCGCGTCCTGTAACGGATCTTAAATTTACCCCCCCCCCCCCCCTGCAATATACGTCCGTGGTTATGAGCGCTAATTAGCCAAACATCGCTGGGTAAAACAAATGAAATGTAAAACTATTCAACAAAAGAGGAGAATGAACTTTCGATGAGAATAAAAAAAAAAAAAAAAAAAAAAACGTGGGATGCAGTTCATTCACTATTGCACGGATCATAAATACAGCTATAATATGGGCCTTGACGCGAGAAACCCTGTCTTCGGGGTTTTGTGAACAACACAGGCCCAGACCAGCCTGCGCATCCGCGCAGTCTGATCAGCGCCTTTTTGTTTTGCTTTTTGGAAAGTATCATATGTAAACTTGCTGCAGGTGAAATTTCAATTTTCAAGCTAGTCTCTTTAGCTGAGGAGACTGGTTTGAAACACTCTTTGTCGAACCCCCCCACCCCGAAAACAGTTTTTCTCACAACGAGGCCAATATGATACCAAACAATCTAGTGTTGTCAGAAAAAAAATACCCAAGAAAAAAGATAACGCATCAGGCTTTTCTTCATTTCTCAGACATGGAAAAAGGCATTTTTTCATACAACGCAATTAACCCACATATGCCTAACGTCCTTTATGTGGGGCATAGGTAAACAGTGCAGAACCAGATGAGACCCAGCAGAACGCGGTATCTGATCAGGGTCTCCACCGTTTGCTTACAGAATGTTCTATAAAAATTTAAGAAAATGAAAATGACACCAACACCCCTTAAAACGAAATCGTCTGGTCCAATTGAGTGGAGAGGGCGTAAATGAGTTAAATAGAAATTCAGTATCTTTTGTTTAATTCTTAAATTGGCTATTATTGTCAGTTGTTGAGAATATCACTTCTAAAACAAGTCGTTTTGGTTGAATAGATATTTAACGCAGTCACGGAAATAATTACTGCTCACAGCTGTCGTTAATTGTTAAACAAACGCTTTTTAATGAAATGAAGTGTATCTATGGTTGACAAATTATCATTTATAATTAAATGTATGTTTTCACGCTTTTTAACCCTGCAATGTGGCTAAATTCCTATTGTACATTAGAGGCAATGTTTAGGTTCCCAGTGTTGGGACACCTCCGTAGAGTGGAAAGTTATGCGGAAAAATGAAAGAAAGACGATTTTGCTAGCATCTTATCTGCATGATTTTATTTTGTTTTTGCTAAAAAATTGAAAATTTTAGTTCCGAAATGTGTAATTTACGTATCAAGTGTTAAGTATATTAAATCTACTCACATCAATTAGCTCTACAACCGACAATTTCGATGGTATAGAATAAACAGATGTAGTACGAAAAGTTATCATTTTGCCTCTTTTTCATATCGTCTCTGCAACAAAAGTTTGCAATATAACGATATTCTACAAAATGCAAACTTAGGACAAATATATTAACGTTTAGGAATTTAAAGAATTACACTCATTGAGCGCTTCAAATTGCCACAGTTAAAGTGACAAGTAGCTCATTAAAATTCTAATATCCACCATTTTCAAGATGGCGGCTTGTAAACAACGCAATCTGTCCAAAATAACAAGAAAATTAACCATTATCCACGGATTTTATTCCAACATAACTCATATGAGATATACTTAAAAACTTATTCTCGTAAATTCCGTAAGAATTTTCTCCACATATATTGAATATTCACGGTTTTAACATCGAACTTTCCTATGAATCATCGCTATGAACAGCCTCTTTGAAAATGGCGGCAGAAAGGTATTTATCCCGATTTACGCGTAGGCAATAATATTGATGAAATAGATAAGAAGCTAATCCCTGCAAGTATACATCCCTGGGGTAGGGGAGGGGTCGAAGGTGTACTTTTATATCCGGGGAGGCTAGACCTATGTGGTTTGGGGTGGTTTGATGGCGGTTTGTGGTTTGGTGGAGGTTTGGGGTGTTTTGGGGTGGTTTGGGGTGTTTCAATGGACCGCCACTGTTGGGGAGTTTGTGGATGACCAGTTTACTTACTGGGGAGTTTGAAGTCATGCAATTTCCAAAATGTCAGCGCCCTTAAGATTTACGTAAACAAAACAACAAACATCGAAAAATCTAGCATGAGCAGTGACAAGCGTAGACGAGCTCGAGTACAAGGCGGCTGGGCACCGCCTACTAATTCAAGATCGGATCGTGATAAACCGAAAGCACCTAGTATTCCTAATTGGTATGGAAAAACAGTTGATCAGCCGTCATCGTCAAAGAAGTTCGTTTACGAACAGCCCAAACAGGTAGGGTATCCAGAGATAGACTTTGAGAAGTTAAGACATTGCCCAACCATACTGCCATAACATGAGAAATCGCACTCGTCGTTATTTTCATCCAGGCATTTATTAGCTTGATTTGAAGTGATCCTTGGTCCCTGATCAGAAGAAGACGCGTTTCACATCGCTCAGAGAAAACGGAATTCTTAAGACAGATTCTAAGGAAAAAGTGTTCATCAGAGCTATCATGGTTTAATAAGATTAAGGAACTTTTGAAAAAATACAATTTACCTACACCGTCTCAACTCCTAGAAAATGTCCCAACAAAAAACAGATTGAAAAAAATGATTAACAGTGCTATCAACTAGTGTTTCCCCTAGGCCCTTTTAGCATGGTTCTGCGCCATGCCCTTTTCTTGGAGCATCATGCCCTTTTCCTGTGCGCCATGCCTTTTTTCTGACCGATCATAGCTTTTTTCTTTATAAGAACAGTCCCTTTTCTTGGTGTGAAAGTCCATTTTCCTTTGTACTAGCGGTAGTCCAGATTCTTGAGTGTTTTGATCAATATTAAGCCTGATTACACAAGAAATCTGCACCTGTTTACAGACAGGATAGTGTAGATGCACTTGACAAGGTCAAGTTGACATCGTGTCATACTCAATACACAATGACCGTATATAATTCTTAGGGTTATCAAACGTTTGTGGTATTTCCTACTGTGTCTTTAAGTTGGTGATTTTTTGTTAACTAAATGCTTTATTGCCTGATATGTAATAAAAATGATATGTTAATACCTTTTAAGTAAATTTCGTTTTAATTGTGTTGAAAAAGAAATCATATTTCTGCCTGAATTAATTATTTTCATTTTTTTTATCAACTTACCTCCCTTGCAAAATATATTACAGTAACATTTAATTCCCTTTGACATATTTCCTCCCAAGATTTTTTGGGGAAAAGGGACATTTTTTTAGATATGAGAGAACAAAATAAATGCTAGATTTTGAGAGGAACAAAGACCATGTAAGTGAACAGGGAACATAAGATATTTTTAGGCTGGGGAACAGTTTTTTAAAGGGACATCCATTGGAAGGAACAAATGAAGGAATGCTGGATTGGGAGGGGAGCAAAGACAATAAATAAACAGGGAATATAAGAATCTCTTTGGTGTGTCTGGGGGGGGGGGGAGGAGGAGGTGAAGGAAGACAGTAAATGTGCCCTTTTTGATCCCTCAGCATGCGCATAAAGTGCCCTTTTTGATCATTCAGCGCACGCTTGAAGTGCCCTTTTTTATAAAGTTACCATGCCCTTTTTTGTTCCTGGGGTAAACACTGTCAACAGTGCGGTCGAAACCCAGTGGCGGGAGGACATTAAGACGAAATCTTCTTTGAGGTATATAAACCCAGACAGTGTAAGTGTTGGAGCTGCGCACCCTGTATGGACATCTGTGCATGATAATATCCACGATAGCCGGTGAGCACAACTTAAATGCCGTCTCCTTACTGGTACATACACCCTCCAGAGCAACAGAGCAGTGTTCAACCAGTTTGCTGTGAACCCTACCTGCAGAGTGTGTGGAACGAGCCCGGAGACAAGACAGCATTTCTTGACTGAGTGCCAGCCTCTACACAAGCCACGTGACCGGTTCTTTAAGAAGATCCAAAGTATTACAGAGGTTGATATTGGTAACATGGTGCCCATGTGTGATGTGACCCAACTTATACTTGATCCCAGTTTGCTTTTCACTTCTGAGACTATCATTGACAAAATTGAACTGCATAGTAGAGAACTTATCTCAATCCTACATAAATTAAGAACTAAAATCCTACTTGAAAAAGACAGACAACAGGGCCATGCGAGTTCAGTATTTAATCAATTTCGAGGCAGTTCCAGCAAGCAGCAGAGGTTACGCATTCAGAATAGTAAGAAAAAACAACAAAAACATTCTACGTCTATAAGTAACCGGCAGGACACTACAACCAACCAGCCAAAGCCAATATTTGTAATAGGCAATTCCAATCAGCTTTCACACGTAAAGAAGACTCTGACCCGCCCTCGAAAGGGGCTAGTCTGTTCTCCTCCATAGGGGACATAACAGTTGACCCAAAAGGTGTCGCCAAAGCGGTGCGTATAAACTATAATAACAGGACTGGAATGCACTAGAATGGGCCTCCATAACCGGAATGGACATCAAAATAATTTGTCTTATGCAACTAAATTTATAATTTTACCCAAACTAATGATATTGCACCTTTTGAACTGCATATATGAGCACCGTCAGTGGTTTGTTACAGGGTTGACATATACCCATTTAAATTGTGACAGGTCATATTGAAGATGCGCATTCTACAGGGTTCAGAAATAAGTCTGATCAAATGGCAGATGTGTATATTATGGTCTCCATGTTCATGCTAACGTTGGTTGTCAAATAGTCAAGCATATGTCAAGATATGAGCCTCCGCAGCAAGGTATACCTAAGCTAACAATCATGTAGGACCCATCTGGGATGCCACATGTAAATGCAATATGATGAATGACATAAATAGTTGAAGTTTAGATCAAGTCAGCGATACTTTATAGACAAGAAAATAAGTTTAAATAGATATGTTGATATCATTTCTAGGCACTGATCTGTGAGGCCCATCTGGGTAATCCCACATAAAAAGCCCATATGGGACCATTATATGCATGCTTGCTGGTACGTACAGTATTTCGTTATTTGAGTGCTTTGACAGTCACTGCATCCAAAATTATTTTACTACAATAGAAATATGCACATACTATGACAAAGCAATGCAGTGATCCCTGTTACATACATTCATACATTAAAGGCGACTGGCGTAAGTAAGCCTTTGTAAGGTACTAGAATAGGAGGGTAAGTTAGAAAATATATTTTGCATTGAAACTGTCTGGACATCGAAAACATTTGATAATTTACATGTCTTAGCTGGAATTTCTTGTCAAGTACAGTTAAAACATGTATTTTAGGGTGAATTTTCGAGTCCACTCCAGTTATGGAGGCCCATTCCGGTCCGTTCCGGTGTGTTCCGGTCCATTCCTGTTAGTAAATGCATCCATTCCTAACATAGCATTATAACATAAAGGGATAGCACTGTATGTATTTTTTCATCTAAAATTTGTTTATTTTTTCTATTTACAGGAAAATAGACAAAAACCACCAGAAAAAGTAATCTCGTAAGTTTTCTCAGCTATAATTACCATTGAAGGCAAACACATGCATTTATAGCTCACCTGTTCCATAGACTTAACTTGAGCTTTTATGATTATAGGATGACTGTCATCATGTGTATGTCCATCCGATGATCGTCTATCAACAAATACTTTAAATAGCATTTCCTCCTAAAGCACTTGGTGGATTTTCATCAAACTTCACAGGAATCATCTTTGGTGTTATTCTTTCAAAGTTGTTCTAAGATGAAAAATTTTCTGATTGCCATGGAAAAAGGAAAATTAAAAAAATCTTCTTGTTATAAACTATAAGTCCCATTTGAAAATATTTGGTAAAAAATGGTCATTGTTATATTTAGGTAATAGCATTCGAAATAAGATATATGGAATATTTATAAATGACATGTTTCTGCAATGTTAAGACTAATAGTATGTAGTTATGACCGTGTAAATATTGGCAGATTTTATGAAAGTTGCGGAATGCATCAAATTTGGCTTCAACAATATCTCTTTCACTGCGACGAATAAAGCTTCAAATATAGCTTTGTCTGTGTCTTTATTTACTAATTTTCATAAACTAAGATGCCCTGTCGTTTATGATTATCAGAATTTTTTTCAATTATGGTGTTTGGGTCTAAACTGTTTGCAAAAGTTATCAGCAGATGACAAAATACGCTGCCAGGAGGCAAAAAATTAAACAGCTATCAATAATATTTTAGGAAGTCTAAAGTGCCGACTGCTGATAACCTTAAGCAAACTGCTCAGACCCAGATCAGGCCCGACAAAACGTTTGACACTCTGATGGTATTCCTGAAAGAATTTTTTAAAAAAAGCTGATTTTGAAAAAAAAATCAGCAGACGACTAAAAAGCATGACAATGTTAAAATGTATAAGTATGCAAAATTTGATCACAAACTCAGACTGTGTCCTCATATCAGAAGAAGCAGTCTGATCTGAGTCTGCCCTGTTTGTCTACTATCTAGGCCTTTTGGGCAATCAACTAGTATTTGAAATTTTAGAACACTAAAATTTTACTATATATCTATTTCCAGAAAACCAGGTGTTTATGACATCAGCACAGAGCCATCTGGTCTGTCAAGGTTTGTACTTTGTTTTTCTGTTGGATGGGTTTTTCTTGCAAACCAGATAAGGATATCTACCGGGCCGCGTAGCGTAGTCGGTAACGTGTCTGGCTACAGATGCGTGTCTGACTGCAGATCCAGGGGTCGCGAGTTTGATCCCGGCCCGGTCCCATACTTTCGTGGAGATTGATCCTGAAATAATTTCTACGGTCATTCTCCTCCTTCCGCTGATTTATTCAAGAAGGGTTGTTGTCAGTTACAAGCGAAAGTATGTGCACGAATTACTGGTTAACCGCTTGTTCAAGCCTGCCCAGGAAAAAGTGTGGTTAGGTGAACTGACCGTCCCGCAATGACCATAGCTGTTGACTTGGGACGTAAAGCAACAAAAACAAACAAAGATAAGGATATCTGAGATTTTACCCTGGGATAGAAAATCTTATCTTATCCATGCTATCTTACCCAGGACGTCAAGTAAGGTCATCATGTGAAATTGCATCTTAGCGTATTCAGTGACTTCTGGAAGCTTATTTTAAAATAAATAAATAAATGAAAACAGTGGTGAGCAAGAAAAAGAATCCATTATTCATGTGAGGGTAGGATAGAAAAATTCGCCCCTCGGGATCACCGTTTGTCATCACTCAGAAAGCCTCATGATGCCAACGGTGATCCTTGGGACAGATTTTTCTATCCTACCCTCACACTCATGATAGATTCTTATATTTCACCCATCACAGATAAGTGATGAGGTAGGATGTTATAAAGATGTGTAGTGCATAACATCACACATAGTTAGAAAAACTTTAACCCTTAAAGCGCCAAGAAGAAAAACAGATCTGAAAATGTTGGCTGCCGGAATCCTCTACTGTTAAATAATTGCCTAACATTACTGATGAATTAAGTATAGAAGCAAACAGCGTGGACCCAGAACAGACTGCTCCTATAGGAGCAGTCTGATCTGGGTCCACACTGTTTGCCATATATGCTTCTTAAACATTTCAGCAGACAACTTTTGTTGTGATTGGTGCTTTAAGGATTAACTGCTGAAAGCACAGGCACTTGATGAATTTTTTTGTAAACAATGGAATTTGTGTAACTACCAGTATTCTAGAAACAAGTTAAAATAGTTGTAAAATTATATTTAAAAAATATTTCATTTTTAAAACATTGTACAAATTCTAGTGTGTATGCTCATAACAGCATGCCAGGTGCCTTTGACTGAAACAAAAGAAATAGTTCCATGTAAATTAAAGCAAACAAATGTATTGCATTTAAGAGATGTATGCAAAGATTTAGAGTATGAATATGAATAACATAGATCAGTTTAATCGTATGCCTAGCTTCCTTTTTATGGACATATGCAAACAGTGCAGACCCAGATCAAACGCCGCAGAATGTGACATTTGATCAGTAATTAGGGTCTCTATTGTTTGCTAATACAGTTTTTACAGGATTTTTTTATTGAATTTGAATAAAAGTGAAAAAATACCACCTGACAACTCTTAAGTGACACTTGATGTAGGTCTCATTAACTTTGAACTGAACCCCTGTCGTTCATGTACATGAATCTTCAAAAACAATTTTTATCTTATATTTACACCATTTATGAGAAAACGAATACTTTTTACCATATCTTATATCACATGGTTCATGAGAAAATATTAACATTTTCAAAGTACATTTGTAAGCCTTTAATGAATCTTTAGATTTTTGCAACCATTATCACAGCCTTATGAATGACAAACATATGATTGACAGCTGCCAAGCTCACTTGCCTGTGCAATGCGCTTCAAACATCAAATTCATTCACCAGAAGTGACACTTGTGTTGTGATTGACAGCGAGTCACACCTAATTCGCATGTGCAAAACGAGCCTCCTGTTTGCTCCATTTTCTGTCCGTGTTAACACTGGCTGTTCTACTTTTCCGTTTTACACTCCAACAAAACCGTAAATAAGAATACATATTAAATTCAAAACTGTTTTGTTTCTTGAAGTATAAATAATTTCTATATATTAGATATTTATAATAAAATGTAAATATAAGTTATAAATTCAATTTTTGGTCTGTTCATGGAATCATGAATACTTCAGGTCTCTTGCTAATTTAATGTGAAGCTTCTCTTACTTTGCGAGAGACCCAAGGTATTTATATTTCCATGAACATTCAAAAAACATTCCTTCTAGACCCACTTTTATATTTTAGGGGCCATAGATTAGAATATTTAGATGGTAGAAAAATCATATTTCTGTAAGTGTAGATTCAACAGTGCAAGAGGGTCTGGATGGGGGGTCTGGTATTCACTATTCATTAAAAATTTAGCCTATTATTCATCTCATTAAAATTTTGTGTTACTCATTAAAATAAGACCAATTATTCATTAAAAGTAGGAATGGTGGCAAAGAAATCTGATTATTCACTATTCATTAACTTTTTCTTCAATTCATTAAAAATATAGGATAATTCTTTAATTTTAGGCCCTCATTATTCACTATTCATTTGGCTCATCATTCACAATTCATTGTAAAAAAGGGCCATTATTCACTAATCATTATACCCCATCCAGACCCTCGTGCAAACTCTGCCTCTATTCATTCATCTGGTCAGACTATCATCACTGTTAGTGAAGTATCGTTTGATAGCATTCACATCAAGAAGGGAGCAATGTTGTAATATCAGACCTTAGTTAAGAGTGCGTAGTGGCCGCGTACCAAAAAAAAAAATTCTTATGTCTCAACCAAAACATATGTTTAGGGTACGGTTCTTTTGAGCACCCAAATCATATGTTAAAAATGATGAGTAAGAATATATTTACAGTTTAGACCCGAAAAGTTTTGTTTATCTAAACCTATGAATACACTGGTAGATACATGTAATACTGTTTGCAGATTAAGGTTTTTCCCCGCATTTATTGATCCCAAGGAAGCTGATGTGATGTTTCATGACCTCAATGCGGAGTTACCATGGAGACAGAGATCAGATGTTAAAAATGGTGAAGAATATTTACAGCCAAGACTAACAGCTTGGTTTGGAGAACATCCTTACAGTTATTCTGGAGTCACACACGAGTCTCGGACAGAGGTATGTTATACCTTTTACTGATTACGTTTAACCCTTTCCTGGCCAGTTACAACTTATGTCATCCGCTGTTTATACACTTTGGTAGTCTATATTGTAAACAATATGGACCCAGATCAGTCTGCTCCCAAGGAAGCAGTTTGATCAGGATTCATAGCATTTGCTAACATGATAAAATTTAGTCTGAAGTGCAACAGACATAAGAAGCAGATGACATTTTCAGAACAAAAATATTGACTGGATCAGGCATATCAGCAATATAACATGGGCACCATTGAGAGAAAACCTGATTTTGTTGCATGCAAGCAGCAATGGTGCAGACTAGTTTACGTGTCTGTACAGTCTGAAGGGCGGATTTGTTCTTCTTTATCTGGAAAGTATAGTACCCAAACTTGCTACATTCAAAATTTCAATATTCTTAGAAGTCTCTGTAGCTGATTAGGTTGATTGAGTCGTACATACTCACAAACTCCATAGACAGGTTTATTTTGGCGATATGGTTGTCAATTCAGGCTCCAGATCCCAACTACAATTTGGTATTTAGTAGCACAAATTAGTAAAACGAGCCACGGCATGAGATTTCAAACAATGCTGTATGTGCGACCAGCAAAGGCTCAGACCACAGGAGCTTGAAGTTCTATCCTTATATCGCTTCCAAACCCTGAAATCGAAAATCTCATAATGTCACTACGTAATGACATTGTGAGCTTTTGATTATGAGGCTATAGGGGTGATTTAAGGACAGAACTTCAAGCTCCTGTGCTCAGACCAGCCTGCGCATACGCGCAGTCTGATCAGAGCTTTTGCTAGTCACTTGAATATTCTATGAATATTAAGCTACTGACCTGACATTATTTGGAGTTTCTAAGCTGAAAAGGAGGCTGCAAAGGCTCGTCTGAGTCTATTCTTGTCAAAATGCCACATTGTTGGAAATCTCGTGCCGCGGCTCAAATGTAATATATCTTGATGAAGACAGCAACGTTAACCTTGATGAAAAGCTACATGGGAGCACAGTGGCTCAGTGGTAGAGTGCTTGACTCCAGACTGAGGGGTTACGGATTCGAACCTCACCGGCGTCACTGTGTTGTGTCCTTGGGCAAGACACATTCATACTTGGTAAGTACTGGTTCAACCCAGGAAGAACCATCCTGACATAGCTGAAAAATTGTTGACTGGGACGTAAAGAATCAAAATCAAACAAGATAAGCCACAATCATTTATGCCTACTGTTGATCACCTGGAGGTATGCCCAACTGGCAACAGTTCATGAAAGGTTTGATATCTCAGAAACAGTTCATAAACCATACATGTACAGTAAAACCTGTCTAAAGCGGCCACTCAGAAAAGACCCAAAATTGGTGTTCAAGACAATTTATTGCTTAATGCAGGTTAAATTCGACCTTCATTAAGATACCATCTGTCTTTAAGTCCTTTGTTTTGTCTATTTTTGAATGGCCGCTTTAGACAGGTTTTGCTGTATTAATATTTGAAATTGTTCATTATAAAATGGGCCTCGTCGCGAGAAAACCTGTCTTCCTGGGTTTGTGAACAACACAGGCGCAGACCAGCCTGCGTATCCGTGCAGCCTGATCAGCGCCTTTGTTATTCGCCTTTTGGAAAGTACCATATGTAAACTTAATACAGGTGAAATTTCAATTAACTAGCTAGTCTCTGTAGCTGAGGAGACTGGTTTGAAACTCGCTTAGTCGGACACCCCGAAGACAGGTTTTCTCGCGACGAGGCCCATATATATTGAGTGACACTGAGTGACCTACCAGGGTATTACCCACCCCTTCCACTTGACATAAAGCTTTTGTTTGTGTGACAATGTCAGAGCAATTCGGTGAGCATACTACAGTTCAACCAGCTCTTGTATTTTAACAATTGTGGCAATCCAAAATAGTTTTAAGAAAGAGGATGTGATGTTAGAAGAACACCATTCAAAGGGGATATTCTCTGTATTCCTGAAACCAATATAACTGAAATATATACATGTACATGAAATATAATGGCACATTCACATGTCCCTTTAACTTTTTTCTAACAGTGGACACCAACTCTTAAACGCATAAAAGACCACTTGGAAGAAGTGACTGGCTGCCAGTTTAATTCAGTATTAGCTAATCTATACAGAGATGGACACGACCATGTTCCTTGGCACTCAGATGATGAATTCAGTCTAGGACCAGAACCAACCATAGCCTCAATGTCTTTCGGGGATACCAGGAATTTTGAATTAAGAAAGAAGCCCCCTCCCGTAAGTAAATGTGCCAGTACTGTTAGTGTTACACAGACCTCCAGATAAAAATGTGTAACTGAAAATTATTTTGCTTATTCCTCAACCAAAACATATGTTGTGTGTACTCAAAAGAACCGTCTCAATGAGACGGTTCTTTTGGGCACCCAAAACATATGTTTAGATTGCTAGGTAAGAAAATAAGTTCAATTTTATGCTTAAAAACGTTGAGCTCAGTCTAGGACCAGAACCAACAATAGCCTCAATGTCTTTTGGGGATACCAGGAATTTTGAGTTGAGAAAGAAGCCCCCTCCTGTAAGTAAATGTGCCAGTACTGTTAGTGTTACACCGATCTCCAAATAAAAGTGTGTGACTAAAAATTATTTTTCTTATTTCTCAACCAAAACATATGTTGTGGGTACTCAAAAGAACCGTCTCAATGAGACGGTTCTTTTGAGCACCCAAAACATATGTTTAGATCGCTGGGTAGGAAAATAATTACAATTCTATGCTAAAAAATCTATGAGCTCAGTCTAGGACCAGAACCAACCATAGCATCAATGTCTTTTGGGGATACCAGGAATTTTGAGCCGACCTGTAAGTAAATGTGCCAGTACTGTACAGACCTCCAGATAAAAGTGTGAACTGAAAATTATTTTTCTTATTTCTTGACCAAAACATATGATGTTTAGATTGCTGGGTAAGAAAATAATTACAATTTTATGCTTAAAAAATGATGAGCTCAGTCTAGGACCAAAACCAACAATAGCTTCAATGTCTTTCGGGGATGCCAGGAATTTTGAGTTGAGAAAGAAGCCCCCTCTCGTAAGTAAATGTGCCAGTACTGTACTGAACTCCAGATAAAAGTGTGTAACTCAAAATTATTTTTCTTATTTCTCAACCATAACATTTGTTGTGGGTACTCAAAAGAATAGTCTCAATGAGACAGTTCTTTTGAGCACCCAAAAGATATGTACGAAAATAATTACAATTTTATGCTCAAAAATTTGCTTAACTGGTCCTATGAGTCAATGAGGCATCCGTGAGCAGCCAGTGGCTAAGACTATCCTGGGTATCTGGGCAATCTTGCTAGAGTTTACACACCAACACACACACACCAACACACACACACACAAAGTAGGGCTGTTGTTACTGTAGATTAAGGCTCAGGCCCAGTTTTAATCCTCTTACCTGACAAGATAGATGCACAGGTATGTTTAAAGAGTGACTTGAAGCATATGCTATTATCACCAAAATCTCTTGGGTAGACCTAAATATAGTGACAAATATGGGTTCAGTAAAATACTTAATATTCAGCGCATCAAAATTTGGCAATTTAAAAAGACTGACTATATGTTGCAAGTTATTTTTGGTGGTTTCCTAATAGAAGTACCTTTAAAGTAATGGTGCTATACACTTAAAGGGAAGAATATGGGAGCAAATTCTTTCCTTTAAGAGCAGCCCCTTTTAAAGTGGGTTTACTAATTAACTTGGAAACAGACATTGTTTTTATGCAGATAGCAACATACTATGTACCATTTAGAAGTGTTCATCTATTGCTTTTTGTTTAACCGAATTCAAAACTTCATTTTGGGGTCCTATATTACAGTGATAACATTTACATGTATATCACAATGAGCACTAAATTAAAATTACCTCCATATATTAGAGTTTTACGGGATATGGGTCAGGCCTTGTGATTATGATTCTTATTATCCCCCAACAAAGTCGGAGGGATATAGTTTTGGTGAAGTCCATCCATCCTTCTGTCCATCCGTCCATCCGTCAGCATTTTTTGTCCGTCCGGAACCATATCTCAGCCAGTACCTATTGGTCAGATTTGATGCATTCTTGGAATAAATGATAAGTACCATGGAAAGTGGATATTCTATAAGTTTTGTCAAAATGAACCCATTGCACTTGAGTTATTGCCCTTGTCTTAGTATAGGCAATTATATTGCAAAACCTATATTACTTTTTTTGTGTAATGAACTTCACCTTTCTCCAAAGCTATTTTATCTCACAACTTTTCACTATAGAACATGATTGCCCACAAAATACTCAGTGCCTGAAGATAAGCATGGCAATGTCAAAAATTTTACCCTACCCTTTTTTGACCCTTAAGGTGGATCAAAGGTCAAATATTTATATTCTGTGAAATTATTTTGAATTTGGACCAGTGGTTTAAGAGGAGATGTCGTTTGAAGATATTTCTTTTCTAGAGCTCTGGCAGCCAATTTTTTGGCGTAGCAAAACCATTTGGGTGCTCAAAATAACCCTCTCATTTAGAAGGTTCTTTTAAGTACCCACAACATATGTTTTGGTAGAGAAATAAAAAAAATGATTTTCCATTACACACTCTTATCTCGAGACCTGATGTCATAAGATTAAGATACTGCCCAAATTAATTACCCCAGCTTGATAAATTTTTGAAACCACCAAATTTTGATGCAACAGATAAAAATGTTATATATTAAAATTGATACATTATTGCTTTGACTTTCCTTTACATTCGGTAATACTTGACTTTGATTTGATTGTATCTTTCTAGGAAGAAAATGGTGAATACACCTATATGCAACATATAGAGCTACCTCTTACTAATGGAGCATTGTTGATCATGGAAGGAGCCTCGCAAGCTGATTGGCAGGTAATAGTAATACTATTAAGGTTAATAGTAACCCTTTTCAGACCAATGGAATTTTCAAAAAAGCTACATACAATAAAGTCTGAATGGTACATTGTATATATTGAGGGTTCTCAGGTAATAATTTCTCAAAACATATGAGCTGCAACATGAGATTTCTAACAATGTGGTATGTGCAACACCAGCAAAGGCTCAGACCAGCCTGCGCATATGCGCAGTCTGATCAGAGCCTTTGCTAGTCGCTTGAATAGTCAATGAATGTTAAGCTACTGATTGAACACCATTTGGAGTTTCTAAGCTTAAAGGATGCTGCATGGGCTTGTCTGAGTTTACACTTGTCAAAATGCCACATTGTTGGAAATCACATGTCACGGCTCATATTATATTTTTTACTCTGGAGATCAATTTTGCCTCTGCAAACACTGTTATGCAGATAATGTTATGTTGCACAATACAGTAAATGTGAACTAGACTTGTGGACACTTAAGGAAGTAATTATATCCCGCATATGACTATTTTAGGTAATAAATGTAGGAGGAAGTAAAGTATCATTAAATTACATAGAATAAAGAGTCTATAAAGTTCCTCGAAAGTTGGGTTTCCAAACACTCCTTGAAATACTTTAATAGCAGGAAGTATAATACTCATTGTTGCATTTTTAACCAAGATAATTGTTGATTATTACTTGACCTTGTGTTGTATTGTATTTTACTTCCTGTTTTGTTTGTTTACAGCACAGAATACCAAGAGAGTATCATGACAGATCTGCAAGGATTAACTTGACTTTTCGCATTATATACCCAGAATAGTTTTACTTTGAACTGAAATGGTATGTTGGCCCCCGAGGTTATAAAACTTTTTTCATGCTCAACTCAAATGAGCACGAAATTACAGTTGCTCATAAAAACTAAAAAACTGACAAATAAAGAAGTTTCTTGCTTTAAGTTTCTCAAATATTATATTTATCATGCTAATAAATGTTAAAATGCCAATTGTTGAGCAGGATAAATTTCATGCTCAGCTGAGTTGAGTATGAGAATTTATTAATAACCTCTGGGCCTGATTACTCACTGTGTATATATATATATAACTTACATGTTATAAAGCATGCTTATACAGACTTTTGTTATACTGCTGGCAGTCAAAAACTTATTCCTTTTCCCACCGTTCACAACAATTATTGTTGTTCAGTGATTGCTCATCTGCTGATCTACTTTGGTAATCTCTATTTCAAACAATATGGACCCAGACCAGACTGCTCCCTATGGAGCAGTCTGGTCAGGGTTCAAAGTGTTTGCTTCAATGAAATATGTAGTCTGGAGGGCATTTGATCATATGCAGCAGACATAATAAAAACATATTTGCAAGATAAGTGTTAATATATGGGCCGTTGCAAGAAAACCTGTCTTCGGGGGGTTGTGAACAACACAGGCGCAGACCAGCCTGCGCATCAGCGCAGTCTGATCAGCACCTTTGTTATTCGCTTTTTAGTAATGACTATATTTAACCTTGCTACAGGTGAATTTTCAATTTTCTAGCTAGTCTCTGTAGCTTAGGAGATTGCTTGAAACTCGCTTTGATGGAAACCTGGAAGACAGGTCTTCTTGAAGCGAGGCCCATATTATTGTAGTTAATCGGCAATGTCATCAGAAAACTGTCCTTGGTGTTTGTAATCATACTAAGTGGCATTGACTTGCTAGTCTTGAAATTTTGACAGAGCAAGCTTTGACATTATACAATCTCAGCAGTGAAGGACAATGGTGCAGGCTGATCTGAGCCATTTTTATTCATAAACAATAAAGACAGGTTTTCTCATGGCACCTGTTCAAATAACAATCGGACCTTTCCAACTTTTGTGGAGTATAGTAAGATAAAGGATAAGGCCATCCTTAAACTAGAGGACCTGAAGGTCCTGAGGCGCTCACCTGATCTCCTTAATAATGTTAAAAGAGGTCAAGGTCAACTACAGCTTATAATGGAAAAAAATTGTTTTACCATATATGGGGTTTGCAGACATTTTGGTCAAGTGACTTAAACAATTTAATGAATAATCCATCAAACAGTCCAGTGATTTCTGAGAAACAGATGTTTAGATAGGTGTGTGGCAGTCCAAATGAGTGGCCTTGGATAAAAGGTCACAGGTCAGCTTGACACTTGGTACTTAATACAAGATTTTTCCCAAATAAATGCATTAGGAAACAAATTTGACCTTGCCATAAAGTAGGTCAAGGTCAACCTAGATTAATCATTAGGGCCCACATCCCCAATGCTATATACCAAGTCCCTAGGCCATTGGCCTTTTGGTTCTAGAGAAGAAGACATTTAAAGGGTTTTTACCATATATGGGCATGGTGGCCATCTTATCATGTGACCAGTACAATTCGTATAAATTTTGGCTAACCTATCATAAGGAGTCTTCATATGAAATTTCAGTTCAAATGGCCTAGTGGTTTCTGAGGAAACTATGTTTTGGTGTGTTGATGGGACTCCAATATGAGCGACCTTGGCTGAAAAGTTAAAGGTCAACCTTGACCTTTGAAACTTATTTATAGCCATTGTCTCATTAGGTTAAACATATCAAGTGAGAATAATGACTAAAGCTTCCACAGTTTCCAAAAAAATTAACTTTTCAGAAATTTCACACTCTAAATGTATTAGGAAGCAAATTTGACCTTGACGTTAAGTAGGTCAAGGTCAACCTAGGATCATCATTTGAAGAAACTTGGTAGGCCCTACAACCCCAAAGCTACATACCAAGTCCCAAGGTCATCTGCCTTCTGGTTCTGGAGGAGAAGATTTTTTAAGGGTTTTTACCATATATGGGCGTGGCGGCCATCTTGGTCATGTGACCAAGACCATTTGAACAAACTTTCGTTCCCCCATCCTCAGGAGCCTCCATATGAAATATGAGTTCAATTGGCCCAGTAGTTTCAGAGGAGAAGATGTTTGAAAATGTTGACGGACGACAGACGACGGATGGACGACGGACGCCGGAGTCACTGGTATACTATTAGCTCACCAATGAGCCTTCGGCTCAGGTGAGCTAAAAAGTCTCACTCAAAGTATCACCTACCCAAAATATTTTATGGCCATATGGGAAAATCAATGAAAAATAGAGGACCTGAAGGTCCTGAGGCGCTCACCTGATCTCCTTAATAATGTTAAAATAGGTCAAGGTCAACTACAGCTTATAATGAAACAAATTTTGTTTTACCACATTTTGGGGTTGCAGCCATTTTGGTCAAGTGACCTAAACAATCCAATTAATATTCCAACAAACAGCCCAGTGATTTCTGAGGAAAAGATGTTTGGATAGGTATGTGGCAGTCCAAATGAGTGGCCTTGGATCAAAGGTCACAGGACAGCTTGACATTTGGTACTTATATAAAACAAATGTCTCATTAGGTTAAATATTTCTTGCAAGAATTATGATTTCGGCCTAAACAGTTATAGAAAAATGAACATTTCAAGATTTTTCCCATATAAATGCATTAGGAATCAAATTTGACATTGCTATAAAGTAGGTCAAGGTCAACCTAGATTCATCATTTGTGCAAATTGGAAAGGGGCTACATCCGTGATGCTACATACTAAGTCCCAAGGCCTTTTGGTTCCAGAGAAGAAGATATTTAAAGAGTTTTTACCATATATGGGCATGGTGGCTATCTTGGTCATGTGACCAGTGCAATTGGTATAAATTTTAGCTAACCTATCATAAGGAGTCTTCATATGAAATTTGACTTCAATTGGCCTAGTGGCTTCTGAGTAAACTAAGTTTTAATGTGTTGATGGGACTCCAATATGAGCGACCTTGGCTGGAAAGGAAAAGGTCAACCTTGACCTTTGAAACTTATTTATAGCCTTTGTCTCATTAGGTTTAACATGTCAAGTGAGAATAATGACTTTGGCTTCAACAGTATTCAAAAAATCAACTTTTCAAAAAAAATTCCCATTTAAATGCATTAGGAAGCAAATTTGACCTTGACGTAAAGTAGGTCAAGGTCAACCTAGGATCATCATTTGAACAAACTTGGTAGGCCCCACATTCCTAATGCTACATACCAAGTCCCAAGGTCATCGGCCTTCTGGTTCTGGAGAAGAAGATTTTTAAGGGGTTTTTACCATATATGGGCGTGGCGGTCATCTTGGTCATGTGACCAAAATATTTTGAATAAATTTTGGCTAACTTATCATAAGGAGTCTTCACATGAAATTTGAGTTCAATTGAACCAATGATTTGTGAGAAAACTATGATTTAATATATAGATGGGACTCCAATATGAGCGACTTAGCTGAAAGGTCAAAGGTCAACCTTGACCTTTGGAACTTATTTATAGCCATTGTCTCAATAGATTTAACATATCAAGTGAGGATAATGACTTTGGCTTCAACAGTATTCAAAAAATCAGCTTATCAAAAAAAATTCCCATTTAAATGCATTAGGAAGCAAATTTGACCTTGACGCTAAGAAGGTCAAGGTCAACCTAGTATCATAATTTGAACAAACTTGGTAGGCCCCACATCCCCAATGCTACATACCAAGTCCCAAGGTCATCAGCCTTCTGGTTCTGGAGGAGAAGATTTTTTAAGGGTTTTTACCATATATGGGCGTGGCGGCCATCTTGGTCATGTGACCAGGACCATTTGAACAAACTTTCGTTCCCGCTTCCTAAGGAGTCTCCATATGAAATTTGAGTTTAATTGGCCCAATGGTTTCAGAGGAGAAGGTGTTTGAAAATGTTGACGGACGGACGGACGGACGGACGACGGACGGACGGACGACGGAGTGACTGGTATACTATTAGCTCACCCATGAGCCTTCGGCTCAGGTGAGCTAAAAACAAACCTACCTACCTACCCACCTGGAAAATTATGAGCAGGGTGGTAGCAAACAAAATTTGTTTAAGGATGACCTAAATGTGAAAAAGAAGGGAATCGCTTGTTTTGGGCATGTGAAGCATTCCTGTGACACAGTCAGAACAGCATGTGATATACAGGTTGATGGCTGGAGGGGGATCAGGGAGGCTCAAGCTGACATGGAAGAAGCTGATGGAGAAGGGCTGCTATGAATGGAAGCTCACAAAGTAAACCCTCAAGAAAGGAGCACCTAGAGATCAGGTGTGAGATCTGAGTGTGCAGCAAGCTAGTTACTGTAAGGGGGGCCCTCTGATGTGGATGATGGCCTTGCACCTGCACATTAATCAAAAATCTGATTATGATATGATGACGTGTGCATTGTGCTTAGAGTCTACTTTGAAAATTCATTTTATTGAAATTCATGACCTTGACCTTTGACCTGCTTTTAATATAGTTACAAAATTAACATCAGCTAAATGCATGTGCTTCGTGGTGAACACATACATGCATTCTTTTACCATGGAATTTTACAAAGGAATCATAGGAAAATGACCATTCATGATCATTTTCCTATGATTCCTTTGTAAAATTTCCCTTATTCTTACACACCTCACACATGAAGTTAATGCTAAAAAGTCATGTTATATGAAAAAATATGAAAAAACAAAGTCACAGTTATAAAAGTGTGCACTTGCTGACGTCAATTGCCACTGCAATATGATGTCAGTCATGGCGTTAGACAGTGAAACATTGTTTTGATGCTTGAAAGTTTTACAAAATACATGTAAACGTATGCGAAACAGTCCATCTATTGCAAGGTTTCTTCAGTTGGCGGAAAGTTGGAAGAAGCAATAGACTTCAAATGTGTCTTTGTCGTTTATTGTGTGATAGAATCAAAATAGATCAGCTATAGTGTGTGTATTGTTGAGTAATAATTCACTGTTTGTCGGTCAGTTGATAAATCACTCACGCTGCACACTTGCGGTTTGATCTTCTTTACAACTGACCGCCAAACAGTGAATTATTACTCAACAATTCACTGCTAGAGTTTATCTATTTCTTAAATAGCACTATTCACTTATATCAAGGTTAATTCAAATATGTATTTCTATTGAAATATTAAATATTCCCTGATTTGTTTTTATTTTGTTTTCAATCAGTTTAAACATGTGTTTTGGGTTCTCAAAAGAACCGTCTCAATGAAACTGTTTTTTATGTACCCACAACATATGTTTTGGTTGAGGAATAAGAAAAATAATATTATTTTAATGCTGACTGTGATATTTATCAAAGTTTAACCCTTTTCATTCTAATGGATTATCCCATACATATTGATACAATATGTATAGTATTGTCCATTTTGTATTTTAAGGGGTAAGAGGTTGAAATTTCTATAAAATGATGTGTTTCTGTCTTATCTTAGAGAACAGCCACGACCCTGATAAAATGGCGCTGTTTGCCAAGGTACCCGTTAACTGGTATCCAGAATGAAAAGGGTTAAATCTGTGGTTGAAAGATATTCTTACACACTCTAAATCAGCATATCTTGCTCTGCTTATTTTTGAAAATTTATTTCATATTTATAATCTTTATTTATCATATGATGTCGCGTCTGGGAGTGAAATAACGCCATGCAATAAAATTGATAAACCACTAGTAGTTTACATATAATTGTGTAACGTAATGATGTAGATTATGACGTTGCGTAAAAGATGGCAAAACTTGAAGTTTCACGCCAAGAATGTGATTTTAAGTAATTTTAATGTCATGTGATTAATAGAATTTAACATTCGCGCTCCCGTATTATTGATTTTATTTAACTTGTTGCGAAAAAGAGATGAAATGCTCGACAAGCCTCACGTTTTATCTCTTTCATCAACTTGTTTAATAAATTCAATAAAACATGAGCACTCATGTAAGATCCTCTATGTACAGAAGACAGGTGAGTTACCTGTTGGCAATCAGCATGTGCATTCAGTTCCCACTTATTTCAGTCAAGTAGGAAGTGCCCAGCCTTCTGATTTCCACTTCTGCAAGTCAAATGAAAAATTGTGCAGACATGAAATGTACAGGAGTTATTTGAATGATTGCTTGCTAAAATTTTATTTGTATGATAAAAGTTATGGCTCAGTCTTGTGTTAACCCTTTAGGACGAATGTAATTTTTCATAAAGCTACATACAATAAAGTCAGAACAGTCCATTGTTTATATCGAGGGGTCACAGGTTGAAATTTCCCAAAAAATATTGTATTTTCTCTGAAGATCAATTTTGTTTGAGCAAACAGTATTGTGAATCCTACTAGTAGTTGATATATTTAACCTAATGAGACTCTGACTTTTGGTATCCACAAAAGGTTATAATTGACCTCAGACCTTACAGCCAAGAAAGCTCTTATTTGTAGCAAACACTTTTTTACCCAGAAATCAGAAAGCCAATTGAAGTCGAATTTCAAAAAGAGCATGCTTTGGATTAGACAACTTTAATATGACTAATAAATTATTGTCCATGTCACATGACCAAAAAGTAAGTGAGTATGATCAGGAAATACCACAATCACACATAGCAAAATGTCTTCCATGCCATTTTAAGTAAAAACTATTTGAGCCTTGACACGTGATTTCCAACAATGTGGCATTTTGACAAGTGTAGACTCAGACGAGCCTGTGCAGCCTCCTTTTAAGCTTAGAAACTCCAAATTATGTTCAGTCAGTAGCTTAACTCTTATAGAATATTCAAGTGACTAGCAAAGGCTCTGATCAGACTGCGCGTATGCGCAGGTTGGTCTGAGGCTTTGCTGGTCGCACATACCACATTGTTGGAAATCTCATGCACTGGCTCATTTAAAAATCTTGGTCTCTGAAACTAATGGGCCAATCACCATTGTCTTGGTATGTCTCACTAGGGATATGGGATTTTCATGATGGTCCTAGGTTGATCTTAACTTTGTTAAACCTTATAATAAGGTCATCTACATTCTTGTGACTCAATGTCAGGTGAGCACTTAAGGACATAAGATCCCCTGGTTGTTTAATGTTGCTTTCATTATCTGTGGGTGGGTGTTTGCTCCTTGTTTTGTTATGTAGTACTTGTTGTCCTTTCTAGTTTTTGCAATGATCTCGCTGAGGAAGAGACGGATTATTGCTTTACTTTAATTGTCTTCTTTCTGTTGTGTTGCTGCTAGTGTTCTGTGTCTCTTCCTCACGGTGCCATGGGTTAGTCTGCAGTGTGTAATGTTTAACTTCTTGATCATATACTTTTTAGCTAGCCTAAGTCATTGGCTCATGGTGAGCTATTGTGATCATTGGATGTCGGTCTTGAGTCATGCACCATGCGTCGTCAACAATTGCTTCAATGGACATCTACTCCTAAACTACTGGCTGGATTTTGACCAAACTTGGCAGGAATGATCCTTATTTGGCCCGCTTTAATAATTATACCCCCGCAAACTTTGTTTGTGGTGGGTATACTGTTTTCACGTTGTCCGTACGTCCGTCCGTGCGTCCGTCCGTCCGTAACGTTTTTTTTTTTAATATCTTGAAGAGTCATTGCTGGATTTTCATCAAACCTTGCAAACATGTTTATATATGCAAGACAAATACTTTAGACAAAAAAGTAAGGGCTAGGGGCCAATACTATTGGAGTTATTTCCCTTTATAGTTCTAAATGGCTTTTAATATAGGGTTTTATGCTTATGCTATTATAGGCCATACACAAGCCGATCAACTCCTACCACAGCTTTTGATGGATCAATTTGATACTTTGCCTATACAATGTAGACACATTGAACATATGCATGAAGGAGTTTGGCTCAGAAAAATTAATTTTTGACAAAATGACAGCTGTGAGAACTTAGACAATTTTTCCCTAATAGGGCTTTTGTATATGCATAGATGGTGCCTTCATGGGCTGATCAACTCCTACTACAGCTTTTGATGGAGCAATTTGATATTTTGCCTATACAATGTACACACATTGAACATATGCATGAAGGAGTTTCTGAACATATGCATGAAGGAGTTTGGTTCAGAAAAAATAATTTTTGACAAAATGACAGCTGTGAGAACTTAGACAATTTTTCCCTAATTAGGCTTTTGTATATGCATAGATGGTGCCTTCATGAGCCGATCAACTCCTACCACAGCTTATAATGGAACAATTTGATATCTTGCCTATACAATGTACACACATTGAACATATGCATGAAGGAGTTTGGTTCAGAAAAAATAATTTTTGACAAAATGACAGCTGTGAGAACTTAGACAATTTTTCCCTAATTAGGCTTTTGTATATGCATAGATGGTGCCTTCATGGGACGATCAACCCCTACCACAGCTTTTAATGGAACAATTTGATACTTTTCCTTTACAATATAGATACATTGAACATATGCATGAAGGAGCCTGGTTGAAAATTATTTTTTTTTACAAAAGGACAGCTATGAGAACTTAGACAATTATTCCCTTATATGGCTTTTGTATATGCGTGGATAGTGCCTTTATGGGCCGCTCAACTCCTACCACAGCTTTTGATGGAGCAATTTGATACTTTGCAGATACAATGTAGACACAGTGAACATATGCATGAAGGAGTTTATAATTTTTGCTCGCATAGATTCTACTGAAATCTTCTTTTCAAAACTTAGGTCTGCTGGTTTGAACTATAACTTGCCAAGTTTTTTTTACTGAATCTTACTGTGCGGGGGTATCTTATAAGCATTGCTTATTGACTTTTTTCATTGTTCAAATGGTTCTAGTTCCTTGCATATCTAGGTCACACAGGTTAAAATAGATTTTTGAGATGAAAATTTTAAACTCTTCTTGTCTGAAACCACAAGGCCGAGAGTCTTGATATTTGGTATGAAGCATCACCTATGGGACCTTTACCATGTTTGTTCAAATTATGCCCCTGTGGCCAAAAATGGGCCCGCCCTAGGCATCACATGTTTTACATAGGCTTATATCAGGGGTGTCCAAATTAGTTTTCCTTGTAGCAAAATTAAAACCTCTTGTAGCAAAACAGAATAGATCATCTTTGGCACACTGAGTGGTCATAAATTTCTCTATTCCTAGAACCCCATATCAACTTGCTATACTTGCTGTGGTGTTAAGAAGTAGGTATTAGCAGTCTTTCTTGATACCATCAATAGTAATTATAATTTTCAGTGTACACATTTAGTTAGATGCAAAATTTAGATACCATGTCCACTCACTGCTGTGTTCAGGCCAAGCTCAGGCCACTGCCATATGAAAGAGAAAACAATATTTCCTTGCAGGCGATCAGGCTGTTTTTATTATCAAAAGTCATGTAATGTCTTTGGTAGAATCCCTTGCCTAGCAGAACTCGTATAAAATCTGGCACAAATCAGCTAGGCTCTGGGAGTGTTTGTACATGATCATTTTTGGAAAAGGCTGTATTTGTTGTACAGGGGCAAATTTGGTCAATCCCTTCTTTAAAGGCTTGTACTTGTTCTATAGGGGCCCTTTAAGTGCTAATCACAATAAATTGTTAGCTGAATTGTTTTAGAAACAACCAGTGTAGACTGTACCTACAGGAACATCCTACAGGAGCAGTCTGATATGGGTCCACACCTTCTGCTTCTATGCTTGTAGTCAATTAGGTTAGGAAAGATAAAAGCAGACAAAATGTCATAACTTTTAACAAAATAAAACTATTTTTCTACGTACTGTCCCTACTTTAAATTTTCATGTAACCTTAAACACACATTTTTTTTCTTGGCCCATGCAATTATCATAATAGCAGTCCCGTTTTTAGTAATCTTTTGCATATGCGGATGAGTGTCAGGACCCCACCTGGAAAATTACAAGTTCTATATGTTTCCATAGGAATTAGCAATTGGACAGCCTGGAAAATATTGGACCTGAAATAAACCATTGAACTCCTCTGTAAAATAAGCTTAGTTAAAAAAATAAATAAAAACGTTGTCTGAACGTTTTTCCGTCAGTTGGGCTTGGACACCCCCTTCCCCCACTGACGAAAGGGCCCGCGCACGTTTTGCAGAAGGATATTTAAGCCTTTGATTTCTTGCAGATAGACAAAACTGCAACATTTTTTTACTCACCTAGCTACTGGCAGCGATTCTAAATGTTCGGCACAGGGGCAATTTTAATTAGGGACCTGTTTACATAACAGTGTCGTTTCTACGGCGATTCCAATAACGTTTTTCTGATTTCTTTATTTGTTTCTTTGACTTTCTCATTGTTTTTTCAGCTACCGCCGTTTTTTTCCTAAATCACACACTTGATGTGAAGGACGCTTCATTCGGAATGCTTGCATTTCGGACGTTATTGTTTATAATTTTTCCGATGCATCGAACAAAGAATATCTATCTATCTAATTTCAATGCGTCAAAAAAAACAGAAGCATTGATGCAGGTCGGTCGAGAATGTACGATAGACCTAGCTTATTGGTCAATATTAGCCCATGTGCTAATTTAATCTGCATATCTCTCAAGAGTGTCAGTCTCTTTGCAAAGTTCTGATTGGCTTAGAGCACAATAAGCCGCACCTTAAATTCAATTCAAGACAGGTAAACTTAACTTGCCCTTGATCATGGATTAGCGGTGACCTTTAGATCTGCTCGGGGAAGCGAAATTTAGACTCCGGCTGTCATCTTCGCACATAGCAGAGGGTTTTTAGAACAATGATTGCTTACATGTATTTGTGTTTAATTGCCAGAAATGATTAACTATGCCTGACCATTACTTTTATCATCAAGCGACAAATGATTGAAGGGATTATCAGCACCCGCTATGTACCGTATTTACGTCCAAATTCAGTACAGTATAAAATATATTGAGATCAGACGACAAATTTGTAAAATTGATACTTTATTTCGGAAAATTCACATTCAATTCGCAAAAACGTAATTCGCTTTTTCTGGAAATCAACTTGCAAAAAATGCGAAAATGCGACAGTTGGACGCCCCTGTTATATGGACTCATTTTTTTGTCCAGCCCTTTTTTGTTACATCACTAATCACTCTTTTGCCAAAAAATAAAAATGTATTGCAGCGATTAATTCCTAGTGCAGCGTCAAGCTTTAGTCAATTGCCTACAAAATCCAGAAGAAAAAGAAAAAAAACTTTCAGTAATTTGAAGTTATATATGCAATTTTATATTCATGTAAATTAGTGATGTAACGCTTGACGACAAGCTAAAAATGACTTATAAACAAAATAATCCCCCTTTTTCCATTTTTTGAACTACTGATTTTAGAAATCATTATCTTGTTGTATTTAACTGCTAGAAAATAAATGTGTGTTTACACAAAACCAAGGTGTAAATGTACTTTAAGCACTTGTGATCTAACTGGACAATAAATTATGGAGTCTTCATTAAATCTTCGGGCTATATGTTTTATTTTACAAAATATTTCACTTTTTCCTGTTTTGGTAACTACTGTTTTTAGGAATCATTCTCTTGGTATATTTAATAGCTAGACAATACATATTTATTACCATTTGTGATGTAACTGGAATCGAATCATGGAGTCTTCATTACATCTTTGCTGAAATTGTGTATTTGAATAGAACTCCAACTACAAAATAACAAAACTATACCATGACTAGCTCAGTTTCAGCATTCCTTTTTTACAGAAGAGTTTCAAAGATATAATGGAGTTATTTGTCATCAATAAATTACATAAAATGTGTTAGAGATGTAACAGGACACCTTTTAATTGCGTCTTTGTTACGCTCAATATATTTTGCTTTATTTAAAGTAACTGTTAACATACATACCTGAATGGAATGACTTACAGCATTAACGCAGATTTCAGCATCACATCCTCATATATGAACTAGACCTCTATAGAATATTCTCCTTTATAAATCTGGCTGTAACGGAGACACAAGAAGATAATTATTGTCCCAGTTACATCATTTTATATTAGTCTCGTTTTGATAAGCATTCTCCGCTAAATTTTTTTTTTCTGTGCATGAACAACATGTACAGAGATGCAACACTTTATATGTCAGTTCCTTTGCTTGTTTAAGCTTCACTTAAATGAACAACTAGACAGCTTTTCTCTGGACAAGACGTAACTTCATGTTAAAATAACACTGGGGTATTTTCATCCCCCCCCCCAACCTTCAACAACACAGCCACTTTTAATGCGAACAATATATTTCTGTTGCTAATACCCACGTGACAAAAAGCGCGCCAATTTTTTATTGATAAAGTGCTTAGGTACGTTTATTTATAGATTTTCTCAAAAGTTGCTGACGTAACATACTTGACACCATAAATACCCCAACATTTAAAATCGATATTTTTTATTTGTGTTCAATGTTTAAAGCATACTGATTGGTCCCGGCATTGTTCCCAACTCGTTAATATTCGTATTCCAACTGGTGGCACTCTTCTTACTGTCAATACAATTGAGTTTAAGTACATTTAGACAAAACGTAACATGGTTGGACACGAAATGTTACATCAGCAAACAATTTTTTGAAAGTGATTTTATTTATTTTTTTTATTTATTTTTTATGTAATAATTGATATTTTTAACGTTTCACCCTGAAAGACTGGGCTTTTAGAAAGACACTTAACGTTTGTTGTATTTCCTAAGTCTTCATATTAAGTTTGCATGGACGTGAATTTAAACCCTCTTCTCAAAATGCCACCTGAAATGTCCAAAATCGTCATTTATTTTTGTTTATTTTCCCTATTTCATGTTCACACAAAACACAAGCTTTGGAGTTTTACAATAAGAGAAGGTACTATTCTTTCCCTCTATTACATGGCAGACTAGAGAATAGATATTTTAGTTTTTGGAGAATTATTGGTGATGTAACCAAAAGTGACTGGACAAAAAAAAGTGTCCATATAGGGACAACATGAAAAAATCTTCTTGTCTAAAACCACAAGTCATAGAGCCTTGATATTTGGTATGTAGCATCACCAAGTGGACGTCTACCAATGATTTACATAGGCTTTTAATAGGAAAACATGAAAAATATCTTTTTGTCAAAAACCACAAGTCATAGAGCCTTGATATTTGGTATGTAGCATCTGTTGTCAAGACTTTGCCGATGTTGGATTCTAACACAGAAAAGGAACTCCGATTGCGAGTTCTAAATGTTTTATTTTTACTGAACGATTTTAGCGAAACTATGCCCTTACGATATGGCGTCCAACTACCCAACTCTCCATAGCAACCAATGTTGCCTGTACGTTTTGTACGTCGTAACGTCAAATACGTAACGTCCAATTATGAAGGTCTCTACGAAAGAAAACACTCATGTCCATTTTCCCCTCCTCTAAATGTACATTTAGATTAAACACATTGACATTAATTTTGTTCGTAGCAAACTGAACAATTACGCTATATCCTTAATTTTAAGTAAAGTAGACAAAACTTAAAAGAATACAATGAACGATTATATCACAATTTGATGACGTCAAACCTGTAAAGAAAAGTTGCTTCTTTCTTTGATTTAAAAATGAAATGCAATTGATGAAAAAATGAAATTGTTTTTTTTTAAACTTCGGTACATGTTCTGGGTCGATAATTGCATGTGCCGGTCACCGGCGCATGTATTATCTTTTGCTGTTATCGATGAGTTTGACTGATATCCGTTTCCCTTAGTACAGCGATCCTTCCCCTCCTTGAAGTGGACGTTCCCCTCCGTACAGCGATCCTCGCAGTCCGTGAAGCGTTCGTTCCTATCCGTGCAGTGGTCCCTGTCCATACAGCAATCCGTCTCCTCCATGCAGCGATCGTTCCCCTCCGTGTAGAGTTTGTTCCCCTCCGTACAGCGATCAGTCCCCTCCGTGATTCAGGGAAGCCAAACTGTAACGCAGTCAGGTGATTATTATTATTTCTGTTTAGGACACCCGATTTTGTTCTGGACCCACGTGAATTCGGTTTTGCGGCCTGTGCAATAACCGATGATGCAGTTCTAGGCACCCATTTTGTCCGCACTGGCTACTTCTCTGACATGATTTCCCTGGATGTCCTTCTGTCAAACAACGAAAACACAACTGGAACCGTTTTGCAATTTTCCATCTGTCAGAGATATTGTTCTCAATGAAATTCCGACAGTTCCATACATGATGAAGTCCCTCACATACTGGACATGGCTCACATTCTGTGCTTCTACGTGTAGGTACGGCCGCTTGATCTCTGAAGAATGTTCGCGGATTCTCATAGTTTGGTAATGACTGTGCTTTCGCTGTATCTGCCAAACTGCCAGTCACGCCGTTAACGGTCTCTGAGTCGACCGTTTGAAATTCAGATTCTTCAATTACCCATGTTCTTAGGGTAAGTACCGATCCTAAATGACTATGCTCAAAGATCCACCGATGGTATCGGGCCAACATGGACTCTGGTAGTTTCCTCTGTGACATTGTGTACAGGCAACCATTTCCAAGTTCTTGATCTTGTCCCGATTCTGTCAAATTGGTAATTGCTATCTCTAGCAAGTCAGAAAATTCTTCGAGGTCCCTTGTATTTCCGATCTGTATTTGCCGAAAGTTCTCTAGTTCTTCTAAATCAATAGCGATTTGTCTGCGCCTGCCTCCGTATTTACGCTCTAGGCGTTCATTCGCCGCTTCGTAGACAACAGAAGAATGACCTAAATTTTCTATTGCTTTCAGTGCATTGCCAGCTAAATACTGTCGAAGTTGAAGCAGTTTATATTCTGCAGTTGCTGGAGCCCTATCTATAAACGCTACAAATGCAGCTTTCCAGCTTTGGTACGTTCTTTTGTCCCCAGAAAAGACCGAAATCTGTATGCGTTTCAATTGCCATAGATCATTTCCGAGTGATGCAGCACCGCATCTGACTGTAGATGATTCTGTTAATTTGTGATGCACATTTGATTCCACTGGCGAAGCAAAGTGGTTAACCATAGAATGTATTGTCTGCTGCTCATTTGCGGATTCAGCCTGAAACTGATGACGAATGTTTAAATCTGTGTTCTCGTTTGGCCGTTGTTCGTATGTATTAGCCTCTATTTGGTATATTCCGTTAGACATTGCTCGACCAGGCTGCAGGTTTTCGACTGTCAATGAATCAGAACTATTTAAATGGTAAGAATTTACCTCAGATTCCTGGCGTACATGTAGAACTACCGATGGTACGCTTGATGACTCGTCTTCGATGGAGTCCAAATACGCCTGTCCCGCCTGATATGCAGAATGGAATTCTTTTTCTATGGTTTCCATTTCACAGACTACAGTTAATAGCCCAGTTCCGAATCACTTTTTCTTCAAGGCGTATTCCAAATAGTTGCTCTGAGTAAATAAGATTTCGGTTTTACTATTACAAAGCACTATCATTCCCCTAATTTGTATCGTTCGGACTCTGCTATATGTCATATCACGGCTTTGAAGTAGGCCGCCAATTGGCCTAGTTGCAGGTCATTTGCCCAGTTTCGAATCACTTTAGAAATTCTAAGAAATTACCTTCAGTAGTACAGTTGCATGGACGTTTTGACATTGTTGGCTAAATGACTACTTCCAATGACGAGTTTGACGCATTATTTTACCGTATTCATTGCAGTAAACTTGCACGGACACAGAAAGTAACCAAAACGGGCAACCATCGGCCCGCCAGCGAAACGTCATATATATGGCGCCTCGTTAGCGGTCCGATGATGACACGACATCGGTAGCTTTGTACTTTTCCGACCAGTAATCCTAAGATAATGTACAACTTTGTGCTTTTCCATGAGGGGGGGCGGGGTGGTGGTCCGGACCCCCTGTACTCACTCCTGTGGATCCACGCATGAGTAAACGTCCTAAGACTATGAACAGTTTTACCACATGCAAGTAATACTCCCGATTATACACCCTGGCTAATGATCGAAAGGTCTACCGGTAAACTTGGTCTATGAGACAGTTTTTGTTTGTTTGATTTGATTCTTTACGTCCACTCAACAATCTTTCAGTTATGCGGGACGGGTCTTCCTGGGTTGAACCAGTAGTAAGCTAGGATAAATGTGTCTTGCTCAAGGACCACAACGCAGTGACGCCGGTGAGGCTCGAACCCGCGGCCCTTCGGTCTCGAGTCAAGCACTCTACCACTGAGCCACTGCGCTCCCTCTCTATGAGACAGTGTAGAGTTGAACTAGATCAGATAGCTGCTAGAGGCGCATTCTAATCAGGATCTGCACTGTCTGCCATTTGACGCACCGCTTTGTGATACAGACACTAACATTCACTTTTTCGGCGTATTTGTTTTCTATTTTTGTTACATTTTTATTTAACGTCTGCGCTCATTTCCATTGTTATTTAGCGCACGCATAAACCAACACGCGTTGTGAGAGTAAACTGCTTTTGTAACCACGGCCCCACCCACCAACACCGGTCGACACACGTGATACTGTAGCCGATAGCGGGGTCATGTTAGATGTTTGAATGGTTATAACGTCTTGACCCCCCCCCCCCCCCCACACACACACACACACACACACCACACACACAGAGTACGGGGTAAAGGTCATGTTTTTAACATTTAAAAAAGACGATCGACGAAATCTGCGCCAGTAAAAAGAAAAATGTTCATCATGTACAACATAGAAGTCAAAATTATGTGAAAAAGTTTCAGCATTCAACATGTTTAACTCTAAATTCTGATTTGGCTCTGGTCTCTACCCAAGTAAAGCTCTGTTATACATAGTTGGGCAAAAAACAAGGGAATCATTCGACACAAGTATGTCCACTTGTGATGGAGTGAGGCATATACCTGGGCACTGGAAAACCAACAAGACAGGAGGATGTAGTGCATAGTCGGATCCAGAGGGGGGACAGGGGGTCCGGACCCCCCTCGAAAATCACAAAAATATAGGTTTTTTTTAGCAATACTGGTCCCGATCCCCTTAAAATCGTAAAGCTACCAAGCCAGCTTTCAATTTTTGGCCATAATCGGTATGCCAGTGAAACGCCATTTGAATGGCGGTTCGCTGGCGGGCCGAAGATGGCCCGCTGATAGTGGTATTTGGATAATTCCTCCCCCATCAAACTAAAAAAAACGTTGTCAAGGTTGGACCCCCTCTGACAAAACTTTCTGGATCCGCGCATAAAGTGGAACCTTACGATAAGTGATGCATAATTAGGACAATGGGCTCCTACCAGCTAAGGTTAATTGGAAATGGGACTGATTTAGAGTCCCAACTAAAGAAATTGAATTGCCCGGTATCGAGCTCGGGATCCCTGGTCTGCTAGGTCTACATTACATGTGCTGAGAGAGAGAGAGAGAGAGAGAGAGAGAGGCGGAGAGAGGGAGAGAGAGGGGGAGAAAGAGAGACATACAGACAGACAGGCATATACATATAGAGATACTTAGAAAGACAGACTGATAGACAGGCAGACAGACAGAGAAATTCAACAGACACACACAAAGGCATAATCCTCATGTATACGTGGATCCAGGGAAGACAGAGCCGTCCCACCCCTCGCCAACCCCTGTTAAGTCCCATAGCTATACCCCTAAAACTCAGACCATTTTCACACTAATGCTCTCTAAAGCTACCAAGGCCATCAAATGGAGTTTCGCTGGCGGGCCGATGACGGCCCGCTTTTCTGGTATTTGGATCCTCTCTCCGCGGCATGAAATATAAAAAAAAACGTTGTCAGAGTCAAAGCTCTCTGGATCCCCGCGTCTGCAAAGGGAGAGAGAGAGAGAGAGAGAGAGAGAGAGAGAGAGAGAGAGTATGGTGCCCGTGAAACCTTTTCACATAATTTTGACTTCTATGTTGTACAAACAGCTGAGCGCGTGTACGTTATTGTTATGTGACGTGAAATAAACTTGTGTTTACACACTGATTCTAAACTGGGCAAAACATTGACAATGATTACACGGCTATCACGGAACCAAAAACAGAATAAAAGTTCCGTTTTTTCATGGACGTGTTTTAATAATTGTTGGAAAACATGCTGAAACCGAAAGTTTGATAAAAATGCATTTCAAAAGAAAGCATTTTTCGGAAATATGCAGTGATCAGATACTGACACGTGTGAAAATATACCTTCAGGGGAAAAATTGTAATTATTTTCACCAAGCAGATATCTTATCCCAGATATTTGCTTTCACTCACATACAGAGGGATAATTATACAACAAAACCAAACCAAAATATGTATTTTAAATTTTACCGCTGATATGTAGTTTGCAACGAAACTATGACGTGATTCGGAACTGGGAAAGATTCGAAACTGGGCCATTAACTGTACCATCTCTCCGCACTCACAGGGGGTTAACTCAGTCACAGTGCGGGGTGATTCTTTATGAAAGTTGTCAATGATGCTTTATGAAAAGGGTTACAGATTCTTTACTTTGGGTTAATGATTCTTGACAAGATGCGATGCTGATGCCAGACACGGGGTGAAAATGGTAATATTAGACCATTTTAGAGTCAAATTTTGTTAAAAGACATATAAGCAGCATGTTTTATGATAGTCTATGCATATATCATACAGTTTAGCTGTCCAACAATTCACCAATAACTATAGAGATGCTAAGTTGCAGAAAATGTCATATGTGTATATTTCATAGTTTTAGCGAGCAAAACATGCTTGGAATCGAACCATTATATCATAAATTTGGTATCTGAAGCTTAAATTCTTCGTTAAATATACGTTTTAGCCAATTTCAAAAAAATTCGAAGTTAATGGTTCTTTATGAAAGGTTACAAATGCTTTATGAGCCTTAAATCTGGGTTACAGGTTCTTTTAGAAAGTTGTTACATATTCTTTATGAAAGAAGTTACAAGTTCTTTATGAGGCAAATGCAATTTCGTCCTGATATACAGCCATAATGCATTTTTGCACCAATGGGCCGCAATATGAGATTGTCAACAATGCGGTAGGTGCGAGCACCAATTTTTAAGGCTTAGACCAACCTGCGCATATGCGCAGTCTGATCAGAGCATTGCCAGTCACTTAAAACTATTAACCGATTAGCATTTGTAGTATCAAAGCTTAGAATGAGCCCATTCGTGCCAAAATGCCACATTGTCCATGTGCGGATCCAGAGGGAGAATAGGGTGTCCAGACCCCCATGGAAAATCACAAGTTATAGTAATATGGGTTTCTATAGAAATTAGCATTTGGACCCCCCCCCCTGGAAAAAGTTAGACCCCCCTGGAAAATATGTAATAAAACCATTGGACCCCCTCTGTAAACTGTAAAATAAGTTGAGGAGCCTGGACGCCCCCCCCCCCCCCCCCCCCCCCGACAAAAAAATAACTGGATCCTCGCATGTTCTCCTGGTACAAATGTCTTTGTTGGTTTGTGTTGATGCTGATCTGGAAAAAGTTGAATTTGACCTATTGACCCCATCTCCAGGGTCTGGGGAGGTAGGAGAGGGGGGTACACACAAAGTAAATACCTGATTTATCAGTAGTTAAACACTACATATGTATGGTCATTCGCACCATATATCTCTTTTTAGTTTATTGTGTATGTGTTGATCAATTTATGCACTGTACGTCACACTGTTTTTTTCCATTTATACTGTAACGTTTTTCGAGCAAGGTTAACATTCCATTGTATGAGTATTTCGAGCAAAATAAAGCTACTGTATGCGTATTTTGAGACCCAAATTATTGAACGGGTATTCTGAGCAGAACCGTGATGGAAAAATTAGAGCTAAATGGACCAAGCATGATGTCTACTCACATTAGGCTGGTAACATTTCTTAATCCCAGTCTATCTGTGAGTCGTTGGCCTTTTTCTTTGTTTCATCAGAGCATGTTAGTTTGATTCGATGGTTTATCTGTGATGATACATTGCAATAGTTTGAAAACCTCCATGCTATCTACACAGTTTTTGTTTAAACAACAGCATCTAGGGCAAATATTTGGTACCAGGCTTATGCTACAGTCTGACAGTGTTATAAGGGGATGGTTCAATATCTGTTGATTCATTGTTAATTGTTGCTTCCATTCTGTGGTCCCTTGTGTCCATGTTTTGCTGTGCATTACTTTTTGACCTTAATAGTTTTGCAATCATCTTGATGGGGAAGAGAGAGCTGGTCGCTTTACTTTGTTTGTCTTCTTAGTGTCTTGTGACTGTTATGGCTGTGGCTGTTCCTTAAGGTGCTGTTGGTGTGATTGTGATATTTCCTGATCATGCTCACATGCTTTTTATAGCTGTGTAGCGTTAAGTCAACAGACAATCACACTATTTTATACAATCTATGCTTCTCTCTGAAACTTAGCAAAATTCAACGATGTAATAGTTGGTATTATAATATAATAATAACATTTTATGTCATAAATAGACAAGGAGCTGATTTCTGTATGAGCCTTAGTATTTGAGCTGGCACAACTTACCTGCCAGACCAGGGTTGACTGCAAAAACTTAATCCTGAGGTCTTCTGCGACATTGGTAGACACTTTGTACTGTCAAATTGCAGTAGCAAATGTTCTTTATGGCGCAATCTTTATATGTACACTATGTCGCATAATGGTAATAAGATAATGAGAGAAAACATGCATGATGTTCATCTATTGCTGTTCTTTTTAAAAAATCCCTTTAAATGTGTGTTTTATATCAATGCACTGACATAAGACAGTAAAACAATATAAATATTTAGACAAAAGACACATCAGACACAAAAATGCCTTAAGGAAGGGATGGATTTACCCCCCCCCCCCCCCCTAAAATAATGGTATCCTTATTTGGAAAAAAGTTGTCTTTCCTATTTCTTAATTTATCAAATAAAAACATATTATACATCAATTTTAGCTTTATTCTTATGGTATGTTTTTAGTGTTAAACATGTTACAAAACAAACAAAGAACATACCATTTGAACCGACAGCACAAGAAAGCATGTTTTACTCAAAGAGTCATATTAATTTCAGTGTACATTTTCTGTTGCAATATTTTGTATCTGTGACCATTACTTAATTCTTGTATATTGACATGAAGCTTGTCATAAAAGCATTTAATCAAATGCAGAAAACAGTCAGAATGTGATTAAAAAAAATAAACCATATGATTCAACAGTTTTATACGTTACTTATTTTCAAATGCATTACTATTTAATGCAGTACTATCATTAGATCCAACATGAGCTGCCACAACACCTCCAAAGAAGGAAGTTGTATACTGTGATTTTCTAAATTCCACATATTTTTAACCACAAAATAAAGTTGTTTGCTCTTTAATAGTTTAAGAGCTACCCTGCAATAGTAAAATTTACTATGTTACCCTGAAAAAAAATGGAATTCATATAACCTTAATATCAGAATATTCCTATTTCTTGCATATCATTTTCATCTTTAAATTGAATGCAAATGACTAGCAATACAATTTAAACTAATTGATTTAGGCAGACTGTTCTTAGTAATACTATTTTAATTTCTTTTAATTAAATAGTTTATGCATTTTTGACACTATATGAGTGAGTACTACTAATTTATGTAAATTGCTGTCATTGGAGTGCGCAGTAATGAGAGAAATGATGAAAATTGTATTTGACACAAAATGCAACTAAGCATTAACTCCAATAAAGCATGGCTGATTAAATCACTTAAAACTGTAATCACTTAAAACGCCACTTCAAGTCAGAGTGTTTTATCAAATGTTTAAGCAGCATTTAAAAAACACACGCAAAAACTTCCTAAATGCTTATATGAAAATCTTTCATCTCTCTGAAATGTATATGTTTTCTTCTTTTTTATATATAAGGAATGATATATACAATATATTTTATCACTGACTACTGCCCAATTTAGATTTAAAAAAAAAATGATATTAAACGATTGTAGTTGCTTAGTAAGATCTAACGCCCATTGTGTAAGCCACAAAAATACATATAATTATAGCATATCAGCTACTGATTACACCAATTGTATTGATAACATTTGGGGACAAAAGCTAACCTATAACTCCTAAATTTGCCTAAAATATGTCTTTTGAAATATAGGTCGAAATTGAGAAATGAAAAAAAATGAAGCATTAAAGCACACATTAATCATTGTCATAAGAAAATAAAACTTTTTTTAATCATAATGGTTTCTTTCCCGTGCATGACACATGACATGCCTGTCCCTATGGTAATAATCGCTTTATATCCAAAGCACATTCAGGTTGGTGAAGTTAGGGAAATGTTTCTTCTAAATAGGATGTTTTATAAAGTGTTATCAGCTAAGTAAATGATCAGAATTTGTTATTCTAAAAATAAACTAAAATCAGTTTAAAAGCTAAAACAAGTAATGTGTCACCATCTGCATATGCATATAAATGTCAGTATACACTGTAATTTTGAGACAGTCTCTTTCAAAATTAACTGATTTCAGACACGTATTATGCATACTATCTAATGTTAATGTATCAAATTTTATTTTACCATTTCTTATATTATTGATTTGATCTGGAATGTAAGCAAAGTTAAATTGTATGCTACCACCTGCATAAAATTTTAAGTAATTGGCAGTCTTCTTATCGTAAATTGAATAAGATATACAAGGAACTAGCCTTTATCATGTTAGGGATTATGTTTGTATATTGTGAACAGCAAAAAACTAGGTACACAGTTTGTTTTAAATAACTGATTAGATTTATGTCAATTTAATTAAACTTAGATTTTATGAGATAAATATAACAAAAATCTACATCCAACATATGAAGGCTCTCAGACTCAATTATATACTGTCTTTGACAACAATTTGGACAAACAATGGACCATATGATATATTTTATATGGATATATATGTTACTTTGATAAATTTGATAGACAATGAAAATGTATCTTTCTACTATTACTGAAGTGCCATCATTTTCTTTGTTCATGAGTTTTAAAATTTTAATGTTGGACAAATCAAAATAAATATGTTGTGGATATAAAACGTTCAAATATTTACTTTTTTCAGAAATGTTAGTGTGTATAGATATAGTTTCTTGAAAAGAATTGATATTTTTTTTAATACAAACTGGTATCTTGTCATAAATTCAACATATAAAAAATTTTTGGGATGAAATAAAGTATTTTATGACATAAAATATAAGATATTAAGCAATATATATAGTAATTCTTAAAGTCTGCAATGTATGTTGCATATTAACATACAAGCAACAAAATTATATTTTACACCAGAAACTATGTTAAGTATAGCTTTTTACTCTTATTTATCTGTAGAATGCTCACTGATGGTTTTTCAAAGTGTACATTCTTATTTTCATAGTGAACAGGTTCTTTCCTTAAATAACATTTTAGTTGGGGTTATGATATTCAACAGCCTATAATTCTTAAAGTATGTGTGACAGAAACAAGCTATTTGCAGTTTTGAAATATTAAGTAAATTGTCTATTAGGAACATGTTACTTAAAAAATAAATACTTTTTATGAAGATTATCTAAAGAAAATATTGAACATAAATGATTTTGTAAGGTGTAGTTGTACATGTAACGTAAATGATATAAATAACATAAAGGTGTGTTTCTGGAAGCAAACAATTTATTTTGATACTTGTTTAAACCCCAAACGAACTGTTTGCAGACTAGAAAGACTGTATATATCATCTGGATACTTTTTTTAATGTCACAATTTGTTTTAATAGTTAAACATGTGGTAGTTGTATAAAACACCTGCCCCTGAAAAACTGCTATCACAATTTGATCATAAGACGTGCCAAGAAATGTTTGTAGAAGGCTAGTCCTAACTCTTTATGAAGTCAAACCTTTTCAGGCATGAAACTGTTGTGAATTGAATTTTCAAATATTTAGCTCCTAAATTAAAATAGCAGATTTTGAATCTCAGACACTTCCTGAAAATTTGATGACAGAATTGAAGCCAGTTCCTTGATACTTTTGAAGACAGTTCATCAACTCATTTGCCTTATGCTCAATGACATATGGCTGGAAAATAATTGATGATTAGTATAAATATTAATGGATGATTTGATGTAGACTGACTCCCATCGTATGTATGTTCCATATTTGCAATAGATATCATGTCCTATAACCTATTCTTTATTTTTCTTGTAATAGTTACTTCTCTCTTTGTGCTACACAACGCAGCCATTTGAAGATTGAACGATATGTAAAGATGTGCATGTTTTACTTAACAAATGTTTGGCAGCTGAGAGCCATGCTTGATTTGATGTAATAAGTAGATATACTTTAGTTAGAAAAATGATTGAATGTGATCATTGTTAGTGTAGAAGATTGGTAGAACATTTTCCCTGACAATAGAAAATATTTTTACTGTTGCGTTTAACTACTGGACAATCAATTAAGAGTGACTAGCATAAAGAGTTAGGACTAGCCTTCTACAACATTTCTAGGCACCAAGATCAGTTGTTGATTTTAAAAAATGTTTTTTTTTTGTTTTCCTGATTAATTAATAGAAGGCAAACATTTGAAGGATACATGGAGCTAGACTGATGTCATCCCATAGCTAGATATATATCTTATTTTAGATGTAGTTTGTCAAAGATGACAAGCATTCTGCTTAAATACCAAAGCAGATCGATTGTAGGCGTACCATATTTTTCCATCATATCTTCAATGAGTTATGTTTTTATGTTTGGTGATATAAACATATTTTTAAACAGACAATGAAATGGTGGCTTTATAGACATAAGTAATGTGTTAGTCCAATAAAATCGAGGTACAATAGCTAATATGTGTCTTAATTGACTTTATATCAGGCATTTGATTATTATATCATCAATAAAAGAATAAGAATTGGGATATTTCATAAAATTACAATTTGAAATTTGTCAGTGAACTGATATCTATTCTGTAAGTGAACTATCTTGTCAGTAAATTGTCTTGATTCTGCTTAAAACAGTAGAAGTAGCGTCGTTTGCTGTTTGTTTGTCATTCTGTCTGACTGCCCCTCTAGATAGACATAGTATGACTCAGAATCGCAAAGGCTTTGCTACTCGAACTACCCGTACAGAAATATTGCTCAGAATACTCATCCAGAAGCATTTCATAGCTCGAAATACCCATCCACCTCAACTCGAAAAACGCTACAGTTTATACGCCCCGTAAGTGGAACTTTTGGTGTGCGTACAGTCTGTAAATGGCCATAAAACTGGGGTTAAGTTTGAAATAGCAATATGTTTGGGATATAATTACTTTTCTCTTCATGTCACGGGTTTAACATGAAGAAAATATGAAATAAAAACCATCTTATCTTGACAAAAATGTGAATTCAATGGCCCAAACCCAGGCAAATTTTACTGAGCAACAGCCGTTTCAGCAGCATTTTTATTCATAACAGCAAAATAAAACATGTATAAACGGAAATCAAGAAACATTTAAAGAGAAATTCTATATTGGAAGCGGAATGCGGATTCAATCTGTTGAATCAAATATACAAAATATGTATTTACCTCGCAAATTTCTCCCTCTGGTGAGGTGCATCCTACAACGTCCGCCATTTTTTGCTCGAAAAAACGGTCGCATAGGTACAGCCTCCGATAGCCTGGGGTAGGAGAGGGGAAAGTCAACAATTTCTCCGTCATGTTAGGGCATCCCGCACTTTACTGGGCAAGCTTAGCTAAGCGGTAATGCCCTATTTCCCCACAGACCACAAATCCTCCGAATCATCAAGAATCGAAAAAATGTTGGGATTCGTGGAGAGTTTTTTTTTTTTTTCAATCCATTCGTGATGTTCTATGATTCAGTTACAAAATAGGTAAGAAACAGTTACGAATATTCGCGGGATTCGGCTGGATTCGGCCTGAATGCCGAATTCACTGCGATGTACAATGACCTATTAATAAGGGGGGGGGGGGGGGTCAGTTCCAAAATGATTGTTCCTACAGGTATATCGCGATATTTTATTTCTGTGATATGCATCGTGATACAGTTTTAGCGATATTTTCAAATCTATTTATAGTAACCATAAGTTGTTGGAATTTGTCATAGCATTGAAGGCGATATAGATGCTTACACCTTTATATGATCTTAATGTTCTTTCAAGCCACTGGACTGGTGACTGGGGTGTATAATTTAACTATGCATTAGCTGATAGTGGATTCTTAAGTGTACATTCTGCATAAGTGAAGGCTTTTTGTGAAGCTTAAAGTAGTTATTCCATCCTTGGCAACAGAAAAGTGAATACATGCGTAAGGCGTTAAAAATATCTTGCTAATACTAATCTGGCTGTTAAATTACTGAGTATACCACTTTGTCAAAAGTTTACAAACAATATTTACAGTTAATTCAGGGGTCAAGCAATATCAGTTAATTCATTACATAGGGATAAGTTAACTATGTATTTAAACTGCTCTCTTATTTGAATAGGGAGAAGTAAGTCAGTTTAAGGAGACAACATATATTTCTCTCAAGCCCCCCCCCCCCCCACCCAGCTTATGGTCTGAGTTATTCACAATATATTTGTATTTATTTTAGTTGAAAACACAGAGGAACCATTCTCACACTTAAGTTAAATCTTGTGATACGTATCGTGATATGTATCGCGATATTCTGGTCCCGTATCGGGATATATCGCGATACGATATTTTTGCGATACCCATCCCTAGTGTCTAAAACAGCTACTTATATAGCTAGAAGAAAACAACTACGACTCTTTGACTTGGAAAAATATGGTAGTTCGGCATCAGCAAAACCACCAGCCAGGAGCTACTGACTGATCCTGATTGTGCTCCTGATTCTGCCAAATCTGTTTCCACTTCCAGGACTGGCTCTAATGTATGCGCTTGAGGGGGTAGTTACTCTAAGGGAAAGTCCTTCTACCATCTCTTCCTTGGTTTATTGCTTGTCTTAATTTCCGGATTACCCACGGATATTCATGTGGCCAATATGGCGTGGTGACTAAAATCTGCGGGTGCTTTGACTTTTGAGCTGAAACAAGACCAGTGTGCTCTTTTGCTCTGAATTTCAGAAATAATCATGAGAGTTACATAATATAGTTTATATTTTTGTTGCTGAATGAAATAAAAACAAGAAATAAATAAGTCAAATATTACCTTGAAGTTAGCCAATTTTTGCCTACCCGCTCTCCAATTTATCTCCATCGTAAATAAAAGTTTTTTACACGAACATGTAGTGTGATATGCAATCCAGCAAAACGAATTCATAAAATTTCCAAAATTTATTTCACAAGGTCACTAATCCTGCTTATTCGATAACACCTAACACTCATAAAATAGCCAGCTAGGCGTAATGTACATGTATATCAACACCTGTGAACAGGGCTACCAATCAACTGCTTTCATAGGAAAATACAAAGAATACCTTTGTTCTCCAAATAATATTTGCTTCGAGATAATTATGAGCAGAAATTCCTATGATGAACAAGCACAAGCCGATTCGTATAGCTTACATTGGGTTCTGTCTTATTGGAGGAAGTCGTTATAATTCCATGGTCGCGAAAAGCTAGCATGACCTCTGCATGGGGACAAAGCTTTTTAGTTGCTGGATAACAATGAAGTAAAACAAAAATCATGGCCAATAACGAGCAAACCACCAACATACAGCCAATCCCCATAGTGCAACACACTGAAAAATGTATGAGTAATTACTGCCATACACTGAAAACACTGGAGTAAAAATTGAGCTGATACTAGTAATCCATTAAGTTTAATTAATTTTTACTATGAATAGAACATAAAGATAAAAAATGTATTTAAAAATGAGAGTGATATTTAATAATAAAAAAAAAAGGTGGCAGCTCAGCTGTCATCTCTTTTGATACCAGCCTGAGGCAATTTTTTTTCATAGAATATGCACTCTAGATTGGGGTCAGGGGACAAAGCCCTGGTTTAGAGCATTCACATGGCTTAAACTAGCTCCCAAGACACGCAATTATTTCATTACCTTCTGAGTGTCATCTGCTGATAACCTTTGCAAACAGATTGAACCCAGATCAGGTCAGACAATATGTGGGGCCTAATCTGGATCCAATCTGTTTGACACTCAAATGGTATTCCTAAAAGAATTATTTTGAAAAAGATGATTTTGAAAACAAAAACAAAAAAGAACAACAACAGCAAAAGCAGCAGACAACATAAGAGTATCATAACATTTCCAGGGGGGGGGGGGGGGGGGGGGGCAAAGAGTTAATACAATATTTCCAGTTTATTCTTCAGAAAATCAAAGTTAGTGGCTTAAGAAACTATACTGGTTGCGCAGAGTGGTACGCGCATGCATTTTTTGCGTACACGTAGGCACTCCCTTGCCAGCTCACACTACCCATTTACTGTATTGGTGCGCAGGCTGATTTTGGACTAAGAACAAGCAGATTAATAGAAGCACACAAAGCATCGTGACGGTGGTTGAATAGTGGAAATATAATAATACAGAAACATGGTTACAAGCAGCTCACACAAATGAAAAAAGAGCTATAATAGCAGAACTTTTAATGCCGATGATGCAACCAGCAATGACCCAACGTGTCCAGCCTGATAGAGTCTCTGTCGACATTTGAAGTAAAATAAGACCTAAGACACAAAAATAAGGTCCTTGTTCTGTAATGCACTATACACTTTTGCAATCATCAGAGCAGCTTATCTCTAATTGTGCAATTGCTGTCGTGTGGCAGCTATTGTTTTGTGCCTCTGGTGAATTGGTCTGTGATTGTGGTATTTACTGGTCATCCTCACTTGCATTCTGATAAGACTGTGAGGATGTACAGGTAAGTAAGAATCAAATCAGGGAATGCAGACTCACATTGAGCAGGTCTCTAAATAATGATGCAATTCTTGCGCGGATTCAGGGATTATTGCCAGGGGGTCCAGGTCCACTTGCCAGAAAATAGCTCTGACAACGTTGTTTTTTTGTTTTTTAGTCCTCAGCTTATTTTACAGTTTTACAGAGGGTGTCCAATGGTTATTTCAAAGAAAACTATTATTTTTAAAGGTTTCAGAGGGGGTCCAACTTTTTCAAGGGAGGGGGGGGCAACTTTTTCCATGGAGGGGGGGGGTCCAATTGGTAATTTCTATAGAAACCCTTATAACTTGTGATTTTCCAGGGGGGGGGGGCGGACCCCATATCCCCCCTCTGGATCCGCACATGCGATTTCACAACTTATTTTTCTTATTTCAAAAGGAAACATTAGCTGTGGCTTCCCAAAAGATCCCTCTAAAGAAGACGATTTATTCGAGCACCAAAACAAATGTTTGGACTTATAGATAAGAAAATATTCACAGTTCTACGCTGAAAAAATGCCTATCTGGACCTATGTTATGTAATGTGACAGGGCCTCAAAACTGGATTTTAACCAGCACTATAAAAGCACTGTAAAACTCACAAGCTATATATGAGTCAGCACATGAGCTTATGGAACCTATCGCATTATCGAGCAACGAAAGCTCAGACAAGCCTGTGGATCTCTACCAAATTGCTATGATATAGATAGTGACACGAGAATACGATGATACATGCACGAATCGAGACCCGCTTAGCCCTCACACGGTTTTTGTATTTCGCTATGAAGTAGAAAGATTAGTAGACGTGTGTGTGTGTGTGTGTGTGTAAACTTACCTGTATAACTGACATGTATATTATTGCCAATGGCTATCGTATGAGGATTAGGTGCTATTGAATAAGCAAGAATAGTGACATTGTGAAATGAATTTTGGAAATTTTATATTCCGTGTTTGCTAGATCACATATTACACTACATGTTCGTGCAAAAAGCTTAAACTTATGATGAAGACAAATGGGAGAGTGGATAGACAAAAATTGGCTAACTTCAAGGTAATATTTGACTTATTTATTTTTTGCTTTTATTTCATTCAGTAACAAAAATATAGCCTATATTATGCAACTCTTATGATTATTTCTGAAATTCGGAGCAAAAGAGCACATTAGTCTTGTTACAGCTCGAAATTCAAAGCACCCACAGATTTTAGTCACCACGCCATATTGTCCACATGAATATCCTTAGAACGTATCCGAATCTATTACAATTCAGTTACATGTACAATGTCCAAGAATGCATTAGGAATTTGTTACGAATCAAGCACGATTTTTCGAATCGGGGAATTCGTGGCCAAGTTTTGAACATTTCAAATCTTTTGATCCGAAATCCCAATAGGCCTACGAATCGCAAGAACTGACTACGGGCTGTATAGTTCATTTAAGATCTTCGCGAGCTGAATACGTTTCAGCCACGAATCCAAATATTTGTCACTTCGTGGCGATTCGTGGGATTCGGGCCCTGTGTGGAATAAGGTTATAAAACAGTACTTTTTGCACATACTTTCACTTGAAACTGACAAGAACCCTTCTTGAATCAACGGATGGTGGCGCGAATGAACGTATATCTGTTGTCATGACCAATCTCAAGGAAATAATGGACTTTGGTTGGGTCGCAATGGAACTCGTGAACCCTTGATGAACAGCTGGGCTTGCCTCCGACTGAGCTACGGGACCCAATAAAATTATACTCTCATATGAATATTACCGATAGCATGAATGTGTACCACTGGATTGATATCCGTCGTAGATGCTAATATTATTCCTATTTATCCATACCAACCGCTACCATTCCAAAGGGGTGCTGTGGCTGATTGATAGAGTGCATGACTCAGAACCAAGGGGTAGCGGATTCGAGCCACACCGGCGTTACTGCGTTAGGTCCTTGAGCAAGACACATTTACCCTTGCTTAATACTGGTTCAACCCAGGAAGACCCGTCCCGCCATAGCTGAAAGATTGTTGACTAGGACATAAAGAATCAAACCAAACAAAAAAGCAAGAGCTACCATTCCACATCTTATCTTATGCTGTCCAGAAAATTAATTTATGTCTGTTCAAACATCTATGAGATAGTAGAAGAAAAAGCAAAAGATGAAGTATTTTAGAGGATTGATGATTTAGTTAAAATACATCAATATCAATTAAAAATAAAAAAAAAAAAACATATGAATAAAAAATTATATCTCATCAGACTTTATAATTGGGTCGCGACGCGAGAATCCCTGTCTTCGGTGTTTCCGGCAAAGTGAGATTCAAACCATCCTGCTTAGCTACGGAGACTTGCTAGAAAATTAAATTTTTGCTTGTAGCACATCTAGATATGATACTTTCCAATAAGCGATTAACAATGGCGCGGATGCGCTGGCTGGTCTGTGCCTTTCTTGTTCGCAACCACCAAAGACAGTGCTACTCGCGGAAGCACATATGTATCGATATCAGTTTAATCACAGCTTTGACCCCAAAGCTGTGAGCCACGCTGTAACTATGGGTTTCGTGCCCGGGTAGGCCAATCTAATTATATTTTGATTATAAATTCACATGGTTATAACTGATCCCACGAAGGTATGTCGCATACAACACTTAACCACCAACTCCCAGTCAAGGTCACACCTTTGGCTAAAACCTGGTCAGAAGCTCTTACACCCGGAATCTAATATATTGGCACAACACTTAGCCACCATCTCCCAAGTTCAAGGTAACAACTTCATCTCAGATGTCTGTCCATCGATCATACATGCCTCGAATCCTCTCTGTATCTCAATGACAGTTTAAGATATCTTCATAAAACAGATATCAATCAACAAAACACGACGTGTAATACACAAGGACTTTAACTCTGTATTACCCTTTTTTTTAAACAAAAATGACAAGTTAAAACGGAAAATTCTAGATTTTGCAATTTAATCGTGTCCGCTCTGTAATAGAAGTACCTCGCCAAATTTTTTTTTGTTTATGGTAAGACTAGAAATATTTTCTTCTAACGTGCATGGACATCGACTTTAGAATTGCTTTAATTTGTACAATTTTTGAAGCCTCTTAGGCAAACAATGTAGACCTAGAACAGACGTGTTATATAAAGCAGCCGACTTGGGTGTAATGATAAAAGGCAGTTTTTGGCGGGCTTTTTGAGGTTGCATCAGACGTAAGCCCAGTCATCCTTTGATTTTTTATGCTTGATTGTCACTCACCGAATGAAGACATGTTTTTGCATTTTTGCAGACAGATGGTGCAGATTTGTCCGCATCTTTGTTGTCTTCTGTCAATTTTAAAAACTACACCCAATATTTCAAGTCTAGCTAGCTTTTACAGCTCAAGAAGAAAATACACGGAGCGCCTTGGAGCCAGCTTGCATGCTTTTATCACTTTTCGTGCTACATCAAAAGCTATTCAAGGGCGGATCCTGTAAGTTTTGTCGGGATGCGGGGGAGGGGGACCAAGCTTTTGTAGAAAGAGTACTTGAGGGTACCCCTTCCCCTAAATCACACGCATCCTTTCCCCGATGTATGTGACTTAGATAATGCTTAAAAAGGATAATGTTCGCATACACATGAACAGAACCAATGAAAATGAAGCTTGGCTTTTTAATGGCCAAAACTTTTGATGTGCCGTAAGCGTAGCCTTATTAAAAGCTTAGGTGATGATTATCGCCCGTACTGACACAAAAAGCCGAACACTTTCTTTATCACGGGTAGGCGGCAATCGAAAACGTTAATACTATCGACGAACGTAAATCAAAAATCGATAGAAACAGTTTTCTATTGTCATTTCTCGCTCGATTGGCAATCGTAAACACCATTTCTTGCGATTTTTATCCGCGTTCGTCGATTGTTAAGAGCGTTTTCGATTGCCGCCTACCCGGTATTTTTATCAATACTGCACCAGCTTTGTGCATTGCTAGATTGTTGTTTCGTTTTTCAAATTATGAGAAAACAACTCCAGCGAAGAGAACTATAATACTGCAGGTATCCAGAATGAGAAATCTGGCGTCTTGGTTCACAAATAGTCTGCTTTTCATAGGTTTTTTGTTAGATTCTAATGATTGGATATATCATTAGGCGAGGTAAGTTTGCGAATTTTGAAAAAAAAATCATTTGTATTTCTTCTGGGTACTCAAAAGAACCGTCTAAATGAGACGTTTCTTTTGAGAATCTAAACATGTAAATAGTTGTTGTCTGCATGTCTCTTATTGTTTATCAAGAGTAGACTATCACATAAGATTAAAGTTATTATGGGCAATGTTTGCCTTAATCTTTAATGCCTGTGTGGGGCCCAGTGGCTCAATTGAAGGTTAGCTAGTTCGAGACTCACAGACGTCAGAGTCATTGTGTTGTGTCCTAGAGCAAGACACCGCAACTGGTATAAAGCAGAAGGATAAGAAATCGTCCCGATCCGACTGGGATGAAAAATATCAAAGCAAACAGACATTTTACCCGCTGCTTAGTACTGAATCCATCCAGGTAGACCCATCCCGACAAGACCGAAAGATTGTTGACTCGGACGTAAAGAGTCAAGCCAAGCAAATCAAAACAAGCAAACGAACAAACCAAACGCTCCTACTCTGTACTGTCAGGCTCAACTCTCACTAATTCATGTTAAGTCCCTTCAACATACGCTGAGCCACCCCAACCCCATCAATCCACCATATGCTCCTATTGGGAGTTTCGAAAAAGACATATTGATGTTTCGGATACAATGCTACAGTACAGGATGTACGATGCATGGGAGGATCCAGAAAATTATGTCTGGGGGTTGGGTGTCCTGAAAACTTTATTTAAGTTTTTTCACAGGGGGCAGTCCGGACCTGGCCTCCCTTTCGAAGCAATTGGACCCAAGGGGTCCTACTTCTTCTCGAGGTTGTCAATAACAGTATTTCTAAGGAAACATATAACAACTTGTGATCTTCCAGGTGGGACGCAAACCCTCTGTCCCCCACCCTCGGGACACGCACATGCGATGCTTAGCTAACAATCTGAACTCTGTAGCTCGGTCAGTTGCCTATCTGCTTAATATTCAAGCAGACATGAGATCGCACTGAGCATATTTTCATGGAGAATTGTTTCCTCTCCTGATGAGTCAATAAGACCAAGTTGCCAGTTACTTATATAAGAATGAGCAAAAGTAATGGTAAACTGCCCAACAGTAGGCTTGCATAGGAACACTGTAGTTAAGATGGCCAAAACTGTTTACGATAGACAACAAATCAAATCAACAGTTAAATTAAACGAAATCAGAGGCTATGTCTCGGCATCACTGATATAATATTGAAATAAATCTTAACTTTAATCGTAATGATAGGGTGAGATTTGCTTGACTTGTGGCAAATTTGGATGGGATTGGGCCCTTTTAGTCTTTCCCTGTCTCGTGGAGGAGTCCTAACATGGCAGAAATATTGTTGACTGGGCCGTTAAGTCTTAATTTAATCAATAAACAAGTCAGGGCTGCAGTAATAGGTCTAATTGCCTTGATATTTGATTCTAAAACCATTTACATCTTTGCAAATTCTTTCATAAAGCATCCGAACCCTTTCATAAAGAACCAGTTATCCATCATTCGAACAGGTAAAGAACCTGTTACCAAAATATGTTACTGATTCTTTACCACCAGTTTTTGGCTTGTCAATATTAGTAATTTAAAATAAGCCATATATAGTTTTACATGAGGAGAAAATTGATTTTTTTCAAACACATTTAGATTGAACTTGAAGTTGTATGCACACTATCTTTGATGGAATATGTACTTTGATAAATATACTGATTTTTTTATGGGTTTTAACAATATCTGAATATAGAGAAAGAGAAAGAATTAAACCGCTCATTAATCCCTGACACATAAACCTTCATCGTAAAGACCGACAGAGTAAAAACCATTAGCTTTTCAAGTATATGAATTAATAAAAATAAAATACTTTCGGGCTTCGAAAATCTTACGTTTAATCGGCAGTTTCCCATCACCTACCTTATACTGATTAAGGAAATCATAAAGCACCTGTAACCTTTTCATAAAGCATCATTGACAACTTTCATAAAGAATCACCCCGCACTGTGACTGAGTTAACCCCCTGTGGCACTGAAGCTGTCCGTTTTTAAGATAAAACTCTGTGAAGTTTGATAAAACTTCCATCACTTCCTCCATAGAGCCGTTCATTTTCTTGCACAATGTCCAAACTTCATGGCAATTTGGCTTATCAAGTTTTTTCAGCAACAGCAACAGGCTGTTACGAGTCCACGTGAAGTTTGCTTTCGATCTGGCTTTCTCTTTTCTATGCTGCACTTCAGGTCTTTTAGCTTCGATGACGTTATCGCTATTCGCTGTCGTTAATGCGTTGTTCGATTTAATCATTTTTTTTTAAATTTTATTTGTGTCTATAAACCTCGCTCTGCTACAATAATGTTGTCAAGACTTTGCCGATGTTGGATTCTAGCACAGAAAAGGAACTCCGATTGCGAGTTCTAAATGTTTTATTTTTACTGAAGGTTTTTAGCGAAACTATGCCCTTACGATATGGCGTCCAACTACCCAACTCTCCATAGCAACCAACGTTGCCTATACGTTTTGTACGTCGTAACGTCAAATACGTAACGTCCAATTATGAAGGTCTCTACGAAAGAAAACACTCATGTCCAGCATCACCTAGCGGACCTCTACCAAGTTTGTTCAAATTATGTCCCTGGGCTCAAATATTTGCCCGCCCACGTTTTGCATTGGCTTTTATAGAGAAAACATGAAAAAATCTTCTTGTCTGTAACCACAAGGCCTAGAGCATTGGTATTTGGTTTATGGTATCATCTAGTGGACCTCTACCAAGTTTGTTCAAATTATGCCCCTTGGGCCAAAAATGGGCCCGCCCCAGAGGCCACATGTTTTACATGGGCTTAAAAAGAGAAAACATGAAAAAATCTTCTTCTCTGAAACCACAAGGTATAGAGCTTTGGTATTTGATATATAGCATAACCCAGTGGACCACTACCAAGTTTTGTTATCCCCCAACGAAGTAGGAGGGATATAGTTTTGGCGTTGTCCATGTGCCCGTCCGTCCGTCCTCACGTTTTGTCTGTCCGGGACCATATCTCAGTACCTATTGGTCAGATTTGATTCATTCTTAGTACAAATGATAAGTACCATGGAATTTCGATATCCTATATGTTTCATCAAAATCTACCCCTTAACTCTTGAGTTATTGCCCTTGTTTTAGTACATGTATGGGCAAATTATAATGCAAAACCTATATTAGCTTTTTGGTGTGATAATCTTTTAATTTCATCAAAGCTATTATATTTAGTTACTTCTCACTATAGACCATTATTGCCCAGTGCCTGTAGATAAGCATGTCGGTGTCAAAGTTTTACACCACCTCCTTTGAACCCAACTAAGGGGTCAAAGGTCAACTATTTAAATTTCGCAATAACTAAGGCAATTGTCAATAGTTTTTGCTGAAAGTTTGCATGCATATATTCTGATTCAGATTTCAGTTCCTTAACATATTTGGCTAAGTTGTCTTGTACGTACGCTGTAATGCCACCAGAAGGCCTTCGAAAAGTTGCTTAAAAGCAGTATAACCTGGGAAACTATTTCATCAGTCTCGTCAATTTTAACCTCTGTGAAACACACAATATCAAACTTTTCCAAATGTTCAAAACAATCGGGATAAGTGGATCGTTTTCGTAGTCCACACACATTTAGAGTCGCAATATTTAATGAGCTAGTTAAGTTATTATTACCTGCTCCCCATTTGTCCTAATTTTGCGAATCTGATGGGCGGGGAGGTGGACATTGTTGCTTAAGTCTCTGTTTGGAAACTGATCTACTCTGAGCACGGGATGGGCCCCTGGTAAATGACAGCCCACTGGGTTTCTCGGTACGTTGTGGAGTTTCTGTAGAATGTTGGTTTAGGTGATGTTTGGGAAGCTGAACCATCCACAGAAATGATTATATTGGTGTCCATTTGTTCTGGCTCATCAGCAACACAGATTTTTTTTTGTCTGAATAAAAGCTGAATCAAGTTTCTTTTTGAAGCTATTTGGTGACAGGTTTCTATCTACTGAGCCATAACCATGCACAAATGATCCTGAAATTCCCGCAGAAGCGGGTGTTGGGTTCTAGCTGTCCTTGGGCTTGTTTGACGTTTCATGCTCATCCCATTCGGGGAATTGATCTGAGACTATTTGGCCATTCACAGGCAATTTGGCTGGAAATCCAATAGATAAGTTTGCAGCTTGATTACGCCTCTAAGCAGCTTTAAGATCGCCCCATAGTAGCATAAGCGCATTTTTAATTTCAACTGGATAGTTTCTAGAAACTATGTATTGGGTACCCTTAAGTAATTGTCCCTGAGAAATAATGTTTCTGTAGTAATAAATGTAATATAGTCTCGAAATGCTGCTATTATGGGACGGGGAGACTGCCTTTGTCGATTGAATCTTCCAGTCCATTAGGTAAAATTAAATAAGTGGCCTAATTAATGAGTTGGTCGCACCCCCTAGGTACCAAAGTTCCTATATATCATTTTAAAGCTAAAAGTGTGCTGAAAATGACGCAAGATGTTGTCAAGCTGTAAACCTGTGCATGCAAATTGAGAGGTACGGTAAGCGAAAAGGTGTTCCACATTTTGTGTACAGCAATTATAGGTAACCTCAAGTGTTTTCTTTTTTAAAGTTATTAGATACCGTTATGATGGTAAATATACGCAAGAGATATATTAAAGATATCCTACAAGAGCTTGGAAGCAGCTGTTATGCTTTAATTTTGTATACAACAAAGACATTTACCCTTGGTGGGTGGGGTAATTGACACCATGGCACAAATAAATTCATAAACAACTCAAGAAATTTGGAAAATACGATTCTTTTCTAAAATTTATGCATATAGCTTATCTAGCGAAACAATTTTGCATTAAAGGCTAACTTAGAAACACCAAGAGGGCGAAACTTTCATCAATAACACAATTTTCTCCCTTTGGTTAAAGACAATTTGTAAATTACCAAGCGCATGTTTTCCTCTTATTTTCTTGTTCGAAAACAAAGCGTACACACCCTCTTCGGAAATATAATGTCTGACACTCATTCCGTATGTGAGAAACATGAATTTAAAACGGACAAATAATATATCAGTAGCATGTACAAACCTCACCTCACTCTGAAAACCATTTGCCATGCCTTGAAATGTCTTAACAGTATGAATATACCTTAGTTTGCAAAGATCCTGCTTCAAACATACAATTATGCAGACCTTTAGTCATATAAGCAATCTTTCAAAATAAAAGAAAATATTTAATCAATCATATCTGAATTCATAGCCTTGAAACATCTTTAATACAGTTTCTGTTATTAACGTTACCTTATTTACTTATGTTCAATAGTTTTTATTTTGATAGATTATGTAAAATTATGGATATCAATTGCTGTATTAAGAAAATAGATTTTAAAAGTCATATGTTATTGGACTGTACTGAACAAACTTAGCATTTTTTATGTATTTTGATACATGTATTGTTGTATACGTTACCTGATCTACTTATATTAAAATATTACTGTTAACTTGCAATATTTTGATAAATTGTGTCAAATAATGATGAATATCAATTAATTCAATCTAATATTTAATGGGATAACATAGCAAACTTTGATAATGTATTATGTAACAAAGCATTTATATTTAATATGTATATGTAGCTCATTTATTCAAAACAACGGACACTCCTAAATAAACACTGTGACAGTTATTGGAAATGTAGTGGGTAATTGAATTCGTGAGATTTTAATAATATCTGTTATTCTGTAACACAACTGTACAGTTCAATCAGAATCAATTTCCGCCCTCAAAACCAAAATGGGATAGGACTAAGATTGCAAATAGACAGAACACAAAGAGGATGTTAACCAAGTCAGCACCTTTCCCAAAAGTTGGCCACTTGGCCGCTTAAACCTTACTACATTTTATTATATCATGTTGATACATAGGTTAAAATAGCAAAGAAACTGACTCCAAAAGGACCAACATAGAAAGTCACAACCAACTTACTACCTTAGGATGGTCATAGATTTACAATTACTGGGTAATTAAAGTAAGAAAGGTGGCAAAGATCAGGAATCGATACAATCAAGTACCACACCTGGCCCAGGATACCACATGGGAAAGTGACAAAAACACAATTAAACATCACAAACGAGAGCCATGAGGTCAGCCCTTTTCCAGCAGGTGACCACAAGGCAGAAATGAACAGACATGAAAGCATGACAAACACAAGATATAAATAACACAGAAGCATCGCCTTGGAACCGTCAGTAAAAATATTTTACCACTTTAACGTTTACCCAATCTTTTCTAAAGCATGTTAATAACGCCAGCCTGCAAAAGTTACCTTAATGCGTGGGGACCATTTTGTTCTGTAAGGCAGACATAACCAGGTGACTCTTACTGTTTGCTGTTACCATTTGCCCTTTTCAGTAGGGGCTATAATCATGTTACATGTTTTACAATTATTGTATTTTTATCCTCATCTAAACCACAACTGGTCAAGAAAACAATTATAGATGTATGAGAACAACAGCTTTCATTTAGTATTGTCTTCATAAAATGTTATCAATACTCTGTTTATTGGTAAAGTAAGAAAGAACCCTTAGTGTCATGCATCGTGATATCCCCAGATTTTCCATAGTCATTGGGGCTGGTGTCTTCGTTGGAAACGTCATTTAATTAAAGACCTGTGCATGTAAACAGCGGTTGGCCTTGTAAGATTATGCATTTATTTATGTGTGCCTTTATCATTTACAAATTTCCTAAAATGTCCTCGTTCATAAGTATTTAAACTAACTCTATAATGTAATGAAATGACCTAAGTCTTTGTCTCAAAGCATATTGTCAGGTATTCCAAGATATTTGAACACTACGTCTAATGACATTTATCCAAAAAAAACGTTGTTATCCTTGTTCTGGTGTGTGCACTAATTTGAACAAGCAAATTCAGAGAATTTATGTCCCCCGCCATTATTGTTTATGACAGTAAAAACGCCAGAAAAATGCCTAAGTTAAAATAGCAGAAAAAGTGATCTTCAGATCATGACAAAAACATCTGTAAAGTTTCAAAAGAATCGGCATAAAACTGTAGGAGGAGTTGCGCACACAAGGTACCCAGTATCCATTAACTTTGACAGTAAAAACGCCAGAAAAAATGCCTAAGTTAAAATAGCAGAAAAAGTGATAAAAAATAATTTGAGGATTATATCCAAACCACATGCATATCTTCAGACCATGTCCAAAACACCTGTGAAGTTTCAAAAGAATCAATATAAAACTGTAGGAGGAGATGCGCACACAAGGTACCCACTATCCATTCACTTTGATAGTAAAAATGTCAGAAAAATGGCTAAGTTCAACTGGCGGAAAAAGTGTTAAAAAATAATCTGAGGAATATATCCAAACCACATGCATATCTTCAGACCATGTACAAAACACCTGTGAAGTTTCAAAAGAATCGATATAAAACTGTAGGAGGAGTTGCGCACACAAGGTACCCACTATCTTTTCACTTTGATAGTAAAAACGCCTAAAAATGACTAAGTTCAAATTGCGAAAAAAGTGACAAAAAATAATCTCAGGATAATATCCAAACCACATGCATATCTTCAGACCATGACTAAAACATCTGTAAAGTTTCGAAAGAATCGGCATAAAACTGTAGGAGGAGTTGCGCACACAAGGTACCTACTATATTAGGGGGACGGAAGGACGGAAGGACGGAAGGACGGACGGAAGGACGGAAGGACGGAATGCCGAAAACTATGTCCCTCCGCTTTTCTTCGAAAAGGCGGGGGACAATAACCTAAAACTTGCTGTATTCATTATCGCAATTTGATGTTACTATTGATTGTGATTTACTATTCAGAACTTCTATGCTAGCCAATGAAAATTCTATTTCATTATAAGTATTATCTCCCTTTGGAAAAAAGATGCCAATTCACCTGCTGATACGTTAACGGTTTATCTGTTGAATTTCTTTGATTATGTTCGTGTAGTGTTTGTTCTGGCAATACATATATTGTGGGCTTTGTCATTACCAAATGAACTGTGCTTTAAGCTATATATTATTTAGATGGGCTAAATTAATAGCTTTTGGACTGCGCTACACCTATAAAAGAAGATAGAATATATGCGTCTGTTTCAATAGGAAGCAAAATATGAATGGTAAGTTTTTATGATATCATATTGCTGTATTATGACGAAAAAGCTACATTTGCTTGTTTGTATGCTTAAAGTACCAGTCAACAATTTTTCAATTGTGTCTAGAAAATTTCCTGCCTTCGTAGGTTGAACAAGTACTTAGCAGCAGACAAAGCGCCTTGTTTAAGGATAGAACACAGTGACTCCACAGGTGGTGAGTCTCAAACTAGCACTTCAATTCCTAATCTAATGCTTTACCAAATGAGCCACTGTGATTCACCAAAACTCATACCAAAAGACAGCTGGAATCTATGACATGATGGTATCAGAGCAACTAATATTCATTTTTTAGCGAGAAATAGGATGTTAGCATGATTAAATTACTGTTGTAATGTATGTTACAATTATGATATTATGCTATACAAATGCAAGGATGGTTGAAAATTACTTTTGTTAATGTCCATGCAAGTAGTTTTGGCAAACATAGACTGATAGCAGTGCCCCTATGAATCCATATCAACCGCTACCATTCCATATCTTATGCTAACATTCTAGTCCAGAATTTTACTTTATGCTGACTAGAACATCATCTGATTAGATAGCACAAGATATATAATTATTTAAGAGAAATGGTAAATTTAGCTCAAAGACATCAATATGAATAAAAAAACAGCAGAGTACCCGAACTAGGATGTTCTTCCCAATGACGCTGTACTTTTAGACTAGGGTGATATAGTTCTCTTGAAATTCGTCGCAAGGTTGTGCTATTTGAGTTGGTAGGAATCACACGTAAGTTTTCAATCAAAATGGATAGACCTCACACTTGTAAATTGTTAAATGAAAATCACACGGATTTTATACTACACAGCTGCTTGTTCATTAATATTGATATGACCCAACTTCCAAGGCTGTTTGTGTTCTGTTTACAATCAGCTGATCAGAGAATTTACCTTGTTTGCACTAGGCTGTGTCTTTATCGATCGTGTCACTCAGACGGCATTCAACACATGTGTAAACAAAGTTCTTATCCATCAATGTGAAGCATATTTATCCAAATTCTGTGTGATTCACAAATGTATTTATCTTAAAATGTGCAGATCAAAACCACATGCTTTCATTTGACCTCCATGTTTGTTGTTGTGAGATAGTTGCATGCTGGGTATTTAGTGTGTAACCACTGAAGCATATCCGTCAAAACATTGAGTTGTAAAATACTGTCATCCAGCGTCTCAGTACATTTTCTCTAAATCCCTATGTAAGAAAATTCTCTCATTATGACCAAAATTTAAAGAATTCATTTCTGCGCATTTTGAGGCTAAGATCAATGTGAAGTTCATTTAAGAAAGTAAAGTTTTTTGCTTCCGAAAGTGACTGACCTCTGTATTTTTAAGGCAAATTCCAAGATGGCGCTTCCCGACATCGTCCGAGCGGCATCTTCCCTGACGTTTCAGGGTCGGGATCACGTGATCCCGGGGCATTTCGCCTTGGGACTTGGGATTCCCAGAGCATTTTGGCATGGGTTCTGGGATCCCAGACTGTTTGGCTACGGGATTGGGGAAACAGGAAACTGGGAGTATAAAAGCAGACTCTTAAGCGTTCCCGGGGACTTCAGATTTTTCTTTGGTTAGGGACAGTTGCATTTTTCGTTGTCCGTGTTTTGTTTACTTTCAGACCCCTCTGTTAGATTTCTTTCAACTAAAACACATTCAGATTAGTTAATCAAGCACTTTGAAGAGGGTCTTTTGTTTATCTAACCTTAAGAAAGCATTATTGATTTTTTACTGCATTTGACGTCCGCTCGTTTTCTTAACAAGTTTAGGCTTTTCTAAAAGTTAGCCTCATCATTGTGTTAGCTAAGTTCTAGCTCATTTTTACCATGTTTTAGCACATAAAGTTCATCTTCATTTCATTTCATTGTTTTGGGGCCATAGTTCAGACCGGTTTTGTGATCACTGAAGGTGCGAGTGCGGTGTAAATCGGTTGTGGTATAATTGTAACTCATAATTTTCTACCTCATCATCCTGTTAAAAGAAATCCATAACATTGTTTTATACATTGCTCTAGTCATATAAATAACAACTCATGAAGTTTATTTAAAGTTTATTTTCATCATTAAAAGAACAAATTTTATAAGTGAACTATGTCTTTAGTCTTCATTCAATCCCATTAAGCTACCACACAAAATCAGAACACAATCATTTTAAGTCTCCTTTCTCTGAAGTTCACCCCACCCCTTATAACGAGGCCCAGACTCTGTGAGTTTAGTGCATCGTCTCAGCAGCTCAATCTCCCGCCGTTTAGACAGCCTGAGTCTAGACAGCCTGAGTCTGAGCCCGCTAATATATTGAAGAGAAGTTCTCTGCTGCTAGACCTCGGCACGTAACACAAATTGGTGGCAGCGGTGGGATCTGATATAAACAGTCAGTTCGAGTGATCTGAACCGTAATGAGCAGCGAGAACTTTCACACTGAAGCCTTGGCAGAAGAAGGCCCTGGCGAGATAGACAAAAATGCAAACGTGTGCTCTTCTGACCAAAACCAAGGGCAGGTCCCCACAAGTGACAGTACATTGACGTTAGCAAGGGACACAGTACTGCAGCAAGCAGCAGCCTCAACCCTATTACAGCTTCATAATAGAGAAACACCCCATGTTGCATACAGCGATAGTGAAACTCTCTCAAACAACACATCACGTTTTGGTACTGGAAGGTCAAATGGGGTTGACACAAATGCCAGGTTGGTCTCCAGATCATGGGATAATATGGCTTATGGCAATAGTAACATGTCTCAGCCCCCTGAAAACATGAATATGACACAAAATTCATTTATGTACTCACAAGCAAACATGCAGAACACCATGGCGGGTCTGACAAATGCTATTGGCAATCTCCAACAAGAGCACTTAAACATGCATTCAAGACAAGAAAACATAACTGGAACGTTGACGCAGGTCCTTTCCGTCTTACAAGACTTAAAAAGTGGCAATCATGCACAGGCTCCGCATCAAACAAGCGCTACCAACATGCAAAATGAGAGCTCCATACCCCATCCTTTGAGTACATCTACTAGTATAGATAGGTACCCAGGGTCTACAAGTGAAGTAAGTCAAAGGAACCACATTCCTTTCTCACGTGACCAGTGGCGCAGTGCCACATCACATGCAAGTTGAATCTGATGAAGACGATATTAGAGCTTTGAGAGTACCAGCCAAAACTGACAAAACATTGCCAAAGAAGACAAACAGAAGCAATACACAAGGTGAACAAGGTAAAGTTGAGGCAACAGGACCAAGTGACTCTATGAAAATGATCACAGAGACCAGAGAGTTACTTCAAACTTTAGTAAGTCAACTGACAAATAAAGAGAGTAGTGATACAGGTAAGAAATACCAGCAGCAGGCAAATGCAGGGTTCTCTAGAAGAGGGAAGATACAGTGTTATGCAAATCAAGAATTTGGACACATGGCAAGAGAGTGCCCTACGAAATTGGGTAAGCCAGGCCCTAACATAGGTTATGGGAGAGGAAATATACCTTCTCCAAATCAGGGTCAAATGGAAACAAGAAGAAATCCTTTAAACTAGAAAAGGCTGTCTCTGGAGGCCGCAGAGAAGCCTGTTCAATTTCTAAAGGCCAATGCTACAATGAAGCGACAAACAATGATGTCATAAAATCAATTAAGGTCACACGAAAGTTGCCAGATGGTGTTTACATTCGTGGTTCAGTTCAGGGGTACCCACTTTTATTTACCACAGATACTGGTGCATCAAAGACAATTATCTCAAATCGAGTCTTTGAGTCATTAAAGCCAGAAGATAGACCAGAGTTAGAGAAAACATCAAAGCTGGTAGGTGCAAGTGGTGTAAGTATAAAAGAAAGAGGAAAGGGTACATTCTGTTCCAAGCTAGGTTCAGTTAAGATGGAAGTAGAAGCTATAGTAGCAGAGATAGATGATGATGGGTTGTTAGGAGTAGACATATTACAAAATGGTAAGAATGGTCCAGCAGATTTACTAATGAGCAAAGGGGTTCTGATGATAGATAAGAAAGAGATCCCAATCATTCAAGTTGGAGTCAACAATAGGGTAAGAAAAGTGACAGCCGCTGACCATTTTGTTATACCTGCTCAAACAGAGTGTGTTATTGATGTATATATTGAAAGGCGGGAATATGATGACTTTTCCTCTGAGAAAGAATATGTTGTTGAACCAACAGACCACTTTCAAGCTGAGTATCCATTACAAATGGCCTCTACATTAGTAGACATAAACAGAGCATGTACTTGCAAGGTAAGAATGCTAAATCCTTTCCCCACAGCCATGTCCATAAAACAAGATGCTGTGATAGGAAGAGCAGAACCAATAGAAGGTATTCCTATTGTAATTACCAATGAAGAAGATTCTAGCGAAACTGAGAATCATGTGGCTGTCAGACGAATCAAGTTTGTCACCAGTGAGCATGCACAATCACTTCCTGAATATAAGGCAAGGAGAGTACAAGCTGAAGACAGTACTGAGATTCCTTCTCACCTGGTAGATCTATATGAGAAGACATCTCAAGGACTGAATGATGAGCAGAAGCAGAAGGTAGCAAATCTCTTAGGTAGATTCAAAGATAGCTTTTCACGTGATGAATGGGATTTGGGTTTGACCCATCTAACAGCTCATGCTATTAAAACAGAAGGGGCAGCACCAGTTAAGCAACCACCAAGAAGAGTTCCAATGGCCTATGCTGAAGAAGAAAAGAAGGCAATAGAGGACTTGAAGGCGAAGGGGGTCATTAGAGAGAGTTCATCTCCTTGGGCAAGCCCAATTGTTTTAGTCAAAAAGAAAGATGGAGGAGTCAGGCCCTGTGTTGATTATCGAAAGGTAAATGAATTGGTCAAGCCAGATGGTTTTCCCCTGCCAAGAATACAGGACTGTCTTGATGCTGTGGCTGGGTCAGAACTATTTAGTACATTTGACTTGACCAGTGGGTATTTTCAAATACCATAAGTAGAGGAAGATATACCTAAGAGTGCCTTTGTATGTAAGTACGGACACTACGAAATGACCCGCATGCCCTTTGGCCTGAATAATGCCGCCTCAACATTTCAGAGAACAATGGAGATGGCACTATCTGGGTTACAGTGGATTACGTGTCTTATATACATTGACGATATCATTGTCTTCGGTAAGAATTTCGAAGAACACATGAGTAGAGTAGAGGAAGTCTTTGAGCGAATTAAGGCAGCTGGTCTTAAGCTCAAACCGCAAAAATGCCAGATGCTACAGAGAGAGGTAGTTTTCCTAGGTCATACAGTATCAGGTGATGGGGTAAGACCAAATCCAACTAACATTGCAAAAATAGCATCATGGCCTAAACCCAAAACAGCCAAGCAAATTAAGCAACTAGTCGCCATGGGTTCCTACTATAGAAGGTATGTCAGAGATTTTGCCAGCATTGTAAGACCAATGATAGATCTGATGAAAAAGGGTAAGAAATTTGTCTGGACAGAGGCATGTGATAGATCATTTGAACAAATGAAAAAGGCCCTACTGAGTGCAGATGTAATGGGTTATCCATTAAATGAAGCTGGTGACTTCATTTTAGACGTGGATGCCTCAGACATAGGTATTGGAGGAACCTTACACCAGATGCATGGAGATCGAGAAAAGGTAATTGCTTATGCAAGTAGGTCCTTAAATAAGGCAGAAAAGAACTATTGCATAACAGAGAAGGAGTTATTAGCCATTCGCTACTTCATTGAATACTACAGGTAGTATCTCCTAGGTAGGCGATTCAGAGTTAGAAGTGATCATCAAGCACTGATCTGGTTGTTCCGTCTAAAAGAGCCAAGAGGTAAGATTGCCAGATGGCTAGAGATATTAAGTCAATATGACTTCTCAGTTGAATACAGGCCAGGAAAGAAACAGGGTCATTGTGACGCCCTTTCTAGGTGTGAGAATCCTAGAGACTGTGAATGTCCTGAGCAGGACACCAGTGAGCCATTAAAATGTGGACCCTGTAAGAAGTGCATTAAGAGGGCTCAAGAAATGATGCATACCAAGTTTTATCAAGAACTTATGGCCAACCAAGAAGAGCAGTCACTTTTGGTAGAGGGTCAAAAAGGTGAGTTTATAAATGTAAAGTGTCTGAGAGAAGTTTCAGAGGTCGCAACTACTTCTCAAGGTACCACAGAGCTACCTGAATCAAAGCAGGAAGGTATCATGACATTCTGGGCTAGTACTAGACCTAAGGAAGAATTAGGTAAGCTACAAAGAGAAGATCCAGACATCGGGCCAATCCTCTCTGCTAAAGTAACAGGTAATAAGCCATCAAGTCAGGATATGGTCACATGCAGTCCAGCAACCAGACACTATTGGATCTTATGGGACTCCCTTGTTGTTTATGATGGCATTCTTTTGAAAAAGTTTATCAAAAGAGATGGTTCTGGTGAGTATCTTCAATTCATAGTTCCTCTGTCATTGAGAAAGGAGGTACTTTTCCAGATGCACAATTCTCTTGTGTCGGGACACTCGGCTGCAAGAAGACTAAGGAAAAGATCCTCCAAAGGTTCTATTGGTATTCCCTAAAAGATGAAGTAGTTTTGCATATACAGAAGTGCGATACTTGCGCTGCAGATAAGCGTCCACCGAAGGTACCTAGAGCTCCAATGGGCAGTCTGAGAGTAGGGGCACCAGGAGACTGTATTGCCACAGATTACTTGGGACCACTACCAATCACTGATAGGGGCCACAGGTACATTTTGTTGTTCACAGATCATTTTACCAAAAACGTAGAAGTTATTCTGGTAGGTGACATGACTGCAGAAGTCTGTGCACAGAAACTTCTAAACGAGGTAATCTCTAGATGGGGATGTCCACTGTCGATCCACAGTGATCAAGGTAGGACATATGAAAGTTGTGTCTTTAAAGAACTATGCAGAATGCTAGAGATTAGAAAAACAAGAACTAGTGCCAGAAACCCAAGAGGGAATGGGCAGGCAGAACGCTTTAATCGGACTCTACTGAGGATGATTAAAGCCTATCTGTGTGGCGAGCAGACTGAGTGGGACTTGCACCTAGGATGTCTGGCTGGAGCCTACTGTGCAACTCCAAATGAGTCTACTAGACTTACCCCTAATATGCTAACCATGGGCCGTGAGGTAAGACTTCCAGCAGAGTTAGTATTTGGCAGCACAAATACTTACAATGGAGAAGAAATTACCACATATGGAGATTATGTCGATATTTTAAGAACAAAAATGCAACGTGCCCATGAAATTGCACGCAAATATATGGCTACTGCTTCAAAGAGAAGTAAAGAGCTTTATGATGTAAAAGTTGCTTTTCATAGGTATCAAGAAGGAGACGTAGTATGGTGTCTTATGGAGGTAAGAAAAGTTGGTGTAACACCAAAATTAGAATATGTATATGAGGGTCCTTTTCTAGTTAAGAAGAAGCTATCAGAGCTGGACTATGTCCTTCAGTTGGACCGGTCAGGGAAAGAGCGACCTGTACACCACAATAAGCTGAAACCATATGAGGGAGATCATCCGCCAAGGTGGGTGGTGAAAGCAAAAAGACAGCTTTCAAACCACAGAACGTCTCAGCAGTAAGTAACAGAAGCAACTGATGTGTCTCAGTAGACATATCAGATGAAGAGTAAGAGGAGGGGGATTAAAACAATTTTATTTAAGGTATGATAATAATGTCAGTCATTGGTTAAAAAGAGAGGGATGTCATGTCACAAATCAATTATTTGACGAGGTTTAGTAAGATGGATGAGATGTTTAGCTATTTAAGGTAAGAGTTGGCAAGCTAAGAGACTTGAAGAAACTGGTAGAACTGAAGCTCAAAACCCAAGCAAAGGTAGAGATCAAGAGGAGGAATATGGGAGCAGAGGTCTAACATAGTACGGCGAAGCTCAGAAAGTTACAGTGTGTGTAAGATAGTACAGTAGTACAAAAGAGTACACCTGACAGGAAGAGATCTTCAAGGAGAACAGGGTACAGTACGGCAGCTTGATGTAAGACTCAGATAGAAGCGGGAACAGTTTTAAAAGCGGAACAATAAGTATGTTAGAAAGGGGGCCCCATATGCCTTAAGGGATTCTATAGATGAAGGTTTTGAGAGTTCAAGGGTTGATGAAACACCAGTTTAGGCTAACTGTAGTTACACCTTAAAGTAATCTGGAAAACCGCCACATAAATGCATCGAGGTTTCTTGAACATCCGCCATCAGTGATCACTTATAAACCGAGCTATGGTCTGTAAGAGAGAATAAATAGTAAGGAAGGGTGACATGTCATTTCAGATCAAGATGGAGATGACTATGTTAAGCATGCTATACAGTAGAGAAGCAATTGAGAAGGCTAAGAAGAGGGGCAGGGCATACATGTGTCTGGTGTGCCATCGCCAAACTGGAGAGAAGCGTATTAGCGAGATTGGACCGATGGAAGATCATATCCTTAAGACGCACGTGAGCAGAGACAGGATTCCGTACTACTGTCGCCTATGCACATTCAAATGCCAAACAGCCCATCAGATTAACCACCACTTTAGTCATTATTCTAGACATGTGACGGCAGCCAGGCAGATGGGTATTACTAATCATCAAGAGTGGATTGAAGCAAGTACCATACCATACAAGATAGGAGAGACGGACATGCTGAAGTTTTCTCAAGAAGAGAGTATGCTGTTTTACCTGAAGAAGCAGTCGGGAGAGTCTTCACCAGCTTTGTCTTCAGCGGCACAGACGTCTACAACCGTTCCTGCTCAACCCACTGGACAACTTAGTTTTAACTCACCACAGCCACAGTACTTGTCAGCCACACCTATTGTAGCAGGACAGCATACTGTCCCTACATTTGTTCCTGAGAATCAAGATACCAGGATGGACCAGCCCACAAGGTGCCCTACAGCGGTTGCAGGACAGCATACTGTCCCTGCAGCGGTTGCAGGACAGCATACTGTCCCTACATTTGTTCCTGAGAATCAAGATACCAGGATGGACCAGCCAACAAGGTGCCCTACAGCGGTTGCAGGGCAGCATACTGTCCCTACATCTGTTCCTGAGAACCAAGATACCAGGATGGACCAGCCTACAAGGTGCCCTACAGCGGTTGAAGGACCCCTGAAGTCAAGTACAGCGGTTGTAAACTCTACTATGGCAGGTTTTCAGCAGTTTACTCCCTTATCAACACCCAACTTGGTACCAGTGACAAGTCAATGGATGGAGGAGCCTACACCAGCTTACTGGACACCACTACCTGCTACCATCCATGAGCCAAGCACACTCACACTGTCAGGGATGATGGGGACAGGTGTAGCAACTACGCAGAGTCACCAAAGTCCTATATTTACTGGTAGCTCATTGCAATCTTTTCGTCCGATTAGAGCGAGCCGAGAATCCTGGGCCAGTTCTGTATTGAACACTCCACCAGCGCCAACTGTACAGCCATCACCAGCAGCTTCCCTGGAATGTGCTTTTGCAAAACCAGCTCAGCTAGTCCTTGGCGCTGCAACTATCGTGTCTGAAGAAAACCTGCATCACAGCAACGCTAGTCATCAGAGGCCGCAAGGGCTTTCCAATACACAGGGAGTTGAGAGTGGAAACCAGTCAAGACCACAATCCACTGCCACCACAAGAGTGCAAGCTGAGGACAACTCACTAACAGCAGCTGGAAGCAGGCCTGAAGAAACAGTACCCAATCCTTCTTCCAGATTAGCTGACATGGTTAGCCAACAGGGAGCTACATCACAGGCAGCAGACACTGAAGGTGCAGAGGAAGTGGTAGAAGACTTGTTGCCACAGCTGATGCCAGGAGAAGCAGAGCTGAAGCCCGTAGATGGACCCCAAACAAATGCTTCAAAACGCAAAGTACAAGCAGAGGCCCTAACTATCGGAAAGAGAAGGAAAAGATCAGCTACAGTAACTTTGGCAGATGAGACTAAAGATGGACAGATAGAACATGACCAAACTAAAACAGACCAGGGCATTGACTGGGAAAGCATTGGCAGAAAAGTCCAAGACAAGGGAGAGCCGACGGTAGAAGTAAGTCTCGTTGCCATGAACGGACTAGTTGCAGCACTGCAGAGCGGGAGCAACCAACTAGCCAGAAATGAGAAGTCAGGAGAGAGAACAGAAAAGGCGTTGACAGAGATAGCAGGAATACTAGGAAAGGTGGCAGATTCACTCAACAGACTCAAGAATGCGGTTGAAGAAAACACTAAAGAGCAAAGGAGAAGAGAAGAAAGATATACTGAGATTGAGAGGAAAAGAGAGGAAGAACATATAAAAGATCGGGAAGCGGAACGCAGGAGAGAAGATAGAAGGAGAGATGCAGAAAAGAGAGAGCCAGAAGAAATCAAAAGATTATTAATCGAATTGAAATCAAATGAGAAAAGGAACAAAGATGAGAAAGAAGAGAAAGAAAATAACAAACTGTCAAGAAAGTCAGTATTGACAAGAGTTTATACAGAAAACACAATTAGAGACCTCAGCAAGAAGAAATAAAGATCAACTGACTGGCTCAACATGATCATAACATTGTGGATGTGGGCAGATAAAACCAATATTACATCTTACCCAGCATTGGGGTGGATAATGAAGGGACCAGCATTGGATCGAAGTAGGGATAAATGATGTCAATTATTGTAGCGGAACTATACATTCCAGGATATTTGATGTTTGTCGAATGATGGAAAGTTCAAGAGTAATAGTGATATTCAATTTTAAATGAACATGATAATTACTAGGCTTAGATATGGACATTCCTTAAATATGGACATTCCATAATCATAATCATTACTCAATTGATAGTGACTCAGTGAAATTTAAGTGATAAATGATCAACAATATGTTCAAAAGTGTGTTTTAAGGTGGAAAAAAAAGTGCTTGCATTTAAATTTTGTTACCCTGATGATAGCTTGATTTTATAGCATTGAATTGATAGGGTGATTATTTGCTACAGGTTGCTTTAGTGCTTGTAGTTAATATTCACTTTATTAGATTCATGTTATGATTGGGAATCCAGTCATCATTCAGAGTGACTTAATTTCTTAAGGAATTTTGAATGAATAGGAAACTGAATATTATCATATTATTAAAGTAAGTGGTGATTGAAATATTAATAACATTCCAAATTTCATATATTAAAATGTGATCTCCAAATATATATAAAGTCTGATCCAATTTATCAATTTCACATGTGTGCATTTGATAAAGTGATTCAGGGTTCCCTTGTGATGAGTGGTAATATCATAATATCACTGACAATGTTAATTTGTCTGGGTTTTTTTTTATTAAGCAAGTTTCCTTTGCTAAGGCTAGCTTTTGTGGCATATGAAAGAGCTTAAAGGTTCAATTGTTACATAAAATTAAGTGTTGAAACCTAGTATATGCCAGTAATACTGGATTTTGACAAACATAAGGTTGTTATTTTATTCACATATAAACTTGACAAAAAAAAAGTGAATATGCTTCCAGTGATACATATATAGTAGATGTCCATTTTGTGGCTCCTATTATGTTCAATATTTGGTCTTACTACAGAGTAAAAATCAAGTACTGAATATATTTGGTGCCGTTATATCAGGATATTTCAATTCCTGTCTCATATTTAAAATTGTACTTGGAAGTTGAATTACTTTCAGAACTTTTGTTCATGGTCATTAGATGGAACATAAATGACCCTGGAAGGGGGTAATGATATGACCCAACTTCCAAGGCTGTTTGTGTTCTGTTTACAATCAGCTGATCAGAGAATTTACCTTGTTTGCACTAGGCTGTGTCTTTATCGATCGTGTCACTCAGACGGCATTCAACACATGTGTAAACAAAGTTCTTATCCATCAATGTGAAGCATATTTATCCAAATTCTGTGTGATTCACAAATGTATTTATCTTAAAATGTGCAGATCAAAACCACATGCTTTCATTTGACCTCCATGTTTGTTGTTGTGAGATAGTTGCATGCTGGGTATTTAGTGTGTAACCACTGAAGCATATCCGTCAAAACATTGAGTTGTAAAATACTGTCATCCAGCGTCTCAGTACATTTTCTCTAAATCCCTATGTAAGAAAATTCTCTCATTATGACCAAAATTTAAAGAATTCATTTCTGCGCATTTTGAGGCTAAGATCAATGTGAAGTTCATTTAAGAAAGTAAAGTTTTTTGCTTCCGAAAGTGACTGACCTCTGTATTTTTAAGGCAAATTCCAAGATGGCGCTTCCCGACATCGTCCGAGCGGCATCTTCCCTGACGTTTCAGGGTCGGGATCACGTGATCCCGGGGCATTTCGCCTTGGGACTTGGGATTCCCAGAGCATTTTGGCATGGGTTCTGGGATCCCAGACTGTTTGGCTACGGGATTGGGGAAACGGGAAACTGGGAGTATAAAAGCAGACTCTTAAGCGTTCCCGGGGACTTCAGATTTTTCTTTGGTTAGGGACAGTTGCATTTTTCGTTGTCCGTGTTTTGTTTACTTTCAGACCCCTCTGTTAGATTTCTTTCAACTAAAACACATTCAGATTAGTTAATCAAGCACTTTGAAGAGGGTCTTTTGTTTATCTAACTTTAAGAAAGCATTATTGATTTTTTACTGCATTTGACGTCCGCTCGTTTTCTTAACAAGTTTAGGCTTTTCTAAAAGTTAGCCTCATCATTGTGTTAGCTAAGTTCTAGCTCATTTTTACCATGTTTTAGCACATAAAGTTCATCTTCATTTCATTTCATTGTTTTGGGGCCATAGTTCAGACCGGTTTTGTGATCACTGAAGGTGCGAGTGCGGTGTAAATCGGTTGTGGTATAATTGTAACTCATAATTTTCTACCTCATCATCCTGTTAAAAGAAATCCATAACATTGTTTTATACATTGCTCTAGTCATATAAATAACAACTCATGAAGTTTATTTAAAGTTTATTTTCATCATTAAAAGAACAAATTTTATAAGTGAACTATGTCTTTAGTCTTCATTCAATCCCATTAAGCTACCACACAAAATCAGAACACAATCATTTTAAGTCTCCTTTCTCTGAAGTTCACCCCACCCCTTATAACGAGGCCCAGACTCTGTGAGTTTAGTGCATCGTCTCAGCAGCTCAATCTCCCGCCGTTTAGACAGCCTGAGTCTAGACAGCCTGAGCCTGAGCCCGCTAATATATTGAAGAGAAGTTCTCTGCTGCTAGACCTCGGCACGTAACAATATTATTGTAGAGTGAGCCATTAAGCTATCAATATCCGTCAGTGGAAAAGCAAGGGTGATTTATTAATCATACATGCTACCTTTACTCCTATCTCGTATTGTAAGGTTTGAAGTTGCATAGTCCATATAGTACATATACGTTATATGTTAAAAATGTATTATACATGTGACACTATATTGCCATATAACCTTTCCTTCAGATAAGTATTGACCCAGCACTTGGCCTTGTAAACACATGGGTAAGGTATACTCTGGCCTGGCAGTTGACATTATTCAAAGGCTTCCACCAATGTCATCAAGCCAGCAAACTCCATTGACGAAAAACATTCTCATCCATTATGAATGTTTATTACTTATATGGTCTACCCTATACTTGATTCACATACATGTAGTAAGGTTTGTAGTTTCCACAGTATATATAATAAGTTACATAACCCTATTATACACATGACACCACTAAGCCACAGTATAATTAGCAGGAAGCTAATGTGTATTTTGTTTCAATTTAGAACTAACACTGAACACTGACTCCTCCTTATGAACCCTTCCAAAAGTAAAACCAAGGTACTTTAGCATGGCTATCCCTGCACCCTCCCAGGTTACAAAGGTCTTATGCATTAGTTGTTGCCAACAGTGTGTACATTGATCAAAGGCTACAGACGTGGTACATGATCATGGTCTACATTGTTTACTTATATTCAACAAATGCCTGTCAATGCTGGTGATAAACATGTTATTAAGTGTAAAATCTTGATTGTATTTTCTTATCGATAAGTTTTAACATACGAGTTGGAAGCTCAACAGAACTGTCTTATTACCACATTTCTTTTAGAACCCACAACAGATGTTTAGGCCGATGAATCAGACCCGACATATGTATTCCAACATGTTATAGGTCATGATATTGTTTGTATTTAGGGTTTCGTAATGTGAAAAAGCAATCCATGCTAATTTCGAGGGCAAATCTGACATTCTCAATGATAAACAACATTGAATAATATAGACTAAGCAAGTGAGTTTGTGTTTCCATCCCACTGACAGCTAAGGTCATATTGAGACTGTGCCATTACAAATTGTAGAAGGTGAAGTTGAACTTGGGACACCTCGGTACAAGGGGTTTATCCACTACACTAGGGCGACACCTATTAATTGAGATTGCTGAAATTCAAATGTATACAACGCTGTGGTTAGAGTCCGATTTTGACATATGAAGGAACAAAGATTAAACCAGATGTGAATTGTTAATCAGATTGTAACAGTTACGTTTAGAAATACATACTGCCAATACTATCAAAGTGCAATGGATATTTCTGGTGCATTTATTCCAATTAACTTATCAAGTGCTACACCATAGAATCTCCCAATCTTTGATCCTTAAGGCACTAGGCCATACCATTATGATGATGCAGTGAAACTCAATGGTTCATTATGGTGTAATCTACGTTACATTTTCAACTAAGCCCCCAAACAATTATTGATATTTTGTTAAGTAGTTTCGTTTGATACAAGGGTCATCCAATAAGTTCTGACAATGGTCTCATATCTCAAAAACTGTTAATTTAATCAGAATTATATTACCCATTACATGTGGCCATGGATGTTGCCTACTCTTGTTTGAAATATGGAGTTTTTATCATAACCTGATCCAATGCTATACAAATTTGTAAACAGCACTATGAGAGCCCATGGTCGCGAAAATTCACGTTTTTCACTAATTTTTGCTGGGGGTAGAGTTAGTTTAATATGCGGTATATTTCTTTGGAAAGTTTTATTAGTGGTTAGTGATGTTGTCTGAATATACATTTGACCCATAAACGCAAATACCACAATGACATTAACGTAGTTGCTTTGAACGTCCTTGGTTGCTAGGCAACAACAGAAAAATATTTTTTGCCTTACTTTAAGCGTTGATTAGAAAATAGTATATGTTGAACACTTATATAAGCAATTACGATCAATTTTCATATTAATAGACACATATTTTGATAAATCTGTTCTATAGTCTTCTTAAAAAGTGGAAAATAATAACTTTCAATAAATGCTTTATACCAAAGATAATACACTATTAGAACAACCCATATACAAAGAAAATATTTCTGGCAAAATCTGTGATATATCATAATCAAAACCCTGCTAACTCCACAGTCACAACCTAAACCATTATCTAAGCTGTTCAAAATCAACATACATACTGTCATTATTTATCTATATAAAAAGTTTAAAAAAGTAGTTTGTAATTTCTTAGAAATTTGGGCATATATATTGCATATAGTGCCCCGTCCATGGCCCTTTACCTTGTGCTCTTTGGTTGCCTAGCAACCTTAGCGATGGCAACATGGAAAATATATGAACCTGTGATCCAATTCCCTATATTCTAAATAACATGTGAAGATTATTGAAACACATCATAGAGAAAAGGGTTTTGTTTTATGGGGTCATTGTCATAACATATTGGATGACCCTCGTATATTCTTCAATAAATATTTTCGGTTAAAAAAAGATGTATCTAAAATACAATTCAATTACCATTTCAAAAGTGCTTACAGCTTGCTTCTATCACAATTTATAAACTCTTTTATGTTACAACCTCGAAGAAAAAGTTATGTAAGTTGGGAACATTTTCATTTTAAAATAAAGCAATGCATGTAATCCTATCTGTATGCTTAAAATATCATATATATGAGTATTTCATTGATAAAAATGAGAATTAGGGGATATTTTAACATTGTCCCTGGTGTAAAATCAATTTTGTTGTTTGATTGAAAATAAGTAACGAATGTTACAAACGTCAAGGCATTCTGTATAGTGCTTAATAACGTAAATAATACATCACAGGGGTAATATTAATTTCAAAGCTGACCTTTGCATTAAATCCAAATATAAATATGAGTTTGTATGAAATAGAATTGATGAAATAGAATTGATTAGTTCATATACAGAGGAAGGTTATGTCAAATTGTCAAAGCATATTTGCCTTTGGGGCAAATGTTTTTAACATTTGAAAATTACAAAATATACCAATTTGGCAAAATTTATAGATTTAAACCTCACTAGCAAAAAAGAAATATAGCTCTTAAGTAATAACGTATAAGGGACAAAGTCCAAAAAGGACAAAACGGTTAACATAGCGTTTATTATCATAAGGTACTATGTGTGTCTAAAATGTTGTCAAAGACAGTTTAAAATTAAGTCTTAAATGGTAAATTGTAAAGTGAATTTAGTTTTTTGTAATACTTATCCAAAGACTGATAGTACTAAATGTATCTAGAATAGTGTAACGGATGTAACAGCTATAAAAGCTAAATAAAAGAATCAAAATTATACTGCTAGTCACATACTTTCAATCTCAATATCAAACTGATATGTAAGAATAACCAACAGTTGATTTATCTACTATAAATGTCTATTGCTTTTAGGGTAGTGTATCAAAAATAGTAAGTGAGTATGATCAGGAAATACCACGATCACAAACTGCAGACAACCCCGTGGCACCGCGAGGAACTTCACTCACTCAGTCTGAGCCCCCCAACCATCACGAGATACCAGGAAGACAAGATAAGCAAGCCAACCAGCTCTCTCTTCCCCATCAAGATGATTGCAATACTAGAATGGACATAAAGTAATGTACAACGAAACATAGAACAATTACAGACTCCCACAATGGGAGTAACAATAAACAAAAGTCAACAACAACAGAACCATCGCCTTAGAACGGACAGCAGTCTATTTAAACTCTGCTATTTAATTATTTTGTGGCTTATGCAAAGTGGTTTTAGATAATCAAAGTGTATAAAATCCCCTTCAGATATATTTTGGCAGCCCATGGTCTAGTGATAGCACAACACTAAATAGTGGTATAAAGTAAGTAACGTATATAACGGTAGTACCATATACTTAGGCTGTTTTAACTCATAACACCTATTTGCAGTGCTTAGTCAAGTGATTTAAGGCAATTAGCATGATGATAAATAAAATTTAGATATAGTTTTGTACTTGCATAAAAAGATATGTAGCTGTTATAGGGTATTAAATGTACATTGAATCGAAGTTAAAAGTAGCCACCATACAATTTTGGCTCCCGTTCAGAAAGTAAAAATTGCTCTCACAAAATTTGAATTCCATAAAAAGGTCCAAGGCTTTGTCAAGACTCTGCAAATTGTGTCATTTCAAAATGACGGGTAGATCTTGCACAGACAAGGTCCGAGTAAAGGTATCCTCATTTCAAAAAGTCACAGTTTTAAGTGTGATATATAATATTCATCAGATACGTTATCCATTTGTATTTTAATTAGTTTGAAGATGTTTATAACAGCTGTGATATAAGATGAAAAGAATCAAAAGTATTTTTGACAATTGAACACTCCATTTCTCTTCTACGTTAACTAAAAGACAGCCACGGTCAACAACTTAAAGGATTTTAGCTTAACCATGTAGTTTGCATACTCATTTTGCACTGCTCTGTACGCTTTATTATCTGCGACACAGCAGTGCAATTTTCAGGGGCTCTTCATTATGCATTGGCGTCACTGTTCGGCTTAAAAATTAAAAGAAATCTTAACAAATGCCATTTAAATGACCTTTAAACTTTCAGGTTGAAATCGGAAGCGGATACCAAATTAGTAAAAAAATATCGTTAGAAAATGGGCTCATCATTTTGCATGGTGTTTTGTCAAACATTTAACATAAAGTAAAACACATACAATGGTTTTAGTATGTGCAGCTGATCATTTCGGAAAATATCGTAAAATTATCAATTTTTAAAAATTCATAAAAAACTGTCATAAGCAAAATGTCAAGTGTTTTGGGGTTTTTTCAAAGTAAGTAAGGGTGCAAAGATCAGGAATCGATAAATCAAGTACCACACCTGACCCAGGATACAAATGGGAATGTAACAAACTCACAGTAAGACACCACAAACGAGAGCCAAGAGGTCAGCCCTTTCCCAGCAGATGACCACAAGGCACATATAAACAGACGCGTACAAAGGCATAGCAAACACAAGACAGAAAAAAACATAAAAGATCAAGTCGAATAGGCAGGTTTGCAATCACCTGTACTTGAATTTGATAAAAACTGCACTGAAAACGCTTATTTTCTTCAAAAATTTAATTTTTGCATTTTTGAACCCTTAAATCGTGAAGTGATAGAAAACTCTTCCAAAGCCCCGCTTAGCTTTAGTCCATTACAATGCACATACTTGGGCAAAAATTCATTTCAATATCACTAGGGCTTAGTCAGAAAAAAAGAAATTGAAAAGTGGCTACTTAGAGCTTCGGTTCAGTGTAGTTAACATGGCTGTTACACAGTCCAGAGGCCTAGATCATGTGTCAATTTACGTGTGGTTTAGTGTAGTTTTAGAAAATCCTTATTAACTAGATTCCCTGTGAAGGCAGGAGGTCTTTTTGCAACTCCGGGTCTAGAAGTCATTTTAAGAATTTCAATATGGCTGCAATGGTGGACATACATTCTTTTGCAAAACTTCACATCAATATTGCCAAGATGCCTTCCACAAAAGCACTGTTCAAAACAACATGGTTTTTAGATGAAATTTGAAGAATTAACAAAATTCTGCCATATAATATACCAGAACAGAGCCATAATCACAAATCTAAGACACCATATGTGTCTAAATTTTAATTTATCCCTTATGTCTCCTACCATACCGAGCTTCATTTAAATCCTAAGTGCGGTTTGTGACAAATCTTTTGAAGAAATTTCAATATAGCCACCATGATGGTTATTTTGCAAATAAGAATGTGAGTGTTTCAGCAAATCTTATCTTTTGCTGGCCTGATGCCTCGCATGATTTCAGCTCAATTAACTGATGCTGCTAGAGTAGATGTAGAATATATTAAGTTAATGACTAATACAGACTGATAGCAGATCAATAAATGACAACATGGCATATCATTAACTGACTTCGGTCAATACTAGATGAGCTGGAACCGGTTTAAGCCTTCCAGTAAAATATTTTAACTGACCATTTCAAGGTGGTACTTCTTTTGTGGATCATTTGTGTTATTTATGTTTTGTGTTTGTCATGCTTTCGCGTCTGTTAATTGCTGCCTTGTGGTCATCTGAAGGGAAAGGCTGACTTGTTGGCTTTTGTTTGTGATGTTTATTGTGATTTTGTTACTTTCCCATTTGGTATCCTGAGACAGGTGTGGTACTTTATTGTATCGATTCCTGATCCTTGCTGTCTTTCTTACTCTGGCAAAAAAAAAAGAGTGTGATTCAATCTATTTTGCTATCGTAGATTCAAGTGTGACTCCTACCTACCTGTGTGATTCCTACCATCGTCTCCCATTGCCATTTTCACCTCCAAGGAATAGCAATCTTTTTTTTTTTAATTTGAGGAAAGCTGATTACTATTCACTAAAGGCAATGACCGAAATGTATGAATGAGCCTTAGATTGAATAAATTAGCTGATTAGCTTTCGTCATGACCCTGTACTGACAAAAGTGTGATTCCAGCCATTTCTCTCCGGCAGACTTTCAAGTTTTCACAATAACTGCATTTTTAGCTGAAAATGTTAAAGATAGAATGATCCCCTATATATCCCCGGTACTCTGCACTTAGTGTCCTTTCTGAAATCGATCTAAAAACCCACGAAAAAAAGCCTGACTAACCTTGAATCGATCAGAAAACCTTCCTTAAATGTGAGATAACCAATTGCCTATCACGTGTTTGGCCACCCTGTAGTTAGTGGTACAGGGGGACAATCACGTGATACACAGTTGATAATCTCACAAGTTTTGTTTACCTCTTGCGTTCGGTTGAATGTGTTTTTGACAATTGTTTTCCTGGTTTTTGGTAGAGTGCAGAAATGACACCTAATTCAGAGTACCCAGACTAGGATGTTCTTCCTTATGACGCTGTACTTTTAGACTAGTGTGGTATAGTTCTCTTGAAATTCGTCGCAAGGTTGTGTTATTCGAGTTGATAGGAATCACACATAAGTTTTCAAACAAAATGGATAGGTCTCACACCAGTAAATTGTTAAAATGAAAATCACATGGATTTTATACTACACAGCTGCTGTTCATGAATATTATTGTAGAGTGAGCCATCCAGATAACAATCTCCGTTAGTGGAAAAGCATATTCACCCAACAAGGGTGATTTATCAATTATACATGCTACCTTTACTTCTAACTTGTATTGTAAGGTTTGAAGTTGCACAGTCCATATAGTACATATTATACGTTAAAAATTTAATATACACGTGACACTATATAGTCACATAACTTCCCCTCAGATAAGTAATGACCCATCACTTGGCCTTGTAAACACATGGGTAAGGTAACTCTGGCCTGGTAGTTGACGTTATTCAAAGGCTTCCACCTAAGTCATCTAGCCAACAAACTCCACCAGCCAAAAACATACTCACCGATATTGAATATTTATTACTTATATGGGCTATGCTATACTTGATTCACAAACATGTAGTGAGGTTTGTAGTTTCCATAGTACATATAATAAGTTACGCAACCCTATTATACACATGACACCACATCTCCACAATATAATAAGTGGGAAACTAATATGTATTTTGTTTCAATTTAGAAAACGGTAATCCATGCTAATTGCATTGGGAAATCTGACAATCCCAATGACAAGCAACATTGAATAATATAGACTAAGCAAGTGAGTCTGTGCTTCCGTCCCACTGACAGCTAGTATCATATGGGGACTGGGCCATTACAAATTGGAGGTGATGAAATTGAACTTAGGACACCTCTGTACAAGTGGTTTAACCACTACACTAGGGCGACACCTGTCGATTGAGCTAGCTAGAATTCAAACGTATACAAGGCTGTAGGTAGAGTCCAATTTTTACATATGAAGGTACAAAGATTTAACCAGACTTGAATTGTTAATCAGATTGTAACAGTTATGTTTAGAAATACATACTGCCAATGCTATCAAAGTGCAATGGATATTGCTGGTGCATTTATTCCAATTAACTTATCAAGTGCTACACCATAGACTCTCCTAATCTTTGATCCTTAAGACCATTATGATAATGCAGTGGGACTTCAATGGCTCATCATGGTGTAATTTATGTTACATTTTCAACTAAGCCCCCAAATAATCATTGGTATTTTGTTAAATAGTTTCATTTTACATATTTTCAATAAATATTTTAGGTTAAAAACATGTATCTAACAAACAATTTAGTAACCCTTTCAAAAGTGCTAGCTGCTTGCTTCTATCACAATTTATAAACTCTTTTATATTACAAACTCGAAGAAAGCCTTATGTAAGGTGGGAATTTTTTTATTTAAAAATAAAGCATGTAATCCTTTCTGTATGCTTAAAATATCATATATATATATATATATATATATATATATATATATATATATATATATATATATATATATATATATATATATATATATATATATATATATATATATATATATATATATATATATATATATATATATATATATATATATATATATATGAGTATTTCATTGATAAACAAGAGTGAAAGGGGATATTAAACATTGTTTCTGGTGTAAAAATCAATTTTGTTGTTTAATAGGAAATATGTAACGTATGTTACAGATTTCAAGGCAATCTCTATCGTGCTTAAAGACTTAAATAATACATCATAGGGTTTATATTCATTTCAAAGGTGATTTTTGTGTTAAATCCAAATAAAAATAATAGTTTCTATGAAATAGAATTGATAAGTTCATATAAAGAGGGAGGTTATGTTAAATTTTCAAAGCATATTTGCTTTTGGGACAAATGTTTTTAACTTTTGAAAATTACAAGATTATTAACCAATTTGGCAACATTTATAGATTTAAACCTCACTAGCCAAAACGAAGTATAGCTCTTAAGTAATAACTGATAAAAGACAAAATCCAAAAAGGACAAAACTGTAAACATAACGTATATTATCATAAGGTACTATGTGTGTCCAAAATGTGGTCAAAGACAGTATAAAATTAAGTCTAAAATTATGGTAAATAATAAAGTGAATTTAGTTGTTTGTAATACTTATCCAAAGACTGATAGTACTAAATGTATCTAGAATAATGTAACGGACGTAACAGTTATAAACGCTAAATAAAATAGTTAAATTTATACTGCTAGTCATAAACTTTCAATTTTAAGATCAAACTGATATGCAATAATAACTAAAAGTTGATATATCTACAATAAATTTCTAATTATTTTAGAGTAGTGTATCAAACTCTGCTTTTTAATTATTTTGTGGTGTATGTAATGTGGTTTTAGACAATCAAAGTGTATAAAATCACCTTCAGATATGTTTTGGCAGCCCATGGTCTAATGATAGTACAGCACTAAATGGTGGTATTAACTTAAGTAAAGTAACGTATATAACATATACTAAGGCTGTTTTAGCTCTTTACACCTATTTGCAGCATTTGGTTAAGTGATTTAAGGCAATTAGCATGATGATAAAGTAAATTTAGATATAGCTTTTTATCATATACTTATACTAGTATTGCCCTTGATACTAGACTTTTGGCCCAAGCGTATCGCCCAAGTCAAAAAGAGCTGTCCAGCCCTGGGATCCAAAAGTCATGTAGAGGGCTGATACGGGGGCTGATACGGGGGCTGATACCAGGGCTGATATTTTTCTGTACCGCCCTCCACAGCAGTTGATCTCGCCCTAGAGAAAAAACAGGAAATATCTGCAAAACAATTGTAAAAAATAAAGAAAGTGGACATATTCTTGCATACATTAACCTGATTCCAACCAAAATCGCACTGAAAACACCGTTAAAACATTGAAATATCCATTTTCTTACACTGAGTATCTCCAAACGAAATGGCGTCGGCGTCAAACTTTCGAACGCCATTACGTCACAACGTCATAGCCGCACGCAACGTTTTCGCGTAAAAAGGATCGACGAAAAGTCTTCAAATGAGCCTTTGAGGCTGATAAAGTCACTTAATTTAGTGATTGTCAAAATAAAGAAATTGATTAACTCTTTTACACGCATAAGTATATGATAAAGATATTATAACACGGGTTTTTTGATCCCATCCCTGATCTCAGCCCTCGGACCATATCAGCCCTTGCCCTTCGGGCTCGGGCTGATACGGTCTACTCGGGCTGAGATCAGGGCTGGGATCAAAAAACCCGTGTAATAATCTATATGTACTTGCACAAAAAGATGTGTAGCTGTTATAGGGTATTAAATGTAGTTAACATGGCTATTATGCAGTAAAGCTCCCAGCTGCCAGAGGGCTACCATGTGTCAATTTACGTTTGGTAGTTTTTGAAAATCTTATTAAACTAGACTCCCCATGAACGAAGGGGTCTATTAGCAACTCAGTTTAAGAATTTCAATATGGCTGTCATGGTGCACATATATTCTTTTGCAAAACTTCGCTTCCATATTGCCAACTTGAAGATGCCTTCCACAAAAGTACTGTTCTAAACAACATCGTTTTTTAGATGAAATTTGAAGAATTTCAAAATGGCTGCCATACGAGACCTGTTTCATGTTTATTTGAACAAATGTGAATTTCATTTTTCGAGGTTGCATGTAAATAAAATAAAAAACGTTTGTTTTCTCTCAAATAACGGAGGTGTCCCTTGTATGACCATATTGACAAATAGGCATTTTAAAGCATAACTATAACATGGCGTTCCAAAATACGCGCCCACCCCCCTTTTACTGATTTTAAGAACTAAAATGGGTGTATTTCTAATGAAAATGCGTATAAAAATGTTCAATTTCTTTTAAGTTGAGAGGAGCATTCAGTCTATTATTCAAATGAACAGCTTCCGTGTGCATGATTTTACTTGACAACTGGGCTTTATAAGTTCTACCATACGAGTGCCCAAATGGGCTTTCCGTGAATAAAATGTGTCCTGGAAGAATTGTGAAAAACAAATTCTCAAAACTCACAGCCGACACAAGTTCTTAAATAGTTCGAGAATATATCGCCGATAAAACTGATCACCAAATATTGCATTCATGTATTTTGCTTACAATTTTGTGTTGTTTTGGAAACTGTAAACGCCAAAATTTGATGTTTAAGTTGCTTCAAAAAAGTAAATATCCAACGGAAATACTTTATTTCCTAGCAGAACACACTTCTATCCTTCATATACAATTTAAAATAGGTTCCAAGAGAAAAACTTCACCCCTTTAAGAGAAATCGTTCGAGAACGATTTTGAACATTTCGTTTCAGACAGCATTTTTAAACGCTTAAACTTTGACTACTCATCTTCAGACACAGTTTTTATCCAGTGAATAAAGTTAAGCGCTATTTTCTTGGTGACTGCCCATTCCTGGAGATCAGATTAACCAATGTAAATTAATTATTACTAAATATGATAAGAAATAAATGAGATACGGCAATTTCAAATTTGTTCAAATAAACATGAAACACCTCTTGTATAATAAACCAGAACAGAGCCATAATGTCAAATCTAAGACATCATGTTCCCCAAAGCCTCCCGTCAAGGTTCGGCTCAATTAAAATCTATGGTTTAGGATGAAATGCTGTTTAAAGAATTTCAAGATGGCTGCCATGTTGCCACGGTGTCTAAATACTAATTTATCCCTAATGTTTCCTACCATACCAAAGTAAGAAAGGTGGCAACAATCAGGAATCGATACAATCAAGTACCACACCTGACCCAGGATACCACATGGGAAAATGACAAAAACACAATTAAAACAGAAGCTTCATTTAAATCCCAAGTTCGATTTGTGACAAATCTTTTGAAGAATTTCAATATGGCCACCATGATGGTTATTTTGCAAATAAGAATGTGAATGTTTCACCTAATTGTATCTTTTGTTGGCCTGATGCCTGGCATGTCTTCAGCTCAATTTAACTGATGCTTCTAGGGTATAGTCCGACCAGTTAAGAGAGACTGGGCGGTTCATCATCAATTTTCAGTTATTGTGAAGGTGTGACGGGGTCCCGGAGCACAAGGCATATATAGCACACATGGCACACCCAGTTTTATGCACCCACTTTGGCTTCAAAAAAGGAATTCGGGCTGTATCCTGCCCTTATCCTACGCCTATTTTGCATTAAGTAAAAGTGTGGGGCATTAGTTAGTTTGAATTTTGGAAATGTTCTAAAGCAGGTTTCAATCTTGTTGGGGATCGACGTGACAATTTCGTCTGCACAGTGTCACCCCCACTGTTCCTGAAAGTGTAAGTTTTTATTCCGCCTGGAAGGGCAAGGAGTTTTGTTATTGTTTGTTTATGTTTTCCGCTCCCCCTAATGGTGAGCTGTACGCTGATTTTTTTACGGTAATATCATCTAGGGTATCCGCTTCTCTGTCCAGTCCTTGAATACATAAGCTCGCGGGCGGTGTTACTAAGACGCGGACATCGGTCTACGAAGTTAGCTTCCCCTAGGGCAAGTTTTGGGAAATAAAATTTTTGCCTCTTTTATTATGTTTCTTCTATTTTTAATGCAGTTTTTGAGGAGCGGGTGGCGAGGAGTCGGCGTTCCTTGTGATTAATGATCCCCTCAGAGATCTCACTTATTGCTCCTTAAAATTTTGAACTCCATTTCAAAAGAATGGCCAGTCATCGTGTGATGGCCTATTTATTTAGGGGTTTTAAGCGGGGATAGGGGGCTTATTCCTAAGGGGAAGGGCGCTACTAAATACTTCCCACGTTGAAATTTGTTCATTACTTTGCATACAGTTTGTTATATGCAAAAACTGTCAATTTATGTAATAAAAAGGATATGTCACCTTGCTCAGTTTTCATAGTCTCAGTATTTGACCAATGAAAACATAACCTAGTTCCTGATTATCAAGCTACAGTATAGTCCGTCCAGTTAAGAGAGACTGGGCGGTTCTTAGCAAAGACACACTCTTGGACATTTCCATTTTAAAATCGGTAAGACAGAGTGCGTTTATTCACCTGTGAAACACTTTACAGCAGTATACCTGTATATACCTGTAGTAGTTTTGAGCCCATTGTGAGAAAAGGCATTTCAAATTAATTTGGATAACAAGGAGACTGAATAATCTAGATATATGCGCTCTGACAATGTTTCGAAATTTTAACTTTTCAAATTATAATACTGAATTAGAAAATAAAATAATGGTCCGCAATGAATAATTGATACTATAAATTGGTCAGCACAGGAGATGATGTTTCTTATTTCATCGGCCTGTGGCGAAGGCTCCGACAAGCCTGCGTGTACGCATGACCTTGCCAGGGTTTTCGCTCCTCGCATAAACAAAGTATGCAAGTTGAAGAAGGCTCCAAACAACTTTTAGACATCTAGTCTCTCTGGACAAGCCATAATGAGCGATAATTAGAGGCTTTTTCGGAATGCATAAGGCCAAATCTCATGTTTGCATGCCCTTTTCTCATGATCCAGATACTTAACCCTTGTCCCGCTGAATTCTAATTGGTGATTTATTATTATTGTATCAGGCTTAAAAATCAAATAAGTTTTGCCATACAGACAGAATTTGAAGAAAGTGCAAACTTACCCTCCCCCCAAAACTTTCACAACATATCCATTCCGGAAAATGAAATGCAGCAGGTCCCCAGCATCATAGTAAAGATAAACGTTAACCAGGAATACATAAGCTCGCGGGCGGTGTTACTTAGACGCGGACATCGGTCTACGAAGTTAGCTTCCCCTAGGGCAAGTTTTGGGAAATAAAATTTTTGCCTCTTTTATTATGTTTCTTCTATTTTTAGTTGCAGTTTTTGTGGAGCGGGTGGCGAGGAGTCGGTGTTCTTTGTGATTAATGATCCCCTCAGAGATCTCACTTATTGCTCCTTAAAATTTTGAACTCCATTTCAAAAGAATGGCCAGTCATCGTGTGATTGCCTATTTATTTAGGGGTTTTTAGCGGGGATAGGGGGCTTATTCCTAAGGGATAGATAGATAGATAGATTCTTTATTTCCTCCTTTAAGGAGAGCACATGGTAATCAATACAAAGCAATGAACAACTATATACAGTGTAATACAAGCGACATGAAAATAAGCAAATGTGGGGTTGGTGGTGGGCAACAGCAAACAGTATGGACCCGAATAAGCTGCTCTATATGGAACAGTCTGACTCTGGTCCCCACTGTTTCCGACTGGCTACAACGTTAAAGGCAAACATTTGGCGACATCGGCAGCCTTCTAATCAGTTACGTTGTCAATTCAGCAAATATACACAGTTTCTTATGATGGCGCTTCTCTGCTCAGCGTGCGCAGAAATGTATGCAAGAAGCCCGCAATCATTCTATAAAATCTGTCCATATTTTCTCTTGCTAAGGCATCAGTTATAATAATATAATTTCCAAGGAGAATATCAAGTAAAAGTTCTTCACCTATACTTGCCATTTTGACGTAGACATCAACACCAAAGTTATTCCAAATCTTTAACCACATCTTATGCCGAACATCAGCATGTCGTTGACATCTTAAAACAACATGTTCAACAATGTTATCAATTTCATCACCACATGCCGGACAGATTGACCTTGGAAAACAGTTAAAAAGTAACCCAATAAGTTGAATAACGGATCTACAACACGGTAGCAAATTTAAATTTCTTTTAGAGAGCTCCCAAAAATAATTAGGCTTAATATCAGGGTGGAGTCTGATAAAGCGGTCAAGCTGATTTTCTGCCACCTCGGATTCAAATTCTAAGTCCCTTTGCCCACATAGTTTGGACCTAATTAATGCCTTCCATGAGTACTTACTTGGAAAAATCCCAATATTTATAAATTCGGTCATGACGTCATTAAGATCTAAACCTGCTATAATATTTAAGGCATCTAAAACAAATCCATATGTAATGTCATTAAAATAATGCATGGAAACCACTCGATACATGAATAGCCTTTTAACCGTGTAATAGGGGTCCAGCCTGCTAAGCTGACCAAACAAAATCATTTTTTTCTTTCGGATTTCTTGTTCTAACGGACATGAACCGATTAGGCTTAAAGCCATATACGACCTCGTGTAACGGTCTAAACCTTGCATTGATTTCACACACAGCCTGTGGGAGCGTTCAAGCATAAGTACCTCATCATGGGTCATATTGTGCCAAAACTCACAGCCATATAGCGCCCTAGGTAATACTATCATTTCATACAGTTTTTTTAATATCAAGGGGTGTAAATTTTTTCCATCAATGCCAGAATTTAGCAACCAAAAGTAATTTTGCCTAATTTTTGACGAAGCCTGTATAATGCCGTTTTTACAGTCATCTCTTTATTACATTCAATGCCTAAGTGAACGTATGAGGTCCTCTCAAGCACCTCATCATCCCCCAAATACCACTGCCGACGGGTGCGTGAGAAGGCTGAACTTGATTCATTGAATACCAAAATCGCACATTTAAGAGCGTTATATAAATACCGCCATAATAACGAATACCTGTAGCATATGTTCATAAGCTGTTGAAGGCCATACTTAGTTAATGAAATTAAAGCCATATCATCAGCTACAGTTGGACAGCAAACGCTTAATCCGTTAATACGGAAACCGTAAAGACAAGCACAGAGCAAATTCATTAAATCATTTTCAAAACATAAATAGAAAAAGGGGAAGTAACTCCACCTTGTCTTGTACCCTTAAATACCCGAAACAGGCGAGATTTGAAACCTCTAAAGTTAACATAGCTTGTGATGTTATCATAAAGACTTACTATAGCCTTCTAGATATATAGATCAATACCAAGTTCATCTAGTTTTAAAAACAAACCATCATGCCAAACATTATCAAATGCTTGTTTCACATCCAAAAAGCAGACATAAAGTTTACTATGCTTTTCTCTCGCGTAATTGATACTTTCCTGTACAAGAAAAGAAGTCATGTTGCAACCCATTTGTTTTTGAAACCCCCCTTGAAGTGGATTGAGTACCTGCGGAATTGCAGCAGTTAACCTATTATGTAAAACCCGCTCATACAGTTTAAGCAGAGTTGAGGTCAATGTAATCGCCCTATAACTATTGGGATCGTCTTTCCGCTTCTTACCGCCCTTAAACAGAGTTATAATGACACCAACCTTCATTTTTTCAGGTACATATGACTTGTTTAGCATAGCGTTAACGAGAATAAGAAGTAATCTCCGTAGCTGTGTGCCCCCATGCTTAAAATGTTCATTGTAAATACAGTCCTCCCCGGGTGCTTTACCGTTCTGCAAATTCGAAATTATACAAAAAAGTTCTCCATCCGTTACAGGAGGAATCGATCTGACATCTAAGACTCTATTTTTTAAGTTGTCGACCTTGGTTGTGACCTCTCTATAGTGGTCACTATCAAAGGCATCAGGATCATCTTCAGAATAAAGAGAGCTAAAATAATCGCCCCATTTCTCACATATCTCATCTGGAGCACGGCATATATTGCCATCAAATTTTACAGTATTACCAACAGATGAAAGTCCTGATTTCCTTCTGTTTACAAGTTTCCAAAAATAACCATTATCAACTTCTGCAGCAGTATCAATCTCCTCATTCAATGTTTTCATATATTTTTCAGCATTTTTTCTGTGCAGATTCCTAAATAAACATTTAGCAGACTTGTAATTTCTATATGACAAATAAGTGTTACCTCTTGGCCTCCCCTCAGTAATCCATATATTACGCATGTTTTTCATAGACGTATGCAATAATTTTAGTTCGTTGTCCCAGTATGGCTTTAAGAATGGTTTAAACTCTGATGAGCGCTTTAAACATTTAAGAGAAACGGAAGAAATGACCTGTTTTATACTTTCATACAGCTCATCAATATCCTCCCTTGTATTACAGATATTGCTCTCGGAGTACAGTGAAACACATGCAGTTTCAATACATTCTTTGTACTTATTAATATCCTCAGATTTCATATTACGCCATTTGATTGAATATTTAGTGTCAATCTGCAAGCCCAGGTCAGCCTGACCGGCATGAGGAAGGTCTAAGTCACAAAATATTGGCCTATGTGTCGATACATTGAGGGCGCCATCGTCCAAGATATGACATACCCTCACTGTATCGACATATTCGGCAGGTAAAGCTATATGATCAATCATAGACTTACACTCCCCAGTATAGGAAACAAAGGTAGAATTAGCCCCCGTACAAATAGGTAAGCTATTGATCGAAACCAGATTATTGAATGCAAGAAAATCGCGTAGAATGACGCTTCTGCTATCATAACGTTTAAAACAACTGCTTCCATTCTGATGAGCATTGAAATCCCCCATCAGAATCAGAATGCCTTTATTACTATAAACACTGCATAAATCTTGCAGTTTTTGCATATATTCTTTAAAATCTTGCATGCAATGATTGGTCGATGGCAGGTACATTTGTATAACATACATATAGTACTCTTTTGCTACTTGATATTCAATACCAACCAATCTATCATCATCAATATCCAACAATTATATGTATTTGTCAAGTTCACGCTTCCAAAATAAAGCGACACCACCCTTACCAACTTTCCGCCTGCTAGGGTTGAGCAGATCTGCGTCAGACACTGAAAAGCATTTGTAATTGCAGTTAATTGTCTGTAAAAAGTGAAGGTTGGTATTGAACAACCAGTGTTCAGATAAACCACAGATATCAATACTATGACAGTCTAGGATCCGTGCAAGATATGTACTACTAGACATAATTCCAGTAGAGTTCCAGGTAAGTAATTTTACTGAGGAATTTGATATAGAGCCAGGCTTGTTTGTTTGTGCCATTATAAGTAGACAGTAAATATATACTACTAAGACTGGCGATGTGTAACTAAACGTAATGATTAGTATTATCATACTCCCTATCATAAGTACTATACTGGTCACGGTCATCGCCGTTACCGCTATAGTACCTATCATAAGAACCATACTGATCATTGTGATACTGCTCACCACCATTGTATCTATCATCAGCACCATACTGCTCGCCGTCATAATTGTCAGCATCGTTGTACCCACGAGTCTTAGTCTTTGATTTCAGGTACATATTACGAGACATCCAGGGGTGACATTTTACCCCCCTTGGCCAGAATCCCCTCTCAGCGATTCTATCACACCCATCACATGCCTCAATATTTAGTCGAATGACGACTCGACCACGGCGTTTACTAGGCCAGATGTGTATCCAAGTAACTTTCAACCCTTTGGATTCAATAAATTGTATAAGTTTCTCTTCTGTAATTGACTTTTTAAAACCACCCACATAATATCGCTTCGTACGTTTTCGTACAAAGTCCGAAAATCCGATATCGTTCGCCAAGAAACTGTCATCCAGCTCTTTACTCGAAGAATAATCATTTTGTAAAGAGCTTGGTGACTGATTCTTTGGGCGGTTACTGATTCTAACCTGAATGGGTCGCCTAGACTGAAGGACATCGGCTGAATTCACGATATTGTCATCTTCAGACGTCACCGGAGTGCCCTCTGAAGATGGCAATGGGTGTTTTCTGCCCCTATCGTTCACTGCCCGGCTAGATACCTGCTCACTATTAGTGTTGCTACCAGGTTTTTTATATTTAGTGGAAGTATGCACATTTATACTTTGTATTTTCCCATTGATCTCAGGGCTATGAGCACTTACCGACTGTCTAGTAGGGACACTTACACCATTGGTCAACCCAGCCCCCTCAGAAGTACTGGATTGAGCAACAGAAGAGCTACCATGGAGATTCACTCCTTTATTGCATGAAGGATTCATAAAAGTGCTTATAGCCAGAGGCTCGGGGTCAGGGTCACTCCTATTTAATATACCATGCATGTGTTTATCAGTTTGTCCTGACATTGTAAGGTCAACACTTTGGTCACAATTTTTATCTATGTCCATTCGATAGAAACGATTTGACTCAGAAGATCTAACCAGTGTATTTTTCCCTTTTTCGTTTTGCAGAACTGTGCTATACAATATTTTGGAGCATGGTCTGAGTAATTGCCGGTACTCTCGCCCTGAAACTCCCCACGAGAAGCGTTTACATGCTCACCACGCTCATCACGAGTGCGGTCAGCTTGTGAGCGCCGTTCAAGCTTTGAAAGCCTTTTTTCCAGAGAACTGATTTTACCTGTGCGGTCTATAACAGACTTTATATCAACCTCAAATACTGGTTCATCTTCAAGTCTTTTCAAACTTGATTTGACTAATTTTATGTTACTCTTAATATTTGCAACACCGTTTGACTTCTCATCACATATCCGGTCTATGGACAGTGCATTAGTAGACACCAATGTCTGCAGCTCTCACAGTTCAGTCTCCAGGTCATCTTTAACCCGGGTAAGATCGCTCCTAATGCACTTTATTTCAGTCATAAAATCAGACTTCATTTTCGTATTTTCTTGTTTTAAGATGGCCATGTCAGATTGAAGCGATTGTATAGAGTGTTTTAGTAGGTCAAAATCAGCATACGGATATGCACAGTATATGGAGTCATTAGCACTTTGTGACTTCTTAGTTGGTTTGGGAATGTTGATCACATCCCGCAGATCATCCCAGTCAGCACCATCAAGAACTAGGGTGAGACAATAAATGTCAGCTGCTAACTTATTTTCAACACTATCCCCCGAGCGAGTTTGGATGCGTTTCTTGAGTGCAGCTCTGGAATCAAAGGGATAGTCAGCCGCATCCTTTATGCAATCAAAAATATCACATCTGGCTGTGTCCAATAGCTCTCTATTACCGCTTGAGTCTTTCAAGATTTGCGCAACAAATAAGTCTTTGGGGACATTGCGAGCAAGTTCCACCATATTATCGACACTCAACACATCAGAATGTTGCTGAACAGCTTGTGCACATTGTATTTGTGAGCTTTGTGTTTCTGACGATATTAAGTCATATATTTGTTCAACGTTTTCCGACGTAACTTTTATTTGATTCGTGTTTGAAACGTTAATACATTCACCGTTCATGAATTCTGAAGGGACAACCTCTTTAACATACGTGTCCTCACGAGCTTCGACGAAGTCGTCGTTAGCCAGCATGACAGGCGTCAAACTGGTGAAAACTGGTTCTTCGCCCAACTCCAACATTTTCCGTTAGAGATATACTTGTTACATGTAGTATGAAAGCGGGAACCACTCATAGTCAGTCATGCGTGACGATTTTCCCATCATAGCGCCCTTTCAAGCTTGAGATACGTTCATGAAACTTTACATAATGGTATTAAGGCCTTTAGGGCGGATTAGTAGGGCACATCTATTTTCAGTTTACAGTTAACATATAGAAAATATGAAAATTCAATCAAACTCAATAAATAAGAAGTCCTATCTTATCATTTTAACGAGTATCCATCATTATCCATTAAGGAAATAACTCCTCCAATTTTCCATATTTATGATGATATAGATGATATAGAAACACACAAAAATGTTACTTTTCTATGTCCGCACAAAACACAACATTACACCATAAACCACGTGTTGGCCTGATGCCTGGCATGTCTTCAGCTCAATTTAACTGATGCTTCTAGGGTATAGTCTGACCAGTTAAGAAAGACTGGGCGGTTCATCATCATTTATCAGTTATTGTGACGGTGTGCCGGGGTCCCGGCGCACAAGGCATATATAGCACACATGGCACACCCAGTTTTATGCACCCACTTTGGCTTCAAAAAAGGAATTCGGGCTGTATCCTGCCCTTATCCTACGCCTATTTTGCATTAAGTAAAAGTGTGGGGCATTAGTTAGTTTGAATTTTGGAAATGTTCTAAAGCAGGTTTCAATCTTGTTGGGGATCGACGTGACAATTTCGTCTGCACAGTGTCACCCCCACTGTTCCTGAAAGTGTAAGTTTTTATTCCGCCTGGAAGGGCAAGGAGTTTTGTTATTGTTTGTTTATGTTTTCCGCTCCCCCTAATGGTGAGCTGTACGCTGATTTTTTTACGGTAATATCATCCAGGGTATCACTCCGCTTTCTGTCCAGTCCTTGAATACATAAGCTCGCGGGCGGGGTTACTAAGACGCGGACATCCATCTACGAAGTTAGCTTCCCCTAGGGCAAGTTTTGGGAAATAAAATTTTTGCCTCTTTTATTATGTTTCTTCTATTTTTAATGCAGTTTTTGTGGAGCGGGTGGCGAGGAGTCGGCGTTCCTTGTGATTAATGATCCCCTCAGAGATCTCACTTATTGCTCCTTAAAATTTTGAACTCCATTTCAAAAGAATGGCCAGTCATCGTGTGATGGCCTATTTATTTAGGGGTTTTAAGCGGGGATAGGGGGCTTATTCCTAAGGGGAAGGGCGCTACTAAATACTTCCCACGTTGAAATTTGTTCATTACTTTGCATACAGTTTGTTATATGCATAAACTGTCAATTTATGTAATAAAAAGGATATGTCACCTTGCTCAGTTTTCATAGTCTCAGTATTTGACCAATGAAAACATAACCTAGTTCCTGATTATCAAGCTACAGTATAGTCCGTCCAGTTAAGAGAGACTGGGCGGTTCTTAGCAAAGACACACTCTTGGACATTTCCATTTCAAAATCGGTAAGACAGAGTGCGTTTATTCACCTGTGAAACACTTTACAGCTGTATACCTGTATATACCTGTAGTAGTTTTGAGCCCATTGTGAGAAAAAGGCATTTCAAATTAATTTGGATAACAAGGAGACTGAATAATCTAGATATATGCGCTCTGACAATGTTTCGAAATTTTAACTATTCAAATTATAATACTGAATTAGAAAATAAAATAATGGTCCGCAATGAATAATTGATACTATAAATTGGTCAGCACACGAGATGATGTTTCTTATTACATCGGCCTGTGGCGAAGGCTCCGACAAGCCTGCGTGTACGCATGACCTTGCCAGGGTTTTCGCTTCTCGCATAAACAAAGTATGCAAGTTGAAGAAGGCTCCAAACAACTTTTAGACATCTAGTCTCTCTGGACAAGCCATAATGAGCGATAATTAGAGGCTTTTTCGGAATGCATAAGGCCAAATCTCATGTTTGCATGCCCTTTTCTCATGATCCAGATACTTAACCCTTGTCTCGCTGAATTCTAATTGGTGATTTATTATTATTGTATCAGGCTTAAAAATCAAATAAGTTTTGCCATACAGACAGAATTTGAAGAAAGTGCAAACTTACCCTCCCCCCAAAACTTTCACAACATATCCATTCCAGAAAATGAAATGCAGCAGGTCCCCAGCATCATAGTAAAAATAAACGTTAACCAGGAATACATAAGCTCGCGGGCGGTGTTACTAAGACGCGGACATCGGTCTACGAAGTTAGCTTCCCCTAGGGCAAGTTTTGGGAAATAAAATTTTTGCCTCTTTTATTATGTTTCTTCTATTTTTAGTTGCAGTTTTTGTGGAGCGGGTGGCGAGGAGTCGGTGTTCTTTGTGATTAATGATCCCCTCAGAGATCTCACTTATTGCTCCTTAAAATTTTGAACTCCATTTCAAAAGAATGGCCAGTCATCGTGTGATGGCCTATTTATTTAGGGGTTTTTAGCGGGGATAGGGGGCTTATTCCTAAGGGATAGATAGATAGATAGATTCTTTATTTCCTCCTTTAAGGAGAGCACATGGTAATCAATACAAAGCAATGAACAACTATATACAGTGTAATACAAGCGACATGAAAATAAGCAAATGTGGGGTTGGTGGTGGGCAACAGCAAACAGTATGGACCCGAATTAAGCTGCTCTATATGGAACAGTCTGACTCTGGTCCCCACTGTTTCCGACTTGCTACAACGTTAAAGGCAAACATTTGGCGACATCTGCAGCCTTCTTATCAGTTACGTAGTCAATTCAGCTAATATACACAGTTTCTTATGATGGCGCTTCTCTGCTCAGCGTGCGCAGAAATGTATGCAAGAAGCCCGCAATCATTCTATAAAATCTGTCCATATTTTCTCTTGCTAAGGCATCAGTTATAATAATATAATTTCCAAGGAGAATATCAAGTAAAAGTTCTTCACCTATACTTGCCATTTTGACGTAGACATCAACACCAAAGTTATTCCAAATCTTTAACCACATCTTATGCCGAACATCAGCATGTCGTTGACATCTTAAAACAACATGTTCAACAATGTTATCAATTTCATCACCACATGCCGGACAGATTGACCTTGGAAAACAGTTAAAAAGTAACCCAATAAGTTGAATAACGGATCTACAACACGGTAGCAAATTTAAATTTCTTTTAGAGAGCTCCCAAAAATAATTAGGCTTAATATCAGGGTGGAGTCTGATAAAGCGGTCAAGCTGATTTTCTGCCACCTCGGATTCAAATTCTAAGTCCCTTTGCCCACATAGTTTGGACCTAATTAATGCCTTCCATGAGTACTTACTTGGAAAAATCCCAATATTTATAAATTCGGTCATGACGTCATTAAGATCTAAACCTGCTATAATATTTAAGGCATCTAAAACAAATCCATATGTAATGTCATTAAAATAATGCATGGAAACCACTCGATACATGAATAGCCTTTTAACCGTGTAATAGGGGTCCAGTCTGCTAAGCTGACCAAACAAAATCATTTTTTCTTTTGGATTTCTTGTTCTAACGGACATGAACCGATTAGGCTTAAAGCCACACACGACCTCGTGTAACGGTCTAAACCTTGCATTGATTTCACACACAGCCTGTGGGAGCGTTCAAGCATAAGTACCTCATCATGGGTCATATTGTGCCAAAACTCACAGCCATATAGCGCCCTAGGTAATACTATCATTTCATACAGTTTTTTTAATATCAAGGGGTGTAAATTTTTTCCATCAATGCCAGAATTTAGCAACCAAAAGTAACTTTGCCTAATTTTTGACGAAGCCTGTATAATGCCGTTTTTTACAGTCATCTCTTTATTACATTCAATGCCTAAGTGAACGTATGAGGTCCTCTCAAGCACCTCATCATCCCCCAAATACCACTGCCGACGGGTGCGTGAGAAGGCTGAACTTGATTCATTGAATACCAAAATCGCACATTTAAGAGCGTTATATAAATACCGCCATAATAACGAATACCTGTAGCATATGTTCATAAGCTGTTGAAGGCCATACTTAGTTAATGAAATTAAAGCCATATCATCAGCTTAAAGAATTTCAAGATGGCTGCCATGTTGCCACGGTGTCTAAATACTAATTTATCCCTAATGTTTCCTACCATACCAAAGTAAGAAAGGTGGCAACAATCAGGAATCGATACAATCAAGTACCATACCTGACCCAGGATACCACATGGGAAAGTGACAAAAAACACAATTAAAACAGAAGCTTCATTTAAATCCAAAGTACGATTTGTGACAAATCTTTTGAAGAATTTCAATATGGCCACCATGATGGTTATTTTGCAAATAAGAATGTGAATGTTTCACCTAATTGTATCTTTTGTTGGCCTGATGCCTGGCATGTCTTCACTTCAATTTAACTGATGCTTCTAGGGTATAGTCCGACCAGTTAAGAGAGACTGGGCAGTTCATCATCATTTTTCAGTTATTGTGAAGGTGTGCCGGGGTCCCGGAGCACAAGGCATATATAGCACACATGGCACACCCAGTTTTATGCACCCACTTTGGCTTCAAAAAAGGAATTCGGGCTGTATCCTGCCCTTATCCTACGCCTTTTTTGCATTAAGTAAAAGTGTGGGGCATTAGTTAGTTTGAATTTTGGAAATGTTCTAAAGCAGGTTTCAATCTTGTTGGGGATCGACGTGACAATTTCGTCTGCACAGTGTCACCCCCACTGTTCCTGAAAGTGTAAGTTTTTATTCCGCCTGGAAGTGCAAGGAGTTTTGTTATTGTTTGTTTATGTTTTTCGCTCCCCCTAATGGTGAGCTGTACGCTGATTTTTTACGGTAATATCATCCAGGGTATCACTCCGCTTCTCTGTCCAGTCCTTGAATACATAAGCTCGCGGGCGGTGTTACTAAGACGCGGACATCGGTCTACGAAGTTAGCTTCCCCTAGGGCAAGTTTTGGGAAATAAAATTTTGCCTCTTTTTTTATGTTTCTTCTATTTTTAGTTGCAGTTTTTGTGGAGCGGGTGGCGAGGAGTCGGCGTTCCTTGTGATTAATGATCCCCTCAGAGATCTCACTTATTGCTCCTTAAAGTTTTGAACTCCATTTCAAAAGAATGGCCAGTCATCGTGTGATGGCCTATTTATTTAGGGGTTTTTAGCGGGGATAGGGGGCTTATTCCTAAGGGGAAGGGCGCTACTAAATACTTCCCACGTTGAAATTTGTTCATTACTTTGCATACGGTTTGTTTTATGCATAAACTGTCAATTTATGTAATAAAAAGGATATGTCACCTTGCTCAGTTTTCATAGTCTCAGTATTCGACCAATGAAAACATAACCTAGTTCCTGATTATCAAGCTACAGTACTATAGTCCGTCCAGTTAAGAGAGACTGGGCGGTTCTTAGCAAAGACACACTCTTGGACATTTCCATTTTAAAATCGATAAGACAGAGTGCGTTTATTCACCTGTGAAACACTTTACAGCTGTATACCTGTATATACCTGTAGTAGTTTTGAGCCCATTGTGAGAAAAAGGCATTTCAAATTAATTTGGATAACAAGGAGACTGAATAATCTAGATATATATGCTCTGACAATGTTTCGAAATTTTAACTATTCAAATTATAATACTGAATTAGAAAATAAAATAATGGTCCGCAATGAATAATTGATACTATAAATTGGTCAGCACACGAGATGATGTTTCTTATTACATCGGCCTGTGGCGAAGGCTCCGACAAGCCTGCGTGTACACATGACCTTGCCAGGGTTTTCGCTTCTCGCATAAACAAAGTATGCAAGTTGAAGAAGGCTCCAAACAACTTTTAGACATCTAGTCTCTCTGGACAAGCCATAATGAGCGATAATTAGAGGCTTTTTCGGAATGCATAAGGCCAAATCTCATGTTTGCATGCCCTTTTCTCATGATCCAAATACTTAACCCTTGTCCTGCTGAATTCTAATCGGTGATTTATTATTATTGTATCAGGCTTAAAAATCAAATAAGTTTTGCCATACAGACAGAATTTGAAGAAAGTGCAAACTTACCCTCCCCCCAAAACTTTCACAACATATCCATTCCGGAAAATGAAATGCAGCAGGTCCCCAGCATCATAGTAAAGATAAACGTTAACCAGGCATGCTAACGTATAAAGTTGGTCACCCTTGTCGTCTGCGCTTCAGTTGGTTTCATGGGTAAAGCGTACATAGGCTATTACACCCGATTTACTGTAGACTAGTCTTATTTGACAGTGTATGACAGCGCTCTGTCTGACACGCCCAGTCTCTTTTAGCTGGTCGCACTATAGATGTAGAATATACATGTATTAAGTTAATGATTGGGAGAGACCAATAGCCGTTCAATGGCAGACAAAATTTATATCATAAACTACTTCGATCAATGCTAGATTATCTAGCAAAAAAAAAAGAGTGTGATTACTATCTTTTTTGCTATCGTAGATTCAAGTGACTCCTACCTAACCGTGTGATTCCTATCATAGTCTTCTATTGCCATTTATATCTCCAAGTAATAGCAATATTTTACTCAATTTGTGGAAAACTGATAGGCAATGGCCGAAATGTATAAACAAGCCTTAGATTGAATAAATTAGCTGATTAGCTTTTGTCTTGACCCTGTACTGACAAAAGTGTGATTCCTGCCATTACACTCCGTCAGGCTTTGCACGGCTTTTCACAAGAACTGCATGTTTTAGCAAAAAATGGTAAACGATAGAATGATCCGCTGTATAGCCCGGGTACTCTGCGCTTAGGGTCTGAAATCAATCTAAAACCCACGAAAAAACGCTTTACTTATCTTGATTTGATCAGAAAACCGTCATAAAATGTGAGATTACCAATTGCGTATCACGTGATTGGCCACCCTGTATTCTGCAAACAAGTAAAGCCAAATTCAACCAGTACGAAGTCAGCAGCCAGTGTCCTTTGTGTGGAATGGCACCTGAAGACCTAGTGATTTCATGCTGACCTGTGAAAAACTAGCAGAGGTGCGTCAGCCTTTCATCTCAAAACTAGAGACACTAAAAAATAATTAATCACTTCTCATCATGGAAGTCACTGGTGGAATCAACTTGGCGACAGGGACATGGTCCTGCTGTTACTTGATAATACCAAACTGAAAGAAATCAATGTACCGACTAGGATGCTTTGTTTTTTTTGTTTTATTTGATTCTTTACGTCCCATCAACAATCTTTCAGTTAAACAGGGACGGGTCTTCCTGGGTTGAACCAGTAAATGTGTCTTGCTCAAGGACCACAACGCAGTGACGCCGGTGAGGCTCGAACCCGCTGTCTCAAGTCAAGCACTCTTCAACTGAGCCACTGCCCTCACTCCGACTAGGATGCAGATCTGGGATATCTGAGGGTCTGGATGGGGTATAATGATTAGTGAATAATGGCCCTTTTTATAATAAATAGTGAATAATGAGCCAAAAAAATAATGAATAGTGAATAATGAGGGCCTAAAAATTAATGAACAATCCTATTTTTAATGAATTGAAGAAAAAAATAACGAATAGTGAATAATCAGATTTCTTTGCCACCTTTCTTACTTTTAACTTTTTGGTCTTATTTTAATGAATAACCCAAAATTTTAATGAGATGAATAATGGGCTAAATTTTTAATGAATAGTGGATACCAGACTCCCCCATCCAGACCCTCATATCTCACGTGGTCTTTGCTATGTATTCATTCAAATTTTAAATGTACTGTAAAGTGGCTTTTTACGATATGTAAAACTGTGATTCAGAGATTTGATGAATGCTGTGTAGCTGCTGATAATTATGTGTACATGAACTTTTAAGTATTGTACATGAACTTTTATTCTTGGAGCTTTTTATATGTTTTAAATGGTGCTGAAACTGTACAAAGTATATATATATATATACCTATATAAATACAAAAGTTATAAACATTCTTCTATAACAGACCACATTCCCTCCAAACTCACATCAAAGCGGTTTAACCAGCCATGGACAAACAGAAACGTCAAGAGGCTATCCCGCAGAATGAAAAAATGCTTACAACAAGGCTAGGGCAACCAAGAAGAAGTCTGATTGGATCTATTATTAAGAGCTGAAGAAAGAGTGTCAAAGAGAATCCAGGAAAGCCTACTCCTCACATGTCAACACCCTAGTGAGTGAAGATCAAACTGGTAACCCAAAGAAACTATACAGCTTCATAAAGAGCAAGAAGTGTGATGCCAGTGGGGTTGATCACTCCTCTTTCATCAAATGGAACAAATCATAGTGACAGTGTAAAGAAGTCAAACATCCTGAATGACCAGTTTACGTCTGTTTTTACTTCTGAAGACAAAACTTCCATCCCGAGACTGACTCCCACTGACCATCCTTATGCCAAGCCCATAGTAGTCAACAGGAAAGGCGTAATGAAACTGCTGAAAGACATCAACCCCTATAAAGCCACAGGACCTGATGCTATTCCAGGAAGACTATTACAGACTCTATGTGATGAGGTGGTAGACACACTCTGCACCATATTCCAAGCCTCCCTTGACCAAGGAATCATACCTCAAGCCTGGAAGAAAGCCTACGTCTCGCCAATATTTGAAAAAGGAGATAGACACAAAGCTGCCAACTACAGGCCTATATCACTCACCTCAATCTGTTGCAAGTTATTAGAACATATTGTACACAGCCATGTGATATCCCATCTTGACTCCAACCATATGCTAAATACAGCTCAACACGGCTTCCGCAAGTACAGATCATGTGAGACCCAGCTGATCCTGACAGTCCAAGACCTAGCAAATGGCCTTAATGACGGGGAACAAATCGACGCCATACTGCTAGATTTCAGCAAGGCCTTCGACAAAGTACCGCACCAGCACCTGCTTGGGAAGTTAGAGCACTATGGGGTCAGAGGGAACCTGAATAGGTGGATAGCAGACTTTCTCACACACAGACAACAGGAAATGGTGCTAGAAGGTGTGCATTCCAAGGCTACAGAAGTCAATTCAGGAGTGCCACAAGGAACAGTCCTCGGACCCTTACTGTTCCTTGTCTACATCAACGACATGCCAGAGACCATCTCTTCTACTGCAAGACTCTTTGCCGATGACTCTCTTGTCTATGTACAGGATCATCCGCACCGAAGAGGATCAAGCTCTACTCCAGAATGATCTTGATAAACTACAGAAGTGAGAAAGGGACTGGCTCATGCAGTTTAATCCGGACAAATGTGAGGTCATAAGGATCACCAAGAAAACAGCAAAAGGAATCCCCTCACCAACAAATACTACATCCATGACACTGAACTCCTTACTGTCAAAGATGCCAAGTACCTCGGAGTTACAGTCAGTTCAGACCTATCATGGAACAAACATGTGGACAACACAGTCAAAAAGGCCACAACAAGCTTGATCTTCCTGAAACGAAATCTACACGGTTGCCCTACAGGTGTGAAGGACCAGTGCTACAAGTCACTTGTGAGACCCATATTAGAGTACTCTTCCTGTGTATGGGACCCTCATACTCAGCGTATCGTCAACAAACTGGAGATGGTGCAAGGAAGAGCCGCCCGGTTTGTGAAAGGTGACTATGAAAGGACCAGCAGCGTGACTTCGATGTTGACAGATCTCCATTGGAATACTCTCCAAGAAAGGAGGATGCAAGTCAAGTCAGCCATGCTCTACAGGATTGTGCACAACCTAGTTGCCATCCCTGTCACACCTTTCCTTATACCAGTAAGAACCTCCAGAGGACACAGCATGAAGTTCTTCATCCCTCTATCATCGTGAGCAATATGCATTTTTTTCAAATGTTTTCCATATGTTCTAGGTCATTTTTTCTAACACCTGTATAACTTCAAGCATACAAAATATCATATTTTAAATGAAAAAATGCAAGAATGCAAAAGTAAATGGGGAATGAAGGTTGGGGGCCTTGTTTTTCTCTACTGACCCCAAGTGTCTGTGCTTTTGACGGCGATGGGGGTTCAAAATGGCAAAGCCGAAGTTGTTTATCTTGTTTTTTTTTCTATCATCGTGAGCAATATGCATTTTTTCAAATGTTTTCCATATGTTCTAGGTCATTTTTTCTAACACCTGTATAACTTCGAGCATTTTAAATGAAAAAATGGGCAATATCCTGTTTTCTGTGCCGCGGCACAAATACTTTTAGCCCCCTATTCTCTAATTTAAAAAAACAACGATACTCACGTTTTTTTGGAAGGCCCTGGAAATGCATATTTAAGAATAATCTATTTATAGATCTTTTGTTTGATTCCGTCAAAATTCTTCATTTTGAAGAATATTGCTTACTGTTTAGCTTCATGATTAAATAATTATCAGTTTCAGCTGCCATATGGCTGTACTAATTATGACATCACACTTAATCTTTATTCCGTTATTTTTCACGTTTCTGTGTAAATACTTGAATTCCAATCTATATTTATCTTTCTATCCATTTCTCGAAAATCTGTTCATGCGTAGATTTCCATGATTAATCAAGACTTGAATGATACGCTAGGTCCTGCTCTCCAGTTAATTGACAATTAAGTGTGTTTATGATCGCACATTAAGATATTTCACTCCTTGGCATGTGGCAGAATTTTGCTTGATTGTTTCACATTCGCCGGTATATTACTACTGTTATTTGTGCCAGATCATCAAAAATTAGAATTTTTAATGAATTATTTTAAAATAGTCACCCCCCAAAATACCAAGCCCCATTTTTATGAAGAATAGCCCCTCAAAGAAACCCCTTTCCTGGGAAAACTTCCCCTTGAAAGGCATTAGCAAAGTTACTAAATCTCATTCCATCGCTATATATATACTCCTGTTATTTGAGCCACCAAGTTAAAAAAACTTCTAAATGACATTTTACTTCTAGAAGAAATCGGAAATGTTAACTTTCAATTTCTTCATTTTCACATTCTAAAATTTCTTATAAATTTCATGGCACAAATAACAGGAATATATATATAGCGTAGGAAACACTCTTCAACAAATTTAAGATCATTTAAAGTCTGGCACAAATAACAGGAGTATATATATATAGCGAAGGAAACACTCTTCAACAAATTTAAAGTCTGGCACAAATAACAGGAGTATATATATTGCGAAGGAAACACTTTTCAACAAATTTAAAGTCTGGCACAAATAACAGGAGTATATATATTGCGAAGGAAACACTTTTCAACAAATTTAAAGTCTGGCACAAATAACAGGAGTATATATATTGCGAAGGAAATACTTTGCAACAAATTTAAAGTCTGGCACAAATAACAGGAGTATATATATATAGCGAAGGAAACACTCTTCAACAAATTTAAAGTCTGGCACAAATAACAGGAGTATATATATTGTGAAGGAAACACTCTTCAACAAATTTTAAGTCTGGCACAAATAATAGGAATATATATATAGCGAAGGAAACACTTTTCAACAAATTTAAAGTCTGGCACAAATAACAGGAGTAAATAATTTAATTTCGGAACAAAATTTCTTAACACCCTTTGTACCCCAGCATCCAATTTAGGTTACCTTGCACCCCCCCCCCCCCCCCCCAGGACGATTTTTCATGGGTGCCAAATTGTTCATTGGGACCCCCTGGATGGGAAACAAAGGTGTCCTCAAAAAAATTTTGGTTTGGGCTATGTGAAATTGCATGGTTTCTATGCCAACCCATAGCGAATTTGAGAAGGGGGGTCTGCCTATAAAATTACTCATATCTCAGCTGTTACTTATCCTAGACTACTAAACTTAATACCAAATTAAAGCTTAGACATATGCCTAATATTCCCTTGTTGCATATGGAAATTATCTAATTTGCATATTCATAAATATTTATGAAAACATTAAAAATGTGTTTCACGAATGGGGGTATACGTACAAGATCAATAATATCTCAGCTGCTTTTAGCCGTAGAGTACTAAAACTTGTACTAAAATAAAGCTAAGACATAGGCCTTTCATTCCATGGTCAAATATGCAACGTATCTTATTTGCATAATTTGCATATTCATGAATATTAATAAAAACGCTAAAAAATAAGGGAAAATCATTACAAATATAAATAGGCTGATTTCATCCCAATATTGTCATTTTTGCATGTTTTAAATATTATCTATGTTACAATTTGACAGGTCCAATCATCCAGTGGTCCTATATGAATATTATCTCATTTGAATATTCATGAAAATGCCTGAAAACTTAAAAAAATGAGGGAAAATCACGTAAAAACTATAAGCCTAGGGGAGGGGTTAAGGTTCGAAATATCCCGACTCCTAGGGCCTTTTAAATTCATGCCAAATTGTTCAGTGGGACAATCAGAATGTGAAATAAAGTTCTCCTCACAAGAAATTAGGTATGGGCTACGTAAAAATGCATGGTTTCCATGGCAACCGCTTATATGATTCTCGAGATTGGGGGGTAGGCCTACAAATTCAATCATATCTAGGGTTCTACTTATCCTAGAGCACTAAAATTGGTGTCAAATTAAAGCTTAGACACATGTCTTTCTTCTTGTGGTCAGATTTGTTAATCATCTAATTTGCATATTTATGAATATTAATGAAAACCTACAAAAATGAAGTAAAATCTTTAAAAAAAAACATAAATGAACATATTTCAGCACAAAAACATCATCAAACCACCATTGTTGCCAGTTTTTATATCCTCAGTGATTCAATTTGATAAGTTCTTTTATCCAGTGGTCCTATATGAAAATTATCTCATGGTCCTATATGAAAATTATCTCATTTGCATATTCATTAATATTAACGAAATCTTAAAATGATGGAAAAAAGCATGGGTAAACTATAGTATGCAACAGGGGTAATCAGACCTAAATTGAACACATCAGACATTTTATTATGGGCATAAATTTGTCCAATAGGACCACTTAAATGTAAAAAATATTGTCCTCAAAAATAAATGTTATTTGGGTTTTTGAAATTTCATGGTTTCCATGGCAACCCATTATGCCGACTGTAAAGATTGGGGGTATACATACAAAAAATACTCATATCTTAACAACATCTCATCCTAGATTACTAAACATGGTACCAAACTAATCCCTGGACATAGTAGTTTTATTAGGTAGTTAGATATGCAAATTATCTAATATCCATATTCATGAATATTAATGAAAACTTTAGATATGAGAGATAAAATCTCAGAAAAATTAGGGGGTGTATGTATAAAATTACCAATATCTCAGCAGCTATGCGTCCGAGTGTATCAAACTTGGTGCCAAATTAATGCTTAGACATAGTACTTTTACCTAAAGTTCAGCTTTAAAAAATAGTTATCATAAATAATTATGAATTTTAATTAAAACAGAAGAAACAAATGAAAAATCTCGGAAAAATCAAGGGGGTGCACTTACAAATCTAATAATATCTCAATTGCTAAGTGCCCTAGAGTACCAAAATCGGTTTTAAACTAATGCTAAGACAATAGTATGTTTAACAAATCATCAAATTTTAAAACGGTCATATTATAATATTCATGAATATTGATGAAACCATGAGCATTTTGAGAATAATATTTGAAAATGAAGGGGATATACCTACAAAATAACTCATATCTCAGCAGCTTAAGGCCCTTACGTAGCAAACAAGGTGCCGACTTATTGCTATGATACAGCCCTTTATCTCAATGGTTATATTTGCCAGTTGTCGCATTTACATATTCATGAAAATTAATATAAACATTAGAATAAAGAGAAAAATCGCCGAAAATGAATGGGGTATACCTACAAAATAACCAATATCTTAGCTGCTAATTGGCCTAGAGTAGCAAACAATATACTTAATTTAAGTCTATGCATAGCAGATTTACCTAGTGGGAAGATATAAGAATTAACTAATTTGTTTAATATCAATATTAATAAAAAAACTTTAAAAATACAAGTAAAAAATGTATACAAATTGATAGCAGTGTAGTTACAAAATTACTCATATCTCAGCTGTTATAAATTTTATACTTTTTTCTTTTACTCAATTTTACTTAGGATTTTGCTGTTTGATATGGTACCAAGCTTGTTACTATTGGGCAATTGGAAGCCAATATATGAATCACTTTGTAGCTATACCCCCTTAATTTTCCTGTATTTTCTCTTAATCTCTCATGTTTTCATCAATATTCATGAGAATTTAAATTTGATGTGCTATAAATTGGATCATTTTGGTAAACATGTTGTGTCTATGCATTGACTTAAAATCAAGTTTGGCACTATTGGGCACTTAACTACTGAGATATGAGTAATTTTGGAAGTGCACCCCCTTGATTTTTGCCGCAATTTTTCTTTCATTTCTTCTGTTTACATTAAAAATCACGAATAATCATGACAAATATTTTTCATATTATACCTTATGGTAAAAGTATGATGTTTAAGCATTAAATTGGCACTAAGTTTGATACACTGGAACACATGGTAGGTGAAATATTTGTCATTTTATATGTACATCCCTTAATTTTTCTAAGATTTTTTCTTTAATTACAAAACCTTTCATTATTATTCATGAATATGCAAATGAGATAATTTTCATATTGGACCAATGGATGAAAGAACTTATCAAAATTGAATCACTGAGGATATAAAAACTGGCAACAATGGTGGTTTGATGATGTTTTTGTGCTGAAATATGTTCATTTCTGTTTTTTTTATGATTTCACTTCATTTTTGTAGGTTTTCATTAATATTCATAAATATGCAAATTAGATGATTTACAAATCTGACCACAAGAAGAAAGACATGTGTCTAAGCTTTAATTTGACACCAATTTTAGTGCTCTAGGATAAGTAGAACCCTAGATATGATTGAATTTGTAGGCCTACCCCCCAATCTTGAGAATCATGTAAGCGGTTGCCATGGAAACCATGCATTTTTACGTAGCCCATACCTAATTTCTTGTGAGGAGAACTTCATTTCACATTCTGATTGTCCCACTGAATAATTTGGCATGAATTTAAAAGGCCCTAGGAGTGCAGGATAGATCGTACCTTAACCCCTCCCCTAGGCTTATAGTTTTTACGTGATTTTCCCTCATTTTTTTAAGTTTTCAGGCATTTTCATGAATATTCAAATGAGATAATATTCATATAGGACCACTGGATGATTGGACCTGTCAAATTGTAACATTGATTATATTAAAACATGCAACAATGACAATATTGGAATGAAATCAGCCTATTTATATTTGTAATGATTTTCCCTTATTTTTTAGCGTTTTTATAAATATTCATGAATATGCAAATTATGCAAATAAGGTACGTTGCATATTTGACCATGGAATGAAAGGCCTATGTCTTAGCTTTATTTTAGTACAAATTTTAGTACTCTACGGCTAAAAGCAGCTGAGATATTATTGATCTTGTACGTATACCCCCATTCGTAAAACACATTTTTAATATTTTCATAAATATTTATGAATATGCAAATTAGATAATTTCCATATGCAACAAGGTGATATTAGGCATATGTCTAAGCTTTAATTTGGTATTAAGTTTAGTAGTCTAGGATAAGTAACAACTGAGATATGAGTAATTTTATAGGCAGACCCCCCTTCTCAAATTCGCTATGGGTTGGCATAGAAACCATGCAATTTCACATAGCCCAAACCAAAAATTTTTTGAGGACACCTTCGTTTCCCATCCAGGGGGTCCCAATGAACAATTTGGCACCCATGAAAAATTGTCCTGGGGGGGGGTGCTTTTTTCCTTATGTGTATATTAAGACGGAATAAGCTGAATTTCAAATCAGCAGTATAGCCCTTTAATAGGACATGAATTTTCAGACTAGTTACAGACGGAATAAAGTGTAGTATTCGTGCTAGCAAATCTGCTTGCATTTGCCGCAAAAATGTGGATTGATGTTTTCGTTATGCATTTCTAGGGCCCAACAAGGTGAAGGTCAGAATTTATTGTTTAGGTGCATGAGCACCTAAACACAATATATAAGGTGAGAATTAGAGCTGTACCATGGAGGAGCATGTGACCAAATGTAACCAATCATGGGACCTCTATCTAAGATTAAACTGATGTCATTTGTATATATAGAATAGTCATTTTCTGGTTTCCCAGTCTATCTTGAAATTCTGATTGCATCACGTTCTTCAAAGATTGATCTAGGCCGACCTGGTATGACATTTAGCCACTATTCTGCTGAAGAGAATAATAAGACAGTTGGTCAGTCAGAAATCCAAAGTAAAAATGGAGCTTATTTAAGCACAGATAACATGAAATTATACAAGTTACACGATGCATGGATTTTGAAGAGGCAAAAAGTCAAGTAGATTCTTTATGTGGTGCCTTACCCAGAGATAATTTGCGAATGCATAAATGCATAAAGTCTGACATCTCTAAAGTCATGTACCAGATGAAATGTATGGACCCTTTGCATGCTAGTCCTACTATTAACCTTTCAGACCCTAATCAGACTAGCAAAATGTTGGTTGTCATCCAAATCCAAACTGTTCGACATACTTATGGTATTGGATGGTACTTTAAGTCTAGACTGGCATCAGTTCTGAAAACAAATTGATACACCAGAAAAAATAAGAGTATCTTTTATTTTTAGTTGGAGGTATTAGACTGGCCCCAGTCAAGACAGAAAAATCCCAATTTTCCATTCAAGCACTCTTACTAAATGATTGCAACCTTTTGAGTGTGCTAACAGATGCTATTATAATGACTAATTTGTTCATTGGAATGGAACAGTTTGTATAATTTTGGTAACAGGCATTTTGAGGATCCTAATATATTTCTCTGAAGTTATTTTAAAACAAAAGATAATCCTCTTTTAGCTAACCTAGGTTAGGACTTCCTTTATGCGTCTGTCATCAATATATACTGACTGACAAAAGAAACGCTATAGGTAAAATTCAAAGCCATGTCACATCAATGTTTATACATTAGGTAATAAATGTAAATTTGGATTATTTTTTACTTTTATATGCATGTTAATGTTGTACCTCAAAATGTACCGCAGAGGAACAGATAAGCCGCTTGTTGGGGGTATTTAAGCAATTAAATTTGTGAAAAAAGCAATTGTTTTCAAATGAAGGGGTAACAGAGAGGAATTAAATTTTGGAAAAAGCAATGGTTTTATAAATGAAGGGGTAGCGAAAAGCAATTAAATTTTGGAAAAGCAAAAGAAAAAAACAAACTGATCTAAATATGAATATATCCCATGTTAGCAGCACTTAGTGTGGTAGCCAGTTCAAGCCTTTCTTTTGTTGTGATGTTACTAAGTCTCCTTTGAAGTTTGATACATTAAGCAAGTCATTTGTCAGTTGCTGGCTAAAGTATTTGCACAAAGTACTTAAGTCACTCAATCTGTATGTTTCTTCCATTACGAAAACTAAGATTATTATTTAAATTATTAACTAAGATTATTAGGTACTTTAATTATAACTTATAAATAAGCAATTTCAAAAATCTATGTGGGGTAAAAAAATATTTTAAGCAATTGTTTTTGGCAAAAAGCAATTCATAAAAATCGTGTGGGGTAAATACCCAATTGAACTGAAAGCTTATCTGGACCTCTGTACCGTCCGAGAAAATTCAATGGGTAAAATCAAAACATGGAAAATTGATGTGTGGCTTATTGAAAACAAAAACATCAATATTTTTAGGGAGCACACAAAATTTTGGTACTTTATTGTTTGGTAAAACCCTATAAAACCTACCCAGCGGCTTAAAGGTCTAGATTTTGGTCAGACATTTTCTACATGTAGCAGCGAAGGTTCATTCGCAAGAGCTGAGACATGCTCGATAATACAATCTGTACAAATAATCTTTTCAAACACCTATTCTGCCTCGGACCCAGTATAATTGGGTCCGAGATTCTGCTGACTCTAAGATTTGTTAAACAAGACCTATTATAATAATAATAATAATAAAAGTAAAGGAATGCTATCATAAAAACAACTTATTTGCCAAACCTAAACTATTGGCGGCTTTTTAAAAGCAGCCAACTTGTTTTGTTTACATATTTTGCATTAGATTTCGCATTGTAAATTTGACGAAAATTTATTTGTGCCGCGGCACAGAAAACAGGATAATGCCAAAAAAATGCAAGAATGCAAAAGTAAATGGGGGATGAAGGTTGGGGTGGGGCTTGTTTTTCTCTACTGACCCCAATTGTCTGTGTCTATAAATACATCTCATGCGCTTTTCTAAAAATAATTTCTATATTTTCCGCTTCTGTTTCTATATTTATAACTGTTTTTGGAAAACCAAGTACTATTTCTGGGAAAGGCGCAAAACGCCAGCAAACAGACCATATAAAACCTACCAAAAAGGATAGTAAGTATATTTTTTTCTGTGTGTGTGTGTTGCGGGGATGGGGGGAGGGGGTCCGATATTTCCTATGTATAATATTTCAACACCAGTGTGATATTGACTATTGTGATATTTATAGACTTTCTAATTATAGACAGGCAACAGGCAACAACCATAAAGAACACGAAGACCACCATCTAACTAAAAGACTATGTTGTAGGTTTTAAAAATAGAGAGACAGAACTTTGAACCAACATATAGTTCAAGTAATCTAAACTGGTTGATCTAAATAATCAAGTAATCTAAAATGGTTTATATAACTTTTAACATATACACTTATTTCCTTTATTTATAATTTCTTTAAACACAACTGTAATATTTGACTTAACTTTTATATAAGCTTCTTCTTTCAAAATTAGGGGGGAATGTGATATTGACTATTGTGATATTGATAGACTTTCTAATTATAGACGACGTCGTTTCTAACGTAAGGTTACTAACGCAATATCTGTAATGTACTACTAGAGTAATGGCTGATTAAATTCACACTAATGAACTTTGGTTATTAATTCAGCGCTAGATATCAACTTGAATGAAAGGTGGCTCATAGTAGGGACGTCAGCGATTTGACATTTCTGACACAATATAAAACGATCAATTTTCAATCCAATATTTTTTTAACAAAAGTAAATTAAATTAAAATCTACTGACACCAAATCAAAGAAAATGTTAAAATTTACAATTTAGCTATGCAGATAAAATAATAAAGAATCGATGTAAACAAACACAGGCAAGTTTACCTTGATTTTGGGCGTGCAGGTAGTCTTAGTTTACAGTTATAGTGAACCTACTTCAGGGGCCAATTTCATCAACGAGTTTACGACGTGTTTTTGTCTTAAAAACATCGTACGAAGTTCGAACGTTAAAAATCGGGTTTCATCAAACTATTGAACTTTGCGAACTTCTTACTTTTCGTCGTATATTTAAGACAAATATTTAGGTGTCGCAGCTGACATCTTTGTCTTAAATATTACCAACTTTCTACTTAGCTACCAAGGCTGCTGCATTTCACACGATTCTAGAGGCTGAAGAGCAAAAAATCGACAAAGGTTCAAATACTTTGAAAGTACTACAATCAAGACCACCATTTACATACCATATGGTTTACCATAATGAGAAAATAAGACCCCCTTTTCTTGGTGCTTATGAGTTATTTATTTGTCCATGTACCTCTCCCACCCCTTCCTCTACCACGCTGTATACTGTCACCAAGAGATTCGCCTATGACCACAAGAAATTATGCATAATAAACACTTTTAAGGGAAGGGATTCTGTAGTAAAACCAACAGGATATTTTTTGTACTTTTTCACATGTCACCATTGCTTAAACATACTAATATACACATTCAGAATGTACGGGTAAGTCATCGTCCATTTGCATGACTGCCAGGGACGACAATGATGAGGGTCTTTCGTCAATATATACGTTCAACATTCGATAAAGTCTTTGTATGAGTATGTATATGTGGGAGCTGTTCACAAGAGCTTTCAGTAGAATGAAGGGACATACATCCGGGTTAGCACAATCTCAGTTCCGACCGTATTACACGTTGCATTTTAGATTTTTACATTTTCGAAAATTTCGACTTGTTATCTCAAGCACCCGGGGTGTGATGTTTAATTTAAGCCTTGCCTCCATTTTGTGGGGCGTTGACAAACAGTGCAGATCCGGATCAGACGCCACATAACCACGGTGGCGCCGGATCAGGCTGTGAGCTCGTCCAAAAGATTAAAATGGGAAACTCCATTTGACTTGTGTGCGTTAACATAAAGTGTGAAAACGAGTAATTTTCGGGACGCAGTTTCATGAAACATTACATGTAACATTTTTGTAATGAATACAATATTATATATCTCTTTTATGTTGAAATGATAATAGTATGTCACACGATCACTCTTTTGGATCTGTAATTGGGCATAACAGCAATCAATTATCGAGATGTGAAGAAAGCCGAGACAACCGCCCATGATGCCCACGACTCAGGAGCAAATTTCGAGAGCATACGAAAGTCGGCAGTATGATGCTATCAATAATTCTGTGAATTGTATTTGTTAGATGGATTTTGAGGAAATCAGACTTCATAAAAAAATAATGAATTTGAAATATTATTTTTCATTCAGACATGTTAGAAAAAAACCCCTTCAATTTCTAGATCCTCTCAGTATATTTTGTGGTTTTAAGTAATCTTACTGATTTGTGCATACTTGGATATGGTTTCTTATGAATTCGGGAAACCCGTTATCTAAGTGACAAAGAGTTTGGCTCCAGATCAGACCGGCGTTTGACACAAGTATATGCACCGAGTTAAAGGGATTGATTTCCTATTTGGGTATGCCGTCGCCTGCTCGTCTTACCAGGGGCGGGTGCAGGAATTTTTGTCCGGAAAACTTCAAGTTTGCAAGGTTCTGGGAGGGGGGTCCATTATTTTCCAGGTGGTCCACTTGCTAATTTCTATGGAAACCTTTATAACTTGAATGTGGTTTTTCAAGGGGATGAAGGTCCGGACCCCCTACCCTCATTCGGATCCCCACATGCTTCTACTTTAAAACTTCCTTCACATACCTCTGTTAGACTGGCCCCAGTCTCTAATGTCAATTTTAGTAAAACTGATTATTACTCTAAGATAGCAATTTATAAACTTTACATGGAAGTAGAAGGTCTCGGCTTGGACATCAGAGACTGGTGAGTTAGAGTATTCATTAACCAACTCACAGGTCGATGCTGACAAAGTATTTATCACTTTTATTACCCTGACCTTTTTCAAGCGGTCAGTGTACTTTGGAACATTAACATGTGTTATCTAATACCACCTGCAGAAATTTATGACTACACAAATCTTCAAGCCTCTGTATCTTTCTTCAGTACCTGTCTGGGTTATTTTCATGCTTTTTTGTGTCTGTTGATTTTCTCAAAACATCCCTTTTTTAAAAAGTTCTTTCAAAAATAAAATGAAACAGTTTGGATCATGATCAGACTCGATGATTTGTCGGGCCTGATCTGGGTTCAAACTGTTTTCCAAGGTATCAGCAGACGGCTCTGATAGACAGAATGCACACAAAACCTTCAGCTGTTTGGCATAATATATTGTGCAAATATTACTTTATATATTGTATATGACAGGATAAGCACCCATACCTGTTTTCTTGGTAATTGTTCATGCTTTTTGTCAAAATATTTTTTTTAAATAATTCTTTCAAACATAATACTATGTATCCCAATGTCAAACAATTTTTACCCTGATCAGGCTCGAATATTTGTCAAACATGATCTGGGTCCAAACTGTTAACCAAGTCTATTAGCAGACGGCACTGGTAGATAAAGAGTTAACCCAAGCGCCAAGAAAAAATGCATCTGAAAATGTCGTCTGCTAAAGTCGTCTGCTGCAAATAATTGCCTAACATTACTGACAAATTAAGTAAAGAAGCAAACAGTGTGGACCCAGAACACACTGCTCCTATAGGAGCAGTCTGATCTGGGTCCACACTCTTTGTCACAGAGGCTTCTTAAACATTTCAGCAGACGAGAAAAGCAGACGACCTTTGTTGCGATTGGCCAATAAGGGTAATATTAAACGCACACAAAAACTACAACTCCAAATTCAAAACGTTGTAGCTGTTGTGCATAATATTGTGCAAGCATTCCTAGATATTATGTTTATGACCTACTTGATATGTAATTAATTTTTCATGCTTTTTTATCGTCCGCTGATTTTCTAAAAATATTTTTTTTTTTGAAAAAATGATTTCAATAATAATGTCAGAACGTCAAAAAGTTTAGATCCTGATCAGGCCCGACGATTTTGTCCGGCCTGATCTGGGTCCAAACCGTTTGCCGCCGTTTACCCGCGCCTGGTTGAATTTCTTCACTTTGACATTCAAATCACATTGCGTCAACAGACTCAACACCTCGGTGACGGGCATTGCAATGCTTTGATTTAATCTTTTAATAAAAAAAAACTTTTCAAAGATCAGATGTGTGTGCTGATTTTCCCTCAAAATATGATGTTTTTACTGAAAGTTTTAATAGGTGTCACTGTCTTATCCATTTTTATATTGACACACCAAATCAGCTGAAATTATATTTGACCCCCCCCAGTGCGGATCCAGAGGGGGGGACAGGGGGTCCGGAACCCCCTGGAAAATCACAAGATATATGGGTTTCTATAGGGAATAAGCAATTGGACCCCCACCCCCCCCCCCATGGAAAAAATTTGGACCCCCTCTGGAACCTTGAAAAGTGATAGATTTCTTTGAAATTGACCATTTGACTTCTGTAAAATAAGCTGAGGACTAAAAAAACAAAAAAACGTCAGAGCTTTTTTTTTGTCAGACTGACCTGGACCCCCCCCCCCCCCCCCCCACCCCTGACGAAAATTCCTGGATCCGCCCATGCCCCCACCATGTAAAAATCTCTATAAAATATGCGGAAAACAAATTGTGCTATCGCACAGGCTGATCAATGCCTTTGATTTGCACTACATACATACTATACTGTCCACAGTTGTTGTTTTAAGCCGAAATATCAAGTATTTTGCCAGTTCCCAGCAAGGGTTTTCTTGTGACAAGGCGCTATCAACTTTATATGATTTTGTTTAATTTGATTCTTTACGTCCCATCTACAATCTTTCAGTTAAACAGGGACGGGTCTTCCTGGGTTGAACCAGTACTAAGCTAGGACAAATGTGCCTTGCTCAATAACCACAACGCAGTGACGCTTGTGAGGCTCGAACCCGCGGCCCCTCGGTCTCGAGTAACTTTATATGTTCAGAAAAAAATCCATTTATTACATTAATTAACCCTTTGTATTCCGGAAACCCCGAATGAAAACTTTTGGAAACAGTGAAAACCAAGATGAAATGCAGCATAATACTGCATTCTTGAGACTGTGTTTCATCAAGGTCTACGATGTTTGTAAGGTAAAGAAAGAATACAATGTTTTTTTTTAAAAAAAATATAAACTGGCACCCCTAAAACTATACCAATGGACTATCCCAAGTTTATTGTATCAAACCAGACGGACTAATCCATTAGTATACAAAGGGTTAAAATTCAGTAAAGCAAATTACATACACTAGTAACTCCGGGTATGTAACTAATTGAGAAAAGAAGAATCCTTCAGAATCATATCAGTTTGTAAAATGTCTCTGCACACTTTCTCAGCAAACTAAATATTTACACACAGATCAAACTGACCACAAGGTAATAAATCTAATTATTCACAGGCCATTAGATGCTGATGCTGAGACACTTCCAGCAGAGTTTACTGTTAAACCATCAAACCAATTTATTGCATTAGATAACAGCTCAAGCTAACTCTCCAGTCCAGTAAATTTGACTATCAGAGAGGATAGAATTTTTAGATGATTTTTTTCATAGTAAATATTATTATAAAAGTAATTATATATATTTACTGGACTGATGCCAGTCTAATACCTCTGTGTGAAACCACTTTACACGGCTATATAACGTCCGCACGTGACTAATCACATGATATTTAGAGACTACAGTTAGGCAAAGTTAAATTACGTCGTTTTTAGTGAAACGCAATTTTTTGTTCTTACGAACAATTTAAGATCTTTTGATAAAACTGATGTACGCACTTCTCAGAAAACAACGTACGCACAATTTAAGAGATATCGTACGAACTTTATTGATGAAATTGGCCCCAGACTATTGCATATGTGCGTAGCAGTGAAAAATCATGCTTTACCTGTTTTTATGAAAAATAGAATAGCTTATTACTATGCATCTTTGAAACAATAATAGCCTCTTTTAACAACCGATTGGTTTTCTATTTATATATTGATGAATATTCAAAGATAAAAGGCCAATCTACAACCTGCTGGTTTGCCATTCTCGCGAGACCTGACGATACCTCATCTAGATTAGTGTGCGCTAGCATGCTTCCTGTGCGACAATGGCTGGTTTGCAATTTTTCCAATCTGATTAAAACCCGATCTAGCCACAGCTACCATGACCGCGCCGCGCCGAATTCTGCCGCGCCAGAAATATATTTTTCCCTTCTAGAAGCACAAAGTATATATATAAATTCAATAACTTCAAAAATTTTGCACCGAATTTCAAAATTCAAACTGCTTCTTGTTTCTAATAATGTCCAGAATACATTTATGATCTTATTTGGACATTTTACTGAGTTTGTGAAAATTCGTTGACATCCCTACTCATAGTCCGACAGGTTAGATGCACTCATTTATTGATGATGCTTCCAACCAGACAAATAGATTGAGAAATTTAGGCCAAATAAAAAATAAGTGTTTCAGGTAGCAGGCCTAGGTTTCACCTGTAAAAGGGGGGGGGACGGGGGGGGGGGGGGGGGCTTTATTGAGATATATACTGGGTCCCGAGGGGGGGGGGCTTAATTGAGACATATACTGGGTCCGAGTTAATATTCTAGTATACAACACCTGACCAGTGTGTTGGGTCCAAGGTTTTATCTCGGACCCAATGGTGGTCCGAGATCAAGGTCATATATTCATTTGTTTTCTAACACCAAATATTACCTGAAGTTTTATAAATGTACATATATTTTATTCCTCGAAATTATATGCAACCTTGCTTAGTTACCACACACAACTTGTGACTTTTGTCATCTGCTCCTCTCATCTGTTCTTAACAAACAATAACCAGGGTCGGATCAGACTGCCCCTTGGGAGTAGTCTGACCAGACTATTATTTGCTTCCATGAAAAAATCTAGTGTGAAGTACATTTGAATGTATGCAGCAGATGTAAAAAGCAGACAGCATTTTAAGGACAAAAAAAAATACTGGCGAGATAAGGGTAGTGTCTTCTGCTGATAACTTTTGCAAATAATTTGGATCCAGATCAGGCCTGCATTTTGTTGTGTCTTATCTGGGATCAAACTATTTGACACTCTGAATCTCTGATCATCTGGTGGTAATCCTGAAAGAATTTTATCGAAAAAGTTGATTTTCAAAAAAAAATCCAGATGCGACAAAATGTAAGTCGCAAAACAGCACGAAAAAATTCCCAGGATGCGACAGGCTTATTTGAAACCTATATGCAAGCATGTTTATGAGAAAATTCATTGTTGCACACCGGATTAGTAAATCTGATATTTTATCCTGGGTCAGGAAACCTTATCTTACCTATGTTATCTTACCCAGGCTGTCACGTGAGTGCTGTACATTGGTTGCATGGGAACTCACGCACAGGGTCGTCAAATGACGTCATTGGTATGTTAATTAGTGTGACATCATCAGATCATGTCGCATTGTGGTATTTATAATGGCGAGCAAGAAATATAATCCATTATTATTGGTGTGAGGGTGGGATAGAAAAATCCGTCCCTCGTGATAACCGTTTGTCCTCACTTGGCAAGCCTAGTGATGCCAAACGGTGATCCTCGTGACAGGTTTTTCTATCCCACCCTCACACATGATGGATTCTTATATTGTCAATGATTCATCTAATTGTGTCCTATGGTGACATATATGAGCCGCGACATGATATTTCCAACAATGAGGCTTGTATAGGGGGGTACCAAGTATCCCATATTCCTTGAAGTAAACAGGCAAGTATCCCTTATAAACTCGCAAATATCCCCATAATTAATTTTCCTAAATATTCAATATCCCTGAAATTGACCAAAATATTGAACACAGTATCCTATATCCCTGGAAGTAAAATGGAAAGTATCCTATATCCCTGGAAGTAAAATGGCAAATATCCTGTATCCCTAAAACCCCTATACAAGCGTCAACAATGTGGTATGTGTGACCAGTAAAGGCTCAGATCAGCCTGCGCATATGAGCAGTCTGATCAGAGCCTTTGCTTGAATATTCTATGAATGTTAAGCTACTGAAAGGACATCATTTGATGTTTCTACGCTAACAAGGAGGCTGCACAGGCTCGTCTGAGTCCACACTTGTCAAAATGCCACATTGTTGGAAATCACATGACACAGCTCATATGACTGTTTACACAGTTCGGCTGGATTCTTTTTACAGATGGTTATATCAAGCCCAAGGGAAATATGAGTTTAGGGCTGATACTTACATTATAGCAGAAGACAGTGTAGAAGAGTTTGAAGACATGGGTTTCTCAAAGCCAAGAGGTGAGCCAATAAAAGGCATAATTATGAGACCTTGGAAAGGTTTTTAACCCTTAATGCTTTCCTTGCTAAGTGGCGACTTTTGTTGTCTGCTTATAACCTTTGCAAAAGATTTTTTTTACTAGACCAAGCTTAGCAGTTATAAAACTTTTTTCATGCTCAACTCAACTGAGCATGATATTTCATTTGCTCATAAAACTAAACTGCTGAAAAATAAAGACTTTTCTTGCTTTCAAACTCCCAGATGTATATTTAAGCAGCATGCTATATAAACGTTAAAATGCCAGCATTTGATGGCATTTTAACATATATGAGCATGATGAATTTAATGCTTAATTGAGTTTGAAAGCAAGAAAAGTCTTTATTTTTCAGCATGATTTTTTATAACCTCGTGGCAAACCCTGCATGACAAAACCTCAGATCTGATTGGGATCCAAACCGTTTGACACTCAGATTGTAGTTCTGAAAGATTTTTTTTGAAATTTAAGTTCAATTTCAAACAAATTAAGAGGCAACAAAACATGCATTAACCATAGACTGGCTCCAGTCTGAAACTTGAATCTGCCAGAAAAAATCTTAATATTTTTAGTTCACTTGAGCCTAAGGCTGACAGGTATACCAAAACCTCAACATCCCCATATATGGTAAAACAAAATATGTTTAGATAATAAGCCTAAGTTGTCCTTGACCTATTTTAACATTACTAAGTAGATCAGGTGAGCACTTCAGACCTTCAGGTCGTCTAGTTACTAGTTAGGGGTGTTGAACTTAGACATTTTCCCATCCAAAAATGCTTCGATGGTGTCTGGTTTGTGTAATCTGTAACACTCCAACAGTTTTCATTTCTTTATTTTCAAACTTTGCATAATGATTGTTCACCATTGTCTCAGCTGGGAAGCATTTTTCAAATACTAACCTGTCTGATTTCAGCATTGTGGGTACACGTGACATACTTGTTTACTGATAACATCATCAAATCATGTGATTCGCCCGTTGAGCGTTGATGTTTGGTATGTAATGTCGCCTAGTGGACCACTACCAAGTTTGTTCAAATTATGCTCCTGGGGCCAAAAATAACATCTAGGTCACAGGCTAAAAATAGATTTCGAGATAAAAACTTTATATATATTCTTGTCTGAATTGATATTTGGTATGTACATGTAGCATCATCTAGTTGACATCTACCAAGTTTATATATCTTCTTGTCTGAAACCACAAGGCTTAGAGCCTTTGATATTTGGTATGTACATGTAGCATCATCTAGTGGGCATCTACCAAGTTTGTGGACCGGGCCAAGTAGTGTTGTCGGTAACGTGTCTGGCAACTGATGTCTGCAGATCCAGGGGTCGCAAGTTCGATCCCGTCCCGGTCCCATACTTTCGTGGAGATTGATTATGAAATAATTTCTACGGTCATTCTCCTTCCTTCCGCTGAATCATTCAAGAAGGGTTGTTGTCAGTTACAAGCAAAAGTATGTGCATGAAGTACTTGTTAACTGCTTGTTCAAGATTGCCCAGGAAAAAAGCGTGGTTAGGTGAACTGACCGTCCCGCCATGACCATAGCTGTTGACTTGGGACGTAAAGCAATAAAACAAACAAACTACCAAGTTTGTACAAATTTTGTCCCTGGGGCATAAAATGGGCTTACCAAGGGGGATCGCATGTTTTACATAGGCTTATATAGAGAAACATGAAAAAACTTCTTGTCTGAATCCACAAGGCCTGAAGCCTTGATATTTGGTATTATGTAGCATCACCTTGTGGACCAATACCAAGTTTGTTCAAATTTTGCCCCTGGGGGCAGAATAGCCCCTAGCCCAGGGGCCACATCTGAAACCCCAAGGCTTAATGCAGGTGAAGCATTTATGATTGTTATGTCACCTAATGGACCTCTACCTAGTTTGTTCAAATTATGCCCTGGGGCCAAAAATGGACCCACCAAGGGGTGCACTTGTTTAACATAGGCTTATAAGGGAAAACATGAAAAATCTTATTGTCTGAAACCAGAAGGCAAAAAGCCTTGAAAATTGGTATGAAGCATCACCTAGTGGACCTCTACCAAGTTTGTTAAATTATGCCCGTGGGACCGAAATGGGCCTACCCCGGAGGTCACATGTTTTACAAAGACTTAAGTAGTAGGGAAAACATGAAAAAAATCTTTTTGCCTGAAGCCACAAGGCCTAGAGACTTGATATTTTGTATGTAGCATCACCTAGTGGACCTATACCAAGCATAGTAAGTGAGATCAGAAAATACCACAATCACAAACCGCAGACAAACCCATGGCACCGTGAGGAAGAGCCACACAACAATCAGGAGACACCAGGAAAACAAACTAAGCAAAGCAACCAGCTCTCTCTTTCCAATCAAGTTTGTTCAAATTATGCCCCTTGGGCAAAAGTGGGCACCTGGGGGGTAACATGTCTTACATAGGCTTATATGAGGGTCTGGATGGGGGGTCTGGTATTCACTATTCAATAAAAATTTAGCCCATTATTCATCTCATTAAAATTTTGGGTTATTCATTAAAATAAGACCAATTATAATTCATCAAAGGTTAGAAAGGTGGCAAAGAAATCTGATTATTTCACTATCCATTATTTTTTTCTTCAATTCATTAAAAAATTTTAGGATTATTCATTAATTTTTAGGCCCTCATTATTCACTACTCATTACTTTTTTGGCTTATTATTCACTATTCATTATAAAAAAGGGCCAGTATTCACTAATCATTATACCCCATCCAGACCCTTTTATATAGATCTTCTTTTCTGAAACAGCAGTTTAAGGCCTTGAGCGTTGATGTTTGGTATGTAATGTCGCCTAGTGGACCACTACCAAGTTTGTTCAAATTATGCTCCTGGGGCCAAAAATAACATCTAGGACACAAGCTAAAAATAGATTTCGAGATAAAAACTTTAAATATGTTCTTGTCTGAATTGATATTTGGTATATACATGTAGCATCATCTAGTTGACATCTACCAAGTTTATATATCTTCTTGTCTGAAACCACAAGGCTTAGAGCCTTTGATATTTGGTATGTACATGTAGCATCATCTAGTGGGCATCTACCAAGTTTGCGGACCGGGCCAAGTAGTGTTGTTGGTAACGTGTCTGGCTACTGATGTGAGTCTGACTGCAGATCCAGAGGTCGCAAGTTCGATCCCGTCCCGGTCCCATACTTTTGTGGAGATTGATTATGAAATAATTTCTACGGTCATTCTCATTCCTTCCGCTGAATCATTCAAGAAGGGTTGTTGTCAGTTAGAAGCAAAAGTATGTGCACGAAGTACTTGTTAACTGCATGTTCAAGCTTGCCCGGGAAAAAAGTGTGGTTAGGTGAACTGACTGTCCCGCCATGACCATAGCTGTTGACTTGGGACGTAAAGCAATAAAACAAACAAACTACCAAGCTTGTACAAATTTTGTCCCTGGGGCATAAAATGGGCTTACCAAGGGGTATTGCATGTTTTACACAGGCTTTTATAGGGAAACATGAAAAAATCTTCTTTTCTGAAACCACCAGGCCTAGAGCCTTGATATTTTGTATGTAGCATCACCTAGTGGACCACTGCCAAGTATGTTTAAATTTTGCCCCTTGGACCAAAAATAGCCCCTAACCGGGGGTCACATGTATTACAAAGGCTGTAGGGTAAATATGAAACAATCTTTTTGTCTGAAACCGCAAGGCCTAAAGCACCTAAATAGAGGATATTTACTTTTTTTGAGGTGAATACCAAATATATTTCATTGAGTGGGTTGAAAACATCAGAATTTTCATGAGTGCGCAGCATGAATGAAATTTTGATGTTTTCAACTCAAGAGATGACATAAATAAGCATCCGGCCCCAACCCACCGATTACAGCATTACGTCAGAGCCGTCATAGAGTCTGAGGCCTGACCCACCATCCAAGGTTAACTGTATCTAAGTTTGTTCAAATTATGCCCTGGGGCCGAAATGGGCCCACCCTGGGTCCATTTGTTTAACATATTTAGGCTTATAAGGGAAAAATGTTAAAATCTTATTGTCTGAAGCCACAAGGCAAAGAGCCTTGATAATTGGTATGTAGCATCACCTTGTTGACCTCTACCAGGTTTGTTAAATTATGCCCTTTGGGCACAAAATGGGCCTACCCTGAGGGTAAAATGTTTCACATAGATTTAAATAGGGAAAACATGAAAAAATCTTCTTGTCTGAAACCTTAAGGCCTAGAGACTTGATATTTTTATGCCCCCAAAGGAACTTTGGGAGGCATATAGTAATCGCACTGTCCGTCCGACCGTCTGTCCGTCCGTCCGTCCGTCCGCCCCGCTTTCATGTCTGGTCCATATCTCCTATATTCTTTGAGGTAGGAATTCAAAATTTGGTGTGTGGATGCATCTTGGGATGGCGAAGTGTCGTGTACCATGTTCAGGTCAATGTGACCTTGACCTTGACCTCTGACCTAGTTTTTAGAATAATTGTGTCTGGAGCATATCTCTTATATTATTTGAGGTAGGAATCTCAAATTTGGTGTGTGGATGCATCTTGGGATGACGATGTGTTGAGTACCATAATTGGGTCACTGTGACCTTGAACTTGACCTCTGACCTAGTTTCTAGAAACTGCATTGAGTCTGGTACATATCTTCTCTATTCTTTGAGGTAGGAATTCCAAAGGATCATTGACGGTTTGGGCCTTATACGCCTATTTTTCTGATTCCCAGAACGCTGCCTACGAGCTTCTAGTGTGGTGCATGTAGTATCAAAGCAATAGGTGCATCTAATGGCAAGTGCCAGCTAGCAAAATATTTTCAAAATTACTACGCATTCGAGAGTTATGGCGGGTAGAAAGGGGAGGGGGTCTGAAATTTCATGAAAATAAAAAGTGCTTTAAAAATTGATTTCTGCACGTTTTCTTGATTTATTTGGTGGGCATGGTGATATCTACTAAACATACCATATGCAGAGTATTAAAGAATCACGATAATTGATGAAATTGTTTTAAAAACAAAATAGGTTTTGTTATAAAATGTTTTTGGGGACATAATTTAGAAGTTACCTGTACATTTTCGACTACATGTACCGTAAATAATGCAAAACTGAAAGCTGAACAAAAGAAATAAATATTTTTGAAGGAACGAAAGTGTCCCATTTAGCATTGGAAAGTAAAACTGATTCTAACTAGATCCTTTAAATATTACTTTTGCTTTGATTAAAGGGCATAGCATGTTGAATGTATTTAAAGTGTCCGAATATTTATGGTGTACATATGCATGTATATCCCTATTTGAGACAATATATTGAACACTAAAGTATTTACCTGTTATAACTCTTTGCATGCCAGTGGATAATTTTGTCGTCTGCCAATAGCCTTTTGCAAACAGTTTGAACCCAGATGAAGACCACAGAATGTCGGTCTTGATCTGGATCCAACCTGTTTGACACTCTGATGGTGGTCCTGGGTGGTTTATTTTTAAAAACTTAATTTTGAAGAAAGTCAGCGGACGAAAATAAAAACATGAACAATTCCCTATCATGCAAATAGATAAGTACAGGACGTTTGCAAAATAATGTATCATTTAATAACAGTGAAATTATTTCTTATGAAAAAATGCATAAAACCTTGCTAATTCTACTTTTAATCTTTAAGTACTTTATATTAAACTAGCACAGAATATAAAGCATTTTAGGAGGTTGGTTCTAGAGGACTTCATTACTGTCATTAATTTCTTACTTGGTAGAAAAGGCATTTTATGGGCTTAGGCCCTGGGTTTTTGGGCTGCTGAACATCTTCCCCCCTTGTGCCAGCAAGCCACTTCCATACAATGTGTAAAATATGGTAACACATATACATGCAAAAGCTTTTGCTGGCACACGGGGGGGAATGATATTTTAAAAAATGTTTTCGGATTTCTATATATCTTAATGTAAAACTGATTGTTCTACCCCAAATTTTACATCTTTGAAGCATTTAATATCGAAAACGGATTTCACAGCCATAAAGTACTCAGGTCAGGGTAGCTACAATGTGAAGAAAGGGACGATCGACAAACTTTAATTTTTACTGAAAACCATAGGCATTTACCCATAGCAAGTGTCAATGATCCTTTGGTGTGTGGATACGTCTTGGGATGGCGGAGTGTCGCATACCATTTTCGGGTCACTGTGACCTTGACCTCTGACCTAGTTTTTAGAATAATCGTGTCTGGAGCATATCTCTTATATTATTTGAGGTAGGAATCTCAAATTTGGTGTGTGGATGCATCTTGGGATGACGATGTGTTGAGTACCATAATTGGGTCACTGTGACCTTGAACTTGACCTCTGACCTAGTTTTTATCTGAATTGTGTCCTTAGCATATCTCTTATATTATCTGAGGTAGGAATCTCAAATTTGGTGTGTGGATGCATCTTGGACTGACAAAGTGTCGCATACAATAATTGAGTCACTGTGATCTTGAACTTGACCTCTGACCTAGTTTCTAGAAACTGCATTGAGTCTGGTGCATATCTCCTATATTCTTTGAGATAGGAATTCCAACTTTGGTGTGTAAATACATCTTGGGATGACAGGGTGTCACATACCATTTTTAGGTCAATGTGAACTTGACCTCTGACCTAGTTTTAAGAATTATTGTGTCCCGAGCATATCTCTTACATTCTTTGAGTGAGGAATTCCAAATTTGGTGTGTGGATTCATCTTTGGATAGCAGAGTGTCATGTACCATTTTTAGGTCACTGTGACCTTGACCTCTGACCTAGTTTTAGAATAATCATGTCCATAGCATATCTCTTATATTATTTGTGGTAGGAATCTCAAATTTGGTGTGTGGATGCATCTTGGACTGACAAAGTGTCGCATACCATAATTGGGTCACTGTGATCTTGAACTTGACCTCTGACCTAGTTTCTAGAAACCGCATTTAGTCTGGTGCATATCTCCTCTATTCTTTGAGATAGGAATTCCAGCTTTGGTGTGTAAATACATCTTGGGATGACGGGGTGTCACATACCATTTTTAGGTCAATGTGACCTTGACCTCTGACCTAGTTTTAAGAATTATTGTGTCCCGAGCATGTCTCTTATATTCTTTGAGTGAGGAATTCCAAATTTGGTGTGTGGATTCATCTTTGGATAGCGGAGTGTCATGTACCATTTTTGGGTCACTGTGACCTTGACCTAGTTTTAGAATAATCATGTCCAGAGCATATCTCTTATATTATTTGAGGTATGAATCTCAAATTTGTTGTGTGGATGCATCTTGGGATGAGGACGTGTCGCTTACCATAATTAAGTCACTGTGACCTTGAACTTGACCTCTGACCTAGTTTCTAGAAACTGGTGCATATCTCCTATATTCTTTGAAATAGGAATTCCAAATTTGGTATGTAAATGCATCTTCGGATGCCTGAGTGTCACAAACTATTTTTGGGTCACTGTGACCTTGACCTCTGACCTAGTTTTCAAGAATGATTGTGTCCAGAGCATATCTGCTATATTATTTGATGTAGGAATCCCAAATTTGGGGTGGTGATTCCTCTTGGGATGGTGGAGTGGTGCATACCATTTTGAGTCACTTTGACTTTGACATTTACTTCTGGCCTCATTTCTAGGTTTTTCGTGCTATATTACAGCTATCTTTCCTCAAATGTGTCTTATGCTAGACCAATTCCTTTGGGGCATTCGTCACGTGTTTGTGACATTTCTTGTTTTTTCTTCTTTTTTTTTATGAATTTATTTTTTTAATTTTCACCAAGTAGTCTACTCATGGATTCAAACACAATTTCTAGTTCAAAATTATTTTTCAAAAATTTTCAGGAATACCATCAGAGTTTCAAACAGATTGTATGAAGGTCAGGCCGGACATTTTGTCAGGCTTGATCTGGTTCCAAACTATTTATAAAAATTATCAGCAGATAACAAATGCACGCATTAACTTTTTCCTCAATGCTAGCAGTGACTTTTGTTGTCTGCTGATAACATTTGCAAACAGTGTGGGCTCAGACCTGGACCGACAAAATGTTGGTCTTGATCTGGAATCAAACTGTTTGACACTCTGATAGTGTTCCTGAAAGAATTTTTTGAAAGTCAATTTTGAAAAAAATCAGCAGACGACACCAAAAGCATGAAAATTTCACATCATAAAAAATTAAATTGGTTATCTTATCCCATCTGTGCAGTCCTGCCAGAGTCATGGGCAAAAGCCTAGTGCTTTGTATTTCCATGCTGATGTATCCTGCGCTCACAAGTTTGGGACGTAGTTAAAGTCTTTTGCCATAATTTAGGTATTTTAGCTCCTCCAGATAGCTGTTAATCCTTTGTATACAGGAAACCCCTAAAGAGGTACTAACACAAACAGTGTAGACCCAGATGAAATGCCGCATAATGCGGCATTTCATCTTGGTCCACACTGTTAAGGTAAAACATATATTCAGACAAAAGTTTACAATATTGTTTTTGAAAGTTATTACCTGACACCCCTAGATATATACCATGGAATATCCCATGTTTATTGTATCAAACCAGAAGGAAGAATCCATTCATCGTAAGTTAGTATAATAGAATGACTAATAACACATGCTTTCAGAGCCAAAATCTCATTAGCTGGCAAATATACTCAGCATCAATGAAAATTAAGTACCAGTAAGTCCCATACACTTAACATAGACAATATTTAGTTCATTTTGAACAAAGAACTGCGGATACTTCAGCACTCAATTTTATGCATAGAGTCCCATGCATCACCTATCGAAAACCGTATCCATCACATCTGAATGCATTATACCCATTCCTTGACGTACCCAATAAGAGTAGTTTCTGTTGCATTATATAGGAAAATGCAAAGTTTAAGTGCTACCTTAAAGTTTGATCCTCATTTTTTGTGTTTAATGGGATAATTGACCATAATTCAAACCATTTTGGTGGCGTTTCAATGAAAACGTCTTGGGCATGTACTGGCATGTTATCTTCTGAAAATGATGATTTCAAATTCCTAAAAACTGCAAAAAACATAAAAAGCATGCATCACGTGCACCATAGCTCCAGGGCTCGTGGAACTGTTTGATCTCACCAAACCAGTCCGTCGTTGACCAGAAACATGAATGTAAAAATAGCCATAGAACTGTAGTATATATTTTCCAAAATATCGAAATTTAGATACTGGTAACTTTTCACTGACGCTGAGTATATAACCTTGTGAAAAATTAAGGTAAAAATAAATGCCATCAGGATATTTTTTGAAAGTTAATATCCTGTTTTTTGTTGTTTTCTTTTTTTAACTTTCATTTAAGGGATAACTGTACTCAAAATGTTCATTTTGGGAGGGAAATTTGTTGGATATAGGGTAAGAAATTTAGTTTTACCCCTAACTGCAAGCAGAGCGATAAAACATGATTTTCAACCGTTTATCCAAGGACCTCTGATGGTGGTAATGGGAATCACAGTGAATCGCTGCCTATAATTTTGATAAAAATTAAAGTCGATCAAATGCTTCCATCTACATATATAAGCTCGCTTTCGGTCTCTATTTTATGATTTTGCATTTGATTTTTTATTCCCATGAATGGCTTTATTTTGGGGCTAAAATGGTCACTTTTTGTATTATACATATAGAAAATAGAAAAAATATTTTTAAAAAATCATTACCCCGGAGTCCCAACGTAAGTGTGTTCCCATATTTTACATGATATAATGTGAAAAGCTAGCTGGGACTTGGGGTGGGGGGTGGAATAATATCCCACAGCCCAAAATATAACGTCTTGGGGAGCCTGAACATTAGCATTTGGATTTTTGGAGTGCTCTCTTGAAAATACTTTTTTTTCCAGTATAATGAAATACAGTAGTTAGTATAAGTAAGCCTCTTTTGCATTACCCATTAGTCATTATTTAGCATATTTTTCTTTAGATTATGAAAAGTGTCCTTTTAATAAATTCAGTTAGTACATTATTTTGCACATAGACTGTATCTATCCAATACACATAAACTACATGGCCTTTGACTCATATATAAGGTGTACTTTATGCATGGGTGAATGGTTATAGTACATTGCTGCATAATATTGCACCAGGTAAATACATTGTCATCAAGGTTGAATATGGACAATATTTCTTAACAAATCAGATAGGAAACAACAACAACAACAAAATTAAGCATTTAAATGCTTATGATTTTGGACTTTAAAATACTTTCACTGTGATTTGTAATCGAGTATTGATGATATAATGCCCTTACACATGAAAATAATTGATTTCCAAATGTTTTGGTGAAGTCAAATTTTGCAACCCCTACCCCCTTTGGTAGCGTCTCCTGTTTTTTTGTAGGGGTCTGTCTGTCTAATTATAACCTTAATTTGTTCCTAATACATCAAGCGTCCTATTCAAAGGGATACCAGTGATATCTAATGCAAGGGAAGTTTTTGGAAGCATCTAAAAAATAGGCAGTTACCCTATCAAAGTGTCAGAGGTCTAAGTGAAATATTTGAGTATGGTTATTCCCATTCTAATTCACTTCTGCAGTTTTGGCTCAAATTGGAGCTGTCATCCAATGAAATGTTATGTAATTAATGATTTCAAACAGTATATCGCAGGATATACTGTCACAATTTTTTTTTAATTCATCCAATCAGACGTCATGTGACAACAGCCAGTGCATTAGAATTGCTTTTTGTGTCAGCTGCATATGTTCGGATGCAATTCAGACTATTTTTATCATGATAGCAAACACTATGAACAGTGATCATGCTGCCCCTAAGGGAGCAGTCTGTTCTGGGTCCATATTGTTAGCAATACAGACTACCAGAGTACTTCAGCAAGTGCCAAAGCAGATGGCATACTTTGTGAATGCGGGGAAATAGGTTAAATATATTTTAATATTTTTCAGAAAGGGGTGATAATGGTCTTCATACTGATGACCAAAATCTGGTTGCTCATCCATCAGATCAAGTAAGTTTGCCAGATAGCATAAACATGGAAGGAGATGGAACTTCCCTGATGCGGAATTTGTCCATGGATGGAAAAAGAGATAGTAGAAGTATGTCTGGTGCGAACGGTCCTATGGCTCCCACGCATTCTGACACAGGGAATATAATATATAGAAGAGTTAGCCCAGGTACTCAGACTTCAGCTGTAGGGCCTCCTAGAAGGGAGGTATCTCAAGGAGCACAGCAGAATAATTCGTCTAGGGGAGGTGGAGAACTGAAAACTGAAGTTTTACAAGGACGAGAGCCTGTCACTGCAGATATCAGCCAGGTGAAATCATCTCAGTCTGCTAGGCATAGCTCATCAAATACCACTGTGACACTTGAAGCCAGTCCAACTCTTTGTGCTCCTCCGGTTATTAAGAAACCACCTTTACCATCAAAATGCAAAGTCACTGAGCCACATCATAGTACAAGTAGTGAAATGGCGTCCGGTAGTACTGGAGAAAAGGTAGATGCATGTCCCAAGGTTTTGCTTGAAGATGAAACTGTAACTGGTGAGATTAATTCTGGTTGTGATAGCTTGTCCCAAGATGATGACTTAACCCTTGATAATGGCAGTCAGATAGGTGTCACTAACACTAGGGAGAATGATGACCATAATACTGATAATAGCCAGTTCAAAGAGGATGAACTAGCTCAGAATGAAGAAAGTGCAACATCAATTCCTAATGTTTCACCAGAAAAAATGTTCACAGATCTATCTCTGCGTTCTCTGGAGACAGATACTATACCAAAGCAACTTATCGATTCAGGTTATAGTTCTGAAACAGCAAGACTAGAATCTGCTCATCTAGATCATCTAAACACAACTTCAAATGCTGAGCTCGGTACTGAAGTGAGTGAATCTGGGTTGGGTATGAGTGCCAGCTTAAGTAAAGACAGCATTGATATGCAGAACATTGAGGAAATCCCTAAAGACGAGAACACAATTGAGCTTGGACAAGTCGCTGACAGTAGCTTAGATAAACCACCTGATGAAATGAGTGAGATGGCTACTGAAGAGAATGTGATAGAAGTGGAACAAATGCAAAATACATGTCAGGTACATGTACCTGACAGTAGTTCAGATAAACTGTCTAATGAAATGAGTGAGTTGGTTACTAAAGAGGATGTGATAGTAGTGGAGCAAATGCAAAATACATGCCAGGTACCCGACCTAGAGTTGACTGAAAACAGAGGCTCTGACAGCTCCTTGACAGAAGTGAATGAAGCTTTGAATGACAGCAACAGAGTGGGTAGTGAAGAGGAGATGACACAAGGCAATGATGAACCCGCTGGTTTTGCTGAGGCAAACATGAATGAAGATAGCAGGAGCAGTATCTACAGACCTGCACCTGAAGGGGAAGCTGCAGGTAAGTGATGAGAGAAAAAGGAAGCTGGTGTCCAGCATAAGCAGAGGTTTAGATAAACAGAACTTTTTAGTGTAAAATTGTAAATATTTTCTTATCCATCAGTTTTAGCATATGTTTTGGGTGCTCAAAAGAACCGTCTCACTGTTCTTTTGAGTACCCACAACATATGTTTTGGTTGAGAAATAAGAAAGTTATTTTTTATGTTAGGCACTCTTGAACTAAAGGTCTAATCAGATTCAGTAGTTGGCATGTGGGTACAGTGAAGAATAAAATCAGTATTGCATCTCCACACAGTCTGATCAGTCTTAGTGTTCCGCCTGAAGAAGCATTGAAATATAATAGTAAGTGAGTATGATCAGGAAATACCACAATCACAAACCGCAGACAACCCGCGAGGAAGAGCGGCTCAACCATCAGGAGACACCAGGAAGACAAATTAAGCAAAGCAACCAGCTCTCTCTTCCCCATTAAGATGATTGCAATACTAGAATGGACATAAAGTAATGTACAACAAAACATAGAACAGTTACAGACTCCCACAATGGGAGTAACAATAAACAAAAAGTCAAACAACAACCAAACCACCGCCTTAGAACGGACAGCAGCCTAAGCCACCGGGGGGGGGGGGGGGGGGGGGGGGCTTAAATACATTTTACTGGTACCAAATCTTCGCCCTAGATTCTGCTGTTGTTGAAGTACAAGAAATGTTCAGCTCGCATGGAGGCCATTTAACTAATGCAATGTATCATCATGGAGAAACACTCTAATCAAATTAACACACCATGATGAAGCAAAGAAAAGGGCTCATGACTCACAGATAGTCAGAGCTAAAGAAAACCTCAAGTTGAGCCATGGTGGGTCCACCTACAGATAAGCATCAGGCCCCAACCCACCGATTAAAGCTTTACGTCAGAGCCGTCATAGAGTCTGAGGCCTGACCCACCATCCAAGGTTTACTGTATCCAAGTTTGTTCAAATTATGCCCTGGGGCCGAAAATGGGCCCACCCTGGGTCCATTTGTTTAACATATTTAGGCTTATAAGGGAAAAAATGTTAAAATCTTATTGTCTGAAGCCACAAGGCAAAGAGCCTTGATAATTGGTATGTAGCATCACCTTGTGGACCTCTACCAGGTTTGTTAAATTATGCCCTTTGTCTGAAACCACAAGGCCTAGAGACTTGATATTTTGTATGTAGCATCACCTTAGGTGGACCTATACCAAAATAAGTAAGTGAGTATGATCAGAAAATACCACAACCACAAACTGCAGAGAAGCCCATGGCACAGTTAGGAAGTCAGCAACACAACAATCAGGAGACGCCAGGAAGGCAAACTAAGCAAAGCGACCAGCTCTCTCATTTTCACCAAGTTTGTTCAAATTATGCCCCTTGGGCCAAAAGTGGGCCTCTGGGGGTAACATGTCTTACATAGGCTTATATAGGGAAAACATAATAAAAATCATGTTTTCTGAAACATCAAGGCCTTGAGGGTTGATGTTTTTGGTATGTTACGTCGCCTAATGGACCTGTAACAAGTTTGTTCAAATTATGCCTTTTGGCCAAAAATAGCCTTGCCCCTGGGGCACATGTTTAAGGAACATACAAAGGCTTATAAAGGGAAAACATGAAAAATCTACTTGTCTTAAACTGCAAGGCTTAGAGCATTGATTTTTGGAATGTAGCATCATTCACTGGACTTCTACCAAGTCTGTTACAATTATGGCCCTTGGGCCAAAAATGACCACCGCAGGTGCCACCAGGGAAGTGGCCAGCTTTCAATAGACCTAAGGTATAACTTATTACCTACTTAAAGTGAATATTAACCTGTGAATCACATCATGTATCATCACACCATTTATCTTCTCAAGAATTTTGATAAAAAGTGTCAGTTGCTTATATTGTGTCAAAACTATATGACACCATTTTCAATAGCAAGGAAAATCCTTGTTGCGCTAACTTTACTCATACAATCATGTAGCTGAGCTAGCACAAGATTATAAAGAAAATCATACTATGATTTTGCTTGAACATCGTCATGAAAATTTTTTTCTACATAACCATCCAAATACAAACATTGGCTCAGGACAGTAGACAAAGTCATTTGTCCATGTCATAAATTTTAAAATGCCAACAATTGTTGGCATTTTAAATTTTATGACAACAAATTTCATTTTCATGGAGTTAAGCGTGGAAATTTTTTTATAACATCAGCCCCAGAGTTCCAAACAGGTCAATTGCACTCACAGGCTGTGCGGATTCTGATAGGCTGGTCTCTCCCGAGATCTGCAGGTTTCAAAACAGCTATATAATACATGTCTAGCTGGATAAAGGTTATTAACCATTATACTTAACTAAAATGTACATTTTCTGTATTTTTTGTTTCTTTGTTTAAAGATGAAGGGGTTATGATTGCCTGGCCAGCTTTGAGTTTCACACAACAGTCAAGTCTTAGTCTGTCTGTAGCATTGACCTTCCACTATATATTGGTTACAATAGATATCAGTAAACAACTGTTTATTGAAAAATTCAAGACATCCCTTGATGGGGATATTATTCAGCAATGGTACGCAACTAATGTCAAGCCTGGAAATCCATATGTGGATTTTAAGCTACCGGAAGTTCATAAGGAAGGGGCCTATGTTGGGTCTATAACAGGTTCCTCAAGTAATGCCACTGCTATTGTGAAACGAGTGAAAGATTAGTGATTTTCTTCATACTTAATGCAATATTTTTATAACTCTTTATAATTGTTTGACACATGCTCTGCCAGCGATATTTCTAAAGCGTTCATTTTCTAATAAAAATATCAAAAATATCAAAAGACAGCAAAATGCAACCTTTCGCAGAAAGTTAATCATGAAATGAGACACAACATGAGATTTCCAACAATGTTGCATGTGAGACCAGCAAAGGCTCAGACCAATCTGCGCATACCCACAGTCTGATCAGAGCCTTTGCTAGCCGCTTGAATAATCTGTGACCGTTAATCTACTGACTGATGAGCATTTGGAGTTTCTAAGCTTAATAGGAGACTGCAGAGGCTTGTCTGAGTCTACACTTGTCAAAATGCCACATTTTTTGAAATCACATGTGGCTGCTCAAATAGTTATTGTAGCTGTGCATCTCAATCAGACTAAAAATGCCATAAATCCATTAAATCTTTGCATGCTTGCTATTTTTTCATGCTTTTTTGTCATCTGTTTTTATTTTTTTTCAAAATCTCCCTTTTCAAAAAATTATGGGGGATATATTGTTTTTGGTGCCAATCCCGTCTGCGTCCGCTTTTGTTTGTCTGTAAATTTTTTTTTTTCGTCAAAGATTTCTCAGCAACTACGTGGGTTAGGATTCTGAAATTTGGTACAAAGCTTGATAGTGATGAGTTGTATTGTGTAACAAAAAAACGGCCACATATTGCTTATCAGTCCCTTTATTTGTTCATTTTTATTTCTCTCCAATGGAAATTTCTGTCACAGATTTCTAGCTCCTATTGGAGCCGGTGTTTTAAAATTTTGTGTACACCTTCAGGTAGGCAAAATGTAATGTGTAAATGGAAATTAAGATGCTAATCCTCATTTTGCCTTCTTTTTTCAATTTTTCATTTTTTTCCTTCTTTCACTCTGATATAATACATATGGTCATTTTTTTCTGTCAAAGATTTCTCAGCAACTACTTGAGTTAGGATTCTGAAATTTGGTACAAAGCTTAATTGATAGTGAGTAGTTGTATTGTGTAACAAAAGAACAGCCACATATTGCTTATCAGTCCTTTTATTTATCCATTTTTCTTTCTCTCCAATGAGTCTGGCTATATTACTGACTTCTACACTCGCAATAAATTGTTAACTCAGAAACTTCTTAAACAAGGCTATCGGTATCACAAACTTCGCAAAACCTTTTCTAAATATGTATCATATGATCTCCCATCCTGGAAATATCATGAACTCTCGATACGGCAAGCCAGATCACCCACCTCCTACCGAAACACGTTACCAGGACGAAGACCTTTACAAGACCTAGCTACACCTGAATGTTAAACATTCTATAAACTTTCGTTGACACCAGATATTTATCTGTTATCTTACTTGTAACTATTTTAAATGTTATGTCTGCAATCTTAAAGCATCTATTTTTAGAAACTGCAACAATCAGGTCACTGACAAACACACAACCGTTTTTTCTTACTTCAGGGGCTGAAATCTTATTATTGTTTATCTTGACGAAGGTATCTGTGATACCGAAACATGTAGATCTTCTCAATAAAAAGTCACCCTAGCCGTTCCAGGTTGTTAGTTCCGTTATACCTCCCTATTCCCAGATTTGCTTTTCTAAATTTTTTAGACGATACTATGATTTGAAATCTAAATTCCACATTGGACTTAAATCTCTTGCGCCAAGGACTTTCGGAACCTGAATTCTATGGTCACTTGAGTTATATAAATTGAAGAAGAATTGTTCAGTCTTATAATTTTTCAGCCCAGTTCATTAAAATAATTTCCCATTATAAAAAGATTGGCTATTACATTAATGTATTACAACAGACTGTATGCTTGGTGGTCAACCCAATCACGGCTGGCAACTTTGCTTCCCTCTTTAATTGCACGCCGGTGGGTCGGACTTCAGACTCTATGACAGTTCCGACTTAAAGACTTATCTATTGATGAGATGGTAGGGGCCTGATGCTTTGGCTGTTTGTTGGGCCCACAGGGGTTTACCTATTGGATTTCTTTTGCTCCGGTACTCAGTTTTATTTACTGTTGAGTGCTTATCTTTGCTTTATCTTTTTTTTATATCTTGATTTATATGTTCTAGGAGATGATGCATTGATAAGTTAGGGGTCTTTCATGCAAACCAAACATCTATGTGTCTTGATCCACATCTGAATTTAGGGTGAGGTTGGGGCACCGCTAAACCGGTTTAAGCCCTCCAGTAAAATATTTTACTGACTCTTCCAAGGCGGTACTTCTTTTGTGGATCTTTCATGTTTTTTCTGTCTTGTGTTTGCTATGCCTTTGTGGGTGTCTGTTTATATGTGCCTTGTGGTCACCTGCTGGAAAAGGGCTGACCTCTTGGCTCTTGTTTGTGGTGTCTAACTGTGAGTTTGTCACTTTCCCAATGGTATCCTAGGTCAGGTGTGGTACTTGATTGAATAGATTCCTAATCTTTGCACCCTTACTAAATTTGGTGTCCTTGACCTAATTTTCAAGGTCACCTCATTTTAAGATCATCTTCTTTAAAAAAAACCCTGTAAATTCAGCCTTTTCAGAACTCTGTCTTCTAAACCAGTGGAGTTTTTGCGCCAAACTTGCATAGATACATTGTTTGGAGACAGAAAAGAGTTTTATTAGATTTTAAGGACCTTGAACTTATAGTCAAGGTAACCACAGCACTTTGTAATTTCAAAGTTTGACCAAAATTGTGTTTGTGCATGCTCTTCCTTGAAATAATTGATGGATCATTGTGTCACAATAATGAGCAGTAAGCAGGAATACCACCAGAGTGTCAAACAGTTTGGATCCAGATCAGGCAAAAGTTATCTATGCATGGATCCAGAAAGCTTTGCCAGATGTGCAAGATAATAGTATATCAGTGATTCCGGCGTCCCTGTGCGTCAACATTTTCAAACAGCTTCTCCAATGAAACAACTGCGCCAATTTAACTCAAATTTCATAGAGATTCCTTAGGATGTAGGAACGTAAGTTTGTTCAAATGGTCCTGGTCACATGACGAAGATGGCCACCATGCCCATATATGGTTAAACCCCTTTAAAAACCTTCTTCTCCAGAACCAGAAAGCTGATGGCCTCAGGACTTGGTATGTAGAATTTGGGATGTTGGACCTACCAAGTTTAAATGATGATCCTAGGTTGAGCTTGACCTACTTATCATCAAGGTCAAATTTGCTACCTAATGCATTTAAATGGGGAAATTTTTGGAAGGTTGATATAACCTAATCAATAAGGTTGACCTTTCAGCCAAGGTCGCTCATATTTGAGTCCCATCAATACATTAAAGTAAGAAAGGAGGCAAAGATCTGGAAACGATACAATCAAGTACCACACCTGACCCTGAAACTATTAAACCAATTGAACATAAAGACTCCTTTTGATAAGATGGCCATAAATTATATAAATTGTTCCGGTCACTTGACAAAGATGGCCGACATGCCCATATATGGTAAAAACTCTTTAAAATATTCTTCTCCAGAACCAGATGGGACTTGGTATATATCATTTGGGATGTGGGCCTTTGTAGGGCCTACTAAGTTCGTTCAAATGATGGTCCACTAGTTTAGAAAGCGTCAAGGATATTGTGATCACCTTGGCCTGTCTGTTATGCTCCATTGGATGAAATCCAACCAAATTAGGTGTGTGAGTTACTCACATGAATAGAGTGTGCAACAGCATTTGAGTTTGCTGTCTATTTTTTCAATATAAAAATGTGGATGACTTACTCTTTCGTGAATTTTTAACAAATATATTAGACGTACTTGATGAGTAACCACAAAATATGTTTATGCTGCAAAAAAGTGAAATCGGACCTTAATTATGTATTTTTATCTAGACCTTTCATCCCTGTTTGCTTTCTTCAGGGGAAGAACCTGTCATTGTCACAAAGGCTGGCACTAGTGTGGCTATTCATTGTGATGATAATCCACCAGGGGACGAATGGGTAAGGAGAATAGAAAATACCCTCTTCAATAGCGAAAGAAATGGATGGATTGAAGCCGATGATGGATCTCTTGATATTCATGAAATAGGTGAGCACAGGTTTAGATAAACAAAAATGTTCAGGGTAAAATTCAAATTGTCAATATTTTCTTGCCCAATGTTTAGCATATGTTTTGGGTGTTCAAAAGAACCGTCTCAACATATATATGCTTTGGTTTGAGAAATAAGATTTTTTTTTTCTGTTATACACTTAACTAAAGGACCTCTATGAGCTTGTCTTCATATATAGTGCTTCAGCCCTTTTCAGACCAATGGAATTTCCCATAAAGCTATATACAATAATCTCAGGATGGCCCATTGTATATATATATATATATATATATATATATATATATATATATATATATATATATTGTAGGGAATCACAAGTTATAATTTCGATCTTTCTTTGAAGATTGATTTTGTCTAAGCAAACATTAATATTGTGGACCCTTATGAAATGTCTCATTATGCAGCATGTCATCTGGGTCTTCAGTGTTTGCCAAAGTACCTCTGTAGGAATTTCTAGTCCACAAAGAGTTATATACAGTCAAACCTGTCTTAAGCGGCCACATAAAAATAGACAAAACAAGGGTCTTTATGGAAAATGATAGCTTAATGAAGGTCGAAAGTATTTTTGAATGCTCCCCTTGGAGCAATACTTTTGACCTGCATTAAGCGATAATCAATATTAAAAACCAATTTTGGTGGTTTTTTTGGGTGGTCGCTTAAGATAGGTTTTACTGTACCATATGGGAGAAAAGCTGTCTTCGGTGGTTCGCGAACAACAAAGGCGCAGACTAGCCTGCGCATCCACCCAGGATGATCAGCACCCTTGTTATTTGCGTTTTGGAAACTATCATATTTAAACTTGCTACAAGCGAAATTTTGATCTTCTAGCTAGTCTCTGTAGCAGAGGAGACTGGTTTGAATCTTGCTTTGTCGGAAACCCCAAAGACAGGTTTTGTCGCGACGAGGCTCATATATGACCTAATAAGTACACCCTTTGCACAACTCTAATAAATGAGCCGTGACATGTGATTTCCAACAATGTGGTATTTTGACAAGTGTAGACTCAGACAAGCCTGTTCAGCTTCCTTTTAAGCATAGAAACTCCTAATAGTGTTCGGTCCAATGGCTGATCCGGAGGGGGTACAGGGGGTTTGCTCCCACCCCCTTCCCACTGCCAGTTTTTAAATATTCCATGAAATGAAAAATGAGACCAAATAAAATCAGCGAAGCAAAACCTTACACTTTTATACATACAAACCCTCTTTCCAGAAATCCTGGGTCTGCCCCTGTGGTCAGTAGCATTACAGTCATAGAATATAATATTCAAGAGACTAGCAAAGGCTCTGATCAGACTGGGCGTACATACCACATTGTTGGTAATCTCATGTCATGGCTCAATTGTATTTTAGCTAGCCACTGTAGCTGTGCTCTCCCAGATGTAAACCCTAGCTCTTAAAGCGCCTGCAAATTTCATCTAAAAGTAATGTCTGCTTACCGTAAGTCATCTGCTGCATATCTTTTGCTAACATTATTTGACTCCTGAATGTACATGGTATGAGGGCTAACAGTGTAGATTCACACTGTCAAAAGGCTATAAAACATTTCAGAGGACAACATAAGCAGACAACTTTTGTCATGTGTTAAAAGATTTGATTTATCAAGTCAATGCCTATATATCTATCTACTTAAGAACTCAATAAAGGGTCCATAGTGATGGGCTGTTGCTACTTCAATGGTACAGGCTTGAAGGAAGTCTACCAACAAAATATACCTGCTCTTCTGTCATATCAGACAGCATTTACTGCCACACCATTGATAGGTATGATTGACCTCTAGTTATGATCAAACTATTGGGGTTGTGGGTTCAAGCCTCACCAATGGCACTGCATTGTATCCTTGAGAAAGACACATTAATCTGTGTTAAGTACTGGTTCAACCAAGGAAGACCTATCCAAACATAACTGAAAAATTGTTGACGTAAAGAATCAAACCAAACAAATCTCCCATTAACTCTTTATCTGCAAAAATTGTTGTATGCTGATGACCTTTGCAAACAGTTTCGATCCAGATCAGGCTGGACAATGCCCAGTCTGATCTGGACCCAAACTGTTTGACAATCTGATGTTATTTCTGAGAGAATTTTTCGAAAAAAGTGATTTTAAAAAAAAACCAGCAGACAACAATAAAGCATGGAAAATTGCCAAGTAGACCAAAATTAAGAACATACTGACAATATTTTTTCCTGAAAATGTCCTCTGATTCTAACATCTGCTACATAAAATTATATTCAAATGCGCTCCAGACTATCTGTACTATAGCAACTTATAGTATGAATCCTAAGTCTGATCTGAGTCCATATTATTTGCTATATAGGCTACCAACAAACTACATCAGCATTATATGGCCTTGCAGGTAAGCACTCTTATATCCATCAGTTTCAACAAGTGTTTTAATTAAGAAATAAGAAAAATAACTTCATTAAGGTACTTAAGTCTAGAGGCCTGCAGCAGATCATTTGAGCCATGACATGTGATTTCCAACAAAGTGGCATTTTCACAAGCGTAGACTCAGATGAGCCTGTGAAGCCTCCTTTTAGGCATAGAAACTCCAAATGCTGTTCAGTCAGTAGCCTAAGAGTCAAAGCATATTCAAGGGATTGGCAAAGGCTCTGATCAGACTGTGCGTAAGCGCAGGCTGGTCTGAGCCTTTGCTGGTTGCACATACCACATTGTTGGAAATCTCATGTTACGGCTCAAAATTTTGCTGTGAATGGCAGGAATAGAATAAACCTTTAAAGCACCAATCACGAATGCAGCAGATGACAAATTTTGCGACATTGTTCCTAATTTTCTAAATAAAAATAAGGTATGATATTTCATGAGAAATGTTTGTCATTATTCTCACTTTATATGTTAAACTTAATGAGACAGTGGTTATAAATAAGTTCCAAAGGTTAAAGTTGACCTTTGACTATATTTGAGTCCCATCAATAAATTGAAAAAAAACAACACTAGGCCAATTGAATTCAAATTTCATATAGAGACACCTTAAGCTGTGGGGAGTAAATTCATAACAAATCCTAATGGTCACATGATCAAGATGGCCACCATGCCAATATAAGGTAAAAACCCTTTAAATATCTTCTTTTCTGGAACCAAAAGCCAATGGCCTTGGGACTTGGTATGTAGCATTGTGAATGTGGGCCCTACCAGGTTTCTATAAATGATGAATCTGTGTTGACCTTGACTTTTTAACCGCAAGGTCAAATTTAATTCCTAATGCATTTAATGATTTATATTAGAAAATTCGTGAAGTGTTCATTTTTCTTTAGCTGTTCAAGCATAAATCATAATATTTGCAAGAAATGCTAAAGCTAATGAGACATTTGTTTTATATAAGCATTAAGCACCAAAGGTCAAGCTGACCATTGACCTTTCATCCAAGGCCACTCATTTTGGACAATAAGCCAAAGTTCACCTTGACCTATTGAACATTGTTAAGGAGATCAAGTGAGCGCTACAGGATCTTTAGGTCCTCTAGTTTTTAAACCGTTTTTTGGCCCACGATGGATTTGGCTGATATTTAAATATATGGTGGTTTGATCTTTGCCTTTTAACATGAGCATGTTTTTGAATTAACGACTGCCTATGCAGTCACATGAATTAAAGTTTCTCACTATTGTGTATAAACAGAGGTTTGTTCATGAATGTGGATATTTTTAAAGATGCAACAAGCAAACTGACCTCAAACATAATAACAAACATGCGTGTGTTTATACTCGTCATGTCTATGACGTAATTTGAGCTAACACTACCATCATTAATTAAAAATTATGCTAAAACTTAGCTAAATACTGTGTTTATGATTACCTTGATGATATGTTGTTTTTTAGGTGTAATATTTATTGAACATTTAGTATTTTATCGCCTTTTCCAGTTAAGCAATAGCTCAAACAAGCCTATTCCCGTTTATTCATATCAATATAATCAGTACGACATGTACACAAGCGTGCATGTAACATGTTAAATGCGGCATTACATGCGCAACCTTTTTTTGCTGGATTGGTATGAAACATGAATATAAATAGTTATAAAGCTACAGAAATGATAATGGAAGCTTTGAACACTTTTTTTGCTCACAGCCACAATTATTAAATAGATTCACGTGGGTGTTGTATATCTGTCTGTTCATCTGTCAGTCCGTCTGTATGTCACACTTTTGTGTCTGTGACGTATCTTCCAAACGCCTGATTCGATTATAAGATTAATTCACAAAATTGTGCACCTTTGTGGATGAACATGTAGAATAAATGAATACTTTAAGGTCATGTCAAAACAGGCGGTCATAGGTTACATGTACAGAAGGCATATCTGCTTCATATTTAAGTATGTCCCAGCTCAGTTATCCAACAGTTGTGATAGCGCTGTGGTCTATATTACTTATCTATTATCTTACGTGTGACTAAGGGGTCGCAGCTCACAATCCCAAAGAAACATATGAGCGCGGATCTGACAAAAGGGTCCTTCAGGCATATTAGAAGATTTTTTGCAATTAAAATTTCAAAAACGTCAAAATTTTCAAGAATTTGCATGTTCTTACAATAGAGTCAAATTGCTTCTAACATGTAATACAATCAAAGGCGAAAATAGTTCTGATAAAATTAAGTGATACGTATAATGTATGTTGCCATGGCAGCAGCTGTGCATATGGACTATACATTACCTTTAAAACAGGGTTCCTCATTTCAAATGCTTTTGTAAACACGGAATGAGCGTATGTGGGCTATTTATGCAGTCTATGCAATTGCATACACATCAGATTTACAGAAACATGGAGCATTCTTGAAATATTGCTCCTAGCGCCTTTGTTTTAGCGTCATATGTTGACACAATGGTGTTGACGTCAGAACGTCATTAACAACGTTAAGTGACGTCATGTGTAAAACGCATCATCTATACGAGTTCAAACGCACATATCTTAGTTATTTGTAAAGATGAAATTTTCTGTAATTGTTCACAATAGCTAGGTCTTTCTTTCTCTGTAAATATCTCACTATTGACTTTTGTTGCCAGAAGGTCCCTTCTGTCAGATTTTGGCTCATATGTTTTGTGTCATTGTGCAAGACCCTTCATCTTTATTGCATAATACATGTTCAACAGAGGAAACGTCATTACTGAAATATGGTTCACTGTAACGTAGAGCAATGACGTAGAGCATTAAAACACTTAGTCATGTTTCAAGCATTTGTGGTGCAGACATCTATTTCAAGGGTGACAACTTCTGTCAAAGCAGAGATTTCGGAACCGTTTGAACAACCTACATTGTGTTTTGATAAAGGTAAATGAACATCTAAAATAGAGTATTTCGATCCTTGAATATTAAATGTATGTGTTTGTTGGTACCAGTGACTATTTACCATCTGCATATAAGTGGTTGTTGTATATAAACTGCATTATTTTAGCAAACACTTTACGAGAGCGATATTCATTCAGGAAACAAACAGTTTAGCACAGATATTGTGCACATGTAAGCATGAAAAGCGCATTACATTCATTATGAATAAAATGCTTGTGGCGTTCGCATTCAGGCCATTGGCTGTTTTTATACATGCTTTTTTGCATAAATAACAATGAATTGAAAAGAACAAAGCTAAATCAAAGAATTACATTGGTTTATTTGCGACAATATCTGCGCCACCTATATACATTATATATGTACATGAGAAGTTACGAACTTCAAAAAATATAGATAGGTGTTAGCTTTGAGTGCCAGTATATGTTGAGAGTGTGCATATGTATACATTACACCAGCCCCTTTTTGTTCAAATAACCCCACTTTAATAATATTACCATTAAACTGACACAGTTCAATCAAACTTTTGGAGTCATATCAAATTATTACGATATCTGTGCTGTGAAGTAGCTTTTTGCTCCACCTTATGAACCGCTAGATGAATTTCATCGAAACTTGCACAGATACTTATCTGGGACAGCCAAAACGAATTATAAGATTTTGGTGACCTCGACCTTATTTACAAGGTCACCAGGGACATATATACTCAGAAAAACAATTGAAGGATATTTCGATTCAGTCCCATCTCTAACATTCAATACAATAAAAACTTTACTAATAATGCGTGCATTTCATAGTTCCAGACATCTGCAATCAAAATGGATGCTTTATTTTAGTCACGCTTCAATGATTTAAGTACAGTACTAGTCCAAATGGTTCAACCCTCTATACTGAAAAGTCACACACGTTCAAAAATGATTGAAACCCATTTTTATCATTTTTATTCCATAATGACTGGCTCCAATATCATCGCTGGTTCTCCCTCCAAAAAATGGCACCTAATTTTGAAGTTGTTGTAGGTGTTTTACGGCAAATTTGTGGCCAAATTTGCCGGGGTATGCCATATCCGTGTATTTTTGTTGAAGAAATTGTCCCATTATTAGGGGCAATGACTGATACATTGGTGTGAACTTTTGTCTGTGGTCGGAATTAGAACATAAGCAATGACTTGATAAAGGTTGCAGCTAAAATTGAGAGCGCTAAATTTTTTGCTTGTGAACTTTGGGTAGAGAGGGTCGGTACATTTTGTGAAGTCCGGTATCGTAACCAATGACCCGTGAATTTCAATTTGCATTTTGGTGAATTGCATGGTGATAATTCTATCAATGACAAAAATAATTTGTTTGAAAATTATATTCCTAAATGTTATAAAAGCAAAAGAATTTTAATATCCTTCAATTGTTTTTCTGAGTATATAAAAAAAAGTTTGTCTGTACTCTATATTCTTAACCAATGACCAGATTTTGACCAAACTGACACAGATAGTTCATTGGGAAGACCTTAATGAATGAGTAAAATTCGGTAGTATTGCCTCAATTCCAAGATCACCAGCGTCACATAACTCTTTTAAGTGGGTGGGGACACTTCCATCTAATGTTATATACCTTCTATTCCTAACTACTCTAGTATGGCCTTATTAAACAGTGTCTGCCTTGTAATTTGAGAATACCAATAATTGATTATTTTTTCCTCATGCTCCAAAGAATGATCACATAATTTGCCATTTTTGACAATCTTAATTCAAAGCAATAGGCTGTGCCAAAACAAAAGTGGCGGTGAGCTGTCTTTTTAAAAGCAGATTGTACCAAAGAACTGTCTCCAGAAATCTATGTATCAGTTAAAGAAAGGGGCACATCAAACTCTCTCCTTGCACATTCCCTCTCCGCTGGTCTCTCTCTCTCTCTCTCTCTCTCACTCTCTCTCTCTCTATCAAATAAGACTTGCATTTACTGAAATGTTGTTGTATTTGCTTTTCAAACGCAATATATCCAAAGACTGTTTGTAAGAAATAATATTGATACGAGCTTGCTAATATGTACATTGTATATCATTTTTGAACGGGAATCTTACGTCTCTCCAGTGATTTTAGTACTCTCAGTGCTTTGATAAGTATGAATGGAATAGTACATTTCAGGATAAAATTTGCAGAAAAAGTCTTTTGTGGGTATTTGCCGCATGCGGAACCGACTCAGAGTTACAATTTTATGGTGTAATATTATATGCACAATAAAATGAGAAATAGTTTTATCCGGTTCCGCATGCGGACATGTAAGTAATTGAGTCACGAAGTACACGAGGGGAATGGTTTTACCATAGACTTAGTGTTAAGTGTGGTTGATAGGGCATGCATTTAACCCCAAAATTTATCATAAAAATACATTTTAATGAAGAAAATAAATTGTGGACATTAAACTAGAGACTCTTAGGTATCATTTGGTAATATTTTGGAGGGATTTCTTTACAATCGATTTTTTTACTGTGAAAGTGGGCCATTTGTAATACAAAACCGTTACACGTCCTTTAGGTTATCAGGACATACATTAAAGTATGGATCAGTCAGATCCCATCTCTGACTACAGAGTTAGCTGCTCTTGAGCATCTGAAAATATACTTTCACCATTTTTATTCAGATCTTTTTAGTACTTGCAGATAACCAGGACTGGCATAATATCTTATGTTTTTGAATTAGTTCCAGTTCAGAACTACCTGCTTTTGAGAATCATAAATTAATGTATCTCCAAACATTATGCTGGCTCCCAGGTGAGCGATCGTTGCCCATTGGGCTACTTGTTGGATGGATCTTCTTCATTCTTGCAGGTAACAAGGCCATCCATAAAAGCTTGGATGAGTTTGAATTTAAGGAAGATTCCATCACTGACTTCAGAGTTAGCTGCCCTTGGGCATCTGAAAAATCAATTTATAGTGTTGTGACCACTCTAGCGCCTTCATTTTTGATTGGATCTTCTTCATACTTGCAGGCAACAAGGAAACCCATAAAATAACTCAGATGGGTTCGAAATTCGGCCAGATCGGACCTTGGACTGTTGAGTTAGCTGCTCTTGAGCGTCTGGAAAATCCCCATAGACTTAAAATGGGAGAAATTTTGTGACCACTCTAGTGCTTTCAAATTTGAATGGATCTTATTCATTCATGCAGATAAGAAGAACAACTATAAAAGCTTGGATGAGTTTGAATTTCGTCATGATCCCATCCACTTTTATGGAGTTATCTCCTTGAGCATCTTAAAAAAATATGGATAATGTTGTGTTCACCTTAACGCCTTCATTTTTGATTGGATCTTCTTCATTCTTTCAGATCTCAAGGACAACTTTAAAAGCTTGAAATTCAGCAGGATCCGACCAGGGACTTATGAGCTAGCTGCACTTAAGCATCTGGAAAAATCCCCATAGACTTATAATGGTCGAAATGTTGTGACCACTCTTGATAGTGCCTTCATTTTTGGATGGACCTTCATTTTTCTTACAGGTAACAAGACCAACCATAAAAGCTTAGATGAGTTTGAATTTCGGCAAGATTCCATCACTGACTTCGGAGTTAGCTGCCCTTGAGTGTCTGAAAAATCAATGAATAGCGTTTTGACCACTCCAGCTCCTTCATTTATTTATTGGATCTTCTTCACTCTTGCTGACAACAAGGAAACCCATATAATCTTGGATGAGTTCGAAATTCTGCCAGATGGGACCTTGGCCTTCAGGGTTAGCTGCCCTTGAGCATCTGGAAAAATCCCCATAGACTTATAATGGGAGAAATATTGTGACCACTCCAGTGCTTTCAATTTTGAATGGATCTTCTTCATTCTTGCAGATAAGAAGGACAACTATAAAATCTTGGATGAGTTTGAATTTCATCAAGATCCCATTACCTATTATGGATTTAGCTCCCATTGAGCCTCTTAAAAATTGATGGAAAATGTGACCACTCTAGTGCCTTCATTTTTGATTGGATCTTCTTCTTTCTTTCAGGTAACAAGGACAACCATTAAAGCTTGGATGAGTTTGAATTTCAAGTAGAACCAACCTAAAACTGGAGTTAATCTTAGAGCATCATAAAAATGTGCATAGACTTACTATGAGAGATCTTTTGTGACCACTCGGAACTCTAGCTATAAAGGTTTTAGAACTAAATTTTTGCTAAAACTTTTTTATCTTAAATTTTAGCAAGATGTGTTCCTGATGAAGTTTGTAATGGAGACTATCTGCCAACTTCTCCAAATGGTCTGGTGCTTGTAGCTCAAACAAATTTTTGTGTACATAGATGAAGATTTTGAAATAAATTGAATCCATCCTAAATTGCTAAGTCTTTTATTGGCAGGTAAAAATTGTTTTATAGGCGTGACAGAAAGGGGTAGTCTCAAAAAATATTTGTAAGTGATGCATATCTCGTTTATTCAAAGGTTGTGCACATCGTAAAACTGCCGTTAACATGCTCAGAATTTACCATGCATATGCAAAATCAACTTTAAGCAAGCTCATTTGTAGGAACAAAGGCTGGGTTTTCACATGACATGCAATTGCATGCTCTTATGCACGTGCTATGAATGAACAGTTTTGAGATAACCCACTAGCTTAATGCACAAGCGAATATAAGGCCCGATTTCCATTATATTTGAACAAGCCATCCATTGCATTAGTAATTGAATTTGGACATTGCAATGTATCTTTTTGACTGGCATCTTGGACTTAGTTTATTTGGGCTTTGCTTAAAATGTCAAACTGGTGCATCTAAGCACAGATGAATCGCCAGCATCTTGGATGGTGAAACATTTGGAGAACTTGGCGGAGGTGTTCCTGAATACCTTTCATCGGGAGAAGTTTTTTCAATTATTGATGTAGTAAAAGCTATCATGAGAAAACGGTTCTAAAATCATTACAGCTGGAGTATAGCACCTTCATTTTTTAATGGATCTTCCTCATTCTTGCAGGTAACAAGGATGTCGTTAAAAGCTTGAATTTAGTTTAATTATCCACCACACCCGACCACCAGCTAAAGATTTAGTTGAACTTGAGTGTCTTAAATATAGCTGTATAATGTTGTGATTACTCTACCACCTTTATTTTTCATTGGATTTTTACCTGGGTCACTTTAGCGAAAGTAGGTCTAGTGGTGGGTCCACTCCCTCCGGACGTACGTCCATCCAGCCGTCCATCTGAAACACTTTTGGGGTGCCTAGTTTGTGTAATCTGTAACTCTAAAAGTTTTCATTCCTTTTAATTCAAACTTTGTGTATAATGATTGTTCACATATTGAAGATGTGCACCTCCTATTTTTTGCACATTTCATGACTTTTTTCTCATTTTTGAGGGGTGTTGAACTAAGATATTTTTTGGTCCAAAATGCTAAGAGGGGGCCTGGTTTGTGTAATCTGTAACTCCAAAAGTTTTCTTTCCTTTTTATGCAAACTTTATTGTTCACATATTGAAGATGTGTACCTCCTATTTTGTGCACATTTCACAGCTTTTTAGCTCACCTGAGCCGAAGGCTCCTGACCCGGTGAGCTTATAGGATGGGACTCGAGCCGGCGTCCGTCCATGTGTCTGTCTGTGGGTCCACACATTCAAACATGAATATCTCTGAGTCCAGCTGGTCGATGGTGAAAAAATTTCATCTAGAGCATCCTTGGGGTGGGGGATTGGCTGCATTAGGTATGGGCCAGATTAGATCAGAACTCTGGTTTCCATGGCAACAGATAGCCCCCATAGGGTTATAATGGGGAAAATCTTGTGACTACTCTAGCTCCTTCATTTTTAGGTCTCCAGAGCCAAAGGCTCCGGGGGAGCTTATAGTATGGGACTCAAGCCGGAGTCTGTGCGTCTGCGCCTCTGTCCACACTTTCTAGCATGAATATCTCTGAGACCAGCTGGCCAATTAATTGTTTTCAAATTTCGTCTGGAGCATCATTTGAGTGGGGGATTGACTGCATTAGGTTTTGGGCTAGATCTGATCAGAACTCTGGTTTCCTTGGCAACAGATAGCTCCCATAGGGTTATAATGGGGAAAACCTTGTGACCACTCTAGCTCCTTGATTTTTGATTTACTTCTTTATTCTTGAAGGTAACGAGGACATCCATAAAATATTGGATGGGTTCGAAATGCGGCAAGATCCAACCTAGACTGGCCCCAGTCTCTAATGTCAATTTTTTAGTAAAACTGATAATCTCTCTAATTTATAAACTTTACTTGGAAGTAGAAGTTCTCGGCTTGGACATCAGAAGTAAATTTGACTATCAGAGACGATAGAATTTTTAGAAGATGATTTTTTTTTTTCATTGTTAAATATAATTATAAATGTAATTATATATTTAGTGGACTGATGCCAGTCTAGATCCGACCAGGGACATGAGTTAGCTGCCTTTGGATGGATCTACTTCACTCTTGCAGGTAACAAGAATCATAAAAGCTTGGATAAATTTGAATTTCGGCAAGATTCCATTACTGACTTCCGAGTTAGCAGCCCTTAAGCGTCTGAAAAATCAATGAAAAATGCTGTGACCACTCTAGTGCCTTCATTTTTAATTGGATCTTCTTCATTCTTGCAGGCAACAAGGAAACCCATAATATCTCAGATGGGTTCGAAATTTGGCAGGATCCAACCAGGGACTTATGAGTTACCTGCTCTTGAGCATTTGGAAAAATCCCCATAGACTTATAATGGGAGAAATATTGTGACCACTCTAGTGCTTTCCATTTAAAATGGATCTTCTTCGTTCTTGCAGACAAGAAGGACAACTATTAAAGCTTGGATGAGTTCGAATTTCATTAAGCTCCCATCACCTAGGCTATTATAGAGTAAGCTCCCCTTGAGCATCTTGTAAATTGATGGATAATGTTGTGACCACTCTAGCGTCTAAATTTTGGATTGGATCTTCTTCATTTTTTCATGTAACATGGACAACCGTAAAAGCTAGGGTTAGTTTGAAATTCAGCAGGATCTGACCACGGACTTATGAGTTAGCTGCCCTTGAGCATCTTGAAAAATCCCCATAGACTTATAATGGGAATATATTGTGACCACTCTAGTGCCTTCATTTTTGGATGGATCTACTTCATTTTTACGGGTAATAAGACCACTATTAAAGCTTGGATGAGTTTGAATTTCAGCAAGATTCCATCTTTGACTTCAGAGTTTATGCCCTTGAGTGTCTGAAAAATCAATGAATAATGTTGAGACCACCCTAGCGCCTTCATTTTTGATTGGATTTTCTTCATTCTTTCAGGCAACAAGAACATCCATAAAATCTCGATGGGTTAGAAATTCTCGAAATTCGGCCAGATCGGACCTTGGACTGTGGAGTTAGCTGCACTTGAGCATCTGGAAAAATCCCCATAGACTTATAATGGGAGAAATATTGTGACCGCTCTAGTGCTTTCAATTTTGTATGGATCTTCTTCATTCTTGAAGATAAGAAGAACAACTATAATAGATTGGATGAGTCCGAATTTCGTCAAGATCCCATCATCCTATTATGGAGTTAGCTCCCCTTGAGCATCTTAAAAGTTTATGGATAATGTTTTGATCACTCTAGCGCCTTCATTAGCTCACCTGAGCCTAAGGCTCTCAGTAAGCTCATAGGATGGGACTCGAGCCAGCGTTCGTGTGTCCGTTAGTGTGTTAGTGGTTGCGTCCACACTTTCAAACATGGATATCTCTGAGACCAGCAGGCCGGTCGTAATCAAATTTCATCTGGAGCATCATTGGGGTGGAGCATTGTCTGTATTAAGTTTTGGGCTAGATTAGATCATAACTCTGGTTTCCATGGCAACAGAAAGCTCCCATAGGATTATAATGGGGAAAATCTTGTGACCACTTCAGCTTCTCTATTAGCTCACCTGAGCCAAACGCTAATGGGTGAGCTAATAATATACCAGTCACTCCGTAGTCCGTCCATCGTCCGTCTGTCAACATTTTCAACCATCTTCTCCTCTAAAAAAACGCTGGGCCAATTAAACTCAAATTTCATATGGAGACTCCTTAAGATGCGGGAAAAAAGTTTGTTCAAATTGTCCTCGTCACATGACCAAGATGGCCGCCATGCCCATATATGGTAAAAACCCTTTAAAAATCTTCTTCTCCAGAACCAGAAGGCCGATGACCTTGGGACTTGGTAAGTAGCAATAGGGGTGTTGTGCCTACCAAGTTTGTTCAAATAATCATCCTAGGTTGACCTTGACCTACTTAACGTCAAGGTCAAATTTGCTTCCTAATGTTTTTAAATGGGAATTTTTTTGAAAAGTTGATTTTTTGAATACTGTTGAAGCCAAAGTCATTATTTTTACTTGATATGTTAAAACTAATGAGACAATGGCTATAAATAAGTTTCGAAGGTCAAAGTTGACCTTTGCCCTTTCAGCCAAGGTCACTCATATTTTGATCCAATCAATATATTAAAACATAATTTTCTCACAAACCATTGGCCCAATTGAACTCAATTTCATGTGAAGACTCCTAATGATAAGATTGCCAAAATTTTATCAAAATAAATAGGTCACATGACTAAGATGGCCGTCACGCCCATATATGGTAAAAACCCATTAAAAATCTTCTTCTCCAGAACCAGAAGGCCCATGACCTTTGGACTTGCTATGTAGCATTGGGGTGTTGGGCCTACCAAGTTTATTCAAATAATGTTCCTAGGTTGACCTTGACCTACTTAACGTCCATGTCAAATTTGCTTCCTATTGCATTTAAATGGGAATTTTTTGAAAGTTGATTTTTTGAATACTGTTGAAGCCAAAGTCATTATTCTTACTTGATATGTTAAAACTAATGAGACAATGGCTATAAATAGGTTTCAAAGGTCAAGGTTGACCTTTGAGCCAAGGTCGCTCATACTGGAGTCTCATCAACATATTTAAACATAGTTTTTTTTCTCAGAAACCAATAGGCCCATGGAAATCAAATTTCATGTGACCACTCCTTATGATTGGTTAGCCAAATTTTGTACAAATTGTTATGGTCACATGACTAAGATGGCCACCAAGCCCATATATGGTAAAAACTTTTTAAATATCTTCTTCTCTGGAACCAAAACGCCAATTGCCTTGAGACTTACTATGTAGCATTGAGGATGTGTTGCCTACCAGGTTTGCACAAATTATGAATCTAGGTTGACCTTGACCTACTTTATGGCAAGGTCAAAGGGGTATGTGCATTAAGAGGCTATTTTTGCCCCCCTATGAGGTCAAAAAATAAAAGTTGCTCTTCACAAGTTTCTTTGTATTAGTTTAGTAGAACACTAGCCAAGGTGTAAAAGTCTGGCATTGATTGGACTTTTACGGTTGCTATGGTAACAAAAATGGCCGCCAATTAGGCTGAAAATAGTAATATGACCATTTTGGAGCAAATTTGAGACATACAACAGAGGAATTAATATAGAGCACAAGCAAATACCAAATAAATATTTTAACAGATGATGAAAAATATCACGGCACACAATATATTAAAAGGTTTTTTTGGTATTTGCTTGTGCTGATATCTAATTCTTAAAAAATTGGTCTCCAAAAGCCTAAAATGGCAATATCTCTATTTTAAGCCTATTTTGTCGGCCATTTTGGTTACCATAGCAACCGATAAAAGTAAAATAGATGCCAGAATTTTACACTTGGGCTATTCTTCTAATAAACCAATAAGATGAAGTTGGTGAAAAGCAACTTTCAGTTTTTGGCTCTAGAGGGGGGCCAAAATAGCCCCTTAATGCACGTACCCCTTTGATTCCTAATGCATTTATAATGGGAAAATCTTAAAATGTCCATTTTTCTATAACTGTTTTAGCCGAAATCATAATACCTGTGAGAAATATTTAATCTAATGAGACAATGGTTTTATATAAGTACCAAATGTCAAGTTGACCTGTGACCTTTAATCAAAGGCCACTCATTTGGACCACTACATACCTATCTAAACATCTTTCCTCAGAAATCACTGGGCTGTTAGATTGTTTAGGTTATTGGACCAAAATGGCTGCAACCCCCATATATGGTAAAAAAAAGTATGTTTCATTATAAGCTGTAGTTGACCTTGACCTGTTTTACAATTATTAAGGAGATGGGTTTGAAATTCGGCAAGATCACACCAGGGACTGAGGAGTTAGCTGCCCCTGAGTGTTTGAAAAATCCCCATAGACTTATAACGGGAGAAATGTTGTGACCACTCAAGTGCCTTCATTTGTAGCCAACCCTGAGCCTTCGGCTCTGGTGAGCTTATAGTATGGGACTCGAGCAGGCGTCCGTGAGTACATGCGTCCGTGCGTCCGTTTACACTTTCAAACATGAATATCTCTGAGACGAGCTGGCCAATCCTAATCAAATTTCATCAGAAGTATCATTGGGATGGGGGATTGGCTGCATTAGGTTTTGGGTCAGATCGGATTAGAACTTTGGTTTCCATGGCAACAGATAGCTCCCATAGGGTTATAATGGAGAAAACCTTGTGACCACTCTAGCTACTTCATTTTTGATTGGTTCTTCTTTATTCTTGCAGGTAACAAGGACAACCATAAAATCTCGAATGGGTTTGAAATTTCGGCAGGATCCGACTAGGGACTTATGAGTTAGCTGCCCTTGAGCATCTGGAAAAATCCCCATAGACTTATAATGGGAGAAATGTTGTGACCACTCTAGTACCTTCATTTTAGGATGGGTCTTCTTCATTCTTGCAGATAACAAGACCAACCATAAAAGCTTGGACGAGTTTGAATTTCGGCAAGATTCCATCACTGACTTCGGAGTTAGCTGCCCTTGAGTATCAGAAAAATTAATGAATAATGTTGTGACCACTCTAGCTCATTCATTTTTGATTGGATCTTCTTCATTCTTGCAGGCAACAAGTAAACCCATAATATCTCGAATGGGTTCGAAATTCAGCAAGATCAGACCAGGGACTTATGAGTTACCTGCCCTTGAGCGCTTGGAAAAATCCCCATAGACTTATAATGGGAGAAGTGTTGTGACCGCTCTAGTTCTTTCAATTTTGAATGGATCTTCCTCACTCTTGCATACAATAAGAACAACTATTAAAGCTTGGATGAGTTTGAATTTCGTCAAGATCCCATCACACATTTTGGAGTAAGCTCCCCTTGAGCATCTTAAAAATTAATGAATAATGTTGTGACCACTCTAGCTCATTCATTTTTGATTTGATCTTGTTCATTCTTGCAGGCAACAAGTAAACCCATAATATCTTGGATGGGTTTGAAATTCAGCAGGATCTGACCAGGGGCTTTTGAGTAACCTGCCCTTGAGCGTTTGGAAAAATCCCTATAGACTTATAATGGGAGAAATATTGCAACCACTCTAGTGCTTTCAATTTTGAATGGATCTTCTTCATTCTTGCTTACAATAAGGACATCTATTAAAGCTTGGATGAGTTTGAATTTCGTCAAGATCCCATCACATATTTTTATTTTGGAGTTAGCTGCCCTTGGGCATCTTAAAAATTAATGACTCATGTTGTGACCACTCTAGCTCCTTCTTATTTGATTGGATCTTCTTCATTCTTGCAGGTAACAAGGACAACCATAAAAGCTTGGATGAGTTTAATTACAGTAGAACCAACTTTAGACTGTGGAGTTAACTTCCCTTGAGCATCATAAAAAATCTGCATAGACTTACAATGGGAGATCTGTTGTGACCACTCGAGCACCTTCATTTTTGAATGGATCTTCCTTATTTGTAGGTAACAAGGACTTCCATAAAAGTTTGAATGAGTTTGATTTTCCGCCACACCTATCCACCAGCTACAGAGTTAGCTGCCCTTGAGCATCTAAAATATCTATACAATGTTGTGACCACTCTAGCACCTTTATTTTTCATTTGATTTTCTTCATCCCTGTAGGTTACCAGGACATACATAAAAGTATGGATGAGTTTGAATTTCGGTCAGATCCCATAACTGACTACGGAGTTAGCTGCCCTTGAGTATCTGAAAACTACACTTTCACCAGGTTTCCAATGCAATATATATATTCAGATCTTTTTAATACTTGCAGATAACTAGAACCGGCATAATATCTTATGTTTTTGAATTAATTCCTGGTCACTGTTTCAAGTTCAGAGTTATCTGCCTTTGAGCATCGTAAATTATGGTATCTTTAAACATTATGCTGGCTCCATGGTGAGCGATCGTTGCCCATTGGGATACTTGTTTTTTATAAATGCCACTTTTCCATTCATGTCAATGGTGAAGTTGTCCAAAAATATTTTTAAAAAGCAGCTTTAAAATACATGGATACAATTTATTGTGACTAGAGAATATTATATACGAAACCCGAGTAGGGACATTTTATTTCAGTTTTATTTTTAGTTTTTTATTGCTTTCGATCTGGTATAAACAAGATATTATCTTGTCCGTTCAATATATGATCTTGAACGTACAAGATAAATATAAAATTAAAAAATGTCTGTCTGTCTGTTTGCATGTATGTACGTATGCATGCATGCTTACATATGGACATATGTACGAGGGTCATCCAAAATGTTCTGACTATGACCCCATAAAATAAAACCCTTTTCTCCAGGATGTGTTTCATTAATCTTCACATATTATTTAGAATATAGGGAATTGAATCACATGTTCAAATATTTTCCATGTTGCAATAGCAACGGTTGCCTGGCAACTAATGAACACAGGGTAAAGGGCCATGGCCTGGACACTAAAAATTAGGTATACATCCCCAAATTTCTAAGAAATTACAGACTCCTTTTTAAAACTTTTTATATAGATAAACAAAGACGTTATGTGTGTTGATTTTGAAAGTCATAGATAATGATTTAGGTTGCAACTATGGTGTCCGCAGGGTTCTGATTATGATATATCGCTGATTTTGCAACAAATATTTTCCTTGAAAGTTAGTTGTACTAAGGGTGTGTTATATTTGGTATAAAACATTTATTGAAAGTTATTATTTTCTATGTGTTTAAGAAGATATAGAACAGATTTATGGAAACATGTGTCTATTAATATGCAAATATGTCGTTATTGCTTATATAAGTGTTCAAAATACACTATTTTTAAAATAAGCGCTTAAAGTGAGACAAAAATCTAATTTTCTGTTGTTGCCTAGCAACCAAGAACGTTCAGAGCAAGTACGTTGATGTCATTGTGGTATTTGCTTTTATGGATCAATTGTGTATTTATACAACATCACCAACCACTAATATAACTTTCCAAAGATGCATACTGCATCTTTAACTAACTCTACCCCCAGCCAAAAACATGAATTTTCGCGGCCATTGGCTCTCGCAGTGTTGTTTACAAATTTGTATAACATCAGATCAGGTTATGATAAAAACACCATATTTCAAACATGAGTAGGCAACACCCATGGCCACAGGTAATGGGTAATATAATTCCTATTTCAATAACAGTGTCTGAGATATGAGGCCATTGTCAGAACTTATTGGATGACCCACGTATGGGCCCCAGGGGTTTTGGGGATCTGGGGAGAAGGGATATTTATTTTCGGGAGCTGGGGAGCAATGGTAATTATTTTTAGGGAGCTGGGGAGCAAGCTCATGGTTTTGGGGATTTAGGGAGTCCTGTAAAAAGTAAAAAATAAATTTATAAATCTTACCTTAAAGGAAAGGCCTCCACTTTGTTTGATTAAAAAAATATTTGGCTTCTGGGGGGGGGGGGGACCCCACTTGTAAAATGCAAATGTAGTTATTTTCATTTTCATACTTAGATGCGAAAACCTTGGTTTTTATATTGGAGAAAAATATGGTCAAGAATTATTTTTTTTTATTTTTTATCCTTAACTTTGTTGATTTTTAGGTTGATAATTACATGCTTTGGAATACTCAGAATACACCAGATTGCGCCTTTTTTTTATAAAAACAATTCGGGGAGCATGCCCCCGGACCCCCATAGTACGAGTGTGAAACCACATAGTAACAGTGCTACCTAAGCGCCTGGTGTGTATTTCTCTATTTGGGGGGATTTGGGGAGAAGCTAAATTAATTATTGGGATTTTATTTGGGGAGAACAGGCGAATACTTTCACGGAGCTGAGGAATTTATTTCATGAATTTGGGGAGATCAATGCATTATTTTTAGGGAGCAAAGGAGCATAGACCCTCCCTGGGGGAGTGGCTCATGTATGTATGTATATATGTATGCATGGGTGCGTGTGTGTGGACCGCAGTGGCTCAGTGGTAGAGTGCTTGACTCGAGGGCCTCGGGTTCAAGCCTCACAGGCGTCACTGCGTTGTGTCTTTGAGCTAGACCCATTAATCCTTGCTTAGTACTGGTTCAACCCAGAAAGATCCATCCTTCCGACATAACTGAAAAACTGTTGACCAGAACGTAAAGAATCAAATCAAACAAAAGGTATGTATGTCTTATGTACGTGCGTAAGTACGTACATACGTATGCATTTGTGCGTGTGTGTGTGCGCAGGCAGTCCGCTGTGCACCTGTTTGTCTGTAGATATGAATGTAGTCATGCATTTGGCATGCGCGCAGGCATCCATGCATCTGTCTGTTTGCATGCACTTGCGTGCATGCATCCTTTCGCGTGTGTATGGGTATGAGTGTATGTCTGTGTTGGGTACATGCCTGCATACATGTGTGTATATTTAAACGTCCCTGACTTTTCTTACATCTATCTTCTTACTTCTAAATGAGATTTTTTTTTGTAGTACATGCGGTAGCGCATGCTTGAGTATGCGCGCGTAGGCACCAATGCGTATATCTGTCTGTATTTACATACATGTATGTATGAGTGTGTATGCATATATGATTGTACGTATGATGCTTGCATACGAGAATGCATGCACTTGTCTGTCTGTCTGTCTGTCTGTCTGTCTGTCTGTCTGTCTGTCTGTCTGTCTGTCTGTCTGTATGTATGTATGTATATATGTATGTATGTATATATGTTTGTATGTGTGTTTCTATATATGCATGCATGTGCGTGCCTGCGCCTGTGTGTATGTATATACGTATGTCCGATACTTTTTTTCTAACCTCTGACTATTACATCTAGAATCTAACATCTATGTTGGTCTATTTGCGTACATGCGAACGCAAGCACGACAACATTTGAAGTTAGAAGTAAGATAAAGAATAGTCACGGACGTATACATACACACACACATACTAAACGGACAGACAAACGCATACAAGCACGCACATATATGTATGCACGCATGTACCTACACGCAGACACACATATATACCCAGACACACATTCGCGGATGTACGTATGCGCATATATACATACAGTGCAGACCCAGATCAGACGCCGTATATTGTGGCATCTGATCAGGGGGACTCTACTGTTTGCTTTTACAATAATCTATTATTATTTGAATAAAAAATCAAAGTACATCCCTATAATGTGAAATGGTCTCGTCCAGTTGATATAATACAAAACGTGTTAGGCTGGAATTGTCAAGACAAAAATTGGTGCATTAAAGAAAATAACCTTCTATTTTGTCCTACTCTTAGACTAATAGTTCTGGACTAATTTAACCTCAAGGATAATTTACCCTTGGATAGTTAAACTGGGGATAGTTAAACTCAAGGTCACCTTTTGTTATGCAAACCAGATTTAAACTGGAGGCTAGCAAGCACCGTGTTAGGCCTTAGTCGAGACTAAAATAAACTTTCGTCGTGCAATCCGCCCAATGTGTTTAAACAATGAGCCAAAGTTGACCTTGACCTATTATGATATTATTAAGGAGATCAAGTGAGGGATTCAGGACCTTCAGGTCCTATAGTTTTATGAAATCTCACACTTTTTTTTATTTTTCAGAACCAAGAGAATGTATGGCTGACCTACTTCCAGTAGGGAGTCTGGCGCATGGCCTAGTTTTCTCCCTCTATGTAGGTTATCTACAATATATACTTTCAGGTAACAAACTTTGTACAGATTAATTACTATCAATTACCCAAATTACTAGATCTTTAATAATGCCTTTTGACGCCTAGCTTGTATCATGTATAATTTGAAAATATGATGGACAAATGGAGCATTTGCTCTTTAAGAGCAAATGCTTCATTTTCCATCATATTTTCAAAAGTATTCAAATTTTTCTAAAAATAGAAAATGACATCATGATCTAAAAATAACCTATGTAGTAAAGGATTCTAGCTAATTTGTCCCCCCACTGGTGTTCACACTGGAGTGGTCGATACGGCTGTCCTCCGATATGATACGTCAGATACGTATCACAATACATGCAATGCGATACGATACGTATCATGATATATCGACACCGATACAGCAGCACTTAATTAGAAGCATTATTCCTGTAGTATATTGATAAAAAGTTTACACTTTTTTCTATTCCATTTGCAAATCATTCAATAAAACAAATATTTTTGTCATTTTTTTTTGGAAAATTGACAATTAATTTGACATTTGTGTTGTATATTGAATTTACATGTTTTTGTGTAGTGAAGCATGTAATACACACTATTAAGACCAGCAAACATGAAGAGAGCACCGTCTTAATGTATTGATCGCAGCAGGTTTTGTGTACCATGCAGCTATTGCTAAACCTTAAAAGTTATCCCTATTTTTTGGAAGCACAAAACCTTAATTTAAAAAAATTCTATACAGGCATTTGAATAACAGAAAGTAATTCTCATATGGTTGCCCTATGAGGGCACAATAATCATTACTTTTGCCTGTTTGTCCATTTGATCTTGTTTTAAGTACATGTAGCGAACATTTACACTGTATGATAGAATGTACCTGAATATATATTTTGAGGTTAGAAATTACCAAATTTGTTGCTAGTAAAATTTCTGAAAGTATGGCAATATGGCACCCAAGTGTGTCGATATGGTATCTGCCAAGTCCATATCGATATGTATGGATGTATAGATATATCGTCCCAGCCCTTACTCCAGAGAGGGGGCTGTAGGTTTACCCTCCATCTGTCTGTCTGCGTGTCCCTAGATCCATCCATTTGTCCGCTGAAAGTTGAATTGTGAGATAACTCAAAAACAATTCGAGCTAGGTTTATGAAACTTAGTATGTGAACAGGTGGCAATGTGCTGAGTAGTGAATACATGCAAGAAATTTTTAGCATGAAAATTGCGGTTGCACCAGTAGGGGACTTATGGGTTGCAGGCAAGACACATGCATGTTTTAGCATACTTTTTTGTCATCTGCTGATTTTTTACGGGCCGCCGTTCTAATATCGCTTTAGCTCTAAATTATTCACCAATCAGAAGCATTTTTAAATTGTAATATTCATCACACCGACTGGAAAAAGATGCTCTCATTGGTTGATACTCAGAATGTCCTTACAATCTTATTAAACATGAAACTAAACTTGAAAACATACATGTAAATGGCAGAGAACCAGTCTGTGCACTTGGTCTAAAAATGCAAATGTATTAACGACCTCGTCTCAAATATAGGTCAACCCCCGATGTACAGTATTTGTAAATTGCTGTCACTATCATTGTTTACATGCCTTGCACACAGTAAAGAAGTGCAATTATAAAATAACCTACTAAATTCGAAAGGACTTTACAGTAATATTACGTTATTTAAATAAAATATTTGTAACTTTTCCAATTCCCATATCTGGACATGATTATAGTCTGTTTCATATATCTCGACAATAGTCTTTTTTGGCCGTTAATGTTATATTCCCAATGCCAAAACGTTTCTTTTCTCCTATGTTCGGATGAAAAATCCCCTTTTCAAGTCGGAAAATATCAAAGAAAAAAATCAACGTTTTTTTCGAGTAAATTGTGTTAAAATTGTTTGTTTATCGGACATTTTCCACCGACCAACTATGGGCATATCAGTCGTGCTACTACCATGTAAATCCTCTCCTTGCACTATAAGGGCCCAAGGGTGTTGCGCCCTCGTCTAAACCAGCGAATTTGGTTGCGTTTATCGTCAGTATTTGAGAGCCGTCGAATATCTTTTTTAAAGATATTTCTTGTTCAAATCAACTTTTAGAAAATTCTTTCAGAAATACCATCAGTGTTAATACAGGTTATGAAACTTTTTTCATGCTCAACTCGACTGAGCACAAAATTCCAAATGCTCATAAAAATTAAAATAATGACAAATAAAGGAGTTTCTTGCTTAAGTCTCTCAAGTATACTTATCATGCTAATAAATGTTTAAATGTCAACTATTGTTGGCATTTTAACATTTATGAGCAGGATTAATTTCATGCTCAGCTGAGTTGTGCAAGGTTGGGCGGTCGAAACCACCCCTGGTTTTAACCAGCGGTTTTAACCATTTAAAACCGCCCTGGTCAATATGCCAAAAAGTGGTCAATACTGGTCAATATGAATCTGAGTGGTCGATTGAAAATTTTAAGAGACATTTTTGTGGTGGATTGAGATATTTGTACAGGTTTTATGTTCTATTTATTGAAAAAAAAAATACTGTTTGTCCATGCCAAGGGGACTTTTCATGGTGAGATTTCCATCTCAAGACCTTAGCACTGAGTTTTGCATTACAGTCCATGCACCTAACACTAGTTTTTCTTGCATCATCAAAGGCAGAATAGAATAACCATACAGGGTTTTATTGCTCAATTTTGAGACAATAACTTTTATTAGTTTATGACACTTGGTTAATTATTAACTCAGATAACAGCAGATAACTGAATGACCACTGTTTCACACCTATATATATGTTCAGTGCAAAGTGAGAATCAGTACGATTCCGGAATTGTACCTGCGCATTGTGAGAATTCCTACTTTGTCCGCCGATTCCGGAATTGTACTGGACAATTTTAGAATTGCGCAAGGGGTATTTTATCGATTTTTGCTATAACCAGGCCCTGCGCAAAGTAGGAATGGGCTGGACAAAGTGAGAATTGGGTGAACATGCATGGGAGTCCCATTTTTAACTTTGACTGGTTTGCAGAGAGGTGTTTTCTCATTTTCAAACTCGAATATAATCCGGCGGCAGCCACTTCAAACACATTACATTTTGTTTGCATGTTCTGCATTACCGGGATTATCCTGTGTGTGACTATTTGAGAGAGAGAGAGAGAGAGAGAGAGAGAGAGAGAGAGAGAGCGGATATGTTGAATTAGGTTAAATAAACAGCCTAAATGTGAGGGATGCCCATAAGTCCTTTATTTTTAAACAGTTTTTCGGGCATCACTAGTTTTTAGATGATGTCAGCAAAATTTTGGCTTAAATTAAAACGGCTCTCCGTGAGAAGAACCATAATAAGTTACAACCAGAGAGAGAGAGAAAGCGAGAGAGAGAGAGAACGATTATGATAAGGAAAACAGCATGCCTTATTTTAATAGCGACAACCTTCTGATGAAAACATAAATATCATTTATCCGAGAAGTCAGTAAATTAAATAATATTTTGAGTGTTTGTCTAAGACAGACGGACGGGTGTACTGGGCTGACGAAATGGTGCCAAAAAGAGAAAATGGACAAGCGGAGAATCTCATGTTAACTCGCTCGATACATAATGCTGGCTTCATTTTTTCATTTATCATCATATATCTATCAACGCACACAGTGCATGTCCATGCAGGTGCAATACGCAAGTTAATGTGTGGTTTATTCGCATGTACAAGCGATAATTCTCTCTCTTAGGTCCGTGAGTTAGCTTCCAGAACACAAGCACAACCCATCAAATAACCATAACTTAAAACACAATGAAATCGTCACAAGAAAAATAATATCAGATTTTACTCAAATATTACTTTGAATTAAGAGACCGAGAGGCCGCGGGTTCGAGCCTCACCGGTGTCACTGCGTTGTGGTCCTTGAGCAAGACACATTTATCATACCTTAGTACTGGTTCAACCCAGGAAGACCCGTCCCTGTTTAACTGAAAGATTGTTGATGAGACTTAAAGAATCAAATCAAACAAAACAAAACTTTAAATTTGTTTTATTATACATGCATAGGATTGTCCATTCATGCTTATTGTTACCCATTGCTACAGATTAGCTTGTTTTTATTTGATATATGATCCGAGAGTAAACCCAGCCAGAATCCAATCGCGGGCCACAATCGGCCCGCCAGCGAAACGCCATTCGGATGGCATTTTGCTGACAGACCAGTAGTGCCCTGATTTTACGTGCATCCTTGGAAGTTTGACAGAGATTACCCCATTCTATTGTAAACGGTATACACTTAACAGAAGTTATGTGCCCGCTTTTTAATTTCATTTTTCTGACGCCCCAATTATTATGATATTGAAATGAATTTTGCCCAAATATGTGCCTTTCAATCGGCTAAAATTAAGCGATGCTTCGAAATAATTTTCTATCACTTCACGATTTTTGGATTCAAAAATGTAAAAATCATTTTTTTAAGAAAATAAGCGTTTTGAGTGTAGTTTTGTTGAATAAAAGTACAAGTGATTTCAAACCCATCTAGCCAACCACTTGAATTTTTGCTAATGACAGATTTTTTTGTGACCATTTTCCGCATTTACACTAAAATATTCCGATAAATATGCTTTATCATACAGTCTAAGTGCAAATTAGAATGCAATTTGATCAGGGTTTACACTGCCATATCAATCACCATGGTGGAGTCAAAATTTATTCACCCAAGTTTTAGATACAATGTTGTTAGATTTTTTTCTTTTATCTTATTACATTTTTCAGTAAATGCCAAAAGAATCGATTAAATAAAATCCTAGAACTCTTCAAAATAATTTTAGTACAAAAATATATCAGCAATCTATACAGCTTGCTAATTTAGCATTTATTTATCTTTATTGCTTATTCCGTTTTTTGAGATATGAATACAATAATTTAGGTGTGAAAATAAAATAACTGGAACCAATCAAACGATGCTTAAGGCGTGGCATGAAGGTCACATGGTCAGTTGATCTCTCTACAGTGGGCGTAGTTTCGGTATTGTCTCCAAATGTTACCTGTTTATCGGTGTTTATTAGAAACTACCAAATTTACCAAAAAGACCTGTGAGGCCAAGGTCAGCCGGCACTCTGAGTTGGGCTGCTCGAGATCTTTGATGACCTTTAAACGTAATTTAATTTAGGTCCAAGCTAGTCATCAGCCCCATGTATGTCGGACTGATCAGGGTCTTCGTTATCCGTTTAGAGGTGTAGTAGAAAACAAATCTTTGAAAGGCGATTTTTAATAAGGCAGCTCATCGGGATCCACATTTTGTTTCACATTCAATGGGCCCTTCAGTCGAAATAACACCGCACGGAGACTCCAGGGGGGGTGGCTACTCTGATTTGTTCTTCATGCGTAGGCTCAGGCCCCGCGTATACCGTTCACCCCCCCCCCCCCCCCCCAAAAAAAAATATCAAGAATTACAAGCACCCCAAAAAATATTTTTCATACCCCCCAAAAACATTCATTTTTCTGAAACCCCTCATAAATGTTGAAATTCAAAATTTTTAGCCCAAAAAATGGCCCAAGCCTACATATGTATAAAATATCAGAGTACCTTCCCCCTCCCCCAGTGACGGAGACGCTCATTAGATGAACATTCCCATGTGGACAAGGTATGAAGAATCCAAACAGCGTCTTCAACGTAAAGCTCATGTTCTATTAAGCAAGGAGGTCCGACATGTTTTAGTACAACGTTTAAGGTATCAGCAGATCTTACAGTTTTAGAAAGTTATAACGGGTTTAGGATTTACCTTTCGTCACTGTCATAAACGACTTGTGGAATAGTATAATGCTATCGCTCACAAATATATGTGTACTTTTTGGCGATCGTAAACACAGTTTTTGTATAAATAGGTGCACATACTGACAATGCCGTCGTTTGAACCGCGACACGAAAAAACAAACAAAAAAAAACCCCAAAAAACAACCAAATGAAATGAGTGTCCAGTGAAGACACAAGCCAGACAAGGTATCAGTCAAGTCGATTCAATTTTCGATGTCCACTAAGTTCGTCTCTACATAGGTACATGTGAACTTACATACAGACATACGGACGGACGGAATATCAGACAAATGGACAGACGGAAGATAAAACGATGAGCACAATGATATACAATCATAAGACGCACAGACAGACGAGCAGAAGCAACGGATTGATGACCGAATTTGGAAAGGACGAGCAAAACACGCTGACATGCCCACATGTATGCACAATGCCGATGCCGACATTACATGTAGTATGTACCCACAACATTAGGCATACATGCATCGAAGTTGGTAGTCAGACCTACCGTAAATATTAACTCTTCATAGTGAGCAGTCTGATATTTTACACAACACTTTCCTCTACATACACTCAAGTGCGGATCCAGAGGGGGGACGGGGGCAGGGGGTCCAGATCCCCTGAAAAATCACAAAGCTACCAAGCTAGCATTCAATGTTGGGCCAACATCGGCCCGCCAGCGAAATGTCATTTAAATGGCGTTTTGCTGGCGGGCCGATGATTGCCCATTTATAGTTATATTTGATCCTCTATACCCTCAACAACTAAAAAGAAAACGTTATCAAATTTGGACCCCCTCTGACAAAACTTTCTGGATCCGCGCAAGATACTTTTAGAGTTCGACCTCGTCATTTTGCACAAATACAGTGAGTGCATAAAGAAAGAAGATAAATACTAATTATAATAATTAGCACTGCGAGTGTGAAACAAAACAGGCTCTGCTGCAAATTCTCTTTGTTGATCATCATTGTAATAGACTAATGCTTTTTTCCCTTCTATTTTGACACCGTAGCACCCAGAACACATTAAAGTTAGAATTTGTACCCTGTCCTCCTGCCATAATACCGGTTACCCCTCCCTCATCTCAGCTGATTAACGATAACCCTACCCTTAAAGCTGCATAGTCTGTAATTTTTGATCTTTTAATTTTAGAAATAATGTTTCTATTTTTCAAGAACACAGTGAAAATACTAAAATTCAGGTATACATTTTACCTTTTTCGTAATAATTAACAAATTATTAGTGCCAAAACAACAGCATTTATATTAAAAATTAACTGTCTAGAATTATTGGAGGGACGCAAATAATTACAAACAAGAGAAAAAACACCTGTTTTTATAAGATAATTCACTTTTCCATGCAGTTTTCAGCTGTAGAAATTAGATTTATTGTGACAACATAACTTTATTCTACTTTTACAAATGATTTAAAAAGAAAATATTTTTTTTTCGAAAAATATTCATTGTTACAGAGTATGCAGCTGCAATTGAACTACTTTGTAAAAGTTTGGAAACCTCTGTCCTATATCAATTTTACCTGCAAAACATATTACGAATATACGATTCTCACTTTGTCCCGATTCTCACTTTGCGCACGGACAATTCCGGAATTGTACCGCGCAAAGTAAGAATTCTCACTCTGTCCGTCAATTTAGGAATTTTCACTTTGCGCAGAGAGATTCCGGAATTGTCCAGATTCTCACTTTGCGCAGAACATATACATACAGATGCCACTGAATTAGCCAATACATTTTAAGCTCATTGATTGGATAGGTGTTTGAAACTGGACACACCTACTTCAGTCTGAGAGACACTCTCAGTATTTTGACAGTTTTGTTTGTTCTAGGACATTTAAAGTAAAATAATAACTCCTTGATATGTCTGATATACTGTTGTTCATTAAGTGTTTTCTTTATAATTTTCACAGCTTTGTCTTTTCAGGTAAGAAGCCAAACCCATTTGAATTTTAACTAATACAGCATATTTTATTTGTACATGATGACCTCTTTGATGATCAGTTTGAAGTATTGATTTTTTTTACTTTCTCTCATTTTTATATAAGTCCTTGATTTAAATGTTTTTTATTTCTATGAAAAAAGCTAGTTTTTAATTTTATTTATTTTCATTACTTGAATTTGCCTTTTTTACAAATGGTTAATAGAAAATAAGTTCAAGACTGAACTGAAAGTTGTGGTAATGATTTGGACTGAAGATATAAAACTATTGACATTTCATTTTTGTTTATTTTAAGGCTTATTAATTATTGATACTTTTTTTAAAAAGCAAAATCAACTAAAAAAACAACAACTCATTTTCAGTTAAACCTTGGTGTATTATCTTATATTAAACTGCTTTTAGTCTTACTAGAGTTCAGTAAAATGGGGGATAAATAATGCCAAGTATCTTCACATCAACCAAGTTTTTTCAATCGACCAATTGACCACCAATCGACCAGTAATGACCGGTTAAAACCAGTAATGACCACTGGTCTGGTCAATATGCATATTGACCGGTCGATTGCCAACCTTGGAGTTGAGCATGAAAAAAGTTTTATAACCTCGGAGCCTGAAGTCAGGTTTTCTAATATATAATGCTGACGCCCTTGTTTTATGAGTGCATATCATAAAAATTTATCTTTCAGTCCATGAAAATCTGAAAATGAAAATGGCAGAAACTTATGGCATGCATGTGGGGAAATTTTTTCATGCATTTTGTTGTTTCCTGTTTTTTTTTTCAAAATTAACTTTTCAAAAAATAAAATCAGAATGTCAATCATTTAGGATCGAGATTATAGGTCCAAGATTTTGTCAGGCCTGGTCAGTGTCCATAGTTTTATGAAGGTACTGGCAACTGAAGAGCTATTTTTAAGTGTAGTTTGCTGTCTATTTTTTCAACATAAAAATGTGGATGATTTACTCTTTCGTGAATTTTCAACAAATATATTAGACGTACTTGATGAGTAACCACAAAATATGTTTATGCTGAAAAAAGTGAAATCGGACCTTAATTATGTATTTGATCTAGACCTTTCATCCCTGTTTGCTTTCTTCAGTGGAAGAACCTGTCATTGTCGCAAAGGCTGGCACTAGTGTGGCTATTTATTGTGATGATAATCCACCAGGGGACGAATGGGTAAGGAGAATAGAAAATACCCTCTTCAATAGCGAAAGAAATGGATGGATTGAAGCCGATGATGGATCTCTTGATACTAATGAAATAGGTGAGCACAGGTTTAGATAAACAAAAATGTCAATATTTTCTTGCCCAATTTTTAGCATATGTTTTGGGTGTTCAAAAGAACCGTCTCAACATATATATGCTTTGGTTTGAGAAATAAGATTTTTTTTTTCTGTTATACACTTAACTAAAGGACCTCTATGAGCCTATCTTCATATATAGTGCTTCAGCCCTTTTCAGACCAATTGAATTTCCCATAAAGCTATATACAATAATCTCAGGATGGCCCATTGTATAAATATAAAATTATAACTTGTGATCCCTACACTATATATATATATATATATATATATATATATATATATATATATGATCACAAGTTATAATTTCCATCTTTCTTTGAAGATTTATTTTGTCTAAGCAAACATTAATATTGTGGACCCTTATGAAATGTCTCATTATGCAGCATGTCATCTGGGTCTTCACTGTTTGCCAAAGTACCTCTGTAGGATTTTCTAGTCCACAAAGAGTTATATACAGTCAAACCTGTCTTAAGCGGCCACATAAAAATAGACAAAACAAAGGTCTTAATGGAAAATGGTAGCTTAATGAAGGTAGAAAGTATTGTAGAATGCTCCCCTTGGAGCAATACTTTTGACCTGTATTAAGTGATAACCAGTATTAAAAACCAATTTTGGTGGGTTTTTTTGATGGTCGCTTAAGACAGGTTTTACTGTACCATATGGGAGAAAAGCTGTCTTCGGTGGTTTGCGAACAACAAAGACGCAGACTAGCCTGCACATCCACCCAGAATGATCAGCGCCCTTGTTATTTGCGTTTTGGAAACTATCATATTTAAACTTGCTACAAGAGAAATTTTGATCTTCTAGCTAGTCTCTGTAGCAGAGGAGACTGGTTTGAATCTTGCTTTGTCGGAAACCCCGAAGACAGGTTTTGTCGCGACGAGGCTCATATATGACCTAATAAGTACACCCTTTGCACAAATCCAATAAATGAGCCGTGACATGTGATTTCCAACAATGTGGTATTTTGACAAGTGTAAACTCAGATAAGCCTGTTCAGCTTCCTTTTAAGCAGAGAAACTCCTAATTGTGTTCGGTCCAGTGGCTGATCCGGAGAGGGTACAGGGGGTTTGCTCCCACCCCCTCCCCACTGCCAGTTTTTAAATATTCCATGAAATGAAAAATGAGACCAAATAAAATCGGCGAAGCAAAACCCTACACTTTTATACATACGAACCCCCTTTCCAGAAATCCTGGGTCTGCCCCTGTGGTCAGTAGCATTACAGTCATAGAATATAATATTCAAGTGACTAGCAAAGGCTCTGATCAGACTGCGCATACATACCACATTGTTGGTAACTCATGTCATGGCTTAATTGTATTTTAGCTAGCCACTGTAGCTGTGCTCTCCCAGATGTAAACCATAGCTCTTAAAGCGCCTGCAAATTTCATCTTAAAGTAATGTCTGCTTAAATACCGTAAGTCATCTGCTGCATATCTTTTTGCTAACATTATTTGACTCCTGTCAGTACATGGTATGAGGGCTAACAGTGTGGATTCACACTGTCAAAAGGCTATAAAACATTTCAGAGGACAACATAAGACAACTTTGTCATGTGTTAAAAAGATTTGATTGATCAAGTCAATGCCTATATATCTATCTACTTCAGAACTCAATGATGGGTCCATAGAGATGGGCTGTTGCTACTTCAATGGTACAGGCTTGAAGGAAGTCTACCAACAATATAAACCTGCTCTTCTGTCATATCAGACAGCATTTACTGCCACACCATTGATAGGTATGATTGACCTCTAGTTATGATCAAACTATTGGGGTTGTGGGTTCAAGCCTCACCAATGGCACTGCATTGTATCCTTGAGAAAGACACATTAATCTGTGTTAAGTACTGGTTCAACCAAGGAAGACCTATCCAAACATAACTGAAAAATTGTTGACGTAAAGAATCAAACCAAACAAATCTCCCATTAACTCTTTATCTGCAAAAATTGTTGTATGCTGATGACCTTTGCAAACAGTTTCGATCCAGATCAGGCTGGACAATGCCCAGTCTGATCTGGACCCAAACTGTTTGACAATCTGATGTTATTTCTGAGAGAATTTTTCGAAAAAAGTGATTTTAAAAAAAACCCCAGCAGACAACAGTAAAGCATGGAAAATTGCCAAGTAGACCAAAATTAAGAACATACTGACAATATTTTTTTCCTGAAAATGTCCTCTGATTCTAACATCTGCTACATAAAATTATATTCAAATGCGCTCCAGACTATCTGTACTATAGCAACTTATAGTATGAATCCTAAGTCTGATCTGAGTCCATATTATTTGCTATATAGGCTACCAACAAACTACATCAGCATTATATGGCCTTGCAGGTAAGCACTCTTATATCCATCAGTTTCAACAAGTGTTTTAATTAAGAAATAAGAAAAATAACTTCATTAAGGTACTTAAGTCTAGAGGCCTGCAGCAGATCATTTGAGCCATGACATGTGATTTCCAACAAAGTGGCATTTTCACAAGCGTAGACTCAGATGAGCCTGTGAAGCCTCCTTTTAGGCATAGAAACTCCAAATGCTGTTCAGTCAGTAGCCTAAGAGTCAAAGCATATTCAAGGGATTGGCAAAGGCTCTGATCAGACTGTGCGTAAGCGCAGGCTGGTCTGAGCCTTTGCTGGTTGCACATACCACATTGTTGAAATCTCATGTTACGGCTCAAAATTTTGCTGTGAATGGCAGGAATAGAATAAACCTTTAAAGCACCAATCAAGAATGCAGCAGATGACAAATTTTGCGACATTGTTCCTAATTTTCTAAATAAAAATAAGGTATGATATTTCATGAGAAATGTTTGTCATTATTCTCACTTTATATGTTAAACTTAATGAGACAGTGGTTATAAATAAGTTCCAAAGGTTAAAGTTGACCTTTGACTATATTTGAGTCCCATCAATAAATTGAAAAAAAAAACACTAGGCCAATTGAACGCAAATTTCATATAGAGACACCTTAAGCTGTGGGGAGTAAATTCATAACAAATCCTAATGGTCACATGATCAAGATGGCCACCATGCCAATATAAGGTAAAAACCCTTTAAATATCTTCTTTTCTGGAACCAAAAGGCCAATGGCCTTGGGACTTGGTATGTAGCATTGTGAATGTGGGCCCTACCAGGTTTATATAAATGATGAATCTGTGTTGACCTTGACTTTTTAACCACAAGGTCAAATTTAATTCCTAATGCATTTAATGATTTATATTAGAAAATTCGTGAAGTGTTCATTTTTCTTTAGCTGTTCAAGCATAAATCATAATATTTGCAAGAAATGAGACATTTGTTTTATATAAGCATTAAGCACCAAAGGTCAAGCTGACCATTGACCTTTCATCCAAGGCCACTCATTTTGGACAATAAGCCAAAGTTCACCTTGACCTATTGAACATTGTTAAGGAGATCAAGTGAGCGCTACAGGATCTTTAGGTCCTCTAGTTTTTAAACCGTTTTTTGGCCCACGATGGATTTGGCTGATATTTAAATATATGGTGGTTTGATCTTTGCCTTTTAACATGAGCATGTTTTTGAATTAACGACTGCCTATGCAGTCACATGAATTAAAGTTTCTCACTATTGTGTATAAACAGAGGTTTGTTCATGAATGTGGATATTTTTAAAGATGCAACAAGCAAACTGACCTCAAACATAATAACAAACATGCGTGTGTTTATACTCGTCATGTCTATGACGTAATTTGAGCTAACACTACCATCATTAATTAAAAATTATGCTAAAACTTAGCTAAATACTGTGTTTATGATTACCTTGATGATATGTTGTTTTTTAGGTGTAATATTTATTTTATCGCCTTTTCCAGTTAATCAATAGCTCAAACAAGCCTATTCCCGTTTATTCATATCAATATAATCAGTACGACATGTACACAAGCGTGCATGTAACATGTTAAATGCGGCATTACATGCGCAACCTTTTTTTGCTGGATTGGTATGAAACATGAATATAAATAGTTATAAAGCTACAGAAATGATAATGGAAGCTTTGAACACTTTTTTTGCTCACAGCCACAATTATTAAATAGATTCACGTGGGTGTTGTATATCTGTCTGTTCATCTGTCAGTCCGTCTGTATGTCACACTTTTGTGTCTGTGACGTATCTTCCAAACGCCTGATTCGATTATAAGATTAATTCACAAAATTGTGCACCTTTGTGGATGAACATGTAGAATAAATGAATACTTTAAGGTCATGTCAAAACAGGCGGTCATAGGTTACATGTACAGAAGGCATATCTGCTCCATATTTAAGTATGTCCCAGCTCAGTTATCCAACAGTTGTGATAGCGCTGTGGTCTATATTACTTATCTATTATCTTACGTGTGACTAAGGGGTCGCAGCTCACAATCCCAAAGAAACATATGAGCGCGGATCTGACAAAAGGGTCCTTCAGGCATATTAGAAGATTTTTTGCAATTAAAATTTCAAAAACGTCAAAATTTTCAAGAATTTGCATGTTCTTACAATAGAGTCAAATTGCTTCTAACATGTAATACAATCAAAGGCGAAAATAGTTCTGATAAAATTAAGTGATACGTATAATGTATGTTGCCATGGCAGCAGCTGTGCATATGGACTATACATTACCTTTAAAACAGGGTTCCTCATTTCAAATGCTTTTGTAAACACGGAATGAGCGTATGTGGGCTATTTATGCAGTCTATGCAATTGCATACACATCAGATTTACAGAAACATGGAGCATTCTTGAAATATTGCTCCTAGCGCCTTCGTTTTAGCGTCATATGTTGACACAATGGTGTTGACGTCAGAACGTCATTAACAACGTTAAGTGACGTCATGTGTAAAACGCATCATCTATACGAGTTCAAACGCACATATCTTAGTTATTTGTAAAGATGAAATTTTCTGTAATTGTTCACAATAGCTAGGTCTTTCTTTCTCTGTAAATATCTCACTATTGACTTTTGTTGCCAGAAGGTCCCTTCTGTCAGATTTTGGCTCATATGTTTTGTGTCATTGTGCAAGACCCTTCATCTTTATTGCATAATACATGTTCAACAGAGGAAACGTCATTACTGAAATATGGTTCACTGTAACGTAGAGCAATGACGTAGAGCATTAAAACACTTAGTCATGTTTCAAGCATTTGTGGTGCAGACATCTATTTCAAGGGTGACAACTTCTGTCAAAGCAGAGATTTCGGAACCGTTTGAACAACCTACATTGTGTTTTGATAAAGGTAAATGAACATCTAAAATAGAGTATTTCGATCCTTGAATATTAAATGTATGTGTTTGTTGGTACCAGTGACTATTTACCATCTGCATATAAGTGGTTGTTGTATATAAACTGCATTATTTTAGCAAACACTTTACGAGAGCGATATTCATTCAGGAAACAAACAGTTTAGCACAGATATTGTGCACATGTAAGCATGAAAAGCGCATTACATTCATTATGAATAAAATGCTTGTGGCGTTCGCATTCAGGCCATTGGCTGTTTTTATACATGCTTTCTTGCATAAATAACAATGAATTGAAAAGAACAAAGCTAAATCAAAGAATTACATTGGTTTATTTGCGACAATATCTGCGCCACCTATATACATTATATATGTACATGAGAAGTTACGAACTTCAAAAAATATAGATAGGTGTTAGCTTTGAGTGCCAGTATATGTTGAGAGTGTGCATTTGTATACATTACACCAGCCCCTTTTTGTTCAAATAACCCCACTTTAATAATATTACCATTAAACTGACACAGTTCAATCAAACTTTTGGAGTCATATCAAATTATTACGATATCTGTGCTGTGAAGTAGCTTTTTGCTCCACCTTATGAACCGCTAGATGAATTTCATCGAAACTTGCACAGATACTTATCTGGGACAGCCAAAACGAATTATAAGATTTTGGTGACCTCGACCTTATTTACAAGGTCACCAGGGACATATATAAAAAAAAGTTTGTCTGTACTCTATATTCTTAACCAATGACCAGATTTTGACCAAACTGACACAGATAGTTCATTGGGAAGACCTTAATGAATGAGTAAAATTCGGTAGTATTGCCTCAATTCCAAGATCACCAGCGTCACATAACTCTTTTAAGTGGGTGGGGACAACTCCATCTAATGTTATATACCTTCTATTCCTAACTACTCTAGTATGGCCTTATTAAACAGTGTCTGCCTTGTAATTTGAGAATACCAATAATTGATTATTTTTTCCTCATGCTCCAAAGAATGATCACATAATTTGCCATTTTTGACAATCTTAATTCAAAGCAATAGGCTGTGCCAAAACAAAAGTGGCGGTGAGCTGTCTTTTTAAAAGCAGATTGTACCAAAGAACTGTCTCCAGAAATCTATGTATCAGTTAAAGAAAGGGGCACATCAAACTCTCTCCTTGCACATTCCCTCTCCGCTGGTCTCTCTCTCTCTCTCTCTCTCTCTCTCTCTCTCTCTCTCTCTCTATCAAATAAGACTTGCATTTACTGAAATGTTGTTGTATTTGCTTTTCAAACGCAATATATCCAAAGACTGTTTGTAAGAAATAATATTGATACGAGCTTGCTAATATGTACATTGTATATCATTTTTGAACGGGAATCTTACGTCTCTCCAGTGATTTTAGTACTCTCAGTGCTTTGATAAGTATGAATGGAATAGTACATTTCAGGGTAAAATTTGCAGAAAAAGTCTTTTGTGGGTATTTGCCGCATGCGTAACCGACTCAGAGTTACAATTTTATGGTGTAATATTATATGCACAATAAAATGAGAAATAGTTTTATCCGGTTCCGCATGCGGACATGTATGTAATTGAGTCACGAAGTACACGAGGGTGTTTGGTTTTACCATAGACTTAGTGTTAAGTGTGGTTGATAGGGCATGCATTTAACCCCAAAATTTATCATAAAAATACATTTTAATGAAGAAAATAAATTGTGGACATTAAACTAGAGACTCTTAGGTATCATTTGGTAATATTTTGGAGGGATTTCTTTACAATCGATTTTTTTTACTGTGAAAGTGGGCCATTTGTAATACAAAACCGTTACACGTCCTTTAGGTTATCAGGACATACATTAAAGTATGGATCAGTCAGATCCCATCTCTGACTACAGAGTTAGCTGCTCTTGAGCATCTGAAAATATACTTTCACCATTTTTATTCAGATCTTTTTAGTACTTGCAGATAACCAGGACTGGCATAATATCTTATGTTTTTGAATTAGTTCCAGTTCAGAACTACCTGCTTTTGAGAATCATAAATTAATGTATCTCCAAACATTATGCTGGCTCCCAGGTGAGCGATCGTTGCCCATTGGGCTACTTGTTGGATGGATCTTCTTCATTCTTGCAGGTAACAGGGCCATCCATAAAAGCTTGGATGAGTTTGAATTTCAGGAAGATTCCATCACTGACTTCAGAGTTAGCTGCCCTTGGGCATCTGAAAAATCAATTTATAGTGTTGTGACCACTCTAGCGCCTTCATTTTTGATTGGATCTTCTTCATACTTGCAGGCAACAAGGAAACCCATAAAATAACGGATGGGTTCGAAATTCGGCCAGATCTGACCTTGGACTGTTGAGTTAGCTGCTCTTGAGCGTCTGGAAAATCCCCATAGACTTAAAATGGGAGAAATTTTGTGACCACTCTAGTGCTTTCAAATTTGAATGGATCTTATTCATTCATGCAGATAAGAAGAACAACTATAAAAGCTTGGATGAGTTTGAATTTCGTCATGATCCCATCCCCTTTTATGGAGTTATCTCCTTGAGCATCTTAAAAAAATATGGATAATGTTGTGTTCACCTTAACGCCTTCATTTTTGATTGGATCTTCTTCATTCTTTCAGATCTCAAGGACAACTTTAAAAGCTTGAAATTCAGCAGGATCCGACCAGGGACTTATGAGCTAGCTGCACTTAAGCATCTGGAAAAATCCCCATAGACTTATAATGGTCGAAATGTTGTGACCACTCTTGATAGTGCCTTCATTTTTGGATGGACCTTCATTTTTCTTGCAGGTAACAAGACCAACCATAAAAGCTTAGATGAGTTTGAATTTCGGCAAGATTCCATCACTGACTTCGGAGTCAATGAATAGCGTTTTGACCACTCCAGCTCCTTCATTTATTTATTGGATCTTCTTCACTCTTGCTGACAACAAGGAAACCCATATAATCTTGGATGGGTTCGAAATTCTGCCAGATGGGACCTTGGCCTTCAGGGTTAGCTGCCCTTGAGCATCTGGAAAAATCCCCATAGACTTATAATGGGAGAAATATTGTGACCACTCCAGTGCTTTCAATTTTGAATGGATCTTCTTCATTCTTGCAGATAAGAAGGACAACTATAAAATCTTGGATGAGTTTGAATTTCATCAAGATCCCATTACCTATTATGGATTTAGCTCCCATTGAGCCTCTTAAAAATTGATGGAAAATGTGACCACTCTAGTGCCTTCATTTTTGATTGGATCTTCTTCTTTCTTTCAGGTAACAAGGACAACCATTAAAGCTTGGATGAGTTTGAATTTCAAGTAGAACCAACCTAAAACTGGAGTTAACCTTAGAGCATCATAAAAATGTGCATAGACTTACTATGAGAGATCTTTTGTGACCACTCGGAACTCTAGCTGTAAAGGTTTTAGAACTAAATTTTTGCTAAAACTTTTTTATCTTAAATTTTAGCAAGATGTGTTCCTGATGAAGTTTGTAATGGAGACTATCTGCCAACTTCTCCAAATGGTCTGGTGCTTGTAGCTCAAACAAATTTTTGTGTACATAGATGAAGATTTTGAAATAAATTGAATCCATCCTAAATTGCTAAGTCTTTTATTGGCAGGTAAAAATTGTTTTATAGGCGTGACAGAAAGGGGTAGTCTCAAAAAATATTTGTAAGTGATGCATATCTCGTTTATTCAAAGGTTGTGCACATCGTAAAACTGCCGTTAACATGCTCAGAATTTACCATGCATATGCAAAATCAACTTTAAGCAAGCTCATTTGTAGGAACAAAGGCTGGGTTTTCACATGACATGCAATTGCATGCTCTTATGCACGTGCTATGAATGAACAGTTTTGAGATAACCCACTAGCTTAATGCACAAGCGAATATAAGGCCCGATTTCCATTATATTTGAACAAGCCATCCATTGCATTAGTAATTGAATTTGGACGTTGCAATGTATCTTTTTGACTGGCATCTTGGACTTAGTTTATTTGGGCTTTGCTTAAAATGTCAAACTGGTGCATCTAAGCACAGATGAATCGCCAGCATCTTGGATGGTGAAACATTTGGAGAACTTGGCGGAGGTGTTCCTGAATACCTTTCATCGGGAGAAGTTTTTTCAATTATTGATGTAGTAAAAGCTATCATGAGAAAACGGTTCTAAAATCATTACAGCTGGAGTATAGCACCTTCATTTTTTAATGGATCTTCCTCATTCTTGCAGGTAACAAGGATGTCGTTAAAAGCTTGAATTTAGTTTAATTATCCACCACACCCGACCACCAGCTAAAGATTTAGTTGAACTTGAGTGTCTTAAATATAGCTGTATAATGTTGTGATTACTCTACCACCTTTATTTTTCATTGGATTTTTACCTGGGTCACTTTAGCGAAAGTAGGTCTAGTGGTGGGTCCACTCCCTCCGGACGTACGTCCATCCAGCCGTCCATCTGAAACACTTTTGGGGTGCCTAGTTTGTGTAATCTGTAACTCTAAAAGTTTTCATTCCTTTTAATTCAAACTTTGTGTATAATGATTGTTCACATATTGAAGATGTGCACCTCCTATTTTTTGCACATTTCATGACTTTTTTCTCATTTTTGAGGGGTGTTGAACTAAGATATTTTTTGGTCCAAAATGCTAAGAGGGGGCCTGGTTTGTGTAATCTGTAACTCCAAAAGTTTTCTTTCCTTTTTATTCAAACTTTGCATAATTATTGTTCACATATTGAAGATGTGTACCTCCTATTTTGTGCACATTTCACAGCTTTTTAGCTCACCTGAGCCGAAAGCTCCTGACCCGGTGAGCTTATAGGATGGGACTCGAGCCGGCGTCCGTCCATGTGTCTGTCTGTGGGTCCACACATTCAAACATGAATATCTCTGAGTCCAGCTGGTCGATGGTGAAAAAATTTCATCTAGAGCATCCTTGGGGTGGGGGATTGGCTGCATTAGGTATGGGCCAGATTAGATCAGAACTCTGGTTTCCATGGCAACAGATAGCCCCCATAGGGTTATAATGGGGAAAATCTTGTGACTACTCTAGCTCCTTCATTTTTAGGTCTCCAGAGCCAAAGGCTCCGGGGGAGCTTATAGTATGGGACTCAAGCCGGAGTCTGTGCGTCTGCGCCTCTGTCCACACTTTCTAGCATGAATATCTCTGAGACCAGCTGGCCAATTAATTGTTTTCAAATTTCGTCTGGAGCATCATTTGAGTGGGGGATTGACTGCATTAGGTTTTGGGCTAGATCTGATCAGAACTCTGGTTTCCTTGGCAACAGATAGCTCCCATAGGGTTATAATGGGGAAAACCTTGTGACCACTCTAGCTCCTTGATTTTTGATTTACTTCTTTATTCTTGAAGGTAACGAGGACATCCATAAAATATTGGATGGGTTCGAAATGCGGCAAGATCCAACCTAGACTGGCCCCAGTCTCTAATGTCAATTTTTTAGTAAAACTGATAATCTCTCTAATTTATAAACTTTACTTGGAAGTAGAAGTTCTCGGCTTGGACATCAGAAGTAAATTTGACTATCAAAGACGATAGAATTTTTAGAAGATGATTTTTTTTTTCATTGTTAAATATAATTATAAATGTAATTATATATTTAGTGGACTGATGCCAGTCTAGATCCGACCAGGGACATGAGTTAGCTGCCTTTGGATGGATCTACTTCACTCTTGCAGGTAACAAGAATCATAAAAGCTTGGATAAATTTGAATTTCGGCAAGATTCCATTACTGACTTCCGAGTTAGCAGCCCTTAAGCGTCTGAAAAATCAATGAAAAATGCTGTGACTACTCTAGTGCCTTCATTTTTAATTGGATCTTCTTCATTCTTGCAGGCAACAAGGAAACCCATAATATCTCAGATGGGTTCAAATTTGGTAGGATCCAACCAGGGACTTATGAGTTACCTGCCCTTGAGCATTTGGAAAAATCCCCATAGACTTATAATGGGAGAAATATTGTGACCACTCTAGTGCTTTCCGTTTAAAATGGATCTTCTTCGTTCTTGCAGACAAGAAGGACAACTATTAAAGCTTGGATGAGTTCGAATTTCATTAAGATCCCATCACCTAGGCTATTATAGAGTAAGCTCCCCTTGAGCATCTTGTAAATTGATGGATAATGTTGTGACCACTCTAGCGTCTACATTTTGGATTGGATCTTCTTCATTTTTTCATGTAACATGGACAACCGTAAAAGCTAGGGTTAGTTTGAAATTCAGCAGGATCTGACCACGGACTTATGAGTTAGCTGCCCTTGAGCATCTTGAAAAATCCCCATAGACTTATAATGGGAATATATTGTGACCACTCTATGGTCTATGTATGGTAAAACAAAATTTGTTCCATTATAAGCTGTAGTTGACCTTGAAATAGTTTAACATTATTAAGGAGATCAGGTGAGCGCCTCAGGACCTTCTAGTTTAATGTTTAGTTCATAGATTGCTATGAACAGTGTTCACCTATTGCATTTGAAGTTTTGAAAAGGCATTTTCGATTGCCATTTTGATTTACCTCTCCATTTTTAAATTGTACGTAGCTCAATTAAAATTCTACATTGCGTAGTCAAATTTGGCTGGTGTTTAGGGAAGACATTCAAATGTTTCCCTGACTAGCCAGTTGTTATTTATCCCTTTTCAAAAAAGAGAATAAGCATCACTAAACTGAATTTTTTATTTGTAAACATTGTAAAAAAATGAACAGTTAATATCACAACATTTATAATTGGAAATCAGAAACAACATCTGCATAAAACAAACCACAATTCATTAGAGCATAGATTGGCGAAACCAATTCTATTGAAATAAGGCTATAAATTATAAAAAAAACAACAGATTAACTGACTTACCTATAACGGCGGCTGTATATATTGATCACATTTCCTCGATTGTGTTCAGCGTTTGATGTTGCCGCCTATCTGGTGTGGTCCCTGATATTGTGGTTTTTAGCTCACCTGAGCCGAAGGGTCATGGGTGAGCTAATAGTATACCAGTCACTCCGTCATACGTCCGTCCGTCTGTCCGTTCATCTGTCATCATTTTCAAACATCTTCTTCTCTGAAACCACTGGGCCAATTAAACTCATATTTCATATGGAGACTCCTTAGGATGCGGGAACGAAAGTTTGTTCAAATGGTCCTGGTCACATGACCAAGATGGCCGCCACACCCATATATGGTAAAAAGCCTTTAAAAATCTTCTTCTCCGGAACCAGAAGGCTGATGACCTTTAGACTTGGTATGTAGCATAAGGGATGTGGGGCCTACTAAGTTTGTTCAAATGATGATCCTAGGTTGACCTTGACCTACTTAATGTCAAGGTCAAATTTGCTTCCGGATGTATTTAAATGGGAAATTTTCTGAAAAGTTGATTTTTTTTAAACTGTGGAAGCCTTAGTCATTATTCTCACTTGATATGTTTTACGTAACGAGACAATGGCTATAAATAAGTTCCAAAAGTCAAGGTTGACCTTTGACCTTTCAGCTTAGGTCGCTCATATTGGAGTCCCATCAATACATGTATATTAAAAAATATTTTTCTCACAAACCATTAGCCCAATTGAAGTCACATTTTATGTGAAGACTCCTTATGATAAGTTAGCCAAATTGTATGCAAATTATTTTGGTCACATGACCAAGATGGCCACCACGCCCATATATGGTAAAAACCTTTTAAAATCTTCTTCCCCGTGACCAGAAGGCCGATGACCTTGGGACTTGGTATGTCAGCATCGGGGATGTTGGGCCTACTATGTTTGTTCAAATGATGATCTTAAGTTGACCTTGACCTACTTAAGGTCAAGGTCAAATTTGCTTCCAATTGCATTTAAATGTGAAATTTTTTGAAAAGTTGATTTTTTGAATACTGTTGAAGCCAAAGTTATTATTCTCACTTGATATGTTAAACCTAATGAGACAATGGCTATAAATAAGTTTCAAAGGTCAAGGCCACCACACCCATATATGGTAAAACCCCTTTAGATATCTTTTTCTCTAGAACAAAGGCCAATGGCCTAATTGGGACTTGGTATGTAGCATTGGAGATGTGTGCACAAATGATGAATCTAATTGACTTACTTTATGGCAAGGTCAAATTTGATTACTAATGCATTTATATGGGAAAATCTTGAAATGTTCATTTTTCTATAACTGTTCAAGCCGAAATCGTAATACTTTCAAGAAATTTTTAACCTTATGAGACAATGGCTTTATATAAGTACCAAATATCAAACCAGGGCTTCCGTTAGGCGGGCGTACGCTGTATAATACGTCCCAAAATCAGCTGCGTACGCCGAAATTACACATCAAAGACGTACCGCGGACTTCTGAAAATTCCTTAGTACGGTCGAAAATGGTTATTGAGACGTCCTGTCTGCAGAAAAAAACCCCGCCCACATTTACCAGATTACGTGATTTATGTCCCGCCTTCGTATTCATATTGGAAAGTCATTTCTTTTGTTTATTGACCACACTAGGACGTCCCACTTGACTGATTTCGAGAGTATTATTGACAGCCAGTGTCACATGTAGGTTTCTGTCTGACGCGTAATTATTAAAGCGTGTCATCCAACAGGTGTAGAAACATCGACACATCTTGACAACGGCCTTAGAAACTATTCCCGCGAGACGGACATCAATTCCCTGAGCAATAGCTGAGAGCAATAAAGCGAAACCGCCAATCAGTATCCGTTTTGTTTGACACAGAAAGTGCCGACGTGACACTTTGTACGCTTGTGGAATAAAATTTATTAACTCTACACATCTGCGTCGTAATTAATTGTTTTGTTGAGCCTGCGCATGCGATAATTTAGTACTTGAATGCTCCTTCTACACAGGCACTACACCAACGAACATACAATATATTAAAAACGAATGGCATGTTGTTTTTTTTGTTGTTGCATTTTTTTAGCTGTACAAGTACAATCTTTTAAAAAATAATTGTTACACAATCAAGTACAAGCTTTTAAAATGATAATTGCTACACAACACTCCCAAATATCTATCTATCTATCTATCTATCTATCTATCTATCTATCTATCTATCTATCTATCTATCTATCTATCCATCCATCCATCCATCCATCCATCCATCCATCCATCCATCCATCCATCCATCCATCCATCCATCTGTTAATCACTAATAAACACCTCTTAGTAACAAACACAGCTTTATTCACAACAGTAGTAATCACACACTGGCTTAATTACGTTGACGTCGTTGCTATAACGTTGATGACGTCATAGTATAAAAATATAGGAAATGTAACTCTTACATATTAAAATACATCATAACAGATTGATTGCCCTTATATACTTGATAAACATATAATGGCAATTAACATTAATTATATTTTCTTTTCTTTTGTTTTATTGTTAATTTTCTTAATGATTTAAATTGTAAAAATATTGTTAATATAATTAGATATAGAATTTCAATTTATATGTGGATAATTATTCATCAAATATTGAATACAATAAACAGAGTATAAGAGAAAAACAATAATATGTTTAGACAATCTAAAATTCCTAACACAGTTACACTGATCTAGTATAGTCTTAATAAATTATGCAAATGAAAGTTCAGTTATTTCATTCAACATTTTTCCTGACTGCAGCACTCTCAGCAAGTTAAATCCTGATGCTCCTTGTTTGGTCATAGCATTAGCCAATTGCAAATGTCCTGGAACCCACTGGATTCTGTTCACATCTTGAAATTTTAGAGATTCCTGGATAGCTGCTATATCTACTCGAAGACGCTTGTCCTCAACCATTCGAGTTGAAAGAATAGCTTCAATAACGCTCTTATTGTCAACGTAAGCTTCAATCATAATGCTTCTTGGCTCAAGTCCTAAAATATTCTCTAGCATCTCTCTGTAATAAAAACTAGCTTCAAGACCTTCCTCTAAACTGAGTGCTTCTGCAGCTAAAGTGGACCTTACTACACGCTTTATCTTATTCGCATTCCATGTAATTGGACAACATCTCCCTAAATGATCCATCAACCATATAATAGATGCCCCAGTGCTTCCAGTTCCGTCATTAATATTCCCAAGAGATGCATCAGTGAAAACAACTATCTTTAATTCAGATTCTTTGTTCAACTTTGGAAACTTTATGAAAGATTTAATGTCTTTCAATCGACTCACTTTCTTGGTGGCTCTAATCAAATCTTCAACTTTTCCTTGCTTTAATTTGGTGCTCATACTGATCATTTCAAAAGCCATGTCAGGTCTTGATCCCTGAACTGCCCAATTTAACTGACCTATTAATTGCCTAAATTTAGTCTGTTCTTGTTCATCCAAAGGTTCATTTTTATGAGAGGCTCTTTCTGGATCCAAAGTTTTATTCTTTACTTTTTCAATATAATCTGAATGGTCGAGAATAACCATGTTCTCCATCTGCTTTACTTGGAAACCTATGTATTTGAATGTTTTTTCTTCAACTTTTCCAGCATAAAATCTTCTGCGTACTTTTTCCATCAGCCTTTCAAAATACTTATCACCAGCATGGAGAAAATCATCCACATGACAACATATCAATCCGCTGAGCTTGTTATCTTTCAGTAAATAGAACAAAGCTGGATCTAATTTACATTGAGTAAATCCGAGTGTAAGTAACTCTTCTTTTACACTGTCATAAAACTGTCTAGCCCCATCTTTTAGCCCATACAAACCATGTTTTAGCTTCCATATCATGTTCTGTGGTGTTTTACTTTCTTTGGGAGGTTTAACATATATATCTCTCTCCAACGCTTTACCTTGCAGAAATGCTGATTTTATGTCAGTTGTTTTAAGAATCCAATTTTCAAGTGCTGCTAGTGATATGAATAACCTCATAGCACCTTTACCAACTGTGGGACTGTCTACTGGTATTTCAAGATCTTTTTCTTCAAATCCCCTCACAACTAATCTGGCTTTATGCTTTCCATCCTTGCATGTTAAAACCCATCTCATTGACAATCTCTTCTGTCCGCAGTCTGTGACTTCTTCATAGGTATCAAACTGGACTAACTTTTCTAGTTCATTTTCTTTAGCAATGCTTATCTCTTTGCTTTCTGGTTTCTTGCTTTTAGTTGTCGCTGCAATATTTATTTCTGTTTCATGTATTTTCTCCCAATCAACAGTTTCAAGATCAACGCTTCTTTCCTCGTTGTCCTCATTCCTGACATTGTACCAGGTTTTATATTTTCCTGTTACTTTTCCTGCTCGACCTAGTATAGTGCCAGTAACCCATTCATCATCCACCTTGTATCGTATAATGTCATTAACTTTAACTGACTGTGTTTCTCCTCTCTCTTGGTCTGGGTCCGCTCTTCCATTTGCAATGTTTGTACCTCTATTCTCATTTACCTCAGGATCTTCAGGATTTGGTATAACTTCTGTAAAGGGCATCTCCTCCTTTGTTGTCTCATTTATTGAATCTTTATGTTCATCACAAGCATCAGTGTTTTCTCTGCTTTCAGTCCTGTCTACTTTATCATGAATTCTGTTAAGTCTGTTGGGTGAAACTCTGACAAAAACTCCACCGTGTCTCACAAACACAACTTTGCCATCTTGGAACACTACAGTAGCTGGACCAAGCCATCGTTCCTTTCCTTCGCGTTTATAGTAAACCATGTCTCCTCTTTCATAAATTTCTTCTGCCGCCCTGACCTTACCACGCAAAGCTCTTCTAATCCGTTCGTTTGATTCTGTATGTATGTACGCACGGCGGGAATCATGTAATGCGTTCAAATGCTTGGCAAATATTTCACTGCTGGTAGTTCCATCAAATGCTGGCAGTCCATCGGTCAGAATACCTGGTAATTTAGGATTTCTTCCGAAGACAAGCTGGTGGCTGCTAAAACCATTCCACATTTGTAATGAATTACGTGCCATATTTGCCCAGCAAAGAATAGTTTGGCTATCAGTTTTGGCATTGTCTTCTTGAAGCTTCAATAACATCATATCAGTTACTGCATGCACACGCTCACATAATCCATTTTGAAATGGACTTTCAGCTGCTGTAGTAATCACTCTATCATTAAGTATTGACATGATCTCTCGCATTTCATCTGAGCTAAATTCACCTCCATTGTCCGTCATTATGGATCCCATAACCCCAAAGATACCTATCCAGTGCTGCATAACAGCATTTATTACATCATTTGATCTTTTCCTGTCAATAAACACAGAAATGGTGTACCGGGACCACATATCTATAATATGAAGAATCCATCTTCCACTCCACTGCTTTAAATCCATAGCTACTTTCTCATTAAACTGAGATGCCATTGGCATACCTACCACTTGTCGTGGGGGTGTTCTTGCATATCGCTTGCACACATCACAGTTTTTATTTATTCTCTCTAATAATTCTTTATAATCATTTCTCCAAATTTTAGCCTCCTGCAATAGTGATTTAAGTTTTTCCAAGGGTGGATGAGCAAACTGCCTATGTAATTTTAATAAAGTAGCGAACCTGCCTTTGCTGTCCATTTCTTCAAGCTTTACTGAGAATACCTCTTCTGTTGTTATCTTTTCAGCTCTGTCTATAGGAATACAATAATGTCCTGATGTTGTTAGATTTAAAGCAACATCTTTTCCAAAAATGTTTGCGGAATCATTTTCCAGATCCAATTTTACTCCTGCTCTTTTCATAGCACTTCGTGACAATAATAATGGGATATCTGATCCAACTACATCTGTTTTGATAGACACCTCTTTTCCTGCAATAATTGCGGGTAGGCAGTATTCAGCTTTTGATTTTAAACGTGTCCCCCCTCCAAATTTAAATGTTCTCTCACCTTCTAGCTGTTTGATTTTCCTCCTGTCATCTTCATTCAGAGAGCTTATATATCTATTCAACCAGTCTTCTCCGCATACAGTGCTGCTGCACGCACTATCCAGCACTGCACAGTTGTGAGCATCAATACCAAGCTGTGATATTTCACCTTTATTGTATCCTGTAAATAATACTACATTCTCATCTTCAGCAATGTTGACTTTAGCCAAATTCTCCCAGCTGTGAGGGCAATCTATCAAAAGGTGTCGATATGAGCCGCATGCCCTACAAGTTAATGTTTTGCCATCTGGTCCTGTTGGATTCATTTTCCTACTGTCCTGCTGTTGATGGTTACGTTGTTTACCACCACGGTTATAGCCTCCTCTTCCTGACTTTCCAGTCTTTCTTCCCTGAAACTGTTTTACATATCCAGCAGCTAATAAGGCCTCTTCATTTTCTGCTAAAAATGTTGGCTCTAATTTGACACGGGAGCTCAAGCTGGCACTTCCTTCTGTAATATCACCTTTGAACTTTTTAAGTGACTTCTTTGCTTCCTCATAAAGTGTTGCTTTATTTCCATAGTTCATTCCTGTCAGAACAAGCATCTTTTCCTCTTTATTGATATTAGCTTTTCTCAACAATTTAAATGCTAGTATTTCTGAAGGCAATTTCATGTTTAATTTTTCTATCTTTCTATACCTAGAATCGAAAGAAGCAATGTATTCTGCTATGCATTGTCCTTCAACTCTCTGAAAGTCCTCAAACTCTTCAAATTTTTCCAAGCTGTCACTCAACTCATCTTTCATCAAATGCTTATCAAGGAATTCGATGAGAATATCTAAACCATTTTCATTCTTTAAATCATCTAAACTGAGCTCACTGAGAACTTTTTCTTTAATTCTGTTTTTATCATCCTCTGGAAGCGATAAGGCAATTACAGCACCCTGTTTTTCTTTACTTAGATCAGTCACTCACGCCAAAGTAAAAGTTCCTGTTTATATAACTCATAAGATTTTGAAGTCAAACCTGGTGGGTTGATCTTTGTAGCCATCCTGTAGTTTTCACCATAAAACACACTGAAATGTCTCCACAGCTTACTGTCCAAACCAATATCTCATGGAACTCCACATCTGGATCTTGATTTGCTCTGCTACCATTGTTAATCACTAATAAACACCTCTTAGTAATAAACACAGCTTTATTCACAACAGTAGTAATCACACACTGGCTTAATTACGTTGACGTCGTTGCTATAACGTTGATGACGTCATAGTATAAAAATATAGGAAATGTAACTCTTACATATTAAAATACATCATAACAGATTGATTGCCCTTATATACTTGATAAACATATAATGGCAATTAACACCATCCATTTATCCATCCATCCCATGAATATGAAAGCAGGTTACATTCAAGCTCAGCATGGTGCGGGTTATAGCTATTCTGATGAAAGTCCTATGCTCAGCTGACCATACTGCAGTCCAAGACAAGACAACATGGGCATCAAAAATAGTGAGTATGATCAGGAAATACCACAATCACAAACTGCAGACAAACCCGTGGCATCGTGCGGAAGACAAGCAAAGCAAACAGCTCTCTCTTCCCCATCTAGGATGATTACATGACAATTCAGGAGATACCAGACATCCCCTCTTTAGCATTATAAGCAATTAAAAGTAAAAATGCATTGTAAGGAACAAAGAAGAACTATCTCTGAAATATATATGTTTATTTTTCAAAACAAGATTAACAATCCGCCATAACCCGACCGGATCACAGAAAAAAGTGGGACTTCCAAAAAAAATCAATGGGACTTCCAAATTTCAAAGGTAGGAAGTCTGGACTTCCTGGATTTGAAAGTTAATGAAAGCCCTGTCAAGCTGACCTGTGACCTTTTATCCAATGCCACTCATTTGGACTACCACATACCTATATAAACATTGGTTTCTCAGAAATCACTGGGCTGTTTGATGGAGTATTCATTAGGTTGTTTTAAGTCACCAAAATGGCTGCAACCCCCATACATGGTAAAACAAAATATGTTTTATTATAAGCTGTAGTTGACCTTGACCTATTTTAACATTATTAAAGAGGTCAGGTGAGCGCCTCAGGACCTTTAGGTCCTCTAGTTATCCCACATAATTGAAAAAATTGAGGCATATTGCTTTTGGTACACATACAAATGTTATCGGATTGAAGTGGGTCAGTTGGTAGAGCTTTAGACAAGGAATCGAAGGGCTGCAAGTTTTGAGGCCTACTGGAGTCATAGTGCTATGTTCACTATCTGCTGCTAAGTGCTTAAATTGTTCAACACAGGAAGACAGGTATTTGACCTTAAAATTGTTGACTGGAGTGTAAAGCAATAGCACAAACAAATATACCTTGTAAGCAAGAAGTCTAAAAGTCTTTAAGAGCTACAGCCTTGAAACTTAAGGTAGGCTGGTGATAAGATATTGATGAGTTAAGACATATACAAAATCTTTCAGCATAAAATTGGAAATTTCATCAGTGTGTGAAGCCAATTAGATATAGTAAGTTATAAAAGTGTTCACTCTTTCCATAATGATCAAACCAGCCGCTTTAAAGACCTTGAATGTGACACTTCCCTTTCAGGATGTCAGAGAACAAACAAAAAAGATAGAAGTAACACATCATAGAAAACTGGTCACCTGTAAATTTCTCTGAACAAACCATTGAGAAAGAGAAATGACAGAAAAACATAGCGGCAAAAAATAAAATTAAAAACAAAGAAATGTCTGGATATATCCGATTTATATAAATGAATATATCAAAAAACATATATCAAATATAAAGTAGATCGAAGCCTTCATAGAAGACATAAATGATCAATCTTATGCAATAAAGTTTTCATTACAAATAAACTTGGCACTTGGAATGTTCAAAACAAATCTTGGCACTGATAATGTTCAATTGGCACTTGGAATGTGCGAAACAAATCTTGGTACTGATAATTTTCAAACCCTGACTGAGATAATCAACAACAATGGTATTATATGAAACTGTAAAACAGCAACATCTCATGTAGATGGGAACTTGCGACTGTAACTGCCCTTGTAAGTGTTGTAACCTCCCCTACCTGCAAAACAGTAAAACAGGAAGGTCTAACCACTCAGACAAAGAAGCAGCTTAACAGAAAAAATCAAAATATCGTTTAAATAGGGAGGAAGGGAGTGAAACTTACGGTAAATGTTCTAAAATTTCGAACACTCTAAAATTATGAACACCTAAAATTATCCGCGAAAATAATTTTTAAAACATCCTAAAAAATCGAACACTGCCCTTTTTTGAAAAAGTGAATTTCTAAAATTACGAACTCAAGTTATTTTCGGCGGAAAAATCGATGTCCCCAATCTGTGTTCAGTAAACTTCTACCGTACAGCACGTGAGCGGTAGCGACATTTGGAAGGTTCCATTATACTTAGATGGGTAATCTGGCACGCGATACTTTTTGTCTGCTAAAAGCTGGTGTATTTCGCAGCTTTCGTTTTTGGTCATGATGTAGATTCTTAGTTTCTTAGAACCCTTGAAAATGCAGCACAGAAGTAGACAAGACAATACGTACATTCAGTCCTACAGGTTAGACGTACGCATACACTCATTGATTTGGAATGAAAACTGAAAATGAAAATGGCGACTTCTAAACATGAAATATGAACAACTGGAATGCAGAATCTCATGAATTAGAGTAGTTCATTTCTCTGCCTTCATATTGTAAAAAGACCCACAACTTACGTTTTTGCGAATGCTTACTCCATTTAAAGGCTTTGTATAAACACCTATATTTCTGCATAGGTTGGTTGGTTCGAGTCTTCATCGTGACGTCGTATTCTACTCTCATATATTCTTGTGGCGACATAACATGCCCAGCTTGTTCGCATACCCCGTTACGTGTTAGCTCGGACCCAATATACTGGGTCTGAGGTGTTAGCATTCTAAGATTATGATAATGGCAATCAATGTAGAACCAGATTCCCGTACTTTGTCATCTACGGTCGTGAGACAGCCTGTCTTTCGTGATTTGAGGCCCGACTGAGTCTTTTACAGTCAGAAACAGGGTTGGATACACATGCTAGTCTTTGCACTGCGATTTCCCGTGTACACCACGCTATCTCGTGCAGCTGGCCCTGAACAGCAGGAGACAGCTTATTTCCGTTTAGTCGTCCTTGGGTGGTATTTTTCATTTTTCATTTAAATTTTGATTGACCATAACAGTGGCGTCAGGCGATCCCTTGTGCGGATTCAGAGGGGGGATAGGGGGTCCGGACCCCCCTAGAAAATCAAACCCCCCCCCCCCCCCCCCCCCCCACCGGGAAGAAGTTGGACCCCCTCTTGGAAAATGCTGGACGCCCCTCTGTAATGAAATCATTGGATCCCCTCTGTAAACTGTAAAATAAGTTGAGGACTAAAACAAAAACCAGATCGTTTTCTGGCCGTCGGGCCTCGACCCCCCCACCCCCACCCCTAACAAAAATTCCTGGTTCCGCGCATGGACCCTATTCAACTTGTTCATACGCCTGGGCACTGTTTACATGGCTCAGTTTAATGTGTAATGTACATTTTCTTGCATCAAGGCCATCACGTGAGACCCCAAACTTTAAACAACACGTGGCCGGAATTGAAGTGAGCGGTCTCTTTGATCTTAAAAAGGATCATGCTGTCTTTGCCTTTGGCGTTATTAGCTGATATAATTAGCAGACGGTCTGCGATGCTTGGAAATCTGATATGGGCGGAGACAGAGAGGGGAGGGGATGCAGGGGGCCCGGATCTTTCCCGGAAATATTACAAGTTGTCATTTATTCCCTAGAAGAAAAACTGGTACGAACCTCCCTCGAGAAGCAATTCGACCCCCCTTCCCCCGTTGTCTGGATCCGACGGTGGAATTATACTTTTTATTTTCATTTTTGCATGTAGCAGGTTTCTAACGCGCGCTGTGCGCAGGCTGATCTGCGCCTTTTGCTGTTTGCATGTTCATACGAACCCTGATCAGATGTAGGTCTTTCCTGTTCAAAGTGTCAAACAATGTGAAATTCAGTAACACAATTGGCTTTTTCGGACATTTTGCAAACAATTGTTGCGGTGTTCATTGGTGTTTTATACACAGCCACCTAGTGGGACTATAAGCCCAACTATAGACATGCACCTTCATCTACAATTCTTTTATGTGTATGTGAGCAGTTATGCCCCTGGCAAGACTGTGCGGGTGTGCAGGCTAGTCTGAGCCTTCGCGGGTCGCATGTTCGAGAGGTACCATAATCTCATGAACTGGCTCGTTTCATTGACCACGATGCTGAAACATGCAAAAATTTATTTACATCTTGGTTTGTGCGTCTGTGCGTACGTGTTATGATCCATTGTGTTTAATCTTTTAGTCCGTGCGCGTTTGGTGAACTTAGAAAACCGTAAAACTCGTATAAAATTGATGTTCGCATATATACTTAAAAGCATAGCACGTAGATCTATGTCAAGATTTTTTCGGCCTTAGCCTTTATCACCTTCAAAACTTTTAGTGGGCAGCGAGATCCAGACGAGATTGTACAAAAGCGCAGGCTCCCCTGAGCCTTCGCTGATTACATTTGTAATAAGCACCAGCCCACATGGTTTCATAATGCTCGGATCTGATTTTAAAAAAAGAGAAAAGATACATGGGCATTGTGTAGAAGTTCTCCATGTCGCACACACGCGGGGATCCGGTCTGGTATTGCTAAGTTTTATATTTTTGTGATATTTAGGGGGGGGGGGGCGGACCCCTGTCCCTCCTCTGGATCCGCGCATGGGACCAGCCAATGTATACACTTATTGAGATCTACTGAAACCCCATCTTATCGTGCGCATCGGCTTTTGTATGACACTCGTACTTTCTATCGCATGGTCAAATTTTTAGAATGACGAAACATTCTTTATTGAATTCCATTCGGGTCTGATCTGGATCCAAACCATTTTTGCAAATTTAAATAGAGAGAAAGAGAGAGGGAGACTGGTGCATGCATATCCTTTTGGGAAAATCAAAGTGCATCCACGGATCGACAAGTAGAGAGAGAGAGAGAGAGAGAGAGAGAGAGAGAGAGAGAGAGAGAGAGAGAGAGAGAGAGAGAGAGATGTGTGTGTGTTCTTTTTGAATTTCGTCATTTTTTAACTCTGAGAACTCGTCTACATATTTCAAAGTTTCGTGTAGATCTTTGCAAAAGAATCTGATTGTACGAGATGTCTTTGAGTGACTGTATTACAATATAAACTGGAAGTCGTGGTCGGCATTTGCGCAGATGGAGAGCGATCGAAAGCGTTTTGGTTTTCTGAGGTAGCCATAATCGGATTCATCGGTGGTCCTAGACGAGTGAACACAGGAGACCCGGCTTATCGAATAGTTAAATAAGTGGACTTTTACGACTTGTAAGTAAATTGAGCGACATAACATGCACGTGCCTGGCTCTCGACTTGGCAATTACAAAAAAAAAAAAAAATTACTGGCTCAGTCCGCAAGAATTTAGCGGCGGTTTTCATAAGACTTTAATAAGATTAACATGATTAAAGTAAAGAAAAATGATTAGAGACCAGTAGATAGCGCAGAATCATATCGCCGTGTTTTCAACACGTTTCTAGCGCATTTTTACATGCACATATGCCGTTTTTGCTCGTGATAAAGACCACATTCTAAAATTACGAACACTAGCATTTTTTTCTGAAACGTAATTTCTAAAATTACGAACAACCGAAAAAATAATTATTTTTTAGTGTTCGAAGTTTTAGAACATTTACCGTACTACTATATCTAATCGGTTCACTCATGAAATTTTAATTTCATGAGCGTGTGCTTTGCACACTGACGAAATTTCCAATTTCATATCGTAAACTGATTAGATATAGTAAGTTATAAAAGTGTTTGTTCAAAGTTACTTGAGACAAAACTGCTGTCTGGAAAGAACTTCCTTTTTTAATCCCGCAATACACACAGATTTAAAGATTAATGATAAATATGAACATTACAGTTAGTAAATTTTACTGGAAATTTCTGCTATCATTAGCAAAGTCTCAAAACATTTTCGCAACACAAAGAGCCAAAAAATTATATTTGTCTATTCCTAAGAAATATTAATTTGTCTACTTGTTTGGGTTTCAAGCTAGTTTAATAGAATATGCCATATTCTTTCTTTGCTAGAAGTACTGTTATCAACTATAGCCTGATTCCAATCTGATGCAGCTCTGTGTGGGCTTCTCACTTGATAAATTTAGTATACCATGACGTATTACTGATTGTACCACAGTATTATGCCATTAAACCAGTAATGCCTCCCACCTCTAGCATATGATTGTCTTTAAAGTCATTAAAAACTGTATTATAGTCTTTAGGTGTCATAAGAAACTCTATTATAGTCTTTAGATGCCATTAAAAACTGTATAATAGTCTTAAGATGTCATTAAATACTGTATTACAGACTTTTGATATAATTAAATATGTTCTTTAAAGGGTATCCTTTGGAAGACTGTCTTATTATAGTCTTTAGAAGTCATTAAAACTCTACTATATACTTTAGAAGTCATTAAAAACAGTATTTTAGTAAAAGCTCTATTATTGTCTTTAGAAGTCATAAAAACTGTATTACATTCTTTAGATGTCCTTAAAAACTGTATTATAGTCTTAAGATGTCATTAAAACTCTATCATATACTTTAGAAGTCATTAAAAACATTATTTTAGTCGTTAGAAGTCATTAAAAACTATATTATTGTCTTTACATGCCATTAAAATCTCTATTACAGTCTTTAGAATTTATTAAACACTCTATTATAGTCTTTAGACATCATTAAAACTGTATTACTGTCTTAAGCTATCCTTTAAAACTGTATTATAGTCTTTAGAAGTCATTAAAACTGTGTTACTGTCTTAAGCTATCCTTTAAAACTGTATTATAGTCTTTAGAAGTCATTAAAATCCCTATTATTGTCTTTTCTAAATATTATCAAAGATGCTATGATTTGATATCTAAATTTCAAGTTGGACTAAATTCTCTCTTGCGCCAAGGACTTTCAGAACCTGAGTTCTAAGGTGACTTGGTGTATAAGTTGAAGAAGATGGTTGGCTCTAATAATTTTTCAGCGCAGTTTATAAAAAAAATTTCTCATTATAAAAAGATTGGCTATAACATTAATGTATTGCAACAGACTGCATGCTTGGTGGTCAACCCAATTATGGTTGTGGGTCGGACATCAGACTCTATGAAGGTTCCGACTTAAAGACTTATCTTTTGATGAGATGGTAGGGGCCTGATGCTTTGGCTGTTTTCAGGCCCACCAGGATTTACCTGTTGGATTTCTTTTGCTCCGGTATTGAGTTTTATGTACTGTTGAGTCCTTATCTTTGCATCGTCTCCTTTTTATATCTTGATTTATATGTTCTAGGAGATGATGCATTAATAAGTTAGGGGTCTTTCATGTAAACCAAACATCTACATGTATTTGTCTTGATCCACATCTGAATTAAGGGTGAGGTTGGCACCATGAAACCGGTTTAAGCCTTCCGGTAAAATATTTTTACTGACCCTTCCAAGGCGTTACTTTTTTGGTGGAACATTTGTGTCATATCTGTCTTGTGTTTGTCATGCTTTCGCGTCTGCTCATTGCTGCCTTTGGTCACCTGCTGGGAAAGGGCTAACCTCTTGGCTCTCATTTGTGATGTTTAATTAATTTTTGCTACTTTCCCATGTGGTATCCTGGGTCAGGTGTGGTACTTGATTGTATCCATTCCTGATTTTTGCCCCCTTTATTTTACTTAGAAGTCATTAAAACTGTATTATAGTCTTCAGATGTCATTAAAAACTGTATTATAGTCTTAAGCTGTCATTAAAAACTCTATTATTGTCTATAGATGTCACTAAAAACATTATTAAAGTCCTTAGAAGTCATTAAACACTCTATTATAGTCTTAAGATGTCATCACACTGTATTGTAGTCTTAAGTTGTCATTTAAAACTCTATTTTTGTCTTTAGATGTCATTAAAACTCTATTAAAGTCTTTTGATGTCATAAAACACTCTGTAATAGTCTTTAAAAGTCCTCAGATTTACTCAGTCAGACATGCATGCATGAATCTTGAGACCTTGTTTTTCAGATTTCTATGAGGAAGCGACGAAACATCTACAAGACAGAATACAAACCTATGGTTGCCTCCCCTTACTCTATGTCATCCTTTTCTCTAACAAAGAGGTTTTAAAATTAGACGAACCCCGGGGACCAATAACAAACCTCAGATACCAAGATACAAGTCAGGTATTTTTGTATGACGAAAAAAAAAAAAGGACTGGATCAATTGAAAATAGTAGAAAATACCATTCGGCTTAAACAGAAAAAAAACATGTTCCTTCAAATGACGAAATAGAAAAAAAAACATATTCTTGCAAATGGTGATCATTTGATGAAATTTTTTCTCTCCTTTTTAGCTATTATCACTTGGACCAGTCCATTTCAAGGGTTGATAGAACATTGATTTAGCAAACAGTGGAGACCCTGATCAGATCTGATATGGCTCTAAAGTGTTTGCCTTATAATGTCCCACAAAAAGGGTTATATGGGTTAATATTAGTTACTTCAACAAGATTTTGACTGCTAACTAAGATATGGCTATTCAAATCAGAAACATCATACAACATTTTCTAAATACTATAGTGACACTCAGAGATAATTGTTAATACATTGTTTGTTTGAAATCTCTTCTGCAATAGGTTACGTGTATATCAGAGCCAATATAGAAATGAATTCAAAAGAATTGTTAGAAAGTCTTTTTTCCTCAGATCAATCCAAAAAGATAATCAAATATTATAAAAAGAGTCTGATATAAATAGAGGATCTTACATGAGTGCTCATGTTTTATTGAATTTATTTAACAAGTTTATATAATAGGGAAAAGAGATAAAATGTGAGGCTTGCCGAGTTATGTGGGCAACTTAGTTTTGGTGCAGCTTCTGTTGGCATAGGTGTAGGCATCCAGGTAGCTTTGTTTCCGTGCATTATTTCTGAACCAGTAGATGGATTTTGACTTATCTTGCATAGATATATTGCTGGGAGGCCGAAACAGTTGATTAAATTTTGTTTCCCTTGACCATGTTTTCAAGGTCACACCAAAACTTTGAAATGTCTGAAATAGGGTTTTTCCACATTATCTCTTGAACAAAACAATCTTTATATTATTTCATTGTGACATTGAGTTGATTAGATTCTGGTTACCTTGACCTAGTTTTCAGGGTCACTATTCTAAAATGAATGTAAAAATCAAGCTTCTCTGTGCAACTGGTGAATTATAACCAAATCTGCATAGATACATGGTAAGGAGAGGGTTTAGAGTTGATTAGATTTTGGTGACCTTGACCTTATTTTCAAGGTCACATCAGCACTTTGAAATGTCTTGTTTCAACCAAAATAGGATTTCAACATGTTATCTTTTGAACAGAATAATGGATTCTGACCAAACCATATGTATTGTTTTATTGTGGTGCAATAAATAGTTGATAAGACTTTGGTGAAAGTACTTTTGCAAATAGTGAAGACCCAGCAAAATGCTGCATTTTATCATGGTCTACTCTATTTGTTAATGTTTAAAAGTTCATCAGACAACAAATACGATATGTTCTCAAAATTATAACATGACACCCTTAGATATATACAGTGGAGAATCTCAAGTTTATTGTATCAAATCAGAAACTTTTAAGAAGAATCTGTTTGTGTAAAAAGAGTTAAATACCTGAATAAATGACTTTGAGGCTTGCAACAAGGTAACACAAAGCCTATACTATTTACTAGGCTACAGAGACCAGCTAGAATCATGAAATTCTAAATCTTTTTCATTCTGATGAATTATTTAAAACATATTGATACAATAATTATAAATTTGTCCAATTTGTATTTTAAGGGGCTCTGGTCAAAGTTTTCTGTCAATGAAGATTGTTTTTATTTTAACAAACAGTGCAGACCCTGTGGAAATGCCACTTGAAGCATTTCATCAGGGACTTCACTGTTTGCCAAAGTACCTGTGATTGGTATCCAGAATGAAAAGGTTTACTGGTTAATTTTTAGCTCACCTGTCAGTGAGCTGAATGCTCAAAGTGATCTATTGTGATCGTTTTTTGTCTGTGGTACGCTGTGTGTTCATCCTCCATAAACTTTTTCGTTGAACGACACCTCCCCCTGAACCACTGGTCTTAATTAAAAATAATTTCATGTTAATGTTTCCTATAATGCCTTCTATCAAATTTGCATATATGGTTCGGCTCCACCGAAAAGGGCCACCAAAGCTCTATATAAGAAATCTTTTAAACAACATCTCCTGAACCACTTGTCCAAATTCAAAATAATTTCACAGAATTGTTCCCCATGATACCCTCTACCAAATCGCACAAACGGTTTTGCTCCATCAAGCAAAAGGGCCTCCAGAGCTATAGATAAAAATATCTATAATATCATCTCTACCTGAACCACAAGTCCAAGTTCAAAATAATTTCACAGAATTGCTCCTCATAATGGTTTCCACCTAAATTGCACAAATAGTTCCACTCCACCAAAGAAAGGAGTTGCCAGATAAGTAATACCTTTAAACAACATCATCTCCTTAACCAGTGGCCCAAATTCAAATTTAGTCCCCATAGAAATGTTCGCCATGATACCTTCTACCAAACTTGCAGAAATGGCTCTGCCATACAAAGGGGCTACTAGAGCGCCAGCAGATAAGAAATATCTTTAAATAATATCTCCTGAACCCCTGGTCCAAATTTAAAATGATTGCACAGAAATGTTCCTCATTATGTCTTGGTCTAAAACTGCACAGACAGTTCCCCTCTGCCAAAGGTGTTGCCAGAGCTCTTGATAAGAAATTACTTTAAAGACATAGATCACTGTCCAATAAAGATCATTAAAGGATTAACTGATAAGGGACAGTTTCAGTATCTCACAAAATTGATGGGGCCTCAAGAGGGGACTTACCTGTATACAACTCAATTTCATTCACTAAGATAAAGATCAATATTTTATCATAAATTACCTAATCCCTTTATGGGACCACTTTATTGCCCCAGTAAGGAAGTCATAATCACCTCATTATGACTGTTCTTTTGATCTGACCAGAATTACCCCTGGAGTGAGTCATAATGAGTGGTACCAGTATTATTGCTCAAATATTTATCGCTTTAAACTGCATCTCCTCCTGAACCACTGGTTCAGATTCAATATTATTTCAAGGAAATGATCCTCATAATGTTTTCTACTAAAGTTGCACAAATGGTTTGGCTGCACAGAACAAAATGTTCACAAGATCTCTAGGTAAGAAAAAAATCTTCCAATACTATCTCCTGAACCACTGTTTCAAATTCAAAGTAATTTCACAGAAATGTTCTTCATGCATGATTCCCTCTACCAAAATTGAATAGAACTTTCAGCTGGGCTGAACAAAAAGGCCAACAGAGATAAATATAGAAATATCTTTAAATGATATCTCTTTTAGGCAAAGTCCAATACATGATACATAACCTCATGTGCCAGGATTCATGTGAGTGGTCCAGGGCCCTTAGGACCTGCTTGTTTCTAAAAAATGAACAACAAATGTGCTGATCAGGCCAAGTATAGTTGGCCTGGTCTTCAATTCTGTTGCTTGCAATCAACAACACATGTACATGGTTTTGTCACAAAGTGGCTTAAGATGTGCTTTCCTGGGAAAAAAATAGGCCATCCAAGCACTGACACTAATGTATATTTGTCTAAATTTTCTATTATTTTAGGAAGAAACCCTGAGACATGAAAAGCCCAGAACCCTTCTGCAGGGGATCACAACCCTTTGGCAGTGGATCACAAAGAAGCCATCAAACACACACAGAGCCCTCTTAGATGAATTGACATCCACTGAAACATATTCACAGAGACCTGAATATCTACATAAAGAAGATAAAATAAAGGAAGGTTATATGAAAGCAGATTTAGACCCAGGCATTATGTTAAATAAAGATAGACAAAGTAGTGATTGCATGGGTAAGTGGATGGTGATTCCGTAATTTTGTCAATAAAAGGAATGTGGTAACTTAGTTTACCCATCTCTTGCTAGATATTTTATATATTCTACAGTACGCTCCTCCCCAGTCGTGTTCATTTGACACGCAGGATTACAGATACAAGCTGAGTGGAAAAGATTGTCGATCTTGATCAGCTGGCTTCTCAGAAGCCAGCTGATCAGGATCTACAAATGCTTTGAAATTAGAATTATGGATAAATCTGGGTTTATTATATGACTTTACTGTTATTCAGTGGATAACATCATGTCATAAATAATTTTATGACCCCAGGTAACTTAAAACTTTTTCAGCAGGAACAAGTAAGGTCATGACAACGTCTGTGACAACACTAAAAAAATTTTCATTGAAATAAACAAACATAGAAGGCGATACAATTTTTATAAAAGTTCATATGATCAACAAAATCTTACACCAATGATCATTTTATGTAAAATTCATTAAACTCAACAGGCTTGTTAGATAAATTTCATATGGAATGATCACTCCTATAAGATCCTCTATTAGCATGGTATGGGTTAAGAATTAAATATCACATTTACTCTTTCCTGTCTAAGCCCCGACTTGTGTCGTCTGCTATAACCTTTGCAAACAATTTGGACCCAGATCATCGGTCCTCATCTGGGTCAGAACCGTTTGACACTGATAGTATGTGTACCTGAAAGAATTTTTTGAAAAAGTTCATTTTGAAAAAAACTAAGCAGTTTACAATAAAAACATGATCAATTACCCAGCATGCAAGGAGTTTAATAGCCATTATGTTAAATCCAAATGACCTTCTTATCTCACATGAGCCAAAGACTCAAGGTGAGCTATTGTTATCAATGAACGTCTGTCTTGTGTCATGTGTAGTCTGTCATACTTTGATCATTGTTAACAATTGCTTCAGGGGACATCTCCTCCTTACCTCATGGCTGGGTTTTGGCCAAGCTTAGCAGGAATGATCCTTATATGACTCTCTTTAATTATTAATCAAACTGTTCCGGTACATTGCATATATAGGTCACACAAGCTAAAAATAGATTTGTTAGGTGAAAACTTTAAAATTCATGTCTTAAACCAGAAGGGCTAGAGCCTTGATATTTGGTATGTAGCATCATCTAGTAGACCTCTTTTACATTTGCTCAATTTATGCCTCTGGGGCTAAAAAAGCGCCTCACTCTGGGGGCCACATGTTTTATGTAGTCTTATGAAGGGAAAGCATGATATAATTTTATTGTCTGAAACCACAAGGCCTTATGCCTCGATATTTGGTATGTAGCATCACCTTTTTATAAGGACTTTTAAATATCAGTCAGATGGACCAAAAGTATCATTCAGATGGGTCAGCATGAGATCTTGGTACTTATGGCATTTCCACAAAAGCCTTCATTAAATATCCATGTTGATGTATCAAGCAAGGCTAGAAACTAAAGTTTGTTCTGTGTCTTTATCTTTGTACCTAGTTTGTGTATCTGAGCAGCAAAGGTTCAGGCGTGTCTGCGCATATGGGCAGACAAGCCAGAGCATTTGTGGTTTGAAAAATGGATAGGAGCTGAAATCTGATGTACTGACTTATATTTTCCATTACAGGATATAGGCAGTATATAGAATTATTGACTGAAACAATATGTAACAAAGCAGACTGGGGTTCAAGACATACTGCAAATGGGAAAGAGAAAGACTGGACTTCAATTTTGAAACTGAAAATGCTTGAATGTATAATCTGTTTTCTTGACAAGAATTCAAGATATACTGGAATAGAGAAAAAGAATTGCTGGACTTCAATTCGGGAAATGATACAGAAGATTGAACCACTGGAAAGGCATCAATTTATAAATTATTTGATGGAGTTGTCTATCTTGCAACCAGATGAAAGGAACCAGCTATCTTTTCTTCAAGAGAACATTCCCAAACAGATGCGGAGAGAGCTAATAGAGTGTATGTGGTACCAAGAGACATATAGAAACGACCATGTTCTAAAGATGCTAGCAAATCTATATTTGCCAGCAATTGTGCTTGATCAGAGATACCATATCTTATACAGTGAAAAATTTCTGTATTACTTTCTCTCTTTTAAACCTTCAAAACATATATATATAAGTAAGTATGTTTTTGTGTGTTGGAGGGATTTACCCAGTAAGCATCCGACACGGCCACCATCTACCCGCCAGCAAAACGCCATTTGAATGGCGTTTTGCTGGCGGGCCGATGGTGGCTCGAGACTGTATGCTGGCTGGGAGTATTTTCACCACCATATTAGATGAAAGTCACTTACCATATCATCTGCTTGTTATACTTTGATGGCCAAAAAGTGTGACATAGTTAACATATTATAACGTAGCATCACCATGTGTTCATTTCCAAGTTTGATTAGATTACGATTCTGGAGCCAAAACTGGTCTATACAAGGGGTCAAATATTTCCTAGAGCCTTGATAATTGGTCAATTGTGTAATGCAACAACACCTAGTGGGGTTTTTCAAGTTTGTCCAAGTTATGACCTTTTGGTTGAAATGGCACTGTCCCAAGAGTCATGTCATTTACATAGACCTTAAAAATGAAGGCATAAAAAATCTTCTTGACTGAAGTTCCTAGCCTTGGATTCTTGATATTTGTTTATGTAGAATCACTATGTGATTTTCTGCCAAGTTTGTTAAAAATTGTGGCCCTCAGGTGTTTTAGGCGGGCTCATGTATATATAAAAAATGAACTTTTATGAAACCACTGATTCCTGGTCCAGGGGTTATAAACTTTTTTCATGCTCAGAGAGCATGAAAATTCAACTGCCGACAAAAACCAAAATATCAACAAATGAAGAAGTTTCTTGCTTTAGGTCAGATTTTGTATTTATCATGCTGATAAATGTTAAAATGCCAACAATTGTTGGCATTTTAACATTTATGAGCAGGATAAATTTCATGCTCAGGTGAGTTGAGCATAAAAAAATGTTTTATAACCTCGGGGTCAGGATCCTTGTTTTTGATATGCAGTATTGCCTAAACTCCAGCTTTTAAGTTTTTAGAGCTAATTTTTCGCAATAACTTTTTTGTCTTCAATTTTAGCAAAATGTATTTGCGATGAAAGTTGTAGAGGAGAATTTCCGCCAACTTCTCCAAAAGGTCTTGTGCTTGTGGCGCAAACAGATTTTTGTATATATAGATGAAGATTTTGCAATAAATTGAATTCATCCTAAATTTCTAAGTCTTTTAATGACATGTTTAACTCGTATAGGCATGACGGAAAGGGGTAGTTTCAAAAAATATTCGGAAGCGGTGCATATTCCGTTCTTCAAAGGCTGTGCATAACAGAAAACTGTCTTTAACATACCCAGAATTTACCGTGCATATGCAGAATCAACTTAAAGCAGGCTCATTTGTAGGAACAAAGGCTGGGTTATCGCATGATGTGCATTTTTTCTCTTATGTGCGTGCTATGGAATGAACGGTTTTGAGATGACCCTACTAGCTAACGCACGAGCGAATCATGCGCGATTTCAATTATATTTGAACAAGCCATCCATTGCTTTAGTAATTGAATTAGGGCGGTGCAATGTAACTTTTTGACTGACATCTTGGACTTGGTTTATTTGCGCTTTGCTTAAAATGTTCAAATAGTGCATCTAAGCACAGAGGAACCTGCAGCATCTAGGATGTTGGAACCATTTGGAGAAGTTGGCGGAGATGTTCCTGAATACTCTTCATCGCGAACATATTTTGCTAAAATTGAAGATAAAAAAGTTATTGGGTAAAATCAGTTCTAAAAACTTAACAGCTGGAGTTTAGTTTGTTCAAATTGTTGCTCTGGACTAAAATTGGATCTGTCCCTGAGGTATTTTGACATCTTGGAAACGGTTCAGAATCCATCCCTACAACATATATATTGCAGTAAAATCTGTGTAATATGGCTGCTCTCAAAAAGATCGAAAAATGATTTTTGAGATGATCATTGCTTAATGCAGGTCAAAATTAATGAAGAATGCTCCAAAGTTCTGTAATACTTTTGGCCTTCATTAAACTACCAGTTGTTTTTAAGACCTTTGTTTTATCTATTGTTGAGTGGCCGTTTTACACAGGTTTTACTTTTCCATGCAATAAAATATGCTAATTGTCATTGGCAAACTATGTACATGGGGCTATAGGAATGCCCTTAGTCTGTCCGTCCGTCCGTCTGTAACACTTTCGTGTTCGCTCCATATCTCCTGAACCCTTTGATAGATTTTCATGGAACTTCACTCATATGTACCTCTTAGTAAGACGGTGTGCAGAGCACATGACCAAGCTACCTAGACTCAAGTTCAAAGTAATAGGTCAAGGTCAAAGGATTTACCCTTGAATTTCGTGTCCACTCCATATCTCCAGAAGCCTATGATCGATTTTCATGATACTTAAATCATATGTTCCTCTTAGTAAGACAGTGTGCAGAGCACATGACCCAGCTACCTAGATTCAAGGTCACAGATCAAGGTCAAAGGATTAACCCTTGAATTTTGTGTCCACTCCATATCTCCTAAACCCTTTGATCCGTTTTGATGAAACTTCATTCATATGTTTCTCTTAGTAAGACAATGTGCAGAGCACATGACCCAGCTACCTAGACTCAAAGTCACAGGTCAAGGTGAAAGGATTTATCCTTGAATTGTGTGTCCCCTCTTTATCTCCTGAACCCTTTGATAGTTTTTCATGATACTTCACTCATATGTTCCTGTAGGTAAGACGGTGTGCAGAGTTCATGACCTAGACACCTAGACTCAAGGTCACAGGTCAAGGTTAAAGGATTTACCCTTGAATTTCGTGTCCGCTCCATATCTCCTGAATCCTTGAGGCAATTTTCATTAAACTTCACTCTAATATTCCTCTGAGTGAGATAATGTGCAGAACCCATGACTCAGCTACAAAGACTCAAGGTCAAGGTCACATTTCAAGGTCATAGGCTTTTCCTTGAATTTTGTGTCCTCTCCATATCTCCTGAACCTTTTGAAAGATTTTTATAAAGGTTTGGTCATATGCTTATCTCATTAAGGCAGTGTGCAGAGCCATTGACTGAACTACACAGACTATGGGTCAAGGCACACCTTAAATTTCTTGTCTGTTCCATACCTCAGGAACCTTTGGAAAAATTCCCTTAAACTTTGATCAAATGTTTATCTGGGTGTGACAGTATGTAGAACCAAGCCCTCTGTCATGCCATTCCTTCTACAACAAAATGTTACACATAAGTGACTGTCTACTTGCGGCGGGGGATTATAGCTGTCCTTCAGACTGCACTCTTGTTTCCTCTTCAGATGAAAACTGTTCAAACCATATGACATTGTTTGATTGCTCCTTATTATATGATCTTACCTGAGTGACCATTTCATATTTAGTTTATTTTCCCAGCCTTCGTAAAAGCCCAGTCTCATTTATCATAACCTTGCTTGATAACACACTTGAAGGATGGCAGTAGATGATTGTTCAAACCAAAAATGTAGACAAGCAACACCTCTATATAGCTGTGTATGCTCAATTAAAATGTTATTTTATGCCTGAACAATTATTATATACCTCTAATCTATCAGCAAGCATTTTCTGATTGGCACAGGTTCATATCCCTTGCCACTGATACATGTTGCATGGTTTTCCAGAAGTGATGTTACTAACAACAAAACCACACAATATGAAGTAATAATTTATAGTTTTCGGGAAGTGACATCAGAACATCAAGCAATTTCATATCATCATGCAGTTTCATTAATGGTTTCAATGGTCCAAAACTGCAAGAAATACATTAGATATTTTTATCACATAATAAAATAATTGTTAATTTATATTTCGGTGGGCATGAAGCATTATTGACCAGTAAACATAAACATATTGATCGTAGCCAAGCATCTGCCTAACAAAGTTGTTCATATTTGGGTGGGCATGAAGCATTATTGGCCAGTAAACTTAAACATATTGACCATTGTCAAGCATCTGTTTAAACAAAGTTGTTCATATTTGGGTGGGCATGAAGCATTATTGGCCAGTAAACTTAAACATATTGACCATTGTCAAGCATCTGTTTAGACAAAGTTGTCCATATTTGGGTGGGCATGAAGCATTATTGACCAGTAAACTTAAACATATTGACTGTTGTCAAGCATCTGCATAAACAAAGTTGTCCATATTTGGGTGGGCATGAAGCATTATTGGCCAGTAAACTTAAACATATTGACCATTGTCAAGCATCTGCCTAAACAAAGTTGTACATATTTGGGTGGGCATGAAGCATTATTGACCAGTAAACTTAAACATATTGACCATTGCCAAGCATCTGCCTAAACAAAGTTGTTCATATTTGGGTGGGCATGAAGCATTATTGACCAGTAAACATAAACATATTGATCGTAGCCAAGCATCTACCTAACAAAGTTGTTCATATTTGGGTGGGCATGAAGCATTATTGGCCAGTAAACTTAAACATATTGACCATTGTCAAGCATCTGCCTTAACAAAGTTGTCCATATTTGGGTGGGCATGAAGCATTATTGACCAGTAAACTTAAACATACTGACCGTTGTCAAGCATCTGCCTTAACAAAGTTGTTCATATTTGGGTGGGCATGAAGCATTATTGACCAGTAAACATAAACATATTGACCATTGCCAAGCATCTGCCTTAACAAAGTTGTCCATATTTGGGTGGGCATGAAGCATTATTGACCAGTAAACTTAAACATATTGACCATTGCCAAGCATCTGCCTTAACAAAGTTGTTCATATTTGGGTGGGCATGAAGCATTATTGACCAGTAAACATAAACATATTGACCATTGCCAAGCATCTGCCTAACAAAGTTGTACATATTTGGGTGGGCATGAAGCATTATTGGCCAGTAAACTTAAACATATTGACCATTGCCAAGCATCTGCCTAAACAAAGTTGTACATATTTGGGTGGGCATGAAGCATTATTGACCAGTTAACTTAAATATATTGACCGTTGTCAAGCATCTGCCTTAACAAAGTTGTTCATATTTGGGTGGGCATGAAGCATTATTGACCAGTAAACTTAAATATATTGACCATTGCCAAGCATCTGCCTAAACAAAGTTGTTCATATTTGGGTGGGCATGAAGCATTATTGACCAGTAAACTTAAATATATTGACCGTTGTCAAGCATCTGCCTAAACAAAGTTGTTCTTGTTCAATAACCCTTTATGTCCATTTCTACATACAAGTCAATAATTGTATATTATTACATGGGCTAACCCTCAGGGGCTTGCCCATTTCTTTTTTAAGCCATTGTTAAAAAACTGGTACTTTGGTAAACAGTGAAGAACGCGAGTGTTGTGGTAGAGTGTTAGATTTGGGATTGAACGGTGAATAAACAAGATTATAATTTTCATGATCAAGGCAGAAAATAATGTGTATGAGGGTCATTCAATAAGTAACCAGCCTACCCTACTTCCGATCGAGTTACGTCACTTTCTCTTTTATAAAATTTAAATCTCTAGCAAGATACTCTTTGACCTTATGTTTTAAAAAAAAAAATAGTCACCATTGAAAGTGTGCTAAAAGGCTTGGAAATATGCAACACTACTTTGTTCAAGAGTCATTTTCAAAAGGCAAATTGCAAATTTTTTACTTGTAGTGTAGCTTAGCTACAATTGAAGCCAATAGAATAGATTTTCATATTTTAAAAATGAGAATAAGTTTCAGTGCTTTTGAAAAATTCATAGTGTTCAAAATTAATAGTTACATTTTCCCTGAGAAGAACTGGTAATTTAATTTGTGAAAATTAGAGAATTTAAACATTTTATGATTTTACCCCTTTCTATTTTGTCCAAAATGTATTTATAATTTATATATTTGGATATTAATTGATATATTACATAAATAGATGTTATAAATTTTACTTTCTGAGAGTTTCCAACATGTCTGAAAAGAGTTATGGTCCAGCGTCCTTAACCATGGGTCATTTAAGTTAGTATTGTGATTTATCAAATTATGCAATTTTGTTGTTTTTTATGCCACCATTTAGGCGACAATTTTTCCGTTTCATTGATATATTACACATGCTTACATCATGTTTCATACTAAAGATAATAACCAAATAGTAAGATTTATGTAACAACCAAATTCGACGAAAACAAATCATTTGACTCACTGGCCATGCTTCAAGGCGGGATAAATTACCAACTAATGAACCCACAAAATAATGTTGAAATTTTGTACATATGTCTAAATATGGTGACCAAACACTCTGTGAAAATCTTGACTGTGTGGGTCATTTAAAAATAGGTCAGGTCAGTTACTTATTGAATCACCCTCGTATGAAACAAATTCAGACTCTACATATCCCTGGCATAATGATCGGCACCCATCAAGCCAGTATCTAAAGAAAGGAAGCAAGACACTTTATCCTTTGCTTAGTACTGGTCCAACCCAGGAAGACAGGAAGTTGTCCCAATATAACTGATAATTTGTTGACTAAGATGTAAAGCAACAATGAAAACAAAGAATTCAGCTATAAAGAAAGGATTACTTTTCCAGATTCAGCATTTGCTATAGAATTGTTATTGATACTACTGCAAGTGAAAAACTCAGATGAAGTCAAAAGGGATTTGGACCACCTTAATGATATAGATGGAAAAAAAGTTGACAAAGACTTGTCTCTGTACTTGTTACCTGTGAATTGCTCTGAGGAGGAATTTCAGGATCTAAAAACGCTCAAAGAAAACAATTCTGCAACTATAAAAGAAACAGATTATATGTTACATGATTCAGATGAAAATAACGTGTATGAAACTAGTGAACAACCAGAATGGATATCTTATAACTCATATAAAGATAATGTGCATGTAACTACTGAAAAAACAGATAACATATTTCATGACTCAGATGAAAATACTGTATATAAAACTGTAACAGGTGATATGCTACACGAGTCAGATAGAAATGATATATCTGAACTCAAAGGTTTGATCTCTGATGATGACTTTGGCATCAAGGAGAATACAACTGCTCAAGCTATAAATAGCCATTCAGAAAAACTGGTACATGTTGACAATTCACAGGGAGCTGTAGAGAAATGTCGAATTGTTGGCTCTACAACTGAAAGACTTTTTCTAAGGTTAAGCAAATCAGCACAGCCAATTGAGCCACACAAATTGTGTTATAACAAATTTGACTCTGTGTGCATTAGGGTTAGGAATCAACCTGGTCTTAAGGCTAAGATTAATTCTTTCGCCAAACTTCATCTTGAAACGGATATTGATTCCCGCTGTAAATGTGATCATGTAACAGAGATTGATTCACATGCTAAATGTGATCTTGAAACGGATGTTGATTTGCGCACCAAATATGATCATGAAACCGGAAAAGGGCTGAAGGACGATGATTGTAGCAGACTGAGGCAAATTACCTGGTTGCCTGTGAGTCAGCTTCCGGTTCCACGGCTTGAGCTGACTGTTGCCATAGTACACAGTCAAGCCCAGCAGGTCCTTGATAGAATAGCAGGTGGCGAGACAGTTGGAGTACAAGATACGATGAAATTCGAGATTCTACGTGTGTGTACATTCCGTACTTACCCGGGTGAAAACAAACCTTTTCGTATTTTACTGGCTAGTGCTGGTCTATACTTCGCCTCTGAAGGAGATGAAGTGATTTGTTACACATGTGGTATTCGTAGATCGGGATGGAATGAATATGACAAACCAATGGAAATTCACAAACAGCTCCGACCAAATTGTGCTTTCTTGCTAAAAAATGAGAGTGTGAATGTACCTATTCCAGAGTTATCTGCAGACTCATTGCTAAAGTTCAGAGTTCTTGAAGGGGTTATTAATTCTCAAGATACAGCACCAGTCCTTCCGCGTCAGAGGAATGAGCAACCAACTGGTAGATATGGTAACTTTGACCTTAACACCACAGAGAGTCCACAATACAGATTTTTTACACCACCACCTAAGCATCCACAGTATGCTGTCCAGTCTGTCAGGCTAGATTCTTTCAATGGCTGGCCAGAAAATATTCTCCAAACACCTACAGTTATGGCTGAATGTGGGTACTACTATGCAGGTATGTAAATGTCTGTCTGTCTAACTGTCTGTCTGTCTATCTGTCTGTTATTCTTTCTTTCTCTGGCAATCAGATTGCCTCTATGTCTGTCTGTCTCTCTGTATGTCTCTGACTCAATCAGATGAGCATGAATGTTTGTCTGCGCATAGGTCATAATAAGCGCAATATTTTGGACATAAAATTGTAATTATTTTCTTATTCGTCAGTTTAAACATGAGTTTAGGGTGCTCAAAAGAACCATCTCATTTAGATGGTTCTTTTGAGTACCCATAACATATGTTTTGGTTGAGAAATGAGAAAATTAATTTGCAATTAGGCATTCTAATTAAGAGTTACTGTTTCCATAAGATAAAGCCCTGTTAATGGATACCAAATTCAATGTAAAATCATATACTTGGAGGCTACTAAATTTAATGCCAAATTTGTCTATTTGATATTATAGGGATCAAACATGTTTTTTATGCATTACCATCTGATGGGGCCCAGTGGTGATGTGAAACCCGAGCCTGATTGGCTTATCTTTCAACAACCCCCAAGTGGTATAGCAGATATTAATTTATAGAAAATCATGTTTGTTCGCTATTATTACATAGTCATTTTGTTGCTTGAAAACTTTGAAGGAAACACTTCCAAAAGCTCAATTTTCATAGTACCTATAATGGCACACAAAAGTATGAAAGATGCATAGGTTTTAAAAATGCAAGCTCCAGAGCAAAGGCTTCCGTCATTCTATATTATAGAGTATATACAGTATATACCTTTTAAAACATTTGCTGGGTCAAGGTTGGGAGCATGCTTTTATACGAAAAAATAAAGCATCCTCGTTTGTCTATTTACAGTCAAACAAGAAGTATTGACTGCATTTTGCACGCTTAAATCATGCACAAGCATGCTGATCAGACAGGTCAAATCAGACGTTGTTGATGGTAAAATTGATAAAAAAAACTTTCTTTTTAGCCATTAATTCAACTGATATAGTATCAAAATAAAATTTTTGGAGTAGTTAAACCAGATTTTATCTCCCCTTTGCCCTCGGCTAGAAAAAATGTTTTTGAATAATTTTTTGTATGTCCTTTCATTGTCACGAAGATTTTTGCAAAAATCACAGTTTGAAAATTGGACTTTTTCGCAAATGACTTTTAGGGTGATTTTATGCCTTAACAGGACATCTCCTTGCCTTGTTAATATATTGGTTGTGCCGGTTCAAACAGGATTGTTAATAGCCAGCCACAAGGATTTCTATGCAAATAATGAAGGGGTAGCATAGCCTTAGATATGAACCTGATTTTTCAATTTAAAAATTGCAATAAATGCTTTTCTTATTTCTCTATGAAGACAGTTGAACCAGCTCATAAGATTTTAGTACTTAACCATAGGTATGTAAAATTGTGATTATTTTCTTATTCATCAGTTAAAACATATGTTTTGGGTGCTCAAAAGAACAGTCTCATTGAGACAGTTCTTTTGAGTACCCACAACATAAGTTTTGGTAGAGAAATGAAAAAAATAATTTTTTATTCCACACTCTCATCTGGAGGTCTGTTATTGTATGTGTGAAAAATCATTTCTAAACATGCATGCATGGCTATCTAGTGGGATTAGAGGCCAAAATTGTTGGCTGAGCCTACATCTATGTCCCTATTCTGTGTGTGAGCACAGTGAAGGCACTGGCGAGACTGCGTGTGTTCATGAGATTTGTTACATGTGCAAAAAGCAAAGGCTGTGAGATAAGCCAAAGCATGAGCTCATTTCCTATGGTGCAAATTTGGTTGTGAGGAAAACCTGTCTTCAAGGTTGGTGCCCAGGAAAGGCTAAAAACCAGCCTGCTCAGCTACAGAGTTTCAAGAAGTTTATATAGCTATTTTAACTAATATTCTTTCCAGAGAGTGAATAATAAAGGCTCTGATCAGACAGCAGGAATAGGCAAGTTGGTCTGTGCCTTTGTGGTTAGCATGCAACAAAATTATTCAGGTTTTCTCGCAACGAGGCTCTTTGTATTTCTTTCTCTGAAGATCATTTTTGTCTCTTGCAAACAGTGCAGATTCTGATGAAATGCCACATTATGTTCTTAAATGCCATTTCATAAGTAACTATTAACGAGTCACTAGTATACGAATGGTATATACAATGTAATTTTTCCATTATTTTTAAAGGTTTTGGAGACTGTGTCAGATGCTTCCATTGTGGCATAGGTAAGTTATATAGTTTTTAACTCTTTCCTTGCTAGCGGCAACTTTTGTCATCTGCTGATAACCTTTGCAAATAGTTTGGACCAAGATCAGGACTGACATTTTGTCGGTCCGGATCTGGATCCAGACAATTTGACAATCTGCCAGTGTTCCTGAAAGAATATTTTTAAAAGTTAATTTTGAAAAAAGTCAGCAGACACTATCAAAAGCATGAAAAATCACATAGCATGCAAAGAGTTAATTCTGATTTCCTCTTTCTCAAGTAGAAGGCTCAACGCACTATCACCTAGGATCTACATTGTTGGTCCCAAGTCTGCCAATCATATTGCAACAAATACAAATATAAATGTAGCACCAGCAAAACAGTCTCTACATTTAACTAATTTATCTATTCAAAAAAAACTGAAAAATAAAAGAACCGGAAAAAAATTAATAAATATGGTATTTATAATAAACTATTAAATTTAAGGTCTACCTGAAGTCACAGGTTTAAATACACAAGTTTTTTAAGTGTAAAATTGTAAATATTTTCTTACTTGTCAGTTTTAACATATGTTTTGGGTGCTTAAAAGAACTGTCTCATTGAGACGGTTCTTTTGAGTACCCACAACATATGTTTTGGTTGAGAGAAAAAAATCTTGTACACTCGATCTGAAATAAAGTTTAGCCTGAGAAATTGTTCTAATATGATGCTCCAATTTTGTAGCAAAAACTGAGAAGAATTTAGTCCCACTTTGTAGCTAAGAATAGTCCAAATTTTGTGCTTTTTACAAATTATGTTTTAGACATAAACATAAGACTTGAAACAACAAACAACTTCTTGAAGCATAGTGTCTGCATGAATTCTTAGCATCCTTAAAATCATTACTTATGATGCTATAAGTCCAATAAAAAAAAACTGGTTAGGCCAAATACAAAAAAATAATTGTTTCTCAGGCCCTCCCTCATCTGTTTCAAATGCTCCTCATCTGTCTTTTTTTCAGACTTGAATAAAAAAAAAGGCCTCATTTATTTTATTCATATGTCAAAATCAAAATATCAACATTATTTTACTTAAAATGAACAAAAAAAAGATACCTCATTAGTTTTCGATGAAATAAAAAAAAGATAGTGGCCTCATCTTGTTTTTTGGAAATAAAAAATAAAAATAAAAACCTGCCTGCCTCATCTGGTTTTCATAAAGTGGCCTGAGAAACATTTGTTTATTTTTTTTAGCCTTACAGTTGCATTTTGTTATCTTTAATTTGATACATGATACTATGATGAAACATCTATATAGGAAGCTTCACTTTGCTCAATTTAGCAATAACTTGTGTTGTTAATGAAGTATGGGTTAAACGGCATGTTTGCTGACATTGAATGTAAACATTCATTTCAGTGTTCATTGCAAAAAGCATGTGAGTATGACCAGCAAATGCCACAATCACAGACCACAGACCAACCCTTGTCACCGATAGAAAAGGAAGGAAGAGATACAAAACACTGATAGGCCAATGACAACAAGAAAGCAAATAAAGTAAAACCACCAGCTCTCTCTTCCTCAGTGAGATGGTTTCAAAACTAGAAAGGACAGTAAGTACTGCATCACAAAACAAGGAGCAAACACAAATCCCCCACCATTATGGTGAGCAACAATATATAGGCCTCGTCGTGAGAAAACCTGTCTTCGGGGTTTCCGACAAAGTAAGATTCAAACCAGGCTGCTCAGCTACAGAGACTAGCTAGAAAGTTGGAATTTCCCTTGTAGCAAGGTTGGATATGATACTTTTCAAAAAGTGAGAAACAAAGACGCTGATCAGACTGCATGGATGCGCAGGCTGATCTGCACCTTTGTTGTTCGCAAACCCCCGAAGACAGGTTTTCTCGCGTCGAGGCCTATATAGCAAAGTTACAAAAGAAAGCTGACTTATCACTTGAAACAAGCTCAGAAATCAATTTCAAATTTATCAAATTTGTAAATTATCTCCCATTGACAAAAACAAATAGGGAATATTAAATGTTTGGAATTCTTCGATTTATCACAATTTTCGATAACTTTCTTAAGCCAAACCAGTTAGACTTATCAGCACATTGTTTCTACCATTTCTCCTCTAGTAATGTCCTCAAACCAAGAAGCAACAACACATTGATTTTCCTATGGAGATTTCAGTGATAAAGTTTCAAGCTTGGCAATTTGATGAAAAACTCGCCTTTCAAAATTGATTTTCTAAACAATCAAAACACACTTGTGAAAAGTCCTTGACATTTCTGGATGTCGCATGTCCAGACTTACCATTTCGTGCAGTCAGACTTGGTTGGAAGTTTTTTTCTGAATGCCTAAATTGTGTGAGATTTCTGTTCAAATTTGCAACCTGAAAATTTGACCCCTGTCACATTTAAATGGCCTTTATGTCTTTCCTCCTGACAACATTCGTAAAACTTTTACTGTTATGCATTACACAGTCTTTGAGCATTCAGATACACTTTTATTTGCTTTACTGGCTTGCATCATTTTGTATATAAATGGCAAACAATTCAGGAGAAGCGTTTTCACTTTTGTTCAGTATATATATGCAATGTATCATCAAATGGAACTAATCAAATCAAATTAATGTACTGAGGTGAAATAAAGAACTGGTCCTAAAATCAGCCAGTAGGCAAAGAGTTTACTCTGGTTGAAACATTTCAGCTGAAAATCTTAGAGCCTTATTCCACTGTCTGGTCTATATGGCATAATGCCCCATCTTCCACAGAATCCACAAAGAGATAAATACACCCTTCAAACTGTCATATTTTTCAACATTGATCTAGGCTTGCGGCATTGGACAGAAGAAGACCACCCCTGGATTGAGCATGCAAGATGGTCAAGGGACTGTGCATACTTGCGGCAGAAAAAAGGAGAAGAATTCATACAGAACGTACACCTGGCAATTGAAGCAGAAGAAGAGGTACCGTATTTACCCTAAATATAAGCACACACCATAGGTCCAGATAAGCAAAATAATTTAGTCAAAATTGAGCTGTGGCATGAGATTTCCAACAATGTGGCATTTTGGCATGTGTAGACTCAGACAAGCCTCTGCAGCCTCCTTTTAAGCTTAGAAACTCCGCATGGTGTTCAGTCAGTAGCTTAACAGTCATAGAATACTCAAGCGACTAGCAAAGGCTCTGATCAGACTGCGCGTATGCGGAGGCTGATCTGAGGCTTTGCTGGTCGCACATACTGCATTGTTCGAAATCTCATGGACTGGCTTAATTGTGAGTATTTTCTTATCAATCAGTTTAAACATGTGTTTTTGTTGAGAAAGAAGAAAACTAATTTATAAGCATATCCTTTTATCTCTGGAAGCCTGCACACCATTCCTCATAATACTTATTGTAAAATTCAAGTGAATCCATTTTGTTATCTGATAAGAGGCACAAAAGGCAATAATGGAATTGCAGAATGAGTAAAAACCTATGGGATAATAGGAACAACCAGTATCAGATCCCAAACCAAATTGGAAAGAAATAGTTTTATGGGTATGCCTTGGTTGCATAAAAGTTATGGGGGAGATGGAGAGAGACCTTCTTTCTCAACATCTGGGAGGGAGAGGTGGAGATAGACATTCTATACCAGCACTGGGGAGAGATGGAAATATGACCTCTATTCTAGCATTTGAGAGAAGATGATGATGAAGATAGACTGGAAAAGATTGAGATAGACCTTCTTTTCATGCATCAGGGAGATGCAGATAGGCCTTCTTTTCTAGTATTGGGGAAATGGAGATAGACCTTCTTTCCCTGCATCAGGGAGAGGGAGGTGGAGATAGACCTATCCCTGCATGAGAGATTGAGATAGACCTTCTTCCCTAATAATGGGGAGACGGAGATAGACCTTCTTTCCTAGTATTGGGGAGATAAAGATATTGAAAGAACCTTCCAGAGAGAAGGCTCTCCTTACCTTGCATGTAATGACAGAAATGCGTTTTTTACTTCAGAAAAACCTAAAAAATATCATGCATGGTCATGTCAAAATGTATGTGAAGCACTGACCTTTTTGTTGGACATCATTTTTGTTTGATTTGGCACCAAGCTGTATAGACAAGTAGTTGGGATTCCTATTGGCACTAATTGTGCTCCCCTGGTTGCTGATTTATTTCTTATTTGTTATGAGAGGGACTTTATGGTGTCTCTTTCTGATAATAAGCAAGCTGATGTTATTGATGCATTTAACACTACATCCATATATTTGGATTATATTTTAAACATTAATAATGTTTATTTTGACAATATGGTAAGTCAAATATACCCTTCAGAGCTCTTTACTTAATAAAGCCAATACCTCTGATAAAGAAGCTGCAATTTAAGACTGGCATTCGTCATTTTCTAATAATATTGTTTCTACCAAAATTTATGATAAAAGTGACGACTTTGATTTTGAAATTGTCAATTTCCCATTTTTAGATGGTGATGTTCCTCGCTCTACATCCTATGGAGTCAATATCTCTCAACTCATTCATTTTGCTAGAGTATCTAGCTATGTTACTGACTTCAACACTCAAAATAAATTGTTAACTCAGAAACTTCTTAAACAAGGCTAGCGATATTACAAACTTGGCAAAACCTTTTCTAAATTTTATAGACGATACTATGATTTGATATTTTAATTCCAAGTTGGACTTAAATCTCTTGCGCCAAGGACTTTTGGAACCTGAATTCTATGGTGACTTGGTGTATAAAATGAAGAAGATTGTTGGCTCTAGTAATTTTTCAGCGCAGGTCATCAGTGATTTTGTTACCTGCGCATCCTGCATCTTTTGCGCATAAGTTTTTATTTCAGTGAGTCCCGGCGAGTCCCGGGGATGCAATAGTATTGCAGACTTGTCATTAAAAATAGTGTTTAGGACTCATAACTTTGCAGTTGGGACTCATTGATATTGGAAACAGCGAGTCCCAGGACCCATAAGCCAAAAATTGTAAATGAATCACTGAGGTCATTAAAATAATTTCCCATTATAAAAAGATTGGCTATAACATTAATGTATTGCAACAAACTGCATGCTTGGTGGTCAACCCAATCACAGTTGGCAACTTTGGTTTCCTCTTTAATTGCATGCCGGTGGGTCGGATTTCAGACTCTATGACCATTCTGACTTAAAGACTTATCTATTGATGAGATGGTAGGGGCCTGATGCTTTGGCTGTTTGTTAGGCCCACTGGGGTTTACCTGTTGGATTTCTTTTGCTTTGGTATTTAGTTTTATTTACTGTTGAGTCCTTATCTTTGCTTTATCTCCTTTTTACATCTTGATTTATATGTTCTGGGAGATGATGCATTGATAAGTTAGGGTCTATCATGCAAACCAAATATCTTTGTGTCTTGATCCACATCTGAATTAAGGGTGAGGTTGGCTACGCGAAACCGGATTAAGCCCTCCAGTAAAATATTTTACTGACCGTTTCAAGGCGGTACTTCTTTTGTAGATCTTTCATGTTTTTCTGTCTTGTGTTTGTTGTGCCTTTGTGTGGGTCTGTTTATTTGTGCCTTGTGGTCACCTGCTGGGAAAGGGCTGACCTCTTGGCTCTTGTTTCTGGTGTATAACTGTATGTAAGTCACTTTCCCTTTGGTATCCTGGGTCAGGTGTGGTACTTGATTGTATCCATTCCTGATCTTTGCACCCTTACTTACATAGAACTTCTATCCCAGCATTGAGGAGAGGGGTAGGGACCTTCCTTCCCAGCATTAGGGAGATGGAGATAATCTTTATTTCCCAGCATTGAGAAAAGGATATGGTCCTTCCTTTCCCCCATTAGGGGAGAGGGAGATGGAGATAGACATTTTTCCCAGCATTGAGGAAAGGGAGATAGACCTTTTACCCAGCATAAGGTAGAGTGAAATGGTGAAATATATTTTTTTTCAGCATAGGGAGATGGAGATAAGGAGATTGAGATAGACCTTCATTCCCAGCATTGTGGAGAGGGGGTGGAAATATGGCCTTCCTTCCCATCTTTGTGGAGAGGGAGATTGAGAAAGACCTTCCTTCCCAGCATTGTGGAGAGGGAAATTGAGAAAGACCTTCCTTTCAGCCTTTGGGAGAGAGAGGTTGAGATAAACCTTCCTTCCCAGCATTATGGAGAGGGAGATTGAGATATACCTTCCTTCCCAGAATTTTGGAGAGGGATATTGAGATATACCATCCTTCCCAGCATTGTGGAGAGGGAGATTGAGATATACCTTCCTTCCCAACATTGTAAAGGGAAATTGAGATAGACCTTCCTTCCCAGCTTTGTGGAGAGAGAGATTGAGATAGACCTTCCTTCCCAACATTGTGAAGGGAGGTTGAGATAGGCCTTCCTTCTAAGCATTTGGGAGAGGGGGATTTAGATAAACCTTCCTTCCCAGCTTTGTGGAGAGGGAGATCAAGATATACCTTCCTTTCCAATATTGTGAAGATAGGTTGAGATAGACCTCCCTTCCAAGCATTTGGGAGAGGGGGATTTAGATAGACTTCCTTCCCAGCTTTGTGGAGGAAAATTGAGATACATCTTCCTTCCCAGTATGTGGGAGAAGGAGATTTCGATAGACCTTCCTTCCCAGCTTTGTGGATAGGAGGATGGAAATATGGTCTACCTTCCCAGAATTTAGGAGATGGAGATATGACCATCCTTGCCAGCATTGTGGAGAGGAAAATTGAGATAGACCTTCATTCCCAGCTTTGTTGAGAGGGAGAATGAGATAGACCTTCCTTTCCAACATTGTGGAGGAAGATTGAGAAAGATCTCTCTTCCCAGTTTTTGGGAGAGGGAGATTTTGATAGACCTTCCTTCCCAGCTTTGTGGATAGGGGGATGGAAATATGGTCTACCTTCCCAGAATTTAGGAGATGGAGGTATGACCATCCTTGCCAGCATTGTGGCGAGGAAAATTGAGATAGACCTTCCTTCCCAACATTGTGGAGGAAGATTGAGAAAGATCTCTCTTCCCAGTTTTTGGGAGAGGGAGATTTTGATAGACCTTCCTTCCCAGCTTTGTTGAGAGGGAGATCAAGATATACCTTCCTTCCCAACATTGTGGAGGAAGATTGAGAAAGATCTCTCTTCCCAGCATTTGGGAGAGGGAGATTTTGATAGACCTTCCTTCCCAGCATTGTGGAGAGGGGGATGGAAATATGGTCTACCTTCCCAAAATTGAGGAGATGGAGATATGAACATCCTTGCCAGCATTGAGGAGAAGAAAATTGAGATAGACCTTCCCTCCAAGCATTGGGTAGGGGAGATGGAGGGATTTCCTATGGAAGATATACATTTTCAGAGTTTTGATGGACAGATGAAAATCCTGAGACAAGCTCGAGATAAGCAGACTGCACTCGTCTCATAAAAAGTGAGGAGAAATGTAGTGGTTATGAAGGTCCTTGAGTGAAGTAATCCGGTCCAGTCCTAGCGTACAGGAAGACAGAAGAACTCAGACATACTGATGAAGTTAAGTTATATAGTGGATATACATTAAGCAAGTTTGAAACATTTGATAAAATGTGAGGCTTTGTGAGCATATCTTATCATTTTTAATGAGTCTTATGAATTCATCAATATTTTAGCATGAATATTAGATTCTATTTATCATATGACATTAGAACCTCATTTTTGGCATGAAACTTCAAGATTTTGTCGAAAATAAGCCAATGTTATTATGGGCATCATAACAACCTAACCAAGCAAATTTACGTATTTAAATATTTACATTTTCAAAGGATACCTCAAAGGTAACTTTAGATTTTTTTATTTAAACCTCATGAATAAGAGATATATGAATGACATCTACATTTTTTGTAAATACGGTAATTGTTCTAAAATTTCCAACGCTTCAACACCTGTGTGCATTCTGCCCTATTACACGGTAGTGAAACCTGGGCACCTACTGCGCCAGGCTTGCAGCGGCTTCGCCCGAATGACAGATCAATGGTCTGCTGGATCTGCGGAGTCAGAGATGATGGCGAAGTGTCCACGGACACACTCTGTGCAATGTTAGGAGTGCAGGAGGTGACAGCAGCTCTCCGCACTAGGCGTTTGAGATGGTTTGGACACATTGCACGCTCCTCTTCATGCATAAACTTCATCACATGTATGATGATTTCTAGTGCCAGAAGAAGAGGGAGACCTAAAAAGACCTGGTCTGAGTGTGTTAAGACTGACATGAAAATGTGCAGCCTTGGCAGCATCAATCCACTGAACAGAAAGGCGTGGGGATTGGGTGTTAGACACTCTAGCCACCTGCTGCCTACCCCAGTACCTGGGACACCGGCAGCAGTAGAAAATAAACTCAGGATCAAGTCAAGTCAAACTTTTCTCTTCCTGTTCCCATGTAAAATATTGTTTATCAAGGCTGGAATTCACAATCACTTGTCAGAATAGCAAACAGGGAAGATCCTGAAGAAGCAGTCTGACCCAGGTCTGCACTGTTTGTCTAGGCCTTTTTGGCAGGCAACTAGTGTTCCAAATTTTAGAACATTTATCATAGCTATAATTGCATGTTCAGTACACTACAAACAGCGTAATCATTAACCTGTTGTGATGGTGTTATTGACTGTGAACCTGGCCCGGAGGTTATAAAACTTTTTTCATGCTCAACTCAACTGAGCATAAAATTTCATATGGCTCATAAAAACTCAAATGCTGAAAAGTGAAGAATTATTTTGCTTTTAAACTCTAAGATAGTGTATTTATCAGGCCCATGAACGTTAAAATGCCAACAATTGTTGGCATTTTAACATTTATGAGCATGATAAATTTCATACTCAATTGAGTTGAGGATGAAAAAAGTTTTATAACCTCAGGGTGTGATCTGGTTCCAAACTGTTTGATACCCTGACAGTATTCACCAAATATTATTTTTGAAAAAGCTAATTTTAAAAAATTCATCAGGTGAAAAAAATCATGAAAATATAGCAGTTAAGACTCATGTGAGTCTGCACATATGCTCAGACTCGCCAGAGCCTTTGCTGCTCACATATACAAAGTATGAATATCGATGAAGGCACAGTACAAAATCTAGCTTTGCTAGATTTGAGCCTTGTCGCAAGTAAACCTGTCTTAGGGGGTTTGCGAAAAACAAAGGCGCAGACCAGCCAGCGAATTTGAGCAGTCTGATCAGTGCCTTTGTCATTCGCTTTTAGGAAAATATTACATATGAACATGCCACAGATGAAGTTTCAATTTTCTTGCTAGTCTCTGTAGCTGAGGAAACTGGTTTGAAATTCACTTTTTCGGAAACCGGGGAGACAGGTTTTCTGGCGTCAGGGCCCATATGTCAGCATGGGCAATTATTTGAGTCATTTGCACATATGCGATAAGTATCAAAATATTATGTGCTGACCCATATGGTAAGTCATATGAGCTAGTACATGAGATTTCAAACAATTTGGTATGTGCGACCAGCAAAGCCTCAGATCAGCCTGCTCATACCCGCAATCTGATCAGAGCCTTTGCTAGTCGCTTGAGTATTCTATGATTGTTAAACTACTGACTGAACACCATTTGGAGTTTCTAAGCTTAAAATGAGGCTGCAGAGGCTTGTCCGAGTCTACACTTGTCAAAATATCAAATTGTTGGAAATCTCATGTCGCGGCTCATATTCTTACAAAAGAGATCATGTTATATTTCAGCCAGAAGATCTAATACCAGCAACAGCTACTGGACAACCTGGTAAGAGTGCCTTGAAAATACTAGATCTTGAGACACTTGTTCCTGAAAGTGTGACCAAAAAATTACAGCAGATGTTTTCAAATTTTGTTGCTGCCTTTGTTTGTTATTATTTAAGCTTTGGGTATCATTCACTTTGAACTGAAGCATATTTCCTTCATTTAAGAAATGAATTCAATTTTTGGAATGTTCATGGAATCATGAATACTTCGAGTCTCTTTGCAAAGAGACCCGAAGTATTCATGATTCCATGAACAGACCAAAAATTAAATTTATTGCTTATATTTACATTTATTACAAATATCTAAAATATAGAAATTATTTATAATTTAGGAAACGAAACGGTTTTATTATTTAATATGTAATCATATTAACGCTTTTGTTGGAATGTATAACGGAAAAGCGGAACAGCCAGTGTGAACACAGACAGCCAATGGCGCAAACAAGTCTTGTTTTGCACGTGCGACTCGGTGTGGCTCGCTGTCAATCACAAAAATAGTGTCACGTCTGGCGAATAAGCTTAATGTTCAAAGTGTATTGTATGGGCAAGTGAGCTTGGCAGTTGTCAATCAAATTTATGTCTTTCATGAGGCTATGAACGGTTACAAAAATCTAAAGATCGATTCATTAAAGGATTGCTATGAAAATGTAAATATCCTTCCATGAACATCAGAAAAATGAAATTCATCTTTTTTTATAATAAATACCTAATATTGAATTTATTTATACCTTAGGATATAAATAATTTAATGTTTAATTATATCAATGCTTTTGAAGCTCTTTTACATATGGACAAGATTTCCCTACACATATCAGAAGTGCAATTCTTGAAATCGCATCATTCTAATAATAGCCCAAACACAAAATTGTCATCCTTAGAGTGGAAATGTCTTATTGACCCATTTGTTGAATGCAGCAAGTAGTCTTCAATTTGGTGGGGGGGGGGGGGGGGGGGCTAAAATGAATAGGAACACAGAAAATAGAGTGTATTCATGGTCATATAGAGACAGAATCACAATCTGAGAGTTTCACTAGACTTCCACCTATTAGTATCATCTGCTGATGACTTTTGCAGGCCCGACTGCCTGATCTGGATCCGAACCGTTTTACACTCTTAAAGTATTCCAGAAATAATTTTTTGAAAAAAAAAAATATTTTGAAAAAATCAGCAGACAACAAAAAAGCACGCAAAACTACCCAGTAGACAAAGAGTTAGTCAAGGATTTAACCTGGCACTTATGGACTGATTTGTTTGTTTTGTTTTATTAGCTGCTATGAGCCAAGTGACACCAAATGATGAAATGAGTCAACTACTTCTGACAGATGCTGCTCAGAGTGTTCTAGAGATGGGGTACCAACCAAGGATCATCAAGAAGGCAATAGACATCATTCTTCAGGCTGAAGGTAATACGTGTAGCCATTCCTTGTCTCCCTTTCTAAGTCACACTTAGTCCTTATCATATCTATAGGTAATTGTTAAATTACCCCATTGTGCTAAAACAATTTATGAAAATTACAAATGGGTGAGCTAAGAGACTTAGAGTATACCAATGACCATAGGTTTAGAATAACAACATTTTTGAGCGTAAAGTTTTAAATATTTTCTAATCCATCAGTTTGAACATATGTTTCGGTGCTCAAAAGAACTGTCTCATTGAGACTGTTCTTATGTGTACACACAACATATGTTTTGGTTGAGAAACAAGAAAATTTATTTTTTGGTTAACGCCTCAATGACTCTTGTGTCTGCAGTGGTCTAGATAAGGATTTGGACCAATGGGTATTTCACCCCCTACTACAGTCAAAACTCTTTATAACGTCACTCGTTATAACAGAATATTCAATATCTGACATAAAATTGCTGAAAACGGATCTGTTTCCATTGAAATTCCCTCTTTATAACAGAATATTCACTTAACGACACCGACAGTAACTTCTGGGAACAGATATGCAATTTCTATTGAAATAAATTCATTATAACAGAATTGTTACAATCTGTCAGATAATTTTGTGATCAGAACAAGGTCTTTTTGCATGAATAGGCTTCTGTCTCACCTGATAAGTTGGCAGCTTTGTGCATTTTGATGCAATAGGAAATTGAACTGATGTATACATTAGGAAAAACAGCATTTAATTCATTTGTATAATATTTTCTTTTACCATATGATTATTATGTGGAAATCTGGTAATGGTCAGAATTTCTTTATAACAGCAAATTCACTTTAACGTCAAAGATAGCTTGGAACAAACAGTGTTGTTATAAAGAGGGTTGACTGTATTTAATTTAATGAGTATTTTACTCCATACTTAAAATATCAAATTGCAGAAAATGCAAAGCCTTGTAAAAAGACACAATATTTGCTTAACATATTTTAAAGAAAAGTTGCTTGTATCAAAGGCATGTTGCGTTTTTAGGAATTCTTCCAAGATTTATACAATTGATGTATAAAGAATAAAAGATTTCGCCACATAAATTGAATATCGGCACTGAAACCTCAAACTGCAAAGGATATTTTCACCTTTCAATTAGATTTTCAATGCTGAATTCCGAAAAATCAATGCTGAAATACCCTTTACCCCCTCTTATCTGGAGCCCTGGTCTGTTGTTCATCTGTCAATATTTTCAAACATCTCCCCTCTGTAACCACTGACCCACTCAAATTTCATATGGAGACACCTTAAGTTGGGGTAAGAAGATTTGTCCAAATGGACCTGGTCACATGACCAAGATCGCCTGCATCACTATATAAGGTAAAATCACAACTAACAAGCCAATGACCTTGGGCCTTTTCTTTTCTTCTAGATCTATGTACAACAAAAAAACTCATAAAACTGAAAATATACTTTATTATATGACGTCCTGTCTGTGAGTGAAATAATGCCATGCATTAAAATCTATAAACCATGAGTGGTTTACAGTTTTTTGGGTACATGTAACATTATGAAATAATGCCCATATCAACGTCGCATATTTATGGCAAAATCTAGATGTTTTCACACCAAAAACATGGTTACAAAAATTATTTTTCAGTCATATGATAATTAGAATCCTGTATTATTGAATTTATTAAACTTGTCAAAAAAAGTGATAGAATGCTCTACAAGCCTTGCATTTTACTCTTTTCCAAAACTCATTTAATAAATTCAATAAAACATTGAGTACTCATGTGAGACCCTCTATTTCCTACAGGAAAATCTGGTATCTCTGCACTGAAGATTATGGAAAATGTTTTCATCCTTGAAGAACAAGAGTCTGATTTATTAGAACAACAAGTTGGCAATCTGACTATATCAGGTAGCGTCAGTGAAGATGCTGCAACTTACATAGGTGGAGCATCTACAAAATCTAGTTCTGACGAGCTATCTCAGAACACTCCAAAAATTGTTGAGACTTCACGTCCTGTAAAACCTAACAGTTTGGATGAGCTGCAAAGAAGCGGATCGGAATCGATATCTTCCCGTCCTGTAAAACCTAACAGTTTGGATGAGTTGCAAAGAAGGGCACCGGAATTCAAATCTCAAAACACTTCAAATACTGGTGAGAAACAGAGAGTCACTTCAGGAGATGTAGAGAATAGAACCACTGGAGAACAGGCTAAAGGTGAGGCTTCAACAACCTTAAAGCAGGGAATGGCAGGAGCAGAAAATGAACAAAGCAGTGCAAGTAGTCAAGGAACGTCAATGACTGCATCAAGAGGAGGTCAAATTTATACAGGCAGTGGATCTTCAAAGAAGAAGAAGTCTAAGTCAGCTAAAGGGAAGTCAAAGAATGTTCCCCAGCCGCCAAACCCTGCTACATCTGTGGACAAGGATCCTGGTGCGGCATCCGCTCAGCCTTCACTGCAGTCATCTTTGGATGAAAAAGGTAAATCAGTAAATCGTTTAAAATTTCAAACACTTTTCTTTTCCTGTTCTCAAAATTAAATACAGTAAAACCTTTGTAAAACAGCCGTTCAAAAATAGACAAAACAAAGATCTTTATGACAAATGGTAGCTTTATGAAGGTCGGAAGTATTGCAGAATGCTCCCCTTGGAGCATTGAAAACCAATTATGGTCTTTTTGAGAGAGGCCGTTTTACACAGGTTTTACTGTTTTGGATATCACCGTTAGAAATCAAAATGCTTGTCAGATTAGCAAACAGGGAAGACCCTGATCAGACTGGTTTATCAGAAGTGGAAAAGGATGCCGGTGTAGTATCTGCACAGCCTTCACCATGAATAAAGTAATACATGTATAGTAAATGTTCTAAAACTTCAAACACTTTTCTTTTTCTGTTCTGAAATTAACCCTGAAAGCCCCAATCACGCCTGAAGCAGACGACAAATCTTGCACCATTTTTTTCTAATTTTCATAAAATATAAGGTATGATATTTCATGAGAATCGTCTGCCATCAGACGATTCTCATGAAATATCATTCCTTGTTTGTTATTTTTGAAACAGCGGCAAAAGTTTGAAATTGTCGTCTGCTGCAAATTTTAGGTGGCGCTTTAAGGGTTAAATGTTGGTTATTAGGGTTAGAATTTCCAAATGCTTGTCAGATTTAAGCAAGAAGGGAAGACCCTGATCAGACTGCGTCTTCAGAAGCAGTCTGATCTGGGTCTGGCCTGTTTGTCTAGGCTTTTTTGGCATTTTGGTAGGCAAGTGGTAATTGAAAGTTTAGCACATCTACTGTTTTTATAAGAATTGTGCTCTAAATTAATCTGGAAACCTTTATACTTTTTATGCCACAAACTTTAAAAAAAAAATATGGTGGCTTATTCCTTTTCTGTCCTTCCGTCCATCACACATGCCTTGAATGTGAGCCCAGTGGCTCAATGGTACTGTGCTTGACTCTAGACTGGGGGCTGCGGGTTTGAGCTTCACAGGCTTAACTGTGTTCTGTCCTTGGAGCAAGACACATTAATCCTTGCTTAGTACTGGTTCAACCCTGACATAACTGAAACATTGTTGACTGGGGCAGAAAGAATCAAATCAAACAAATAAAAACACATGCGTTGTTAGCAGGATATTTCATAAACTTTTATAGATGCAACATTGAAACTTGATCTGATAAAAGATAATGAGAGGGTTAAGATAGCTCTGTATAAGCTAATTTATTAAAGCTGCATACTCTGTAACATTTGATCTTCTAATTTTAGAAAAAGTTTCTATTTTTTCAAGAATACAGTAAAAATACTAAAATTCAGGTAAACATTTTACCATTTTCGTAAATCTTAACAAATTATCACTTTCAAAACAAAAGCATTTATGTTAAAAATCAACTGTCTAGAATTATTGGAGGGACGTAAATAATTACAAACAAGAGAAAAACACCTGTTTTTATAAGATAATTCACTTTTCGGTGCAGTTTTCAGCTGTACTGAACATGTCAATTGTGAAACATAACTTTATTCTATTTTTACAAATGATTTAAAAAGAAAAGAAAATTTTTCGAAAAATGTTCAAAGTTATAGACCTAGTCTCTTTAAGGGTAAAATTGTAATTATTTTCTTACCCATCAGTTGAAACATGTGTTTTGGGTGCTCAAAAGAACCGCCTCATTGAGATGATTCTTTTGGGTACCCACAACATATGTTTGTTCCTTTATAAAAAGCTACCACCCATATAGTCCAGCAAATTGTTGGGGGGCACAGTGTTTCACAAGGATGAATTCTTGTTTTCTGCTAAACCCAGATTGAAAACAATGTATATCCAGGTCAGCTGCCTGGTTAGGATTCATAGGTGTAGCTCTCATTAGACATGTTACGCACGTGCGTAATAAAATAGTAGCATTCAAGGGAGGTGACCTAATGTGGTAAAAAGTGATTTCCATACCATAAGAAACTGCTCTTATAGGAAAGAATTTGCTCACTCTTCCTATAAGAGAAGTTCCCATTTGGCAAAAGGGCACAATTGGAGAGAACCACTGCTTGATCTAGTAGTCTCCCTTTGATGTGCATAACTTTTTCAGCGTTCAGCTATGCCATTGGGATTTACACTGCTTTTCATGCATGACAAACAAAGGGTTAACCCTTATCCTGCTGAGCAAGGATTTATCCTTTTTATTTTGAAAACACTATAGAACTCAGGGCTGATAAAGCTCAGAATAAATCTGGATTTCCTGATTAAGCATCATGCATTTTGCATATGAGATCATATTTATGACTGCTGTAATTTGGTATTAGCACCTTTTAATCAGATGCATGTTTATACCATAAATAAGCATAAACTGATTGCTTTCTATTGAAATTTTGTTCCTTTAAGGCATTTTAGGATTTTTAAGAATTTTTTTTTGGCATGGTGCGATTAGGATATAGCTGAGAGATTTTCCTGATTGAGAATCATGGACTGTTGTCACCCCTGATAACCAGATAAAGCCATCTGATCAGGATCTAAATTGTTTTCCACTCTGAATGAATGCCAGGCCGCGTAGCGCAGTCAGTAACGTGTCTGGCTACAGATGCGAAGCTGACTGCAGATCCAGGGGTCGCGAGTTCTATCCTGGCCCGGTCCCATACTTTCGTGGAGATTGATCATGAAATAATTTCTACGGTCATACTCCTCCCTTCCGCTGAATTATTCATGAAGGGTTGTTGTCAGTTACAAGTGAAAGTATGTGCACGAATTACTGGTTACCCACTTGTTCAAGCTTGCCCAGGAAAAAAGTGTGGTTATGTGAACTGACCGTCCCGCAATGACCATAGCTGTTGACTTGGGACGTAAAGCAACAAAACAAACAAACAAACAAAAACTCTGAATGAAAATATATGCTTACAACTGGATTGCTGCCGAGTAAAAATTGGGAGAAGCATGTAGGGTAAACAGGGGCCGATCCAGGATTTCTGGTAAGGGGGTTCACATGTGTAAAGGTGTGAGGGGGGGTTCACTTTGCTGATTTTATCTCATTTTCCTTAAATATCCCATGAAATTGAAATAATTTGGTCTCACTGAGACCAAATTATTTCATTTTCATAGGATGTTTAAAAAGGGGGGGGCGGAGAGGGGGTTCATGTGAAACCCCAGAACCCCCTCTGGGTCCGCCACTGACTTGTGTTATTGCTATTTACAGGTGCAAGCTCAGGCGAACCAAGATCACTCAAAGAATCAACAAGCATCAAGGCAGAGAACAGAAAATTAAAGAAGGAGGCAATCTGTAAAATATGTCTAGATAAACCAGTAGCCATTGTTTTCCTACCATGTGGTCACCTAGTTACATGTGAGGAGTGCTCACAAGCCATGAGGAAGTGTCCTATTTGTAGGGGCCCTGTTAATGGGTCCGTTAGGGCATTTAGGTCCTAAATAAGGTATGGCTATGGTAGTTGGTGATTTTTATTCAGGATCAGCAGGGCGCACTGTGGTTAATCTACACTGTTTTTTTTTTTTGTTGCATCATATCAACATTTAGAATGGTAAAGAGAGAAACATGTTTTCTAATTGATGTTTCATCATAATTTATATTATTTTATTGTTCTTTCGCACTTTACTGTGAAGAGTGTGTTTGCATAATTTCCTAATAGTGTAATAAGAAATTTCATCTACTGATAAGGAGTAGTAATCCATCAAAAATCTCAGATATTTTTCGCCAAATGTTTAATATCAACATTTAAATAGAAGCTAGGAGCAAACACTCAGTAACTCAAAGTATTCCCTAAATTCAGGGTCTCTATTTGTTTTTAGACAATGAAACCAAATGTACCAGTGTAGATTAACCACATTGCACCCTGCTGATCCTGAACAAAAATCACCAACCACCATAGCCATACTCAGCTGTGCAAACTAGTGATAGCCCACAGCACAGTGTATGAACTTTACATGTTCAAAGGAGATATCTGATATATGAAAATTAATCAAAATTTAAAAATTCAACCTAATAATTTTTCTATATTTGGCCCAAATATTGATACAACATATTACTGGGTTTTGTTGGCTGCATATGCTTAAAGTGAACTTTTTCAAAAATGCTCACGCACCAGCACAGTACTTCAGTAAGGGCTACAAAGCCCGCACAATTAATACCTTACAAACATCAAAGGGAGACTACTAAAGCAAGCACTTAGTGTCTTTTCAATAGTGTCCCTCCCCAAAATAGGGACTTCTCTAAAGGAGAGAACTGTTTTAAATTTTCCCCTTTATATGGCTAAATCAAAGAGCATCCCATTATGACATTATATCACAATCACCAAAGGGAGCTTATTAATACAAGCAGGGAGTATCTTCAGTAGTTTCCCTTTTTCAAATGGGGACTACTCTAAAAGAAAAAAAAATGGCTCTGGGGAGCAAATTCTTTCCCTCATGATAAGGAGCAGTACCTTAAGATGGATTTCTGTAGGTGCCTTTAGGGATAATAGAGATGGGGAAAGTGGGGGGAGGGGGGGGGGGTCAGATGTTGTATGTTGCACAGGTTTAATGCATATATGCATTAAACCTGTGCGACACACAGCATCTCAAAACAAAAGAAATATGTGAAATAATTCATAGGTACCTGTTATATAGATCTATGCCTTCTCACTTTCATATAAAATTCAGGCATTGTTATTCATATAGTTGCCTGCCAAAGAAGCCTAGACAAACAGCCCAGACCCAGATCAGACTGCTTCTGCAGTCTGAACAGGGTCTTCCCTGTTTGATCTGACAAGCATTTTGTGAATATTTTATTATATTTCAGAACAGAAAGAGAAAAGTGTTCGAAAATTTAGAACATTTACAATACTTAAATCATATCCTGTCAAAATATTTTGCCTTGTAAATGTCATCTGCTTATTATGTCTGCTCAAATATTCAAATGCACCCCAGATTTTTTTTTACTTTGGAAGCAAACACTATGAACCCTGATCAGACTGCTCCAAAAGAGCAGTCTGATCTGGGTCCATAATGTTTGCTATATGGGCTATTAAAATACATAAGCAGATGAGAGAGCAGAGAACAGTTGTCGTATATGGCGTGATAAGGGTTCATAGGTGGGGATGTTGCCCTTCAAAGATAATCCAAAAGGTCTAGATCTGTTGACAAGTGGGATCTAGATTTTAAAGATTCTTTTAGAATAAAAAAATCATAGTTAAAGCTGCATACTCTGTAACTATGAACATTTTTCGAAAAAAAAATATTTTCTTTATAAATCATTTGTAAAAGTAGAATAAAGTTATGTTGTCACAATAAATCTAATTTCTACAGCTGAAAACTGCATGAAAAAGTGAATTATCTTATAAAAACAGGTGTATTTTCTCTTGTTTGTAATTATTTGCGTCCCTCCAATAATTCTAGACAGTTAATTATTAACACAAATGCTGTTGTTTTGGCACTAATAATTTGTTAATTATTACGAAAAAGGTAAAATGTATACCTGAATTTTAGTTTTTTTACTGTGTTCTTGAAAAATAGAAACATTATTTTCAAAATGAAAATATCAAAAGTTACAGATTATGCAGCTTTAAGCTTATAATTTTTCTTTTTTAGCTCCAAAAATTGATACAACATAATACTGGGTTTTGTTGGGCGCATATATATGCTTAAAGTGAACTTTTTCAAAAATGTTCACACGCCAACACAGTAATTCAGTAAGGACTACAAAGCCCGAACAATAAATTATTTACAAACATCAAAGAGAGACTCATAAAGCAAGCATTTAGTGTCTTTTCAATTATGTCCCTCCCCAAAATAGGGACCTCTCTAAAGGAATTTAGGACTAACATTAAATGTTTTTCCTTATATGGCTAAATCAAAGAGCATCCCATTATGACATTATATCACAATCGTCAAAGGGAGCTTATTAATACAAGCAGAGAGTATCTTCAGTAGTTTCCCTTTTTCAAATGTGGACTACTCTGAAAGAAAAAAAATTGGCTCTGGGGAGCTAATTCTTTCAAAATAGTTCCCTCATGCTAAGAAGCAGTACCTTAAGATGCATTTTTGTAGGTGCCTTTAGCAGGGGTGTGGAAATAGTAATAATTTTCTACTTGTCCAAGGACAAGTAAATGGCCATAATGTACTTGTCCAAAGAAAAATTTACTTGTCTGATATTACAGATTAGCTGATACCTTTCTGTGCTTAAACAATTTTCCCTTTCCAAAACAGTATGAAACCATGTAGATATCAACTCTCTTGTAAACAGTGTATTCCAATCAATGCTAATATCTACGACATCAAATACTAATTTGTGTGGTCTTAAAATTACTTATTTTAGCAGTTGATCGGTCGTTTTCTTCTGCTTTTTACACAATTTGATTTCCATTTAACCCTTTACTCCATAATAACGCCTTTTGACGCTTTTGAAATATCATGTATTTGAAATATTATTGAAAATGGAGCATTTGCTCTTTTGGAGCAAATGCTCCATTTTCCATAATTTTTTTAAAAGTATTCAAAACATAACTTTTTCCATAATATTTTCAAAAGTATTCAAAACATAACTTAAATTTTTCATGATTTTTTCAATGTTTTTTAAAGATAGAAAATGACGTCATGATCTAAAAATAGCCTATGGAGTAAAGGGTTAATTGATAATATGAGTTGATGTCCAGCAAAAGCTTCAAGTTGGCATGTGGGCCTATCGAAGACTCAGATCACCCTGCGCATCTACACAGTCCAATCAGAGTCTTCAATGGGCAATCTTTGGGTAGCCAAGGCTGCAATGTTTCTTCAGATGGAAAAATAAGACTATGATCAGACAGGCTGTGCAGACTGATTTGATCACTGAATACACATGCCAACTATTTCCTTATGCTAGATAAATACATGTATATACTTGCTCAATTATCCAATTGTTGCTGACTTTCTAAAAAGGATAAAAAAAAGTCAACTTAAGCGCCAATTTAATTGGCTTGCTGGGCCCGAGGTTATAAAACTTTTTTCATGCTCAACTCAACTGAGCACGAAATTTCAACTGCTCATAAGTACTAAAATACTGACAAATGACGATTTTCTTGCTCTAAGTCTCTCAGATGTTGTATTTATCCTGCTAATAAATGTTAAAATGCCAACAATTGTTGGCATTTTAACATTTACGAGCAGGATCAATTGCATGCACTGCTGAGTTGAGCATGAAAAATGTTTTATAACCTTGGGCCTGGTTTAGATGTTATATTTGTCATTTGGAGCTCATTTCTCCTAGCAGACAAACAGTTTGATAAACAAATAGGTTTAATGCTCTCATTAGTTAAACAAACATAGATCATGCAATTTATTTGAAAATATTGTGTTAGGCATGTATTTTGTTATGTTTGCTACTCCCCGATCTGGGAATGTTGTATTTGTATGTTTTGATTCCACATGTATTGTCTGTCATTTTTTATTTTTTGTGCTATTATGTTTGTAAAAAAAAACTCATGGGCTTAAAAGGCTTAGTACATCAATGAAGTGTCAATTGAAAATATCCATGAAGTATTTGATGGTTTGTTTATATGTCCCCCACCCAAATTCACTTATAATTGTCTTTGGTCTATGTGTGTGTGTGTGAATTGCATCTGTTCTGTGGGCATAGTGTTTAACAGTCACATATTGCTATTTGCAAATAAATGCTTGTTAAAGAAAGTTTGGAATATATCTGTTAATATAGATGATACGAGTAATTTTCTGAAGGCCATTTTTGGTAGATCAAGCCTAAATGCTGCTTGGAAAAGAGGTTACAATGTATTTCATTATTATGTAACTATTATGTACAGAAGCTGTGCATCACACAGGTTAAATGCATTTATGCATTAGCCCTTAAAGCGCCAAGAAAAAAATGCATCTGAAAATGTCGTCTGCTGAAGTAATCTGCTGCAAATAATTGCCTAACATTACTGACAAATTAAGTATAGGAGCAAAAAGCGTGGACCTAGAACAGACTGCTCCTATAGGAGCAGTCTGATCTGAGTCCACACTGTTTGCCATAGACCCTTCTTTAACATTTTAGCAGACAAGAAAAGCAGACATCTTTTGTTATGATTTGCGCATTAAGGGTTAAACCTGTGCAATGCCCAGTTTCTAGGAGGGGGGTCTAGAATGATTATAATAAATTAGGGGATAACTACATTCAAAATTTTCATTTGGGGAGATATACTGTCAGATATACAGTTGGAAATTTAGTTTTATGGTTATGTGCGAACTGAGCCATAAAACATGATTTCCTACTGTATATCTGACGATATATCTCCCCAAATCAAATTTTGAATATGGTTATCTCCATTCTAATGCATTTCTGCAGTATCCTTTCAAATCGGAGGGTTGCAAGCCGCAAAGGGTTGTACGTCATCCAACGAAATGTGATGTAATTAGATGAGTAGGAAACTTCATAAACAGAACCACCAGTTCTGTATATAGAGGCTGAAAAAATAGCCTAAAAATGTAAGTTTTCCATTCGGTGCTTTTATTGTGTAAAATAGCAAAAACGGGAGAATATATTTTTCCGCTCTGGTCTTTCAACTTTTAATCCAAGCTGATGTGAGCTGCAAATTGTGTACGATTATATCTGAATCTTTTTTGTTGTGGGGTAAACAACCTTCATTTACCTCACGACAAAAAGGATTCAGACAATACCGTACATAATTTGCAGCTTGCATCAGCTTAGATAAGAAGTTAAGAGACCAGAGCGGAACATTGCACATTCTCCATTTTTCGCTTTTTTTACACCACAAATGCACTGAACGGAAAACTTATGTTTAAGTTGATTTTTTTCAGCCTCCATATACAGAACCAGAAAGAGCCTCATAAGAATTTATCATCAGAGCCAACAATTCTGTTCATGAAGTTTCCTACACATGAATTAATGACGTCATTTCCGACAGTATATTGCAGGATGTACTGTCGCAAATTTTTGATGTTATCCAATCAGATGTCGGGATACAAAGTCAAGTGCATTAGAATAAATGCTATGTGTGTCACTCTGCTTTCATTTAACATTAGGCATTGACATTCATTATTTGAGCCAAGTACTCATTAGCATCATCTTCATCATCCACATTTATTGTGTACAGCCCTGAATTACAAAAAATTATTCATGTCCTTGTAATTATATTGATATCAATATTTAATGGTAAATTACATAGTTAAAGTTAAAATTTCATATTTAAAGAAATGAATTTGATTTTTGGAATGTTCATGGAATCATGAATACTTCGGGTCTCTTGCAAAGTAAGTGAAGCCCAAAGGGTTTCACTCACTTTGCAAGAGACCGGAAGTATAGAAGTCTTCACTCACTTTGCAAGAGACCCGAAGTATTCATGATTCCATGAACATTCCAAAAATTGAATTTATTGCTTTTATTTACATTTTATTATAAATATCTAAAATATAGAAATTATTTATAACTTTGGAAAAAAAGGTGTTTTGTATTTAATATGTAATTGTATAAACCGTTTTGTTGGAGTGTAAAATGGAAAAGCAGAACAGCCAGTGTGAACACAGACAGCCAATGGTGCAAACAAGAAGCTTGTTTTGTACGTGCAAATCAGGTGTGGCTCGCTGTCAATCATAACACCAGTGTCACTTCTGGCAAATGAATCCGATGTTCGGAGTGAATTGCATGGGCAAGTGAGCTTTGTAGCTGTCAATCAAATTTATGTAATTCATGAGGCTATGAACGGTTGCAAAAATCTAATGATCCATTAAAGGCTTGCTATGAAAATGTAAATATTTAAAGGTGACTTCCATGTTTTAAATGTGAAAATCCATAAATAAAGGTAAATTTCATAATTGAATGTAAAATTTCACATTTATTGGTAAATTTTACTTTAATTGTGAAAGATACCTTTAAATTTGGACTTTACCTTTGACATATATATAGAATTTCTTCAAGGTATATTTCCATATGTAAAGAAGTATGTATTTACCATGGCTGTTGGCCAATGAAAGCTAGAGCAATTGAATGTGTGTACTCAACTATAATATGAGTATATCCTCATCCAAAACCATCCCTAAGATCTAGATCCATCATAGACCTTTGGGAGTTTTGGATGAGAAAAGTCCAACTTATAGTTTAATCTCAGCTACAGGAAAGGTGATGGGATATTTTTTTTATTTTTTGCAAGACTATGTGATATTTGTGTTTATATTGTTGTTTTAGTTATGGGCCTCGCTGCAAGAAAAAAATGATTTTGTTTAAAGTGAACAACAAAAGTACATATCAGCCTGTACAGCCTGAATAGAGCCCTTATTTAGTCTCTAGAAAGTGTAATATCTAAAAATAGCTCTAAGTAAATTTCAATATTCTAGCCAGTCTGTGTTGTTGAGCAGACTGGCTTTAGCATTATCTTTTTGCATACTCCTAAGACAGGTTTTCTTGCATTGGGGCCTTAATATCCTCATGTACATGTATTGTAATCATTTTTACTGGTATTGAATTTTGTATAAGAAAAACATTTGTGATAGCAGTGATTTTTCGAATGTAAAAGATCACTTTTTGAGGTTTGTCATATATACGGGTGAATGATGTGTGAGATATCTGGCTGACAAATAAATGATATTCACTGATAGTATTCATTTTAGTTGAGTAGCCAGGTAGTAGTAGTAGTAGTATAGATTATCCCAATCAAGGGACACCTTCTCTCGAAGTGGACCTCTGAAGTTGTATTATGTATTACTTCAAATGCCCATCAGCTTATATGTACTTCAAAAATACCCAATGAATGTCTCATGCTGGTGTGTGCCTCGGAAAATGATTCTGTGGTAGCTATGGTAAAATAAATCAGTGCAAATATAGTTTACAGTATTTTGTAGCATAGAAATTTTGATATTTGTTTGTGTTTTAAACAGTTATTCTTTATCTCCATTAGTGGCCAATTTCATCAAATGTCTTGCTTTGTATTGTTGTTGTGAAAAGACAGTATCTCTCATTACTTTACAGTGGAGTTACAAAGCTAAATATGATGAAATATATTTGATGAAAGTGGCCCCTGGTGTTTCATTGAGTATCTGACATGTGTGCTCATATATTATTAATTTTTTAAAAAGTTGAGGAAAAGAAAGAAAATGAGTCTTTGCCGATCATTTTATCACTTTTTAACAGGAGTTTGATAAATTCAATAATAAAGAGCACAAATGTTTGATTCTATTTATCATGTGACACCAATATTAATTACCAATTATAATACATTATACAATTATTGACTTATGTTTAGGTTATATAATAATTAGAGATTATCACACGAAGATTTGGTTATCGCCCGAAGTATCAACCAGAGACCCCATTATCAGATTGAGCTCGAGGGCTGATAATGGTCGAGGGTTGATACTTAGGGCGATAACCAAACTCTGTGTTATAATCTGATTATCACATATTCCAATTTACTATTTTAACGCGTTTGACATACAAAAATGTAAGTAAAACAGAGGACTGGCATAAAGGTTGTGTTATGTCACGTAACTTGTTTACATCTGACGTCATTTAATGATCAACGTCTTGTGCCGGGCATGATAAAATTGAATTTGTTATTATGTTTACATTTTATTTTTATCAGTCAAGTATCAATTTTCACTTAACTTGGCTGTTTTTCCGGATATTTTGAATTAAATCGAACATAGCTTGAGGTTTTGGAATAGCCAAATTCCAAATTTCTGCGCTTAACGTCATGGTGATGCCTGTTCAACGTCACATAAACATCAGTAAACAAACAGCGTTATTGGATGGCTTTGATGTTGGAACAAAAGCCTCACATATCATTTTTTCATGCAAGTTTAATAAATTCAATAATAAATTAGCATTAATGTTAGTTTCTGTTTATTGTATAACAAATATTCTAACATACCTCACCTATAGAGTCAATGCTAAGAAAGTGTGATATGTCAAACAATAATTCACAGTTTTGAAAGAGTGAGGAAAGGACATGCCTGCTGACATCATTTGTTACTGGAAAATGACGTCATTCATGGCGTTAGACGTGTAACATCATTTTTAGGCTTGAAAGATATTACAAATACACGTAAACTAATGCAACATAGTCTAAGTATTGGCGGGAGTTCTTCAGTTCAATGGCGGAAAGTTGGAAGAAGCTGAAGACTTCAAATGTGTTTTTGTCATTTATTGTGTATTAGAATCGAAATAGATCAGCTCTAGTAGTGAATTGTTGAGTAATAATTCACTGTTTGTCAGTCAGTTGTATGAAGCTAAATCACTTGTGCTACGCGCTCGTGATTTGATCTTCTTTACAACTGACCTCCAAACAGTGAATTATTACTCAACAATTCACTGCTAGAGCTGATCACTTTCTTAAATAACACCTATAAGAAATTTCTTTAGAATCACATATTTTTGCAAGAAAATGTTAAGATTTTGCCATAAATATATGTGAGGTTATAATAGATGTCATTGCATGTTACCTGTTGGTAAATAATTTTCATTTTAATTACATTAGTGTATAATCAGTGTTAATAACTTAATACATATACGATATTCAAGCTTTTTGAATGAATAGGACATTTATTTTATCGAGTGAAGTGAGTGGTGAAGGGCATCAAGTTAAGTTGAACTGAGCACAGGCGTTCCTTACTTCATGAACCTCCGAAAAATGACATCCAGCTCTTATTATTTACTTTATCATAATACATACTCAAGATAGAATTTATTTAAATGTTAGGATTAATGACAGTTTAATATATAATGCTTAGCCCTTAAAGCGCCAAGAAAAAATGCATCTGAAAAATGACGTCTGCTGAAGTAGTCTGCTGCAAATTATTGTCTAACATTAATGACAAATTCAAGTTTAGAAGCAAACAGGGTGGACCCAGATCAGACTTCTGATCTGGGTACACACTGTTTGTCTTAGAGACTTCTTAAACATTTCAGCAGATGAGAAAAGCATACGACTTTTGTTGCGATTGGCGCTTTAAGGGTTAATAATATTTATGGTTTTGTTGGATTGTAAAACGGAACAGCTAAACAGCCAGGTTGAATTTGGACAGCCAATTAAGCAGACAAGAGGCTTGTTTCGCACATGTATGAATTGATGATCGGGGCCAGTCTAACAAACCAGTTGTGGCTAGCTATTGATCACAGCTTCATTGACACTACTGGGGAATGAATTTGAATGGTAATGCACATGCATCTGATCTTAGTTGCAAATGTAGTTGTCAATCATATTTCTTTTGTTCATGAGGTTTTGAATGCATGCGTAAATCTAAAGATCCATTATACCCTTTCATGCTAAGCTCAACCCACTATGAATAATATAAATAAGGCCAAATAAAAAAAATGAAATGTTTCTCAGGTACCGCCGCATCTGTTTTAAAAGCCCGCATTTCTTTTTTTTATTGCTTTCTAAAATAATAAAAAAAAACCTGCATTTCATTTTCATAACATCGTTATATGTAATGACCATGGGGTCCATGACTTGGAGGTTGTGGTCCATTGTGGATAATGTTGGATAGTTTATTCTCGACTCCATTTCCTGTATTCCGCAGTTTTTGTACTGTTTTTAGTTAGTTATCAAGGCCCCAAAAGTGTTAGTTTTTTGCATCGGTGATGAAGGCAAATCTACTCAATGTGCAGAGGCTTTCACTATCAACTTTTATGGCCTGACTTGAATAATACCCGATGAAATAACCGTCAAAGCACAACTTTTAAAAATAATTTGTTCAAGTCTCAAAAAAAGCTCCCACGTCTGTTCTTCTGCTGAACAAAAATTTAAATAAAAAACACGCCCTGCCTCATCTATTTTTCAAAAAATTGGCCTGAAGCAATTCAATATTTTTTTGGGCCTAAACTTTATGTTTGTACATAGAACAAAGAAATTACTTGTCAGATGCACTAGTGTAGGATCATATCTAATCATATTTCCATAAGCAAAAAGAGTAGACCCTGATCAGGCAGCTCTTACAATAGCTGACTGATCTGGGTCTGTTTGCAAAAATGTTAAAAGGAGTCTCTATGAGGTAAAGGGTTAAAGATTTGGTTAAAAAATGTAAATATTTGATCTTAAATCTGGTATCATAAACACAAGGTTTATTCTAAAATATATAATTTATCTTATGATAGAGAATGCGAAAATTACAGGTCATGATTAGTTTTAGATTTTTTGTTGCCTGTATTATATGGCTTCCATGGGAAATAAGAAAGTGTGCATATTTTGTATTTACAAATGATTTAGAATTTAGAGGTTTTGAAACCTCTAATTTCATCTATAGATATGAACGAAATGATCTCTTTCATATTGCATTAGTGAATTGTTATACAAAACTAGAGCTAAGAGATGATTCAGAAAATTTGAATAGTTGTGTTTCTGAAATTCAAACTAAATAAGTAAATTACATGTTTTAAAGAAAAATCTTGTATTCCTATCAAGTGGAAGAGTTAATAATCAGATAGCCCAAAATGTGTAGGGCCAAGTTTGATGCTCATGCATCCACAATGCAGTGGTTTGTTGTTGCTGTTGTGTTTTTTTTCATGTTTTTTATTATTGCTTTATATAGATTTTTTCATGTTTCTGAAGAGCAGGGAGTTAATTAGCTTTTCAATTATCTTTTTTCAAGTGTTAAATTATTTGCTTTTTGGTTTCACTTCCATGTCAATAGTCAGTTTGTCACCCTGTCATTGACAAGCATCACCAAAATTGTTTACTAGAACTCACTGTGCACAAACTTTCCTTGTTATATGACAAATGCACTGCTTGAATCAACATTAGTGGAGAGTACTCTCTGGGAATTTTAGGATGTACTTGTACTTAAAGTGGCTAAGTGCGTTTAATTTGATAACCTTTTCCGATTTTATTAATCAGAAACCATTGTTAACCTCATTTTAAAGAATTGATACCAAGAAATCATCAGTACATGTTTTGACTTAAACACTTTACTATAAGTCAACAAGAAAATAAAAAACAAGTTAATAATGGAGAATCATATGAGCCTCAACAGGAAAAAACCTATTTAAGGGGTTTCCGATAAAGTGAGATTCAAACAAAACTGCTCAGCTACAGAGACTAGCTGGAAAATTGAAATTTCACCTGTAACAAGTTAACATATGATACTTACCAATTAGCGAATAACAAAGGTGCTGATCATACGCAGGCTGGTCTGCACCTTCAGGCTGGTCTGCACCTTTGTTGTTAGCTAACCCCAGAATATATGTTTTCTCGCGTCGAGGCCCATATATGAGAGGTAAATTAAAATTTCTATGAAAGAAGTTTAATAGTTTCTGTATTTTGCAAGCCATATACTGAATTTATCCAACTTGTTTCATACATGTAAAATGACTAATCAAATAAGATCCTCTGTTTATCACATGACTATGAGATTTTGATACTTTTCTCATTGGTGACCAGCAAAGACCTGTAGGAGTCTGTACAACTGCTGAATCTTGTCAGAACCATCAATGCTCACATACACCAAAATAAAGGAAATAGGTGAATCAGGTTCACACCAAAAACATTGGTGTAGCTTCCATAACGCAATTACGCACATGGGTAATAAAAATAGTAGCATTCAAGGGAGATCACCTAATGTGGTAAAAGTGATTTTCCATACCCTTAGGAACTGCTCTTAAAGCTGCATAGTCTGTAACTTTTGATCTTTTAATTTTAGAACTATTCAAGAACACAGTAAAAAACTAAAATTCAGTTATACATTTTACCAATTTCGTAAATCTTAACAAATTATCAGTATCAAAACAACAGCATTTAAGCTAAAATTAACTGTCTATAATTGTTGGAGGGACGCAAATAATTACCAACAAGAGAAAAACACACCTGTTTTATAAGATAATTCACTTTTCCGTGCGGTTTTCGGCTATAGTGAAAAGATTTATTGTGAAAACATAACTTATTTCTACTTTTACAAATGATTTAAAAAGAAAATAAAAAATTTCGAAAAATGTTCATAGTTGCAGACTTAGTCTCTTTAATGGTAAGAATTTGCTCCCTCTGAGAGCTAATTCTTTCCTTTAAGAGAAGTTCCTATTTTGAAAAGGGGAGCCATTGAAAAAATCACTGCTTGACCAGGTAGCCTCCCTTTGATGTGTGTGACTTTTTCAGCCTTCTGGCTACGCTCTTGTAAAATAGCCATCTAGCTACTGGATATCCATGTTTTGCATGCTGGAAAAATTTTCATGACTTTTTGTCATCTGCTGAATTTTTTTTCAAAATCAACTTTTTTGAAAAATTCTTTCAGGAATAAGTATCATTTTCTCATTGGCTGGGCCATATATATGTGGTCATATGATAACAAATAATTTGTATTTTGTGATACTTTTCATAAGTACTCTAAATCATTACCCACTTGTGTATAATCATGCATCTTCATGTTTTTTTCCAGTGATAGTGTGCAATGTTTTATGCAAATGTATATAGCTCAAACACCTAGATGACATACTGTTTTTGCCCCATTTACCACACTATGTATTTTGTTTTTTCAAAATCACCTGCAAAATATGTGGCCAAATAGCTCACACTCTGTACGAAAGATTTCATCTGCCATGTTTGCTAATACAGCTGTATGTACATTTTGAAGATCATGCCAGTTACAATTTTTAACCACAGCCAATCAAAACAGGGAACTGAAAACTGAGTAAATCTAATACAAGAATTAATTACCGAACGAAACTTTCCAGTCAATTTAACTATGAAAAATGCCATCAGTTTATTCAACAAGAATAATTGCCATCTTCAAATGGATGGCAATTATAAATGACTAAAGCTGGGTGTGTCATGTATCAGGGTCTACACTGTTTGCTAAGACTATAACGATCTTCGGAGAATGAAATTGATTTTTAGTTTGAAATTATAACCTGTTACCCATCGATATACACAATGAACCATCCCAAGTAAGTAAGAGTGCAATACAATCAAGTACCACACCTGACCCAGTATACCAATGGGAAAGTGACAAACTCACAGTAATGCACCACAAACGAGAACCAAGAGGTCAGCCCTTTCCCAGCAGGTGACCACAAGTCACAAATAAACAGACGCGCACAAAGGCATCTGTAACTCCATGGTTAATTTAAAACCTTTTGCTAATTTCATAGGAATTATTAACGCTTGAATTTACGATTTGTATTGAAATGATTTATTTTTCCATAGGGTCAGTCAGTTTATTTTATTTAAAATCAGCTATCATTCTGCTCATGTTTATCAGAAAAGCTGGGATCCACAGAATTAATGTGCGAGTTGAACCATCCAACAAAATAAAAATGATGTTGCTGCGTAAAAGACGTCAAGATACTCAGGCACAATTAGCAAACGGCAACTTTTTTTTTAATTCAGAGTAACAGTAAATATTTGTGTTTTAATTACATTTAATTTTCCCTTTCACCTTTTTCTGGTGAAGAATTCTGGGAAAAACAGTGTGCGCTTGAGCAGATTTGTCAGAAATAACCTTGGTGTGCTTATATGTGGGGCATGAATATAGTAAAATAAAAATCTGTAAATATGCTCAAGTTATATGTCATATGCTGTCAATCATTTCTCATAATTTTATTTATCATATGACATCGCGTCTGGGAGTGAAATAAAGCCATACAATAATATCGATAAACCACTAGTGGTTTACAGATTTTCGAGAAAAGTTATGATGTGCATAACAACGTTGCGTACATAATGACAAAATTATAACGTTTTTTACCGCAGAAATGAGATTTCAAAGTGATCTTAATGTCATATGATAAATAGAATCTAACATTTGTGCTCTTGTTTATTGAGATTTATTAAACTCGTTGCAAAAAAGAGATAAAATGCTCGGCAAGCCTCGCATCTTATCTCTTTTTCCCAACATGTTAAATAAATTCGATAAAACAAGAGCACTCTATATAGATACCACCTGTAACAACCTAATATTGTATTATGGAAAATAGGTATCATGCATGTTTTTTTCATTTTTTTTTCATGCATTACAGTAACATCACCAGGTACTAAGAAAGCTGTTTGAACATGTCACAACTAGGCAACACCTTCTGAGAGACTCGGCAGGTATTAATGCAATGAAACAAAATGTGTGGTCATAATTACTCCGGTAAACACAGGGCAGTTATTAAAATAGCCATTTCTTTAAAATTACAAGAAAATCTTAAAATATAATTAAAAACTATTAAGATGTTTTTTTCTGATTGAGAACTTGGTGTATAATTTGGTAAATAATTAGGGTATTTTTCATTGGGAATGGAACCTTATAAATGTCCCTAAATTTATAATCTGACAAACAAAATAAAAATGTGCCATATTTAGCCTATATATAAATAAGTTGTGAGGCTGTAAAACTCTTTTCATGAGCATGAATTTCAACTGCACATAAAATCTAAAATGCGGAAAAATAGACTTTTTATTGCTTTCAATCTCTCAGATGTATTTATCATGCTAGTAAATGTTAAAATGTCAACATTTGTTGACATTTTAACATTTATGAACATGATAAATTTTTGTTCAGTTTAGTTGAGCATGAAGTTTCCTGATCAGTGTAACAGGTCCTTCAGGAGCAGGCTGATCAAGGTTAACACAGCTTGCCATTCCACTTGATTAGTACATTTGATATATAATTGTATAACTTTAAATATTGTATTGTGTTAAGCTATTATTGGGACATCTTTTCATATTATATGTCTGTATGTGGTTTGGGTTTTATGTCCCTTTAATAAGACTAATCTACTGATTGTTGGTTTGTTGCTTTATGTCCCAGTAAACAGCTATTGGTCATGACAGGACAGTCAGTTCACCTAACCTCACTTTTTCCTGGGCAAGCTTGAACAAGCAGTTAACCAGTACTTTATGCACATACTTTCGCTTGTAAATGACAACATCCCTACTTGAATAAATCAGCGGAAGGGAGGAGAATGAACATAGAAATCTTTTAATGATCAATCTCTGCGAAAGTATAGGATTGGGTCGGGATTGACCTCGCGATTCCTGGATCTGTAGTCATCACGTTACTGACTGCGCTACACAGCCTGGTCTACTGATTATGGGCCAAGGCAGTCATCTACAACCCAAGATCTAGCGCTAACCAATTGGAAACTCAATGACAAGTATTAGTCATTCAATACATTAGTAGCTAGGGGTTTAAACCTAGTGACTTCTGCAATATTTCACCCTTATAAAACTAACTTTGGCTACTTTGACTCTTTGCCTACTGGGTAATTTTGCCTGCTTTTTTAATTAACTTTTTTGAAAAATTCTTTCAGGATTTATTATACAATCAGTTTCAAACAGTTTGGACCCAGATCAGGACAGTCGATAGCTTATAAGGTTTGTCAAAATCAACTCATTAGTTACTTATAATAGCTTTGGGGAAATGTGAAGTTCATTGCGCAAAGTTCATTACACAAAATTTAGTTTTTGCAATACTGCAAAAGCTAAATTTTGTGCAATGAACTTCACATTTCCCCAAAGCTATTATATCTAGCAACTTGATAAACCTCACTATGATGGGCTAAAATAAAAAAAAGCATAACAAATGTTTTCTTGGGTGAAAATACTGACACAGGTTGCCTGATAACCCCTATCTAGGGTTTCGGTCCACAACAATCAGTACATATGAGCCAGCCCATGAGAAAATGGTACTTATAGCGCATCTGCAAAACAAATTTGAGCCACGACATGTGATTTCCAACAATGTGGCAATTTGACAAGTGTAGACTCAGACGAGCCTGTGCAGCCTCATCTCCAAATGTTGTTCAGTCAGTAGCTAAACACTCATAAAATATGCAAGCAACTAGCAAAGGCTCTGATCAGATTGCGCGTATGCACTGGCTGATCTGAGACTTTGCTGGCTGCATTTTTGGAAATCTCATGCCACGGCTCATTTCAAATTTTATTGATTCTCTCAGGTTGGTTAACTATATTAACCAAATTTTGATGCTGCAAAAAATAAGTGTTTTACAGTGCCATAATCTCAAGTGCTGGCCAAAATTAACTTTTTCAGTCTACCAAGAGTGTTTCATTAGAGATTTTTTCTAATAAAATATAAATTCTTGTGTTTCTGCCACTCCTTTTATCAAGAAATATTACCGTATCTAACCTAGTAACCAGACATTCTCCTATAAGCCCACAAGAGGCTTTTGTTTTGATTTGATTCTTTAAGTCCCATCAACAATCAGTTAAGCAGGGACGGGTCTTCCTGGGTTGAACCAGTACAAAGCTAGGATTGATGTGTCTTGCTCAAGGACACAACGCAGTGACACGGGCGAGGCTCCAACGCACAGCCCCTCGGTTTCGAGTCAAGCACTCTACCACTTCACTCCCACAAGAGGCTTTTGTGTTGTTTATACTATATATATGAACTTTGTTTTCAGTCAACCTGGTAGCATAATTTTTTTTATCAATATGGATCCATTGTGTGGATGCAAACAGTTTGTTTGATTGACTTTAAAAATCATACTTCATCTTCAGAACAAATGGAGGGATTTAACCCATAAAGCGCCACCTATAATTTGCAGCAGACGACATTTTCAAATTTTGCCGCTTTTTAAGGCATGATATTTCATGAGAATTGTCTGCTGGCAGACAATTCTCATGTTATATCATACCTTATTTTTTCTGAAAATTAGGAAAATTGTTGCCAAAGGTGCTGTCTGCTGCAGTCCTGATTGGCGCTTTAACGGTTAGATATAGAATGCTCAATAAAAAAATATATATTATTTTTCAAACAAAACCATATTATGTTGTTGGTTCTCAAAAGAGCCATCTCATTGAGACGGTTCTTTTGAGCACCCAAAACACATGTTAAAACTGATGGGTAAGAAAAGATTGATGAATACTTTCTAAGCAACAATTACAAATCAGTATTTGTAACTTTTCAAAAGAGTTATGGCTCCTGAAATTCTTACTCTAGTAATGGTTTTGAAAACATATGCATGGTCATAAGGTTGGTTGGTAATGTTTTTGAGAATTCCTTCAAAAGTTTAATCAGGTGATCCACGCATTATAATTGATCAGTTTATCAAGTTAAGTCAAGGCTTTATAAAAAATGGCATAGTTTCATCTAAAATTAATGATAAACCGGATGATTTTAATTTTGAAATAGTTAATTTCCCATTTCTTGATGGAGATGTTCCTTGCTCCCCCTCCTATGGTGTATACATTTCCCAACTTATTCGTTTGGGAGGGTATGTTCTTATGTTGCAGGGCCGTTGCCGCGTATTTAAAAGTGATCCGGTGGAGGAAGCCATCGAGTGCCGAAGGCACGAGAGGGGGAGAGCACAAGAGGGGGCTTATTCCCCCTCTCGTCAGGGGGGGTTGGGGGGCCTCCCCCGCGAAAATTTTTGAATTTTGAGCGGTTCTATGTGCGTTTTTAATGTGTTTTAGGCGTTTGGGACCAGATTTTTGTTGTTTTGGTCACAAAGATATTGAGAAACCGAATGCTGGACAAAATTGTTTTCACTCACGTGTTGTTATTTTACTTTTTTTCTTCAGCATGTTTCTTTGACATTTTTTCATCTATGTCCCCGCAGGTTTTAGCAAAGTACTTTTAGCACTGTTCCTTGGTGGTACTTCAAAGAGTCATGTTTTCGAAAAGATATGTACACACTTAGTCTAACACCCGTTAAAGATACAGGCTTCATCTAGGTTTTGGCTTCGGTAGGCATAACATTAGATCTTTGGCTTCATCGTAACAACTGTCGAACCACGACAGCTAAACACTTCTTTGCTCAGGCTTCTCAAAGTGAACGTTGGGGGAACCGAAAAGTTTTGGGCTGAATTGGAACAGGCGGGACTCGTATATCACTAACGGAATGCATTGTAATTACACAGGCTCACAATGCTCATATATGGTCAAAACGTTTGAAACATACTTTGACACATTATAAGAATAAAAAAAACATTATGCCAATTTGAGGGAATGAAACTGGATCATAGAAATTATCTGGACCTCAAGGAGAAGACCTGTCTTCAGGGTTTCCGACCATGCAAGACTCAAACCAACCTACTCAGTTACAGAGATTAGCTAGAATGCTGAAATATTGCGTGTAGCAAGTTTATCAATTATACTTTCCTGGGAGCGAACAATAAAGGCACTGATCAGACTGCGCGGATGTGTAGGCTGGTCCGCGCCTTTGATGTTCGCATGCAGCTACATCAGATTTTCTCTCGACACAGTCCATATATGTATGATAGCGTCCACTAAGATCATCAGATTATGAAATTAATCAGGTATCATTATAATTTTCCAAAGCTTTCACACCTTGGCTAGGTCGATTTATTACTTACACGTGCAATGAGTGTTTTTGATAATTGCATCAATAAATTTTGGAAGATTGAATAACATCATAGTAAAAAGTAAAATGAGCCGAAACCAGAAAAAAAGGACACGGCGGAGAGCATACTTGGCCAAAAAAAGTGGTCCAGCGCTCGCCATCCTGTCGGACCAGCGACAACGGCCTTGTGTTGTTGACTTCAACGATTGAAACCAGTTTTTAACTTCCAATTTATAAAAACAAGGTTATTGATTCCATAAATTTCATAAAGCTTTTTCAAAATTTAATCACAGACACTCAGAGTTGATTGTTAAATACAACTCTTCTGCAACAAGGCATATCGAAAACAGTATTTTATGGTGATTTAGTTTATAAATTCAAAAGAATTGTTGGAAAGCCTAATTTTAGCGATCAATTAAAAAAATAAACATTATAAAGTGGGATACAACATGTATATCATGCGACAGTCTGCATGCCACGGTCTATAGCTATGGGTTTCTCTTTAATTGCACGACGGTGAGTCAGGCCTCATACTCAATGACGGCCCTGACGTAAAGCTTTTAATACGTTGGTAGGTGCTTGATACTTGTCTTTTGCTGGGCCCACCATGCCTCAACTTGAGGTTTTCTTTAGCTCTGACTATCTGTTAGTCATGAGCCTTTTTCTTTGTTTCATCATAGTGTGTTAATTGTTTCTCTGTGATGATGCATTGCATTTATTTAGGATGCCTCCATGCGAGCTTAACAATGTTTGTGTTTTAACAACAACAGAATCTAGAGAACAGATTTTGCGCTAGTAAAATGCATTTAAGCCCCTGTCTGTTCTAAGGTGATGGTTCTGTTGTTTTTGATGCATTGTTTTATGTACCTCACATTGTTTGTGGGAGTTCTGTGTTGGTCTTTGTTTTTGTGTCCTTTCTAGTTTTGCAATCATCTTGATGAGGAAGAGAGAGCTGGTTGCTTTGCTTTGTCTTCCTGATGTCTTGTGACTGTTAGTGTTCTGTGACTCTTCCTCACGGTGCCATGGGTTGGTCTGTGGTGGGTGATCGTGGTATTTCCTGATCATACTCACTTTTATATGATATCCTGCTAATAACACATGAAAGCAATGATCTTCCCAAATTTTTTTCAAAGTTTGAGGCATAAAAGGTCTTTTGCCATCCCCCTATCTAGTGGCCATGTTTTTTTAGCTCATCTGAGCAGAAGGCCCAAGGTGAGCTATAGTGACCTTGGTGAAAGTTTTCAGGACTATAATTATTCCTGAATTCAGGATTTTGAGTCAGCTTCAAAATGCTGAATTAGAAAGATCATAAAAGCTTCCCGATTTATTTACAATGTTAAAGGACAATTGACCATTTAAACTTGAAATTGTGAATATTTAGTGGGCATACTGCAAGTTATAAGACTGGAGTTTCTAAAGTTCATAAACAGGATTTTGGAAATTTTGAACTTTTACACATGTTGTGATCAGTCTTCGTCCATAGTGCGTCTTTCATGCATCATCCATAAAATTTTTCTTTAAACATCTCCTCCTGAATCACTGGTCCAACTTAAAAACAATTTCACATGAATGTTCCCCATAAGGCTCTCTACCAAAATTGCATAAATGGTTCCTGTCCATCTAACATGAGAGCCGCCAGAGCTCTAGATAATAAATATCTTTAAATGACATCTCCTGGACCACTGGTCCTAATTCAAATTAATTTCACAGAAATTTTCCTCATGATGCCCTCTACGAAAATTGCACAAATGATTTTGCTCCGCTGAACAAAAGGGCTGCCAGAGCTCTAGATTAGAAATATCTTAAAATGTCATCTCCTGAACCACAGGTCCAAATTCCGAATAATTTCACAGAAATGTTCCTCATGATGCCATCTACTAAAGTGGCACAAATGGTTCTGCTCCGCTGAAGGGGCCGCCAGAGCTGTAGATAAGAAATATCTTTAAATAACATCACCTGAACCACTGGTCCAAATTCAAATAATAACTAGAATTGTTTTTCTATGAAAAAACAGATGTCCCCCTTTTAGGAATAAAAAAATCACAAAATTTAGTTATGTTACAAGGGGAATAATTTGAAAAATATACATGTAAAAGTTATGGTTCTTGTGTATGACATCTCTGAATAGTCATAAAAATGTACGAAGTTTAGTTGAAATACCTTAAATGGTTATCAAGTTATAGAGCGGGCACGAAATAGCACTGCAAATGATCAAAGGGAAATAACTCCAACGATATCCAAAGCAGAGTTATGCTTCTTGTGTATGACACGTCGTCTGAATGTGCTTTACAAATGTGTGAAGTTTTGTTGAAATACCTCTAACGGTTACCAAGTTATAGAGCGGACACAAAACAGCATTGCAAATGATCGAAGGGAAATAACTCCAAAGATATCCAAAGCAGAGTTATGGTTCATGTGCATGAAACATTGTCTCATAGTGCTCTAGAAGTGTATGAAGTATCAACCAAATAGCTTTAACACAGTTTAACTTACAGAGCAGACAAAAATTGCATTGGGGAATTATTTGAAAAATAAACATGCAAGAGTTATGGTTCTTGTGCATGACACATGGTCTGAATGTCCTTTACAAATGTATGAAGTTTGGTTGAAATAACTCTACAGTTATCAAGTTATAGAGCGGACACGATTGACGGATGCAAGTTCAACAAGAAATGTCACAGTAACATGAAGAATGCCCCCAAAGGAATTGGTCCAGCATAAGACACATTTGAGGAAAGTTATTTGCTCTAGATACTTAAAACCTAGAAATGAGGTCAGAAGTCAAGGTGACCCAAAGTGGTATGCACCACTCCGCCATCCCAAGAGGAATCCCGAAAATGGGACCAGACACTCCTCCATCCTAAGATGCATTCACACACCAAATTTGGGATTCCTACCTCAAATAATAAGAGATATGCTCTAGACATGATTATTCTAAAAACTAGTTCATAGGTCAAGGTCACAGTGACCCATTAATAGTACATAACACTCCACCATCCAAAGCTGCATCCACACACCAAATTTGGGATTCATACAAAGATTTGTTCAGGACAAATATCAGAAAACTAGGTCAAGGTCACAATGACCCGTATATTGTTCATGACACTCCATCATGCCAAGATGCATCCACACACCAAATCTGGAATTCCTATCTCAAATAATACAAGAGATATGTTCAGGATATGATTATTCTAAAAACAAGGTCAGGTCAAGGTCACAGTGACCCAAAGATGGTACACGACACTTCATCAGTCAAAGATGCATGCTCACACAAAATTTGGGATTCCTACCTCAAATAATATAAGAGATATTCTCCGGACACGTATATTCTAAAAACTAGGTTAGAGGTCACACTGACCCAATAATGTTACCAACACTTTGTCATCCCAAGATGCACCCACACACCAAATTTGGGATTCCTATCTCAAGTAATACAAGAGATATGCTCAGGACATGATTAATCTAAATAAACTAGGTCAGAGGTCAAGGTCACAGTGACCTGAGACTGTTACACAACACTCTGCCATCCCAAGGTGCATCCACAAATCAAATTTGGGATTCCTATCTCAAAGAATACAGGAGATAGGATATATGAGATAGGTCAATGGTCAAGGTTACAGTGACCCGAAAATTGTATGTGACACTCAGCCATCCCAAGATACATTCATACTATGCACCAGACTCATTGCTGATTCTAGAAACTAGGTCAGAGGTCAAGATCACAGTGACCCAAGGATGGTATGCGACACTTGTCATCCCAAAATGCATGCACTCACCAAATTTGGGATTCCTACCTCAAATAATATGAGAGATATTCTCCAGACACAAATATTCTAAAAACTAGGTCAGAGGTCAAGGTCACAGTGACCCAAAAATGGTATGTGACACTACGCCATCCTAAGATGCAATTTGCATTCACACACTAAACTTGGGATTCCTACCTCAAAGAATATAGGAGATATGCACCCGATACGAAGCGGATCGGATGGACGGACATTGTGATTACTGTATGCCTGGGGGCAAACTTTGGGGGCATAAAAACAATGGGGGCATAAAAACAATATGTCTCCCGACCCTTCCAGGGGGGAGATATAGTTTCACAAAATTGTTCCACATGAAGCCTTCCACCAAAATTGCACAAATGGTTTTGCTCTGTCAAATAAAAGGGCCACAAGAGCTCTAGATAAGAAAGACCTTGAACAAATCCTCCTGAACCACTGGTCAAAATTCAAAATAACTTCACAGAAATGTCACGTAATGCCCTCTAGCATAATTGCACTTGGTTTTGCTGTGCCAAACAAAGCTGCCAGAGCTCTAGATAGGAAATATCTTTAAATGACATCTCCTCCTGAACCACTGGTCCACATTCAAAATAATTCCATAGATAAATATTCCTCACAATGCCCTCTACCAAAATTGCACAAATGATACTGATCCGCTGAACAAACGGGCTGCTAGAGCTCTGGATATTAAATAACAGCATCTCGTCCTGAACCACTATAATTGCACAGAAATGTTCCCCTTCTACCAAAATCGGGCAAATGGTTCCACTGTGCAGAACAAAATGGCCGCCAGAACTCTACATAAGAAATGTCTTTAAATGACATCTGAACCAAAGATCCAAAATTCAAAATAATTCCACAGGAATGTCCCTCATGCTGCCCTCTACCATGACTGCTCAGACCGTTCATATAGGATGAACAAAATGGCCAGCAGAGCTAAAAATAGAAATATCCTTAATGAAATCACAGGCAAAAACATGCCAGGATTCAGTTGAGTGATCCAGGGCCCATTTCTTTTGACTCGGACCCAATAAACACAGACTGGTCACTTACATACAGGTAAATGTATATATTGGAACTCAGCGGTGGATGGGCTTTCAAAACTGACATATATTGAAGATTAATTTCTCGGCTATTTCTCTGCATATCTTTTAATTTTCTTCAAAACACAATGGTTCAATATAATATCTTTAAGACTCCATTGTTATATTTATTGGAAGTTTATCTGTCTTTATGAACATCAGCAAGAAACCTAGGCACACTTTTAAGCTATGTTCGGCACTTTTAGCCGAAAATCGTCAGAAATCAACATAAAAAGATGAGAAAACTTCAATTATTTTTTACTGTAACTTGTAATATTTCAGCTTTGAATACCGGGAGTAACCTCTTATAATCTCGTGTATGTTCAGAATCAATTTTATTAGCTGTAGTAATTTGAAATAGCACTAAAATAAAGCCTCCACAACATAAACTTTGTATTTCCGTTAGTGACCAGTCCATTTATATTGGGTCCGAGGTTTTCTGGAGACATTCTTGTGAAGAAAGTTGGTGAAGAAACCCAATGTTGGACACCAATTGCTCATACTCGAAAGTTTGTTTGTTTGTTTGATTTGATTCTTTACGTCCCATCAACAATCTTTCAGTTAAACAGGGACGGGTCTTCCTGGGTTGAACCAGTACTAAGCTAGGATAAATGTATCTTGCTCAAGGACCACAAAACACAGTGACGCTCGAACCCAAGGCCCCTCGGTCTCGAGTCAAGCACTCTACCACTGAGCCACTGTGTCTCTCATGCTCGAAAGGGAGTTAATAAAAGAAGAACACTAAGTCTTGCATTACTTAAGCATTTTTTTTTTATTTCAAATATTTTATATAACAAAAGTAGTTCTTAACTAGTCTTATAATACAGATAAATGTGTATTTGCTCTGCCTATATCGAGTAATTTTGCATGCTTTTTTGTCATCTGATTTTTTTTCAAATCAACTTTTTTGAAAGAGTTTTTCCGGAATACCATCAGAGTTTCAAGCAGTTTGGACCCAGATCAGGCCCGACATTTTGTCGGGCTTGGTCTTGGTCCAACTGTTTGCAAAGGCTATCAGCAGACGAGTAGGCAAAGTATAAAGGGTTGCATACATATTTGGTTAACGTTTTAAGCAAAGCTGCTTAAAACAAGGTAGGGTTCGGGTTTTAGTTTTGATACAGTTTATGGGAAAATTAAGGGCTCTTATAAGTTTTTATACACTTCACAGAAAAAAGAACACCTCTTTCTTAAAAGAGATGAAATTTATTCTCTATTTTGGAAATCATATCCAATGATTCACAAACCAATTCCCAGTCCATTTATGCTGACTTTTTTCAAACTTCACTTTTCCAAAAACTTCAGGAATACTATCAGATTGGCAAATGGTTTGGATCCAGATGAGGACTGATGTTCCATTGGTCCTGATATGGATCGCAACTGTTTGCGAAGGTTAACAGCAGATGACAAAAGATTGGCACCGGTATGCACCAAAATCATCTTGTGTGCTGTGCATCAAAACAAAAAACACATAATTGCAACCCTGATGCTATATATTCCCTTACTTCTCATAACAAGGCAGTGAAGATCCTAAAGAAAAACTGCTTTAAACAGGATTTCATCTGGTTTAGGGGTTTCCAGTATACAAAGGTTTAAAAATAAATGCATATTATGAACCCTTATCATGCTGGATATTTAATGTACATATGAACCTCCCTAATTTCATCCCCAATAAAATTGCTGGAATTCAGCTATGTGTATGATGTATATTCTCAAGGAGGGTAGAAAACTGTGGATCCTGATCAGCTGGTGTTTTAGAAGCCAGCTGATCTGGATCTACACTGTTTTCAAAACAGGATATATCCAGGTTAAGAATGGCAAAACAAGCCCTGAAGATGATCATACTTATCCCATATTTGTTTGTTTCGATGCTTCACGCCCCATTCAACAAATTTTCAGGCATGTCAGGATGCTGGATTGAGCCAGTAGTAAACAGTGGATAAAGTGTCTTGCTCCAAGAAACAACAGGGGGACTGCACTGGAGTTGAGTCTCAAACTAGCAACCCTTTGATCCCCAGCCTAACACTCTACCAACTGGGCTACTGTGCTCTGCTTTATCCCATATATGGGCCTCCATACGAGAAAACCTGACTTTGTTGCATGCGAACAACAAAAACCCAGACCAGCCTACATATCTGCACAGTCTGATCAGGGCTTTATTTTTTGCATATTGTAAAGTATGCTTCATGCAAAATTTCAATATGCTTGCTAATCTCTATCGCTGAGCAGATTGGTTTGAGTCTTACTATTTAAAAAAATGAAGACTCGTTTTCTGGAGGCAAGGCTCATTATGTAGTAACCTTTTTAAATGTGCATGAGCAGCTATTCAATGAGCTAGCCTCAATCTACCCCCATTCTCCAGATAGGCAAACAGTGAAGGGCCAGTAGGATAAGACACCTCCAATGTGCATGTCAGTCTGAGCCTTTGCTGGTTGCATATGCAATGAATACAGTAGAATACAATACATATGAGCCACGATCTGAGAAAACCAGCCTTAATGAAGAAGTCGTCAAAATTTAGTTAAATACACACACTTAATCTACGAAGTGTTAAGAAGTTATCCTGCAATTTTTATGAAGTTATCTCCATTATTCATGGAAATGTGGTCTTTTGAAACTATACACTGTCTAAACTTTAATGTGCAACGTCGGAAACGTCATGACGTTACTAAAGACGTCAAAGTTAACTTCCTGATTTGTGGGCTAGTCAGGTGCATGAAAAGCATGCTAGTTCTTTCTAACATACTTTTTTATTATCCTTAGCATGTGTGCAGAAAAGTTGACACAGATTCATTTTTGACTAAAGTTTGTATGATCTGAAAACAACTGACCATACTTTAAAAATTCTGACAGTTGCTAAGGTAAAGTTGTTGCCATGGAAACATATGGCATGATACCGTAGAAGTTTAATCAGAAATAATTGCCAGTTGTATTCTACTATTCACCTGAATAGGGTTTAAGGCAATATAGAAACATGACAAATTTCTTCATTTTTGGTGTTTTTCAAATGATTTTTACATAAAAAGTCCTAAATGTCATTAATGCAGGTTTTCACAGATCGCGGCTCATATAAACACAGTTGACTATCATTAACATAAGCTCCCTGAGAAAAGAGTTTATTTTCTGCTTGAGTTATTGGAAGTTTCAGTTACAAGGAGTTGGTCTATAGATAATATACATAGGTGAAGATTTACAAAACCTTAAGAGCATAAAATTGTGATTATTTTCTTATCCATCACAAAACATTTGCTTTGGGTGCCCAAAAGAATCTCTCTTCTGAGTACCATCAACAAATGTTTTGATTGAGATGTAAGAAAATTAATTTTTTAATTATACACTCTTTCACCTTTTTTTGTATCAATGAAATTTCCTATATAAGTGAGGATGGTTCTTTTTATATAATGAGGGGACACAGGTTATAAAAATTTCTAAAAAAAATTGTTCTCTAACGATCAATTTAGGCTTAGCAACTAGTGTAGACCCTGATGAAATGCCGCATTTTGCGGCATTTCATCTAGGTCTACAATGCTTGCCAAAGACCCCGTTTAGGGGTTGGTTAAAGACCAGATATATTTACAAAAGTAGATTATTTTTAGAAGATACGATACATCACTTGAGCACATACACTGGAACCTTGTAACAACAACTTATGAGTTACAAAAAGGTGTTTTAGTTTCTGTTTTTTTCTGCCGGTGTCTCTTGGCTATCGTTTTTGCCGTTCATTTTGGTTGATTGTCTGTTTAACACTTGCCTGATTGTACCTAGAGCTAGTCAATCATTTAATAAGCTGTCATGTCTGATTGTTTATAATATTTTCTATATTGCCATAACATGAAGTGCAGAGGGTTGATAAAACACACATGGTACATGCCATAACGACTGTGTTCATCAACATTTTCAAACATCTTCTCTGAGCCAGTTGAAAATACCCATTCATATAGGTGTTTTATGATGTCAACAAGTGAAGGAAAACCCATTTTCAAAAAATCAGGTCTTAGATTCACATGCTGTTTGAACATGGATTTGAACTTGCAAACACTTAAAATGAGTCCTGTGAGTTATTTGCATAACATTACATATGGAAAGAGATGTGGACCAGACTTATCATTTTGCTGATGTTTTTTTCCACGAACGTTGCCTATCGCAATGATGTTATAACGATGTTGTGATGTTCGAAAGTTTGCAGCTGACGCCCTTTTGTTTAGATAAATTTTCAGTTATGTCGGGACAGGTCTTCCTGGGTTGAACCAGTACTCAGCAAGGATTAATGTACAGTGAAAACTCTTTATACTGATACTCTCTATAACAGCAAAACTCTGGGTTGACTGCGTGTACCTTGCTAAACGACATGAGGCAGTTACGCTGGTGAGGCTTAAACCCCCCACCCCTCGATCTCGAGACAAGCACTCTACCACTGAACTCCCTGAATTTGTTTTGAAAATACTTAAGGCTGTTTAGTCAGTTTTGAGATGCACAGATGTCAGTGTCGGTTTTGTCCTTGAGCAAGACACTTTATCCATAGTTTAATTTACAAGAAATTAATGATTGGATTTTGCTAAATATGAAAATGAAAACCTGGAGCAATATAGCTATCGTTACAGTCTCCATATTTGTGGGATAACCGAGAATACATAGGGAAGCAATTGGCTAATTACCTCAATGTTGACTCTTGCGACATTAAAACTGACCATTCCCACAGTGCACAGACCTAATGATGGAAAAGTTAAAGGTAATTGTGAAATTCTTGTGAAATTCAACAGGTACAACACAAGCAACTAACTATACCAGGTACAGAAGCAACTGCCAGACAAACCTTCCATTAGGTCAGGACGAATTGCCAATATTTTTAGCTCACCTGAGCCGAAGGCTCCGAGGTGAGCTATTAGTATACCAGTGACTCCGGCGTCCGTCGTCCGTCCGTCAACATTTTCAAACATCTTTTCCTCTGAAACCACTTGGCCAATTAAACTCAAATTTCATATGGAGACTCCTTAGGATGGTGGAACGAAAGTTTGTTCAAATGTTCCTGGTCACATGACCAAGATGGCCGCCATGCCCATATATGGTAAAAAGCCTTTAAAAATCTTCTTCTCCAGAATCAGAAGGTCGATTACCTTGGGACTTGGTATGTAGCGTCAGGGATGTAGGGCCTACCAAGTTTGTTCAAATGATGATCCTAGGTTGACCTTGACCTACTTAACGTCAAGGTCAAATTTGCTTCCTAGTGCATTTAAATGGGAATTTTTTTAAAAAGTTGATTTTTTTAATAATGTTAAAGCCAAAGTGATTATTCTTACTCGATATGTTGAAACTAATGAGGCAATGGCTATAAATAAGTTTCAAAGGTCAAGGTTGACCTTTGCCCTTTCAGCCAAAGTTGCTCATATTGTGGTCCCATCAATATATAAAAACAGTTTTCTCACAAACCATTGGCCCAATTGAGCTCAAATTTCATGTGAAGACTCCTTATGATAAGTCAACCAAATTTTATACAAAATATGTTGGTCACATGACAAAGATGGCCACCACGCCCATATATGGTAAAAACCTCTTAAAAATCTTCTTTTCCAGAACCAGAAGGCCATTGACCTTGAGACTTGGTATGTAGTATTGGGGATGTGGGGCCTACCAAGTTTGTTCAAATGATGATCCTAGGGTGACCTTGACCTACTTAACGTCAAGGTCAAGTTTGCTTCCTAATGCATTTGAATGGGAAATTTTTTGAAAAGTTGATTTTTTGAATACTGTGGAAGCCAAAGTCATTATTCTCACTTGATATGTTCAATCTAGTGTCTATAAATAAGTTTCAAAGGTCAAGGTTGATCTTTGACCTTTCAGCCAAGGTCGCTTATATTGGAGTCCCATCAACATATTAAAACATAGTTTTCTCAGACAATTCTCGGCCAATTGAAACCAAATTTCATATGACAACTCCTTATGATTGGTTAGCCAAAACTTATACAAATTGTTATGGTCACATGACTAACATGGCCACCATGCCCATATATGGTAAAAACTCTTTAAATCTCTTCTTCTCTGGAACCAAAAGGCCATTGGCTTTGGGACTTGGTATGTAGGATCGGGATGTGGGCATTACCAGGTTAGCACAAATGATGAATCTAGGTTGACCTTGACCTACTTTATGGCAAGGTCAAATTTGATTCCTAATGCAGTTATATGGAGAAAATCTTAAAATGTTCATTTTCTTTAACTGAGCCGAATTCATAGTAGTTAAACCTATTGAGACAATGGTCTGACCTGTGACCTTTTATCCAAGGCCACTCATTTGGACTGCCACATACCTATCTAAACATCTTTTTCTCAGAAATCACTGGGCTGTTTGATGGATTATTAATTAGATTGTTGAGGTAACTTGACCAAAATGTATATGGTAAAAACAAAATTTGTTCCATTATTTAAAACTGTAGTTGACCTTGACCTATTTTAACATTATTAAGGAGATCAGGTGAGCGCCTCAGGACCTTCAGGTCCTCTAGTTACAAATGTGAAACCAGTTTGGTTTATGCTAAAAAAGCAAAAACTTAGAGATGAAATAAAACCATAAGTATTCTTTTGAAAATTAGTTTCATTAAGAAAATCTGTGAAAGATCTATCACTGCCCTAGCTAATCTGTGTAAATATATCTATGTTTCAAATATTTCAACAAAAAATGACTATCACAGCACGCTGCCAACAGTCCATGACACCTTTGATTAGATGCTTTATACATCTCATTCATAGTCCTAGACAGAGTAAACATAATGTTGTTACAGAGAACTAGTAGTCATCACACAACTGTATACAGCATGAAACAGGGATATGGTCGAACCATTCTATCACCAGGTTGGTTTTGCAAATTTTAGAAAACCAAGAAGTGATCAATTTCGCACATAGTTATATCGGGAGTTACATGTACACCATGCTTTCTACGACTGTTATCAGCAAAGTTCTATTTGTACCTTGATGCCAAAAGTACCAGTTGTAAACTGTCAGAGAATATTAAAGATAGTCCATGCTGTCAACAATACCAGTTCTACTTAATATAACAAATTAAGCAGAAAATTCACATTTCTTCCAATTTATTTCAAAAATTGAGTTTAAGTTAGGAGGAAATTACTGCTGTCCTAAATCTTCATTGAAACTTAATACTGCATCACTTACTTTTTGAACTGCTACAATACAACTCTAAAAGAACAGTAACTGTTGATTACAAGGAAACTGTTCCTGTCAATTCTGAATATTTGAAGGGCCTTACATGAACATTTGTAAAAGATACAAATGTGGAGGTAGCGCAATGGCTCAGTGGTAGAGACTGCTTTACTCTAGATGAGAGATCGCGTGTTCGGGCCTCACCGGCGTCACTGCATTGTGTCTTTGAGCAAGACACATTAATCCTCGCTTAATACTGGATCAACCCAGGAAGACCCATCCCTACATAACTGAAAGATTGTTGATTGGATGTAAAGAATCAAATCAAATATACAAAAGTGGAGAATTATGCATTCAATATCAATGTATTTTTTGTTAAATAAAGTACAGGCATCAAGTCATGTGCCCAATAAATCATGTGTACATTAACAATTGTTACCACTTGTCAGAAGATTTTTAAAATGTTTGCAAATGTCATCCTAGAGAAGTCTTCTAGGAAACAAACTAGAGGACCTGACGGTCCTGAAGCGCTCACCTGATCTCCTTAATAATGTTAAAATAGGTCAAGATCAACTATGGCTTATAATGAAACATATTTTGTTTTATGGGGGTTGCGGCCATTTTGGTTAAGTGACCTAAAACAATCTAATGAATACTCCATCAAAGAGGGTCTGGATGGGGGGGTCTGGTATTCACTATTCATTAAAATTTTAGCCAATTATTCATCTCATTAAAATTTTGGGTTATTCATTAAAATTAGACCAATTATTCATTATAAGTCAAAAAGGTGGCAAAGAAACCTGATTATTCACTATTCATTAATTTTTTCTTCAATTCAATAAATATATAGGATTATTCAATAATTTTTAGGCCCTCATTATTCACTATTCATTATTTTTTTGGCTCATTATACACTATTCATTATAAAAAAGGGCCATTATTCACTAATCATTATACCCCATCCAGACCCTTATCAAACAGCCCAGTGATGATGTTTAGATAGGTATGTGGCTGTCCAAATGAGTGGCCTTGGATAAAAGGTCATAAGTCAGCTTGGCATTTGGTACTTATATAAAACCGTTGTCTCATTAGGTTAAACATTTCTTGCAAGTATTATGATTGCGGCTTTTAAACAGTCATAGAAAAATGAACATTTCAAGATTTTCCCATATCAATGCATTAGGAATCAAGTTTGACCTTGCCATAAAGTAGGTCAAGGTCAACCTAGATTCATCATTTGTGCAAATCTGGTAGGGCCCACATCCCTAATGTTACATACCAAGTTCAAAGGCCATTCGCCTTTTGGTTCCAGAGAAGAAGATATTTAAAGGGTTTTTACAATATATGGATGTGGTGGCCATCTTGGTCATGTGACCAGTACAATTGGGACAAATTTTGGCTAACCTATCATAAGGAGTCTCCATATGAAATTTGAGTTCAATTTGCCTAGTGGTTTCTGAGGAAACTACGTTTTAATGTAGTGATGGGACTTGAATATGAGCGACCTTGACTGAAAAGTTAAAGGTCAACCTTGACCTTTGAAACTTATTTAAAGCCATTGTCTCATTAGGTTTATCATATCAAGTGAGAATAATGACTTTGGCTTCAACAGTATTCAAAAAATCAACTTTTCAAAAAAATTCCCATTTAAATGCATTAGGAAGCAAATTTGACCTTGACTTTAAGTAGGTCAAGGTCAACCTAGGATCATCATTTGAACAAACTTGGTAGGCCCCACTACCCTAATGCTACATACCAAGTCCCAAGGTCATCGGCCTTCTGGTTCTGGAGAAGAAGATTCTCAAAGGGTTTTTACCATATATGGGTGTGGCGGTCATCTTGGTCATGTGACCAAAGTATTTTGCATAAATTGTAGCTAACTTATCATAAAAAGTCTTCACATGAAATTTGAGTTCAATTAGACTGATGGTTTGTGAGAAAACTATGTTTTAATATATTGATGGGACTCCAATATGAGCGACCTAAGCTGAAAGGTCAAAGGTCAACCTTGACCTTTGGAACTTATTTATAGCCATTGTCTCATTAGTTTAAACATATCAAGTGAGAATAATGACTAAGGCTTCCACAGTTTTCCAAAAAATCAACTTTTCAGAATTTTTCCCATTTAAATGCATTAGGAAGCAAATTTGACCTTGACGTTAAGTAGGTCAAGGTCAACCTAGGATCATCATTTGGACAAATTTGGTAGGCCCCACTACCCCAATGCTACATACCAAGTCCCAAGGTCATCGGCCTTCTGGTTCTGGAGAAGAAGATTTTTAAAGGGTTTTTACCATATATGGGCGTGGCGGCCATCTTGGTCGTGTGACCAGAACCATTTGAACAAACTTTCGTTCCCGCGTCCCAAGGAGTCTCCATATGTAATTTGAATTTAATTGGCCCAGTGGTTTCAGAGGAGAAGATGTTTGAAATTGTGGACGGACGGACGACAGACGACGGACGGACGCCGGAGTGACTGGTATACTATTAGCTCACCCATGAGCCTTCGGCTCAGGTGAGCTAAAAAGCCAAAAAGAAAAAGAAATCATCCAAGAAGCAGAACTAACAAACTAGAGGACCTAAAGGTCCTAAGGTGCTCACCTGATCTCATTATTAATGTTAAAATAGGTCAAGGTCAGCTACAGCTTAAAATGGAACAAATTTTGCATGACCATATATGGGGGTTGCAGCCATTTTGGCGAATAATCCATCAAACAGCCCAGTGATTTCTGAGAGAAAGATGTTAAAACAGGTGTGTGGTGGTCCAAATGAGTGGCCGTGGATAGTAACAGGTCAGCTTGACATTTGGTACTTAATATAAAACCATTGTCTCATTAGGTTTAAGTATTATGAATTAGACTTAGACAGTTATAGAAAAATGAACATTTTAAGATTTTCTCCATATTAATGCATACGGAATCAAATTTGACCTAGCCATAAAGTAGGTCAAGGTCAACCTAGATTCATCATTTGTGCAAACCTGATAGGGCCCACATCCCAAATGCTACATACCAAGTCCTAAAGCCAATGGCCTTTTGGTTCCAAAGAAGAAGATATTTAAAGAGTTTTTACCGTATATCGGCGTGGTGGCCATCTTAGTCATGTGACCATAAAAATTTGTATAGATTTTGGCTAACCAATCATTAGGAGTTATTATATGAAATTTGATTTCAATTCATTGATCTTACGTGACGTCATAACATCCGGTCACCTTTGACCCTCCGCCATCTTAAAGGTCAAGCAATTCACAGCTGATTTAGATCAATAATGTTGTGAAGTGATGTAATATGACATTCTTTTGACAAATAAGCTGATTTTATGATAAAAATCACACTATTTGGACAATGGTGAATGTTTGCAGTGTTGTAGGGTGTCATAATCGATCAAACATAGATGGAAAGTCGTAATTTACCATACCAGGAGTTCTGTCAAACCAGGGAGATCGTACAAAAACCCTCTCCTCTGATCGGCGATTGTTGTGGTTAGCTGGATTGAACTGGGCTAATTTTGAACCTTCCAAGCATACAAAGATATGTTCCGATCATTTTCTCTCATGTAAGATTTAACTGCTTATTAATCTGTATTTTTTCACATTGTTTGAAGGGACTACAGCTCCCTGCCATTACCCCCACACACACTTCTCCTCACAGGCTGCTATAACGTTGTACTGCCATGTTTGCATACATGCGCGGATCCAGAGGGGTAATAGGGGGTCCGGACCCCTATCCCTGCGGAAAATCACAAGTTATATGGGTTTCTATAGATAGAAATTAGCATATGGACCCCCCCCCCCTTGAAAATGTTTGACCCCCACTGAAACCTTGGGACAATCATTGTTTTCTTTGAAATAACCATTGAACACCCAAATAAGTTGAATACTAAAAGCAATATGTTGTCAGAGCTGTTTTCTGGCAGTCGGGCCTGGACCCCACCCCTGGCAAAAATTCCTGGATCCACACATGGCCTATGTACTATCTAACTCCTGGCTTTTCCCCGACACAATGGGGACACGGCAAAAGTATCATAAAGCACGTAAATTTGCCCCGCTATGAATCCCCAGCCTGCTCAGGAGTTGGGGGGTGGATGGTTACAGATGACTGTTGAATTAGTCATTTATAATCACTGCCCCCTGCCCTGGGGAGCAGCAGAGACTTTGACTTTTGTCTGCAGTTCAACTCTCACATTTTGGGGACAGCCAGCTGGTAAAACATGCTAGTTCTCTCCCACAGTTTATTATTACATTGCAATTTGTTTGCCTCTATAGGCCTTTCAAATCCCTGACATTACCCCAGCACTATGGGGACAGTGCAAGTGAAAACACAACATACTTGCCTGGCACTCCTCCAACCTGCTCAGGGGCTGGGGGCTGTGGTTACAAATGACAGGTGCATTATGTGACCACTGCGCCCCACACCCAGACACGAGCCTTGAGGACTTTGACTTTTGTGTGGAGTTGTGTTGGCGTTGGGTTTATTTCTTAAAAATGTAAGAATATTGTCGTAGCTTTTTTATGTAGTTCAATTTGTTGCAATTGGGCCTGGACCCCACTACTGGATCTGAGCATGAACATGTACTCTGGCTTATGTTTAATCTTAAATTACAATTGCGTCTACTGATAACCTTTGCAAACACTTTGGACCAAGATCAGGCCTGACAAGATGTTGAGCTTGATCTGGATTCTAACTGTTTGACACTCTGATAATAAGAATGAATTTGAATAAAATCAGCTGAAGCCCAAATACATGTATAATTACCCTAGGCCAAATAAAAATAGGCCATAAAAATAAGTGTGTTTCTGAAATTTTTAGGTACCGTAGGATGGGCACACATTGTTCAAAATTATTTTTTTTTTGTTCTGGAAAAATACAATTTTATGCATATTGAACTGCAATTTTGCTTTTCAAAATGCATAAAATTATATTTTGTTCAGTAAACTTGAAAAAAATATGGTTGCATCAGTTACTGAAGGTAGGGTCAGGTAACAGGGGTTTTTTTTGGCAAAGAGCTATTTTACAGCAAGTAATGTTCACTTTTCTAACAACTTCTAGCTATACACATTTCGTAATTGTTTCAGGAAAACCTGCAGCTCTCTTTGACCAGACAAATCCAGACTGGGCTCCGTCAGTTAACTTGGGATACCAGAATACTCCACAGAGTAGTAGACGCTATGAAAGAGCTACAGAGAGGAAAGTGAAAAAGAAACGACTGGATGTTGCGGAATCATTAATTCAGCTTTCAAACTACACTGAGACCTCAAGAGATGAACAAGTAGATATTATGGAAAGTGTTACACCTGCTACGTGCAGATTTGAACTCAAGGGCAACCTATCTATAGAGACATGTGATGGTAGGAAACAGACTGCTTCTGCTGATGACAATGGCTGTCCAAGCACTATTAATAAACTTACCATGGAGGAACTGAACAGACTAACAGTTGAAAATTTAGAACTGAAAGCTGAGTTAAAGTCTAATGAAATTAGTCCTGAGAACTTCGACTGAAATGATGAGAGAGTGCGTTATTTTACTGGATTGCCATCCTATTTAACTCTCGTGGTTCTTTTCAACTTTCTTAAGTCATTCATTCCACGGACAACCAAAAACGCTTTGTCAGATTTTCGGATGCTTGTTTTGGTTTTGATGAGACTGAGACTCAATGTACCTGTTCAGGATCTGGCATACAGTTTTGGTGTTTCTAAATCAACTGTGTCACGGTCATTTTTATCAATGATCCATGTAATGTATATTAGAATGAAGAGTTTAATTATTTGGCCAGATAGAGAAGAACTGCGTCTAACTATGCCAATGGAATTTAGAAAACATTTTGAATTGAAGGTTGCTACCATAATAGATTGCTTCGAAGTTTTCATAGAAAGACCCTCCAATCTCTTGACACAAGCCAGTACCTGGTCATCGTATAAACATCACAACACAGTGAAGTTTTTAATTGGAATTACACCTCAGCGGACAGTTTCATTTCTTTCTGAGGCATGGGGTGGAAGAGCTAGTGATAAATACATAACCGAAAATAGTGGATTTCTGAATAAATTGTTACCAGGTGATGTTGTTCTAGCTGACCGTGGTTTTAATATTGAAGAAAGCGTTGGACTTATGTGTGCAGAATTAAAAATTCCTGCTTTCGCTTAAGGGCAATCTCAGATATCCCCAATGGAAGTTGAAATGACAAGGAAAATTGCACATGTCCGTATTCATGTAGAAAGAGTGATAGGTCAAGTAAGGAACAAATATACAATATTGCAAGGTCCTTTGCCATTGGATTTTTTATGTTCTGAGGGAACAGACACTCCAGTTGTGGACAAAATTGCTACTGTTTGTTGTGCCCTGGTTAATATGTGTGACTCAGTCGTGCCATTCGACTGAAACATGGTACAATGTATTGGACGCTTAGCATGGAATGCAGCACAACAGTTCTTTTTTGATGGTCTTTTCTTGAGCAATTTAGTAAATTGTCTGAATTATGGGTGATACATGAAAGACTGAAAAGTCAGTTTTCCTGGAATCACTCACATTTCATGAATAAGTCAGATATATGCTTTCAGCTACACCAATGTAAGCTACATGTACCCGCTTACATTCAACAAAAACTATTAGAATTGACATCAAACAGGAAGATATGCTGCACCCCAGTTTGCATCAGACAATTATATAATAGTGATTTTATTAAGCCAATCTTTGATAGGCATGTCCAAAATTGGCTATGGTAGAAGCCGCTTAGTGTTTATTAAAATGGTTCAGAACATAGATAGAGTGCAATCTCCCTTCTTTCCACCAGATCTGTAATCCCACAATCGCGTGGCCTTTGCGGACATTTACGGTCTTCCGAGGACAATCATCCCACCTGCTTGAATTATTCTAATTGTTTCAGGGAAACTTGTGAGATTCACATTTCCTGGACTTCAGAGACTTGGCTGAAATTTGAGAGACATCACTCTTATCAAACAACAATGGGGAAGAAGGAATCTTTGACTAGAAAGCAATCCCCTTTCGAAAAGAGGCCCGTTAAGACACCAGAATTCGTGGAGAATGACTCTGATGATTCGGTAGTTCAGGAAGTGATTGACTCTTTAGAGTCCAGCCTGAACTACCAAAAGGTTGCCTCGGGCTCTTCTGAAGTGTTGTGAGTTAAATCTGGTCTCCCAGTCGAGTCTAGGTCTCAACCAGGGTCGACCAGTCTGACAAATCGTCAAGAGGACAATGAGTCCGTCATTGGTCCGGGTCCATCTCAGATCCAGACAGACAAACTCTTTTGAACACCAAACATGATGTTCATTGTTTAGAGTCCTCAGCTGGGCATCGAGCTAAATGATGTGCGGCAGGTAAGTATGATGGAAAGTTTAACTTTTCAAATCAAGGTACCCTCTGGAACACCGGACAGGTTCGGGAACCGGACTAAAGGGCACTTGGTTAGGTCACCAAAGGTCTCTGACGAGGAGCATAGGGTCTCGGGACATAAGACCTTCCTCTCCTGACACGAGATCTCAATCTCAACCAGACAGGGGAATTCAATCGAAGCAAGTGTATGTCCCAGACAATGCTGTGACAAACACTTTACCCTTAAAGCGCCACCTATAATTTGCAGCAGACAACAATTAAAAATTTTGCCGCTTTTTCAAAAATAACAAATAAGGCATGATATTTCATGAGAATCGTCTGCATGTAATATCATACCTTATTTTTGTCGAAAATTGGGAAAGATGTCTCAAAATTTGCCGTCTGCTGCAGTTGTGATTGGCGCTTTAAGGGTTAACAAATTTCTGAAGCCAATCTAACGGGATCTCTCCCCCTGACAGTTTCGACGGATGAAATTGTATCAGGACACGGCAGTTTCTGATTATAGAAACTTAACTTGTCTTAACCGGACACCGGCAATCAAATGCTCCAAATCGATTTGTTTCTTTCAGACATGCTTCTCCTGGAAATTTATCACTTGCCTCCAGAATAAGGAGTCGTCAGGTAAAAGAGTCTTCTTATATCTCAAACAGGTCAATAATAAGAGCTTGATCCTCTTCCCATCGCATATCTAACAGGAGAAACAGACCTTGTTCTCTTTCTAATCAGCAATCAAGAAAGAGAAACAGATCACTCAAGAAGAAAAAGAAACATAGGCACACATGGTCATCTTCTTCTTCTGACTTGTCTTCTTCTCCCTCTTCGAGGGATAGGTCTAGACGAAAGCATAAAGAGGAAACACCGTTGGTCAAGATTAAAATCTAATAGGAATGGTAGGAATAATGATGTTAATACTTGTGGTGTATATTAATATGTAATAATAGGTGTTAACCCTTTTATCCACACAAGCGCCTTTGGACGCCTTTGAAATGTAAGATTTTTCAAAATATTATGAAAAATGGACATTTGTTCCTGAGGAGGAAGTGTTCCATTTTCCATATATTTAAAACTATTGAAATGTAAAAAATATTTTTTGGAAAATACATGAAAATTTGAATTATTTATAGAAAGTTCTAAATATAGAAAAAACGGTATAGGGTTAATGGTTTCAAAGCCTAAAAGACATATGTTATGATTCATTGTCAAGGTACACATCATCTTCTATCTTCAGAAAATAATCCCTGGTAATGCAATGCACCATCACAGAGAACTTTATAAGCTATGCAGCATTATATACTCCTCAAAATAATTAAAGGACCAAGATTTTAGAATGCGAGTATAATTATCTCAAACATTTAAATTCTGTAAAACTTGGCCCAAATCTTTCTATTCTTTATGCCGATAAGTCAAGAAGCCTTATTACTGATTTCCATGCCTAATTTTGCCATAACTGTGTCTCAAATGCACATACCCTCAAAAACACACTTTGAAAAGGCAGTGGGTGGGGTAAAGAAAATGTTCCGTGGTCAATCGAGTGGAATGAAAGTGACGCCAAATTAAACTTTGCTTTAAACAGTTCAGCTTACATGCAAAAAAAATCTTCAAACAGCTTCAATATACTGGGAAGCAAGCATTTTCATCTCTGACAATGGAGTTTTGACATTGTTTAGTTTTCTGAAAACAATGTGTGTACTTGGCCATTAAGAATCAGATTTTCAATCGCCATTCTTTGCCTTTGAGTGTTAGAAAGATGTCCCGGCAAATTGTTTAAAGATTGTCACAGACAAACGCCAAATCCAGTTGTCTGAACCCATAGACTGTCTATTACGCTACAGCCAAAAGGGGCAATTTTCTCTCACAAGAAAAGGTGGATGGTATCAACGGGATTAAAACACCATACAATCATGTAAAAGTAGAGATTTCAGCATCTAAAAGCATTTTTCATTCATTTCATGCAGTTCTGTGGTCCATGGATCACACACAAAAAAATGACATTCCAATGCATTTAGGTCAAGTTTCAAAATGACAAAAAAATCCTTGTTAGTAACATTTTCTACCATTTTCTTTTTGCCGTTTCACTTGGCAATTGGGCGCCAAAGATGTCCAAAAAATCTAGGCTAGATCGTAAAATTGGTTTTCAAAATATGTTCTACACAAAATGCATCAATGTTATAATTGATAGCGTTGGTCCTTCAATTATTTTGAGGAGTATATTTAGAAATAAAATATGTCTTCTGCCCCAATTTGATGTGTACTTTTTCTTACACATGATTATTTCTATTTTAGTAATTGAAATCTTTAATAAGCTAGTTTTAGATCAGCCACAAACAGAGAATACCAGTAATACAATGAATGATATCAGAGATGGATAAGAACACAAAAGGATAACAAACTTGCAAACAATTTCTCCTATAGAAAGGACTCTTACTTTCACCATAAATACAGGTAGTAAAAAGCTGGAAAAAAGATCATTAAAGATATCCTTCTAGTAATTATGATGCAATAATAATTCATAGGGATCACTCATGTTTTTCACACATATACATACAGCATGCTGCCAACAGTCCAAGACACCTTTGAGTTGATGACATTCCAGTCATAGTTCTGGACAGAGTAAACACTGAATTATTACAGAGGACTTTTCATCAAACAACTGTATACAGCATGAAAAAGGGATATAGTTAAACCATTTTGTGGTTATGTTGGTGTTTCAAACAATCAGAAAACTGGGAATTGATGGATTTTGTACCAGCATGCATACAAGATCTACATGGTCTCCTAATAATATTTGAGCTAATTACATTCTATGCTTTCTACAGTCCAATTTTCTATAGGATATAATCAGCCCAACTTCTACATATTGTCTGAAGAGCATTTAGATTTTCAATGCACCATTGCTGTTTATCTTTTTATTAGGTCGAGATTTCTCCAAGTTAATTAGTTGTATTTATTAGGTTTTCTTGCGTTGTGGCCAATATAGATAGATTCAGCAGTGCATGCGTCGGTATTTTTCTGCTCTTTCATTGGCTTCACCCAATGACGCACCTGTGTCACGCCAATATTGGCACTGCTCCACAAAATCCATTACAGAAGCATTTCAGAAGCAGACAATTCTACAATCATGGCGTCATCGTCATTTGCCATCGTCCAGTGGTCGGACCTTTATACCAGCATCATAGACATGGACACAGTAACGAAGCTGAAAAGGACATCTTATAGTCCCGGTGATTATGTTTATGCACCATATGGATCAAAGTAGTTTGAGGCAAGAATTTCTGAGATAAGCGGTATGTCGATATGATATTATCTAGTGGACGTGTGGCTCGTCAGGTCCATGAGTTGTTGTTGTTTTTTTCATGCTCAGCAGGTTTCCATGGATATTCCTGTCTCCAAAATGGAAAATTTGTTCACAGCTAAATAAAGCAATCATTATGTCTGCGTTAATTGCACGAAGTTCAAAATGAAAAATATTTCTTGATCTCTAGCAACTTTGAAACTGCAAAGTTTTCAATATAAATCTCTACTATTTATTACTTTGGGAAACTAGCACCAAGTTGTTCTGAACAATTTACTTCTTCAATAATTTGATTCAAAGAAAATAATATGAAGCCTGGGTAAGTTGTACGAAGATAAATCCATAATATTTTCAAGAGTATTCAAAAGTTTACGTGATGAGTTCCGGTTTATCAATGGTGGTCATGCATTTTTTGTTATATACCTATAAAATGTGTTCTTTAAGACTTTTTCGGAGAGAGTATTCATTGTGATTGATTCTTGTTGTTGGACTCTACAAAATGAAATAGTTGGATATAGTAATGGATTTATTGATCAAAGGAACGAGCCAAGTAAATATTTTTGTATATTTCATTTGCAGAGCACCATTTTGAACATTCATTGCGGTCGGCCATGGCCGGCCGCTTATATAAACTTCAATCAAAACATACATCAAATTCAGGTTTTGACCAAACCTTTATGCCATGCTCAGGCTATATTTCATTTGCTGCCGAACAACAAGTGGGGTACCAAATATCGTGGGTTGACCTACAGCGCAAAGTAAACTGTCCGTGAAATCTGTAGGGCTACCTATAGCGCGAGGGAAGCTCGTTTGCGAATTTAATTTTCACAAAGAAGGCGTCAATTTGCCCTGTCGCTTATATAAACGCAATAAGTATTAGCTTTTCAAAAAAGCCGGCGAAATTAAAATGTCCCAAAGTCAAAACGTCCTTGATTTGCAAAGAGTGTGAGCGAACTTCACATCAGTAAACGTACTTATATGATTGTCATCCACATCAGATCACATAGAATTACTATGAATTCAGGCACTGTCTTATGACGGTCATGACAAACAGGTTTTATGCCCCCAAAGGGAGGCATATAGTAATCAAACTGCCTGTCCTTAGTGTCCTAAGTGTTTTAGTGTTCATATCATATCCGGAGTATATCTCCTATATAATTTTAGGTAGGAATGCCAAAATTCGTGTCTTAATGCATTTAGGGTCATGGAGCGTCACGCACCTTTACCACTGCCATCAGATCTAGAAAAATCGTGTCACGAGCATAAATCCTAGGAATCCCAAATTTTGTTTATGAACACATTTTGGGGTTACGGAGTCTGTACATATACAGTTAAGCGACCACTGTGACCTTGATTTTCTGGCATCAGTTTTAAGAAAAATGTGCTGTCTAGTGTTGTCAAATGATTTTCCACAAATGTGTCGCATGCTAGATACATTACCATTACATACCATGCATAAGCCGGGTGCTTTCAAAAGCTGGAAGCATGTGTTAAATGGTAACAGATCACAGTTCATATGATAATAATCAGAGCTTAGAATAAATCTACATGTAAAAGCTCTAGAAGTTCAAAATGGAAGCATGCAGTGGGCAAGAATACATACAATGATAGGGCTAAATGACCGCCAGCTTTTTTGAAAAGCTAATACTTGTAAAACTTATGAAACATAACATTCTATGTACTTGAAAGTCGGTTTCTGTGCGAAGAAGCTCAAACATTTAACTTGTAACTTATGTTGAGGTAAACTTTGGGTGCTTGCTTGGATAGTCTCCACGAGATAATTCTATCGACCACTCAAATTTCATGTTAATTACTCCTGCAGTAAGCGGCAAATTGCCCTGAAGACATAAGTACTTCTCACTCAGCATTCCAAGTCTTTCTCACCATCTGTTGGTGCGCCTTACCCGCACCTTAAAATTACCGAAGACTGGTACCTGATTTTAACATAAATGAGTGGATTCCTTTGTATTTAAACTTAATTAAGAGTAGAATTAGCGTAAACTTACGCAGTTTGATACGTAGCTGGTCGTATATTTTCGTATACATGAACGTATCTCTGTACATTCGTAGCATATTGGCCGCAGATGTCGAAAAGTGAATTTGTATAGTTTGGAGCGCTTGGAAACAGGATGGCGGAATTGTTTAAGATTCTTAAAATGTATAGGGACGTGGAGTCACCGGACATTGATGGTGTATCATGGAATGAGATTTCATCATCAGCATGGCGAAGGAGGAATTATTAAACGAAGGAAGGGCTCTGAGTGTAGATTTGTTGGAGGTGACTCTGGCGGGCCAGATTGATCCTGCCCCGGAGAACTTATGCAAACTGCTTTTTTTCGCTATGGAAGTGAACAGGGGGAAGGGGAAAACAAAAAATAGACAAAGATGGTCAGGACTCGAGGCAGTCCTCTGTTGGGGGCTCTCAAAAGAGAGCACCAGAGGAAGTAGAGAAAGAACCAAAGAAAATGAAATCTGAAAGTACAGTTTTATTATTGACATTTGACCGATGCCTCACGCTTATTTGTAAGTAGGTTAATCCACACAGAAGCAAATATTAGCAAGCGTTGATGGGAAGGTTGAATTCTCAAAATGTTTCTTCTTACATTAATTTTCAGCTTGGAGTTGAACTTACAGAGGATACTTGAAATAAAAGATTTTACTACAATTCAAAACTCATTACAAGTTTGGAAAATCAGGAAAGTTCAGTGAGTTTCTGCAAGACTATGGAGAGTCTGATGCATGACCGTGAGTACTTGTTTCACATCAGAGGTAAGTTTCAATAGTCAGTGCATTGAGAGCTACAAGATGTTCATTCATATTTGTTTCATTTAACCTACGGTACATCTAAATATTGCTCTCCAAGGTTTACCCGACTAACCGCAGAAAAAAGTACCGGAACTTTTGGCCAGTACCGGCTTATATCACTTCACCGGGAGTCCCGGAAATAGGACAACCGGTATCGAGGTTCAATTTACCTTTCTGCTGCAGCCATAACGCACGATTTCTGACAGAAGAAAATTCACAGAGTTTTTGTAGCCGTTTCGTAGGGTATCCCGCTGGTTTCACCCGCTCACAGTTATTCTCTATATCTGTTTCTTTCGTCTCTTGCATTTTTTATGCTATTTTCACTTCGTTGAAGTTAATTTACGTTTCTTAATGTATTATAACATATTTTCGTGACTTTTTCCGGTAAAAGAAAAATTTTCTTTTTCATCTTTTTCGTTTACAGACGCCCTTGTGGGACTTTCCAGATGAGGATATTGGATTTAATGTTCGGGGATGACTGGACTAGGAAGTAATCCAGCTAACAAGAGATGCCCTGGGTTAACGGGTAAGTGCGGTAAAATAATGCCTTACTGGGATAGTCATGTAGTTTGTAGGTCTTGTCTGGGCTATGCTTGTTCATGTAACTCCCCATGTAAAGTGTGCACAAATTGGTCAGAAGATCTTTGGAACAAATTTGATAAATGTTTGCACAGAGCGGCCCAGGCAAGATCTTCTCTGAAGTCCAGACACTCTCTTTCCCAGGCTCCTGAAAAAGGTCCTGAAAAGTGTATGTCAACTGTCACATCATCCCAGGCTCCTGCACAAGGTCCTGGGTTGAAGGTTTCCCTGCCTAGTGATAGTGATCTAGCATCGCCAAACACTATCACAAGGTTGGTAGAGCATGACAACAACCGTGAGCTTGATAGCGATTTGGTCCTTCAGGCCCCTGGTAGTAATGTCACTCCAGGTCATTTGACTAATCCTCCCAGGAAAAGTGCTTCTCCTGAGGGTTCGTTTTATAGTAATGGGTCGGTTTCTCCAATGGAAACTGTCACTGTGCACACTCGCCCTGTGCCTAAGCAGTATGCCATTCATAGGTCTAACAGATCACCTAGTGATAGCAACCAAAGGAGTAAACGTCATAGACATAGGTCTAGGTCGTTGTCTTCTGATGAAAGATCTTCGTCTTCTAGAGGAAGATCAAGACATGACAAGCTATTTTTCATAGTAATAATTATTAATAAAATAACAAAACCTCGTAAAAATGTTATTTGTGAACGATAATGACATTTATTTATTGAGGCCAAATAAAAAAAAAAGAATTGTGAGTGGTCCTTTCTTGTACGCTTTTTTTTGCACTTCCTTTTAAAGAACAGTGTGGATTAGAAAAGGAAAATGAATATTTCACTCTCAGTTTTTTGTTCATTTTAAACATGCATGAAAAATTCGTTAATAAATTATCAAAAATTCAGAGATCATCTATTTTATCTTTAATTAACAGAATGTCATTTTTGTGTAATATTTGTAACTTATTGTGATTTGTGAATGCACGTTTTAATCATATATAGTCTTCTCTTTTTTAGGGCAATATGAGCCAACAACAGTGCTTATACTGAAAAAGATATTTTGCAACTCTAAGCATCTAGGGGAGCATGTATCCTTTACAGCATGTGGAAAACCATTTTCCACGAAAAGCAACCTGTATAGGCATTATTATTATCACAATTCTTTTTCATGCCAACCATCTTTTTTCATATTGAGTGATTATCATTAGCAGATACTTATGACTAAAAAAGAATGTTGACGAAAGTATGGAAGAATTTTAGTATATATTTTGTATTGGAACATGTGATCTCACTATTAAGAAGTACAGTATACAAGATAGAAAATCTCCTGTGTGTAGTGTAATCATTTAGATGTTGACCCCGCAGAATATGCAAGAAATTAACCATGGCTCATTCTCTGTTCTTGACTGTCACTGAGCAAGATCTATATTTAATAATTTATAGTCAATTAACAAGCTGGAAGGCCATATGCTTGATGGTAATTTTTAAATAACGTCAATGGTGTAAGGTATGGATGTGGGGTGGGGTGCTCTTGGGGTGCTTTAACTCACTATACTCATTTGTGCAATAAAGTTGGATTCTAACCATTAATCATTAAAATGATTCCAAGGGACTACATGCAGAATGCTTATTAGCAGCTCAAGTTAAAAATATGTTTCTAACATTTTCTCTATCTGTTGGAGTGAGTTTTTGCATACATGTGTCCTCCAAATGTATTGATCACTGAAGCTGCAAATAATATTAATGAGCAGCTGACTTCAGATTTCTCCTTGATTTTGTCACATGGTCATGATTTCATTGATGAGTAGTTCAGTTTACACGGCATGAATAAACAGTTCTTAAAATGTATTAATTGTGTTGTGTGGTAGAAAACAGAATTTAAAGCAGAAAACATTATTCTGGATATTTATTACATGAGTGACAAACAACAGAAATTGAGAGATGAACCGAGAACAGTCCTGATTTCATTGATGAGTAGCTTAGTTTACACGGCATGAATAAACAGTTCTGAAAATGTATTTTTTGCGTTGTGTGGTAGAAAACAATAGTGACAGCAGAAAATACTATTCTGCATATTTATTACATGGAAGACTCACAACAGAAATAGAGAGATGAACCAAGTACAGTAGGAAAATATTGGAGAATTATAACTTTATAACCTTCAACTACGCGACATGTTTTATTTGTTCCGTTTGGTGCACTTTATTAGTGCTGGATTTTATCACTAGATATTGTCCCTTGTAAGGAGCTTTCTGATTGGAGTAAAACTCATATAAAAAGAAATTTTAGGCGGCAGACCGCACAGTTAGCTCTTAACAGCAGGGGCTTGTTGGTTTGTTATGAAAGTTGAGATCTCCTTTGTCTTCTTTGTTCGTCGAAGATTCCAGTTTTAGGCTGTGACCGGTGGCTGGTTCATTATGGAACATTTATTTTTGCCAAAGAAATTTGATTCCATTAATATATATACAAGTTTATTGGTGAAGAGATCTCAGAGATGAGTTCTGGCAAGGGATCGCCAGCAGAACATTCGAGGGGAGATTGAGAGCTGAGAACGGGTTGGAGGATCGACTATAAGTTGATGATATGAGCCATGTTATTCTCACAAGCATATTTGTTATCAATCCAGGTACATGTATCATCATTCATCAATATGACTTAGACAACTGAAGAGTTAGAGAAGTTATCCAAGCACATAGGCAGAGCATATCAGTGCCTGAGGTGTCTAAACCTGAATGGAAAGAAAATCATTGACGTCAAACAAATGGTAGAAGACCATATCTTCAAGATATACCCGAGTCTTGATCAGGTGCCATTCTTCTATAACTTATACTTGTTCAGGTGCAAAGATGTTGCTACACTGATTGATTTTGTTTGTTTGATTTGATTCTTTACGTCCCATCAACAATCTTTCAGTTAAACAGGGACGGGTCTTCCTGGGTTGAACCAGTACCAAGCTAGGATAAATGTGTCTTGCTCAAGGACCACAATGCAGTGACGCCGGTGAGGCTCGAACCCGCGGCCCCTCGGTCTCGAGTCAAGCACTCTACCACTGAGCCACTGCGCTCCCTGCTTGAGCATGTGAAGAAATACTCACACCATTCAATAGTGGCCAATGAAAAGAAAAGAAAATTCTGCCAGGTCACCATTCTGAATTTTTTGCATAAGAACCAACATCCCTACACTGTAGGAAAGGAGATTTATGCTAATGCTTTCACAAAATGATTCTGTAAATTAATTCATACAAAAGTACCAAAAGAAGCGAACATCACAGACCACCAAGGATATACTTTCTGAGGGCTGTAAGAAAGATCCTTATCGCCAATCTCACCACAGTACAAACCCAATATCAGATGGTAGCAACCAGTACCAGTACCTCTTCATCGTACAGTAAAACCTGTCTTAAGCGGCCACTAAAAAAGAAGACCAAAATTGGTTTTCAAGACTGATTATCCCTTAATGCAGGTCAAAAGTATTGCAATACTTTCGACCTTCATTAAGCTACCATTCAACTTTAAGACCTTTGTTATGTCTATTTTTGAGTGGCCGCTTAAGACAGGTTTTACTGTACAACATGACCCAATGCAAGAACAGACAGTAGCAACCAGTACAAGTACTTCATCGGACAACATGACCCAGTTGGATGGAGCCTTCATCAATTTCCTGGAACACCACTCCAGCAGCTACTATGTCATAAACATCAACCTCTGAGACAGCTGAGTGTAGCTCAGTTTGGTCAACTCTAGGTTACATGATTTCTGATGATGAGAGTCCTGTGGTCACCAATCTTGTTAATCAGACATTGTCGGTGCCTTCTACCAAGACCACCAGTTTACCTATACAAGTACTCACCAAACAAACAGTTGTGACCACGCCAGTACATCATGTACAAGAGAACATAATGAGTCAGCTTCTACCAGATAACACCAACTCAGCAAGCAGTCTTGATCAACCAGCTGAATCAGCAGCACAAGTTGCTTCAATAGTAGACAGACAATTCAGAAGTGACTTCTCTGGGATTCGCCAGGAAATAGAAAAGAATTCAAGAGCTATTAATGAAGAATGGGCCACTTTAAAATGAAGACAGAGTAGTAAAATGCTTTTATGTTGGTGATATCTACCATGCAAGCAGTGAAGTAAATCACTGTAACATTGCTGGTGAAAAAAAAAGGAAAAAGCGTGCAGCAGAAATTAAGTCTTCAACTATTCAAAAATATTATAATAATGTTTTAAAGTCAAACAAAGAAAAGATTAAACATGGTAATTTTCATCTGTACCAAAACCAACAGTACTGAAAAAGATTGTTTCACAAGAAATGTCACAAACACGTGACGAATGCCCCCAAAGGAATTGGTCTAGCATAAGACACATTTGAGGAAAGTAAGCTGTAATAGGAGATAATATGCTCCAGACACGAAAAAGCTAGAAATGAGGCTAGAAGTCAATGTCAAGGTCAAAGTGGCCCAAAATGGTATGCACTACTCTGCCATCCCAAGAGGAATCAACACCCCAAATTTGGGATTCCTACATCAAATAATATAGAAGATATCCTCCAGACACAATTATTCTAGAAACTAGGTCATAGGTCAAGATCACATTGACCTAAAAATGGTATGCGACACATCAGCATCCAAAGATGATGTATCCATACAGCAAATTTGGGATTCCTCCCTCAAATAATATATGAGATATGCTCCTGACACAATTATTGTAGAAATTAGGTCAAGGTCACAAAACTGATACATGACACTCTGCCATCACAGTGACCCAAAAACTGGTATGCAACACTTGGCCACCCAAAGATGCATCCACACACCAAGTTTGAAACTCCTACCTCAAATAATATAGAAGTCACCAGACTCAATGCCGATTCTAGAAACCAGGTCAGAGGTCAAGGTCACAGAGACCGGAAAATGGAATGGGACAATCCGCCATTCCAAGATGCATTCACACACCAAATTTGGGAATTCCTACCTCAAATACTAAAAGAGATGTGTTCTGGACACAAATATTCTACAAACTAGGTCAGAGGTCAAGGTCAAAGTGACGCCAAAATGGTATGTGAAACACCGCAATCCAAAGTGGCATCCACACAACAAATTTGGGATTCCTACCTTCAATAATATAAGAGATATGCTCCGGACATGATTATTCTAAAAACCATGTCAGAGGTCAAGGTCACAGTGACCAGTAAATGGTACATGACACTCCACCATCCAAAGATGCATCCACACATCAAACTTGGGATTCCTATCTCAGATAATATAAGAGATATGCTCTGGACACAATAATTATTAAAACTAGGTCAAAGGTCAAGGTCACAGTGACCTGAAAATGGTATGTGACAGTTGGCCATCCCAAGATGAATACACACACCAAATTTGGAATGCCTACCTAAAAGAATATAAGAGATATGCTCCGGATAGGAATATTCTAAAAACTAGGTCAGAGGTCAAGGTCACACTGACCGAAAACTGGTATGCAACACTTGGCCATCCGAAGATGCATCCACACACCAAATTTGGTACTCCTACCTCAAAGAATATAGAAGTTATGCACCAGACTAAATGCGTATTCTAGAAACTAGGTCAAGGTCACAGTGACCCGAAAATGGTATGTGACACTCCATCATCCCAAGATGCATTTACACACCAAATTTGGAATTCCTATCTCAAAGAATATAGGAGATATGCACCAGACTCAATGCAGTTTCCAAAAACTAGGTCAGAGGTCAAGTTCAAGGTCACAGTGACCCAATTATGGTATGCGACACTTCGTCATCCCAAGATGCATCCACAAACCAAATTTGGTACTCCTACCTCAAAGAATATAGAAGTTATGCACCAGACTAAATGTGTATTCTAGAAACTAGGTCAGAGGTCAAGGTCACAGTGACCCGAAAATGGTATGTGACACTCCATCATCCCAAGATGCATTTACACACCAAATTTGGAATTCCTATCTCAAAGAATATAGGAGATATGCACCAGACTCAATGCAGTTTCCAAAAACTAGGTCAGAGGTCAAGTTCAAGGTCACAGTGACCCAATTATGGTATGCGACACTTCGTCATCCCAAGATGCATCAACACATAAAATTTGAGATTCCTACCTCAAAAAATATGAGATATACTGCGGACATGATTATTCTTAAAACTAGGTCAGAGGTCAAGGTCACAGTGACCTGAAAATGATATGTTACACTCCCCCATTCCAAGATGCATTTACACACCAAATTTCAAATTCCTATCTCACAGAATATAGGAGATATGCACCAGAATCAATGCAGTTTCTAGAAACTAGGTCAGAGGTCAAGTTCAAGGTCACAGTGACCCACTTATGGTAGGCGAGTCATCCCAAGATGCATCTACACACCAAATTTGAGATTTCTACCTCAAATAATATAAGAGATATGCTCCAGACACGATTATTCTAAAAGCTAGGTCAGAGTCAAGGTCACAGTGACCCCAAAATGGTATGCGACACTCCATCATCCCAAGATGTATCCACACACCAAATTTGGAATTCCTACCTCAAAGAATATAGGAGATATGAACTGGACACAAAGCGGAACGGACGGACGGACAGTGCAATATAAAAAAGACCACTGTCATGAAAATGTACAAACTGAAGCTGACAAAAGACACTTACCAAAGAAATGGAGAGTAGTATATTGGACATGACCCATTTTATATTTTCTTACCCAGTGTACTAAATACAATGCAATTTGTAACAACTTGTTTGGACCTATTAACGTCAACAACGCTACAAATGAGTTTATAGGAATAATGAAACAGACTGACACAAAGATCTTATCAAAATACATTCTCTCAGCGTATGAACTACAGAATGCTACGTTAGCAAACCAATAGAGTATATACTCTATCAAGCGAAAATGTGAATAAAATTTACCTACAAGTGTTGTCTGCTGACGATTTTTCAAACAATTTGGACCCAGGTCAGACCCGCCAAATTGATGATGAGAGTCCTGTGGTCACCAATCCTATTAATCAGACATTGTGGGTGCCTTCTACCAGGACCACCAGTTTACTTATTCAAGTAATCATTAAACAACGAGTTGTGACCACGCCAGTCCTTCCTGTACGAGAGAATATATATAATGAGTCAGCTTCTACTAGATAACACCAACTCAGCAAGCAGTCTTGATCAACCAGCTTAATCACCATATCAGTTGCTTCAATAGTAGACAGACAATTTAAAATGATATCTGGAATATGCCAGGATATAGAAAAAAAAACCACTAAGAGCAATCCAATATGCCTCCAGAAGGCTGTTGAGGATCAAATATGAGCCGCAACATGAGATTTTCAACAATGTGGCATGTGCGACCAGCAAAGGCTCAGACCAGCCTGCGAATACGCGCAGACTGATCAGAGCCTTTGCTAGTCGCTTGAACATTCTATGACTGTTTAGCTACTGGCCGAACATCATTTGGAGTTTCTAAGCTTAAAAGAAGGCTGCACCGGCTCGTCTGAGTCTACACATGTCAAAATACCACATTGTTGGAAATCACATGTCACGGCACATATCAATAATGGAATCAATGAAAGTAATAAGGTTGCAAAGATCAGGAATCGATACAATCAAGTACCACACCTGACCCAGGATACCAATGGGAAAGTGACAAACTCACAGAAGACACCACAAACGAGAGCCAAGAGGTCAGCCCTTTCCCAGCAGGTGACCACAAAGCACATATAAACAGACGCGCACAAAACATAGCAAACACAAGACAGAACAAAAACATAAAAGATCCACAAAAGAAGTACCGCCTTGGAACGGTCAGTAAAATATTTTACTGGAGGGCTTAAACCGGTTTAACGGCGCCAACCTCACCCTTAATTCAGATGTGGATCAAGACACATAAATATTTGGTTTGCATGAAAGACCCCTAACTTATCAATGCATCATCTCCTAAAACATATAAATCAAGATATAACAAGGAGACAAAGCAAGGACAAGGACCCAACAGCAAACCAAACCGAACACCGGAGCAAAAGAAACCCAACAGGCAAACCCCAGCGGGCCCGACAAACAGCCAAAGCACCAGGCCCCCACCATCCCACCAATAGACAAGTCCCTAAGTCGGAACCATCATAGAGCCCGAAGCCCGACCCACCGGCGCGCAACCAAAGAGGAAAGCAAAGCCGCCAACCGCGACTGGGCCGACCACCAAGCATGCAGCCCGTTGCAACACATTAATGCCATAGCCAATCTTTTTATAATGGGAAATTTTTTTAATGAACTGCGCTGAAAAACCACCAGAGCCAACAATCTTCTTCAACTTATACACCAAGTCACCACAGAAACCAGGTTCCGAAAGCCCCCGGCGCAAGAGAGACCCAAGCCCAACCTGGAATCCAGAAATCAAATCATAGTATCGCCTATAAAATTTTGAAAATGTTTTGCGAAGCCTATGACACTGATAGCCCTGTTTAAGAAGCCTCCGAGCCAACAACCCACCGTGAGCGCCGAAGCCAGCAACACAGCCAGACGCTCCAGCAAAACGAACGAGCCGAGAGACACAGACCCCATAGGATGCAGAACGAGGAACATCACCATCCAAAAATGGGAAATTGACAACCCCAAAACCAAAGTCGTCACGTTTATCATAAATCCCGGCAGAAAGAATATCATTAGAAATTGACAAATGCAAGTCTAAAAATGCGGCCTCGGCACCAGAGGCACCGGCCTTATTAAGTTGGAGCTCTGAAGGGTATATTTGACTAACCATATTTTCAAAATAAACATTATTAATATTTAAAATATCGTCGAAATATCTGGAAGTAGTGTTAAACGCATCAATAACATCAGCCTGCTTATCATCAGAAAGAGACACCATAAAGTCCCCCTCAGAACAAAACAGGAACAAATCCGCAACCAGGGGAGCACAACCAGCGCCCACAGGAATCCCAACCACCTGTCCACAGAGCCCGGCGCCAAATCGAACAAAAACGCTGCCCAACAAAAAGGCCAGCGCACCACACACATTTCGACACGACCATGCACGACACCTTTCAGGCCTCCCTGAAGTAAAAAATGCATTTCCGCCACCACACGCAAGGCAAGGAGAGCCTTCTCTCCGGAAGGCTCCCCCAACAAGATCAATAAGTCCATCTCCAACCAAACCACGAGGCAAAGCAGTGCAAAGAGTAGAAAAACCACAAGTAGACAAACTGGTCGCATTGAAATCTCCAGCTCCAAGTCCATTCAAAACATCCTTTGATGACCTTTTAAGAGAAAAGAAGAGAGCAGAGACTATAGAAAGAAAATCAGAGACAACAAGAAAAGTGACAGCAAGAAGAGAGAAAGAGAAGATTGTAAAGAAGATAGAAAGAGCATAGGTTTAGACAAACAAAATTGATTCAGTACTAGCAGCAGCAGTTTAGATAAGGGGTTTCTGAGAGCTGGCCTCATTGTCCTCATGTTTTCTTGTTATATCTATACAATATATATATACTGAGGGAAAAAAGTTTAGCAATATACTTTGAGGATTCACAGTTTAGAAGCAGTATGACCTTAAATTCCGAAGTGTCATTAATATATGTTGACAAACGTTCACGCGTACGATGGCATTTACAGATTGACATTTCACATGATGTAAAGTCTGATTTTATGCCCCCTTGCTAAAACAGCTTATCTGGCAATAGTGCGAATAGTTTTCGACTAAAAGTTTCAATTTTCTGTCAAATGTTTAGATCCAAAAGCAAGAAAGTGAAAAACGGTTTTAAACTGAATGTTATGTTCACCCTTTTCGTACAGTTTTTAGTTGAAAATCGTATTTTACCAAATTACCTCCCTTTCAATTGAATAACGTTTGAAATTAAAATGCTCAGCAAATAAAAACATCATTATTAAGTTGGATTTTGTTTCTTTTGACCACTTGCAGGTAGCCATTAGGTCATTTTGAAGCAACTGACATGTTTGCGAACCTGCCAATTAAAAAGACTTAATGCTTAAAAGACCGCCTATGGGAAACACCATTATAAATAATTGCTAAACTATTTTCCCTCAGTATATTTAAACTTAATTTCTATACAATATATCTATTTGAACTTAATAATTTAAATTGACAGTTAGTCCTGACATCATGTTAAACTCTGTGGAGGAAGACTAGTTTGATTTGTGCCTACATGTAGCTTGAAGAAAGACTGAACAAAGGCTACAGACAGAAATAAAAAGGGTGTGAGTAAATATATTGGTTACTACTGTTACTAGCCTTATTGTATTTGGCCATTCATTTTTTTTGCCTTTTAAAGAATGAGATATGTTCTGATGATTTTTTTTTAATTTACAAGCCAATTTTGGATTGAATCAATGCAACTCATGGAACAAAGAAAAGATTAAACATGGTAATTTTTCATCTGTACCAACACCAACTATACTGAAAAAGATTGTTTCACAAGAAATAAAAACACTCTCAGGAAAATGTACAAACTGAACATATGCTGATGAAAGAAACTTACCAAATAATGGAGACCAGTATATCCAAGAAATTGGACTCGGCCCATTTTATATGATATACTGTGAAAATCCCTTGTGCGACAACTCACCGACAGACAACTGACCGAAAGTCGACTCGCAGACAAAAACTGACAGACAAAAAAATATTCACCGACACGACAACTGAACGACAAAGACAAGTTGTTGACACGACAACTCACAGACAAAAGCCTATTATATTTCTTTACAAAACTGATTACCATTCTCAACTTCGACATCACTTCTCTCTAAAGCTCATGTATAACGGATTTTTTTGTACATTTTGCTGGGACATTTTGCCCAAACAATCAAAAAACGTGTATGTTGAAGCCTTCACTGCTCTCAAATAAAAAAAGCTTGAGTTAGGGCTAATGGTTGATCTTGAAATTTTCCGTTTTGATTTTGAGACAGCGTCACACAAGGCAGCCAAGGAAGTGTTCCCCGGGATCGAAATTGAATGCTGTTTTTTTTCATTTCGGTCAAGCGAATTGGCCCAACGTTGTCAGTTTAGGTTTCCGCCAAAGGTATATAGAAGACCTAGATTTTGCTCTTAAAGTGCGCATGGTGACAGCTCTTGCGTTTATGCCCGCCGATAAAATTTACAAGGGATTTCAGGAGGTCAGCATGATTATGCCCGAGGAATTTCAGGATTTCTTGAAGTACTTTGAGAAGACATACGTAGGGATGCCAAAGGTTGTGAGTAATCCCGAGGAAACTATTCGTTTGGGTTGGAAGGATGCAAAATTTGTTCCATCTAGTTGGTCTGTTTACAAACGCGTCCTTGTTGGCGATCCACGAACGAATAATTTCCTCGAGGGTTGGCACAAAGTAAAGTGGTGATGTGTTCGTTCCGAAAATAAAGCAATATTGACATTGAAAAAATATTTCTTTTCATCCTTTTTCTAGGAAAGTCTCTGTCGGTGAGTGTTGGTGAGTTTCGGCGAGTGTTGGCGAATTTTTAAGCTGAACGGACTCAAATTACGAAACTGTTCCTCCTTCAAGACCTTAACCTCACAAAAAGGTTTAAAGGGAAGACTTTGGACGAGATTGACCTCCAAGGTATTTCACTTATCATCTTTATAATGTGCAAGAGCATCAGTCTCTTAGTCCCCTCCCCCCCCCCCCATTTTGGCTTTGAAAATCGAAAGAGACCGACTTTCTATGATAAGAGCCGGCGAAATCAAAAAGCTTAAAGTGGCCAAGTCCCTTGTTTGAAAACATGGACTTTGCCTGTACATTTATTATGCCCTGCATATTTTTGCATTTTGCATAATGAAAATAATAAAATTTGCATATTTTAATTAATAAAACATTAATAAAATTTCAAAAACAAAAATTATATATGTATATGCATATGAAAATGGAAAAAAATACAAAAACTAATTGTTAGTTTTTGCATATTTTCATAAAGATTTTTTTTCGCATAAAAATCTTTAATTCATTTTTTATTTACTTTGGGCCTCAAAACCTTTTAATTTTTACCCCTTATGGAACATATTTTAGCATGTTTTGTTAAGAATATCAAACTGTTTTCCTAATTGATTTGGTTATTGGCTTCTCACATTCTTGGACCCTGGCAGTTAACAAACAAAGCCGATGTCAATTAAGACATCAAAGCCACTTAATAAGTACAAGCCCTTTCAAGTAGGAAATGTCCTATTTAGTTTGGACAGCAATTTGCCTAATAGCCCCTAATAAGCTTTGGTCACCTGGGCCAGGATATTGCTGTACAAACACCTTTGTTCTTGTTGAACTGCCAGGTCTGTTAAGTGGAATGTGTCAAATGGCTTACCTTTGATCTAAACATTTTGTGATTTGAGTAAATATAATCATTTTGTTTAGCCAAATGTTTTTGGCTCACACCTGAGTAGAGATGTGAATATAAAACTCCATCCTGATCCTAACCGGTCACAAAACAACTTTGGTTGTGCGAATGGACATAGGAAATTAACAGGATTGAAGTAAATTGTTCTTCATCTTCTATTCAGGTCACGAACCCCTTGCACACAAGACATAACAGCATCATAGATTTGGTGGATGTACTAGTGGTACATTCCCGAATGACAACACCAGTTAACAGATATTATCTGCGATCGTGTGATCAACTGAGTTCTGGTGAGACGACACCCGACTACCAACAAGAGGAGAGTTCAGGTGACTGCTCAATAAACTTAAATGACTTAGAGTTTGAAGTTGAAGACAATTATATAGACTTTAATTCTGCCATGGCCAGTGGTATTCACATCACAATTTCCCCATTCCATGGAAATTCTGGCGAGAATGCCAAGTATTGGGTGGCATGGTTCAACAATTTTGCAGACGCCCATAACTATAATAAAAATAAGAAGAGGCAAACCATGCCCTTCTACCTTAAGGACCATGCCTGGGCCTGGTACAATGCTCAATCACCAGAAACCAAAGGTGATTTAGCACTACTGACAACTGGCCTTGAGACCAGATTCAATGGCAGTGATGGCTTGGACAGTGATATGGCCCTATAATCACTGTCACAACTCCCAAATGAGTCATGCAATAACTTTTTTACAAGGATACTTAAAGTGACTACTAACAAAGACTACCCAGAATCTTTAATAACAGGAATAGCTTTAAAAGGATTACAGGGGAACTTAAAACAAATTGTGATGCCCCAAAACCATAAAACTTTTGAGGACCTCAGAAAAGCAGCTATTCTAGCTGAAAAGACAGTGCTTTCTACATCTGCAAATGCAGCTTCAGCTAGTGTAAGTGCAGATGATATTACCAAACGTGTCTTGGATGCAGTAACTGACAAACTTTCGGAAGTGTTAGCACTTGGAGTGGACCGTAGAGTAGAACCAGATCCCCAACCTCCACAGACATGGAGTCGTCAGCGGCAGGTGGATGCAAGAAGTAGAAGGACACCACAGCGGACCAAAAAAACCATGCAGACGGTGTGGGCGTAAGATTTTCCACTCTTTTAAAGAATGTGCAGAATATAGGGTAACTTGCTGTATTTGTAAGTGACCTAATCATTTTTCTGAAGGTTGTGATCATAGAGATCGTAGGTTTGATTCACAATCACAATAGGGACTTGTGCCTGTCTGTGAGGGTGATTCTTTCATGGATGGGCAAATAGATAAATTGTCAAATGACAGCAGAGCAGCCAAGATGGCATTCAAAGACAATCATGAAATGGAAGTCAATGTTGCCACCTCTTTAGATCGTAATACAATTTTGGTAGAAATTGGTTATTAAAAAAAATCAAGCTTTAGTGGATTCTGCTGCCAGTGTTAGCTGTATTCAAAAGTCTACTTCGTCAAGGTAATTCTTTTGAAATTCAGCCTTCTAAAATTGCCCATATTGTGGGTGTAGGCGGTGAACATCATCAAGTTTTTAAACATTTCTGGAATGAACATTGATCAAAACTTTATCATCATTGAACAACTGCACCATCCACTAATTTTGGGTCTTGACTATATGCAACAGCACAATGTCAACATAGACTTCCATCGTCGGATATGACTTTCCATGACAATCTTGTAGCAATAGCTCTTAAATGTGATAGCAAATTTGGTTAGGACCCCTTGCCACCAACCAGCTGGCAATGTATGGTGCTTTTCTGCAGCCCAGATTGTCAAAATGTTTGTTGTCCCAACTAAACTGAGTAGTTGGTTACATTACTTAATTGTTTGTTCTACACCAAATTGGCATTATCAATAAATGCCCTATAACAACACTCAGTTGTCTTTGTCATTTTAACAAACTGCTTCGCTCTGCCACTCCATCACACCTCACTCACTGGTCTGGCCTGACACATAAATAAATTTACAAGGTAAAATATTTTAGGGGAAGGACATGACCCCAAGTCCTCCCTGCCTGGCGAATCCTTTTCCATGCATAAGGACTTATCTTTCAGTCCATCATCCGGCATTATCATCACCTGATCATGCCAGCCAATCAGATTGTTGGATTCGCTCTGGGCTAATTAACATAGCGTGTTTTGTCAGCCATTTTCTTGTTACGATAAAAGCCAGGGTGTTGTCAACTTTTCTTCAATATCCACCTCCGCCCATCCTCCACCTCTTTTTTTGTCATGGCTGTTTGGTTTAAACATACATGTAAATTACTTGTTTTTCCTTTTATTCTATTATGATATTGCTTTTTTTATCACCTAGAATTCTTGACTGAATTCACATCAGAAATATGTAAGTCTAGTCTAAGTTATCTAGTCAAGGCGATTTTCGGCTCTTTTCTGCAGCTCAGATTGTCAAAATGTTTGTTGTCCCAACTAAACTGAGTAGTTGGTTACATTACTTAAATGTTTTTTCTACTCTAAATTGGCATTATCAATAAATGCCCTGTAACAATACTCAGTTGTCTTTGTCATTTTAACAGACTAGCTTCGCTCTGCCACTCCATCACACCTCACTCACTGGTCTGACCTGACACATAAATTTGGTTACGCTAGAAGTTTGAAGCGGGAAGTCATACCTGCCGAATCAGAAGTTACAGTTCCTGTTAAATTATCTAAGTGCTTTAAACAAGATGTGGTCTTGCTTGAGCCTGTAAGAAACCTGCAAAATCTTAATATTGCTGGGGCTAGATGCTTAGTGTCTGCTAAGAATAAAAGAGCTATCATGAGGGTAATAAACCCAACAAAGAATGATGTTATTTTATCACCAACTAAGGTTATAGCTAATATAAATCTTATTGAGTCACAACAAGTATACCCTTTTGAAAATGATAACTGTTTCTATCCCCGTTAAAAGTGTATATATCTATGGGAACTTCATGTGAAATTGCACAAACGCATTCTCTTGGAGTTCTGTTGATATTATACTATAGAGTCCTTTTCTTGGAAATGCTACACTCTTTGTTTTTATGTTTTTATAATGTATTTCTATCACAAAAACAACTGTGCTTGTGACATTGGACGTAGGAAAATAAACAGAATTGAAGTTTTATTGTTCTTAATCATCTATTCAGGTCACGGAACCCCTTCTTGTACACACGATCCATAACAGCATAGTATATTGATGCCACTGATTCAGTCATATCAAACATACAAGGACAAAAGCATCCTTATCTGTATTCAATAGTTGTACAGCCAGATGAGAAACTGCCTCCAGTGTCAGTTGCTGATATGATATCAACAGATCACACAGTAATGAGAATACAGCTTTTTCTTTCATGGTTCTTAAGGTCATTAAGCTTAAGTACATCACAGAAAATATGAACCGTGACATGTGATTTCCAACAATGTGGCATTTTGACAAGTGTAAACTCAGACGAGCATGTGCAGCCTCCCTTTAAGCTTAGAAACTCCAAATGATGTTCAGTCAGTAGCTTAACACTCATAGAATATTCGAACGACTAGCAAAGGCTCTGATCAGACTGCGTGTAAGCGCAGGCTGATCTGAGGCCTTGTTGGTCGCACATACCACATTGTTGGAAATCCCATGTAACGGCTCATATATAAGGTGGAAACAGACCTTAGTATGGCTTTAATTCAGGCATGCCTGAAAGCTTTTATTGGCACTACATTAAAAGTGCATCTACAGAGGTGTCATAGTTTATGTACTGACAACTTTTTTTGTTGACTCAGACATTTGTTTTTTAGCTGCAGAGTGCCGCAGAGGTTGTGATATGTTGTTGCAGTCACTTCTTTAAAGTTTGACCCTCCTGTCAGTAGAGTAGCAAAAGATATTTGTAACTTAGATAATAATGATTCTACTATCCTGTTTCCTGATCACATACATGTAAATACAAGTGAATAATATAGCTCAGATTATAGTGATTTAACTATTTTATTTTCTAATGATAGTACATGCAAGAGCTCTTGGTTTTCAACCATTCTCTCAATATTTGCATATCCCATAAAGCATTGCGTGATCAGGATTTCCGGTAAAATGGCGTCTGTAATGTCATATAAATTACTTGGGAAAGTAAAGCATTATACTGGTGATTTTTTGCTGCATTCCTGTATGTACCAACAGTCAAGGCAAATGTAATTATAATGAGAGAAATGACTGTCCTTCTATGAATTCCCAGAAGATGAGAAATAAAAAGAACTATGGCCAAAGGCCCAAAACAAATTCAAAGAAACATGCTAATCCAGTTACCGCAGAACCCATCAAGTAATTCGCAGGAGACACCTACAGTTAAAGTTGTTGAGACACCATTAGTCCCAAATACCTCGTCCAGGAGGGTGTGTTTTGAACATTTCACCGGCAATAAGTCTTTTTTTCCAAACAGAAATCGTGAAAATTAACTGTAATCTTGATCAAAATTATTAGTTTCGTATGGTGCCTAATTTCTTCGTGGTACCCTTGCGAAAATAATGCAGAGTTTCTACAGCTTCTAAGCTTAGAAGAAATTATTTAGACAGATGACCTGCTCCATTTTTTGGAATAGACCAGTTTGGACACTAGGGGCTTGATTGGTAGGATATATTAGAAGATTTTTATTTTTTTTCCCACTATAAGTGTATGGGAGCTATTATGTTGCCATGGCAACCAGAGTTTCAATCCTATATTGTTTATGGACATAGGCCTTGCCTCGAGGTTATAGAAACTTGAGTACAGTCCCAGACTTGAAAGAAAGTGCAATGATTGGCTGCTTGCGGACATGTGTCTACAAGCAGCCAATCATTGTGCTTTGAGTCTGAGAATGAACTCAAGTTTTTATAACCTCGAGGCCTTGTTAACTTAGTGCTATGCACCCTGATCAGGCATAATGTCTTCAAAAGATGTTTAAACAATACAGGTCAATCTAGTGAACTAGACCATAGCAAAGTTAAAGTCAGAATTGGACATGCTTGGTATCAAACTAACTTCATCAGTATCAAAGACAGCCTTGGGGCTTCTGTATCAACAAGCAAAACAGAAGACTGGCACCAACTCATCCTCAGGTAGTGATAACAGCTTGAGCCGTGACATGAGATTTTCAACAATGTGGCATGTGCAACCAGCAAATGCTCAGACCATCCTGCTGACCTGACAGCATTTGGAGTTTAGGCTGCACAGGCTCATCTGAGTCTACAAAATTAATGTCAAAATGCCACATTGTTGGAAATCACATGTCACGGCTCATTTCTAATGATAACACTCTGGGATAGGCCCAGAATACTTCATCCAACATTTCAGGGACTGAGCGCATCACCAACCAAACTTCTAATTCTGATCAACACCCTGGCTGTTATGAGTGCTATACAGACAAAGGACTGTAATGTTAGTATTTATGCATATTGCTATTCTTTCAGCTATTTAGAAACCTTCAGGGTTGTAATGACCAGATAAAAACAGAAGTTCTGAAAGAAGCCATCCTAAATGGTGTAGAAAAAGCAACAAGAATGTCAGCAGAGTTAAAAGCTAGGCACAAGCTCCAAGATTTTTTTGTCCATAAAACTGGAGTAGAGTCCTGGAGCAACGCCCTGGAAAAATATCCCCAGTCTGCACAAGGGGTGGAAAAGTTTGTAGGTGAGCATACAATTAGCAGTTCCTAAGCTTCATCTTTTAAAAATATGTACTAGAACAAGGTGCTGGAAACTTGTGGACCATCATTTCTGAGAAATATTTACTCAAAGAATTAAAAATTTAGATACTTAAAGACCAATAATTCCAACTCAAGGGTTTTATCGTCATTTGTATTTTTTTGAGATTTTGTTTGGCCTGTTGGCAAAATTAATTGGTTTTTACAACTCTATAAAAAATCCATGAATATGAATATTTTATATCTGCCTTGATTTCACAGTGCAAATAATGAACTAAACATAAAACTTCGAACACAAGTATTGTTATGTCCGAGATAAAAACATTCACCAGTTTAAATATATAACATGTTGAAAGCTCATTTGGAAACCCTTGCACCTTGTTTAACGCATAAAGAAGGATAGAAGAGAGCGTTCAACAAACAAGCAGGCTCTTGTTGATTGCAGAAGTATCTCTGCTTGTTAGCACAATAGACAACTATCAGAAATCGGATTGCTCTGGCGAGACGACATGCTATGGGTGTTCAGTCAAGCACCCTAGCAAACATCAACACATGGGGGTTGGCAGGTGTCTTTCGTAAGACACATTAGATGCAGAGAGTATCGCATGGGCGTTGACGGTCGACAAGTTTTGGCCTTCTGCCCGTCAGTTGGGCCTGACAATGTAATGGAGCTAGCGGAGAGTGTTGCGAGTGAGCTACCCACTGTACACAGATTAGTTTCATTGAATATAATGAAAGTTAAAAACACTACAGATGAGGAAGTCTTCAATCTCGTGATGAAAGATAAACTTTTGATAATGACCAAATGTTCATAAAATGTAGTGCCAATTCCAAAGAACTCAGAATATGATCGTCTATAAACAGGAGAAAATGGAGAATGTTTACTTTTCAGCATAAATTAACATGTTTGATATTGCAGTATACCGACAATTGACAGGGGTTTTCGAATAGGCTGAATAGTAGAAATGTGTATTTAAAATTTGTCCCTGTTTCTTATGTATGTATTCTGAAAAAAAGAGAGAAAAAGTTGTCAAATTCAATGTCGGAAGACTCATCCGACTGAGCAAATGTACAATCTGATCAGCGTCTTTCGTATTAGGTTTTCTGGAAGTATATGTAGATAAATAGCTTGCATTCTCTTTCTAAAGGTAAATTTCAACATCAGATAGTTGAAAAGGTTTGGATGAGTCCATTGTGTAGAACTTGAAGTTAAACTCTGAATGATATGAAGATTTTCTGTTCATTATCCATATCGCTCTTTTGTTGTTTGGCTAAGAAATAACCATTACAATCTGAATAACATTTCACTTGCTACTTAGTAGACTCGTCCATTTTTTTAACCCCCCCCCCCCCCCCACCCCACCCTACTATCTAAATGTTAGCCTTTTATGCCTTTGAAGAAAGCAAAATTACCAGCTGTTAGCATTTTGCGATGTAAAGCAATGAAAAGTCATGTAATCTAGACCACGCCTCTTGACAGAAAAAAAAATCCTTAAATTTCTAGATGATTTATGATGAACTTTTATTGAAGTATACATGTTTGAGATTTACATATATGATGACATTTTATTAAGTCTGATGTACTGTATCTGACCCTAAAGGTCTTACAGAGTGCTGACGCTGGAGTATTATCGACGTTAGATTACATGAACTGTAATCATTTATTGTAGCCAGACGATGTGAAGATAATGGCTACCGAATACAAGGTTGTTCCTGGTTCAGTTCCTGTGCCCACGTTTTTGGTGGTGAATTGCTATAATCGATCGTCCGAAGAAGACAGAATCCTGGTACCAAATGTGAAGTTTCATTGTCCCCATGATGTCTGTCCCCATGCCTCCAGTCGGCAATGATGTAGTATAGACAGTGGATAGTGAGCCTGATCTTGGAATATATATATATAGACAGTTGGACAAAGGATTCTGGTCACTATTATATATATATGAGCCGCGACACGTGATTTCCAACAATGTGGAATTTTGACATGTGTAGACTCAGACGAGCCTGTGCAGCCTCCTTTTAAGTTTAGAAACTCCAAATGAGGTTCGGTCAGTAGCTTAACACTCATAGAATATTCAAGCGACTAGCAAAGACTCTGATCAGACTGCGCGTATGCGCAGGCTGGTCTGAGGCTTTGCAGGTCGCACATACATTGTTGGAAATCTCATGTCGCGGCTCATATATATAGATCCTGGTCCCTTTATATAGACATTCTGATGATCTTGGTCACTATATATAGAGACGTTCTGATGAATACTTTTCAGAATGAACATTGTCTTTCATGTATATAATATATGTTATTTTTATTTCTTGCATGTAGTGTGTATCTCAGTCGCTTAAAGCTGCGGGATAACACCAATACATGAGATGCATATGTATTTTTTTAAACTTGTTTGGTCAGAATAAGAAATTCATAAAATGATTAAAATTAATTTAGTACTAAATTGATTGCTAATTAATTTAGTAGGTAAATTAATTTCTTTATCGAAAGGGAGGTGTGTAACATAGTTACCTGTACGTACGAACACACAGACAGACGCTCAACATTGTCCAAGTAATGTTTAGTAAGAACAAGGTAAAGACTAAAGACTCAAAGTGAAATTACAGGTGTGTAATATGGGCCAGCCCCAAGTGACTTAAATAGTGTTTAACAGGCCACACTCAGTATGGATCTTTGGGAATAATATTGGAAGGCTAAGATATGCTAGTAAGCAAATGTTTAATTATTGAAATCATTTTTGGCTTAAAACTTTCACTATTGGATTTTATCAAACTCGCTAACATGCAGAGGTGTACTTTAGTAAACCCTCATGTACCGTATACAGCGGAGTATAATCCGCAAGAATACAAAACCAGCACCCCCACTTTTGACCCCAAAATCCTGGAAAAAATGGATTTCGTAAGTATTGACCGCACCCCAAATTCAGCATTCTAAAGGTCCGTGTGTGTCAACTGCAAACAAAAAGCTTACCTTGCAAACTCTATTTTTCACACATGATGTCATCACAAGTTCTAATTATGTTTACCTAAGTCTCCAAACACATCAATTATCCGCAATTAGTGCAATAATTGGCAATAGATTTACTATTGTGAAGCTTCAAGTCATGGTTTGTGCACATGTCATGTCAATAAACATCTCTCCAGGCAAGGGAAGCAACTCAAAAATACAATTTCAGAGGAAGAAAGCCGTGTTGTTCCAAATGAAGAGCTCTTCAATTATGCAGAAAATAATAAAAGCATCTAAAAATAGAACGCTTGAGTGATTATCGGTTTTCACATAAATACTAAGCACTGCTGTTAGTATAGCGGGAACCAGGCAGTGTATATGCACTTACACACAACAAATTCAGACAGCTGATGACAGAGACTGGAAAAACCGTTTTGTGTGCGGTTTTCAATGTCTGTTAGGCCTAAATGACTTCAGCAACATGATGGAATAACTCATGATGTACTGGCACGTAAGTGCAAAGCCATTTTACTTTGAAAATCTCTCCAATTATTCCATGAGAATCCGAAAATCGGTCCGCTTGTGTTTGAGAAAAAGTTCCAAATTTTGAGTTCGATAACACTACCCGCATCCCCCTTATTTCATGAGTTGTGGGGGTAAAAAAAGTGCGGGTTGTATGCACCTTTCTACGGTATATCTTGGCATCGATGCAAGTTCATTTTTATGACACAAGCCTTCTAATTAATAATAACAGAACGAAATGCTGGTACATAAACAATGTTTTGTTTTCATTACCAGTGGGTGGAAACTATATTGTTTATATAATATGTCGTTCTGAGAGTGCAGTCGCCTGACTAAACATGCCATCTGCATATTGTGTTGACAACTTATGATTTGTGATTATTCTAAGGTACTAAGAATTTTAGCTAGCAAAACAATATGTGATTGAATGTTATTGAAAACATATAAATGAGCCAGTGCATGAGATTTCCAACAATGTGGTATGTGCGACCAGCAAAGCCTAAGATCAGCCTGCGCATCCACGCAGTCTGATCAGAGTCTTTGCTAGTCGCTTCTAGTATTCTATGATTGTTAAGCTACTGACTGAACACCATTTGGAGTTTCTAAGCACAGGCTCGTCGGAGTCTACACTTGTCAAAATGCCACATTGTTGGAAATCATATGCCACGGCTCAAATATCTTCCCTATCTGACCATACAGCAGAGAAAGTTTGATTATGACTTAGAGCTTAACTTACTGGTGTAGAGTGTACACAAAGCGTGTCCTGTTAAATATGCATCAGGGCAGCCCCTATGAGAGATGAGCTCTCTCTCATAATGATCTTTAGGGAGCTGATTATTGGGTTGTTATTACAGACTATGAAAACTCTAGTAGCTTGAAACTTTATTTTATTTAACAGAAAACACAGCCCAGAAGTACTATATGATCACACATATTACGTTACACCGTGGGTCTTCACCGGAAAAGTTTCAATCATGATGAGGCATATCTAGACCAAGTTAGGACATTAGTCCAGTCAAACCCACTTGTGGCAGCCTTAGGGGAGATCGGTTTGGACCACACTGTTCTGGACTATTTTTGGGACGAACAAGAGAGGACATTCCAACGATTATTAACCTTTTGCCACCCAGAGAAAGTCTTAGTTCTTCACACGAGAGAGTATTCAAAGGTGCATTCATCAGACGCCCTCAACACGGGCCTACAATATGTCTGTAAAGCATGCTCCAGGGACAAGGGGATATATTTACATTGTTTCACTGGGAGACGCATTGATGTGAAAAATTGATTGGAGGATTTCCTGAACTGCCATTTCGGTTTTACAGCCAAAGTGTCGTCCTTCAATGATCCACAAATGGAAGCCCTGAGAGCCGTCCCTGATGACAAAATCCTGCTGGAAACAGACTCTCCATATATGCCAGTGAGCAGACATCACAGAACTAACATACCAGCATATCTGGACGATATAGCCCGTATGGTTGCTCATTGGAGGAGTTGTTGGCTGTCACAGTGGCCAATGGCCAGCGACTCTACCAATAACCCTAACCTTATAGTATGTTGGGAACTACCTCATAACACTTTTCATTGTCATCAGGGTTTGTAATGTGTTTCGAAGCAAAAATGGTGCTTTTAAAATATCAAGTTCAAGAGCAAATATCATCTACACAGCAGCTAAGAGCAAATAGACAGTGGAACCTGGATTTATTTTGGGTCTATGGCCCACAACCTTTATTTTGGTTGAGAACCCATAATCTCCTCTAAAATGTCAGAACAGGAGAGTGTGGTGCCAGAGCACCTGTTTGAGTTGGGTAGATTGCCCATATCTAGAAAAAGGAAGTGGGGAGCTGCTGGGTATTTCAGAGCGGAAGTGGGGAGTTGCTGGGGAGTGGAGCTGGATCCTGTTATCAGCTACTGCAAGAGCCAGACGTCTCCATCTTTGTTAGACAGATCTGTAGTCATCTGAGCTCAAGAAGCTACCAAAGTAAGTAAGGGTGCAAAGATCAGGAATCGATACAATCAAGTACCACACCTGACCCAGGATAATGCTATGGCCACAACCTTTATTTTGGTTAGGAACCCATTATCTCCTCTTGTGGGTCTGACGCTGGATAATGATTCACTATTGCCAGTTAGCTGGCGCCCCGAACAGGTATATGTATAAGCAAAGAGTAAAGTCTATCATTCATGATAACAACAGGCTGACCAAAGGGTCAATTACATATCCTAGTTCTGGAACTGGAAGTATTAAGTAATTCTGGGAAAATAATAACACAGGGTGCTAACTAATAGGGAAATCAATTGTGAATATTAATATAGGAGTGTAAAACAAAACAATCAAGATAATAACTTTTAACCTTTATGGGGCCGTAGCAGGAAAATCCATGTGATTTGGCTTAAGCATCAATCTGTGACAATGGAATGTACGTGCAGGATTTCTGAAGCAAGCTAAGTTCTTTTATTAGTATTCATTTTTTTAAATGATTATATTTTTTTTTGTTTTATTTCTTAAATTGAAGTTGTAGAATATATGTTATATGAACGTAAATGTCAGTTTTAAATGTATGTAAGTAGGGTATTGGGAGAGAGAGAGAGAAAAAATGATAAAAGAAAGAAAAATGAGGAAAGTATGAAAAAGATAAAAAAAAATGATGAGCTGAAAGAAAAGAATAAGAAGTGCCAAACAGAAAGACAAGAGAGTGTTATAAAAATGGAATAATAAAAGAATGTGGCTGATGTACCAATATGTAAATTATGGTTAAATTTGCATTATAAATGTTGATCTAAACGTATAAAATTAAGCGAGAGAAAAAAAAGAGAGAAAAAAAGTAAGTATATTTCTTAACAACAATATGCAAGAAAATACAGGAATATTACGTGGAGATTTTAGACATGTGTATGCAAGTTCTGAGCAAGTGGTTTCTAACAAAAGGTGGAGGGACATGCTCAGGAGCGATCGTTATTGACATAATTTGGTATGTGTTGTCATCGATGAGGTACATACTGCTGTGTCATATTGAGTGCGAAGGAACGATATTAGCAAAGGAATATGAGCCAGTGCATGAGATTTCCAACAATGTGGTATGAGCGACAAGCAAAGTCTCAGATCAGCCTGCGCATACGCGCAGTCTGATCAGAGCCTTTGCTAGTCGCTTGAGTATTCTATGATTGTTAAGCTACTGACTGAACACCATTTGGAGTTTCTAAGCCTAACAGGAGGTTGCAGAGGCTCGTCCGAGTCTACACGTGTCAAAGTGCCACATTGTTGGAAATCACATGTCATGGCTCATATGTAAGTGTTTTATAGCTGATTGTACAGGTCGTAACTATAGATGAGATTGAAGGCATAATGTTAATACTCTTCATTCAAATATGCGTTGGTAGTCGATACCAATGAGTATTGGACTGGTGTTCAGATTAACAGGAGTCAGTACTTGTGGCAAATTTCTATTATACTTAAGCTATCAGAAAAACATCTGTTATTCATACATTGATTTGTTTGTTTGATTTGATTCATTATGTCCCATCAACAATCTTTCAGTTAAACAGGGACGGGTCTTCTTGGGTTGAACCAGTACTAAGCTAGGATAAATGTGTCTTGCTCAAGGACCACAACGCAGTGACGCTGGTGAGGCTCGAATCAGCGGCCCTTCGGTCTCGAGTCTAGCACTCTACCACTGAGCCACTGCGGCGCTCCCTATTAAGTTATCAGAAAAACATCTGTTATTCATACATTGTTTTCTATGTTTGATTTGATTCTTTACGTCCCATCAACAATCTTTCAGTTAAACCGGGACAGGTCTTCTTGGGTTGAACCAGTGCTAAGCTAGGATAAATGTGTCTTTCTCAAGGACCACAACGCAGTGACGCCGGTGAGGCTCGAACCCGCGGCCCTTCGGTCTCGAGTCAAGCACTCTACCACTGAGCCACTGCGCTCCCATTCATACATTATTCATTTCATTTCATGCATTTAGTGGTAAGGGTAAAGTGCATCATTACCCTCATGCTGTTTGTGGATAAAATATAAATAAACCAAAGGGTTCATTCAGGCAGGTTTTAGTAAAATTCAAGGACTTTTCAAGGACTTCTAAGACTTTCCTACAGTTTTTCAAAGACTTAAGTTCAATAAAAATAAGATTTAAGCGTTAAATTCTACTTCAGAAATTCTAGACTGAGATAATGGGAGAAATTAGTACTAGATAATTAGTATAAAATCGTTGTGCCTTTATTTGGTGCAGCATATGCTGCACCAAATAAAGGCACAGCAATTTTATACTGATTTAGCTCTCTATCAACTGTGCTAAGTCCTACAGAAAATATTAGAATTCAAGGACTTTTCAAGGCTTTTTAGTGATTTTCCAGTACTTTTCAAGGAAGATTCAGTTTTCAAGGGCTTTTTAAGAAAGCCCTCTAAATTCGAGTACTTTTCAAGCCTGTGCGAACCCTGAACCATGGGGGGGGGGGGGATTTTCCAGAGGGGTCCGGACACCTATCACCCCACCCCTATAGATCTGCCAAGACGGCCGCACGAGCCGATGTAATGTCCGTGAGCAAACACAAAAATCCAATCGACTTTAATCTTGTGATATATTAGGTTGAAAAAAAAACTATAGATCTAGGTTTCTTGTCATAAGGTGGTTATACTTACCCTTAAGGCGCCTCGATTCTAGACATTCTCAGACTCTCAAAGACTAAATAAATTTAAAAAATCTAGCGCCGGAAAAATCAACATGGCAGAGAGCAATTTGTACGCACTTTTCATCTGGATTGACGATTGTCCTGTAACAGCAAGTGTCTTGAATTTATCCTTCATAACCAAACCATTCTTCTTTCTCAACGATGAACAGAAGCGGGACTTCTCCAAGTATCAAGTTGGGCAAAACGTAGAGGCACGGTTCGATTTCAAAAGCAAGAAAACAGCGAGAGCCATAATTGGTGGCATTGAAGGTAAGGACTATCATTATATCTAATTATTTTTTTAGATGACGGGACAACTGCACTTTACCGGTCTCTGTTTAAAATTAGTAGAAATATTTTACAAATTTTACATAAATGGGGGCTACACATGCGGGGATCCAGAAACAAGACCCCAATAAGGTGCGAGTGCACCTGTTTGAGTTGGGTAGAGGAAACGGAAGTGGGGAGCTGCTGGGTAGTCCGGAGCAGAAGTGGGGAGTTACTGGGGAGTGGAGCGACAGCCGGTGATCAACTACTGAAAGAGCAAGACGTCTCCATCTTTGCTATACAGAATCTGTAGACATCTGAGTTCAAGAAGCTAGCTAAGCTGGATGATTATCCACTGTTAAGAAGAGTTCTAGGAACCTTTTTCCCAGGAGCTATAGCCATGGATTCACAGGCAGGGGCAAGAAAAGAGAGAGAAAACATGGACAGGGAAATTTTTCTGTCTTTTAGACAGAGAAAAGCAAAAAGTGACATGTGCAGAAGAAAAAGCTCTTTTCCAGAAGAATGCCAAAATGTGGTGTCGTAACAAATTATATGAAGGACCATGTCCAATCGGCGCATATGCCCAGCTTATTTGTTCAGCTAGAACCCGAGGACAGAGCGTTTGGTAGTACTCACAAAGACTGACTGGACTGACACAGCTGGCCGGGAGCCTGCTGGGTCTGAATGCAAACCCTCATACCCTGATTAACCATGTAAATTCAAGATTACAGGACATAACCCACGCTTGGGCCAACATTTGTGCCAACAGACAAGCGTAAAGACCAAACACGGATTTTATGTGACAGCATAAAGCGTAAAGCCATCGATGATTTGACGCAGAAGCCAACCAAACAGATTAGGACAGAGTTGGTCAAAATGACTTAGGAGGCTAGTTTGCTCCCAACAGACTTAAGAGCATACATCAGACTGTGTACAGACGCAGGAGAAAATGGTTTCTAAACTGCATAAGAGCTGACATGAGTTGCATGAATGCCTTTGAAATAAAAACATGTGAAGGAGAACTATTTCATTTGGCAAATGACACTGAAAATGAAATGGTTATTTTTACGTGCAAACAGAATTTAGAGACTTTGTGTAGTCCGACATTGGACAGAATACTTATAGATGGAACTTATAAGTATTGCCCAACATTTCTCATGCAGCTCTATACAATACATGGTACAATAAAACATGAATGCAGATGTTAATAATTATTAGACGGCTAACGGAAGGTAAATAAAGGTACCTCCACAGGTAACTGCCAAAAATAATTGCGCTCTATTGATTAGCAGGGTCTCTGAACTCTATAGAAATTCTGTGCTGAATTGATTGTATTTTCTGCACTGAATTGATGAGCATTTGCGCTCAATTGATGAATCACTGTAAATGTTCTTGGGCGGTTGCGTGACATTCACCAATTTATCGATAACTGTCCCAAAAAAAAGAAAATTAATTCAAAATGTAAGAAAGTACAAAGTTTGTTTACCTTTTTACGACTTCCGAATTGAATTGTTTTCCTTATTAAACTAGCAGTTAAGAATTTAATAGTTTGGTAGGCATGACTTTTCATCTAAAAAAACTTGATAGGCCCTACATCCCCAATGATACATACCAAGTCCAAAGTCATAACTTTCTGGTTCTAAAAGATTTTTGATATATAGACGTGGTGGCTATCTTAATCATATGACTAGGTCCATTTGAACAAGCTTTCTCCCATCCTGATGAGCATCCATGTGAAATTTGAAATTAATTGTCCCAGTGGTTTCAGAGTTTGTTTGTTTTGTTGCTTTATGTCCCAAGTCAACAGTTATGGTCATTGTGGGGCGGTCAGTTCACCTAACCACACTTTTTCCTGGGCAGGCTTGAACAAGCGGATAACCAGTAATTCGTGCACATACTTTCGCTTGTAACTGACAACAACCCTTCTTGAATGAATCAGCGGAAGAGAGGAGAATGATCGTAGAAATTATTTCATGATCAATCTCCACGAAAGTATGGGAGCCAGACACGTTACCGACTGCGCTACGCAGCCCGGTATAGTGGTTTCAGAGATGTTTTAAAATGTTGACAGACGACAAGTGGACAGACACAGGGGTCATTGGCACATTATTAGCTCGCACTTCAGCCTGCCCCTCAGGTGAAGCTAAAATGTAAATTGCCTGTTTTCAACAGTTTTGGAGACTTTCAGTAACTGTAAGTTTCAAGTATATATAACTGATTAACCAATGGGCAATGTGGTTATTCTGACACTATGTGTTTATAATATTTCACCCCTTACCGCATAAACTATAAACTAATTATAGATAGCCTCTTTTACAGGAAAGCTTATTAAACAATTGATAGCTCTTGGTGCCGTCAGTAAAACCATCAAATACCAAAAATGTACAGAAAAATGGGAGGTATAACAAACCTGTAAAAAGAAATGGGAGCCATGAGACACCTGCTGGAAAAACAGATCATTGCATATGTCCATGGAGCTATAATGTAATATACCTAAAACAAAAGAATACTTTTAACCTGTCACTATTTTTGTCCTGAAAATAGTTGCCTGAAAATAGTTGCCTGGTTTTTATGCAGGTCTCATATATTCAGGTGCACTTCAGACTAGATTTATCCATGGAAGCAAACACTATGAACCCTGATCAGACTATCTGATCTGGGTCCATATTGTTTGCAGTATAGGCTATAAAATTATTATGGTCACAAAACTGGCATCAATATGATTAAACTTTTTTCATGCTAAACTCCATTTGAACTGCTCAAAGAACTGAACTTCTGAGAAAATGAGATGGAAGATGACAAAAATTGTGACTGGCAGGAAAACTTATTTTTTTTAACTATTTCTATCTCTCACTGCATACCATTCCCTTCTCTTCCATAAAGGTAGCTGCCATTTAGCTTGCATAAAACTTTTAAGTGTAAAATTGTAATTATTTTCTTATCCATCACTTTAAACATGTGTTTTGTGTGCTCAAAAGAATGGTCTCATTGAGACGATTCTTTTGAGTACCTACAACATGTTTTTGCTGAGAAATAAGGAAAACAACTTTCAAATATGCTCTTTTATTTGGAGCTGGCCCCTTTCAAAAAATATTTCACTATTTCTCCTCTCTCCCTCTCTCTCCCCCCCCCCCCCCTCCTTTAAAAGTAGCTTCCACTTTAAAAATAAAATGGTTGGGTTACCAAGAAAGTCCTTTCCTGTTCCTAAAATTTGTCCACCTTTGTAACATTGTGGTCCCCTTCTACCTGACACAGTCTTGCCATAGACTTCACAGCTGGTTCACACAAAGTATGGAAATAGTTGAAGGCTCAGACCTAACATTAGGCATCTAGCCCACTAGGTAGTCTAACTTGAGAAACATTGCACATTCCCTGAATCAGAGACTGGTTCACTGTTCATCCTCCTGGCTTCTTTCTTCTGAAGTATGCTGGTGCTGTTTCATACAACCAGTCTGGATCTACCACACATAAATCTCTGAAAAATGAAGTAAAGCAAGTCACATGGGTGTAAGTTCAAAACTTTCAAAATCCTGAACTTCAAATACACATTATATATTAAAGTTAAATCTTGCAGTATGCCTATAAAAGTCATTAAAAGATCTTTTTTTTTTAATAAGTTTGAATGGCCAATTGTCTTAACCCTTAAAGCGCCAATCACAACTACAGCAGACAACAAATTTTGTGACATCTTTCCTAATTTTTGAAAAAAATAAGGTATGATATTTCATGAGAATTGTCTGCCAGCAGACAATTATCATGAAATATCATGCCTTATTTGTTATTTTTGAAAAAGCAGCAAGATTTGAAATTGTTGTCTGCTACAGATTAAAGGTGGCGCTTAATGGGTTAAAATAAACTGAAATAATTTAGAAGCCATTACTAGCTGCCTTTTTCAGAATTTTGAGGCTTACTTTCCGTAATTCTGAAATCAGGAATAATTCAATGAAGTCGTCATTTGGGTAATGAGTTTGGTTTTAGTTTTACTATGAATTTCTTAAACATAAATGTCCTAAAATATTGAACACTTTTCTCTCTCTGTTCTCAATAAAATGTTGGTCTTCTGGGCTGGAATTCACAAAATGGATGTCGGAATGGCAAAAAGAGAAGACCCCAGGGTTTTTCTTTGGCTTTTTCATGTCCCCCTAGGTTTAGAATTTAGGGGTCATTTCAAATTTTATGGGGACATTGAATTTTGGTCTTTGGAGTTGAGGTATTAATTTAAGCAGTAAAAAAAAATGCAGCTGAAACATTTTAGGCAACCAACCAATCATCACAGACACCACATGGATAAAGCCCTAGAGCCTGGTACTTCAGGGCCTGCCTAATCAGTCCTGCTCAATAACTGACTCTTCTGCAAGTAAGATTCACCAGACTTTTTAAAAACGATCTCAGCCTCATCTGTTGCACCCTGTTTTCAAATCATGGACAATAATAACAGATTATGCCAAATGCGATACGCCGTTGCAAAAGCTGGCTGGATTGTCGGACTGTTTGGATGTTTTTTCGTGCTCTTCAAAATTCTAAATTATCAGTTAAATGGAGCTTATATTTTATTCCCTTTTACTGCTTTAAATGGGATATGCGCTTTAGATGTTATCTGTAAACTGCCTCTTATTTAGGAAGGATAACTACATGTATATCCATATTTTTGTAAAATGCCTTAACAAAAAATATTTTGTGAAGCCACGCGGGCCAACCAACATGTTGTTGTTGAATGTTCTAACATCTGGCTCTAGTGCCTGGCTGTCTATTTTATGTTTTCATCTGCGACTGGCATTCAATCTAGTAACCTGAGTGTTAATTATTGTAAAAGAAGTGGTTTCTCTACATCTTGGCGCTTTATTTGAATGTAATCAAACTTTCTGACTTTTCTTTTTTAGTGGGTGGGGGGTTTTCAGAGCATGTGCGACATTTGGGGTTCTTGCTGAGAACAGTGTTGTTCTATGACGCATACGCTGACGCTCCTGTGTAAATTTAGTCGAGCTGATGATGCAGTGTACCCCTCCAGCTTCAAAGGGGCTTGTTTCGGTTTGTTCCGAGCAAGCTCGACGTGATTCTTTACTCCGGGCACTCCGGCTTCTTTCGACAAGGTAAAAACAGACTCTGACCGTTACGCTGGCATAACCTATTCGTGTCCAGTGTACGGTTCGGAAACTCACATTAAACCCCACTAGTTTTTAGGGAGTTTTTTACCGTACATTGTTCTCGGGGTGTCAGATGCCAGCTGTGGCGGGCCTCTCCCAGGCTTTGGGAGTTGAGCCTTCATAGGCTGGATACCTGATACAACAACAACAACAACAAGGATGCAGTATCTACCAAACAACTAGATAATTAAAAATTTATTCATGCAAATGTTCAATTTGTCTTCACTGTAATTGCCAAGTATCATGCAGTCTCATCAAAACTGTGGCATAATGTTCAATCAAAATCTGCAAAAGGAACTAATCAGCATGCAAATGCACGGTTGGCCCCTTCAGTATAACCCCTAATTGAAAGATAATTTGAGCCGTGACATGTGATTTCAAACAATGTGGTATTTTGACAACGGCAGACTTAGACTAGCCTATGCAGCCTCCTTTTAAGCTTAGAAACTCCAAATGGTGTTCAGTCAGTAGCTTAACACTCATAGAATATTCAAGCGACTAGCAAAGGCTCTGATCAGACTGCGCGTATGCACAGGCTGATCTGAGGCTTTGCTGGTCGCACATACCACATTGTTTGAAATGTCATGGCGCGGCTCAATTTTCACAAAGCTTTCATTTTGTCAATCCAAATTTGTTCAATGTGCCTATACGGAAAAGGCAGAGTATCTAAGATAAGATAACAAAATCTGTTGTATGAGTTGATCAGCACTGTCACTAAACAGAGTTTATTAAGATTTACAAAGAGAAATAAAACATATTAAATTTTAAAGAAACAAATTGTTACAGATAAACAGAGGTAAAGACAGAACAAACAGCATTATGTTAAACATCAATCCAGTGTTCTATATTATATTGTTGTCTAAAAATTTAGACATCCCTAGAATTAAGACACAATGACCTACCTTAAGAATGTTGTGATTATCAACATTAAAAATTATGACAAGTTGTTATATAATTCCCTGACTTTTCCAAAATTCCAAATTTCCTTACCTCAAAATTCCCTGACTTTTCCCTGTCAGACCTTGAATTATTTTCGTTTCTTTTATTTTGCCTTTTCCCTGACTGTGGGAACCCTGTTGATCAAGTCTCTTAATACTCATGATATATCTTACCTCATATAACAATTAGTGGTCTGTACGAGTTCATTGTAGATAATGTAGGCTGGTTTACAATGGAATAAGGCAGAAGAGGGATGAATCTTGATTGGCTTTCTTGATGACAGCTGAAATTGAATTGCATTTACAGTAAAACCTGTCATAAGCGGCCACTCAAAAAAAGACCAGAAATTGGTTTTCAAGACCAATTATCGCTAAATGCAGGTCAAAAGTAGTGCAGAATGCTCCAAGAGAGCATTCTGCAATACTTTAGACCATCATTAAGCTAACATTTGTTGTTAAGGCCTTTGTTTTGTCTATTTTTGAGAGGCTGTTTTACACAGGATATACTGTAGAATTATTTTATCCCTTAACTCTTTGTATTTGGGGAAACCCCTAAACAAGTACTTTTACTGTGAAGACCCAGGTGAACATAATGCTCATAGATCCAGATAAGCAAATTTTATTAGTGTAAAATCATATTCATTTTCTTATCCATCAATTTAAACATGTGTTTTGGGTGCTCAAAAGAACCGTCTCATTGAGACAGTTCTTTTGAGTACCCACAAAATATGTTTTAGACAAGAAATAAAGAAAAGAGTTTTACAATACGCACTCTTATCTAGAGGCCTGATGCTGCATTTCATCAGGGTCTACACTGTTTGTAAAGGTAAAAAAGATCTTCAGATTAAAGAATACATTTATTTTCAAAGTATAACCCTTAGATACGATGTACAATGGACTATCCCAAGTTTACTGTATCAACCCAGAAGGAAGAATCCATTACTTTACAAAGGGTTAAAGCACTAAGCATGATAGCAGCAAATGTCCATCAATATTTAAAGCTGCATAGTCTGTAACTTTTGATCTTTTAGTTTTTGAAATAATGTTTCCATTTTTCAAGAACACAGTAAAAAAACTAAAATTCAGGTATACATTTTACCAGTTTCGTAAATCTTTACAAATTATCAGTATCAAAACAACAGCATTTATGTTAAAAATTGACTGTCTATAATTATTGGAGGGACGCAAATAATTACCAACAAGAGAAAGAACACCCGTTTTTATCAGATAATTCACTTTTCCATGCAGTTTTCAGCTATAGTGAATAAATTTATTGTGAAAACTTAACTTAATTCTGCTTTTACAAATGATTTAAAAAGAAAAGAAAATTTTCCGAAAAATGTTCATAGCTGCAGACTTCTCTTTAATAGTATACAATTTGGAAGAAATTGGGCAATAAATGACTAAGTTAGAGGGTCCACAAAGGAGGACGGACACACAGACAGACACACAGAAAACACGAGCTTCGCCAACATTTCTTGACGGGGCTCTAACCAGAAGACCAGGCTCATAGGTAGAACCTCAAGCAACCAATATAATTGAGCTGTGACATAAGATTTCCAACAATGTGGTATGTGCGACCAGCAAAGCCTCAGATCAGCCTGTGCAAAGTGCAGTATGATCATTTTGTTTGTTTGTTTTGTTGCTTTACGTCCCAAGTCAACAGCTATGGTCATGGCGGGACGGTCAGTTCACCTAACCACACTTTTTCCTGGGCAAGCTTGAACAAGCAGTTAACCAGTACTTCGTGCACATACTTTCGCTTGTAACTGACAACAACCCTTCTTGAATGATTCAGCGGAAGGGAGGAGAATGACCGTAGAAATTATTTCATGATCAATCTCCACGAAAGTATGGGACCGGGCCGGGATCGAACTGGCGACCCCTGGATCTGCAGTCAGACTCGCATCTGTTGCCAGACACGTTACTGACTGCGCTACGCGGCCCTGTGCAGTATGATCAGAGCCTTTGCTAGTCCCTTGAGCATTCTATACCCGACAAAAAAAGAAACGCACCACTACGATTTTCCCATTAAGTTCTCCTTTTAATATGAAAATGTTAATTGTCATGAAATATTAATTTCAGATCAAATCTTACTAAAACTTGAGTGTGACGTAGATGAGTATCTGTTCTTTCCCTGTGTAGGCATAAAACACATCAAGGCGAATGGTAAACGAGTTTTGGAAGCGTTAATTTAACGCTACTGTCTGCATGGAATTCCAAGTATGTTTTACATTAGCAAAGTATGAAAGCGATATGTTGTCGTTATGTGAGACAACCAATGTGTTTGTTGATGCTTTTTTGTAATTCCAAAATCCATTTTCATCAGTTAGGACCGTTTAATATGATTAAAACAATGTTGAAATCTTTAACTGTTTTGTAAGGTTTATCTCCAGTGTGCAATCATTATCCAAAATGTAGTCACAATACATAGGCTACCTAGCGTTCAATTATCGCATATGATGAATTTAAAAATAAAATTTGCAAAAAATAAGTGTCTGAATACAATTTGTTCAACTGAGATGATTCAAATTGCTTGAACTTATCCAGCAAAAGAGCATTATAAAAACGCTTATTTTCTGTGACTGCAATTTGACCCCCACTTTGTTCATGGTCAATTATCTTTAACACAACTTCGACACCAGATTGCAAAAGACGTGTGACGCAGCAGTACCTGACATACCTTTCAACTGATATAAACTAAACTGGCCTATCACTTGTGATCTTCCCGAGAGTTGACCAGTTCTAAGTGGTGCGTTTCTTTTTTTGTCGGGTATATGACTGTTAAGCTACTGACCAAACATCATTTGGAGTTTCTAAGCCAAACAAGAGGCTGCACAGGCTCATCTGTGTCTACTCATGACAAAATGTCACATTGTTATAAATCCCATGTCGCGGCTCAATTATATGAGTAATATTACATTTACTTACTGATATGTACTCTCCTTCCCTTTGCAACTCTGCTGCATTCATGAAGAACCCTGCTGTCAAACATTTCCTGTAAATAAAAGTGTGAAACAAGCCAGCCTCTAGATAAGAGTTTTTTTTTTATTTGATTTGATTCTTTACGTCCCATCAACAACCTTTCAGTTAAACAGGGACAGGTCTTCCTGGGTTGAACCAGTACTAAGCTAGATAAGAGTGTTATTAAAAATTAATTTTCTTATTTCTCAAACAAAACATCAAACATATGTTGTGGGTACTCAAAAGAACCCTCTCTATGAGAGGGTTCTTTTTAGCACTCACAACAGATGTTTAAACCGATGGATAAGAAAATATTCACAATTTTATGCCAAAAATTGTGTCTATCTGAACCTATGGATGGATGTATTCCACAGGTTTAGATAAACAAAATATTTCCGCGTAAAGTAAATATTTTCTTACCCATAATTTTTAGCATATGTTTTGGGTGCTCAAAAGAATCGTCTCATTGAGGAGTTTTTTTTGAGTACCCACAACATATGTTTTGGTTGAGAAATAAGAAAATTATTTTTTCGTTAAACACTGTAAACTAAAGTCCTGGTATTCAGTCTGATAGAATATAAATCTAAGTGTTTTTTCTAACAAAAATATGTGCTCAAATTTGACTAAAAACAGATAATACTCAGAAAGTGACATAACTCCTCCTGAATGCATAATCATTCATTATAATTACAAGCTGTTTGCAAAGGTTATCAGCAGATGACATCGCTAGCAAGGAAAGGGATAACATCTGGCACCTTGGGTTGGCCTTTGAATAAACAAGTCTTAACAGAATGTCAGTCCTGATCTGGATCGGAACTGTTTGACACTCTGATAGTATTCCTGAAATATTTTTTTTAAAGAAAAAGTTTCTTTTGAAAAGAGTCAGCAGACGACAGCAAACACATCATCATCATATCATAATCGGATTTTTGATTAACGTGCAGGTGCAGGGGCATCATCCACATCAGTGGGCCCCTTTCCAGGTAACTGGCTAGCTGCACGCATAGCAGATCTCACACCTGATCTCCAGGTGCTCCTTTCTTGAGGGTCAACTGTGGTGAGCTTCCACTCACGGCAGTCTTTGTCAGTTTCTTCCATGTTTGCTTGGGCCTCCCTGCCCCCCGCTTGCCGTCAATCTGCATATCATATGCTGTTCTGATTGCACCACTCAAACGTTCCACATGCCCAAACCAGCGAAGCCTTCTCTCTCTCAAAATGAGTTTGAGGTCCTCAAGCTTTGCCAGTAGCTCGCTTGACCTTACCCTGGCCACATCCTCTGGCTTGATACTGAAGATCTGTCTGATCATGGCCCTATCATTGCGTTGCACGCGCTGCAGGTTCGTCTTGGTAAGTGGCCAAGTTTCACTGGCATGGAGCATGGCGCTCCGCACACAAGAGCTGTACACATGGCCACAGGTCTTGTAAGAGAAGTGGCGAGATGTGAGGACTGGTAGTAGCTCACTGAACTTCTTCCAGGCGGTTTTCACACGAGTAGTGACCGCCATTTCACAGCCTCCACCAGCAGAAAGCATGTCACCTAGGTAGCAGAAGGAAGCTACCACCTCAAGCTTATCAGGTCCGACCTGGACTTCACTCTGTGGTCTGCCGTCAATAGGGCGAGCATTTCCCATGCAGCGTGCACACCTATAATCAGGATTAGGTGGCAGTTGTTGTAGCCCACTGCATTTCTTATGCATCCAAAGTTTGCAGCCATTGCAGTAGATGCTGTTGTTGCCTACTCCTGTACGACAGACAGCACATGGGTATTCGCCTGAACTCTGCAAGAGGTCCAAGCCTGTACCACAGATCATGACCTTTGTCTTTCCTGCATTTACCCTCAATCCCTTCTTCTCCATGGCTTCTTTCCATATCAAGAGCCTCCTGACACATTCCTCTAGGGAGTCAGCAATGATGACAAGATCACCTGCATATAGGTCCTCCCAGGGAACACCAGCCCGAAACTCACGTGACAAGGCCTCCAGCACAATGATGAAGAGCAAGGGACTGAGTATGGATCCCTGATGGACCCCGACCTTCACCTAAAACTCTTTGCTGAAACCCTCGCCAACTCGCACCCGGCTTCGTGCATTAGCGTACATTCCCTGGACTAACCACACAATCCATTCCTCAATGCCTAGCTTTCTCAGGGCCCACCAGATAACCTTCCGAGGGACACGGTCAAATGCTTTCTCTAAGTCCACGAAGGCCATATAAAGCCTTTTGTTCACTGCTAGGTATTTCTCCTGCAGCTGCCGGACCACAAAGATTGCATCTGTAGTGCCTCTTCCTGGAACAAAGCCAAACTGGGAGTCATCAATAGACACCACCTGACAATCCTCTCTAGGATCTTCATGGCCTGCTCAGTCAGCTTGAGGCCTCGATAGTTGCCTCTATCCAAAGCATCACCCTTGCCCTTGTAAAGGCAGACAATGACACTTTCCTCCCAGTCAGTTGGGACCTTGCCATCACGGATAATCGCAGTAGTAAGATCTCGGATCATGGTGGCACCTGTATCTCCTGCTGCCTTGATCATCTCCACCACTATGCCTGATGGACCTGCAGCTTTGCCCGACTTCATCTTTGAGATGGCCTTCTTCACCATGTCAATAGTGATTGGGATAGGAGGGCCTTCTAACGGAGGTTCATTGGACAGGTGATCAGGGTCCCAGTAAAATTCAACGTTGAGAAGCCTTTCATAATGTTCAGCCCACGCATTCTGCTTTGCCTCCTTGCTCATTGACATTTCCCCAGTGTCATTCTTCACTGGCTTGTCGCCTACAACATCAACATTCTCTTTCCTCATCTGGTTGGCGAGGCGGAAGATATCAGACGACTTGTGGTCAATGCCCTCATAGACCACCTTGTTTGCTTTCGTGGTGTGCATGGTGCACCACAAGTCTGGAGATGCTCTTGGCAGTGTTATATGATGCTCGTGTGCATTTGCCAGCTTTCCATGCTTTGAAAGCTTGGCGCTTGGCTGTGATGGCATCATCTACTTCCTTATTCCACCACCAAGTTTCACGTCGCCATCGGCTTTGTTGTGCCGCACACCTCCTCTGTTGTCTTCAGCAAACCCGTCTTGAATTTCGCCCAGATTTCCTTGGGAAAAAAAAATAGAATTAACTTAAAATTAACTTTTAAAAGAAACTCTTTCAGGAACACTATCACAGTGTCAAATGGTTTGGATCCAGATCGGGACCAAAATTCTGTCGGTCCTGATCTGGGTCCAAACTGTTTGCAAAGGTTATCAGCAGACAACAGCCATGCCAGACATTGACTGTACCTGATTTTGGTGGTATCCTGTCTACTGGACTCAATAGGTAGTTGCTGTTGTAGACAGATTTCTCTCAACTGTTTCCTCACATCTAGCACCTGTTTCATATTACGCATATGAATATAATTCTCCTGGCACCATTGCTGAAATAAATAAATAAATAACAAGTAGCCCAATAGGCAACGATTGCTCACCTGGGAGCCAGCATAATGATTTGAGACACCATAATTTATGATGCTCAAAGGCAGGTAACTCTGAACATTACTCCCATTATAGGTCTATGGAGATTTTTCAGACATTCAAGGGCAGCTAACTCCATAGACCTATGTTCGATCTTGCTGAATATTAAACCCATCCAAGCTTTTATAGCTGTCCTTGTTACCTGCAAGAATGAATAAGATCCAATCAAAAATGAAGGTGCTAGAGTGTTCACAACATTTACATTCATTTTTCAAATGCTCAAGGGCAGCTAACTCAGTAGTTGGTGATGGGATCTGGCAGAAATTCAAACTCATTCATGCTTTTATTGTTGTCCTTGTTACCTGCAAGAATGAATAAGATTCAATCAAAAATGAAAGCACTAGAGTGCTCACAATATTTCTCCTATTATAAGTCTATGGAGATTTTTTCAGACATTCAAGGGTAGCTTACTCTGCAGACCCTGTTCCCATCTTGCCGAATTTCGAGCCCATCCAAGCTTTTATTGCTCTCATTGTTACCTGCAAGAATAAGGAAGATCCAATGAAAAATGGAAGAGCTAGAGTGCTCACAAGATTTTTCCCATTATAACCCTATGGGAGCTATCTGTTATCATGGAAACCAGAGTTCTGATCCGATCTGGCCCAAAACCTAATGCAGCCAATCCCCCACCCCAATGATGCTTTAGATGATGTCTGATAGTGTGAATGCACGGACCGACGGACGGACAGACGCAGGCTTGAGTCCCATCCTATAAGCTCACCGAGAGTCTTCGGCTCAGGTGAGCTAAAAAAAATTGATGTTTTGTATTCAGGTCAACAGTTTTTCAGTCATGTCAGGATGTTTTCTTATATCCTTTCTTTAGACTCTGAAGACCGTACCTGTCTAAGCATACAGTTTAGAATCTGATGAAATGCTCTATAAAGGCTGCATTTCATCTAGGTCTTAACTGTTTGCCAAAGTATCCACTATACAAAGGGTTATGAATTATGAACTAAATGATAGGGTTACAGTACAATGAGAACAATGATGATTTCTTAAAATCTGTAAACAACAGTATACATAGGGCCATTTAAGCAAAAAAATTTTAGCTTAAAATTGCAATTATTTTCTTATCCATCAGTTTAAACATGTGTTTTGGGTGCTCAAAATAACCGTCTCATCGAGACGGTTCTTTTGAGTACCCACAACATATGTTTGGTTGAGAAATACGAAAAATAATTTTCAGTTACACACTCTTACATGGGGGCCTGCAGTATGTTGACTCTGAGGATATGCCACAGAATGCAGGATCTCATCACTGTTTGCCAAGATAAAGATGATAACAATCCACCATGAGTATCCATGTAAGATAGAGATTTCTTGCATAGATACCTATTCATATAACTGTTTTAACCCATTGTCAAATAAACGCAAATCCATGTTCAAATCAGGAGACTCACGTGGTGTTTGAACATGGGTTTAAACTTGAAAATACTTCAAATGAGCCGTGTGTTATTTACATGACGTTATATACAGAAAGCATTGCGGACCAGACTCATCATTTTGCCAATGTTTTTGCTTGTGAAAATGTTGCGTACAGCTATGACATTGCTAAAAATGTTATGACATTAGAAAAGTTACAGCCAACGCCATTTTGTTTAGAGAATTCAGCATAAGAAAAGGGATATTTTATTGTTTTAACAGCGTTTTCAGTGTGAATTTGGTTGGAATAAGGTAAAATATGCAGGGATAACGATCACACGTTTGTTACTTTGCATTAACACTTGCTGGGTCCCACGGGAAATGTTTGACTACTCTGCCTGTCAACCTCGTGTTCAAACAGCTTCCTCCGGAACCGGCAAATGTAAATGCATGAAAAAAAAACAATCTCACCCAAGGGTCCACCATGATTGTCCATGTAGGATAGAGATATCCCAACCGAGGGGTAGGAATTTTAACCAGGGACCAGGCTTGCTGAGTCCCCGGTTAAATTCCGACCCTGAGGGTGAGATTTCTCTATCCTTTATGGACAGACTCATGATGGATTGTTTCAAGTTTTTTTGTAAGGAAAATAAAAAGTTAAAAAAACGTGAAAATTTTAAATCTTTACTTGTTAGATTTACATTATTTCCAAGTTCATGAGTGTTTTTATCAGGTAATTAAGTTTGTTGGGCCGAAGGGGTTTACCTATAGGATTTCTTTTGCTCCGGTATTCAGTTTTATTTACTGTTGAGTCCTTATCTTTGCTTTATCTCAATGTTATATCTTGATTTATATGTTCTAGGAGATGATGTAATGATAAGTTAGGGATCTTTCATGCAAACCAAATATCTATGTGTCTTGATCCACATCTCAACTAAGGGTGATGTTGGCGCTGTGATACCGATTAAAGTCCTCCAGTAAAATATTTTACTGACCGTTCCAAGGCGGTACTTCTTTTGTGAATCTTTTATGTTTTTTTCTGTTTTGTGTTTGCTATGCCTTTGTGCGCATCTGTTTAGGTGTGCATTCCTGCTGGGAAAGGGCTGAACTCTTGGCTCTCGTTTGTGGTGTCTAACTGTGAGCTTGTTGCTTTCCCATTGGTATCCTGGGTCAGGTGTGGTACTTGATTGTATTGATTCCTGATCTTTGCACCCTTACTTACTTTGCATAGTTTGCACCCTGTTATTGACTGGAAAACATGATTGGAGCATAAGTTAAGTTGCAAAATAAAACCCTGCTAGGCTCCCTGTGCCATTAGAGTCACATTGCCATTATCGTCACACGGTGCACGTTTTGTGACCTCATTAGCTTTATATTATGTCAGTAAGTGACGCTTAACCTTGCTTAGTGCCTTTGAGTTACTTAGTTGCAATATATCCTTTGAATACCATTTTTCAGAAAAAAAAGAATATTTTTCTCTGCCCATGTAATAAAGCAGTAACTGTGATCATGTAAGATTATATCAATCCACCATGAGTGCCAATGTATGATGGAGATATCTCACCCAAGGGGTCAGAATTTGAACCAGGGACGAGGCTTGCCAAGTCCCTGGTCAAATTCCAACCCGGATGGTAAGATTTCTCTATCCTACATGGACAGGCTCATGTTGGATTTTTTTCTCCCATTTTCCCAAGCTTTTTTGTGAAAACATAAAAAAGTCAATAAACGTAAAGTCAACTTTTTAATGATTGGATTTACAGTAATTCTGAGTTCACCAGTGTAAGAAATTGGGTGCTATTATAGTTTGCACCTTGTTTTTGGCTGGAAAACAGGATTAGAGCATTGGTTAAGTTGCAAAAGAAAATCAAGCTATGCTCCCTGTGCTGTTAGTGTCACGTTGCCATCACGTTGCCGTTATTGGCACATGGCGCATGTTTAGTGACGTCATTACCTTTCAGTGACATCATTAAGTGACTCTTAACCTTGCTAAGAGTAAAATACTCTTTTTCTGAAAAAAGGTATTCAAAGGACCAATATATTGCACCTAAGTAACTCAAAGGTACTAAGCAAGGTTAAGGGTCACTTACTGACGTCATATAAAGTTAATGAGGTCACATAGCATGCACTATGTGACGATAATGGCAATGTGACGCTAATGGCCCAGTGGCCTCACAGGATTCTAATTTTGCATTTTGCAACTTAACTAATGCCCCAATCGTGTTTTGCAGTCAATAACATGGGGCAAACTATGTTTACACCCATTTCAATACCTGATAAAAACACTTGTAAACTGAGAAATTATGTAAATCTAAAGCCAAAAAGTTAAAATTTTCACATTATTTGGACATTTTATTTTCCAACAAAAAACCTCGGAAAAGTGGAAGAAAAACAATCCATCATGGCCCTGTCCATCTAGGATGAAGAAATCTCACCCTCAGAGTCGGAATTTAAGCTGGGACTCGGCAAGCCTCTTCCCTGGTTAAAATTCCGACCCCTCGGGTGAGATATCTCTATCCTATATGGACACTCATGGTGGATTGTTATATTCTTACATGAGCTGACAGCCTATCTTACATTGGGAAAGGTGGGAGAAAATACTTATTTTGTGGGACAGAAAATACAATATCATTGGTGAATTCCTACCTTGTTGCCATTATTAGCCTTGTAGGCCTTGAATATATTGAGCAAACTGATATGATCTCCCTCACTGGACATAAACTTCTCTCTAGCTGCCAACGCTTCTTCTCTCTGACAATAAACAAAGAGGGTAAAACATTTATTTATTATATACAAAGTTACGAAAATCAGGAAAATATTGATTAAATAAAATTAGCCCCGACATGAAATTTCCAACAATGTGGTATGTGGGACCAGCAAAGCCTCAGATCAGCCTGCACATACACACAGTTTGATCAGAGCCTTTGCTAGTCGCATCCATATTCTATGAATATTAAACTACTGACTAAACATCATTTGGAGTTTCTAAGTTTAAAAGGAGGCTGCACAGGCCTGTCTGAGTCTACACTTGTCAAAATGCCACATTGTTGGAATTCACGTGTCACGGCTCAAATTATGTATATTTGAAAAAGTTCTATTTCACTAGATTACCTCTTCTCACTGGTGAAATTGGATGTCCTCTCACAGGTTTAGATAAACAAAAATTTTCAGCGTAAAATTGTAAATATACCCATCAATTTTAACATATGTTTTGGGTGCTCAAAAGAACCGTCTCATTGAGACGGTTCTTTTGAGTACCCACAACATATGATTTGGTTGAGAAATATGAAAATTAAATTTTCGTGACGCACTCGGAACTAAAGTCCTGTCCTCTGCTTTTTTCATTACCTGAGCCAACTTCAGCTTTTCAAATTCCTATAACTTTCGTATTAGTGGACAAAAACACAAATTGCATGTATGGGCATTTATTTTGCTTAAATAGATTGTAAGGAACATTTTGGTATTTAAAATTGTCGGACTTTGCTAATGATTACATTTTCTTTATTTCAGCTACTGTCGTTTCAGTTTTGGAAGACATACACATTATACAACATCATCATAAATATGATGTCATGTGTGATGTCATGATGCAAAAAAATTGTTACACTTCAAAATTGTATACTTATTATAAAAAGAAAATTCAATTTTGTGTCATGAAAATGACATTTATTTCATCTCATGGAACCAAAAAAATGTATATTTCATTATTGGCTTCGCCGCTCATGAAATATACATTTTTCACTTCACTCGATGATATATATAGGTCATATTCATTCCAAAAATGTGTAAAACCTCTATGTTATTCTTTTGTTTAGAAATTTTCAAATAATTCATTTTTGCATACATTGTCATACATTACTTTATGCAGGACTCTATTACTAGATACTTGGCTATTAAAGTAAGTAAGGGTGCAAAACCTATTAAACATTTTACTTCTGTATACCAGTAAACAGTTACTTTGGCACACAGTGAAGACCCAGATATCAGGGTCTGCACTGTTTGCTTAGATAAAAACAATCTTCAGAGACAGAAATACATCATTTTATAGATTTTTTTTTATCTGCAACCCCTTGAAATTAATTTCCCCTGATTTGCAACTTTAAAACTTGGCCTCAGGATGCATAAAATTACCATTCAGCTGATAGAAATAGCTAGCCAAATGTGGTACATCTGTGCATATAAAATGGACTATATTTAAGAGGTAAGCTGTTATTTTGACTGTCTTAATTGTTCTATCTATCAGACCTGAAGGAGCTGGTACTTTGGTGTAGGAATAGTTCCAAGTACCCAACCCCATTTCTTCAAGTTTTTTTACTTTCCCCCTCTTTATGTTTGCCAAAGTACTCATTTCGTAGAGGAACTAGTATGTATAAAGGGACTAGAGGACATGAAGGTCCTGAGGCACTCACCTGAACTCCTTAATAATGTTAAAATAAGTCAAGGTCAACTACAGCTTATAATGAAACAAATTTTGTTTAACCATATATGGTGTTTGCAGCCATTTTGGTCAAGTGACCTAAACAATCTGATGAATAATACATCAAACAGCCCAGTGATTTCTGAGAAAAAGATGTTTAGATAGGCATGTGGCAGTCCAAATGAGTGGCCTTGGATAAAAGGTCACAGGTCAGCTTGACATTTGGTACTTAATATAAAACCAATCTCTCATTAGGTTTAACATTTCTCACAAGTATTATGATTTCGGCTTAAACAGTTATAGAAAAATGAACATTTTAAGATTTTCCCCATACAAATGCATTAGGAATCAAATATGACCTTGCCATAAAGTAGGTCAAGGTCAACCTAGATTCATCATTTGTGCAAACCTGGTAGGGCCCACATCCCCAATGCTACATACCAAGTCTGAAAGCCAATGGCATTTTGGCTCCAGAGAAGAAGATATTTAAATAGTTTTTACCATATATGGGTGTGGTGGCCATCTTAGTCATGTGACCATAACAATTTGTATAAATTTTGGCTAACCAATCATAAGGAGTTGTCATATGAAATTTGATTTCAATCGGTCAAGTGGTGTCTGAGAAAACTATGTTTTAATATGTTGATGGGACTCCAATATGAGTGACCTTGGCTGAAAGGAACTTATTTATAGACACTCGATTGAACACATCAAAAGAGAATCATAAGTTCGGCTTCCACAGTATTCAAAAAATCATCTTTCAAAAAATTTCCCATTTAAATGCATTAGGAAGCAAATTGACCTTCACGTTAAGTGGGTCAAGGTCATCTTGAGATCATCATTTGAACAAACTTGTTAGACCCCTCATCCCTAATGCTACATTCCAAGTCTTAAGGTCACTGGCCTTCTGGTTCTGGAGAAGAGCTTTTTAAAGGGTTTTTACCATATATGGGCGTGGCGGTAATCTTGGTCATTTGTTTGATTTGATTCTTTACGTCCCATCAACAATCTTTCAGTTATAAATGGACGGGTCTTCCTGGGTTGAACCAGTACTAAGCTAGGATTAATGTTCTTGCTCAAGGACACAACGCAGTGACGCCTGTGAGGCTGGAACCCGCGGCCCTTCGGTCTCGAGTCAAGCACTCTACCGCTGAGCCACTGCGCTCCCTATCTTGGTCATGTGACCTAAATATTTTTTATACATTTTGGCTAATTTATCATGAGGAGAATTTATATTGAGGAGACTCCAATATGAGCGACCCAAGCTGGAAGGTTAAAGGTCAACCTTGACCTGTAGAACTTATTTAAAGCCATTGTCTCATTAGGTTAAAAATATCGAGTGAGAATAATGACTAAGGCTTCCACAGTTTTCAAAAAAAAAACTTTAAAAAAATTACATTTAAATGCATTAGGAAGCAAAATTTGACCTTGACGTTAAGTAGGTCATGGTCAACCTAGGATCATTCTTTGAACAAACTTGGTAGGCCCCACACCCCAAATGCTACATACCAAGTCCCAAGGTCATCAGCCTTCTGTTTCTGGAGAAAAAGATTTTTGAAGGTTTTTTACCATATATGAGCGTGGCGGTAATCTTGGTCATGTGACCAGGACCTCTTGTTCCTGTGTCCTAGGGAGTCTCCATATGAAATTTGAGTTTATTTAGTCTGGTTCCCTCCCCTTGATCTACCTATTTAGGGTCAGGTATAGGCTAATCCAGATGGTCAAAATCTTGACCGTCAATGAGAATCTCAGGATAGGCGTGATCTAGGGGAAGTAACTCCGAACTGTTAAAAAATGGTGCGGATGATCAAGCGAATGATTCATGAGAACATTAGATACAGTAAAATCAACCAAATTTGAGGCAGGAATCCAGTGCCTCAAAGTGTAAATGTTTTTTCCGCAAAAATCACTTTGCTTTAGTGTTTAAAATTAACAAAATATCGTAACTGTCTAACAGTTTGCCTCCCACGCTAAACTTGAAATGTAACAGGCCATCTCATTGGTCGATCAATAAACTTATCACAGCCTATGGTAGAATAGGGATACCTGTTGTCGATTTGAGACGATAACAGGGCACCAGTTTAGAGTTTATTTGGCCCAGTGGTTTCAGAGGAGAAGATGTTTGAAAATGTTGAGGGACGAACGGTTCAGGTGATGGCAGTTGTTGTTTTTATTTGCTGTGCTAAACAGATTTCTATATTCGGGAGGTGGGCGGAAGATAAGTCTAACCTGATCTCAAACTTGGAGAGTTTTTTTTTTTCTCATTTAGCGAGCACCTCAACACTACTCACCTTACTCTGAGGAGTAAAGAGCACTGAGTCCACAGAGAGCAAGGCCACGATGGTCAAAATTTCTTCTCTGAAATATAGAAAATATTGAGCCAGTGCATGAGATTTCCAACAATGTGGCATTTTGACATGTGTAGACTCGGACAAGCCTCTGCAGCCTCCTTTTAAGCTTAGAAACTCTAAATGGTGTGCAGCCAGTAGCTTAACAATCATAGAATACTCAAGGGACCAGCAAAGGCTCTGATCAGACTGCGCGTATGCGCAGGCTGATCAAAGGCTTTGCTGGTCGCACATACCACATTGTAGGAAATCTCATGCACTGGCTGAAAAAAAATACCCCACTATCTGTTTGCCTGAAATTTATTATCGGTTTATGAAGTTTTGCTGAAATTGGGGATTACTTTTTTTTACAGTTTTGGTGCAGTTTGTTTTTGTTTGATTTGATTCTTTACATCCCATCAACAATCTTTCAGTTATAAAGGGACAGGTCTTCCAGGGTAGAACCAGTACTAAGCTAGGATTAATGTGTCTTTGCTCAAGGACACAATGCAGTGACGCCAGAGAGACTCGAACCCGCGCCCCCTCGATCTCGAGTCAAGCACTCTATCACTGAGACACTGCGCTCCACAGTTTGGTACAGATGCATTGAGATAATGTGCAAGCACTTCTTTCATTAACAGTCTGTATTTAGGAAATACAACTCAAACAATCATTGAGACCATGCTTTCATCATTTAATTATTTGGCCTATGTATATCTCAATATTAATAACTAATTCATATCTTTCTGTGTAACAGGCAATATGATCACCCCCTCGGTGCTGTGGCTGACCCGATACACTGTTGCCCTCCACCAAAACAGTGTATCATCACCCACAGCAAGGGGGGGGGGCAGCTTTGACTGTTGCACAGAAAGGTATGAAATAGTTGTTTTATTACCCAACTCAGAACAATATAAAATATCAGCTGTGTGATGCTGATATCGATGCCCGTACGGTTCATTTATGTCGATTGACGTTCATTAACAATGGCGGATATGAGGTATGATTTGACCTCTTTAAACTCCCAATAACTTTGTTGTTTGTGGTCAGAAACATAAAGTGTGGGTACTTGTTTTCTTAGTTAAAATGAGCGGAACACTTTGAGACCAAAATTGAACAGATTAGACGAAATTTTCTGCTTTGCAACAAAACTGCATCTCCTACAGCAACTCCATTTAAGTGAATCTGCTAAGTTTGACGTCATCAAAGATCAGCTCGTCATGTGACTGTGCAACAGTAAAAACTGTGAGCATGGGAAAAAGTTCATCAAAACCGGATCAAACTGGTAGCGACTGACAATTCAATAAAACAGTCAAATGTGCTTTAATTACTCTTTACATAGTGCATTTGGTAATAATATGAGATAAATTAACCTAAGTCTTTGGTCAACATAATAACTTCAATCCAAGTTGGCTGTATCAAGTATGACTTACTCATTTAATCTCTAAACATACTGATATTTCAACATGGCGGACAAATATTTATCAAAATTAGCAACCAATATCACTTCCTTGGACATAAGTTGTCAACCGTGGGTTTCAGGCAAAGTAATTTTGATGATTTAGCATTTTTATCAGCTATACCCAGGCTTTAAGTTAGGAGTGTGTAAGGAAAAATAAATTTTCTTATTTCTCAACCAAACATATGTTGTATGTACTCAAAAGAACCGTCCCAATGAGACGGTTCTTTTGAGCACCCGAAACATATGTTAAAACTGATGGGTAAAATAATATTCACAGTTTTACGCTTAAAACTTTTGTTTATCTAAACCTATGTATACCATACTTACAAACAGTTGAACTCCTTTGCTGCTATGATAACTTTTGACATTCTGGGATCAAGGGGAAATGCTGCCATTTGTTGTCCAAGAGTTGTCAACTAAAAATAGATAATGGCATAAGATGTTGTTGTGTTTATTTTTGGTTCTTCCTTATTTTGCTTTTTATTTTAACAGCACTTTCAACAATTCGAGTTTGTTTATTTGGTTTGACGTTTTATCTCCCAGTCAACAGCTATGGTCTAGTTGAGAGGGTCAGTTATCCTAACAACAATTTTTTCCTGGGCAAGCTTGACTAAGCACATAGCCAGCTATTATTGCACATACTGTTACTTGTAACTGACAACCACCCATCTTGAATCAGGGGAAGGAGGAGAATGACTAGAAATTATTTAAGGATCAATCTCCATGAAAGTATGGGACTGGGCCAGGAACTATCTTGTGATCCCTGGATCTGCAGTCAGACTCACTACTGACTGTGCTATGGGGACTGGTACAATCTTTGAGTAACATGATATTCAGTTATTCTAGCTATTTCAGAAATTTTAATCAAGGCTCAGGAGAAAGATTTAAAAATAGACTTAGTTCATTTTAAATTGCCCCAAATTGCAGTATATTAATAAATGTGTAGCATAGCTTCATTTTTTTTAGGCCAAATAAAAAATACCTGTGTTTAGGGTAATCAGACCATACCTAAATTTACTGGTGAAACCTAGAATTTTTTTCAGGTTTTCTAGAAAAAATATATAATTTTATGCATTTTGAAAGGGGAAATGCCTGTCAAAAAGCATAAAATCATATTGTTTTTCAGAAAAAAAAGTTAAAAAAAAATGTGTGCCTACCCTACCTAAAATTTTCAGACCAGTTACCCAAAACAAACTAGCCTTAATTCTGCATAAAGCATTTATCAATTAGTAGTTGAATACCCATATCATAATGTTTCACACAGTCTCGGTACATCACACATCTCTACTACCTTGGTAGCTATATGATATTTTGCATAAATAGCTTAAACATAGACAACAGATTTGCTTTTGTTGATTTGACTCTTTATGTTCAAGTCAACAATCTTTCAGTAATGTCGGAAGGGGTCTTCCTGGGTTGAACCAGTACTAAGCAAGGATTACAACAGATTTGCTAAGAAATATTATTAAAATCCTGTTTATATATTTTGTCATCTGCTTAATGCATCCGCATACATTCAATTACACTCCAGACTAATTCAATCACAGAAGTAAACACTATGAACTCTGATGAGACTACTCCTAATACCCCTATTCCACACAGGTCACGAATCGCCTGAATCCCCACGAATTGATTTTTCTTTCATTCAGGGGGATTCGCAAGGTTTCATAAAAATTTTTTCTCCAATCGTGATGATCTACGTGTCAGTTCCGATTCGGATACGATGTCGTTACGAATATTCGGGGGAATAGGCTCAGTTTGGCTGGAATCGCGCAAGAATTTATTACGATTAGCCAAATAACATTAGAACATGATACACGAAAGTTAAGTAATCAATTACGAATCCGTTAAGAATATGCCGAATGCAGCACAAATTGGGCACGAATTAACAAAAATCCGTGACGATTCGCCACGATTCGCGAGGTTTTCTCTCGCGATAGTTTTAAAAAAAGGCCCATACATGCTTCAGGGCATCAGTTCCAAAATGAATGTTCCTCGTAAAGCAGCAGTAGAATTGATCCTGCAACTTGAGTGTTGAAAACGGCTTCTTATATAGCTAAAAGAAAACAACTACGTTAAAGTCGAGAGGCCCTGACCCAGACTCTTTGACTTGGAAAAATATGGCAGTTCGCCGTTGGCAAAATCACGAGCCAGGAGCTACTGACTGATCCTGATTGTGCTCCAGAATCTGCCAAATCTGTTTCAACTTCTAGGACTGCTCACATGCGCGTGACGGGGTAATTAATCTTAGGGAAAATCCTTCTACTATCTCTTCCTTTGTTTTATTGATTGGTTTAAACTCCCAATTCCCCACGAATAAGCTAAGAGTAGCTACGAATGGCCAAAACTGCATCCAAATCGATTACAATTCAGTTACGATGTCCAAGAATGCCATAAGAATTTGGTACGAATCACGCACGATTTTTCGAATCGGGGAATTCGTGGACAAAGTTTTGAACCGTTCAAAACTTTTGAGCCGAATTCCTGATAGACCTACGAATTGCAAGAACTCACTACGGACTGTGCGAATCAGTTAAGATCTTCACGAACTGAATACGATTCAGCCACGAATCCAAATATTTGTCAATTCATGTCAATTTGTGGGATTCGGGCCTGTGTGGAACAGGGGTATAAGAGAACAGTCTGATATGGGTCCATACTGTTTGCAATATAGGTCACTCATTCACAAGAAAGAGCAGATGACAATTATCATGCAAAGCGGGAACACATTTAAACTATTTTGCATCTTACTAACCATATCAACCTAAAAAAGGTTCAAAGAACTAGGTTTTGTGAGAAAAAAAAATGTGTACAACTTATATATACTCACAGAATTAGCATCATGGTGTTCAATAGCTCCCAGCAGTTTCAGCTGGTCCATGGCATGAATGATGGCCTGTAAAACCAAAATAACTGTTTGCCTATTGGGTAAATTTCAGCGCCCTAGATAAGCTTTTGGGTCAATTGGGTATTTACGCAACCTGGTTATCCTCAATTGCGTACTTGCAAAAACAATTGCGTATTTTCATATTTTTTTTACGCCTCGTTTTTTTTTCTGTGATTACACGTTTTGTTATTGCATGAAGCCATCGGGAATGTGCTTACATATTTATTCACTCCCATCGTCTGCCTTTCTAAAGTATTTAACTAGCGGATTTTATTGTACCTGAAGCAAATCTCATCCCCTTGTTGACATTCGAGTGTGTACAGTTTGCAAAGTTTCACTTTCATCATAGTGTTTTCCCGCGAAATACTGGACTGGGCACCGATATTTTATTCATAAAACTGGAGTTATATTGCCCGCTCGCTAGTAAAAAAATCTTTACGAAAATACACTGCTCATCTAGGGTGCTGAAATTTGTAAATTTTTTGTTGTCTCCTGAATTTTGAAAATAATCATTTTTTTCCCAAAACTTTTTCAGGAATACCTTGTGTCAAACAATTGGGATCCAGACATAATGTTGGGCCTAATCTGGGTCCAAACTGATTGCAAAGGCTTTCTCGCACATCAGATCGGGATTTCCCCTGTTTTTACCCATGTGATATAATTGATCTCACATGGGTAAAAACAATAATTCTATCTTACACACGCTTACCAGCCCTAGAGAAAAATAAAAAAGTATAGCCGCATGTTGTCCACACACTGGCTGCATGTTGATCCATGACGTCATTGTAAAGTTAAAATGACGTCACCATTTCGCATATCAGCGTAATTAGGATTTTCTGGAAGTCTTTTTCAAGGTTTTCCAATAAAAATGAGTTATTAAGTGGTGAGCAAGAAAAAGAATCAATTGTTCGTGTGAGGATGGAATAGAAAAATCTGTCCCTCACAATTACTGTTTGTCATCTGACTCAACAAGCCTCGTGATGCCAATCGGTGATCCTCGAGATGGATTTTCCTACCCCACCCTCACACTCATGATAGATTCTTATAATCATCAGAAGACACTGGCAGGTAAACAAGTAAGAAAATATTTGGAAGCAGCTGATCAGCTTAAATTCTCATCCCTGATTAAATACACAATAATAAGGCCATACACTGAGCTCCATGCACTGAGATTGCTAACTTCCAAATATAAATAAATATCTGGGCCCACATCTTTAAAGCACAGTGCTGGTAAAAACATATTTCTCGCTTATGAGAAAAGGCCAAGCAGTAAATTTTCTGTTTCATGGAGAAACAGAGCGAAAAAGCTAACAGGATTGAGAAATTTCTCAGGGGGTGGGAGGGGGGGGGTTCTTTGCAATAAAGATTGTCACAGCTTGAATACTAACAGGTAATATTAATCTTAACTTTTTTCACTACCAAAAAACGGTTCACAGCAAAATTTCAGTACTAACATACCTTCCATATAGTGAATAACAACTGCAAATATCAGACTGCACTGATGCATAGGCTGGTCTGTGCATTTGTTATTTATCTGCAACAAAGTTAGTTTTCTCGTGAAAAGGCCTATATTACTGTGATGACCTGTACAAGGTTTTGTTTAAGTTGATGTTTATATCCCAGTCAAAAAAAAAAAAATTCTGACATTGTGACGTTTCCTGGGTTAAATCAGTACTAAGCAAAGGATAATGTGTCTTCCTTGATGGTTTCTTTTTAATTTGTTGAAAATTGAAAAGAGAAGTTTGCAAAACATGTATAACATGTCAAATATGCAAAGTATACAAATTGTTTCAAAGTTCAAGGGCACAAAACTCACAAAAATCTCTGCCAAAATGAGCAAACATTATGTCTTTCACATCTTGACATAATGACAATGAACAATTGGACATTTAAATTCGACCACCAATTGATTCCAGGAGACCATCTTATAAGTATTTGTTAGCAGAAGTACACTAAATACTTTGACTTCGGTACATACTAAGAGGCATCAGGAATGGAATAAACTCTGCCCAATTTTGCATGCTTCTGTGTTGTTTGCTGATTTTTTTCAAAATGAACTTTTTCGAAATATTCTTTAAGCAATGCCATCAGTGTCAAACAGTTTGGACCCAGATCAGGTCCGAAATTTTGTCTGGCCTGATCTGGGTCCAAACTGTTTGCAAAGATTATCAGCAGACAACTTTGGTAGGCAAAGTGTTAAAGAGTCAAATTTACTGAAAAAAATCTTACCTCTAAAGATGGTTTGTCCATAAAATCAAAATCTACAATGTCAGAAATACCCATAGCTAAAAGCTGCAGAACCACACTGGCTAAGTTACACCTAAAAATAATATAAACATGATTATACAGAGGATGCTATGATTGTTTACTGATTATAAAATATCAAATATGTTCTTAAAAGGGTATCCTTTGGAAGCAAAGACTGCACCAAAGAAATGAAACCAGAGTGTGCATATTTTCGGGGCCAGACTAGCTAGTTTCTGCCATTTAGGCTTCATCAGTGACCCTCTAATAGTTTCAAAGTTCCACAATGAAACCCATGATCCCAAAGGACAAAAAAATAAAATCTACACTATAGTCAAGTCTTTTGGGATTAAGTTAACTCTGCATTCTAGGTAATTTTCCAAGTTTTTTGTTTTTTTGTTTTTTTGGGTTTTTTTGCTGCGATCTGACATTTTATTCAAAATCAACTTTTACAAAAAAATCTTTCATGAATGCAATCCGAGTGTCAAACAGTTTGAATCCAGATCAGTGCCCAACGTCCAAACTTTTTAAAAGGTTATCAACAGACAACACAAGTAGGCCAAGAGTTAACAGATTTGTTAGCAGATTTCAAAATGTCATTCGTCATTTTGGTGGCTCTTTGAATGCTGATAAACTCAAGTTTTAAAATTATTTTTCATTTTTATCAACCAAAACATGTCCCAGGTTCTCAAAAGAATTGTCTCAATGAGACCATTCTTTTGAGCACTCAAACGCATGTATGTTTAAATTAATGAGCAAGAAAATAAATAATAACAATGTTATACTCAAAAAGTTTCCTTATCTGGACCTATGTAGGTATATGCAGGGGACAAAATTCCACTCTTCCGCTTGTAATTATGAGTGAAATCTAGAAAGGACGAGTAATTCTTCCCAAAGCACTCGTCCTGTAGAATGAGTGCTTTGGGGCGATTTACTCGAGGGTAAAGGTGAAAAATCTGAAGATGAAACTTGCATTTTCTGAGTATTCAGGGTGCCAACCCTTAGTCTGAAATAAAATTCCCTGACTTTTCACTGACCAAAAATCATTTTTCCCTGACCAGTGTTCCACACTTTACTGCCCACTCATCCCCTTTCAACCACACGGTCTCCCCGTGCTGTATTAATTCTGACATCAGTGTAACTAAATCCTTAAAATGAATGAGCTTTACATCAGATATATCTTTTAAACAAAAAGACAAACAATAGGCAACAAACATGTGAGAAAAGAACATAAATCATAATTAAAAATAGTTTGAATAATATGTTGAGTTGTAAGATTGTGCTCAGAAGCATTTTCAAACCTAATAAGGCACAACTCTAAGCAAGAATTTTTTAAATAAATCAGTGCAATACTATAACTCTGGAGGTAAGGGTCGCAAAGTCCTTTCAGTCTTCAGGTTTGTCGTCTGCTGACCTTTTTCAAAATAAAATTTTCAAAAAATTATTTCAAGAAAACTGTCAGAATAAGGAACAGTTTGAATCCAGATCAGGACCGACATTCTATATTCTGTCGGTCCTGATCTGGGTCCAAACTGTTTGCAAAGTTTATCAGCAGACGACAAAAGTCGCCGCTACCGAGAAAAGAGTGAATAATATTCATTCTTTTCTCGCTAGCGGCAACTTTTGTCAAGTAGAGCTCACCTCATTATTTCCGGCACTGTATTTTTCCTGAGAGCTTCAAACTGTTCTTCTGTATAGAGCCTGTAACAAGTTCCAGGGGCCTCCCTTCCTGCTCGCCCAGCTCTCTGAAGAGCCTGTGCCTTGGAAACGTGAACCACTTTCATCAGGTCAAAGCCACTCCTTGAGTTGTGTATTCTATAAAATAACAAATTTAAACAATATAAAGTTATGACATTAAATGTAATAACAACAAAATAAGTATTTATTGCATTTGTATACTGACCCACGCTTCAAACGCAAAATGTTTCAGGAAAGTAACTTAATTAATATACGAGGTCTTGCCGAAATCATTCTACCAGTCAGGGGTTATGGCAGACATTCACCCAATCAGGTTATGATTAAAAGGGAATAATTGACCGATGAAGTTCTACTTTGATGGGTAAGAAAATATTTACAATTTTACACTCAAAATATTTGTTTATCTACACCTATGTTGGACACAAGCTCTATTTTAATTTATTTAAATTTGACCTATTTAGCTCTTCTGTGACCTTGAAAATTATGGCAAGGTCACCTAAATCTAATCAAAACTTCAGCATATCCCAATGTTTCATCCATGCAAATTTAGTTCCAATCGGTCCACTAGTTCACTAGATATCTGGCACACAAGAAAGCATAAAACCAACGCTGACAGGATCCACACCAAAAACAATATATCCCTCTCCCCTTAGGTGGAGGACATAAAAATGATAGAGCATTTACTGCTGCAGGACTTTAGTTAAGAGTGTGTAACGAAATTTTAATTTTCTTATTTCTCAACCAAAACATATGTTGTGGGTACTCAAAAGAACCCTCTCAATGAGATGGTTCTTTTGAGCATCCAAAACATATGTTAAAATTGATGGGTAAGAACAAATTTACAATTTTAAGCTGAAAATTTTTGTTTATCTACACCTGTACTGCTGGATACCATTACTTACTTAGCTTTAACCATGCCTGAGTCTATCACATGTCTAATGCCACTGATGGTAATTGATGTCTCTGCTATATTCGTCGCTACCACAACTTTCCGACAATTCTGTAATGAGAACATACACACACTGAGTAGTTTATTGTCTATGAACCCTCCCAATATTTTATTGTCCTGATAATGGCCTCTAATATTTACATCTGCTGCATATCTCCAAATGCACTTCAGACTCCTTTTGATCATGGATGCAAATACTATGTGAGCAGTCTGATCTGGGTCCATATTGTTTGCAATATAAACAGACCCTATCATTCCACCATCATCATCATCATCATCATCATCATCATCATCATCATCATCATCATCATCATCATCATCATCATCATCATCATCATCATCATCATCATCATCATCATCATCATCAGGTTTTGATTAACATGCAGGTGCATCTTCCATATTAGTGGGCCCCCCTCTAGGTAACTGGCTAACTGCACACAAAGCAGATCTTACTTTGGTTAAGACTGCCATTTGTATGTTTGTAGCAAAGATTTATAGCAGGATGCCCTTCCTTTCACCAACTCAGACACTTTTGGCAGTCAAAGACCTCCACATGTACCCTACTGACTTGGCATGTGTGCTCCACCATTGGCACCAGGAATTAGTAGTGTTCCATCTTTGGACCACTGCTACGGCACCGGAAAGTCGGCCTGTTGACTCCCCCTGTGAAGCTACTGTCACCTAGGTTGTGAGAGGCTAGTTTCTGACATAGCTGCCACTTTCTAGTTTTGAGTAGAGGCTTAGAGAAAACTCCTAGATACGTAAGTTTGTTTGTTTGTTTGTTTTTGTTGCTTTACGTCCCATGTCAACAGCTATGGTCATTGCGGGACGGTCAGTTCACTTAACCACACTTTTTCCTGGGCAGGCTTGAGCAAGCGGTTAACCATTAATTTGTGCACATACTTTCGCTTGTAACTGACAACAACCCTTCTTGAATAAATCAGCGGAAGGGAGGAGAATGACCGTAGAAATGATTTCATGATCAATCTCCACGAAAGTATGGTACCGGGCCGGGATCGAACTCGCGACCCCTGGATCTGCAGTCAGACACGCATCTGTAGCCAGACACGTTACCGACTGCGCTACGCGGCCCGGTCCTAGATACGTAAGACTCTCGGGTTAATGAGCCCAATCTAACCACATAAGATGATAAAAGTCGTGACTGGTGGGAAAAGAGCTAAAACTAAACAGGCCAGCCAATGTAATAATGATGCTAATCACATATGCACAAAACCCTGCTTAAATTGTACATGCGGCTCTGTACAGTGAGGCTACAGATTTAAAGTTTAGTTTATGTTTTCATCCGATTCCATGCTTTGTGTGTGCTAGTTGCAAAGGCTCTAACAAGACTGCAGTAATGAGCCATTTGAACTCTCCAATACAACGGAAATAAACCTTTATCATGGTCATCATAAGGTCCAAAATTTCAATGCTGGCTAAAATGAGTAATTCAATTTGACCTAAGTATTTTGCCTACAGGCCTCGAGGTTATAAAACTTTTTTTATGCTCAACTCAACTCAGCATGAAATTTCAACTGCTCATAAAACTAAAATACTGACAAAGAAGATGTTTCTTGCTTTAAGTCTCTCAGATAATGTTTTTATCATGCTAATAAATGTGAAAATGCCAACAATTGTTGGCATTTTAACATTTATGAGCAGGATAAATTTTGTGCTCAGCTGAGTTGAGTATGGAAAAAGTTTAATAACCTTGGGACCTGAGTAATTTGCATTTTTTGCAGTCTGCTGATTTTTTTAAAAAATCAACTTTTTTTTAAAAAAAAAATGTGAATACCATCAGAGTGTCAAACAGATTTAATCCAGATCAGGCCATTTGCCGGGCCTGATCTGGGTCCAAACTGTTTGCAAAGGTTATCAGCAGACAATACTAGTAGGCAAAGAGTTAAACAGGCTTACTTGCATTCATTCAAAAGCATTTTACATAATGGCTAGAGCACGGAGAGAACATTTTAACAAAAATCTAACAAATTTTTCCTTTTCCATTCTTACACAAATCTCTAATAAGATTTGGCATTTCATCAAACAATTTGCATTAAATATCCAATATAGCTTTCTTAAAGGAAAGACTAAATTTGAAATATCCTGATGTAAACTTCCTGTGGCCTTTTAAGGGTTACTATATCTGGCTTCAAGGTTATAAAACTTTCTGCTCAACTCAACTGAGCATGAAATTTATCCTGCTCATAAATGTTAAAATGCCAACAATTGTTGGCATTTTAACATTTATCAGCAGGATAAATACATCATATGAGAGCTTAAAAGCAAGAAATACCTATCTTTTTATGCATTTTCGTTTTTATGAGCAGTTGAAATTTTATGCTCAGTTGAGATGAACATGAAAAAGGTTTCCAGGCCTCTAGAGAAAAAGTGAATTTTCTTATTTCTCAACCAAAACGTATGTTGTGGGTACTCAAAAAAAACGTCTCAATGAGCACATGCTAAAATGAATGGGTAAGAAAATATTCATAAATGTACGCTGAAAATGTTTGCCTATCTTGACCTATGCTATGCGAGAAAACCTGTCTTCGGGAGTTTGCCAAAAACAAAGGTGCAGACCAGCCTGCCCATCCGCGCAGACTGATCAGCGCCTTTGTTATTCGCATTTTAGAACCTATCATATCTAAACTTGCTACCAGCAAAATTTCAATTTTCTAGCTTGACTCTGTAGCTGAGGAGATTGGTTTGAGTCTTGGTTTGTCGGAAACCCTGAAGACAGGTTGTCGTGTCGAGGCCCATATGAAAGAGAATAAAGGATCCCTATCAACCCACCTGAGGTGTTGGACTGAAGACCCTGAGCTGCATCTGTGAAGGAAGGGCTGCATAGAGAGGACACACTATCAAACTGGGGTATTCACTCGTTAGCTGCTTTGAAATATCACGAATAGACTTTACCACCGACTCAATCTCCTCCTGTCCCGTCAGAAATATCAAAATATCTTCTCTGAAACACAGGATATATTAATCATTAATGGGTATAAATACTCATCATCATTATTCGGTTATTGTGTCTGTGTGCCGCCGTCCCTGCTCACGAGGCATATATAGCACACAGGGCACACCTAGTTTTATGCACCCACTTTGGCTTCAAAAAAGGAATTCGGGCTGTATCCTGCCCTTATCCTCCGCCTATCTGCGTTAAGTAAAGGTGTGGGGCATTAATTAGTTTGTATTTTGGAAATGCTCTAAAACAGGTTTCAATCTTGTGGGGATTGACGTGACAATTTCGTCTGCACAGTGTCACCCCCACTGTTCCTGAAAGTGTATAAATACTCTATCATGGGCATAAGGGGTGGTTTTGTTTGATTTGTTTCTTTACATCCCATCAACAATCTATAAGTTAAACAGGGACGGGTCTTCCTGGGTTGAACCATACTAGGCTAGGATAAATGTGTCTTGCTCAAGGACCACAATGCAGTGACGCCAGTGAGGCTCAAACCCGCTGCCCCTCGGTCTCTAGTCAAGCACTCTACCACTGCGCTTCCCACATAAGGGGTGGGGAACAGCAAAGATGCTGATCAGACTGAACAGATGATCCAGTTAATCTTGTTTAAATTATCACATGCCTGAGACAAGCAGTGAAGCTTTTTCATGCTCCCAATTTTTTCATGAGTTTTTGTCATCTGGCCCGAGGTTATAAAACTTTTTTCATGCTCAACTCAGCTGAGCACGAAATTTATCCTGCTCATAAATGCTAAAATGCCAACAATTATTGGCATTTTAACATTTATTAGCAAGATGAATAAAACATCTGAGAGACTTAAAGCAAGAAACTTCTCCATTTGACAGTATTTATGTTTTTATGAGCAGTTGAAATTTAATGCTCATTTGAGTTGAGCATGAAGAAAAGTTTTATAACCTAAGGGCCTGTTTTTTATTCTTATTCTTCTAAAAAAAAAGATTAAAATATGGTTTAATATTTCATGTGAATTGTCAGCTGGGAAGTCATATTTCACCTAAAACATACACTGGAATGATAGCAACTGTACAGGTTACATTTTGTCAAGACTGAGCTTTCAAATTTTTTATTGACCAGTCGAGGCTTACTGGGTTTGCATAATACTTTGCATAAGCTAGGAAGACTCCATGCAAACAATTTTTATGATTTAACAACAGCAGAATATAGGGCGAAGATTTAGCTGACAAAATATATTTAAGTCCCCTCCCCCAGGTGGCATAGCTGCTACTTTTTTGGTTGTTGATGATTCAGGGTGTTCCTACCTTTTTTAAGTTGGGGCAAGGGCCTGTTGAATTCAGGAAAATATCATTTGAGCCAACAAAATTGGGAAATTTGATACAGTCTAAAAGAACTGGACTGCCATTTTAAATGGATTAAAACCCATATAAGAAATTAACAGTGTAAAGCTGAACCATATTTCTTGCTCTAATTGCCCTTCATAAAAAATCTCATAAAAATCAGCATAAAAATGTGAATGAAAACATGTTTTCATTCACAATTTTATGCAAACTTTTATGCATCTGTAACTTTGCTATTTTTGCTCACATTTTCATGAAATTTTCACAGGGCTCGAAAATAGCACTCGTCTGCTCGTATTTACGACTGCATCAGGCTGCAGGGCAAGTGAAATTCTTGATATTTCTAGTGAAAGTTAAAGCTTTCCCATATATGCAAATATTTTTGTGGTGCAGGGCAAGTGCCTATTTTATGATATTTCGAGGCCGGTTTTCACCAAAATGTAAAACTAAGAAATTTGAAATGATATAAACCATTCTGGGAAGTTCTTGCTCATTGGAAAGGGGCTGATATTCTACCCAGAAAAACCTAGAAAAAACACCGGGATTCATTTTTTGCTTTACTTTAATTGCATTTTTGACTGTCTGTGTTCTGTGTCTCTTCCTCACCTTGCCGTGGATTGGTCTGTGATTGTGGCATTTCCTGGCCATACTCACTGTTCTTTTTATCTAAATTCAGATTTCACAAAGTTTTTTGTCCACTACAGTCTTAACAGGCATTCCTACAGTGCATTTTATCTCATTGCGGGAGCCCAGTGGCTCAGTGGTAGAGTGCTTGACTCAAGACTGAGGGACAGCGGGTTCGAGCCTCACCGGCGTCACTGCGTTGTGGTCCTTGAGCAAGACACATTTATCCTAGCTTAGTACTAGTTCAACCCAGGAAGACCCGTCCCTGTTTAACTGCAAAATTGTTGATGGGATGTAAAGAATCAATCAAACAAACAAAATTTGCATGCTGGGTAATTTTTCAAGAGTTTTTGTAATTGGAGGATATTTTTCAAAATCTTCAAAATTTTCTTTCAGGAATACCATCAGCGTGTCAAACAATTTGGATCCAGATCAGACCCGAAGTTCTGATCTGAATCCAAACTGATTGCAAAGGTTATCAGCAGACAATAAAATTTGCCACTAGCAGGCAGAGTTAAATTTGACTTACTGAGCAGGTAACTCTCTATGTATCTGGAATAGTGTGACCAATGAGGAATACAGGTAATCAGACTGTTCATCATTAGTATATAACTCCTGAAAACAAACAAGGCAAATTGACACTCTTCAACTATTTCCTTTATGAATATTCATGCTATTAGCTCCACCCACTATGAACAAATATAAAAATAAACTTTCATGTTTGTACAAAGAACAAAGAAATTACTTGTCAGGTCCACTAGTATAGGATCATATCTAATCATATTCTCATAAGCGAACAGAGAAGACCCAGATGAGGCAGCTCTTACAAGAGCTGCCTGATCTGGATCTTCTCTGTTTGCATAAGTGTTAAAGGCGTCTCTATGTGGTAAAGGGTTAACATAGGCCGGTATTAGTTTGTTTTGTTGCTTTGCGTCCCAAGTCAACGGCTATGGTCATTGCGGGACGGTCAGTTCACCTAACCACACTTTTTCCTGGGCAGGCTTGAACAAGCGGTTAACCAGTAATTCGTGCACATACTTTCGCTTGTAACTGACAACAATCCTTCTTGAATAAATCAGCGGAAGGGAGGAGATTGACCGAAGAAATTATTTCATGATCAATCTCCACGAAAGTATGGGACCGGACCGGGATCGAACTCGCGACCCCTGGATTTGCAGTCAGACACGCATCTGTAGCCAGACACGTTACCCACTGCGCTACGCGGCCCGGTGGCCGGTATTAGGGCCAGGTAAACAAAAATGGTAAGTCATATCAATCACACCACAGGGCTATCCCAGATCCCAGGGGTTTAATATGAATTACCTTTTGTGGGTTAACTCCGATTAATCCGAGCCTTCTCTGATGATTAAGTGGCTTTTCCATATTTTGATATTTGCCACTAACGTCAGAGTAACTCCTATTACAAAAATCCAGAATTTTCTCCACCTATCAAAAATTGGATATTTTTACCAAAATATAGACAGATGAATGATGTATTCATTAGGTAACTGCTTAAAATGATAAAACTAGTGAACATACAACTGAAAAATAAAAGTAGTTTCACTTTTTAAGTGATTAATAGGAAATGATGGGTAATGAATATAGCTTAATCACCAACTATATGTGTATAGAGGGTAGGCTACAATAGGTGTGGATAATTTCCATCTTTGTAAGATTTAAATGAAAAATATCATTTTATTTTAGAGATAAATCATAACTCGACCCTATTTTAAATTTTTCTGTCTCCAATCTTTAATTCAATTACCATATTTTTCACTGAAAGTGCCCAGCCACGACTGGCTGGGAGAATTCTGGATTTTCGATAGCTAAATTGCTCTGACGGTAGTGGCATATATAAAAATAAAGAAAAGCCACTTAAACGTCAGAGAAAACTCGGATTAAACTCCGATAAGTCTGATAATAATTATAAGCCTGGCCTCCTGAACATTTACTTGATGAGTGTCTACCAGAGTTCTCACTAGGATTTTGAAAACAGGAGTTATAGAATCCATCCCTGGAAAAAGCTGGAGTCAAGATTGAAAAATTGGAGTTTGACCTGGAAAAGTTGGGAGTTTTTAGTTTTAGCCAAGATATGAAAAGTTTTATTTACAGATGTAATGTCTTTTATCCTGCAAAATGGCAATTTCAAAATCCTTGTGAGGACTAGCTATGAACAAAACAGATTTTAGACCAACAATAAAAGTTTGTATCAGGTTACCATAACAAACTTAAATCCCCTCTTCCCAAACCCCTACAGAATATTTTCTAAGCATTGTTGGGGTATTTCTAAGGATCTCAAAGAGGTTTGGCAGTTCAGCTATATTGTTTCTCCATCTTCCTTATTAAAATAAAAAATATTTTCATATCTAACTTCTCAATTTTAAAATTTCATGTATCATGAAACGCATATTTTTCTGTTCGGCCTTAAAATGAAAAGCTTAACTGTTGATACATGTAGTTGTTTTATTTATTACAAGCAAATTGACAGACGGATAGATCTTTTGCAGATGTATAGATCTAGTTCAATTATTTATTAATTATTTGCATGCAAGTGCTTTTTGCGCAACTAGTCTACCTAGTCTACGGCAATCGTTCTAAAATTAAGATGATTAATTTGATTTCCTACCTACCTCTCTTGATGATTTCAATGGTTTAAAATGAAAAGGGTTTCTTGCTGAAAGACATTTGCCTGCATTTAATAAGCTAAGAATAGTTTATTCGATGGAAAAACATCGATAATTTATTGCATCACTCATTTGTTCCTAATGACGCTTCATTCATAACTTTTACCTTACCAGACGTTATCCTATTCGGTTTACCGATGTACCGATAATTTCAGCAAATCTTATTTTTATTTCATCAACAATCTGTGGAACAAATTACATGTGTTCAAAAAAGTAAGAAACATTTCAAGATTTGATTAAGACAGTCACAAATGCGCAACTTACATTTTACACGCACTCGGAAACGATTAAAACCAATCAACCACATGCTTCTCAAATTTGCATAGGCATAATTATTGTCCTGTCATTAAAGACGTAGTCCCTGTGCGACGTTCTGATTGGCCGAGTGCTAATTGAGATCACGCCTACTCCTATCGCACAACTGGAAATTTTATGACAAACCCTGGGGCATTGGATTAGCGGCGATCTTCTGATCTTTTGTGGCGGAAGTCAAATTTGGACTCCCGCTGTCGTCTTCAGGTGTTTGTAAGGAGTTTGAGCCATGTCAGCAGAAAAAAATTTGGTGTCAATTAGAATCCCCAGCAGGATAATGTATGCGTACAAAACCAAAAGTTGGCGTAAAAATATGCCTGATTCGGTGTTACTGAGAACTTTGGTCTACCATATATAAACTTACCCTGATTGGATATTGTCTCCCTTCAATGTACAACACTGGAGCATTGTTGAAGTACTGTGAGAAATGGTCCACATCCATTGTGGCAGACATCACAATAATCTACAACAAACACATCGAGCATCAATCATGACTGAATCAGACAACAAGTTTTGTGATAACTTTAAAGTGCTTTTTTTTGGGGGGGGGGGGGGGGGGATAAGGCTTTACCTTTGATGATTCACATGCAATATCAAGCCTTATTTGTTTTTGTAAAGCTGGGAGAAAATTTTACAGGGATTTTCCTAGGCCTCAATTTGGGGCCAAACATCTGCCTCTTCCCAATTAAAAAATGAGCAAAAAATTCCCAAAACGATGAATATCATTCCCAATTTCTTAGTTCGACATTTTGGTGAAAATTTCATGAAAATCCAAAAAAAAATAGCAAATTTATAGATGCATGAAAATTTGCATATAAATGTGAATGAAAACAAGTTTTCATTCACATTTTTATGCAAATATTCGTGAGTTTTTATGAGGGGCAATTAATGCAACAAATATGTTACAGCTTTCTACTGCTAATTTCATAGATGGGTTTTAATCCATTTGAAATGGGGCTCCAGTTATTTTAAACTGCATCAAATTTTCCCAATTTTGATGGTCCAAATGCTTTTTTCCCCAAATAAAATGTCATCTCCTGCTGATTTTTGATGGCACCTTTAAGAGTTAAGTCAAGGGATAAATCTTATAAGGGCTTACATTGAGGTTTCCTGCTAAATAGAATCAGAAAAATGTTTTCTGCCTATTACATGTCTGCTGTATCTATATTCAAATGCACTCCAGACTGATATTATCTGGTTAAAGATTAAATGAATAACAAGAGAACAAAGATGGCTAACCTGTGTTGTGCACTGTCATTTTTTTTATCATCAAAACTGTGTTTTCAGAAACAAAAGATGGCCCAGCACTCCATCAAACCAGTGTATGATAGCAGTTCTTCCAGCAGTTCAACAGATACGGTGCACACCAGCAATTACTGTCAGTTTATGTGCAACAGTGATATTGAGGTTTGAATCAAGCTCATCCAAAACCTAATCAACTCTTCGTTATATCTAAGCAAATCTTGTTTAAAATTCCATACACTGGTTCTTGAGAGAACACTTACAGCCACACAGAGGCCTACACCACAGACCATATCCCCAACCCTTTTGAAGAGGGGACATAAATTTGGTATCTGCCTTGGAGTATACAATCCAAATTTTACACATGGCCTTAATTTTTCTTGGCCTAGGCAGTATGTGATAGGTACATTGGTGAAAGTTCGAAATTTCCAAAATTTAGTATCATGGGACAGGTATTATACTTGATTGTATCAATTCCTGATCTTTGCTGTCTTTCTTACTTTCCAATCTTACTAAATATTCACAATTTCAAGATTTGAAATGGTCAATTGTCCATAGGCAGACTGAACATAAATCCGAATCAGTTATGATCTCCTTAATTCAGCATTTTGAGGCTGATTTCCATAGAAAGTCAGCCTCAAAATCCTGAATTCAGGAATAATCCTGAAAACTTTCACCCATGTAGGTACCTTGAGAGGTTTCATGCCCATTTTGTCTCTCTTCTTCTGTGCTGTCTTCACAACACCAAAGAGAATATCTGTGTGTATTGTTCTCTCGTGAGCTTCATCAAGAACCACAATACTGTATCTACAAGAAAAATGTAATATGAGTCAGGATATGTGATTTCCAACAATGTTGTATTTTGACAAGTGTAGACTCAGACCAGCTTGTGCAGCCTCCCTTTATGGTAAGAAGCTCCAAATGGTGTTCAGTCAGTAGCTTAACAGTCATAGAATGGTCACGTGATCAGCAATGGCTCTGATCAGACTGCCTGTATGCGCAGGCTGATCTGAGGCTTTGCTGGTCGCACAAACCACATTGTTGGAAATCTTATGTCGCGGCTCATATGGTAAATGCTCTATAATTTTGAACATTTTCTCTGTTTTCAAATCAAATATTTATAAGGGCTCTAGTTCACAAAATGCTTGTAAGAATAGCAAACAAGAAAGACCCTGATCAGACTGCAGTCTGATCAGGGTCTGTACTGTTTGTATAGGCCTTTTTTGCAGGCAACTTGTGCTCAAAATTTTAGAAAAATTTACCGTAATCAGGGAACAAAACAATTTCAATATTGCACTTGTCCTGCAGGACGAATGACTTACAATTTTCACTAGTCCTGCAAACACATGTACTTGTCCTTTAAAAATGCATGCAATAAAGAACATAAGGGAGTAATATGTAATATGACTTATAAAGTTCCTTATTTCACTGTAAAAATTATATTTACCCAGTCAAATTCATAACTGCATCCCATATACTGACAAAAAGAGTTCACAGTCAATACTCAGAAAATGCTTGTTTCACCCTCAGAATTTAGGGTGAAAATAGAAAGAATGAGTAATTCTTCCAAAAGCACTCGTCCTACAGGACGAGTGCTTGGGAAAAATTACTCGTCCTTTCTAGATTTCACTCGTAATTACAAGGGGACGAGTGAAATTTTTGTCCCCTTGTAATCTATCAGGAGCGTCTATATAAGAAAGGAAAATATCATCTTCCGGGTCTATATTTAACCAAGGATGAGAGGTGATATTTCTTTATCTTACAAGAAGCCACATCTCACACAAGATGTCAAATTAGAACTTCAACCAGAATGAGTCAAGTCATTGGTTTACAAGGTGAGCCCTTGGTTGAGCTACCACAAAAACTGGTACATCTACCATACTTTAACTCAGTCTGTGGTGAAGTCATATCATCCAACCGTACCCTGTACCCTACCTCTGACAAGACTAAGAACAATCTATTTATTCTTACATAGGGCCAGTTAAGCAAATATTTTCAACGTAAAATTGTGCTTATTTTCTTATCCATCAGTTTAAACATGTGTTTTGGGTGCTCAAAAGAACCGTCCCATTGAGACGGTTCTTTTGAGTACCCACAACATATGTTTTGGTTGAGAAGTAAGGAAATTAATTTTTCGCCACGCACTCTTAACTAAAGTCCTGCATCTCATCCAAGATGTCAACTCAGAACTTCAACCAGAATGAGGCAAATTCTTGGTTTACAAGCCGAGACCTTGGTTGAGCTACCACAAAAACTGGTGCATATAGATCCATATTATAAGAAAAATTTATATGCGAAAAATTGTAATTATTTTCTTACCCATCAATTTAAATATATGGTTTGGGTGTTCAAAAGAACCGTCTCATTGAGACGGTTCTTTTGAGTACCCACAACATGTTTTGGATGAAAAATGAAGAAAATAGTTTTACAATACACACTCTTATCTAGAGGCCTGGTACATTTACCATACTTGAACTTGGTCTGTGGTGAAGTCAAGTCATAAAACCGTACCCTGTACCCTACCTCTTGACAAGACTGGTGATTTTATAAATTACCTATTTTACAGCCGAATACAGGCTGCTTCCCAATCCAAATAAGGCCTGTATTTTCCTAGTTTCAGAGATTCTTTTCCAAACCTGAGGATTTTATTGGGATGTATTCCCGAATTCTAAAGGCACAGGCTGTATCACCAAAAAGGCAATAAAATCACTGAAGACAAAAAACAATCTAATTCCAAATATTCCCACACGATAACTCTTTTTGAGAGGTAACTAGTGTTTGAAATTTGTGAACATTTATTGTAATACTGTAAAATAGCGGTATAAGGACAATACGGCAAATTCTTACTGTTTGAGAAGTGGATCAAGAATGGCCTCCCTCAGCAGCATACCATCTGTCATATACTTTAACTTAGTCTGTGGTGAGGTCATGTCATCAAACCGCACTCTGTAACCAACCTAAAAAAGAAGAAAAACAGTAAGTGAGTATGATCATGAAATACCACAATCACAAACTGCAGACAAACACATGGCACCGTGAGGAAAAGCCGCATAACAATCACTAGACACCAGGAAGACAAACTAAGTATTTAAAGCAACCAGCTCTCTCTTCCCCATCACGGTGATTGCAAAAATAGTGGACATAAAGTAACGTACAACAAAACAAAGAACAATTACAGACTCCAACAATGGGAGTAACAATAAACAACAAGTCAACAACAACAAAGGAACCATCGCCTTAGAACGGACAGCAGCCTAAGCCACAGGGGGGCTTAAATACATTTTACTGGTACCAAATCTTTGCCCTAGATTCTGCAGTTGTTGAAGTACAAGAAATGTTCAGCTCACATGGAAGCCTTCTAACTATTGCAATGTATTTTCGTGAAGAAACACTCTTATGATGAAACAAAGATAAGGGCTCATGACTCACATATAGTCAGACCTAAAGAAAACCTCAAGTTGAGCCATGGTGGGCCCAGCTACAGATAAGCATCCGGCACCAGCCCACCAGATAGAAGACAGAAGTCCAAAATAAGGTGGATATTTGCATATATATATGTCAACAAGTTAACGAAGTTTACTGCATAGGTACCATAAAATCTGCTTGTAAGACACTCTAGAAAGAAAGACAGCTAGAGTGAATAAATATGCAGGCAATGGCTTGATGGCCTAATTCAATAAATAAAAAAGTATTGCAGACAATATGTGTAATTACAAAAAATGTGGGATAACAAAATACACTGTTTTGTTTGAGAGTTGCAGCTGAGGCTAATATGGATGCCTTAATACCCAATTGACCCGAGCTCTGTAATACTGTAAATTACTTAATATTCGCTGCATCAAAATTTGGCGATTTCAAATGACTGGCATATTAGCGTATTTTATATTTTGGCGGTTTATCAATGTAAATCCCTTTAAATATGTTTTCTATTCTCATAGGGGCTACTATTAAAGGAAAGAATATGCTCCCTAATAGTAGCCACTTTTAATACATGGTTTCCTCTACGTTGAAACATACTCTACCGTTCAAAAGTTGTTATTAGCGATACGGATACCAACATACTAAGGTAGTGTGTGCCCATTTATTGCTTATAGAAACTTTATTTCACACTCTCATACTTTGGCGATATTTGCTTTTACCGCCAATAAGGCCAAATATAAGTGTTCTACAGTATTGAGGTAAAAGCTTATAAAACATGAAAAGAATGTACATACCAATTCTCCCATATCTGATCGTTTTTCCTGAGCAACACGCTGAGATACAGTTATGGCTGCCACCCTTCGAGGCTGAAATAAATGTTAAAATTGTCATTACACTAGATTTAGCACAAGAGAAAATATCCAGCTTATGAAAAAGATATAAATATGTGTAATAGGCTGACTTGCCTGACCAAACATCCAGTTGGAATATTATGTTCCAAAATGTACACAGATCCAGCTAAACAAAACTTTGAGGTGTGAAATTGTGAATATTTTCTTATATATATTCAGTTTAATTATCTGTTTTGGGTGCTCAAAAGACCCGCCTCATTGATACAGTTCTTTTGAGTACTCACAACATATAATGTTTCAGATAAGAAGTGATTTTTTTTATTTACTCACACTTTCATTTAAAAGGCCTGAATGTAAATGGACAAATTGTAAAATAAAATGAATAGTTCCATGTCCTTGTCCTGCCAATATTTTCTATGCTGAAAATGTTGTCTGCATATTACTTCTGCTGCATATATTCAAATTCACTCCATAATCATTTTATCCTGGAAGCTAACACTATGAACCCTTAAGTAGAGGTGCTACGATACGCCAAAAAGCGTATTGTGATATATTGAGATATGGAAAACCCGTATTGCAATACATATTGCCATACACCTGGTATCTTTTTTTCTTTTTTTTTTTATCATGTTTATCTTTATTTAGAATAGCATTTACACATCAAAATCATGATACATATTGGAACATCATATTCAACACTGCTCAACAAAAGTTTTGCACAAGTATCAGTCAGGGGCATATAACCTGTGTAAGTTAAAATATTTATCACTTGAAGAAGTTGAAATTGTGTATTTTCAAAAATGATTTCAAAGCGAGGCTACAGAAAGTAACTTATATAGGTTATATCTGAAATTATTTAGGCCAAGGTCAAATTTACAAGCTCAAAAATATAACTTATTCAAGTTAAAAAGTAGCTTTTTTTCTGATTTTCAATGACCCTGCGTACACTTTTCTAGACGATGCGTAAGAAATTTTATTGCACTATTGTAAAGGTAAGTAATAGGTCTTTCAGATAAAATTACACACATGACCATGAAAATTGCTGTAAATCCAGAATATGAAGATGAAAAAAGACTCTTTCACTCAAACAGGTTACTTTTGATTTTGTTGCAAAAATGATTATATGCTTTAAGTGATATAATTTTTAACTTTTGGAGGTTATGCGTCTGACTGAGAATCAAAGATTAATTTATATGTGATCCACTAACGCAATAAAATATTCAAACGTGGACGTGATTTTAGAGTCGGTGCCAAACTTTTATTGAGCCGTATATAACATCACATGCACAATATCACTAAACACTAGATAACAATAATTTATTTGTTTCACAAGATGATGTTTGAATGCAATTCTAGATGTTGTGGAAGGGTTTATGCAAATTTGGAAAATGGTAGGAGATAAACCCAATACAAGACTGAGGAAGAGAAAGAGAAATAAATAAACAAATAAATAAGTAAATAATAATTGTAACCTGAATCTATCCGCATTTAGTATAACACATGTCTCTCAAAGTGCTTTTGACTTGGCAATTGCAGTTGTAAGATGCTTAAAGGATATGAACAATATTAATTGGTTGTGGCTTGGATCTGATGTACTTGCGCTGAAAACAGTAGATATACATTTTTGAGAAGCAAGCATTTTATTTTGAAGGATGTTTTATTGTGCTGGAAAAAGGTATCTTTATTTCTGTCTATTACTGCCTCTAGTTCAGTATTATGATATAATTGAAGGGTCATGAAATTGGCATCTATTACACACTGTCATATTTTCAGCTACTCCTTGTATCCCTCGCTGCTTTCCAAGGAGAAATGAAATTTGTGATTTTATCCTCCATCTTTTTTGAAACCGAAAGTAGCTGATGCATGTTGGTCTAATTTGCAACACGAACAGATATGAACATGTTTTTACCAATGAAGCATTGGCATTTGAAATGCTGAAATAACTTGAAGGGGGGATAGAAAATGTGTAAAATATCCATAAACATTATGTTATGGCTGGCATTGATGTCTGCCGTACAGAATATGCTTTTAGACACAGTCAACCTTTATGTAAGTTCGTGTCAGGAATTATACCACAAAGTCTTTTTTCCTCTTTCTTTACTGCTTCCGGTTTTGAAAACCCAAACTTCGGGCAATTTCAAAGCCAATAATGGATATTTTCTTGCAAATTTTAGATGAAAACTGGCTTGATGACACATAGGGAAGGCTAGTGTACCGGTACAGCAAAAAGTGTATCGTGATACGATATTTATTTAGAGTGAATCCTGATTTACCGGTATATCTTTGCACCCCTCCCTTAAGGTAGCAGTCTGATCTGGCTCCATATTGTTTGCAATAAAGGCTATCAAAGTCATAAGCAGACAAAAAAGCAAAGGCAATTTCATATATGGCGGGGAAGGGGTAAAAATGGAAGATATATACCTGAAAATGTCTAAGAATGGAATCTCAGTAAGTAGCAAGTTGATAATCTTCTTTAGCAAGTGAGGAGTCGCCGTGGTGTAGTGGATAAGCTACTTATCTTGAACCCATGGGGTCCGGAGTTCAAACCCCAGCTCTTCCTGTCTGTCTGATGAGACTCTACGCCCTGGCCCCATCTCCATGTGACCTTAGCTGTTGCTAAACACAAACTCACACTCACTCTTTAGCAAGTGGGGAATATAATCACCTGATATTTTAGTTGTTAACCCTTAAAGAGCCAATCACGACTGCAGCAGACGACAAATTTTGTGACATCTTTCTTAATTTTCAAAAAAATAATGTATGATATTTCATGAGAAATGTCTGCCAGCAGACAATTCTCATGAAATATCATGCCTTATTTGTAATTTTTCAAAAAAAACAGCAAAATTTGAAATTGTCACCTGCTGCAAAATGTAGGTGGCGCTTTAAAGGTTAATTCAAATGATCGTGTAAACTCACCTGTGTAATTGCTACCATCAAATTTCTGTGTAGGTTTGCTTCATATAAGAACTGAAAATATACACAGAATCATTAGAGCCGTGACGTGTGATTTCCAACAATGTGGCATTTTGATAAGTGTAGACTCAGACGCGCCTATGCAGCCTCCTTTTAAGCTCCAAATGTTGTTCAGTCATTAGCTTAACTGTCATAGAATATTCAAATGACTTGCAAAGGCTCTGATCAGACTGCACATAGGCACAGGATGATCTGAGGCTTTGCTGGTCGCACATACCACATTGTTGGAAATCTCATGTCACGGCTCATTAGTGTTATGTTGATAAAATGGAAACTATCCTTTTGTTAGTACCTTGCACTCCAATCTGAAGATATTGCTAGAATTTATTTTACTATTGATTATTCAAAATATAGCCAATAGAGAGGTTTCCATATTATTTTCATTTGTTTATCCACAGCTACTAAGACTATCTAGAAAATCTAAAATTTCGCTTGTAGCAAGTCTAGGTACCATACTTTCAAATAAGCAATTAACAAGGGCGCTGATCAGACTGCTTCGATGCTCAGCGCCTTTGTTGTTCGCAAACCCCAAAGACAGGTTTTCTCGCGACGAGGCCCAAAATATACAAGTACCATGTCATTGGTGACAGATTATTAACTTGAGAAAAAGTACCCCTATATTTATGCTACATGCAGAATTGGGACGACATCCAATACAAATTAATTTAAAGTCAAGAATGATAGGTTTCTGGTTATCAATTGTCAATGGAAAAGAATCCAAATTATCAAAATTACTGTACTCAATAATGCTTAAAGAACACGAAAAGGGTTCTCATAATTTCAAATGGATCCGCTGTATAAATGACATACTTGTTGCTGTTGGCCGACCTGATCTTTTTAAAACTGAGCCAGTCAATAACCCAAATTCTGAGAAAATGGATATTTCACGAACATTGTCAGATTTGTATATTCAAGAATGGAATGAGAAAGCTAACGTTTCCTCAAAAGGAAAACAATATCTTTTATTTAAAGACAATCTCAATTTTGAAAAATATTTGATTAATGTTTCAAAATTCTATTATTCCAAAATTATCAAATATAGGACTGGAAACCATCGGCTCCCAGTTGAGACTGGACGATGGGATGATATACCATTAAATGAGCGAAAATGTAAAATTTGCACTTCAGACGACATTGGTATTGAGTATCATTATTTGTTTTCTTGTGCAGCGCCCTAGATAAGCTTTTGGGTCAATTTGGTATTTACGCAACCTGGTTATCCTGAATTGCGTACTTGCAAAAACAATTGCGTATTTTCATATTTTTTTACGCCACGTTTTTTTTCTGTGATTACACGTTTTCTTATTGCATGAAGCCATCGGGAATGTGATTGCATATTTATTCACTCCCATCGTCTGCCTTTCTGAAGTATCAAACTAGCGGATTTTATTGTACCTGAAGCAAATCTCATCCCCTTGTTGACATCCGAGCGTGTACACTTTGCAAAGTTTCACTTTCATCATAGTGTTTTTCCACGAAATACTGGACTGGGCACCGATATTTTATTCATAAACTGGAGTTATATTGCACGCTCACTAGTAAAAAAAATCAATACCCGACTGTCATTTGTTTACTACTGAAATGGAAATGAAATGGACCAAATGGTACGCAATGACATTGCATGTAATTGCAGACCGATTGTTAGAATTGCTTTTCGGTACGCACACATTTCATTTTAATTGCTTTTTTGAGGATTTTAATTGCTTGTTTAAGCAAATACGCTGCTTATCTAGGGTGCTGCTTGTGACTTTTTTAAGAGTGACAGAAAATTGTATTTGAAACCGTATTTTTATGTAAAGCCGAATATACACAAGTATAGGGAGCTTTTTACCTCAACCAATGAAGCAAAGCTCATTAAATTATCAAAGTTTGTTGCAATTATTATGGAAAAGTTTTCTGTGTAGATTGTTTTTCCAAATGATTGAAATAAATTATGTTCCAATCTATATGAAGATTAATCATATATTCTTTGTTATTAAAGGTCAGATTCCTGTCATGGACTATATTACCAATACAATAATATTGTATTTCATAGTACACTGTATTTATGTATTATGTCTATTTTACTGCATAATATGTTTGCGTTAATCTCTTACGCCACCTGTGAGTGGCCTGAGATGCATAACTTTCAATGAAGTTATGTTCTGTTCTGGTACAAGTTCATGAGCATGAGCAAAAGTTCAAAATTAAAAAAAAAATGTACTTTTGAATTTCAAACTTTAAAACATGCTGTATGCTGACAAAATGTTGACAATTTCAAGTTTAAATGGTCAACTGTCTTTTGATAAGAAATCAGAAGATATCATAATCAGCCTAATTCAACATTTTTAGGCTGACTTTTTTAGGAAAGTCAGCCTCAAAATCCTGAATTCAGGATTAATCCTGAAAACTTACACCCATGCAAGTTTGACTGTAAATGCAATAGAATTGAGCTGGTGTTCAGCATAAGGTACTAATTGGCATGTCTCTACAGCAAAGATTCAAACTGGTCCCCGCATCCGGTCCCCAAAGAGCCCTTATCGAAGACAGATCCATGCAATCTGATCTGAGTCTTTCATTGGCCATGCTGACTTGTACCTTTGCTGGCCACTGACTAAGGCTGTCACGATATATCGGTTTACTGGTATATTGCGATATTAGTCTGAAAAGGTACAATATATTGGTAAGGAACACGTATCGCGATATATCGTTGTTACTATAAATAGAAACACAAGAAAGTGAAGGGCTTGCTTTTTTATTTAGTTTGACATTGAAAAGTCCGAAAAAAGTCATCAAAACTCATGCAAATAAAGTTGATTGGAAAGAAATTTAGTTGTGGTACAAAGAAGTGCATTATATTTAAGTTTAAAGTTTGCTGGCTGGCATCAGAGACACTTTATATAGCATATCTGTAGGCACTGCGACAAGGCAGTAAAGTTTATTGGCAGAACAACAGATTTGAGTTTGCATCTCAATCAGCAGCACTCACCAGCCAGCCAAATGGTAACTCATGAAATCAAAACAAAAGCTGTGGATGCTCCGGTAAACCCAACCATGACACTTTCACAAGTGCCTCCAATAGGTGCAAGGTAAGATCACTTGAATGCTGGTTGTTAGAGCTGGCTGTATCCATTTTATTTAGCCGAGGGGACCAATTGCAAGCTAAATTGTAGGGAATTTTAGGCCTCCAAGTCTTGTTGAAGGCATACGGTACAGACTCTGGATTTAAAAATTCAATCTCATGTCAATATTCTTTTCATTTTAACCCAAAATGTATCTTGACATTTTAGCACAATATATTGTGGTATTATTGCAATATACTTGCCACATATCGCAATATATCGCGATTCGCTTATGGCATATCGTGACAGCCCTACCACTGACTCAATTTGGCTATCATAGCTTGGGTGAATTTCAACAGATTGTGTAAGAACCTTACCTGTGGTATCTGCGTAGTTTTTCCACTTCCTGTTTCTCCAATTATTACAACAGAGTTATTCCTCTTGATCTCTTCAATTAGTCTCTTCCGTACAGGGTATATTGGTAACTGGACTCGCTGCCTGTGGATCTTTGAATAGTAGTCTTCTGCAATGCAATAAAGTTCAAAATTTCAAAAATCCTGAACTTTCTAACATTTTGTAATGCCTACACAGTATTAAAAATTTCAGGTTTAAATGGCCAGTTGTCTTCAGACTCCAGACAGACTGTATTAATAAAAAAAATAAGATAACCTATAATAATTCTTCCAACTCAGCATTTTGAAGCTGACTTTCTATGAATTCAGAAATAATCCTGAAAACTTTCACCCATGAGTTTTAGACACTAGTCTGAATTAAGGAAAATTTACATGTAGTTGTTTTTTTGTTTTGATGGTTTATGTCAAGTCAACAATTTTTCAGTCATGCTGGGATGAGTTCCTGTCTTCATTGGTTGAACCAGTGCTCAGCAGCGGTTAAAGTGTCTTGCTCAAGGACACAACACAGTGACTCTGGTGAGTCTCGAACTAGCAACCCTTGGATCCCCAGTCGAACGCTCTACCAACTGAGCCACTGCGCCCCACAATATGTAGTTGTGGCAAGTATAAGTACATGGCCCTGAAAGATGAATATTAATGAGTAAGTGGAACCATACCGTCAGATTTTTTTTCAAGATTGATGGGCCGAAGTGACCCATGGAGCAAAAAATGGTGGGCCATTTTCTGAAATGATGGGCCCAAGCATATCAAACTAAATACAGATGACATTTGGGTAGTATACTTTACCTACACACTGACACTTGTATGCATATATGTATCATACATATTGACTCTTGATTATACAGTAAAACCTGTCTTAACAACCACTCAAAAAAGAAGACCATTTATCGCTTAATGCAGGTCAAAAGTATTGCAGAATGCTCCAAGGGGAACATTCTGCAATCCTTTTGACCTTCATTAAGCTAACATTTGTTATTAAGATTTTTGTTTTGTCTTTTTTTTTGAGTGGCTGCTTAAGACAGGTTTTACTGTATTGACAACCTACTTTTACATTATACTTTCTGTTTTGTGGAGTTCGTAAACTCCTGTAAGATGAATATTTTTATCAAATATGAGATTTTTTCACAACTAAAGAGGATGGGTCCACTGGGCCCACTGTCTTGGAAAGTGATGGGCCACATTTTGAAATCATGGGACAATGACCCGGGCCCACCATAAATCCGAAGGCCTGTACCGTGACAAGGTGCCATATTTTTTTTTCAAATTTAGGTAAATATTTATTTAGGTAAATATTTCCTTGAATTTATGCAATTATAACAATCAAACATTATCTTTCAATGCATTAACGTTTGCCAGGAAACTGGCACACATTAAATCAATCAAAAACATTTGAGCTATGACATGTGATTTCCAACAATGTGATATTTTGATAACCGTAGACTCAGATGAGCCTGTGCAGCCTCCTTTTAAGCTTAGAAACTCCAAATGATGATCAGTTCGTAGCTGAATAGTAATAGAATGGACAAGCGACTTGCAATGGCTCTGATCAGACTGCGCTTTGCGCAGGCTGATCTGAGGCTTTGCTGGTCGCACATACCACATTGTTGGAAATCTCATGTTGCGGCTCATTTTTGATCCCTATAATAACAAAATATTAATTTAACTCAAAACTTAACTATTCATTACCTCCATTCTGGGAGAACTTAATTCTTTTAGCTGGAGGCCCACCATTGGGCTGATGCATCTTGAAAACCCTCAACTATTATCTTCAATATCTGAATACAAAGAGAAAGCATAGCCTAGTACAGTGTATGGTGGGCATTGAAACGTGAAAACCTGCATTTAGGGTTCCAAAAAAGTAAGACTCAAACCAGTTTGCTCAGTTACAGAGACTTGCTAGAATATTGAAATAGTTGGATAATTGTACTTTTCAGACAGCGAATATTGGCGCTGATCAGATTGCGCCGACGCGCAGGCTGGTCTGCACCTTTGTTGTTCGTATGCAACAAAGTTGTCAAGGCCAAATATATTCTAGCAACATAATCTGAACTTCAATGCGGCGTACAACGCTGGGACACTAAGTATTGTTCGAGATACTAAGGGTAGTTCAGGCCATTGAGAGCTAACTGTAGCACAAGATCATGAGGCATAGTGTGGATAATATATTGGTCATCCAAAGAACAAAGGTATGTTGTGAGTAATTATTAGAATTGCCTCAATAGTGATTATAATGATTACAAACAACATACCTTTATAAGATAAAATAAGACCAGCCTGCCTGAATCATCATGAATACTTTCTCATATTATTCTCTGTACATCAGGGTTCAAGCTGGGCCCTGAAAGTAGGAAGAAGTGACTTCTCCCTCCAAGAATATTAGGGAGAAGTGACAGTCAAATAGGGAGAAGTTATAATGCAAAATTACGCTTTTCCTGTCAGTTTAGAAGCAAGTTAGCCATAACACAAACTATTGCCATTAAACGGAGCGAAAAAATATGATGCAGTGGTAGTAGATTGTCACCACAGCTTATGTTTGTATGTGGTGAGTCTTCATAAAAAAAAAAATGATTTTTTAGGGAGACTCCCACTTCTCCCTGGGTCCCATTTAGGACGAAATTTCAGCGCATATGGTGACTATTTCGCCCTATTCGCCCTAGAGTTTATTCCCTGTACATTTATACACTTCATCACATTGTATTTCTTCTTCCTGCCTATCTACTCTTTTTATTTTTCACCTTTCTAGCATTACGAATAAGTCAACCCGTTCAGTAATAGTCTAATTTGACCGTTCAAAGTAAAGATGTAGATGCAATACCAGAGGTCTGGCTGCGGAGATAAAAGTAAAACATGTCTTATTTAAGCAGCCACTAAAAAGGGGACAAAAAATTGGTTTTCTTGATCGATTATTGCTAACTGCAGGTCAAAAGTATTGCAGAATGCTTCTGCAACACTTTCGACCTGCATTAAGCTAGTATCTGTCTTTAACACCTTTGTTTTGTCTATTTTTGAGCGACTGCTAAAGCCTTATGACAGGTTTTACAGTACTCGATGTGGGGCAATACTAAGATCGGAAGGGCTTTGAGTAGAAATAGTGTCGATTAAATCTTTTTGGGGGCACTATGTTACCCTTGTAATGTACAACTTGTTGTAGGTAATGTACATGTAAGAAGCCAAAGCGGCAGTCTTCATTGGAGCGCCGGTTATTGTACTGGGTTATCCCTTTCGGTGTTTAGTAAGGTTTCTCTAGGGCGAAAGTTGAACGTGTTACATGACCTTGATTTTGTACTGCTTTTACAAAAATCTCATCTTTTTTTTTTTTGTGTTTGCTGAAGGTAATAATCATGTCCTGAGTTCATTTTAATCCCAATACAATTTGTTCATTTGCTCCTCCAGCAGTACTGCAAGAAATTGCCCAAAAGCCATTATTTTCTGTGTTTTAATGTTGGGGGGTACACCCCACCCACTTTTCAACTTTCCAGCCACATTAGTTTATAGTTTTTGCATAAAATATGCAAGTTTGCAAGATGTTAGTCATATTTTCACATAATATGTGTAAGAGGTATTCAGGTAACGTCAGCCTCATGTGTACAGCCACGAATATGTGCTAAAGTTTAAATATTGGGGCCCCGGTAAGAAATGGTATTTATTTCCAGGGAGCTGGGGAGCTCTGGAAATTATTTTAGGGGAGCAGGGGAGCAAAGGGAAGACATTTCAACACAAAATGAAATGCACATTTTTATTGTATGAACACAGATTTCAATTTTTTTGTTTCGTCTTCTTTCGCTGGCAAACATTGAAAGCTGGTTTGTTAGTATTGTGATTTTTCAAGGGATCCGGACCAGTCTTGCTAGGAAACTCTATATTTTGTGATTTTTCAGGGGAGTCATGTTTCTAATATTTGACAGTCATTTATGAGTCTCATATTTCAGATTTTTGCCATCTTAAGTAAATGTTGAAGGCATTTTGTCCCATAAATGAGACCATACTATAAACCTGTGTGTAATAAAAGCTGAGTTGCACAGACTGATAAGCGTCTTTGTTTATTACTGTCTGGATAGTATAATCCATTTTGTTTCTAGCGTTTCAACCACGCAAAATAAAGCGCATCCACACAGATTGGTCAGCGCCCATGTATACTGCACTAGTTTCAAACATCATACGAGCATGCAAAGGTGTGTCTGTGCAGGTTTATCAGCGTGTTTTGTTTTTTTGTTGCCAGGAAATAAAACAATAGTTTCTGATGCCATGTCCATAACCTATTGTGAGATTTCGGCATGGAAATTCAAACAGTATTACCATACTTTTTTCATGATGACAACCAAATAGAAAACAAACAAACTATAACTAAGTTCGGGATTACGCGGTCATTTACAGAAGCATAAACATTTAATGTCAAAGGCTTGAGAATGTTAGTTTATTTAGTCACGTGTTGTTTGGGTTTTTTTATGCTTAACGACCGAGTAAACAACTTTTCAGTCATGTCGGGACAGTGATGTGGTACTAATTGGGAAGTAAATGTGTCTTGCTCATTGACACAAAAGGGCGACCAGAGTGAGAAACGAACTTAGTTATAGTTTGTTTTTCTATTTTGTTGTCATCTTGAAAAAGTAGCATAATGTTGTTTGATTTTCAAAAAAAATATCTTACGGGAAGGATGATTTTCTTGACTCGGATAATGAATGACTGGATTTAGGGACACATATTTTGGATTTTTTGCTTCATCTACTTTGATAAAATCAGGTTTTCATGGATTAACCCTTCAAAAAAAGTAGTTATATGAGTCAATTAACTAATGTGTTTTTAAGGACTGTCAGTTTGCCTAATTACAGCGATTTTATAACTCTGTGAAATCTATGCTTTCTGATACATCAGCATGTGTGAAGCTCAATGGTATGTTGACAGCCAAAAAAAAACAACAACAAAAAAAAAGACAAAACACAAAAACGTGACGTCCTGAGCAGTATTTTTTATAGAGTTTGTAATCAGTAATGTTTGTGATTGTTTGCAGATTCATACCCTTTGGTATCACTATGAATGAAAATATGTCGACAGATTGATATCCGAAACATTTGTGTCGGCTAATGTTTTAAATTCCCTTCACCGCGTCAATGCCGTAAGGCTTAAATGAAACGTATCTGTGGTTCCTGTTGCCTACCTACCCTATTTTTTTAACCCTACCCTAAGCATTAAAATGGTCTTTGGAGAAAAAATACCTAAAATGGGCACTTTTTCAGATTTTGTCACTATTTTCTTTGTAAAATGTTATAACAAAATTTAATAGTTTCCCTACCTACCTACCCTAAATTTTGTTGGTATGCAACTGGAACCACACATATATTTCATTTAGGCCTAATAGAGAAATAAATGGCAATTTTCGGGCTAAGTATCCTTTAGAATATTATATATATGATTTTTATACTCTTTAGGGTCTTTGTAGATGACAAAATGAAAAAAAAATGAGATCAAAAACGTTTCCCCTGGTGAGAATTTCATGTATACTTGACATTTTCATTACCGCAAAAACTGGTCGTTGATAGGGTCCGATAGTTTTGACTGTTATTTATAACTAACCAAGATTCATAAAAATATTTGTATGCGTATTTAAGAAGACCGTATAATGAACATGTATTCTGAATTTCATGCTGATATTTGCATGTTAAATATCAAATTTTGGTCCCAAGAACTGACCCAGATCCCAGTATACTGGGTCCGAGTCTATAAGCATATAGATCTAAACTGCTGCAAATATGATGTCTACTCCGATGCAGAACTCAAATCAAAAAGAAACAATAATCGTGATTTATTGTAACAATAATATTGATGGCTTAACTGAGCCACCGTAGATGATGCTCGGAGGCCGAAAACAGCCAAATGCTGAGGCTGTAAGCGATCTCTTCACGCATAGTCCGCCATTTTTTCATGTAAACATTCAAGAAGAGCCAATGATGGTGAAATGTGCCCCGATTGTGTCCAAGTAAGCATAGTTTCGAGATTTTTAGCAAGATCTGCATTTTAAAGATTTTAAAAAACACGATATTACCTACAGTACAGCTCCGGTGGTTTTTCAAAGACCCACCCAAGCCAGTGGGGAAGGATTTTTAGCCCACCACAGCCCCACCCGATGTTCCGTGCAAGTCCCCACCGCGGGAAGGATTTTTCCCGCCGTAATTCCACCGCAACCCCACCGCGGGTCAACATTTTTACCTGTATGACCGCGGTGGGTGATAAAACTGCTGGCGTGTGACGTCAGAATGATTGACAGCTGTTAAATAGATTAATCAATAGAGATGCCATACATGCATGCAGAAAATAAATACAATTAATGTACATTTATTGTTCAGTGTTTTCTTTTAGCTTCTAATTATAATCCATGATCTTCAATTATCGCCAAGTCGTAATTTTAATTTATTTGACAAGCGATGCTCATAATCTCTATGTTTGCATGTAAGCTCAGAAAATTGTAACTAATTATTTCACTACCTTGCTTGGAGGTGAGGTCATTCGTCTTACATGTACACTGGTATGAAAAGACATCCAATTATATGCAAAAATCAGTTGATTGGCGACTACAATGCGTGACAGAGAGAGTATAGCATATTCAGGAATATTTTCTTCCACATCGTCTGTTCCAGAGACTTCCAATGAGCGCATAAACTGTCCACTGTTCTGCAACGTGCATTTAGTCACGTAGGCACACTTAGCCAGTGCAGAATCACCATCAGAAAAAGGCCATGTTGTAGTGTTATTCCGTACATGAGTTCCCTACCGTATTAACCAAAATTCGTGACCACGTAATTTAATGAACATAATTTTTTTCCATTTAAAAGAATTTTGATGTTTAAAATCGCATTGAAGACATGCGCGGACCTAGAGGGAGGACAGGGGCTCCCAACCACCCCCCTCCCCCTCGAAAATCATAACGCTATCGGGTTCGTTAGCATCCCTGGAAAATTAAAAATGTTGGACCATCATCGCCTCGCTAGCGTTCACTTTAAGTGGTATTTGGATGCTCTCTCAACTCATCAACTTAAAAAGTTGTCAAGAGTTGGACCCCCATCTGACCCCCTTTCTGGATCCGCGCATGGAAGCGACGATTCTAAGGAGTAACCACAACATATTCACATGGGTGAAATTTCAAAAATTCCAAATCCTAAACTTAAGGAAATTAAAATATTAAAACATGCAGGATTTTGAGGTTGACTTTCTATGGAAAGTCAGCCTCAAAATCCTGAATTCAGGATTAATCCTGAAAATTTTCACCCATGTATTCAGAAGACGGTGGTTCCATATAGTTTTGTGAGTTTCCAGGGTGGGGGGTCCCTGTGCCCCCTCCCTCTAGATCCGTGCACGCCGCAAACTAACGAGAATTGACCTTTTAGCACGAGATTTTTTGTATTTATACTGCATCAAAAAAAGATGCAAGACCAAAATTTAGACTTCTAGTCACGCTGAATTGATAATGCAGCATGCGCATGTAAAGGAGTCCTTTGCGCTGCCGCATTGTGCATACGCGTTACAAAAGAGAATCTCCCACAAGAATGATTATTTTTTAGTATTTCATATCATGTTTTCTGTGTGTTTCAATAACCACCAAACACGCCCTGATCTCTAAATCCACTGTATCACATTTGAGCTCGCCTGAACAACGGTCAGTACGTTTCTATTATACTTAAAAATTGATTCTATTACGAGAGCTGCCCTTTGCGATGAAGATGGAAAATATGCATGTAAAATAGTGTTAAAAGATACAAAATACGGACCGCCACTCCCGCAAAAACGGTAAATATCCTACAATAAATATAACGAACATGATTGCCTACGATATTTTACTTGCGTAAGTAGTGGAAAACTAGAACGATCTTTACCAGAGTCGTTCGTTTTTGTCATTACAACGATGGCAAATGTACAAAGTATGAAACCTGTGCACATTTGCTTAGGTTTTATATTTTGTTCATTTTCAGCGCTTGCACTCGTTTAAATCAGCTGTAGGACATGGAGTCATCCTCGTTAACCCAGACGTGAGTCGTGACCCGTTCCGTACCCACTGCATTCCGTACCCACTGGGATGACTGATGGGTCACGCCTGGATTACCGAGGACGTCATCTGGTTTGATTCTTAAAATATATCGGGCTCTTGCATAGCGCAACGAAAACACGTGCAAAACAAGGGTTTCATACTGTTCAGTATGCGCGGATCCAGAGGGACAGGGGTCCAGAACCTCCCCCCCCCCCCCGAAAATCATAAAACTACCAAGCCTACATTCAATGTTGGAGCATCATAGGTCCGCAAGCGAAACGCCATTTAAATGGCGTTTTGCTTTTTGTGGTATTTGGATCCATTCTACCCATCAACTAAAAAAAAACGCTGTCAGAGTTGGTGCTTCAGTGTCAAGGTCAGTTCGAGAGGTCAAAGGTCCCATGTGCAGAATTTTTCTGCTTTCCACTGTCTGCTTCTAGACAATAGTTCACAAAGATGTCCACCTTCTTGAGACAAGTTTTCAGACATCCTGTGTCAAGGTCATTGCGAGAGGCCAAAGTTCACCACTACATATGAGCTGCGACGTGCGATTTCTTCCAACAATGTGATATTTTGACAAGTGCAGACTCAGATGAGTCTGCTCAACTCCAACTTCCGTCAGTACCTTAATCATAGTATAGTCAAGTGACTAACAAAGACTCTGATCAGACTGCGCGTATGCGCAGGCTGGTCTGAGCCTTTGCTGGTGGCACGAAAATCTCATGTCGCGGCTCAATTATCTCCGATTCTTGAAATAATACATACATGTCAACACACCTTGCTACAGAGCATCTGAGGAACCCCAGTTTGCAGATACAAAAGTACGCAGTAAAGACGGTAAAAAGTCGAGATAGAATGTCAATTTTTTTAAATGTTTTCCGTGCATAGAGAGCAAACACCTTTTGTTGTGGTTGGTTCTTTAAAAATTTATGAAAATTTGCATGATCTGGGGTGGTATAGGCGAAGGCTCTGTGGAGACTTCCCTACTGTGTTTCTGTATGAGGTGGGGGCATGCGCGGATCCAGGAATTTTTGTGCCAGAAAACAGCTCTGACAACTTTTTAGTCCTCAACTTTACAGAGGGTGCCCAATGGTTATTTCAAACAAAACTATATATGTATATTTTTTTATTTTTTTTGGGGGGTGGGGGGGTGGGGGGTGCAAATGCTAATTTCTATAGAAACCCATACAGCTTATGGTTTTCCAGGGGGGTCCGGACCCCCAACCCCCTCTGGATCCGCGCATGGGGAGACTGTGCGTGTGCACATGCCCATCTTCTGAGCCTTCGTTGCTTGCAAATGCGACAAGTACACGGATGCGTCTTGTCTCGAAAGACGCTTGCAATGAGCAAATGATCAATTGTAATTGTACACATCAGTCTTCATCTTCGCAAGCCAAGGGTACTAACTCCACTTCGTTCCTGGAGTTAGTACCCTTGGCTTGCGAAGATGATTAATGTTTTGAAAACCATCGTCATATTTGGACCTGCTCATGAAATTTTTGAAGTTATCGCATATATTTGCCTACTAACTAGTGTCGGACGCTGATAACCTTTGCAAATAAGTTGGACCCAGATCAGACACGACAAGATGTCGGGCTTAATCTGGATCCAAACTGTTTGACACTTTGATGGTATTCCTGAAAAATTCAAGGTTGTTTTGAAAAGAAAATAGCAGACGACAGAAAAGCATGCATAACATGTTACTTATGAGCAATGAAGACCCTGTCCGAGATATACATGTATGTTATTCAATCGCTGCATTTTTTCACGTACGTACATGAAAGGGCCTTTCATTTATACACAAGGGCGATTTCGGCTTTGAAGTTTGAAGCCGACAAAGAATGTTTCAACCTCAGACGTCAAAGATCATGTCAAACTTTATAAGCGGTGTTTCTGTAAAAATCCATGCTGTGGGTACTCCTAAGAAATGCATCTCCAAGGCGCTTCTACCGAGTAGACTCAACATGTAGGATACACAACGTTTTGACGAAAATAATTTGGTCGATACGATTTTTGGTTGTACATGCGATCTTGAATCGATGGATCTTACCGTCGAGTACGTTTGAATTTAATCAGTTGAGAAATTTCTTAAGAAATAAAATTTGAAAAACATAGAGTTTTTTTCATGTCGGTCAATTTTTTGGACGAGTTTTATACAATATGACGCAGTCGATTGAACGTCAAAACTATTAAAAAATCGTATCGACTGTATGTCGCATTCGAGCAAACGCCGTATCCACATAATATCTTTCGACCAAATGTCAAAGAAGCACCCTCGGAATATGCAAAAGAAAACTGCATTTTATATTACTTTACTGGCCTGCCAGCCAAGAGTGACAGTGACGACGTTTTGTTTACAAAGTTATTAGGGGATCACTTGTTTATTTATCCTATCCGCAGGATAGGATTAATACAGAAGAGATCTCTCGATTCGTGTCTGTACAAGTTAGTGTTTTACTTAACAATTTGTTAACATAATATTTCATCACTGTCACTTTTGGTTGGCACGACATTAGTTATCGTCAAAAATGGCTGCTGATTGGCGGAAAATTTAAACAAGCCAGGCGTCATGTTGATAAATCGAAATAACGGATTAATGGATTAATTAGTCAATTACAGGTAAGGACATTTTTACCATTTTCTGGACCTATCTCTTGGGATACCGATTTTCACGCCAGTTTGACCATTCAAACCGATTGAAGAAGGCATCATGCACACGAGGGAATTAGTTCATAGGACAGTTTTGGTTTTGCTCAGTATCTTTATTCTTCGAAATGCATGTAGCCCAAGACTGTCATGAGATAGGGATGTCACATGGGCGAAAGTTCAAAAAATTTCAAAATCCTAAACTTTTGAAATTCAAATCTTAAAATTAGCATATCAATACTTCCATGTTTTAGCTGTCATAAAATGTCTTAAGATAATAATAAAACTAAATCAGAAAGGCTATTTTAATCTACTTCATTCAGGATTTCTGTGGAAAGTGGATAGTCGACCGCCAAATCCTGAATTCAGGAATAATCCTGAAAACTTTCACCCATGTCATCAGACTGAGTGGATGCGCAGGCTGATCTGCGCCTTCGTTGTTCGCGAACTCCCGACAGGGTTTAAATATTGTTTCCCCATCTTCCCCATGTAAAAACTTTTAACAAACTGAAAGATATTTTCCTACCTACCGTCACAATTTTAAAATTGAATGTAACCTGAAACACGCATATTTTTTGTTTGGCCTTAGTGACGCATTGCACACTAGCTTAAAGCAAACAGTGTTGACCCAAATGAAACGCTATTTGATCTGGGTCCACATTGTTTGTTTATACATGACTCCTCGACTTTAAATTAAGTTAAGATTTAAAGCATTTCGGACTATCAAATTAGACAAGATATTTAATATTTCTTTACCCTATACTTCGCGTGTGCGAGCAGTGAAAGGTCTCGTGTAGAAAATAATTTTAGGATCATGCCCAAACCACCTGCACGTTTAAGACCATATACAAAACATCTGCGAAGTTTCCAAAATATCGGAGGAGTTACGATCATAAATAAATGCACATTGTATCCGAGATTGGCATAAGGTACAAGTTCACAAGTTGAAAAAAGTGAAAAAAAAAAATAAGTTGACGACAATGGATCAAACCAAATGCACATCCTCAGTACATCTGTGAAGTTTAAAAAAGATCGTACTAAAACCTGTAGCTAGGGGGTGGGGGTGGGGGTGGGTGGGTGGGGGGGGGGGGGGGGGGTTGTGCTCATTAAGTAACAGTACCCCCTCATTTCACCAACGGACAAACTCATATTAATAGTCTCATTTATATACGTCAGGAGACAATTAAAAAATCTCCTTGCCGTGAAACTATTTACTACTATATCCGTTTTAAGCAAAAGTGGTCCAGATCCCTTGAAAAATCTGTTGGCATTCAATATTGGCAAATCATCGACATGCCAGCGAAACGCCATTTTAAATGGAGTTTCGCTGGCGGGTCGATAATGGACAGCTTGTAGTAGTATTTTGATGATATCTCCCTCCTCACCAAAGTACGAGGTCCCCCTCCCCCAAAACAACAATAACAAACAAACAACAAAAATGTACTTATGTTTTTAATGGGAGTAGAAAATGCTCTGACGAGACTGCGCAAATGCGCGTTCGTTGCTCGCAAATGCATTATAAATTACAGCCCATTGCATGTCTTCGTCTTCTAAATCTATAGTTATTTATTAATGGGGGTAGCGAAGGCTCTAGTGAGACTGCCCCCCCCCCCCTGAGCTTTACTTGCTCGCACAGTCAATCAAAACACCAACAACTGCATGTCGTGTAGTTTTTCAATGAGAAGAGCAAATAATCTTGAGACTACGAAAATGTGCATAAGTTGCTCGCACATGCAATAAAGCCACTGTCCACTTCTAAAATGTAGTTATGTTTAGAAAGTGAGCAGCTAGGGCTCTAGCGAGGCTGCGCATCCCGAGCTTTTGTTGCTCGTACATGCAATAAAAACCCACCGACGATTACATGTATATATCTACCAGATGTCCTTAAGTTTTTAATTTGGGTAGATAATGCGCTAATGAGTATGCGCAAATGCGTATTCGTTGCTCGCACATGCACCGTTCATTGCGTGTCTACGTCTTCTAAATGTGCGTATTTACGTCTTCTAAGGCCATCCTTAAAATATATTTGTTTGCCGTGCATTTCAGTTTGGGTAGATAGTTTTTTTTTTGTTTTTTTTTTAGAAATTCAAAACCAACAACTGCATGTCGACTACGTTTTGTTTTATGAGAAGAGCAAATAATCTTACGAGACTACGCAAATTGTCATTCGTTGCTCGCACATGCAATAAAGCCACTGTCCACTTCTAAATGTATAGTTATGTTTTGAAAGCGAGCAGCTAATGCTCTATAGCGAGGCTGTGCGGATCGCCTAGGCTTTTGGTGCTCGCACATTCAATATAAATCACCGCCCATTGCGTGTCTACGCTTCTAAGGCCAAAGGTAAGAATGCACACAATAACAATCAATGTAACCTTTCTTCAATATTAAAATACAGTTTTTAATGATTTTGAAGACGAGTTAGTTAACAGAATTAGAGAAAAAATGATAAAGATTCTCAGAAAGGCAATAAGTTTTTTGGGGTAGGGCCTGTTTTGGGTGGGAAGGTAGGAGCACGGCAAACCAACATTTTTTAAGGTCGGCCTAAATGTATAGTTTTGTTTTGACTGCTCAATAGCGCTCGTTTCGAGCTTTCCTTGCTCGCACAATCAATAAAAAAACACCAACGACTGCATGTCTATATATGTCTACTACATTGTAAATGAACTTATATTTTGGAGAGTAGAAACGGGTCATCATCGGCCCACTAGCGAAACACCATTTAAATAAAACATGACATTAAACCATCTATTAAATTTATTTGTATTATTCATGTAGTTTGCATACTGCGCAGATCTGGACTAAGTTTGCCAATCTCGGGTAAACAAGGTCTTCACTGCTAAGTATGAAATTAAGACTTATCTTAATCAATCACTTTACAGCGAAGGTTAAGAATGCGGACTTGGTTGATGTTAGAAAATTAAAAAAAAACAGAGTAACAATTCTTATAAAAAATTAATCATTGAGAGGGGAAAAGACACAGCATCCAATAATAAGTCGCATTTTAGTACACGCTGTCGCCAACGGCGTGTTCTAATTAACTAGCTAAATGTAGCTAATTGGACCATGGATCCTTTATTCAATTTCGGGTCGGTGATTGGACATTAATGTTCTCGCTAATTAACAAAACTAAACGCTTATTAAACAAACTAAACATATAATAATTGGGCAATTATCGAAACTGTTAGAAGTAAACCAATTGGGTTTATTTTGCAATTGTCTAACTAAATACTGATGGTTTTTTAGTTATTAACTCAATTTTAGAAATAATTTGATAAGTTAATTTTTAAGAATGAGATGGGTTAAAGTTAAGCTCCGCCCCTTTCTGACACGCCTTCATACCCACCGCGGAACCACCGCGATTCCACTGCGATGGTATCACTTGACTCGCGAAAATTTCACCTGTTTCCCACCGCGACCATAAATATTTTTGATAGTGGGAACGCGGTGGATCCACCGGAACGGGTGGAAATCAACGGTGGTCATTAAATTTTAATCCTCCCCACTCAATTTTATGCCCCACCGGCTTGGGTGGGTCTGTGAAAAACCACCAGAGCTGTACTGTATCTATCTCCATAGGAGCTTTTATTGTGACGTACTTCCGGTGCTATAAATAGATTTGGGATATACCGGCCGTCAAGCGTGTATTGTCTGGATAGGGAAATCAGTAGAATTTTCAATATTGTCCACAGATTTTAAGTTCCCTTGTTACAATTTGCTGTTCATTTTATATAAATGCGATTTGTAATGTATCTATAAATACTTCGTCAGACAATATTAGCATTTATTGAGATCATTTGTCTGTCGTTATGCCGTTTGAAATGAATAAAACGGGTGCTGTTTCATTGCATGTTCAAAATTTCACCATGTTGCATCGTGTATGAATTTATCTTCGTGCAGGACAACTTGGCAAAAAAATATATTAAGAAATCCTCTCGAGCAGCGAAGGCTCATGTGCGCAGTCTCATAAGAACACATCGCTGCTATAAAACACTAACAGAAATGGCCAGATGATTTTGGATAGAAGGAAACTAAGCAAAAAACGGACAGATGATCGCTGGTTAAAGGGAAATGTAACGCTTTCCTCTCAAGCAGAGAAGGCTAATATGAGACTGCACATAAGCGCATTCCTGCAACTTGAAAACACTTGCTGCCATAAAAAACACCAAATGCGGGCAGATTATTAAGGACAGAAAACGTGCGCTTAAAAAACAAAACACTTCCTCTCCAGCAGCGAATTTGGCTCATATGAGACTTCATAAACGCACATTCTCGCAAGAAAATTTTGCCGGGCATGACCTGTGTCAAAGCTGTTTGAAAAGGTTATCAGCGAATGACACTATTGAAAAAGAATACATGTATAAAAAATTCCTCTCCAGCAGCAAATGCTGATAGGAGACTGCACAGGCACGCATTCTCGCAAGAACATTTTGTCGGGCCTGAACTGTTTTCAAAGGTTATCAGCAGATGACACTTGTACAGTAATAGTGAACATAAAAAAGAAACTTCTAATGTTTACTTGCTTCTCGAGTAGCGAAGGCTCATGATAATACAGACTGCTACTACAATAACTCCCCCCCCCCTAAAAAATGATATGACTTTGGCTATAAAAGCCCATTTTTCTCAAAAAATTAACCCACATTTAACACAGATTCAATACAGCTGGCCTACGCGTTGACGGCCAGTGATATGCCCATGCGCGAAAATGACGTCACTTTGGGAATTCCTAAAAGCTCCTATATGCTGCCTCTCGCCCTTGCAGAATTTATAGGCAGGGATGTGCAACAAGCAAGATTACACAAAATTGCCACGGTGAAATTGGTGAAAAGCAAAACATTTGTTCGCCGTAGATACGAGTCACTAAGTTTAGTTTTCCATACCTACCACTTTGCGATTTGGGCTGATTAGGCTGTGTACATGCAGTTTGGAGCATTTTCACACACTAATAGAAACTCAAAGGAGGTTTAAAACCTAGATGTAGGTATAGAAACTAGAAATCTCACTTGCGCAGGACCTGCTAACACTCACTACCTAACAGAAAAACTCTGAAGGCTTGATACTTCTTTCTTCTTCTTTCTTCTGTATTTTCCCTCTTTTTGTTCAGAGGCACCACAGTCCCGTGAATCCACAGTCTTGTGTAATAGTTTAAAAGTTTTAAACACAGTTTATAAAATAGTAACTCCACCGGGATTTAAAACTTCGGTGCAACACCAACTAAAAATTTCTTCTAACTATATACATTAGTGGAGCATCCACGGGCAGTCATTACACTTGTGGTTTCATTAAAAACAGTCTCTTTGTATGCACTTTATAAAAGTAGTCTCTGGATATCGCTTCCAATGAGCCAATCACACAGGACAGTTCTGGTATCATAACCCGAATAATGTCAGGACAGATGATAATTCTCAGGAAACTCTCCCAGTCACTAAAGTGGATACTCGATTCTTCGAAGCGGTGGAAGCCATTACTGGCTTGTAGAGCTTCTCCTAGAGGGTTTGTTTGTTTGATTTGATTCTTTACGTCCCATCAACAATTTTTCAGTTATAAAGGGACGGGTCTTCCTGGGTTGAACCAGTACTAAGCTAGGATTAATGTTCTTGCTCAAGGACACAACGCAGTGACTTCTCCTAGAGGGGTTACATATTACACACAAGTCTACAAATGTTGTTACTATATCATTTTCACACTCAACCAAGTGGCTTTTAACTGTCATGCGTATAACATTCGATTTCCCATACAGAGTGAGAAATAGAGAGATGAAAATTTTGCGAAATTAGGAAAGCCTCGAAATTAGGCAGTTAAGATGTCCCGACATACTCAGTAACCTTCCCGATACTAGTATATTACCCTCGCGAGTGGTCCAAGATAGATAGACGTAAGATAAAGTCTTGCAATGAGAAAATAACGAATGGTTCTATTGCATGAATATCTTTTTCAACACGTGCAAAATTAGCTCTTCGTTTTAAGGACAAACTGTATGGTAGAATATATATGCTAACACCGATTATCTGACCGGTGTATCGGTTAGTAGGTTAACCTAAATAAAGAATCATGTACCATACACGAAAACAAACTCCTCCAGGGAAGGATGGCCACTCGGGTACTCCACTGTTGTGGAGTTTGACACGAAAACGAAGTGTGACACACCTGTTTATTATTATCTGCGCTCTCGCCTTCTATCTGTGTAAGTAAGAAGGTTAAAATCAGTAATCGATACAATCAAGTACCACACCTGACTCAGGACACCACAAAACACAAGACAACTTCATATATAAGAGAGCCAAAAGGTTAGTCCTTTCCCAGCAGGTAATCACAAGACAAGAAAGTATGACAAACACGAAACATAAATAGCAAAAATGATTCACAAAAGAAGCACCGCCTTGGAACGGTCAGTAAAAAATATTTTTACTAGAGGGCTTAAAACTTGTTTTATGGTACCAACTTCACCCTTATTCAGATTATAGATGTGGATCAAGATAAATAGATGTTTGGTTCGCATGAGAGATCACTAACTTATCGATGTATCATCTCCTATTAAATACAAATTGAGATATAAAAAGGAGATAAGATAAAGAGAAGGACTCAACAGTGTATATAACTGAATATCGGAGTAAAAGAAATCCAACAGTTAAAGCATGGTGGGCCCGACTACAGAAACAATATCAAAACAAGGACTAAACACAAAACCCCACACACATTGGGGGCAACATTAAACAACGCATCAACAACAACAGAACCAACACCTTAGAACGGACAGCAGTTTGTTCTTATTTTGCTGTGACAAAGAGTGGAGCACAGAGATGCAAACTACAACTGTTGGATATCATTGATGAACACTGCCTGACTCAAGTTATGATTTTGTTACAAATGGACCATCCTCCGTGAACATAGTTCAGGAGTTGCCTTCATCGACAACGCTGTTAATGGAAAAAGATGTATAATACGAAATTTGGGTAAAACATCACAACATATGCATCATGTAGTACAGATAAGACATAGACATAGACATAGAAGATTTATTTTGAGTCGAATATACATATAACAAGTAACATAAGCCCTGTAAGGGTTTTACTTCGACAAACAAAATTAAAGAGAACAAACATAGAATATATCACAGAGCATGCAAAGTAGTATTACAAACATATATATACATTATAAGACTGAAAAATAAAATTGAGTTGTAAAACAAAATTATTAAAAAAATATATCTCTATAAAAATGTTAAATAGGGGACTAGGAAACTTAGTATACTAGAAAAGATGCAAACCGGACCGAAAATGCAAGCAGCACTCAAAGGGTAACATAAAGTCTTCCCTTAAAGAGTCAAGGAAGAAAACAGTGAGGCAGAATTTATGTGGCAAAGTAATCACATCCTTTTGACATGCAGGTGCCCTAAAAGCGAAAAAGGTGAAAAGTAAAAGCAAGACTTCACTCCATCAGGTAGTCTTGACGGCGAAAAATTTCTAAGGCACAAGTGTACAAAAGGATGGGATAATGGATAAAATTAATGGTGAAAGGCAAAAGCAGCTAAGTGAAGCAAGTAAAGCAAAGCAAAGCAAAGCGTGGTAACACGTAAGCAGAAAGCAAAACACAAAACTAGGCACAACACAGACAGCATCCACATCCAAGCCCATCCCATCTCCAGAGCAGCCCTCGGAACTGAGAGTATCACTGTTCCACCCGCAAGTTGTTAGGAAGACTGTTCCAGATCCGGAGAGCCTCGGACCTGAATGACCTCAGACCATACCTTGTGGTGTTTACTTTTGGGATGTCAGCCTTTCTCTCACCTCTGAAATTATAAGTAGAAGTCTTAATACTAATCGTGTCTTGGATATCTATCTATCTTCCAATATGTCTTTATCCCCGAGGGGGATGTCAGACGGGTATTCTGGAATACCAAGTGCTGAGGGGGTTAGTTGAAACAAAGTGATAGAAAAGGTGGTGAAATGAGTTTGTACCGTGCGAGAAGGAGTGTTAGTATATATAAAAGATAAAACAGAAGCTAGTATTTAGGGGGATGCATAACTTACCCCGTCAGACAGCACCGCTAAACTGTGCCAGGGTGGGAAGGGTCGGTATGTTGGCAGGGAGGGCGTTCCAGTGGATAATTGTTCTGGGGAAAAATGTGAACATGTAATAGTCTTTGAGAGTCTGGATCTGTTGGTATGCTAAAGGGTGTTTGTGTCGTGATGTTCTGCTGTTTCAAACAAGGTAGCCTGATGCAGGGATAGCTACAAGGTCATATGTGACCTTATACATCTGAAAATAAAATTGAGTTGTAAAACAAAATTATTAGGATATGACGTTAAACTGCATCCCCCCTCTGGGTTAAGAGATTGCCACAACCTGGGTGGCAGAGCTAGATGGCAGCCATCTACACAGCGATGGTTTGGCATCCTAGCTATTGTGGCTTGGCGGACAACTCTGTATAAGAACAACGGCAAGACACACTGCCCCAGTGCGTGAACGGCGGAATCTCAGAGGCCGTCATAGATCTGAGTTGGGATGTCAGCTAGGACAGGCGATCCCAGAAAAACCTTAGTTCCAAAACAAGCAAGGCAGAATCAACAAATGTAGTTACGTTAGACGATGCTGGCAGAAACGAGATTTCTGTCAGTGGCGTCTCCAGCTTGGCCCCCTCTCAGGTGTGGGGGCAGGGTCGGGCCATTGCGGCAAATCCAGCAAGCATCTGAGAAATTTCAGGGTGGGCAGTCTTAATGTAAACACTCTGGAAGGGAGGGTTTGCGTGGTGGTGAAAACACTATCTTGTAGAAAAAGTAGACCTTTGTTGTGTCCAAGAGACCAGATACCGGGGTGGTCATTGCTGTATAATTAACGGCAAAGACTCAAGATACAAACTGTTCTGGTCTGGAAGCAGCAAAGGTACTGCTGGTGCTGGAGTGTTTGTGGCGGAGAAGTGGATAGAGAAGGTATTTGAGGTCAAGTGAGTCTCCGACGGGATTATCCTGGTGAAAATCAGAGTCGTTCAGCGAGTGCTTTGTTTTCTGTCTATCTATGCCCCACAGTGTGGTCTCAGTGATTCTGTAAAGGATCTATTCTACAACCAACTTAGGGCTGTGACTGTAATGATCCAAGCGTCGGAATTCCTCATCTCATGTGGTGATTGGAATGGCCATGTAGGCAGTACAGGCTCAGGTTACAAAGAAGTTCATGGAGGCTATGGGTATGGCAAGCCAGACCCTGATAGTGAGGGTGAGAGGATCCTGGAATATGCACTAGCATATGACCTGTTCCTCGGTAACACATGTTTCAAGAAACGTGACAGTCACCTCATCACATACAGGTCCGGTAATACAGCAACCCAGATAGACTTTGTGTTATTTCGAAAGAGCCTGCGCAAACTTGTTATGGATGTGAAGGTAATTCCTGGAGAGGAAGTTGCTCTGCAGCATCAGCTCCTTGTGTGCGACATGTTGATTGATATGCTGCCCCAAATCTAGCGAAAATTCACCCCACGTCCAAAAGTATGGAAGCTCAGAGATCCTCAAACGTGTAGCCGATTCCAGGAGTCTTCAAGGCACATGTGCACAGTGGAAACTGAAGCGGCTACTACTACTACTGAGGAAATCTGGGCGAAACTCAAGACAGGTTTGCTGAAGACAACAGAGGAGGTGTGTGGCACAACAAAGCCTCACCGATGGCGACGTGAAACTTGGTGGTGGAATAAGGAAGTGGATGATGCCATCACAGCCAAGCGTCAAGCTTTCAAAGCATGGAAGGCTGGCAAATGCACAAGAGCATCATATAACACTGCCAAGCGCATCTCCAGACGTGTGGTGCACCATGCACGCCACGAAGCAGACAAGGTGGTCTATGATGGCATTGACCACAAGTCGTCTGATATCTTCCGCCTCACCAACCAGATGAGGAAAGAGAATGTTGATGTTATAGGCGACAAGCCAGTGAAGAATGACGCTGGGGAAATGTCAATGAGTGAGGAGGCAAAGCGGAATGCGTGGGCTGGACATTACGAAAGGCTTCTCGACGTTGAATTTGACTGGGACCCTGATCATCTGTCCAACGAACTGCCGTTAGAAGGACCGCCTATCCCAATCACTATTGACATGGTGAAGAAGGCCATCTCAAAGATGAAGTCAGGCAAGGCTGCAGGTCCCTCAGGCATAGTGGTGGAGATGCTCAAGGCAGCAGGTAATACAGGTGCCACCATGATCCGCGATCTTGCTACTGCGATTATCCATGATGGCAAGGTCCAAACTGACTGGGAGCAAAGTTTCATTGTCTGCCTTTACAAGGGCATGGGTGATGCTTTGGACAGAGGCAACTATCGAGGCCTCAAGCTGACTGAGCAGGCCATGAAGATCCTTGAGATGATTGTTGATGGTCTCATTAGACAGGTGTTGTATATTGACGACTCTCAGTTTGGCTTTGTCCCAGATATAGGCACTACAGATGCAATCTTAATGGTCCGACAGCTGCAAGAGAAATACCTAGCAGTGAACAAGAGGCTTTATATGGCCTTTGTGGACCTAGAGAAAGCATTTGATCGTGTCCCTCAGAAGGTAATCTGGTGGGCCCTGAGAAAGCTAGGTGTTGAGGAATGGATTTTGCAGGTAATCTAATGCGCGAAGCCGGGTTCGTGTTGGCGAGGGTTTCAGCCAAGAGTTTGAGGTGAAGGTCGGAGTCCACCAGGGATCCGTACTCAGTCCCTTGCTCTTCATCATTGTGCTGGAGGCTTTGTCACGTGAGTTTTGGGCTGGTGTTCCCTGGGAGGAACTAACTATGATCTTGTCATCATTGCTGACTCTCTAGGGGAATGTGTCAGGAGGCTCTTGATATGGAAAAAGCCATGGAGAAGAAGGGGTTGAGGGTAAATGCAGGAAAGACAAAGGTCATGATTTGTGGTACAGGCCTGGACCTCTTACAGAGTTCAGGTGAATACCCATGCGCTGTCTGTCGTACAGGAGTAGGCAACAACAGCATCTACTGCAATGGCTGCAAACTTTGGGTGCATAAGAAATGCAGTGGGCTACAACGACTGAAACCAAATCCTGATTATAGGTGTGCACAGTGCATGGGAAATGCCCACCCTATTGACGGCAGGCCACAGAATAAAGTCCAGGTCGGACCTTATAAGCTGGAGGTGGTAGCTTCCTTCTGCTACCTGGGTGACATGCTTACTGCTGGTGGAGGCTGTGAAATAGCGATCACTACTCGTGTGAAAACAGCCTTGAAGAAGTTCATGGAGCTACTACCAGTTCTCACATCCCGCCACCTCTCCTACAAGACACGTGGCCATTTATACAGCTCTTGCGTGCAGAGCACCATGCCAGTGAAACTTGGCCACTGACCAAGACGAACCTGCAGCGCGTGCAGCGCAATGATAGGGCCATGATCAGACAGATCTGCAGCATCAAACCAGAGGACGTGGTAACGGTAAGGTCAAGCCAATTACTGGCAAAGCTTGAGCTTGAGGACCTCGACCTCATTTTGAGAGAGAGAAGACTTCGCTGGTTTGGGCATGTTGAGCGTTCTAGTGGTGCAATGAGAATAGCATGTGATATACAGATTGATGGCAGGCGGGGGCAGGGAGGCCCAAGCTAACATGGAAGAAACTGACGGAGAGAGACTGCCGTGAGTGGAAGATCACGACAGTTGACCCTCAAGAAAGGAGCACCTGGAGATCAGGTGTGAGATCTGCTATGTGTGCAGCTAGCCAGTTACCTGGAAAGGGGCCCACCAATGTGGATGATGCCCCTGCACCTGCACGTTAATCAATAATCCGATTATGATGGTGATGATGATGATGATACATCATCACGAGTCGGCTATCAATGCGACGTCGGTCTAAGGGGCGCCAGTTTAGGTCATTCAGCATAGTAGTGACACTAGAGGTGTATCTGTAATCTCTTGAAGCCCACCTTGCAGCCCTTCTTTGGACTGCTTCACTTTATTTATATCTGTTGTGGTGTGGGGATACCATCATGTTGAAGCATACTCAAACTGAGGCCTTACAAGAGTTTTGTATGCTACTGATTTAAAGTCCTTATTATGGACCCGGATATTTCTTTTAAGGAAACCAAGAGTTTGGTTTGCCTTTTTTGTGGTAATGTCAATATGTTTGGACCATGAGAGGTCGTCTGCAATGATGACCCCTAAGTACTTTGCTGCGGGGACACTTTCCAGCTCTACATTATGTAGAATGTACTTGGTGTTGAGGGGTTTTGCCTTTTTGTGATTTGAAGGACATGGCATTTAGAGGGGTTAAATTGCATATCCCACATCTTTTCCCATTGTTCGAGACTTGCTAGGTCTGTTTGTAGGACCTCGCTTTCTGTAGTTGAGCTGATTAACAGGTACAAGGCAGTGTCGTCTGCGAAAAGTCTGACTCTGGTTTGCATATGTGCCTTTATCTCTCCTTTTCTGGGTTGTTTACTTGTCATGTTCTCTGGATTTGAGGTATAGTTTTCTAGAAAACGACAGGCACGAGGAATTTAGGAACAAAGGTAATCAAATTGTATCGCTTGTTTATATTTCGTGTTGGTTGGTCAAGAATCGCGTTAAGCATTTTGTTTCATTAAACCTCTTTCTAATGTTACAGCTAAATGATTGTTCGCCTTCTTCGCCATTGTTCCAGAAAGTCATCAAAAGTCACCTTTTTTGCTCTCGAATGTTTTTCTTGAGTGGGGGAAATGTGCCATGCTCATTGGTCCGAAAGTAGAGTGTTATGGGGTTTATACGACCATGCGAAAGCTTTTAAGACTGACTACGCTCCTGTTAGGGTTTTGTAATGCCACTTGGGGTTTAACTGTTAGATTTTTGCTCCGGTGTTCAGTTTTATTTACTGTTGAGTCCTTATCTTGCTTTATATCCTTGTTATATCTTGATTTATATGTTCAAGGAGAAGATGCATTGATAAGTTAGGGGTCTTTCATGCAAACCAAATATCTATGTGTCTTGATCCACATCTGAATTAAGGGTGAGTTTGGCGTGACGTAAAGCCGGTTTAAGCCCTCCAGTAAAATATTTTTACTGACCGTTCCAAGGCGGTACTTTTTTGTGGATCATTTGCGTTATTTATGTTTTGTGTTTGTGTCTTGATCCACATCTTGATCCACATCTGAACTAAGGTTGGCGCGATGTGAAACCGGTTTAAGCCCTCCAGTAAAATATTTTACTGACCGTTCCGAGGCGGTACTCCTTTTTTGGATCTTTTATGTTTTTTTTTTCTGTCTTGCGTTTGTTAGCCTTTGTGCGCGTCTGTTTATATGTGCTTTGTGGTCACCTGCTGGGAAAGGGCTGACCTCTTGGCTCTCGTTTGTGGTGTCTAACTCTGAGTGTCACTTTCCCTTTGGTATCCTGGGTCAGGTGTGGTACTTGATTGTATCGATTCCTGATCTTTGCACCCTTACTTACTTGCACTGAGTCTGTTCATGAAAGTTAAAGGAAAGTGCAACGAATCTCACCCCGGTACCCGCTAAAGCTGTTTTCTGCTTTCTATCAGGCCCGAGCTTATAAACATATTTCATGCTCAACTCAACTGAGCATGAAAATTATCATGCTCATAAATGTTAAAATGCCAACAATTGTACAATTTTGGCATTTTAACATTAATTAGCATGATAAATACAAAATCTGAGAGTTTGAAAGCAAGACAAACTCTTTAGTTATAAGTATTTTAGTGTGTATAAGCGGTTGAAATTTCATGCTCAGCTGAGTTGAGCCCCCCAAGAAATTATGACCACAGGGCAAGATCTCGATATTCCTGAAGGACAAGAAAATGAAAAAGAAAAGAAACTTTTTTTATAATGACCAATCTATAGATAAAATCTACTAACCGACATTTAAACAACATAGGCCGACATTTAAACAATATAGGCCAACTCGGTACAAAAAGCCATACAAGCAACACTTGATGCCAAGAAAGTATAAGCTGTTCTCATAAATTACGCCTGCTCTGTCTCATTTATATGACTTGAAACTGCCAACATCATCACATTTTTTTATAAAACCAGTTTAAAACAGTGAAGACAGCATTTATTTCAAGAGTGTAGAGCTATATTGACTAAATATGTAAATTGTGCATATTTAAACGTTGATCGACACTATAACGGCAACAACTGCACAAATTGTAGATTTGGATGAAAGCAAAAAGTCTACTTCAAATGTAACTACAATTAACGGTCTTATTTGGTAGAGTGTTAGATTTGAGTTAGAGGGATCGCTAGTTCGAGACTTATATGTTCTTATACCACAAACCAAACAGACAAAGATCAGCATGTGCAGCTGTCCAGTCTGACCAGTCTACGCGCTGTCCACATAAAGCTAAGAGTCCTTTACTTCTCTTCCAGTGTGCAGCTAAGACTCAAATCTGACTGTTTATGTGCAAGATGATCTGCGTGTTCGCTGGATACACATGCTCCGAGGCTACACAATTAACAAGAACGTTGCTGTCAGACTAGGAAGGCTATACTGTGCCTGTTTATAAGCGCGTGACATTAGCAGGTTTTCTTAAGGTATAGCTCATTAACTCTTAAAACGCCAGCAAAAAGTCATCTGAAAATTTCGTCTGCATTTGTCGTCTGCTGCAAATTTTTGCTATCATTATTTAACAATGTTAAGTATAGAGTCAAACAGTGTGGACCCAGATCAGACTGCTCCTATAGGAGCAGTCTGATCTTAGTCTACACTGTTTGTTGGAAAGGCTTCTAAAACATTTCAACAGACGACAAAAGCAGACGATTTTTGTTGTGATTGGCGCTTTTAAAGGGTTAACGTCAACAAAAAGTACATCTGAAAAAGTCATGATCTGCATAAATATATACTTTCTCACAATTTGACCAATCATTTTGTAAGTGTAGAGCAAACAGTGTAGGCCCAGATCAGACTGCTACTGCACTGTTTGCCGAAGAGGCTTCTAAAACATTTCAGCATACAATAGAGCAGACTGTTTTTGTTGTGGCGCTTTAAGGGTTAATACAATCAGATCTTATTGCTTCCGTCATCGAGTCTATAGAAGAAACTCTTTCTTCTGCTGTATGCCAAATGTGTATGCTCATACCAGCAAGCGCTTGCTGGCTAGGGTATAAACAGCTTGCTATTTGAAACAAAATATCTTGCTAGAAATAAATTGAGTTGATTTTGTAACTGAACATACTTTGTATCTATGGAGGCTACCTGGAGTTCTTTTGAAACGTTTCTTTTATGCACAGAGCCAAGGCTTTCAGGAGGCGGTTTAATTATAAAGTTTAGAATTTCACCAGAAGTCACCTGAGGTACATGATCAGTTCACGAGTTCAAGGCAAGCATTTTCATGTCGTTTGACTGTACCAAGCTGCTTCATATATAAGACTTTTTAAGGAGCGGTTCTTTTCAGTATAACACAAGCTCATAAACGTTCCTTAACTTAGAAAAAATGGCACCTCGTAAGTGTGTATTTATACCACCTTTACCAACTTAAGCATGCAGTATCTCGTGATACGCAAGGTCTACACTGATGTAGGTGGTATAAAATAGTCATACAATGTTTGTCCACCTGTACGTAAGATAATACACTCGCTAAAGCTCATGGATTATCTCCACGTACAGACGGACAAGCCGTGGTATAACTATTACTTATACTAGTTTTGAATTATTAAAAGGAATCTATTGAGGCTGTATAACCAACATCCCTTTGAAAGAATTAACACTAAATAAAAAAAAAATCTTATCTCGATTTAGCAGTATTTGCTTGGTATGCAGTTAAGTCCGCTGGTTTTGAAAGAAGACATAGTTTCTCGTCATGTGTCAATTTTGTACTTGTCTGGTTATCTGATGTTTAAACCCTTAATGCGCCAATCACAACAAAAGTCGTCTGATTTTTCTCGTCTGCTGAAATGTTTATGAAGCCTCTATGGCAAACAGTGTGGACTCAGATCAGACTGCTCCTATACGAGCAGTCTGTTCTGGGCCCACGCTGTTTGCTTCTATACTTAATTCGTCAGTAATGTTAGGCAATTATTTGCAGCAGACGACTTCAGCAGCTGACATTTTCAGATGCATTTTTTCTTGGCGCTTTAAGAGTTAACTCTTTCACTGTAAGTGTTGACTTTTGTCGTCAGCTGACATTCGTTGAAAGCAGTTTAGACCCAGATTAGGCCCGACGTACCGTAAGGCCTGATCTTGATCCAAACTTTTTGATACTCTGATGATATGTATAAAAGGTTCTCGTTTTGAAAATAACCAGCAGACAACAAGAACGATAAAATACCCAGAATGCAATGAGTTAAAGGATGTACTTTTCAGAGGTGATGGAAACACGTCAATACAAGACAATCAAAAATAATATTCTATTTGCAGTTATAAATATCAAGGACGAAAATATATCCTAATGAGGAATAAAAGAGAATAATGAATATGAAGACACGGATATGATCCAAGGAACAAAAACTGCCATTAAAGAACACGTGAACCAGAACATTACACAATATTTAAGAAATGAATTTAATTTTTGGATGTTCATAAGTTAACCCATTGAATATGCCGAATGTATTTCCCATTCTTATCAATTGGACGTGTCTTTTTCCAATTTTGGAGTTGTTTGATGGTATTTTTCTTTTTTATTCAAATTTTAAAAGAAGCTTCTGTAAGCAAACAGTGGAGAACCTGATCAGACGCAGCATATTGCGACGTCTGATCTGTTTTTGCACTGTTTGCCGATGTCCCACAAAAAGACGCTAGGCTTATATGGGTTAATGTATCACGGGATGGGAAACTGGGTGTTTTAGGGTTGATACACTGCACGGACTTGCCATGGTTTTCTGTCCATAATTATCGTTTTTGGCAATTCTATTCCACAAGGGTCTAATATTGCTTCAAACACTCTGACACAAAATTGCCAGAACAAAAGCAATTTACTTTGAGAAAAAGAACAACAAGAGTTACATTTTTTCGTGCAGTGTGCCATTTTGTACGTGCAGTGTATAAAAAGAACACGTGAGTCCCCCATCTGGCATTATACTTTTTTTTCTTATACGACACAACCAAATTGAGACAGAAAAGACATTTACAAAGAAAATATTCCCAGATTAGACTGCCCCTCTTATCAGCTTTCTTCATCAAAGTATATGTGTTGAAATATAGGGAGGATTAGTCTAGCTCAGTCACTGAAAGATAGAATTCTTTCTCAGCCAGCATCAGCATACGGTCTATGACCACTATCGGCCTGTCAGCGAAATGACGTTTCGGCCCATTTTATATGATATTTGGGAAAATATTAAAGGTGTTCAGAATAGAATTTTGATATTCCTCTCAGTCTGGATGTTGAAAGCATTTTGAGCATTCGAGAAAGTCCATCACAATTCGAGATAAAATATTGATATATTCTTAGTGAAAGAAATTTTGTTTTATACAGGTATTGAAGTACCGTCATGTGGAACCTTTAATCCAGTGAGATACGGAAATTGACTGAATCTGTCCATTGTCAGTTAATCCACTAATGACCCCTCATGGACAGGAATATAGGCCTTTAAAGACTTTGAAAACTTGAAATTAATATAATGTCCAATGTCAACGACTGGACTCGATACAAGAAGGACTCAATCGGATGACAGTTATAAGGCCAGAGGAAAGATTTATCCTCCCAACACCCAGCTTTAGAGCGCGGTGGCTCATTGATGACTGAGATTAAAATGAACTCCAGACAAACGTTTAAATTGTGTCAATATTTGAAAGCCACTGAATATCTTTTAAAAGATATTTCTTGCTAGAATTAGACTATATGGGCTTAGGCGATACGTACATTACTAAGGCTTAAATGAAATGTATGTGTGGTTCCTGTTGGCCTACCTACCCTATTTTTTTATCCTACCCTAAACATTAAAATGGTCTTTGGAGAAAAAAAAAACTAAAATGGGCACTTTTTCAGATTTTGTCTCTATTTTCTTTGTTAAATGTTATAACAAAATTTAATAATTTCCCTACCTACCTACCCTAAATTTTGTTGGTATGCAACAGGAACCACACATATATTTCATTTAGGCCTAATATATATTCTGCGTATGTGATCTTTGACCTCCAGCAGTGACCTTGACATTGAAGCGGGACAACTGAAACATTCGCTTTGTTTGTTCCTTTATTGAGGTGAGCATAAATATGTGATTTTTTAAAAAAAAAAATGGACCAGGGGTTTTCAAGATATTAGACACACGCCAAAACGTTGCAGACGGACGCACATTCTTTGTAACCGTTGACATCCAGCAGCAACCTTGACCTTGGTGTAGGGCAGTTGAAACCTTCGCCTAACACCGTGTCTCATTGAGGTGAACATATGTTTGTAGAAGTTTTAAGAGGGACCAGGAGTAAAATTACCAAAGCGTTTTAACACTGGACTGCCTTAGGGAGCGCAGTGGCTCAGTGGTAGAGTGCTTGACTCGAGACCGAAGGGCCGCGGGTTCGAGCCTCACCGGCGTCACTGCGTTGTGGTCCTTGAGCAAGACACATTTATCCTAGCTTAGTACTGGTTCAACCCAGGAAGATCGTCCCGCATAACTGAAAGATTGTTGAGTGGACGTAAAGAATCAAATCAAACAAAACAAAACTGGACTGCCTTAACTCTTTAATACATGGTGTGAAATTTTACATGATTACTTTGTCGTCAGTTGATTTCATTTTTAAAAAAGAGTGTCAATTAAACAGTTTGGATCCAGACCAGGACCGACGTTCTGTCGGTCCTGGTCTGGGTTCAAACTGTTTGCAAAGGTTATCAGCAGACGGCTCTAGCAGGCGAACACTTAAATAAATGTTAACATGATATGCCTGTTTTAGTGTGAGTTTGTTTTCCAGGAAATTCATTTATCATAATAGAAGCCATGTCAAACTATGTGATTAAAGATAAAATTTCAATTTATATTTGTCATTAAAATATAATAAAGAGGTGCTTGTCTCCATCTTGGCTGGCAAGATAGCATTTAACTTTTTGCATGCTTGTGGATTTTGCATGTATTTTTGTCGTCTGCTGATTTCTTTTCAAAATTAGCTTTTTTTGAGAAAAAAACACCAGAGTGTCAAACAGTTTGGATCCACATCAGGCTCGGCCCCTTGTAAATGTTCTGATAAAATTAGACTGGGATGCTTTTAAATATAATAGACTTCGAGCTAAAAAAAGGTCCTGCCCCCCCCCCCCCCCCCCCCCTAGGGAATTTTGCAGACATATCCTATCTTGAAGAAAATTTCAAGCCGCATCTTTTAAGAGATGTTAGCACTCTGTGTCCGGGGCGTTAGTTTCTGACAGCCTGTTACATATGTTACTGTAACAAACTAAGGAAAAAATCAAAATGAAAGTTTGAGCTGCAGAAAGAAGACATTAAACCATCTAATTATTCAAATTTCTCATGTAGTTTGCAAGCTGGATGCCTAAGCTACATAAAAGCAGCATTTTAAACAAAATTACAGCCTTCAATGGTGTTATATGCGTTACATAGATTAAATTTCCCTTTTGAAAGTTGAAATCGTGACTAAATTCATTCATTTTACAGACAATTTGTGCATTTTTACAAGTGTTTTTAATCTTAGTTTACTAAAATACTCATTTGACTAATTGAAAAAATAAAGTTTGCTTTTCTATCTCAAATACAGTGTTTTATATGAGCTATTAAACAACCCTACCCCCAATTTTAAGTATCCAATTTTGGTATCTATTATTGAAGAAAAATATATGAAAATATTTGACGCTCGTGGATATCTTACATTTTTGGCACTGTCTTGCTAATGCAATAAAGAATCATACATTTGCAAGTTTGACATCAGGATCAGAGCACTTATTAAAATATGTAACGTATGTTACATGGCATAATGAATGAGCTAGGAAATTTTCTCGGAAGTAAGAGATGATATTTCAGAAAAATAACCTTTTTTTACATGTTTTCCTATTAATCTCTAGCCTCTGGTGCCGTAGTCTTAGTAATTACAGTCATTGCTGATAACAAGCCCTTGGAATTGTGTTACCTATGTTATAAATAACCTTTTTAATCACATATTTCCTAATGCCTATAATATTAAAATATATAGACATATAGATAGAAAATAACAGTTCTCATTTAAAAGACACAATTTAATAAATATTCCTTTAAATAAAATTATTCAAAAGCAATCTTTATTCAAGTCACCCTCACAATGTCTATCATTGTGTCTGCTTCTATTGCAAAATAATCACTCATTTCATCACAACCAGTAGAATCATGGCATTGTATTAGGACTGCAAACTGAGTACAATCCTGTTCCTCTCCACCCCTTTGGGACTTTTGCAGACATATCTTACCTTAAAGAACAATTCAAGCTGCATCAAATAAGAGATGTTTGCACTCTATTACTAGGGGGTTAGCCTGTAATGGTATGATGCGTATGTTACCATATCAATTTAAGAATAAATGAATTGAAAGTCTGAGAAACAGAAAGAAGACATAAAACTTTTTTAAGTAATATACAGCTTCTTATGGTGTTATATGTGTGACATCAATTAAGATTACTTTTTATAATTGGTAATTGTGACAAACATCACTTATAAGCATTTCGTGTGATCCTCCTCTTTAGCCATTAAAAGACTTAATTTTCTTTGTATGTGTGGCCAGTGCCAGCGTCAAACAACTTGACTCAGCCAAACTTGAATCCTTAGCATTCTTCAAAAGCAGAAACAGCATGTCAGTGTCATGGGATCAAACACCTGATTAAATATGGGTTTAATGCCATTTCACATATATGCATACACTGGAGTATGACTCTGGTATATATCTCTTCCTGTGAAGTGGCAAGAGCAATCTAACTGCAGCTGCCTCTGCATCCGTGCTAGTCAAATGATAACTTTGCTCTGATTTTTGCAAAATCTATGTCTCTACCGTGTACCTCTAAGAATACTTTATGATTTCTGACATTGGTCAAACAGAAATTTGATAGGCTGCTTTTTTGCATCATTTGCCATGGAACCTATCCAGTCTTTTGGTGCGTAAGTCCTCAGGTCTTAGATCAAAAGTATTTTGCTGCGCCCAAAGAACTTTATACGTTTTCTTTAGTTACAATGTTGACTCTTGATGGTTTTCGCAGCCGTCTGAAACAATTTCTGTTACACCTTGAAAGTTATCTGGTATAAGAGGAAGAATATGAAGATGGACATTGCCATCAATTATGTTTGCAGTTGGTTGTTTTTTGATGTCAGTACATTGAAGCATGTCTTAAAATAATGTAAAACCTATGATTTCTCAGTTTTTGCAGGCATATCATTAGCTGTTGCATTCAAGAGGAAAGTGGACTATAGATAGAATGGGATAACCAGTAGTTCTATATTATGCTCTAGGGAAGATTTATACAGATAAACAAGTTGATAAGGTGCATTATTTCATAATCCTTTGAAAACACTGAAATTGAAAACACTTGCCTCTGACTGTGTAATAAAAAGGATGTCACGACAATGCCCTTGTTCATTTATTATGACGAGTTATATATGTTACATCTTTAATTAAGCGCTCTCATCTTAGAAACTTAGTGAATCATTGAATTGAAAGGGTCTAATTTGCGCTCTGTTCATCCTGCATTTCATTGCTTTACCTGCGGTGATACATCTAGTTCATTTATCTGAAGGGAAAGAGTTACCTCGGTTTCAGCACTTCAGAAGTACTAAGACTTCAAATAAGTTTTTGAATGCTTGGGGAAAGATAATAAGTGCAGAGACATTATTAGATGAAAATATGTGGGTTGCATGTATGGAAAGGCTACATTTATAAAAGTTAACCAGCTAAGATATGATTCTTTATCACAGAAATATCAAGGTACATCAGTCCAGGTTCTCATTGCTCTTAATGGCATAGTTTTCTTCCTTGTAAAGCTTTAGTCGTTCTCCTACTTGCAGAGTATCACTTGAAACACATACTCAAAGAGACAACTATTAGGAATTCATATCAGTTTCCGAATGTTCCAAGCCATAAAGGGCAAAATTGGAAAAGTGATAATGGCTCATCAATTTGAGTGGAATGGTGGTAAAATTGAATAACAGTAAATGATTGAAATAGTGTGCGATGATTCTACTAGTTGCAAGGAGGCGTGTGACAATAATGATTACCACAGAAGCAGACAACGACAAACGTTTAACATGAGTGTTAAATCGATGAGAAATAGTTTGGACCAGTTCATTTATTGTATTTTCTTGTAAAAATGTAAAACCATCTTTTCTATTTGTGGCTCTATATTTAGTATTATATGCACAGTATAAGGAAATGTGTCCAAAAGGTCATTGATAACATCTGTAACACCAGTCCATGGGCTTGATAATCAGAAATGAATATAACTTCTAGTGTTTTGGCACCAAAGACTTATAAGTACACATTAAGTGTCCTGATCTTTAACGTAATGACATCTTGTATATATATGAGCAAGACAGACTAAGAAAATGAAAAATATCCACACGCTGTAATCGCTTTCATGTGTTTTACTTAAACGGTAATAACAAAATTCGCTTCTCTGTAAAACTGGAAGTAGGGCTGTGTATTAGCTCCTCTAAGACAGTATATTTAAGATAGAAAAGCAAACTTGTTTTTTACCTATTCATCAATTGAGTATATGTTTGTAAAATCTAATAAAACAGTTTGAAACCAAGTCATAGTAGTTGTTTAACTACATGACGATAGCCACAATTATAGCTTTTAAATTATAATTAGGTTCATGTAACGCACATAACACCACAGTTAGCCGTATTAATGTTAAACAGCTTCCATATGTAGTAAAGACATCCAGTATAAAGACTATAAGAATGTCAATTTATTAGATAATTTCAATGTCTTCTTTTGGTAGCTCTAACATTCAAATTTCTTATTCTCAAATTGATATAGTAACATATGTAACAAGGTGTTACAGGCTAACGCCCCGACTTACAGAGTGCAAACATTTCTTATTAAATGCACCTTGGATGGTTACATAAGATGTAATTTGTCTGCAGAATTCCAAAGGGGATTAGGATGGAGCAGGCCCTTACTCAGCTTGATTGAAAAATACTGTTTGATGATTTTACTTATCACGCTAACATATGTAACGCTCTCTGATCTTTAAAACTTGATGACAACTAGCAGATCTATAAGTCTTTATCATAGGAGCCAGTTTGCAACCCCTAAACAATGTAAGATATCCAACAGCTGCGAGTTTTTTTCACAATTTTAGCTCAAACTTTCAAACTACATTTCTTTTATTTGATATAGTAACGCATGTAACACGCTGTTTCAGACTAACGCCCCAACACAGAGAGTGCAAACATCCCTTATTCGATGCAGCTTGAGTTGTCCTATAAGTAGGAATATGTCTGCGAAATTCCCTCGAGGAGATTAAAACATTTTTAGGCATATCTTACGTAAAGACAATGCGCTTGCCCATTAATTACATCAGGTAACATATGTTACAGCCTCTGATATTAAAACTTTTGCAACAAACTTGCAGATTTATGAGTCTCTTCATATTATATAAATATTACATTCCCTGCGCGGGTGATAGTCGAAAATATCATCCCGAGGAATGTGATTATCAACCGAGGTTGATAATCATATTTCGAGGGATGATATTTTAGACTATCACACGCGCAGGAAATGTTATATTTATTTTATTGTACCGAACAGAACATTAGATCTCTTACTTCTTCTTCTTTCTTCTGTATTAACTCCCAGTAAGGGACACCAGGATAAAATCCTGTAGAATGTTAGTGTTAATAAAAGTAAATGTGCTAAACTGTGAAACTGTAAAAAACACTTAGTTTACAAATATGTACAGGTTCTTGTGGCAGAGAATTTAAGCTTTCACAGTGTCCGACTTCTTGGCCACAACGGAACAAGCAAACCGGTGAAAGTCCCAATCCTTCCTCTGGCACTGTTCGCTGCAGTAGCGGGTAAATTGACAGCGCGAACAATGTTTAAGGTCCTCTCATTTTTTGGGTGGTTGCTTACAGTTAGAACAAACACTATATACACTGGCACTGCTCACAACCACATCGTTGTCACTTTCGTCACTATCAATGGTGTCCAGAATTTCACAAAGAATTGCCTGTTCGCTCACAGACAACAGGTCAGGATCAGAAGCTGGGCTTGGTGCTGGATTTTCCGAAGACACCAGGTCCCTGTTACTACCACAAGCAAGACTGGTATTTTCCAGTTCCTTTACACACACAGGATTAATATCTGTATCCTGCTGGTCCTCTTCTGGCGAAGCCAAATCTGGTTTTCTAGCTAACTTCTTTTCCAGGAACCGCGCGTGTCTCTTCCTAGAACGAGCCAACGCAGAGGGAGATCTATTCTTCTTCCGACGACGTCTCTTTACTGGTTTCACAGTAGTACGTCCGGTTACCTTGTTGTCGTCCTTGGCTTTGTTGGGAGTTGTTGGAAGTAGAGCTACTTTTCTTACTCAATAGACCTATCATGGTGAGGGGAGATCCAAAGGGAAAATAATGAACAGCCTCGAATGAAATTAAATCTTTCACAAAAATGCTTTAACAATCTGAATGCTCGGCCTGATCACTGACGTTCCGTTTAACAAATTACGTCATAAAAGCTGATTACGTCAAACTTAATACCAGGCAGCGTCGTTTTTAAAGGTAGATACTGTACTTGAGGCTGTTTTGTTGCAAAGTAGAAAATTTCGCCCAATCTGCCTAAATTTGATACTCGTCCTAACTAAGAAAACGAGTACCCACACTTTATGTTTCTGACCATAAACAGCCAAGTTATTCGGAGTTTAAAGTCGCCAAATCAAGCGTCATGTCCGCCATTGCTGTTGAACGTCTCCTGACGTGAAGGAACAGTACGCGAATCGGCGTTGTGCATCATGTGACTGCCCTGATATTTTATAATATCACCCGCTGCTATGGCAAACACGTGGCAGTTTTCGCCGTCGCTGTAGCAGCAGGTGATATTATAAAGTACCAGTCGTTCGTCTATGGAGGTTTTGTATGGGGAATCCACGTGAGGTATAATAAAAGCAAATATAGCCCAAACAATGAAAACACATTCATCAACTGCAAATATTTTTTAACTATTTTTACTTTAGTTTTAATACATTTAACCTTAAAACTGGGTAGGGGTATGGTTGTTTAATTGCTTATTTCAGAAAAAAATATTTAAGCTAGGGAAATAATTTTTCTGTTAGCCAATTGCATAAGCTAGTCAGACATGGTTAAAAACATTTTGCAAAACACACAGAAAGATTAAGAATGTAAATGATGTTAGCCACACTTGCAAATTTTAATGGGTTATCTGATTTATGTAACGCATATGACACCTAAGGAAGCCGCAATTTTGTTCAAATGGCTGTCATACGTAGTTAAGATATCCAGTATGCAGACTATATAAATGATTTTTAAAATAAATATTTTAATGTCTTTAATTTGTAGCCCAAACTTTCAATTTACTTTTTCTTAGTTTGATTAAGTAACATGTGTTACAGGCTCTTACAGACTAACGCCCCGGAGCACAGAGTGCAAACATCTCTTAAAAGACTTGGCTTTCAATTCGCTACAAGATAGTATATGTCTGCAAAATTCCCTATAGTGCTGCAGCAGAGGTCACCAAAAGTGACATGTACCCATACCGGAAGGGTAACAAGTAGCATCATACATCATTTTAAAGCTTAGAGTGTGCTTAGTTCAGAACTGCATGATGCCACTTTCAGAATTTTGTGCGAAAAAAAATACGGCCCTTTAAACATGGGTACCGCCATCATAGCTCAGACTGGAATGATGATTTCTTTTCATGACAAGAAGAATACATACTGTATAAAATTTATGTTATTAGGTTGTATATGATCCAATAGTTAATATTATTTTTTTTTTGCATTTGATTTGCTACTTACGAACATTGACAACTATAATTAAAAGGTCATTGAGTGCAAAAGTCGCGAAAACCAATGATTTTTACAAATAGTCACGTTTATTGCATTTGACCTACATGTACATTTTAAATTATAATAAGGAGTTTTTTCCGTGCAATATTAAGTAAATATAAATGCATTTAATGTAGCAATTAATCCAATTATAATGTCCCCCAACAGTTTGTAGCAGTTATAATACAACTCTGAAGGGAATGCAAACGTGCACAAATGTACTTGTTCAAATTTATACGTCTGCTTTTTTTGATATGGGTTTATTTACGAAAGCTTTAGAAATCACTTGGACTAAACCTATGTACGTGAAATAAATCTTTCTATGTGAAGGTGGAATGCAACTTCACATAACAGGTTTTGCTAGCATTGGATACCTTCATAGTAAGGGGAGACTCGGAGAACTGTCATTTGAATTTGAGTTTGTCTGCAAAATGTGATTGTGGTATTTCCTGGTCATACTCGCTTTGTTTTTTGATGTCTCTGCTGTTGACAGTGTAAAACAAAAGTTGTCTGGAAAAGAGTGTGACAAAGCTTTACGAGCTTTGTCATGAGTCAGTTATCATGCCTTGCCTCTTCCTCACCGTGCTGTTGGGGGTGATTGTGGCAGTTCCCGGTCATACTCACTTACTTTTTATACTAATCTTTTCAATACAGTTCTTGAAAGTGGTGCTGCAAGAACAACAGAACTTTCTATGATGATGTCCAGTGTCGTTTGCATGAGTTCTAAGAGGAATCCTGACTATGAATCAGACACAGAAATGAACATATAACTGTAATTAACTAGAACTATCTGGTCGTTTTTGTGAAGTTGTACAGATTAACCTGCTATCAGAGTTCAGGTAAAAGGGAATATCTATTTCTCCAACTTTATTACTTCTGAAATGACTCGCTGGAGATAGTATTGCTTTCTTTTAAACTATTCCTCTCCCCAACTAGGCTTTGTCTTTGAGATGTGTATTATTTTGCAAAGGCAAAACTATTCCCTCTGATGTTTACAAGCAACATATATGTATATCATATCAAATCCTTCAAATGCAGTACTATTAATGGTTTCCATGAAAGTTAATGTACTATAAAAATATCAGAGGACAAGTTCTATTCTGCCTGGATTAACAGTGTGGTCTAAGCAACAGAGTACAAAGTTTTAATAGGATCTAGAAGAATCACGGGACTAACCTTAAAAGGCAATTCATTGACTAGGTCACGTGGTTCCTGAGCCAAGCCTGTGACCGCAAAGTACTCAATGCTGTTCCGCAAATATGTATGTCGAAGTGCATGTTCATGTACAGGTAAACCAAACCAGAGTTGACTTCACATTATTCTGATACAAAAGCACCAATATGATTCTGTTGTAAAAATGATTTAGATATTTGACAGTCGATTCATTGATCCCTATTTGACCCCACAGAGGCAACGCCTCACACTTCTAACGGATTTTGCAACATACGATATATAACCCAGGCTTGCTTGGTGCCTTAGACACAGGAAGTGAGGAAATAATTCACGAAGGATTCATAAAGCTTGATGGACAAGACAAACCTCAGACACTGGCAGACATGCCAAAGATACAGCAGTGTAGTCATGAATGATTAGGTGATGCGTCTGTGTTTGTAAGCAGCTTGCTCTCTCAGGGAGGTATCTTGTCTTTCGAGAATGCACAAGGAAGCTTAAAATATTTTCAAAAACTATGGCTCGAATCAATGACCAGATTTCATCCATTAACTCAAAAGCATATCTGAAGGCAAAGTAGCATTATTGAAAAAACAGAATGCATTATCTTTGGTGCTACAGCTTTGATACAGATGCTACCAATACTGTCTAAAACGGCTAAAGTAACATCTGTAGCCATAGTTGAACAGATCCATGTCTACATACTTTAGGCCATTTGCATCTATTAGTCTGTTTCACAGATACACATTGTATTTGACATGTATAGGGATAATAGTGTGAATACGCTAGTATGCCAAAAAAGAGGTGACACCACAATGGGACATAAAATGCTTCTACAAGCAGACATGAAAGTACTCAAAGAATAGAGGAAATTATTACCCGGAGGCAAAACTAAGGACAACCTTGTAGCTTATTACACCGACACTGATAAAAGCCAGTTGAACAGAAACATACAATCTTCATCAGTGATGGACTGAAGGAAAGAGCCATCAAAGCGACCAAAGATGGGCATATGGACATCTCAGAGCTACGAGAGAAAGCGAACACAAGGCCGTATACATGTCTCAGTTGCTGCAAAAAGTCTAAGTACAGATTTTCATTTTCTTATTGTAACTTCCTCATCATAGATAAAAAAGAAGCTACAAACGAGATCTTTCTTACATGTCGAATTGGCATATGATGTTGCTATGAGACGTTATATCCCTGTTAACATCTTATTCACCAGCCTTACATAAGAACTACACACAAGACTGATCATAAAATACTGTCTGGCTGGATGGGATATAGGCAATGTTTTCTTTGGGGTTAGTAAGAAATCCGTTTTCAAACGCATGATTCAAGGTGCACTGAAATTTTAGGGACTGAAATATCTTGGCCATGGGCCTTTATTAAACTGTCAAAAGTTTACTTGCACTCAGTCTGTTGGAGCAATATATGAAAAACTAGACCCTACATTCCTAAAGGAGGTAAGCTTAGCAAAGGCAGCAACAAAAGTCCTATCGAAAATAACAGTTTCCATTCGCATACTCTACATTCTACCCGCCCACCCAACACAATGGATATGGATAAAAGATAGTTGAAAACAATAATGACACACTTACTGTATGCGTCCTACGATTATGAACCATTCAACAGCTGCACCATAGCTTTTAAATGACCTTACATGCAATTGCGAGAACAGTAACTGTGACGATAACTGTGCATTATACATGTTTTCACAATGAACAACTATGTGCACTAATCTAACAACCTAACCTATGAACGCAAAAGAGCAGCTCCATGAAAACACATTTTTGTACATTATCCATGCAAAACACAAGTGATTCGGAATAGAGAATGTCATGTGCTTTAACATCACTCTTTGACAGATGGAAGGATAAATACACTACACCTTTATTGCGAAGCATTTTAGACCAATTTGGCTGTAAATGGCTTTGGTGAAGAACTCATTTTCATGGTCTTTAGGAATTCCACTTTGTCTTAAACAAGTAATGGTGCCTAACATGCATGCTAGTCATTTAAGAGTATGGCAGACACAGCTGAGAGCAATATAGATTCATCCTGTTTTGATATTGATAAAACGTTATACACTAGTACTGAGGGAACGCTGTGTCACACCTGTTCGAGTGAAGTCATATATATAAATTGAACACCCTCGCTCAAAATAAACGAAGAAGATATATGTATTTCGAGCAATTTTAAAGGTTTTAAGTATGTGTGAACTTGACCTTTGACCATAAGGTCATATCAACTATCTGAAACATACATTTTAATCTACACATCATACTCAATTGGTGTGCTAAATATGAACACACCCCATCAACACACCAAAGAGGATTTTGTATTATGAGCAGTGTGGCAGTTTTTAAGAGTATTTGACTTTGGCCCATGATTTCAAGGTCATATCGATATTCTGAAGCTTGTTTTGTGATCTTCACACGATATGCAATTATTGTAGCAAATATTAATATGCAAGGTCAAAAAATGAAAGAGGTGCTCGCGTTTTGAGTTGTAGACAAGTTTTAAGTCTTAGTGACCTTCACCTTTGACCACAAGGTCATATCAACTATCTGAAACATACATTTTAATCTACACATCAAATGCAATTGCTGTGCTAAATATGAGCACATCCCATCAATGCACCAAAGAGGAGTTTGTATTATGAGCAGTGTGACAGTTTTTAAGAATATTTGACCTTGACCCTTGATTTCAAGCTCATATCCATATTCTGAGATCTTTGTTGTAATCTTCAAATGATAGGCAATCATTGTGGCAAATATGTACACACTAGGTCAAAAACGGAAAGAGGTATTTGCGTTTTGAGCCATAGACAAGTTCCTAGTATGTGTGACCTTGACCTTTGACTGCAAGGTCATATCGGCAATCTGAAACCTTACTTTTACTCTACGCACCATGACCAATCATTGTGTTACTTAGAAGCAATTGTGTATCTAAAATATCAAATGCATGTATACCAACTCTAAAAATGAACAAATAAAAAATCCCTAGGTTTAGATAACTCTAAAAGTAATCACCATGGAAACAATTCTTCATAATTTTATAATTACCATCTTATATACTATATAGCTTCTAAACGTCAACAGAATCCATTCAAGCATGAAAAGATGTTGTGGTTTTTCGCAAAGTTGGAGAAGAAAAAATGCTAAAATTTTGGTATGACTTTCAAGTGAGTATAAACTTATCATTTATAAATATTTCAAAATATCATAATCATCAGTTTTTGTATCTGTTATCCCATTAATAATTTTGAAATGGCTGATTCTCAGCTACATACGGTTATAAAAATATAGTCGTTTTCGTAGCGTAACCCTGTTTGGGGTGGAATTACCCCACCCACTTCAAATGAATATACACCTCAGAAAACTTCATCTATTGATCCAACATTTCATGATATTACAGCTAAGACATACTAGTTTCATTACACAAAGTTTAAAGGAAATTCATAGTGGCCGTGAAACAGGCCTTATAGACACTGGTCCTTTAACTTGCAATCCTTTCTGTTAATATTTCTGGTATAAATGTCACTTGTTTTTCGCTTTCTAATAGGTCACGTATATAACAAAAGTAAAGACAAACAAATATTGCTCAATTCCTTAAATGTACATCGCTGGGTAGTTTATTTCTTTTCAAAAAGTAAGCTGTAGATAGGCATCAAACTACCAATTTATCTAAAAGAAATGTATTAGTTCTGATGAAAAGGCTACGTGTATATGGGTGTACAATTTCTTTCTGTGAAACTGTATATTTCTTAGCTTAAAAACAACAACAACAATACATTGTTTGTTAATCTTTCTTGGTTATATGTTGTAAAATTCATAAACTATGAAAATGATAGGTCTAATACAAAATATCAACTGGGATATGTATCCTTATTCTGTCAAAATTGCCTAAGTAACACAAACACGACCTGTAAACTTTAAAATTGACCACCGCCGGTGGTCAATGTATTTAAAAAAAAAAATATTACTGTGGCCAACTTGAACAGTTCCTGCCACTAGTTTCCGTGGGGAAAACAGAGGTAACAAGTAAGATTTTTCTGGTCTGAAGACATATTTTAAAAATTTAAAAATTTTAAATAATGTCATGTTATCAGTTTTTAGCCATTGTTTGTCTACCCAAAATGGTATTTATAAAAAAAAATCAAAAACGTGTTACTGCTATCGCTTGTTTCCTGCTTGCTCGGTGGCGACAACGCAAGTAGCGTTCAGTGGCCCTGTATTATTGCAGTCAGGTGCGTCTATATGAATAAGGTCTATAAGATGTAATTTCACAGAAAACAAACACGTTCCTTTAAATGCACAGATCCATTTGATGTTGTTGGGTAACTTGAAAAATGCGGTGGTCAAATTGACATATGGTGATTATAATGGCAAATGGAAATAATGAAAATGTATGGTTTTCTGTTAGCGTCTGGTACATCTACAAATTATGTCGGTGTATCATGCATGTAGTATTTATATTGTTGCTACAACTGAATTACATACACTATTGCCAAAACTATGTTTCTGAAGGAGCAAAACTAACAAATGAATGTGAAGTACACAAACATCCATAATTTTGCTGTCACTGTGCCCAGAAGACGCACCAAAGAAGTTTGTAACAGACGCTAACAGAAAACCACATTTAGAAACACATTTTCATGATTTTCCACTCAAAGAGCATTTGCCATATGACTGTGTGAGTCCGTCTGTCCATCCATTTTGATACTCATTGATATATGTTCACCCCGGGTCATACACATTACAGGTAGTTGATTTTATATTATTGCTATGTAGTATATACTCAGCATTCATTTTTCTTGTATGCAAATAAAACTGCTTTGCTTGATTAATTAAATATGTCCCGACAATGTTTTTGTCATGAAACTGTCGTCTGCTTTTTACGTCTGCTGCATATATTCAAGTGAAATTCACACTATATTTTATTTAATGTGAACAAACACTATGAACCACTGGGAACAGTCTGACCTATGCCCATATTGTTTGCAATATAGTCTACCTAAGAGTTTTTTCAGAGAGGGTGCAACTTCGACTACTTTTTTGTGTGTGTTTTTTTTTAGTTAATGAGGTGAAGAGGATCCTAATACCACAATAAGCGGGCCATCATCGGCCCGCCAGCGAAACGCCATTTAGGTGGCGTTTCGCTGGCGGGCCGATGGTGGCCCAACATTGAATGCTGGCTTGGTAGCTTTGTGGTTTTACAGAGGATCCGGACCAGTATTGCTAAGAAACCCCATTGCTAAGAAACCTTATATTTTGTCCCCCCCCCCCCCCCCTGGATTCGCGCATGACTGGCGGGGAAAATGGTAAAGAAGTCTACTAAATGTGTATGACCTTTTTAATACACACGATAGTACGTAAATACGTATGTGCATCATCTAAAGTGGTCCTGCATCTAAAATGGTCCTGGCATCTATTTTGGTCCCAAATTGCCTCTAAATTGGTCCTGGCTGGCATCTATTATGGCACGCTAAGCAGACTCTAAAATGATCCCCGTTATATTCCTGTGCATCATCTAAAGTGGTCCTGCGTCTAAAATGGTCCTGGCATCTAAACCTGCACAGAAATGTTTAAGTAGGTATGTGTGCATGAGATTATTGTTTCACTTTTATTTACCAATTGACCACTCATAAAACCAACAAACTGACAATGTGCATCTAGTGAAACATCAGAACAAAAATATGGGACATCCGCACAGTCGGATCACGACAGTGTGTCCGTTTGAATGCACGGTTATTGCGCTTCCTCGCTGTGTGATATGATCAGCATATACGTATTTTTGCTGTTTATATAGTGTTGTACCGGCGATCCTAAAGACGTAGACGAGCAGTCTGGTTTGAATTTTACCTGGTCTGAAACCCCTGTAATCAGGTTCTCTGCTGAAAGAGTTGAAGACAGCTTAGCCATTATATTCGCTGTGTGAAAGTGATAATATAGTGTAAACAAAATAAAAAAGCAGAAAACGTTTATCAGTTCATATGTCGCATAGGTCACTATACTCTCCATTTTAAATTCCATTTTTTTTGTTGTTTCGTTGTCTATTTCAAGGAACAAGATGGTGAAGTTTTCGATTTTTTTTTACTGTTGTTTTGGCGTTGGTGCAGTTCAGGTTTTGTGTGAAATTTCCGGTAGTATAATATAGAATCCCGCCACCCCGTATAATGACAACCGATCCTAAATTATCAATACATGGTCCGAGAAATAACCTATTCTCCTCATATAAAAGACCTTTTCCTCAATAAAATTTCTGGCCCGGAAAATATCCAACTAACCATATTAAAAAATTCCCAATTTTATACATATTTTCCCAGAAATATGGTCCTTTGGAAAATGGGACAATCGAATAACTGAACAATATACGAGCTGACCAAATGGGGTATTGTTAACTCAAAATATTCAAATAAACTGAACCGCATCTGTACAAATGAATCAGAAAACCATGTGCACAAAGCGAATACTCAGATCAGCATGCCTTGGGCATCTGTTGTGTGCGCTGGGTCTTCGCTAAGCGTCCAATGCTCAGAGAGATGCTAAAACACAAGGTTTCCTCATACAAAAAAGAGAAGACCCTGATCAGAATGGGCGTATGCCAACTCATGGCGAATGAATGTCGTTTTTAAAAGGTGCGATAAATAATGAATGGGTTAGCTTGGAGCTACCATTTTCTATAGAAATCCATTTTTGCCCAAAGCTGTCCCCAAATAGTGTTCAGCTGTCCGCTACCCTTTTGACGATACACATAAAATGTGAACAAGATTGGCCATTACGCCTCTGCGATATTGAATTCAGAAAATCTGACTATAGCCGCGCTATAATGCATTTCATGTTGTAAAAATATCAATCAAGGTCCATAACTCTGTTACTAATTTATGTAAATCGACCGGTAAAATTCCATCCAAGATCTTGCCAATATAAATACATATATAAAATTGGGTAAAATCCCATCCATTTGTTCTCACGATATCGAGTGGAAACGGAATTCTGACCGGCATCACTCAAGGGCCATAAGTTACAAGTTGGAGAAAACTGACAGGCAACAATCACAGCTTGTCTGTATCAAAGCATATGCAAAATTTCGCCAAGTTCTGTGCATGTATGATGTAAATATTGAGCAGAAACGAAATAAAGACTTCAATTAAGGGCCATAACTGTCATAAATTTGAAAAACTGGCAGGTAACAATCCCAAATGTAAATGTATATATAAACATTTGGTGTAATTATCCCCACGCTTTTTTAAAAAAGCGAGGAGATATTGTAATCGCCTCCGTCTGTCCGTCCGTCTCTCCGTAATGCTATCTCCTCCTAAACCATTAAACGAAATTCAACCAAATTTGGTGCGTAAGTTACTCACATAAATGGGGCGTGCAACATCAAACTGTTTTTGGCCCCGCCCCCTGGGGCCCTGGGGAGGGAGCCAAAAGGTCAAATATCATTTATTTTCAATTGCAAAGTCAATTTCAAAGATTTTTATGCCAAACTGTGTGTGTGTTCTCACAAATAAAAGATACAAAACATATCAAACGGGATTTGCATCATGTCGCCTGGGTCATACCCCAGGGGTGGAGACTTTGGGGCGTTGGGTGCCCAGGGGGGTGGGGGTAAAAAAATTCAAATATGGTAATGTTGCATATCAAATCGACGGGGATGACGAGCAGAACAGAATGGAAGTAAAGTTTTCACCCTAGGGTCAAACTGGTGGCCATGGAGGTGAGGTCAAAAGGTCAAATATCATTAAATTTAGACTACCATGTCAATTCTAAGATTTTTATACCAATTTTTGTGTGCGTTCTTACAAATAAAATATTGTAAATATATTTAACAGAATTTTGATTCTGTTGCTGGGGTCATGACCCAGGGGTGGGACTTGGGGGTGCTGGGTGGATCAAAAACTTCTGCGTGGGGATTTGCGATGGCACCCCATCGACTGTGCATTCTAGTTCCAATTTGTTCTCAATGTATTGAGGGGAAACAAAAGTCTGACATTAGCAAGGGTCATAACTCTGTTACAAATTTTCGAACTATGGCGGGTTACAATCTCAACCTAGATCTTGTCAATATCAATTCACGCAAAAAATTTGGTAAAATTCTACGAGGGCTGAGCAAAAAATTCGTAGAATTTGTTGATAAAAATAAAACTACTGGTGCAATTAATCTCTAAATTTTATATGTTTAAAATCTATTCATTACGGACAAAATTTGAAATTTTCAGACAAATCGATAGAAAAACGCCGTTGCTATGGCTCCTCCTACGGCGTTAGTATCGGCTACCCGGAGCACGCCATGACGTTAACGTCATTTGACGTTGATAACGTTATGACGATGTCATATCACCGTATTAGCACACGCAATTGATTTTCTCTTTATTAAACGTAGAAATCACATGAACAGCTCGTATTTACCTGAAATACTGTTATTTTGGTAAATAAGAGCTGTTTATGGCATTTTTGCATAGTAATTGCTGGTGGTATCATCAAAGTCTTTGTGGCAAGTAACTTTATGTGCACACAATACCTCATAGTTTTTCAAAATACTGTCCATGCTCTCTAACACACTTCTGGTGGCGATCAACCCATCTTCGAAATATATCTCGGTACCAGGTCTTGTCATAGTTCGAAATTATGCTGGATACGGCTTGTCGTAGCTCCGCAAAGTCACCAAAACGCTTGCCACGGAGCTGAGACTTTATCTCGGGGAAAACGGCAAAATCCATGGGAGCGAGATCCGGGCTGTATGGTGCATGCGGAACAGTCTCCAACTCTAAAAGTGACAGCTCGAGGCGGGTCTCCACTGACACGTGCGGTGGTGCATTGTCCTGGTGCAGCAGGAAGTCACTGACTACCTTACCAGGCCGCTTCTTTCGGATTGCTTGCTGAAGGTCTCTCCTAAGAACCTTAGAGTAATACTGTGAGTTGACTGTGACTCTCTGAGGTACGGCGTGTGATAAAAGCATCCCCTGTCGATCCGCGAACATTATAAACATAAATTTCCCTCCACTTTTTGCAACTCTGGCCTTCTTTGGGGTTTCCGATTCTTTGTCTGTCCATTGCGTAGATTGCTGTTTAGTCTCAGGATCGAAGAGCCAAAGCCAAGTTTCATCACATGTTATAATTCTGTCAAGAAACATATCGCCTTCACGTGTATTCCGCCGTAAAAACTGCTTCGAGACAGCAACTCTCCTTTCCCGCTCCTCAGCTGTCAATAATCGTGGCACCCATCGCGCGCATAGACGATTCATGTGCAGGTGGTCGTGTAAAATGGTTCTAACTGTTCCATATGATGATCCTACAGTCTCAGATATCTCCCTAACCGTTTGGCGGCGATCCTTCTCAACAACGTCGCTGACGCACGTCACTAGTTTATCGCTTATAACTTTCGCTCTTCCGCTCCGTGAGTCATCTTCAATGCTCTTTCTTCCCTGCTTAAAGCGTGCGTGCCACTTGAACACTGTTGATTTCTTCATTGCTGGTGCGTCTCCTGCTATTTTTAATAAATTAAATGTCTCAGTCGGCGTATGTCCTAGGTTGACACAGAATTTTATTGCAGCACGAGTTTCTACCACTTCCGGAACCACCATTTTCGCCCTTTACTTTTCCGTTGAAACGTCTCACAATAACTAGCGTCTTGACGTTGTTATTCGGAAGTGACGTCAGAAATTTCGCACAGAACATCAAATGGCGCCATTCTTGACGTTGACGTAATTTCAGCTGATTTGAATCATAATTTTTTGAAATATCATCGTTTTTAAAAGCATAACAACAGTGAGTTTATGGCGTGCTCCGGGGTAGCGAACCCCGCACTTTTTACGGTGAAAATAAATATATTTATAGTAGAGTAAGGATAATAAATTTTTTCATGAAAATTGATATTAGACTATAATTATGCCTGTAAAAAATATGAAATCGATCGGACGTCAAATAAAAAAACTATAAAGAAATTCTACGAATTTTTTGCTCAGCCCTCGTATCTATGAGTTCTTGCAATATTGAGCGGAAACAAAAATCTAACATCAATTAAGGGCCATAACTCTGTTACAAATTAGAGAAAAATCATGATGTATAACAATCTCAATCTAGATTATGCTAATATCTTTGCATATACCACATTTGGTAAAATTCTATTAATTTGTACTTAAGATATTGAGTGAAAACGGAATGGTGAAGTCAATAAATGGCCATATCTCCGTTATAAGTTTACGAAAAAGTGATAAATAACAATCCCAAACCTACATCTTGTTAATATCAATGGACATACAACATTTGGTCAAATTCTATCAGTCTGAGCGGAAAATGAATTCTAGGTGAAATTCTGACAGCAGTCAAGGGACATAACTCTGTTACAATTTTTCGAAAAATAATGTGTAGCAAACCCAATCTGGATATTGTCTATATAAATGTAATATACACAATTTGATAAAAACTTTTATGAATTTGTTCTCAAGATATTAAACTGAACGAAATTACGATGGATGGATGGACAGAATGACAGACATCCCAAATCAAATATGCAACCTCTTTTCATAGAGGATTTATAATTAAAATCAAGGGTTTCATAGTAATGTTATCTCACTTATGAACCTAAGGGTCAAGGTAGCTGAAATCAACTAGAGTCAATAGAAGTTAGTTTTTTCTATCCAGAGGCTTAGGGTTAGTATTACTATACAGAAGCAATGTCTCTGCCACCAGAAGCCAGTTCTACTTGCCAGAGTCACACTCATTGTTGCTAGAGGCAGTACTGCTGTCAAGAGTTTCTGTTTTAGCAAAATATCAGTACTATATTATCTGCCAGTAGAGGTCGGAACTTCATCTCAGAGTACCTGTTTCTGCAACCAGAGGTCAGTATTACTATCCACAGTCTCACTCATTGCCACAAGAGATCATAACTGCTATCAAGAGTCACTATCTGTGCCACTAGAGGTCAGTACTGTTATCCAGATTCCTAGCCTCTGTCACCAGAGGTCAATAATAGTAACTATAGGTCACGAATCTGCTTCTAGAGGTCAGTAATGCTATACAGAAACCCTGTCTCTGCAACTAGAGGTCGGTACTAGTATCCAGAGTCCATAACTCTGCAACTACCGGCCAGTATTAGTATCTACGGTCCCTGTCACTAATATTAGAGGTCCAGTTTTATCCATAGTCCCAATTTCTGCTACTAGGACCCTGTACTACTATATTTAGAGGCCCTGTCTCTCCCATAGGAGGTCAATATTAGAGTCATTACCACTGGAAGTCAGTACTAGTACCTTAGTTACAGTCACTGCTATTACAGGTCAGCACTAGTAGCCATAGTCATGGTCTCTGCTACCAGAGGTCAGTACTCGTATCGATAGTCTCAATTTCTGCTACTAGGGGTCAGTACTAATAATCATTATCCAAGCCACTCCTAATAATTTCATTTGTAGCACCCATAATTTCAAACTCTGCTGCCAGACGACAGAATAGGCATCCATAGTCCCAGTCTCAACCACTAGAGCCCAGTGATTTTATCCAGTGTCCTATTAGTTGCTACTAGAGGTCAGTATTTTAATCCATAGCCCCAGTCTCTGCTATGTATCCTAGTCAATGTCTTTGCTACCAGAGGTCAGTACTAATATCAATAGACCCAACCATGGCTACTAGAGGTCTGTAATGGTATCCAGCGTCCCTGTCATTGCCACTAGAGATAAGAACTAGCATCCAGAGTCCTAGACATTGCCACTAGAGATAAGAACTAGTATCCAGAGTCCCTGTCACAGCCACTAGAGATCAGTGCTAGTATTTAGACTCCCAGTCATTGCCACTAGAAGTCAGTACTATCATCCAGAATCCTGGATATTGCAGTATGAAGTCAGTACTTGTATCTAGAGTCCCTTTCATTCACACTTAATGTCAGTAAAAGTATCCAGAGTCTATGTACTAATTTTAGAGTCCCAGTCATTGCTACCGGAGGTCAGTTAAATGCCCAGAGTCCCTGGCAATGCAACTAGAGGTCAGTAAAAGTATCCAGACCTGTTATTTCCACTTAAGACCAGGGTCAGTATCAAGGGTCCCATTCATTGCCACTAGAGGCCAGTAAAAGTATCGAGGATCCCTTTTCTGCATCTATAGGTCAGTCCTAATATCCAGAGTCCTAGACATTCCAACTAGAGTTCAGTAAAAGTATCCAGAGTCCCTGTTATTGCCACTTAATATCAGTCAAAGTATCCAGAGGCCCTGTCCTTGCCACTTGTGATCAATTTAAGTATCCAGAGTCAATGAATTGCCACTGGAAAACAGTACTCGTATCTTAAGTCCCAGTCATTGCCACTAGAGGTCAGTTAAAGTATAAAAAGGCCATTTGATATCAGTACTAATATTTAGAGTCCCTATCATTGCCACTAAAGGTCAATAATAGTATCTAGATTTCCTATCATTGCCAATAAAGATCAGTACAAGTAGCAAGAAACCCTGTTATTGCCACAAGAGGTCAGTAAAGTATCCAGAGTCGGGGGGAGTCCCAGTCATTGTCACTAGATGCCAGAACTAGTATTCAAAGTCCCTGTTACTGCCACTAGAGGTCAGTATTGCTATCCAGAGTCCCAGTTATTGCCACTAGACTTCGTAAAACAGTGTCCAGAGACCCAGTCATTGACAAAAGAGGTCAGTAAAAGTATCCAGAGTCCCAGTCGTTGTCACTAGATATCAGAACTAGTATTCAAAGTCCCTGTCACTGCCACTAGAGGTCAGTATTACCACCCAGTGTCCCTTTCCTTGCCACTAGAGGTCAGTTTACTATCCAGAGTCCTTATCAATGCAGTAGAAATTAGTGCTAGTACCTAGGGTCCAAGTAATTAGTACTAGTACCTAGGGTCCAAGTAACTGACAACAGAGGTCATTTAAGGTACCCAGAGTCCATGTCCTTGCCAATTAAAGTCAGAACTAGCATCCAGAGTCCTAGATATGTACACTAGAGGTCAGTACTTGTATCCAGAGTCCCTGTTATTGTCACTTAATATCAGTAAAATTATTGAAAGGCCCTGTCATTGCCACAAGAGTTCAGTACTAGTATCCAGAGTCCCTGTCATAGCCACAAGAGGCCAGTTCTTGTATACAGAGTCTGGTTCTTGATACTAGATGTAAGTAAAATTATCCAGAATCCCTTTCATTACCAATAGATGTCAGTTCTAGTATCCAAAGTCCCAGTTATTGCAAAAGGAAAACAGTTAAAGTATCCAGAATCCCTGTAAATGCAACTAGAGATCAGTAGTGTATTCAGAGTCCTAGTAGTTTTCCTTAGAGGGCAGTGAAAGTATCCAGAGTCCCTGTAAGTACCGCTAGTCGCCAATAAAAGTATCCAGAGTCTCAGTCATTGTCACTAGATGTTAGAACTAGTATTCAAAGTACCTGTCACTGCCACAGAGGTTAGAATTACTATTCAGAGTCCCTGTCATTGCAACTGGAAGTCAGTAAAATATCCAGAGTCCTTGTCATTTCCACTACAGATCATACTAGTATCCAGAGTCCTTATCATTACATCAGGAGATCCTAACCAGTATCTAGGGTCCAAGTAATTGCCAACAAAAGTCATTTAAAGTATTCAGAGTCCCTGCCCTTGTCACTTAAGGCCAGTACTAGCATCCACAGTCCTAGACATAGCCACTAGAGATCAGTACTTGTATCCAGAGCCTCTGTCATTGCCACTAGATATCATTAACAGTAACGAGGGTCCATGTCATTGCCACTAGAGTTCAGTACTAGTATCCAGAATCCCTGTCATTGCCACTAGAGGTAAGTACTTGTATATAGAATCCAGTTCTTGATATTAGAGGTAAGTTAAAATATCGAGAGTCCTTCGAAACCACTAAATGTTAATTCTGGTATTCATAGTCCCAGTCATTTCAGTATCCAGGTTCCCAGTCATTGCCACTAGAGGTCAGTAAAAGTATCCAGAGGCCTAATCCTTGCCACTAAAGGTCAGTCTTAGAATGCTGGGTCCTAGGCAAAGTCCAAGTCATTGACACTAGAGGTCAACAAAAGTATCCAGAGTCCCTGCCCCTTCAACTAAAGGCTAGTACTAGCATCCAGAGTCCTAGACATATCCACTAGAGGTCAGTATTTGTTTCCAGAGCCTCTGTCATTGTCACCAATTATCATTAAAGGTAACGAGAATCCATGTCATTGCCACTTGAGTTCAGTTCTAGCATCCAGAATCCCTGTCATTGCCACTAGAGGTCAGTGCTTGTATCCAGAATCTGGTTCTTGATACTAGAGGTCAGTAAAAATATCTGGAGTCCTTCATAACCATTAAATGTCAATTCTGGTACCCATAGTCCCAGTTATTCCTAAAGGAGGCCAGATAAAGTATCCAGTAGTCCCAGTCATTGTCATTAGATGTCATTAAAAGTATCCAGAATCCCTGTAATTGCCAATAGAAGCCAGGGTCAGTATCCAGGGTCCCAGCCATTGCCACTAGAGGTCAGTTAAAGTATCCTTAGCCCTAGACATTGCAACTAGAGGTATATAAAAGTCATACAAAATCCTTGTTCTTGCCACTAAAGATCAATAAAAGTATCCAGAGTCCCAGCAATTGCCACTAGAGGTCAGAACTTGTATTCAAAGTCCCAGACATTGACAATAGAGGTCAGTTAAAGTATCCAGAGTACTTAAGATTGCTACTAGAAAAATGGGTTCCAGTCATTGCCACTAGAGGCCAGTTAAAGTAGGCATTGCAACTACAGGTAAATAATAGTATACAAAGTCCCTGTTTTTGGCACTAGAGATAAAAAAAAATCAAGAGTTCCAGCAATTGCCACTTAAAGTCAGAACTCAATGTCCCAGTCATTACCACTAGAGGTCTGGGTCAATATCCAAGTTCCCAGTCATTGCCACCAGAAGTCAGTTAAAGTATCCAGGGTCCCTATCCTTGCCACTAAAGGTCAGTCTTAGTATGCTGAGTCCTAGGCAAAGTCCCAGTCATCGACACTAGAGGCCAATAAAAGTATCCATAGTCAAAGTCATTGCCTATAGTTGTCAATATATGTATCCAGAATTTCTGCTTTTGCCTTTAGATGTACGTATTAGTATCTGGAGTCCCTGTCTTTGCCACTAGAGGTCAGTACAAGTAGCTGGAGTCCCTGTACTTGCCAATAGAGGTTCGTACCAGTATGCAGACACTAGAATCAGTTCTAGTATCTAGAGTCCTTATCATTTCCAATAGTGGTCAGCAAAAGCATCCAAAGTCGACACCACTGTCACAAGATGTCAGTAAAAGTATTTAGAGTCCCTGTGATTGTTACTAGATGTCAGTAGAATACCCAGATACCCACTTATTGCCTCTAGAGGTCAGTAAAGTATCCAGAGTTGCAGCCTTTGTCACAAGAGGTCAGTAAAAGTATTCAAAATCCAAGTCATTGCAACTAGCGATCAGTACCAGTATCAAAGTCCCAGTCATTGCCACTAGAGGTCAGTCAAAGTATGCACAATCCCTTTTATTGTCATGAGAGATCAAAACAGGTATCCATAGTCTATGCCATTGCCAGTAGATGTCAGTACAAGTAACAAGAGTCCAAGGCATTGTCACTAAAGGTCAGTTCTTGTATCTAGAGTCCCAGCCAATGCAAATTGATGTCTTTTAAAGTATTAAGAACCCCTATGTTTGCCAATTGTTGTCAGTAAAAATATTAAGGGTCCCTCTCATTGTTAAGAGAGGTCAGTAAAACTATCCAGAGTCCCGGTCATTGTCACAAGAGATTAGTAGTTGTATCCAGAATCCCTGTCATTGCCAGTGAGATCAGAACTAGTATCCAAAGTTCTTTCTTCGCCACTAGAGGCCAGTAGTATCCAGAGTTCCAATCATTTCCTTTTAAGGTCAATAGAGTATCCAGAGTCCCTGTCAATATCCACTAGAGGTCAGTAAAAGTATGCAGACTCCCATCTTTTGGCACTAAAGGTCATTATACATATCCAGAGTCCCAGTCATTGCCATTCAATGTTAGTAAAAGTATCCAGAACCCAGTCATTGCCTCTAGAGGTCAGTAAAAGTATCCAGAGTCCCAGTCATTGCCACAAGAGTTTAGTATAAGCATAAAGAGGCCTTGTCATTGCCAATAGAGGTCAGTAAGAGTATTCAAAGTCCCTATCATTGTCACTAGATGCCAGTACTATTATCTAGAGTATCCTTCATTGCCACTCTTGGGGTGGGTACTAGTATCTTTATCCCTCGTTTCTGCTACAAGATGTCAGTACTAGTATCATGAGTCCCTGTCATTGCCACTAGAGGGCAGTACTAGCATCCAGTGTCTCAGTCGCTGCCACTAGAGGTCAGTTAGATATCCAGAGTCCCTTTCATTGCCACTAGAGTTCAGTACTGGTATCCAGAGTCCCAGCAATTGCCACTGGAGATCAGTTCAAGTATCCAGAATCCCAGTCAATGCGACTAGAGGTCAATTAAATTGCCTAGAGTCGCACACATTGTCATTAGAGGTCCGTAAAAAGTTTCAGAGTCCCTGTCATTGCCACAAGTTGTCAGTAAAAGAGTGTCTAGAGTACCTGTCATTGTTACTAGCTATCATTCCTAGAATCTAGAGTCCCTTCCATTCGACTAAATGCTAGTACTTGTATCCAGAGTCCGCATCTCACCTACAAATGGACTGTACTATTAACCATGGTTGTAGTCACTTCTACAGAGTATCAATTCCTTGTTGCAATCACTGCTACAGGTGATCATTATAAGTATCCATAGTCCCAGGTTTTGCCAATGGAGGTCAAACCTAGTACATAGAGTCCCTGTTTTTGCCACTAGAGGTCAGTATTGGTATTCTCAGTCCCAGTCACTACTATTTAGTACTAGAGGTCAGTCCTTATATCCATAGATTCAGTCTCTGCTACTAGTAATCAGTACGTGTATCCGTATTCCCAGTCTCTGCTAGTTTCTATAGCCATAGTCTCTACTGTTATAGGCCAGTACTTAATCCCTCACACTATATAGATATCAGTACTACTCTACTCTATCTATATACTGTTCACAAAAAGCAGGGGATAATCGAATAGCAAAAATTATAACATTTACCAAACTAATGTCATAAACCTGAAACAGCTAGTATTAATTAGCAAAGTCATCTCACGGCCAATTTGAATAAAATTTTCAAGGATTAATTTGGTCGCGTGTTTCTGAGACAACCATATTTAGACCAGGGGTAGCCTTTCAAATTTTGTCATTTTTTACATTTTTGTCACCGCCCTATCTCCTAGAAATAACAATTTTGGTACACGAAGAAAATCTTAAAAACAAAGATGTCCATAATGCATATTTAGCATGCATTATCGAAAGCGTTCCAAAAAATTTGATACTTTTTTGTGAAATTTGGGTCTTGACCCCTAGTTTCTTTGGTACGCCCTTAAGGTCACATTACCCAATTTTCAGCCCTCAAATTAAGCAAGAAAACTTGCGTACACGTTGCTCTATGAAAATACAAAATTATTAATGCGACAAATTACACTGACGCCCACGTATTTGTACTGCGAATTCGCGTTTAGTACGCATTTTCAATGCGTTGTACGCACGTACGATTTAAAGTGCGTTGAAAACGCGAATCAACTCGTATCAACGCAAGGCAAGATCATGAATATTAAAATGAGATGGTAAGCGTTATTGCGTTAACCAATCAAATTGCCTATTTAGAAAAATCGATATTGAAATGTGTTGACTCTGTTATAGGTAAATCTTATAAAAAAAAAAGTTGAAATTTGCTATATCATCTTGCGTAAAACAATATTATTTCTTACCTCAATGTTTTATTTTGCTATTAAATCCGTTTAAACGTCTTTAATCCTTCCTCTAATTAATGACTAAGCAGCAATGCATTACAATGTGGATCTGCGTTGCTACGCACTGATAAACGTTGATTCGCGTTGATAAATCAGCTGTATCGATTGGTGGGCAGGTAAATGCGTTTCACTGCAGTTCAACGCATTACCAATGACGAGCGGCGACTGGCTATTTGGAATTCGCGTTGCAAATACAGTGCGTATTACCTGCTTTTTTAAATGCGTTTTCAACGCGAATTCGACAAGTACAAAAACGTGGGCGGTAGGGTAGGATTTTAATTATTAGACTTGTTTATGCCCCAATATCCCCTACTTTTTGTGGACAGTATATTTTATTTATGATGAAGCATTGGTGGTTAACATTCGTAAGCGCTATATTTGTTGCAATATGACCCAGTAAAAGAACATGATTCGTACTAATTTATATGTTCTTATATATTATACTCATTTCTTTTCATTTGCTTCCATTTACGGAGTTTGTACATTTAATGGTTCGGTTATGCGCCAGTCATTTGTATCCCCCACCCCCTCAGGGCCGGGGAATAGCGTTTTTTTTACTTTTAAATTTTCAAAGCTCTGCTAAAAGCCCTGCATTGCGGGGCCAAATTTGTGGTAAAATCCCTGCTAAATGCCCCCGCCCCCTGGTAGACAATAATGACTATCAACAAATGACCTAAATCATTTTGAATAAGCTTTCCACCTTTTCCCCTCTCCCATGGTGGTGTCACATGAAACGCTTCAGTTGGCCCAATGGATTCAGAGAATTTACAAATATATTGTGCAGAGCATGACACAGAAATATAAGAGGTATCGACTAGAAACTTCACTGGTAGATATATATTGATGAGGAGAAGTACAGTGTACAAGAACCGTACCTCTCCTTCGCATAATTTAGGAGTTATTGCCCTTTGTTATTTTTCACACTTAATTGTGTCCGAAGCATAACACAACAACTGCATGTATATCAGGTATCAACTTGAAACTTCAATGGTAGATAGATCTCAATAATGAGAGATACAGTCTACAAAGATACATAACTCTCTTTTGCATAAATTAGAAGTTATCGTCCTTTGTTATACTTGAATTTTGTCCAGAGCAGAACATAACACTATTAGTGATATCAACTTGCAGCTGTTTAACAACCGTATATTTGGGAGTATCTATCATTTCTACCGATTCTCTTGATTTCTGAATTCCTAGAGAGGTGGGGGGGGGGGAGATCTGGACCTCCCCCCCCCCCCCTGGAAAATTACAAGTGTTATAGTTTTTTTTAGGAATAAGTATGACGACCTCCACGCCCCATCCCTACCCCACAGCGTCTAAAATCTTGGACTCCCCCACCCTCCCTCCTTGGAAATTTTCCACGAAGTTCACTTGGAATGGTCAATTGGAACACTCTGTAAAAAGTAAGTAAAAGACGACTAAAGCATCAGTCAGGCTTAGGCCTCGCCCTTTCCAAATGATACCATAGTTTCTTGACCCGCCCCTGCCCGAGAACATGCGAATCGACCACCAAGTTGCATCCCTTTTGGTTTAGATGTTTAGGTGCGCTGTAAGAAGGACCTTTTAGACAAGCCCTATTTAAACAGGAAATTAAAACCCCGGCACATACACGGCACTGCGGGAACATATCGTAAGTTTAATCCCGGCACTTAAGCCCCGCTATGTCCCCAGTATCCACAGGCCCAAATTGGCGGGCTGCATTATCTCATATTTAATTCAATGCGGATTAAAGCCCGTGCGCACGAGGCATGAATACACGGAGTTGTCTCAAATGGAATTTCATTTTTGCGTTCGATATTTAAAATAAAACGGCATGTGCGTTAGATAGGGCGCGGGGCTAACCAAATCCTGCAAAACACACACACGAGCGCGCACGCACGCACCCACACAAATGGCTTGTGTCCTGGCTATATGATTATTTTTGCGGTGGAAGCCGTTTAAGTTGAAAAAGTATTAGGTTTGCATATATTTACATTTAGCGCTCAGGACCATTTTAGAGTCTGCTTAGCGCACCATAATAGATGCCAGTCGGGACCAATATAGAGGCTGGTCAGGACCATAATAGATGCCAGGACCAGTTTAGATGCCAGGACCATTTTAGATGATGCACATACGTACTTCCTTGGCACTTGATACTTTTACCTCAACTTCGACCTAGCGATCTAGTTCTAATTAATCTCATTACTATTCCATTTTTATACTTTTCCCGCGGAGACAGGATACAGCATATGTAGATAAATATTCTAGATATGTAGATAAATATTCTAGAAAATTATGCTTGGAAGTACATGCACGTTGTCTCATAAATGGGCAGTTTGTGTGAACGTTTAAAACACACTATCTAAAAACAATTAAAGAAAATTATTCGAAAATGTCGTCTGCTGCAGTCTGGATTCCACATGCAGATAGTTAATGACAGGCCGGTAGGCAAAAAGGTTCAGTCTCGCTATCATTGACGTCATCACTTTGGCACAATCAATATGGCGCGCAAATATTTGTATATTAATTGGATTTGTTTTGTCATATGGGATTTGTTCGCGACACAGGCTTATGTTTCACATTAATAAAATCTCAAACCTTTGTTTAATTGGGGCAAAAATCTCAGCCCTGCATAATGCGACATAGTAGTTTAATCGTCCGGATTCAACCGGTATGCGCATCCGACTTCGCAAAAAAATGCCAATGGTAATATGAGTCGAATAAGGTACGCAGAGGACTATAGGGCTGCAAACTAAACTATAAAATGAACCTTGCAATCACCTATGAAATATCTCGTGATTTGCAAGGTCTACTACACTTATGTAGGTGGCATAAATAGTTATAGCATGTTTGTCCACCTGTACGTAAAGATAATACACTCGCTAAAGCTCGTGGATTATCTCCACGTACATGCGGACAACCCATGGTATTTCTATTACATAACTTCGTAGTAAGTAAGGGTGCAAAGATCAGGAATCGATACAATCAAGTACCTCACCTGACCTAGGATACCAATGGGAAAGTGATAAACTCACAGTTAGACACCACAAACGAGAGCCAAGAGGTCAGCCCTTTAACAGACGCACACAAAGGCATATAGCAAACACAAGACAGAAAAAAACCCATAAAAGATCCACAAAAAATACCGCCTTGGAATGGTCAGTAAAATATTTTGCTGGAGGCTTAAGTCAGTTTTACGGTGCCAACCTCGCCCTTAATTCTAATGTTGGACCAGGACATTTGGGAAAGCGGCAAAACACAACGCACACGACAGCCAAGAGGTCAGCCCTTTCCCAGCAGGTGACCACAAGTCAAATCTCGTCACCAAAAATTCTATGGGTCCGGAATTTCGTCCTATCAAAATTGTGCTGTCGGTACTAAGTTAACCCTTTACATTCTGGATACTGTCAAACAGGTATTTTGGCAAACAGTGAATACACAGATGACGGCAGAATTTCATTTTGCTATGACAAAACCCATCTTCAAGGACAAAAATATTTAATAATTCAGTAATTTTGATCTTTGACCCCTTCAAACACAAATTGGACTATCCCTTACCTATTGTATCGATATGTTTGGGAAAATCCATCCGAATGATAAAGGCTTAAGAACCGTCTCAATGAGTCAGTAGTCAGACAAACTCATAGTTACACCACAAACGAGAGCCAAAATGTCGGCCCTTTCCCAGCAGGTGACCATAAGGCACAAATAAACAGACGCGCACAAAGGCATAACAAACATAAGACAGAAAAACATAAAAGATCAGTGGGATATATCTGACGTACCATTTGTGCAAAATAAGAATTATCAATTTTAAGCAAGTCATCTAGATATATTGAGGTAGAGTTAAATGCTTCAACAACATCTGTTTGATTATTGTCAGAAAGAGACAGCATAAATTTTCTCTCATAACAAAATAAAAACAAATCTGCAACAAGAGGAGCACAATTAATACCCATAGGAATACCTACAATTTGTCTATACAATTTGAGCCAAATCTTATAAATGAGCCACGATCTGTGAAAACCTGCCTTAATGACATTTAGGATTTTTTATATGAAAATCATTTGAAAAACACCAAAAATTAAGAAATTTGACATGTTCGAATACTGTCTTAAAACCTCTTCAGATGGATAGTAGAATAGCATTGGCAATTATTTCTGATTAAATTTCTTCGTTTTCATGCCATATGTTTTCATGGCAACAACTTTACCATAGCAACTGTTAGAATTTTTAAAGTATGGTCCGTCGTTTTCAGATCATGCAAACTTAGGGCAAAAATAAATCAGTGTCAACTTTTCTGCAAATTCTATTACACACATGCTAAGGATAATAAAAAAGTAGGTTAGCAAGAAATAGCATGTTTTTCATGCACCCGACAAGCCCGCAAATCAGGAAGTTAACTTTGACGTCATTAGTAACGTCTTGACGTTCCTGACGTTGCGTGTTAAAGTTAAGACGGTGTATAGTTTCAAAAGACCATATTTCCATGAATAATGGAGATAACTTCATAAAATTTGCAGGATAACTTCTTTACACTTTAAAAATTAAGTGTGTACAATTAACTCAAATTAAATGACTTCGTCATTAAGGCTGGTTTTCACAGATTGTGGCTCAAATATATTGTCCAAAAGATACTGGAGAGCGTCACAAACTTCTGACATGACCACAGAAGTGAAAAATTACACTATAACAAGCCAAATAAAGTGAGCCCTCTCTGTTAAAAGTTTGTTTAATTAACTCAATTAGTTTTTTTTTTGGTAAGATTATGAAGTAATGTAGTATAGAGAGTAGAGATATCATATGTAGACACACCAGATGCTAGAAAACATTTAGATTTAATTTGTTAAGAATCTCACCTGACATGTTAAAAGATTACTATTTCTCTCAAAAACAGTTTCACAATATTTTATCGAAGGGTTTTAATCGCAGTAAGGCAAGAAGTCAAAATTATCGACAACCCAGTCGTAGTACATGAGCTAGACATAGCAATAAAACGTGACTTATAGGGTCTTTTATGAAGTTTTGGTAACCCGTATAACGCAGGAAGTTTGCTATGATCCTCATCAACAAATACAGCAAACTTAGCAGCCATATGACATTGATGTCTATCAACGACATACTTCTCGTCAAGTAAATCATGCTCATAGGTTTTAGCAGTGCCAAGTTCTTGCTTTAGGGTATTAATGCAGTACATTTTTTATGCGACCACAACGCTGTTAGCAGCCTTATCTGCAGGCGCTAAAACAAACTTCCTATGGAATTCCTGGACCCCTGTCTTCAAATTTCTAAAAAAATGAATTTAGGTTTAGGTAGAAGAAGATCTTAATTATTGCAATAAAATGAAATTCTACTATCAATAATTTTAAAAATATTTATTTTCTGAGTATTTAAAGCATTAGATTCAACATACTCTCGCTTGCACCATCGAGTACAAAATGCAAATTTGATTCGATTGTTGCTCTTTAATTATGCATTTCCTCCATGCAAGCCAAACATTTTTGTTTGTTTTAACATTAGCTGAATCTAGGACAAATATTAGCCAGTAAATGCATTTAGGAAGCCCCCCACCCCCCCCTCCTCCTCTTCCCCTGTTTCAGTAAAATCGGCTGCTGTCTGTTAGATCTGTTATTATTGATTCATTTCTTATTGGCTCCCACTATTTGCTGGGTGTTTTATGTTTAGTGTGGTACTTTTTTACCTTTAGTCTAGTTGTGGAATCACCTCGCTGAGAAAGAGATGGTTTATTGCTTCATTTTGGTTGTGTTCATGCTGTCACTTGGTTGTTAGTGATATGTGCCTTATCTTTGCTTTATCTCCTTTTTATATCTTGATTTATATGTTCTAGGAGATGATGCTTTGCTAAGTTAGGGGTCTTTCAAGCAAACCAAACATCTATGTGTCTTCATCCACATCTGAACTAAGGGTGAGGTTGGCGCTGTGAATCTGGTTTAAGCCCTCCAGTAAAATAATTTTACTGACCGTTCCAAGGCGGTACTTCTTTTGTGGATCATTCATGTTATTTCTGGCGTGTGTTTGTTATGCTTTCGTGTGCATCTGTTTATTGTTGCGTTGTGGTCACCTGCTGGGAAAGGGCTGACCTCTTGGATCTCGTTTGTGATGTCCTATTGTGAGTTTGTTACTTTCCCATCCGTATCCTGGGTCAGGTGTGGTACTTGATTGTATCGATTCCTGATCTTTGCTCTCTTTCCTACTCTTCCTCATGGTGCCGTGGGTTGTTCTGCAGTTTGTGATTGTGGCTTTTCCTGGTCATACTCACTTGCTTTCTAATCTTGGTCCAAACTGTTCGTAAACGTTATAAGTAAACGCCATCAGCAGCAAGGAAAGAGTTAGTTCTTTGCATACAATGTAATTTGTCATGCTTTTTGTAGTCTGCTAGGAAACCTGCTTATATTTTTAAACAGTTTAATGTATGTTACCTGCAACGATTTTTGACACGTGACGCATTACGTTTGTGTGTTTCCTGTGGTTACCTTCAACGTTACGTCATCTTGACATTGATATGTTTGTATGTTCATGTGGCTTGTCATTAACGAATTCTTGACATGTGACGTCATCTTGACGTTGATACGTTTGTATGTTTCCTGCGGCTTACCGTTAACGATTTTTTGACACTTGACATTAAAACGTGTGTATGTTCCCTTCGCTTACATTTTACGATTTTTTGACACGTGAGTTTCCTGCGGTTTACCCTTAACGATTGTCAGACACGTGACGTCATCTTGACATTGGAACGCGTATTTCTTGCGCCCCGCTGTGGTTTGTCCTTTAAGTAATCCTGTCTTATCCTGAATGTTATTACGGCCTGAAAATTGAAAGACAAATCATTTGCGTAGACAGAGAATTATTAACATGTCATTTCAATATAAAATAGGCCCTAGTTTGTGTCGCCAAAATCTATCTTGAGCGTGTGCGAACACACCTATTCTGGAAACTGAATGCATGCGCTCACAGTGGTCAGAATTGGCGGACATTATTTTGCGAATTCACACTCATTGGAACAACTGTCAATATAGTGTGACACGGCTTATAGCACAGTCCGGTTTTCAAATGTTACGTCTTGAAACCTTAACATGTTTTGTTCTATCATCCTTGGTTTTCTGGAAAAAAAATAAGGCTTGATGTTTCATTTGAACCTTCTGCCAGCAAAATAAGGCTTGATGTTACATGTGAATCGTCTCAAACGATTCACATGTAATATCAAGTCTTATTTGTTTTCTTAAGGCAGGGACAAGATGTGAACTTCACAGTGGCGCATTAAAGGTTAATGCTTTCAGAAAATTGCCCTGCATTGATGCGCTATATCCTTTAACAAACGATAATAGTTCTAGCTAAATGCTGAGGCTGGCTCGCACGCGCGGCTCTATTAATGGAATACGTAAGGCTTAAGTTTTAATTAATCACACAATAAAGCTAGATGTCAAGGACGTTTCGTACCATGTCTGTGAGAGTGGAAGAAATCGAAGCATGTTCATGACGACTAAATTAAGTGTGCGGTGATTTATAGAAGTTTTGCGTGACCTTTAAAAGCACTACTAAAGCTTTGCCTTTCTACACGTTCTAGGGACTGCGGCTTTTTTTTATTCCATAGAAGTGATGACTCCTTTATGAGCTTTTGTTAACTGAAATAAATGACTTGTTATCATTTATAATTTAGTTGAGACGCAATACCGCGTGGTGTCATGCCTCCTCTTGGTGCCATAAGTTTAAGCTGTTGTACGTGTGTAATGGGAGACAGCAGTCAGTTTTCTCCCTTGACTACTCTCTCAGAACAACTAGGTCCAAATAGTTGGGTCTCCTCGGTTTTTATCCCTGCTTTTATTGCAAATATTGGAAAACATTTTTTCTTGAAATATGACTCAGAATATTCCAAATCAATTTAAAACATGTTATTTTATAATCTTTTCAACATTTTAACTCAGTTAATGCTTATCAGTATCTCTTAATTGGCACAGCTGTCAAAATAATTACACTTATTTATCACCTAATCACCATTATGACCCTATGATAAAGGCAGAGGATTTCAAATGGTTGGACCGGGTTTATCATTTGTTCCACCTCGGTAGTTACCTGTGTTTATCAGGGGCATTAACTGACTGCTTTTTGCCATTGGATCTTTTTTTCATCTATGATGTAGAATGTGCATTTCTTGCACGACATATTAGAAGATCTGAAGTTTTAGCCTGGGATATAAATTCTCATCTTACCCAGGCTGTCACGTGAGGGCTACACATTGGTTTAATTGTGTACCAGCCTCGGACGTAGAGAGCGCATTTTGAGTAAACTATTTAAAATTGTAAAATTGCGGGACGCTTAATAATCCCTCAAAATGGCGGCCAAAATGGCGCAGAAAATACACTTTTTAATGGTCTTTTATTCTTAATTTGTAATTAATTACAGTGTATTCTCGCCTTGTATTTAGATTCTATGACCTTATAATCGTACATTTTCATTTTTAAACGTTTAATGATATTATAGGAATGCATTTTATTTTTTTGGATTTTATCAATGTGTAAACTTTAAAATACCCCTTTATGCCTTTTGTAAGAGCAAATCTTTGGACGTAGAATATTTACGAAACATGACAGATTTATTGCGTAATGTGTATATATGATTGACTAGGTCTGTATGTTACTTTGTCAAATAAATAATCTGTTCTGTTCTGTTTTGATATTTTGGACGTAAAGTCCCCTTTAAACGTCATGCTAGAGGTATAAATTTTAATCCGAGTCTCCTTCACATTCATACGTACATTGAGTGTGCGAGCAGCGAAGATTCTGGCTGAACATTGACAATAGGGTTTAAGGCACTTTTTCAATTTGCAATGTCACTCATCCGAAATTAAAGATGTCTTTTTTTGTTATTCTATTTTCAACAGTTTTGCCATTTAAACATTCGAAAATTCCACAAGTTTGGGTCAATAAAGCTCCCCTATAAGCCCAACCAAGAGCCGGGAAAAACAGAGAGCTACATTATACTCGTTTTGAGCGCAAACTGAAAGTAGAGCGCCAACAAAAATGCATCTGAAAATGCCGTCTGCTGCAAATAATTGCATAACATTATTGACTAATTTAAGTATAGAAGCAAACAGTGTGGACCCTAATTAGTACGCCCCAGTAGGAGCAGTTTGATGTGGGTCCGCACTGTTTGTCACATTGGCATTTGAAAAATTTGAGAAGAGGACAAAATCAGACGACTCTGGTTGTGATTGGCGCTTTATGAATTATTTTGAAAACTGACCATATTATAACTGCTCATTTTAAGTCCGAAGTTTCCTAATTTGCATTTGAAAAGAAAAAGATCAAGGCCAATCACCAAGTATTTTCATCTGGTATGTGATGAAACCATTCAAAAATATTAATCCTGCAAAAACTGTGTACCACGTAACGCATACATCACCAAAATGGAGACAGGGACTAACAGTGCAGCCTGTTTTCGAAAGTTGCGGCTCATATCAAATACCAGATTGAGTTATTATCTAAAAATCCATCTTTTGCAAATGGAAACGTGCGTCAAAATTCTTGAGCAATATTAAAATCGATGCCTGAGGAACTACTTTCGATTGTGGATTATGTTCGGTCGAGTTCCTTTGCCAGTAGACTATACAAATTATTGCTACTGTCGCTGCTCCATTGAATGATCAAACAAACGGCTTATTATTGCAAGTCTTTGTAAAATGCAGCTCGTTCTGCAGCACAAATATTTAGAAAGCGATAGCGGCGCATAAAACGGGCATCGAGGTTATAAAACTTTGTCCATGCTCCATCCAACTGAGCACGAAAACACAACAGTGCTGCTCATAAAAACTAAATTGAAAAATAATGACTTTTCTTGCTTTCACATTGCATAACAACCCAAGACATCGTGAGGAAGACCCACAGAACAGTAACAGTCACAAAATACCAGGCGGATAATCCAATCAAAGCTACCATTTCACTCTTCCCCTTCAAGATGATGGCAAAACCAGAATGAACACAAAGTATTGGATACCAAAACAAAAGACAAGGTACAGAACCAGAGCTAAAATTGTCTTATTTAGAAAGAAAGTGAGTGTGTTTTTCATGCTAATAATGTTAAAATGCTAACTATTGTTGGCATTTAACATTTATGAGCATGATAAAGGGGTATGTGCATTAAGGGGCTAATTTTGCCTCCTCTTGAACCAAAATCTGAAAGTTTTTTCCACCAATTTCTTCTGATTGGTTTATTAGATGAATGACTCTAGTGTAAGATTCTGGCATTTATTTAGATTTTAATGGTTGCTATTGTGCTGTGGCACTTTGGATGAACTTTAGAGAAAACCATTTGCATAAACATAACCTACAATTATTCGACTACAATATTTAGAAGTATTTTCGCCCGAAATGAACAAATTTCTGGTAGCAAAATATAAATTTTCAATTTTTGCTTATGAATTTTTCAAGGTCAAATTGAAAAATTGTAAATAATACCAGAAATACATAATATTTGGGTCAAAATATTTCTAAATATTGTAGTCGAATAATTGTAGGTCATGTTCATGCAAATGGTTTTCTCTAAAGTTCATCCAGCGTGTCACAGCACTGTTAACGGTATCAAACCAGGAAGTAACTCTAAAAAGACTGATAAGCATGCTGCGGATTGCCCAAAAGATGTGTGTTGGGGCGTAAAGTGATCTATGTGATATGTATAAGTTGTTTATATAACAATGTGGCCAAAAGTATCCGTCTACTTGACAAAAAAGCAATTCTTATTTATACAGGAAAATTTTCATGCAAGTAAGAGCTTTTGAAAGATATATCCCCTTAATGCTTGAACATTGTGTTCTTTTTTTCAAAGGATGCTAGCAAGCTTTTTTTCTCTCTATTTGTCTTCTGTGTTTCTTTAAGTTATGTATTTAGCTTGATACCATATTTCCTGTTGCATGTATTGTATGCATAAATGTGATGTTCATTCTATATTGAGAAAATAGAGAATCTATCCAGTTGTTTATTAAAGCTGTTTATTAAATCCATAGAGTATTTCGTTCTGAGCTAAGAGATATTTATATCCTGACGCAGGTATATTTGTTCTCACGACTTTTGTGTTTCAGGGTTTTCTTGATGTTTTTAAGGTCTAGATTATTTTTGTCATTATTTATTGAATATGTGGCTTATTCATATCCACGCGTTATTCTTGGAACATGCCAATCACGACTGCAGCTGGCGACATAATATGTATTTTTTTTCTTTAATTTTAGATTTTTTGATGGGAAACCAGCTTGGCATATCAAACACTCGATTGGCATGAAATAAAGCTTAATTTAAAATAGTGCAGGAGGAACGCCTATCCTAAGGTATAACGCGAAGCTAGAGGTTTAAAGTTTAGTTTGAGCCTTCATCTACAGCCATATGAACATTAAAATAAGTCCCCAAACCCAAACCTCGTTTGTTTTCTAAAACAGGGACAAGCTTGGAACTTGACGCATTTGGTGACGCATTTTAAAATTGTGAAACTGTTTTCTCATAATCCGCAGGTTTCCTTATATTAAACGAAATTCTAGCAATTTCTTTAGATATCGATAAATCATCAGACGGAAGAACGTTCATGCATAACAATTTCAGAAAGCTGCATTAGCTAAATACATAACAGAAAAGTCAAACTATCATTAATCTTTAATATGGATCAAGTTAAAGGCAATGTCAGAGTTTAGTTCTTACCAGGCAAACGAGGATTCAATGGGGGGGGGAGGGGTGGGGGGAGGGTCCGGACCCTCCTGAAAGATCACAAAACTGTAGTGTTTCTTAGCAATACTAGTCTAGATTCCCTGAAAAAAAAATGAAAATAAAAACAAGCATTCAATGTTTGGCTATCATCGGCTCGCCAGCAAACGTCATTTAAATGGCGTCTCGCTGGTGCGCAGATTTATTTTATTTTTATTAATACAATATATAAAGAGGTGTACACTTTTAGCTGAAATAGCCATTCTACCAAGTGGTCCTCTATAAGAAAACTGTATACATCAAAACATTATTTACAAATTGCACATGTTTTATAAGGGTGCATGGATGCATTAAACAGTTCAAATAGATGATGGTCCGCTTTTAGCATCTTGCTGGTGATCATGGTTTATTGCATTTTTGTTACTTTCCCATGCGGTATCCTTGGTCAGGTGTGGTACTTATGGTGTACCGTTTGGGTCAAAAGTTAATATCAGTGTGACACCTAAAATAATATAGGTGGGACCTAAATTAATTTAGGTCCCACCTATATTATTTTAGGTGTCACACTGATATTAACTTTTGACCCAAACAGTACACCATAGGTACTTGATTGTATCGTTTCCTGATCTTTGCCATACTTCCTACTTTTATTTAGATCCTCTCTCCACCCATCATCACCTAAAAAAGAAAAGAAGAAAAAACATTGTCCGCTGGACCCCCTCTGGTAAATTTTCTGGATCCGCGCACAGAAAAGTCAAACTATCATTAATTAAATCTTTAAGGTGGATCAAGTTAAAGTAATGTCAGATCGTGTTCCAAAGTCTTTCCCCATCATTTGTACCGATAATTTTTGCAGATATGGATTCAAACTGTTTGACACTCTGACGTAAAAGGTAATTAAAGCAAATATCAGACGACATTATATTAAGCATGAAACATTACCCAGCATGCAAAAAGTTAAGCCAATCATGACTGCAGCAGACGGCACATTTTGCGACATCATTCCTAATTTTCGAAAACGATAAGGTATGGTATTTCACGAGAATCGCATGCCAGCAGACGATTCTCATGAAATAGCATGCCTTGTTTGTTGTTTTAAAAGAGCAGTGGAGTTTGAAATTGTCGTCCGCTGCAAATTAAAGGTGGCGCTCTATGGGTTAAGTCTATCCCCATCATTTGCGACTTTTATCACCTGCTGATAACTTTTGAAGATATGGATCCAAATTATTTGACACTCTGACGTATTCCTGAAAGAAAATTAAAGTTAATTAAAACAAACCTCAGACGACAATATATAAAGCATGCAACATTACCCAGCATGCAAATATTTAATTGGTATTCAGTGCATACTAGTGCGAAGAGCTAGTCTACACGCGATAGCTAATGATGTGAATGCATTCGAGCCACATCATGAGAAAACCTTTTTTGGTATGATCAGCTGATGCATACCGACCTCACATAGATCTGCGCAGTATGATGAGTCTTCGATGGGCACTCTATGGTCCATCATTTCTTCAGGCAGATAACTAAGTTTCTGATCAGAGTGTGCGCATGCGCAAACTGATTTGAAACTTCCGTGTATGTACATGCCAACTTGTACCTATCTAAGCTTAAATACTGAAGATTCATTCCTTAATGAAAATAGAACAGAGAAACCGATGTGTCGGCGTTACCAGCTAGGAGACAAGTTATACACTGAGAGTACTGGTGCTATCATATGATTGTTGAATGCTACCGAAAAAGCAGACGTTATGAGCTTATAAGATAAATTTTGGATATTCCAAATTCCCTTAGCCAGAGATCACGGATTACACTATATGTTGGTGCAAAGCATATACATTTCTGATGGAGAACAATTGAGTTTTGCATGTTAAGAAGTGGTCAAGTTTGAGGTAATATTCTGCCTACAGTGTAGGAAATAATACCAGAAAATTGAACAAAATTTGTTCAAGCAACTTGTACCCCTTTTCCCCGGAGCCAATCGTGGAACACATTCTTGCTACTGCAAATGAAAGCAGATTAGGTGATATGGTTTCAATTTTCTCCCAGCATTTTCAAGATCGTATAAACTGACCATTTGAAAGCACATTTGTCTTAAACAACGATGCAATTTTATTTATTTATTCGTTTTATTGTAGATATATCTGGATCAGAAAAGTGGTGCATACAAAGCAATTGTTATCAGAAGAAATAGAACATATTTTTATGCAACTGATCATTGCATACATTCTTACTTTTTTTCTAGTGTCCTTCTTACAAAGAACTATAAACTGATTTGACCAGCACTGATTTTTTCTCTGTGGTCTAAACTAAATTTACAGCAGGAACCAATTTCAAGGTGACAAGTTGATACTCAGAAAAAGAGCAACCAGAATTTCTACCTTTTTGAGAAATTCGGCATTATATTCTAGACTGCCTACGTTCCCCATATGTTAAAAGATAAAGATAAAGAAGCTTTATTTAACGTCGCTCAACATTAGCTCACGAGCTATTCTGCGACATAGCAATATCTTTAACAGACAATTACCTGCCTTACTCCATCTTACCAGACAGTTATTCCAAAGAAGACAATTAAAATTATACAGTTATGGATAATCTATACAATATTCAGCAACTAAAAGAGTGTTTTGGACAGCAGACAAAAATCTATGTACTGGATATCAGCTTGTGTGCACAATTGAACATAATTTAGACGACACCATAATACGGAAATTGCAAGCAGTTGAGGAACCAACTGAATATAATAGACAGTTTCTTACCGTGGAACTGGGTAGCTGGATGATCCAATTCAGATAGACTAGCCACGGAGGAGTGACGATTAACCATATTGTATATTAACTGTATTACTAATGCGCGGAGAATAGGATTACTATATGTGTGGTGCATGTTTTTTGACTTTGTGTATATGAGATTTTATGCATAGTGGAGTCTTCAAAGCCATTGTCTGCTTTGTGGTCTGATCAAACATTTTGTAGGCATTGGGCTGTTTCATGAAGTGCTCCATTGGAAAAGCTTGGTATGCATATGTCTGTCTCTGTAATATGTAGGGAGGCATGTGTTGTGAATTCACTGGGAATTAATTGGATTGTAAATATGCTTGTGGCAACTGTGTGCTCTTGAGAGTTTGGGACAATTGCAAGCTTGATGGGGTGGCCAACCATTGAGTGGATACAAGGGTATCTTGAGTACGCTGTCACATGCAGATGTTTGTTGTAAATAGTTTTATAAATGTTTCGAAAGTTGATGATGCATGTGCATTGATTATGTTTAGTAGTTAATGGATAATTTGTACATGCTGGTATTTAATTTATATTTTTACTATAGTGGTACGTATGTGAGTGAGGGAAAGAGCATGTGTAGATGTTGTTTGTATATATGGTGTATGAGAGATGAGCTTGGAGAATTTCGCTTAATTGAAAAATTAAGTCGAATTCTTAACGTCACGGAGTATATAAAATAGCTGCTGGTTTCATCTGAGAGGGTTCACAATAGTTGTGAATTGCCTGTGGGGATTTACAATATTTGTGAATGCTTGGTTTTGATAAGACACAGGTGTTCTGGTCAGGTGCGGTGTTGACATCTGTGATTGACATGTTTTTATGTTTTTATAGGGAATTCTGACACCAGTCTGTTATTGTTTCTCAAATGTCATATCCATTAGCCTGTCAATTCTGATGGGATGTTCTAACACTTTCGAAAGGTCATGATGACAGATGTTACTTAGTTTAGTAAAATAACATAAGCCCAATAAATAGATCATGTTAATTCTGACATTGATTGGCAGAATTGCGCAATACATTTAGTCATATGACCTTTGGTAAATTGCTTAACTGGTGTGACTATGAGTCACTTTGTATCTTCTGATTGGTTGGTATAAATGAAAACTTACCTTTATAGTAAACTTGAAATATTATTGGTTAGTGATGATGTCATTAGGTTTCCATCACGTGACTTCATGGTATATAAGATGAAACCCAGTGTCAGAGCTTTAGATTTCAGAACTTTGGGCTTTGATTAGTTTCTAGAAGTTTTTTAGTTGGACTTAAGAATATTTAATAAAATTATAAAAAATGTGAAAATTGTTGCTTGAATTTATAAGACTTAGAAACTCTATAAGGACTTTGAAGACGCAACGTGAACTAAGAAGATTAGAATCAACTACTACTTTACAAATTGGTGAGGGAACGAATGACTCCAATCAAAATTTAATAGATTTTTTTTCACAGTCACGCTAGTGCAAAACGTATTTAGCCAATAATGTCAAGACAGACGCACTATCCAATTGTCAGAGGTCCTTAATAAATTAACTCAGATGCTAGTAACTCTGGATTAAACGATTCCTGGAGTTGTTTTGATTCGTTCACATTACCCCTTCTGGTCGCGTTTTTTGTCAACTGCTGGTGACGTTTGCAAATAGCAAGGGCCTAGCTCGGGGCATTAAAATGTCAAGGCCTGATCTGAATTCAAACTGACACTAAGATAATTTTTTAAGCTAATTTATAAAAATCCTCAGATGACAAAATGCATCAGTTGGTCACGCTCTGTTCACCGTTTGGATTTGATCCACTTTGCAAGACAGAGTTAATACAGAGTTCATTGCTTTCTTATGGTCGTGCAATTTAAAGAAACCTTTGGCCTGTGCGCACAGCAGGTTTGATATTGTTCTCTGTGGCATTTCACTGATAAAATTCATAGGTCTAGATAAACAAAAAAAAGTTTAAGCATAAAAGTTTCAATATTTTCTTCTCCGTCAGTTGAAAAATATGTTGTGGGTGCTCAAAAGAACCGTCTCCTCGAGACGGTTCTTTTGAGTACCCACAACATAAGTTTTGGTTGAGAAATGAGAAAACTAATTTTCAATTACGCGCTCTTATCCGGAGGCCTGTTTGATTGGCTTGTTATTATTTCGCTGCCAATGTCTCACAGAATCTACGAAATTGTACAATGAAATCTGAGTAATATCGGCTTTATTGGTGGTAAAAAATATAAACCAGTGTCGCAAACGATATCCCGCGAGATCAAACCAATTCCACTTATTGCTTCAGCTAATTTCACTCTGTTCCGGTGGTGACGTCATTGACAATAAGATGAAAGAGCTATGACACGGAGATTTTGTCAAAGTTTTTTCATCAAACTGAGCTCGGGCAAAAGGACAATTACGATGCCATATAATTGACGCATATATAGTCCTGCTGTCTCTCTACTCTTTCATTGCTAGCGCCGATTTTTGTCGTCAGCTGAAAACCTTTGCACAAACAGAAAGTCGGTCCTGATCTGGATTCAAACTGTTAACAAATGTTATCAGCAGACGACAGAAGTCACCACTAGCAAAGACAGAGATAGTTAACCCTTAAAATGACAATTACTAAAGCAACTGCAGGAGAGGATTAGTTGCCACCGTATATCGTGTAGAGGAAATGGCATGTCATTTCATGCGAATCGTCTGCTGGCATAACGGTTTTACAGATTTAGGAATTGTAGAAAGGTTATGTAACACTATCTAGGCATTGTGTTGTTCGCACCGTGAATGATCTGGGGTTTTATCTTCGTTTTATTTTTTTTTTTTTTTTTTTTTTTTTTTTTTTTTGGGGGGGGGGGGGGGGGGGGGGGGCTTGCGCCAAGGTCAGAATCACACTAACCCTAATAGCTACACAGACTATCAGAATTATCTAAGTTTTTACTATTTGCCTACTGGGTAATTTTTCATGTTATTTGTTATCTGCTGCTTTTTTTTTCAAAATTAAATTTTTTGCAGAAAAAAACTTATAGAAAAACTGGCAGGGCGTTAGCCCGGAATTACAATGCTTCCTTAAAGCTAAGGAAGACTTAAGTTAAGAATTGATTTTCCAGGATGCGAAAAATAACTTTTCAAACTGATAAAAATCAAAAAAGTTTATTTTTTTTTCGGTAGATCACAATGATATCTTTGACCACAAGTACTGCATCGACCCAGGCAATTTATTTAGCATTTAATACAACATGTTGAAACATCAATACTTAACTTAAGTCTACCTTAACTTTAAGAGGCATTGTAATTCCGGGCCCTGATCTAGCTGTTAAAGATCAACTGAAAAGGTAAAAATAAGTTAAAAACTAAACAGTTCACATAATAGAAGTTATTGTGAGAAAGAGATTGCTGAAAACCGCATCTATAAACTCCTATCCTATCAAAAGTTATGCCTATTTGAATTTTGGACTAGAAATTTTTCCCCAAAACAGACTTGAAAAACAACAATGCATCATTCTGTGATGTCATGTGAGGTTTGAAATTTTTAAATTAATTTAAGTATTTGCAAATACAAAGAATTTGTCGAACATAGTATTTTTTTTTGCGGAACAGGGAAGATTGATCTTGCATAAATGGTTTTCTGTATGTTAAATTTTATTTACTTAAAATTTTATGCTTAAAAATCAAATTTAAATAAAAAATTAAATTTACTTTTACCATGCATTACTTATTCTAAATGATACAAAAACAAGTGAATCCAATTTTTATGTTAATTTATTTTGAAACATTATAAAGATAATCCAAAAACATGTTTTCTGAAAGAAAAAAATACATTTTAAAATTTCAAAACAAAAATTTAAAATTCAATTTCTCGCTTATCTATGCAAATTAACCAAAAATCATTTAATTGGACAAAATGTAATTTAGGCAATTAAAATATTGGCATTTTCCAACCGAAGATGTACTTTCAAATACACAGATTGAGATATTTAAAGTTAATCAACATTTTTAAATCCTCAAATGACATCATAGAATGGTGCATTGTTGGATACAATCTATTTTTAGTTTTCCAAGTCTGTTTTGGAAAACCAGAACCAAGTCTGAAATTCAAATAGGCATAACTTTTTTAATAAATAGATTTTTTTATGCGGTTTTCAGCATTTTGTTGTATGAAACAAGTCGTTTCATTTCAATTAATTTCTTAAACCTTTTCATATGATCTTTAAGATAACCATCGGGCTGCTGTATGACCTATGGTTACTGAGCTGATAAAGCTGTCAGTCATTTCACAGGTAAATTCAACAACCGATCAGATATAAAGCTGCAAGCGCTTCAAAAGCTACTTTCTCTGGTGGATTTGTGGGTAGGTTAATTTGTTTTTTATTGTCCACTCCTCCTCAAACATGTCATCAATGGCGCTAATCAGACTACGTGGATGCACTGGCTGACCTACGCAATTTATTACGCATAATAGTGTTTCTTCCTGAGGTTTCCTCGTATGTGTCCTCACAGGATTGCTCATAATGTGAAGGAACTCCTCTAAGACGGGCCACCCCTGGCGTGACAAACACTTTCTATGCCTTTGTTGTTCCAAATATGGCAGAAACTGATTTGCTGCTAATGTGAACGAAATTCCAAGACGACCAACTCTGAGATGACAATGGAGCTCTTCCAATGACGTAGCACATTGTGTTCGGTTCTGAACTCTTTGCATGCTGGGTAATTTTGTTTTTTCCAAAATCAATATTTTGAAAAAATATTTTAGGAATACCATCAGAGTTTCAAACGGTTTGGATCCGGATCAAGACCGACGTTCTGTCGGTCTTGATCTGGGTCCAATCTGTTCGCAAATGTTTTTCAGCAGACGACACCAGTAGATAAAGAGTCAATCAGATTTGAATATCAGTGCTGCGAAAGAAGGAAACCCATCGGTCATTCTGCTAAATGCCTAGCGTCCCACACATCACATTATGAAACAAGAATGGTCCTTTATTTGGATGTCAAGGAATTCTCTGCCAGTCGCAAAAGTGACCTTTCATGAGTGTCCATGCAATCAATCACTTCTGAATATGGCCATAGGACGTACATTGATTACATTGGTGGAAACGTGAAGTTTACTTGTCATTGCTTTATCTCTTAAAGCGCCACCTATAATTTGCAGCAGACGACAATTTCAAATTTTGCCGCTTTTTCAAAATAACAAATAAAGCATGATATTTCATGAGAATCGTCTGCTGGCAGACGATTCTCATGAAATATCATACCTTATTTTTGTCGAAAACTAGGAAAGATGTCGCAAAATCTGTCGTCTGCTGCAGTCGTGATTGGCGCTTTAATTTGCATGGTTTTTGTCATCTGCTGATTGGTTGTTTTTTTTCAAAATTATCGTTTTTAAAAAAAAGTATTTCATAAGGAATCATCAGGATGTCATACAGTTTGGATCCAGACAAGGTCCGATGTTTTGTCGAGCTAATATAGATATAAACTGTTTCCAATGGTTAACTGGCAGGTAAAGCGTTAGCGCAATATTCTGTAAGATTCTTTGGCTAATTTGTCAGCGAGTATCATTTCCAAATGTTTTATTTTCTCCCTTTTACTGTTTAGTATTTAACATATACTATAGATGCTATTTAATGATGCAGTTGACAGGCGATAGAGTTAGACCCATCTACAAACACCTTATGAGATCTCACACACGATAAGACAACAGTTACGACTCAGATTTACCGTTCGAAATATGAAAGAAAGTAAGTAAGGGTGCAAAGATCAGGAATCGATACAATCAAGTACCACACCTGACCCAGGACACCAATGGGAAAGTGACAAACTCACAGTTATACACCACAAACGAGACCTTTCCCAGCAGGTGACCACAAGGTACAAATAAACAGGCGCGCACAAAGGCATAACAAACACAAGACCACACATAAAGATCCACAAAAGAAGTACAGGACTTCCTAATGTGGAACAGGACTCATTTGGGAAAGTGACAAAACACAACAAACACGACAGCCAAGAGGTCAGCCCTTTCCCAGCAGTTGACCAAAAGGCTACAAGGAACGGACACGACATTACAACACACACCAACATGAAGCGGAACTAACAGCATTGACCTACAAAAGAAGTACCGCCTTAGAACGGTCATTGAAAATACTTTTACTGGAGGTCACAGACCTGTAATTGTGAAAAAGGCAGTGATTGGCTCAAAAGGTGGGTGGAAGCTCAGCACAATATTTATAGTTGTAAGGTGTTCCATGATTGGTAAACAATAAAAATAGGAAATATATTGTATTTATTAGACGGGTATATCTTTGCTGTACTTTTTGAAACAACATCTCTTTGCTTTTGTTGATTAAGTTTACTGGCGTGGCTTAGAAAAAAGGACCTTGCATTCTGGTATTTTTTTCAGTAGAATTTTCCTCTCATGTAGGGTGCCCACCTTCAGGGGCCAAAAAGTGGTAAAACATGGTGGTCACCGGCGTATCTCATTCTTGTTTATTGATTGAACTAGGTCCAATGTGTAACTCTATGGCAGACTCAGTGTGATTGAAGAGCTGTGAGGACCACAGCCTACTTAAAGCTATAATGGAGGTCTATGGAAAAACAATTACAGGTCTGGGCCCTGGAACCAAGTAGTGAATACAGTAGCACTCTGATCGTGTGCAAAGTGTAAAAGGCCAGACAAAACACGACTCAACATACTAATAGTGAGAGCAATAAACCAAAGAATTAGAAATACCAAGAACAGACAACAGCCAAAGCTACACAGTGTCTTTAATATATTTTACCAGCCAAATCTGCACCCTAGATTATACTGTTCTTAAGGTACTTCCTAATGTCAATGACTTGGTGATTTCTATTTTGGGCTGTAAAAGATAAATATGCACTGTTGCTCTGATTTACAGAAATAATCAGGAGATATTCAATTTTGTTGTTGAATGAAAAATGCATCCACTAGATGAGTCAAATAATATCTTGAACTTGGCCAAGTTTTAGATATCAAGGGCTCATTTCCTTCATTAGAAAAATATATTCCTTGCATCAATTTATAACATATAGTCCATGTCAGAAGGGGTCACCGTGCAACCCCTACGGACCCTCTGCTAGTTGTATAACATTGTTCACGGGACCCCCTGATTAAGAAATCAAGTTATTAACATTCGTTAACTTGAGTCCCACCCGTAATTTTGGATGGTTTTCAAAATGGCAGCCATGAAAAAAAAGACAAAATGCTTTTATAGTATGATATCAGCATACTACCATCTGTTAAGCTTGTTTACATGCGCGGAACATCTATATTTACGACCTTCAATTCCTTTTCTGATATTAAAAGCTAAACATCAGGCCTTAATATGCTAAATTCTAAAATTAACCTCCTTTTTAAATTACAAATTTCGCATATTTGTTTTAATCTTTTACAAATCCATGATATTTTTGACAATACAATTCATTATTAATTTTGGAGATACATTTACTGTCTTGTGATGCTGGTTTAACCTTCAGTTATTTTGTAAAACAGTCCAACATATTCTGAACTATTTATGTACAATTTATAGTAGGTTCCAAGAGAAAAAAATCTTTTTAAGAGAAATCGTTCGAGAACGATTCAGAACATTTCGTTTCAGAAAGCATTTTTAAATGCTTAAAATTTGACAACTCGTCTTCAGAGACTGTTTCAGACCAGCGAATAAAGTTCAGAATTATTTTCTTAGTGACTGCGTATTCCTCGCGATCAGACTAACCTATGTAAATCAATTATAACAAAATACAATGAGAAATAAAAAAGTAAAGCAGTTTCCAATTTGTTCAAATAAACATGAATGACCTCTTGTATACTGGACATCAGCAAATAATGCAGGTATGATAAATGGTTCTGTGTCCAAGAATGTGTTCCGTGAAGCCTCACAACGGGTTGGGCAAATGAAAACAGCATATAAAAGGCTTTTCAGTTGGGCTACATACCACCCAGCCATCTCTATTGAATCAAACACAACATCTAATGACCTCTGCTTGGTTCGCTCAATAGTTGGGAAGTCCAGTTCAACAGCTTCTTCGTCAACTTGATCAACCTCTTGAAGCATTATCTAATGGGCTGTATGAACTGACCAAATGGCCATGAAATTATCAAAGTTGTCAAAGTCAGAATGGAATAGGGGAACTACAAGCAGGGGTTTTAATTATCTGTGTGTGATATAAGCATTTTTGATGATTGCTGTTCCTTTGATGTGAGTGCAGTTTCAAGCTGCGGTGAATATGAATAGTTTTCTGAATGCTCCTGACGACTGATTAATGTTATGAGTTCAGGGCTTTTGAACATATGCTGTTATGCCATGCATAACACTATGTGTTTTGGTAGTTTCCAGAGACCATTGGTAACATGTATGTATGCTGTCTTGATCCTCACGATCTCTGGCTGCACGCAGTCAACGATAAGTTACCGTTGATATGAACTTTTCAATCATGGTATAATACATTCTAATGCACTTGCAAATACAACGCGACGTCTGATTGGATAACGTCATAAATTTGCGACAGTATATCCTGCGGTATACTGTCGCAAACCCGACGTCATTACGTAACGTCGCTTTTCATTGGGTAATAAGTGATTCTAATGCACTTGCTTATGTAACGCGACGTCTGATTGGATAACGTCAAAAATTTGCGACAGTATATCCTGCGATATACTGCAGGAAATAGTTTGACGTCATTAATTACGTCACATTTTCTTGGATGACATGCGGCTTTATGCAGCTTTCAGCTCTCCGATTCGAGTCGAAACTGCAGAAGTGCATTAGAATGGGGATAACCATATTCAAAATTTTCATTTGGGGAGGTATATTGTCGGATATACACTCGGAAATCACATTTTACGGCTCCGCTCACGCGTCGCCGTAAAACTAAATTTCCGACCGTTTATCCGACGGTATACCTCCCAAAATAAAAATTTTGAATACAGTTATCCCCTAAATATATGCAACTGGCAAGCGGTTTTATGCAGCTGGCAGCCGCTGGACGTATAGGCGCAACAAAGTACATTTCATTGTCTTTTTGGAGGAAAATGTTTATAGTGCATTAGAATTGGGATAACCATATTCAAAATTCTCATTTGGGGAGGTATATCGTCGGATATACGTTCGGAAATCACGTTTTACGGCTCCGCTAACGCGTCGCAATAAAACTAAATTTCCGACCGTATATCCGACGATATACCTCCTCAAATGAAAATTTTGAATACAGTTATCCCCTAAATTGAAGCAATATTTTACTGAGTCTGTCTGTAAATCTAAGTTCGTGTGCCATTTGCACTAGGGAACGAATGTCGATACAAAGGACGATTGATACCTTCCCTGACTGCCTAGTTGTATAAATGGCATATGCTCTTTGTAACATTTGACTAATTTTACCTTCAGGTTGTCTGCCTTCGAAATTAAAAACTTTATAAATTCTGAGATTTTAGTGATGGACGCTTGTATTTTCATACTCATATTTTACTATTGCTCTATTAACTGGCTTGATACCAGTCCAGGCTGATCCATACAAAACAATTACTAAATTTAGTTTGCAAAGTAAATTGTTTTGATTGTTTGTGTTGAATGAAACAGCACAGAGAGTGTGCCTTTAACACATGGTTTTCTGTAGCAGCATTGCTGACAGGATAATTACATTGTCGCATAAAACTTAATTAATTGTGCCAAAGGGGGAAATGGCTGTCTTCTTGCGTATGCAGATATCCAATACCATGCAGAGAATGGATTTTATCATTCATAGTTTGGCATTGGTGTGATGATTACCGATGCTTTCTCATGCTTTTGATTTTAGCAAGGACAGACCCCTTTGTAACGCAACGCTTTATTAACCGAAAACGATGGACCTATATCACGTCTTCCCCTTTAAAAAGAAAAATCACCATGAAAGTACATAATGTCCATTTCCCTTTGATTTTTTCCTTTTGTAAAATGTTCTTTGACGAAGCGCATGTATCTCCTTTCGACTCCCATAAGCAAATCGTGACTACAAGAATATCATGTATAGCTTTACAAAGTTAAACTGGCACTCATGAATATGCCGTATAAACTCGTATAACTCCGTAAAACTAATTTTAGATTTGCAAACATTATGAAAAGTATTGATTTCAGACGGAAGTATTTTCTAATCCTGTATCCATCACTGTCCCGCTTAGCCAAATGGATAGAGGGCATAGCTGTCAAGGTTGAGATCATGGGTTCGAGTCTCACGACATACAATATATATCTTTTTTAAAAATATTTTCATTTTTTATCATAAATCATGACTTGCACGATTTTTAAAAGACTTACGTGTAAAAGTAATGTAATAGAACTCATTTTAAAGCATTATATTAGTTAGGAACTATGATGTCTACTGAGAAATCTTTAAAACATTTAAAATCTGAAGACGAATTTCTCATAGCTAATGTTTCAACCTATTTCGAGAAACACTCAGGGTGAGACTGCTCATCATATATTCAACATACTGTTCAGGCAAATGAGGTCAGCAGAAGAACCGTTTACCGAGTACGAAAAGAACTTCGAGAAACCGGTACACTTTCGTCTCCGCAAAGTTCGAAACGGGGACAATACAAACCTGTGGACGACTTTGATGAGGTTGTTTTTTGTTTGATTTGATTCTTAACGTCCACTCAACAATCTTTCAGTTATGCGGGACAGTCTTCCTGGGTTGAACCAGTACTAAGCTAGGATAAATGTGTCTTGCTCAAGGACCACAACGCAGTGACGCCGGCGAGGCTCAAACCCGCGGCCCTTCGGTCTCGAGTCAAGCACTCTACCACTGAGCCACTGCGCTCCCTTGATGAGGTTGTTTTCAGAAACAATGTGCAGGAGTTTTACACTCGCCGCCATTAGCTTCTGACCATAAATAATCTCTTATCAGTCTTGAAAACAGACATCATGTCAACTATCCATCAAAATTAAAATAAATAAGAAACAATATGATCATAACTCATAAAGAATATAAATTTAAAAATGATGCCTAAAATAAATATACCCAGTAGGAATCGAACCCTCGCAATCCGGAATATGAGTTAATCGTCTTTCCACTACACCACTACCTCAGCATTGTCAGATCACCTTGCTAAAAGATACTTGTTCCATGCATTAATCAATCAAAATAGCTAATACAAACCGAACGTGGCCGAATGATGTACCGAACGTGACCGAATGATGTCGAAGATTAATGAGTGCCCGTTTAACTTTGTTTATCTATACTCATAGTTGATTCAATGTGGTTGCTACCAAGTAGATTTGTACGTGTGTTCTACTTATGTCGTATGCATGCCAGATTGAAGTTGGTCACGTATTTTTGCCTTTTCGGAATGATCGTATTATCAGGATTGTGTTTTTGGTTTCTATACATCTCCTTTCGACCTTAGGCAGATCATGATATACTGATAGATGATTCATAATAGCCGCTAAAATCTGATTTTTGACGTGTGTCCTTTTTATGACGTACGCATGCCAGATTGAAAATGGTCACGTAGATGCCTTAATGGGATCATTGACCACACAAATAGTATGTACTGATAGCTGCTACAAAGTGGGCCTCGTCGTGACAAAACCTGTCTTCGGGGTTTCTGAAAAAGGAGACTCAAACCAGTCTCCTCAGCTACAGAGACTAGCTAAAAAATTGAAATTTCGCTTGTAGCAAGCATTGATATTGTACCATACAAAACGCGAATAACAAAGGCGCTGATCAGACTGCGCGGATGCGCAGGCTGGTCTGCGCCTGTGTTGTTTGCTAACCCCCGAAGACAGGTTTTCTCGCGTTGCAGCCCAATAGGACAATAGGACAAACATTACTTAGTAATGTTTGTATGTCCTATTGTATGACGGACATATGCATGCCAGCTTGAAAGTGGTCACGTATTAAGGCCACATTGGAATGATCGTGTTATCAGGATTGTATTCAATTTGGTTTCTTTATTTACGAGTACACATTTACAACGAATTGCGCCTATGCAGTCTACTGGTTTCTATCTATGTTAGCAAGTTTACCTTACTGGCATTATATTATAAGGATTGTGTTCAATTTTGTTTCTTTATTTACGAGTACACATTTACCTTGTGGTCGACTGGTTCTATCTATGTTAGCAAGTTTACCTTACTGGAATTATGTGATCAGGATTGTATTCAATCTGGTTTCTTTATTTACAGGTACACATTTACAACGAATTGCGCCCTGCGGTCAACTGGTTTTTATCTATGTTAGCAAGTTTACCTTATTGGAATTATGTTATCAGGATTGTATTCAATCTGATTTCTTTATTTACAGGTACGCATTTACAGCGAATTGCGCCCTGCGGTCAACTGGTTTCTATCTATGTAAGCAAGTTCACCTTACTGGAATTATGTTATCAGGATTGTATTCAATCTGGTTTCTTTATTGACAGGTACACATTTACAACGAGTTGCGCCCTGCCGTCAACTGGTCTCTATCTCTGTTAGCAAGTTTGTATGTTAGCAAGTTAACCTTACTGGAATTATGTGATCAGGAGTGTATGCAGTCTGGTTTATTTATTTTTTGCGTTAGCGCATTGACAATTCATTGCGCCTGTGCAGTCAAGTTGATTTCTACCCATGGGCGGATCCAGAGGGAGGACAGGGGGTCCGGACCCCCACCCCTGGAAAATCAGAAAAATATAAGGGTTTGAGCAATACAGGTCCGGTTCCTCTAGAAATCACAAAGCTACTAAGCCAGCATTTCTTGACGGGCCATCATCGTCCCGTCAGCGAAACGCCATTTAATATGTGTTTCGCTAGCGGGCCAATAATGGTCCCCGCTTTTAGGGGTATTTGGATCCTCTCCCCACCTTATCAACTAAAATAAACAACAAACAAACGTTTTCAGAGTTGAGTTGGACCCCTCTGACAAAACTTTCTGGATCCGCGCATGCTACCAATGTAAATACGTATTTATTGTGTTTTGTAACCTTACTGAAATTATGTGTCAAGTTGGTTTCTTTATTTGCGTTACACGTCCTATATTATTCAATGTTCGATATATGATCCGTGTTACAACCCATTGCGCAAGTGCAGTCAAGTTGGTTTCTCTCTAAGTATTTTTGTGGAGTGTGTTCATATTAAGCATAATGATTGCTTAAAGTGTGTTAATTACAACATGGTTTCAGATCACCATTATGACCTTGGAATCAAAGGTCAAGGTCACATAGACTTTAACTTAGAATCTGTCTACAGCTTGATACACGAACTACTCTTTCATTTTTGACCGATGGTCTTCGTATTTGGCACAACGTTTCCTATGGTATACAGAAAAACACAAACACTGATTTTTAATAATTAGGTCCAACTTCATCAAACAAATATTCGTTTTTCAATTTTTGAGAATATCATTATTTTAAACTTTAAATGTTAGAGCAATATATCAGAAACTATGTCTAAAATTCTGAATGCAACACTTTGAATAAACTTTTTGCTGCATGCATTCAAAATTAATGTGGCAAAATGTGCATTTTCCACGAAAATAATAACAATTTGGTCATGGCAATTTGTATGGACACCGACAATATCAACAAATTTATTTCAGCCATGAATATTCAAGAATGAGGTCATCCTCTATGGTCTAAAATCCCCGTCATATTTGTAGGCAAATATTTTGTCTGGCTTACAAAATGTGCCCCCTGTTTAAGTTTTAATTACAACTTAGTTGAATGTTAGAACCATAACTTTTAATTCGCTTACAATACAGGAGGTTTTTTGGTTTGTTTGTATCAGGGGTAATCTTGTACTAACAAAGCTCGTGCTGATGTTATCTAAAAATACACGTACTTCATTATGAATGAAAATGTTTAAAAACAATAATAGCAAGTAAACAGTGGATTCACCATTTTATTTTCGAAAAGAAGGTTTAAGGCACGTTAAGTTTGTGCAAGATTCATCCCATTTAAAAGCATGAATATGCATGCATGTTTAGAAATAGTATGCATACTTCCGTCTCCGTAATTTATGGCAAAGTATTAAAAACTAGAAACACTTTTAGACAAATTAAACTATCTGAATCATCTCTTAATTCTCCATTATTCTTGGTGGCCTAAAACATGATAAAGTCTCTGGCTACGCCCCTGCATGGGCTGGCCTAATTGGGATTTTCACCAGAGATACTATTACAGTTCAGACATTTACGTAGATTAATCTTATAATGGACAGGTTAATGGTTATAGTTAATGCTGTAATGGGAATCACCTTTCATTTTTTTCAGGTTGAGTTTCGTATGCATTTCGTCTCTCGCCAGAATCACGTAGAACATTGTCTCTCCCAGACAGATAATATATGACATTATTTGATTGGTTGTCATGTGTTCTACGACAGACAAGAGATCCAAAAAGTACAATGTCACTATCGTTTTCTCTCTATGACATAGGTTACTTACTTCGCTGCGTTAACACACCTACGTACCATACCAGAGCTGTAGAAAACGGCCACGTGGAAACTCTTGCATAAAAATACTCGATAGCACCAAATTATTTACCTTATTTGCTATTGTATAAATAGCACAAACTGACCTCTTCAAGTCAACCGTCGTCATCATTTATAAACAACAGTTCGCAATTTTCACTGAAAAACAGCAAAATGACCGTACCCAAGAATAACAATTAGTTTTGGTTTAAACAGATTTTATTCAATAGGCACAAGGGATATACAGAATAAATACATTGTGAACATGCAAAGGATTAGAACGAAAGCATAAATGCTTATAGAGTTATTTTCGTGATGAGAGTGACAGTGTTATACATATACACATATATTATATCTTGATATGTCTAAGCAAGTAAGGGTGCAAAGATCATGAATCGATACAATCAAGTACCACACCTGACCCAGGACCCAATGGGAAAGGGATAAACTTACATTTAGACACCACAAACGAGAGCCAAGAGGTCAGCCCTTTCCCAGCAGGTGACCACAAAGCACATATAAACAGACACGCACAAAGACATAGCAAACACAAGACAGAACAAAAACATAAAAGATCCACAAAAGAAGTACCGCCTTGGAACGGTCAGTAAAATATTTTACTGGAGGGCTTAAACCAGTTTAACGGCGCCAACCTCACCCTTAATTCAGATGTGGATCAAAACACATAGATATTTGGTTTGCATGAAAGACCCCTAACTTATCAATGCATCATCTCCTAAAACATATAAATCAAGATATAACAAGGAGATAAAGCAAAGATAAGGACTCAACAGTAAATAAAACTGAATACAGGAGCAAAAGAAATCCAAAAGGTAAACCCCCGGTGGGCCCGACAAACAACCAAAGCATCAGGCCCCTACCATCTCATCAAAAGGTGAGTCTTTAAGTCGGAAGTCAAATATACACTATTATGTTAAAACATGAAAAGAAATTAATAACGAAAACGAAATAGAGAACAAAACATCTTTGAAATGATAAAAAAAATAAGAAAAAAAGTAATACCATAAAATTAATCAGATTGTATTGTTTTGCTGAATGCCTAGGAATGGGAGGGGGTGCATACTTAAAGCTGCATACTGTAAATTTTGAAATTTTCGCAAGGACTTTATTTTCGCGAAACTTCGTGAAAATGAAACCCTCGGGAAATGGGAAAATCACTCAGTCGTTTATTGATATAGGTAAATCTTGCCTTGATTAGTCGCGAATTTTTCATATCACTAATATGTCTTTTAATGCTATTCGCGAAAATTAAATTCTCACAAAAATTTCCGAATCTACAGTAGTCTGTAACTTTTGATCTTTTAATTTTAGAACTAATGTTTCTATTTTTCAAGAACACAGTAAAAAAAAAATCAGGTAAACATTTTACCAATTTCGAAAATCTTAACAAATTATCAGTATCAAAACAACAGCATTTATGTTAAAATTAACTGTCTATAATTATTGGAGGGACGCAAATAATTACCAACAAGAGATATTCACACCTGTTTTATAAGATAATTGACTTTTCTGTGCATTTTTCAGCTATAGTGAACAAATTTATTGTGAAAACATAACTTAATTCTACTTTTACAAATGATTTAAAAAGAAAATACAAAAAAAATCGAAAAATGTTCATAGTTGCAGACTTAGTCTCTTTAAGGACAACCTAGTTTGGTATTTTGTTTCCTTCTAACGTCACATGATATGACAACATTTAAATTACACAGTTGAATGATATCTAAAAGCGTTATGTTGCTAAAATATGCATGTGGACATGGTGAAATATGTTTTGGTTTATCTCCTGTGAAAGTGATGGACCACCATATAGTAGAATATCTAAAGTTGGCGTTCCATGTGGTCTTATTTCATTAAGAAGTAAGTAGTGTGTTGATGTTGAAAGAATCTTCAGAGAAAAAAGTAATACTGTCTATCTTCAATACTGTCACAGTTGCAGAGGGGTGTGTCAGCGACAGATTTCAAGAACAAGTCGAGATTTAGAGAACTGCAGCCTGTTCGTATATGGGTGTGGAGTATTTGGTGTTTCTTGTTCCACATTAGTAGTACTTGGGGATATGTTTATTTTTCTTTCTTTAAAAATATTTTAATGTTTCTAATGTGTTAGCTTGTTTGGCTTCAACTGGTAAGTAATTCCAGTCTCTGAGTGTGGAGGGTAAAACGCAATTATTGTATTTATTTGTTTAGCTTGTATCTGAGTTACATAGATTGTATAGCGAGATATGTCAATTATTTGCTGGGGTATTAAAGAGGATAAATATTCAGATGCTAAATGATTGTACATTTTGAAGAATAAGGTTAATTTGTGGTCGTTGCGTCGCTTCTGTAGTGATTCCCAACACATTTCTTAGTATAGCGTTTTTATTGAGATCAGTTTGGTATCTCCAGTGGGTATTTATGGCAGATTCATTCTGAATTTCATCAAGATCATATTTATCTGCCTGTGTGCAGTTGTCCCAAATGTTGTTTCGTATTTTAGCAATGGCCTTATGAATGTTATGTCAATTGTTTCGAATGATTTTCTATCAAGTTTAAATTTAAGTTACCTCATAATATTAATTTTAGCCATGCTTTATCTTTTATATAACTTATGTGTTAATGCCAACTTCAATAACTTGACATATTTATGCCTAAATGTTTGTGGGACTTCACTTCCTGGTTTTGTACTTGCTGCATATAAAGAGGTAGGTGTTGCATAGTATTTAATTTTCTTGAGAGTAAAAGTGTGTCTGTTTTAGATGGGTTGAAAGTAACGAGCCAAGTGGCCGCCCATCGAGTTATTTTATCGCAGTCTAAATGTAAGCAAGTGGCTGCATAAGGAACATTTTCTACGATGATAAAGAGACAAGTGCCATCTGCGAATAACACATGATAGAATCAATGCCATTGACCATGTCATTTATAAAAAGCAGAAAGAGTAGAGGCCCCAGAATAAATCCCTGGGGCACGCCCGCTCTGTTATAGTTCCAAAAAGAAGATAGGCCAGGAAGAACCACCCGTTGCAGACTGTCGGGTAGAAAACTTTTGAAACATTTAAGAACCTCTCCTGTAACACCAGCTGCTTCAAGTTTGTAAAGGAGTCAAAGGCTTTGCTGATGTCGCAGAAGACGGCCCTTACTTCTTTAACAGGGTCTAATGCTTCACAAAAAAATATTGGCCTCGTCGCGAGAAAACCTGTCTTCGGGGTGTCCGACAAAGTGAGTTTCAATCCAGTCTCCTCAGCTACCGAGACTAGCTAGAACATTGAAATTTCACCTGTAGCGAGTTTACATGATACTTTCTTAAAAGCGAATAACAAAGGCGCTGATCAGACTGCGCGGATGCGCAGGCTGATCTGCGCCTGTGTTGTTCGCTAACCCCCGAAGACAGGTTTTCTCACATCGAGGCCCATATGATACAAGACAAGTACAGTTGAATCTCCAGGAATAAAGTCAGACTGAAAATACGATATCATATTATTTCCTTGAAGATTGTTGTAGAAGTGTTTAAAGGTAGTTTTTTTAAGACTTTGCTCTCAGAATAAAGCAGAGATATTGGTCTATAATTGGATGCTAGATATAAATCTCCCTTTTTAGGAACAGAACAAACGTTTGCTTCCTTGTAAGTAGCTGACAATAAGTTTTTTGGGTGGTAAAGATCTGCAACAAAATATGGCTTATTAAAACAATTAGTTGTTTGACCTACATGTAAAAAGGCATTTTTTGTGCGTTTTTCGTTAACAATATTCCGGAATGTGTTCGTAGAACCAGTCCGTGCACTGGTTCTTAAATTGCAAATGTATTTCCTGACCTTAATCTCGAATATAGGTCATCCCCAGCTGTACCAAGATATTTCTTGTTGATTCTGTACTTCTTTGATACATAACTAACAATCCATTTCCTTCATAGCATGAAATAAAAAATGAGAGAAATGTCTACTGCGAATGATAAGGACATTATACCATGGCGGTCATCATACCTTCCATAAAAATTCATTGAAAACCTACGATCGTTTCGGGGGATTTTGTTTGACGAATTACAAGTTAACCACTATGGCGGCTATATTGATATCGGAATGTAATGGTTTTAGCATTTATGAGTCTCCATAAGGCCCAGATGACCGCTCAATCCTACATAAATGTATGGTTCTGGAGGAAATGGTGTTGTTTGAATTCTTTCAAATCGGCTGTCTTAGTCCATCTTGGATATCGGAATGCGATTATTTTACAAATTCTGGATTGTTGACGCCGCAGCCACAATGGTACAGAGGACGTCCGGGTGAGGATGGTAGAGAGGAAAATTTAGTCACTGTGTCGATTTTTTAAGGAAATGTAAAAAAAGGGAATAAAGCTGTATTTGCATTTTAAAACCTAGAAATAGGTTTGAAAAACTATGCCTTTTTTATAAGGAATTATATACAAATATATCAGTATATGAGTTCCTGATTTTTTAAAAAGTGTAATTTTTCTAAATTTCTCAACAAAAATTGCATTTGTCAGTTGGCGGACTATACGCAGTTCTCTAGAGTAGATGTACTTTTTCCCTTTTAAGCTTTGTCGAGAGAAAACCTGTCCTCGGGATTTACGACCAGGTTAACTAAAACCAACCTGCTCCGGGACTAGCAAGAATGTTGAAATTTTGCCTGCTACAAGTTTAGTAGTTCTACTTAGCAGTGAACGAATAACAAGCGCGCTGATCAGACTGCGCACGTGTCCAATCTGGTCTGCGCCTTTGTTGTTCGCAAACACCGAAGCCCTCATGAGTCCTGATAAAAAAAAGTGTTGTTTTGTTTTTCAAAAATTTCTTTGTAAATTGCATTGGTCAGTCGGCGGACTTTACGCAGTTCTCAAGAGGCGAGAAAACCTGTCCTCGGGATTTGCGACTGGGTAATGTTCAAACCAGCCTGCCCAGCTACAAAGACTAACAAGAATGTTTAAAGTTTTGCTTGTTGCAAGTTTACTTATTCTACTTTCCAGTGAACGAATAATAAAGGTGCTGATCAAACTGCGCGGATAACCAGGCTGGTCTGCACCTTCGTTGTTTGCAAACCTCGAGAACAGTGCCCGCATGATTCCTTATAAAAAAGAGTAGTTTAGTTTTTTCAAAAATGTCTTCGTAAATTGCATTGGTCAGTCGGCGGACTCTACGCAGTTCCTAGTCTAGAGGCGAGAAATCCTGTCCTCGGGATTTGCGACTGGGTAAAGCTTAAACCAGCCTGCTCAGCTACAGAGACTAACAAGAATGTTGAAAATTTGCTTTTTGCAAGTTAAGTTATTCTACTTTCCATTAAGCGAATAACAAAGGTTCTAATCAGACTGCGCACGTGCGCAGTCTGGTCAGCACCTTTGTTGTTCGCTTGCAACAAAAGCAGATTTTCTGGCGACGTAGCCCATTTATTACAAGCCATATAAGGTTCAAGTCCAGACAATTCTCAATCTGTCATCAAGATTTGTAGCATCTTAAAATGTCGGAAACCTTAAAAGATAATCCATTAATCAAGTATAGTGAGACAAAAGAAAAAATGATTTAATCAAGTCTGACTAATTGGAAAACATGGATAGCGGTGTGCTAAAAAGGCCATCGTGGTAGTTTCGGACAACGAATGTCCTGACCGGCCAATGCATGCAATCGGTTTGGAGCCTACGTTGTATAGGTCATCAAATAAAAGAGAGGTTGTTAGTTTTTAGTGATTTCTTTTCGAGTTGAATGAATGGATCAGTGAGATTTTGACTGAGTTTGTTGCTCTGGTGGCTACTACTGAATAATATGGAACGACACACGTTTGAGCCGAGGCATGTGATTTCCAACAATGTGGCATTTTGACAAGTGTATTCTCAGACGAGCCTGTGCACCATCTTTTTAAACTTAGAAACATCAAATGATGTTCAGTCAGTAGCTTAACAGTCATAGAATATTCAAGCGACTAGCAAAGGCTCTGATCAGACTGCGCGTATGCGCAGGCTGATCAGATCTTTGCTGGTCGCTCACACCACATTGTTTGAAATCTCATGTCGCGGCTCAATTATGATTAACATGTAAAGAAAATAGATGTATGCGAATGTTATGATTTTGTTGTTGTTTGCTCAGCAAAGCTACATATCCGTTGTGACCTCTGGGTTATTGACCTGTGCACAAATCGTTCACTATTTCAAGAGCAATCACGCCCCAACTATAGGCAGACTCATTGTTGTGTAATAAAATGTGAGATAACTGTGCCGATTTCACGTGACATTTATACTTTTATTAACTCAGTCAATATACGATATCAAGCACACAGTGTAGATACATATCCGCTACATATACAATCTGATGAAGCTAAAAGATCAGGTTCACTCTGTTTTTCAACTTCACCATGAAACAATTGCACATCGGGATTGGCTACTTACTTAGTGTGTGCGCTTATAGAAGCATATGCGGACGATCAGTACCTTTACATGGGTGCTCTTGAATGTTGACGTTGCACGACGCTTCTAAATGAATCCGGATGTGGATGGTAAACCTTACGCTTTTACCCCTCCATAAGCGTTCAAGCCATGAACCCTATACCGACAGCCGTACCGACCAGTCGCAAGTCGTACTCCTCGGTCGACGGCAGCTTTAAGCAGTACTGTCTCAGTCGTCAGCAAAAAATAGCCAAATTGGTATTACCCCCATGACAAGGTTCGTATATATATATGGGTCGCTGAACGAGACTTCGTTGTGTTTTTTCGCATTTTTAAAGCATAAATACAGATGAATGCTCAGACCAAATGTTAGACCTCTAGCTTCGCATTCGCAGGATACGTCAGTATGGGCTTTTATTAAAATCATATGCGCGTATGTGATAGTACCGAAATATTTAAGCACTTGTCCATCTTTTGCAAACAATGTAGACTCAGATGAAATGCAGCATAATGCTGTATTTCACCAGGGTTTACACTGTTTGTAAAGGTAATAAAATATATTCAGACAAAAAATACCCCCAAAAAATCAAAATATAACCCGACACCCCTAAATATGTATAATGGACTATCCCAAGTTTATTGAATCTCAATAATTCTGAATTCAATAGTGTACAAAGGATTAATGTTCCTAATATCAGAAATACCCTCCCCTCGTTGGCATGTCAGTAAAATAACTAAGAAACAATGCAAATTGGCGTCTATTTTTTTCTGTGCATGGCCTCTGACGTATATGGGTGGGCGCATGCGATCATATGCTCGATGGCATCCTTTAAACAGCCACGTTGATGTATCCGGCGGGACTAGAGGTCTTCATCTGCATCCATACTTTGTTTATACATACGAGCAGCGAAGGCTCTGTTGAGTTTGTGCATTTGCTCGAATTATACCTCCATGCAGCAATTGCCCAATGTAAAGCTGAAAAACAAAACGATGAAAGATTACACATACGGACCGCGTCTCTCACCAAATCTGTTCAATAATGTACCAACATTATTTCTGAGGCCCGTCCTTCCAGAGGCTTTGGAGAACAGCGGGAAAGGACATTTTCTCAATGGAATAAGGGAAAAGATGCCGCAATTTGAAGGATAACAAAGACAATATTAGGGAACAGGGAATATAAGAAAACCTATTTTGATATTTCAGAGGTACCCCTTTTGAGGGCATCATTTCTCAGAAAAAAAATAGACTTGCTACAAAAGTATAGTGACAGTTCTATTTGAGCCGCGACATGAGATTTCCAAAAATGTGGTATGTGCGACCAGCAATGGCTCAGATCAGCGCTGTCTGATCAGAGCTTTTACTAGTCATTTGAATATTCCATGACTCTTGGGCTACTGACCGAACATCATTTGGAGTTTCTGCGCTTAAAAGGAGGCTGCAACTGCCACATCGTTGGAAATCTTATGTCGTGGCTCATTTGTTAATGTACAAAATTTGAAACCTGTGTAAAATGCACATCCTAGTATGTACATTTTCGCGGTGATGACCTTTAAGTCAGCTGAAAATGATTGAATTAATGTAGAAGATGATGTAAAAGAGAAAAAACAACAGTCTTGATTCGATTACGTCTGTGTTCACATGTAGGATAATGGAAAGGTCAACATCCCTACGGACATGGTGCTTTTCTCCTAGATTTCAGACGCCTAAATCGATGTAAGCATTTGAAAGAGTTGCTTGCCGTTTAGAAAAAGAAAATGGTCGAGTCTATATCTAATAAGCGCATGGTACATTGAGTATCTTACATGAGTGCTCATGTTTTTTTTACTTTATTAAGAAAGTCGAGGGGCGATATAAAATGCGTAGCTTGTTGAGTTTCGCAACGAATTTAATAAATCAATAATATCAGGGGCAACAACCTACGTCATAGCATGGATGTTGCAAGCCATCAAATAAGCGTCTGTCAAAACTTAGCAGTACAGGCGGTGTCTAACATCACACTTGAACATAATATATAATAGTCACACCCAGAAATGCCGTTGCCTTTGTAATCTTTCGAAACGGGAGACACAAGGGTGATTTTTGCAGAGATGTAGTGTACACATTTATAAAAATAACATAATTTACAGCTACTATCAGCATTCTTACCAGTATTTGTGTTATTGCTGTTAGCAGTTGTCCTCAACTATCATTCATAAACATTATTTAGTGATGGAAAATCAAAAGAGCATTCAAGGTGCCAATTTTGATCTTACAAACGCTTATTTTGGTATAGATGTCGTACATACGTATGATGGCATATGTGTGAAGGCATGGATGTCAGAAACACTTTCAGCCCAAAAGGTATGGTAAGCGTCACAGACTCGTGCATATTGACGACAGTGATTTATTTTTGCATCTGGATAAAGTCTTAGTTACATCATGGTTGTGAGAGTGTACATATACTATACTAGCAATCATGTACAAGCTCGCTAACTATAGTTTAGCTTATATTTCCATTAGAGCAAACCTATATCTTATCATTTCAGTATTTCTTGAGATCAATGGTATTTTAGGCTGGCTATTTAATTAGAGCAAGATAATTGATAATAAATGATGAGTATTATGAGGCAAAATAAAGGATTCAACAGAAACAATGTGTTGCAAACGCACGTAGTCACTCCTTGAGTATTGAACAGTTATTAGTGGGGACCAAAGAAAACAGCAGATGAAAGGTGGTAGGCTATGTAGCAGACACAAAAATCTTGGTGCCCCCTTGTCCGACATCAATATTTATGTTGTGGCCACTGAAGACTATTTTGCCTTCTTGTTCTGGGGCCTAAGCACATCCGTTCAATTATCATACTGTTTGCTTATCGAATTCTGTTGCTGATAAATGTAGTAGGGATATGTATAAAATACACTTCTACTGCCTTACGGTAGAAGCCGGCTTTTACATCGACGTGGTAGAGTATTTGCCTTTAGATCCTGTGGCCCAGGTTTAATTCCCACCTCGGGCGGTTGAGATTTTTCTGCACCCTGTGACATTTGGTGGCCAGTATGTGGGGTCCACGGCTTGTGTTTCAGGCATCACTCAGCATGAAATGTCCCAGAATAACAGAGTGGTTCCGACTAGATTCGGGGACGAATCAATTTAAAGCAGGGAAATATGTAGTAGGGATAGGTATAAAATACACTTCTACTGCCATGCGGTAGAAGCCGGTGGTAGAGTATTTGCCTTCAGATCCTGCAGCCCAGGTTCGATTCCCACCTTGGGCGGTTGGGATTTTTTTGCGTTGCTGTGATCCACAGTGTACAGGCGACCCCAGAGGGGGTACTCTGATATTTTCACACATACGTAGGCTCGGCCCATTTTTTTTGGTTCAAAATTCTGAATTTTAATATTTGTTTGGGTTTTTAGAAAAATGAATATTTTTTGGGGGTATGAAGATTTTGTGACAAAATTGGGCTAGTTTGAGGGTCATTTATATGCAATTTAGGGTCTTTTTTTAAGGTCAAGGCTGTAATTGGGATATTTTTTGGGGTTGCTAAAATTTTAAATATTTTTTTGGGGTGCTTGAAATTCCTGATATTTTTTTTGGGTGAACGGTAGATGCTGGGTCCGAGCCTATGTATGCGGAAAAATTAGAGTACCCCCCCCCCCCCCCCCCCTGGGCAGGCGACTTGCTTCAGCTCGACTTATTGGCTCGACTTATATGTTAATTGCATTTAGACAACGCATAACTCGTATTACAGTCGACTACAGCCGACTCTCGTTAACTCAACTATGCATAACTCAATACTATCACTTATCTCGACCCTATGGCCCGGTTCCGGTATTTTCCCCTATATATTATTGCAATTCCACAACGTTTATCTCGACAACGTCTAAGTCAATAAAACTGATAACTCGTTACGAAAGACTGGTCCTGCTGATCATTTTTAGTGTATTTTACAACGCATTACTCAATTCCATTTCATAAGAAAAAGACAGGACTCATTAACTTACCTTTTTATCTGAATGTGTTTCCAATTAATCCACCGTTTTGAACGTTAATTATCCCCATTTAATTTAAAAACCACCGATTGTTTGATCACTTGGTCCACGTGTGTGACATATGCAGTTGTAAATAAGTGTGTTGTAAAATTATATAATTGACCACGGTCGGCGAATTCTATTGATCTATTGTATACAACTTCAAAGCGGGTACATGTCTATCTCATGTAAGTGATGGTTTGAGCAAATGTGTCATATTTGAGCAATCTATTGAGTATTAAGCCTGTCCGATGACTGCTCGTTTTAAATAAGGCCAAAGTATAATTTAATTGTTTCTCAGGCCATGCAGCGTTTTATTTCAGGCACTGGACAGCTATTTTCGGACATTGGAAAAATAGATTGGGAAGAACCGACGAAAATTAAAACGTGCATGTACACTGCCTGTTGGGGCTTAAAAATATGACGACGTATGAAAGGGTAATGGTAGAGCAAAAACTAGCGAAAATTGACCGATAACCCCTCCCCATCAGTAAAATGGAAAATGATTGTATGAATGATGTGACAAGATGTTGAAATTTCTTGGATCGCCGGAATTACTTTTGCAAAGAGGGGCAGTGGTGTTAAAATTTGGCAAAAACTTCGTTTTTAGAAGTGAAATTGCGGATTTCTGAAAATCATTTGCAGCAACAAATACATGGCACCAGCAAAGAATGATTAAAAAATAATTATTGAGTCTTATATAAGTCCACTCTGATTTTATTATGGTGTCAAAACCGGAATTTTATTGTCTTGATTTTTGGGTGAAAATCGGTCTTTTTTATGAATTTAAACACAAATTTTTGTAATCTGGCTGATTAAGTTTTAAGATTTAGAGCTGTTATTTAACTTGTTTCAAATTTGATGCTGAATTATTCAACATACATATATCTCTGTTGTGTATACTTAAAAACCCCAACAAAATATTTTCGTTTTTACCTCAAAATCTGGCATTTTGATATTGTGGTATATTTTGTGAAATGCATGTATTGCTATTGCTTGTATATCTGGACATTGCCATATTAAGAAAATGACGTACATATAGTAAACATTTCAAATGGAAACAGCATGTATCATGTACTATGATATCATATCAAGTAGTGACATAATAATAAAGATGACCAAGTGACCCTGGATCGCTCACCTGAGTTTTGTTTTAAACGTTATCTATAGGTATCTATTGGAAACTTACCACGCTCCTGATGACCTATCTTGTGGTCCATGTTCGGTCCCAGAGTCATAATTGGAACATATTTAAATGTTGTCTACCAGCTGATGCTACATACCAAATATCAGGGCTCTAGGCCTGGTGGTTTCAGACAAGACAGAAGATTATGTTTTCACTATATGTAAGTCAATGTAAAAAAAGAATGTATGACCAGGAAATGCCACACTCATAAACTACATACAAACCCACGGCACGGAGAGGACAATAACAGCTTCATAATTTTCTGTGACCTCCAGGACGATGCTATTTTAACCACAGAACCATAATTTGAACAAACTTGGTAGATTACTACTTGGTGACGCTACATATCGAATATCAAGTCTTTTAGTATCTAACAAGAATGTGCTTTATTATGTTCTCTTTCATTTCATTCAGACGAAACATAAATTATTTATTACCTAGACTTCTTAATTTTTGAAACCAGATACACTACCTAGAATTACCAACTGTTATGATGTACATGCCTATATGCCGCAACATCATTATTTAGCGTTTTTCGTGTACATCATAACCGTCTATACTTCTTTGTACTATATCTTAAAGCATAAGATATCAAAACGTAACAACATATACGTGTGTGATGGCAAGCACAGACCTGAGCACTTTCTCTTTATTCGACTAAACAAGAACGGGAAATTAAAGCAGCTATTCATATGTATATTAAAATGGCTAAATACAACTAAAGAAAATTTGATTTCGACTTTGTTTTTGGTATAATTATCATTTCTCTAAACCCTGCTCATTCTGTGCTTGTTTGCTAGCTAGTCATGTACCAAACCACAAATATGTGTTAAATGCTTATGTACCTAAAAGGTGAGAGTAAAAGCTTAAAGTTTTTATGGACTAGAACCTCTAAAGCAAAACTCTATCTTGATCTAGCGTTCGAGATGTGATCAACTTTCCTTGAAAATCTTGATTTTAGAAATGATACTTATACAAACTTAGATATTTGACTGGACATGTATTCTTTCTGTGTTTGTTATAACTACTGAATACCCAGTTAAACTGATCAGTTTTACTTTTATTTTCAAGTTTATTTGTTAAGCTTCGAATCATCTATAATTCCTAATGCTAATTACAAGTTCATCAAAATGTAAATCAGCTTGCGCAATAAAGTAGATATAGTTACCGTCTTTTATCTAACCAATTCTAACAACTCTCTTGTACTTGTATGCTTGAATGAAATGTTTACATGAACTGCACTCAAACCTTTTGAAAAGTATATGCTTGTTCCCCTTTCTTTGCATTGTCTGCTCCACCAAATTTAGTTGCATGGCTCATATAATCTGTCTCTTTCATAAGCCCAAGCAATACAGTAACTATAAACTGCCATCTTAACTCCTGAAACTGAATAACGAGAAGCCATCAATTTAGATCAATATAATAATTGTTACAGGATTGTAGGGTTCTTAAACCAGTTTGAAACCAATTTCTGGACACAATTAGAAAACTTTTTTAAAAGTTATATATGTAACTTATAATTTATATCTTGTTATTCGTGTAACTCGTCACATGTAACATGCTTTTAGGATCAGAACAAATTTGTGTAACCATTAAACTTTTCAAAAGCTATTACAGTATTTATCTGACTTGCATATCTTTCCATTTTCCAATAGAGACTTAATGAAATATGTTAATTATAGTGAAAAACGTAGTGACAAAAAACTTATGATATACATATTCAGGCTTCGACAAGTATTATCTTAAAAAACAGCGTTATAAGCTGACCATTTTCTCATTAAAATAAACTTGCATGAAAGATGCAATTTTAAAACGCCATTAAGACTAGTCACTCTAAAACGATATCTCAACAGAACATTATATCACCAATCTTCATTAAGCAAGGATTCCCAAATCGTTACGATTCAATCAAAAACTTAGTCTCTAAATAAGAAAATTACCAACTGCAAATTCGTACATAATATTATGTTCTTATATCTCTTTAAAATATATGTCTCTAAGGTAGAGCTAATATATGAAGTACAGAAAATTACTTCTTACCACAGCTTCTTATCTCAAACATACACTTAGCCTCTAAATCAGACCCTTACTGCCTGCATAACCGTGCATGAAATGACATTCTGACATTCTGAAGCAGAGCTTTATTTATTTGCAAGACAAAAACCCCTATCTGAATCGTAGCTTCTCCTCTTAAACAAAGATTAAGTCTCTTAATCAGAAAATTTTCTGCCTGCCACACCATGCAAATTATGACGTTCCTATTATCCATAACATATCTGTCTCTGAAGCAGAACTCTAAATCTGTGAAGCACAGAAAATTCATATAACCTGTAACTTCTCCTCTCAAACAGAGACTATGTCTCTGAATCAGAAATTAGTTACTATAAGTATAGCCATGCATGTAATAACACTTTTTTTTTCTACATATCTGTCTCTGAAGCAGAGCTCTTTTTCTGTGAAGCACAGAACTGTAGCTTTTTCTTTCAAACGGAGACCAAAGTAAGTAAGGTTGCAAAGATCAGGAATCGATACAATCAAGTACCACACCTGACCCAGGATACCAATGGGAAAGTGACAAACTCACAGAAGACACCACAAACGAGAGCCAAGAGGTCAGCCCTTTCCCAGCAGGTGACCACGAAGCACATATAAACAGACGCGCACAAAACATAGCAAACACAAGACAGAACAAAAAACATAAAAGATCCACAAAAGAAGTACCGCCTTGGAACGGTCAGTAAAATATTTTACTGGAGGGCTTAAACCGGTTTAACGGCGCCAACCTCACCCTTAATTCAGATGTGGATCAAGACACATAGATATTTGGTTTGCATGAAAGACCCCTAACTTATCAATGCATCATCTCCTAAAACATATAAATCAAGATATAACAAGGAGATAAAGCAAGGATAAGGACTCAACAGTAAATTAAACTGAATACCGGAGCAAAAGAAATCCAACAGGTAAACCCCGGTGGGCCCGACAAACAGCCAAAGCATCAGGCCCCTACCATCTCATCAATAGATAAGTCTTTAAGTCGGAACCATCATAGAGCTTGAAGTCCGACCCACCGGCGTGCAATTAAAGAGGAAAGCAAAGTTGCCAACTGTGATTGGGTTGACTACCAAGCATGCAGTCTGTTGCAATACATTAATGTTATAGCCAATCTTTTTATAGTGGGAAATTATTTTAATGAACTGCGCTGAAAAATTATTAGAGCCAACAATCTTCTTCAACTTATACACCAAGTCACCATAGAAATCAGGTTCCGAAAGTCCTTGGCGCAAGAGAGATTTAAGTCCAACTTGGAATTTAGAAATCAAATCAAAGTATCGTCTATAAAATTTTGAAAATGTTTTGCGAAGTTTATGATACCGATAGCCCTGTTTAAGAAGTTTCTGAGTTAACAATTTATTGCGGGTGTTAAAGTCAGTAACATAGCTAGATGCTCTAGCAAAACGAATGAGTTGAGAGATATAGACTCCATAGGATGTAGAACGAGGAACATCACCATCTAAAAATGGGAAATTGACAATTTCAAAATCAAAGTCGTCACGTTTATCATAAATTTTGGTAGAAACAATACCATTAGAAATTGACAAATGCAAGTCTAAAAATGCGGCTTCGGTATCAGAGGCATTGGCTTTATTAAGTTGGAGCTCTGAAGGGTATATTTGACAAACCATATTTTCAAAATAAACATTATTAATATTTAAAATATCGTCCAAATATCTGGAAGTAGTGTTAAACGCATCAATAACATCAGCCTGCTTATCATCAGAAAGAGATATCATAAAGTCCCTTTCATAACAAAACAGGAATAAATCTGCAACCAGGGGAGCACAATTAGTGCCCAAGTCTCTGAATCAGAAAGCTACTGCAAATATTAATTTCTTTTGATCGTTTTTATTCAGCTCTTTTTCTGTGAAGCACAGAACCGTAGCTTCTTCTCTCAAACGGAGACCAAGTCTCTGAATCAGAAAGCTACTGCAAATACTAACATCTTTTGACCATTTTTATTCGTCTATCTATGAATCCAGCTGTATTTCTGTAACGTACAGAAAAACAATCATGCGTATATACATCTATATTCCATATATATACCCACATATACATACACATATGAGCGCGGATCTGAGAAAAGGATCCTTAAGGCATTCAAGCAATTATTACATAAGATACATTTGAAAAATGCCTAAAATGACCAAATTTCACATGCTTTTATATTACCACGAACATGTTTCTCTAGCTTGATGTCATCAAAGTAGCAAATGTATCTGATTATATTTAAAGTATTTTAAGCTGCCTGTTGTCATGGCAACAATTAGGCCATTATACCTGCAATGGCTCATAATGAAGAGTGGATCACTTCAATTGCCTATAATACGCCTTAGAAAAACATAAACGCATCCATGTACACTGTAATATAGATAACGCATACGAGTTACATTGTATTTGTAAGATGTTTATACTGAGTCAAAAATAACCAACAAGCACCTGGAGACCAACACTCTGGCGTCATATTAGGTTTAACGTCCTCCTTGACGTCACATTCCAAACCAAATTACATATGTTGCTTCAAACCACCATATATTCGTCAATATTGAAAGTAACTGCTTTAAAATTTCAGGAATTGATCCTAAGAGATGGTACTTTGCAGGGGCAACCTAATAACACAACCATACAACCATAAGGTACCTTTTGTTATATCCTGGCCCATTTATATACACTGACTTTAGCAAATCCATATATATAAACTTATATATTACCAACCCCACACTTAAATATACAAACATATTCTCAGAATCGAACACTTTACTTCTGAAAACTTGATGACAAAATAGAAACATATTCATAGCTTTAACATAAATATTACGTCTAGATATAATTTACAATTTTGAGGTTATCTTCATCAACTTTGAAAATTAAAGGCCATATCGCTTTTCAATTTGAAACATTCTTTAAACGCCCCTTCAACTACAAATAGAAAAATAGGGGGCCGACCATTTGTTCATACAACTAGCACACATTGAAAGTCAAAACCTCTTGAATTGTGTACCTAAACACATAATGTCTCATATGTGAAGTTAAAAACCTATCTCTGCCACACAGATCTCTCAAAAATGCATATAAATAGAAACAAGTTATGCTTTTTCAAAACACTTGTGATCTTTAAGCTTTTCTGCGTTTGCATGCCACCAGCCCGACCATATATCACATCTGGTATTTTTGTACCGTATATTGCAATATTAGTCTTACGTATTTGACCAGATGAACTTTAGCGTCACTGAAAAACAATAAACAGTAGTAACGCAAAAGCTTTGTTTCAATTTAAGTGATCTTTACTTGAAAAAAAAACAACACCATAATTTCTTTTACACATCCCAGTTATCCTAGTTACATGTAATACTATATGATAACAAACAATTTCAATACTCCGCTTTAAGCATGTTTGAATCATGTGTAAGCGTTAATACTCTCTAGAAACACGTACACAGTTCAATGAATCTGACAACAGTTTGACAGGGATTTCGAAACTAAAACTGTATATTCTCAAAGCCAAATATACCACCGTACAATCTAGAAAATCAGAGCAATATTTCTCTTCAGTGCAGTTGCAGTGAAATCCAAATTAGCCCACATAACTTTCACGGATAACGTTACCATCAGTCAGACACAAGAGAATCTCAACAAAAGAAAACCCCAGATGTTCCATATTGTAAGAGAAAAATGTTTATTTAAAATAAAACCCCAAATGAACATATTATATAAAAAAAAATAGCTTTCTTAGCATAAAAATGAAATATTAAGGAAGCAAAACAGTGTGATGAGGGGGTTCAAGTTGCCACCCCCTCCATATCAATATTAAATGGATTCATCCACCATGCTACGAACATCTTGTTGTTTTCTATAGCATAAGCCAATGCCAAGCAATGTTTCCTTTTAAATAATAACTTTGCCAACACGATGAACAAGTTTTCTTGCATAGACCGTATAAACATGAACACAACTCATCTAAAGTGCATGTATAGTAGTTTCAAAGATGGATAATAGAGGTAATTCTATTTTTCTTATAAACAGGTAAAGCATGACTATTCACTGCCACGTGCACATGCAGTAATCTGTGATATAGATAGGTGCAGTATAACTGTAAACTGAGGCTACCTGCTCGCCAAAAATTAAGGTAAACTCGACAGTGTTTGTTTACAACGATTCTCATCGATCTTTAAATCCACTATTAAATCCATATTTCTATCGCCTATCCGAAATATATAAATAAAATTGATGGATATTCCCAAATAGCATTAGCCACTGTAGCGTTGACTATAGATGTACCACGACCTCTGACCAGTGACTTTAGGGTCTTTCTATTTCATACGATTGATGCAGAATGAGTAAGATAAGCCAATCCGGCTGCAACAAATATGTTTGTCAACGCTTTTATCGTGAATGTAAATGCCTGAACGTAAATGTAAGCAAATGCCTGATTTTTTAGAACAACATACCAATATTGTAAATAGAGTTACGCTTCAAAGCTTTTGGTTTACTTAAAACATTACAATTTTTGCAGACTACTATCCGACCAGTATATAGTAAATCAACTGAGCCGATAGATGTTGTAAATATTTCGCCCCTAGCGAGATTCAAACCCATTGAATCGGACATCGCCTAGCACTGCCCCAGACATCGACGCTACCAACTACGCCATTGAGACTACCCTTAATATATAGATTCAATCATGACGATAAAAAGCAAGGGGGTCCGAGTTTTGTACCCGCATTAGGAACAATACGGCGACAGTGACACCAGCCCCTCCAAAATTGAAAAGTTATATTTTTTGCACCCAGATGAATTCGAACCTGCAACCCTCCAATACTATCATTCTCAGAGACACAGATGACATGTACGTAGATCGCACACCTATCACCAGCTCTAATATGCGAATAACACAAGTCCAATGACATTGCTTCTAAAGCATAAAATAGTATAAGATACTTATCATCCTGCCGCTGCTCCCTCCGATTTTCTTTCTCTGCTGGCTTCTGCTCAATAACTTCCTCGACGTTACTCAGAATCGCACATAAACCGAACAGAATTTCTCATTTGGTCTGTCTAGCCTCGAATGACCATACAAAATCATAAATGATGATTTATACCCTTGCTGAACCATCATTGCACCTAAATCACGAGTTTCTTGACCTAACATGAGCTAAACTAAGGAAATTCCATGAATTTCTCGTGACGAACAAGTGAGTTCTTTTATACCGTATTTGCTGTAATAAAATTACAGAACACAAGTTCACTCTCTATAAATCCTACCTTTCTTCAATACTTGAAGAATCCAAATAAATATCGCATCGGTTAATAAATATATATATGTTCTCTATATTAGCTAAATATAAAACCTTGATCCCCGAGGTGGCCTCATTTTCGGCCACAGGACCATAATTTTCAACAAACATAGTAAGTCTACTAGATGATGCTACATGTCAAATACAGACTCCAGGTTCTGTGATTTCAGACTAGACTATTTTAAAGGTTCCAAATATAGCCTATGTAAAACATGTGTCCCACTGTGGGGCCAGATTTGGCACAAGGGCCATTATGTGAACAAACTTAGTAGAGGTATATTAGGTGATACTACATCACAAATATCAATGTTCTATGCCTTGTGGTGTTAGACAAGAAGATTTTTCCAATAGATTCCTATAGTGAATGTGTGAGCTCGCAGGCGGGTCCACTTAATAGTCACTGTGCCCCAAATTGGTAGAGGCGTACTAGTTAGAAGAAGTTGCATACCAAATTCAAGGTACTAGGCATTGTAGTTTCAGACAAGAAGATTTATTTTGTTTTCTCAATATAAAAGTAAAGCAGAGGGCAAACCCCAGAAATATATACAATAAAGTACCTCAACTGACCCAAGACACCATATGGGAAAGTGACAAAATATAAGAAAACAGCCAAGAGATCAGCACTTTCCCAGCAGGTGATCACATACCTATGTAAAATATGCAACCTCCAGGAATGTGCCATTTAAACCACGGGGCTATAATTTGAACAAACTTGGTGGAGGTCTACTAGGTTATGCTACATACCAAATATTAAGACTCTAGGCATTGTGGTTTCAAATAAGAAGATTAGCCCATGTGACCTCGATATGCAATAGACTAAACTATTTGAACAACAAGAGGGTCATATAAGAATCATTCCTGCAAAGTTTGGTTAATATCTAGCTAGTAATTTAGGAGGAGATTGTGCCATCATAAAACCATAGACAGCCAATGTCCCAAATATGATCATTTTTACATCTCTTCCAAAACAGAACGCATTACATGCCGTATATGCAGAGTTTATATGTCTACATTTTGGTTTATGAGTGGTCATCAGCAGATTAACTGCTTAGGGAAAGATTATTTCATGTCTAAGTGTATTTCAATATCTCACCGGACGAAGGGGGCTCCAAGAGGGGACTTACCGCCTATATAGGTTCACTAAGATTAATTTAAATATTTTTTTAAGAAAATAGCTAAACCCTTGAAGGACCTCAATATTACCCCATGCAGGGAATTCATAATCCACTATTTGATCTGCCTCGCATAAAACCTAGGACATTTAGGATAAGTACCACTTTGAGGGTTTAAAATGTAAGTTTTTAAGTAGTTTGTCCTTGACCTTTGATACAAAGGTCATATCAGCAGTCAGAAGCTATCACTGACAAAAGAACACCTTAGACAATCAGTGTGCAAAATATGAACCATCTACAACAAAACTGTTAGAATTATTGCTTTACAGTCCATACCACCGGCCTCAAATGTTTTGAAAATTTTGGCTTAAATGTCATATTGGCAATTATTCTACAAACAATAAAGCACCTCTGTTAAAAACATGCCATTGTAAGACAGATTCTAATTAACATTGGACATAGCGGTGATATGTAACGTACTTTGTAATATACACACCATAAGCAATAACTTTGCTAAGTATGAACACCATTGGTCAAAAAATGAAGTCGGAGTTCGCGTAACAAGCCATAAACCGATTGTAAGCATATTTGACCTGGTCTTTTGACACCAGTGGCAAAGCGGTGATAAGATACCTACACCCTTATAGACAATCATTGTGCCATATATGAACACCCTCGGTCGAAAAATTGAAAGAGGAGTTCATGTTATGTGTCGTGATACAGATTTTGTCTAATTTGACTTTGAGCTTTAACTCCAAGATCATATTGATAATTTGAAATACACAACATAGGCAAATATGAACATCGAGGCAAAAGATTAAACGGCAAGTTCTTGATATAGCACTAACATAGTTACCCTTAAAAACAGATTTAGGAGGACAATTCGTGACGCACAAACTCCATGCTGCTTCTTATACCCAAAGACAAAACCTATCTTTTTAATTAGCTGATGGATAAAATACCATACTTGATTTGGAATGCGTTCAAATCGTACGCACTGACAATATGTGTAAAATGAAGACAATAAATTAAAATAAATGTAATCATGGTACTAAATAATGATGTCAAAATGATAAATCAGGTACTTCCATTCTGCATATATGGGTCAGGATAATTTTATTATGATGAAAGGTTACGTAGGGTCGCGATAATCAAAATCAGGCTAATGTTACATCTGCAAAGTATTATATGTTTAAAGCATTCCCTAAAAATTTGAAGTGATTATCTTCTAAACTGATGATCATATGGATGTTAGAATCAACATATGTAATCAGGTTCGGAATGTGACGTCAATAATGACCTTAACCGTATGATGACGTCATAGAGTTGGTCTATATTCGTTTGTTGATTATTGCATGCTCAGCATTAGAATCTAGCAAATACATGTATAAAGTTTTCTCATGTCTTATACATGTCATTATGAAAATGCAGATAAAGCTAAATGAATTTATATCTTCTTCTAGATCGTATTATAGACATTCAAAATGACCCACTTGTAAGTGTTGTGATCTGGATGTTCACGTGGCAACAAACCTTATAGAAAACTTTAAAAAAATATAATCAGAAACTTTTATTATTTTGATGGTATCAAAGTTTAAAGCATTTTCATGAAAAAATAAAGGTATGTAATTTTATGTTATTTTAAGTATTTTTCAAAAATCTCTTACGTGATAATAACTTGGATTCCTTAAGGTCCCTTTTGTCAGATACGCGTTTGTATGTATTACATTAAAATAGGCCTAACTGTTTTAATGCATTGCTCATTTTGTTAAATTCACACCCATAATGTTTTAAAATTTTGAAATTGTTTGCATTTTTGCACTCCTTTTCACACAGCCAACTTTTGCTTATTTTAGATGCTATATATGATTCTTTGAATGTCGGAGGGTGCCCTTCTTCAAAGCCTAATAAAGAGTCACTGCCCCTGTTTTGAAAAGTAATTCTAGTGGTTTCTTAATGTACAGGTTTAAAGTTTTCCATTGATATTGTACTATCCTATTTTACAAGTAGGGAGAGGTTTCACTTCAACTGTGCGACTTATAATTTGCCAGATTTTTCCTTAATAGTTTATTTAGAGAAAACATTAAACATATTATTAGCAAGAAAACAAAATGCCTCAAAGTTTTGGTATTTGGTATGTTACATCACCTAGTGGTACTCAACCGAGATTGCTTAAATTGTGGTTATGTGGTCAAAATGGCCTTATCCTGGATGTCACAGAGTTAACATTGACTTATAAATTGAAACATACAAAATCTCCTGGTTTGAAACCACTAGGTCTAGATCCCTGATATCACCCAGTGGATGGACCATATTTAAATTTGCTCCAAATAGAGTTCTGGGGACAAAATTAGCTCCTCCAAGGGTTCACCAGAGCGTGGTCAGTTTTTGATAGATACAGATAGATTAGAGGTTTTAAACAAACACTCAGGTGAGCGATCCAGGGTCACTTGGCCCTCTTTTAGTGTGTGTTAATACTTGATATGATATCACAAAACATGATAAATGCTGTTTCCATTTGATATGTTTACTATATGCACGTCATTTTCATAATATGACATTGCCCTGATATATATGAAATAGCGAAACATGCATTTCCCAAAATATACCTGAATATAAAAATGTCAGTTTTCGAGGCAAAAAAAAGAAAATATTTTGGCAGGTTTTATAAGTAAACACGACAGGATATATGTCAGTTGAATAATGCAGCATCATATTTAAAACAATATAAATACAAAATATAAATTTTAAAAACTTTACATGTCCGATTACAAAAAAATGGATTATTTTTAATAAAAATACTGATTTTCACCAAAAAATAAAGACATTTCATTTCTGACCTTGACTTCATAATAAAGTCAGGCCAAGATTATATAACACTCAATGATAATTTTTCAGTCTTTCTTTGCCGTTGTCGTGTATCTGTTGCTGCAAATGGATTTCAGAAATTCGCAATTTCACTTCTAAAAATGAAGTTTTTGCCAAATTTTAACACCATTGCCCCTCTTTGAAAAAGTAATTCCGGCAATCCAAAAAATTTCAACATCTTGCCATATCATTCATGCAATCGTTTTCCATTTTACAGATGGGGAGGGGTTCCTCCTTAAATAAGCGACTTTTTGCCATTTTTTTGCTCTACCATAAAACCTGCTACCGCAGGACCAGTCGCCGATACTTACTTAGAACTGAAAATGCTTTGTTTATTTAATTTTGTCTTAGAAAGTGAAACAAATAGCCATAATGTCGGGACTGCAGTGGTACCTGAAAACGATTCTATTTTCCCCTTTTTTTCATTTCAATTCCAAATGTCAATTGATTCTTGAATCAATTCATCCCGCAGCTCATGAACGCAATAGCTCCCAATAACGATTTATTAATGGACGAGTTGAACGTAATTTATTTCGCCCCAAAATGGTGGCTAAACGTCATGATTTGGTAACCTGTAACTACTGATAACTCGACATGTTTTGCTCAGTCCCTTGAAATTCGAGGTATCGAGAGTAGATTGTAATTCTAATTCGACAATTCTGGTCCCAGTCATCAGGCTTTATCTCGGTTGGTAGCGAGGCTGCTTAACATGTAAGCCATACAAGGTCCACTCCACATCCTGTAAATTGTTGCAGAAATTTGTTAATGGATTATTTCTAAGTCTATTCTTTCAAAAAGTAAGTGAGTCTGAACAGGAAATACCAAAATCACACACTACAGACCAACCCACGGCACTGTGAGGAAGAGTCACAGAACATTTATAGTAATAATACATCTGTAAGACAATAAAAGCAAAGCAACCAGCTTTCTCTTCCTCTTCAAGATGATTGAAAAACTAGAATAGACATAAAGTTATGCATAACAAAAACAAAGACAAACACAGAACTCCCACAAACAATGGGAAGTACATTAATCAATAGATAAACGACAACAGAACCACTGCCTTAGAACGGACAGCAGCCCAAGCCACCGGGGGGGGGGGGGGGGGGGGCTTAAATGCATTTTACTGGCGCCAAATCTTCTCCCTAGATTCTGGTAATAATAAAACACAAAATTGTTTAGCCCATTAAATTATGTTTTTTTCGTTGCGCCTCCACACTGATGGAAAGGTCCTGAGGTCACCTGTGTCAAACTTAAATTAGTCCAGGTTTGAAAATTAAAACAGAAACGCTCACCATATAATTAATGAGCTTTAAAAGAAGGGGTTTGTCTATCAAATCAGTTTGCTGCAAATTTTATCAAAATTTATCAAGAAATAAAGAATTTAGATGCATTTGAAGTTTCTATGATTTCTTTGAAGCCGCCGTATTTGTGTGTTTATGACGTCATATCCTCCTAATTATATATGTAAAAATGAAACAATTAGATTTGAAAAATATTTTTCACTCAATTTTATGTATATGTCTAATATAACAATAAACACAATATACAAGAAATGCTGTGATTATATGCTAAAATAAAGATTTTATGCATCTTAATAACTTTTCATGCATCTCATTATACGAGCAAATTTCGCTTATCTGCACACAAAAAATAATAAAAAAACAACAATTGTGTTTGATCAAGAAATACAACAACCACACACTGCATGGCAACCCATGCCACCGTCAGAAAGAGCCACAAAACAATAACACTCACATGACACTAGGAGGACATACACAGAAAAATAACCGGCTCTTCCTACCCGATGATAATGAGATACGTTGGTTATAATGGTAAGATAAGTTAAACTACGGTCTGTGTGCTTGTACATTGCTCGTATACTATCACTATGTACATGCACATAACCATGGTGTAACTAAGACTTTTATCCAGTTGCAAAAATAAACATGCACAACTCTGTGATGTTTGCCATATATCTACCTGTTGGGTTGCAAGTGTTTCCGACATTTATGCCGTCACATATATGCCGTTATAAGTGTGTACGACATCTATGCCAAAATAGGTGTTTACGAGATCAAAATTGGCACTTTGGCACATTGAATGCTCCTTTACTTTTCCATCACCAGATAATGTTTATAAGTGAGAGTTGAGGACAAAGTGCTGCTAACTACAATCACACAAATACTGGTAAGAATGGTGATAGTAGCTGTAAAATATGTTATTTTTATAAATGTGTACACTACATCTCTGCTAAAATCATCCTTGTGTCTCCCGTTTCGATATTTGTGGGTGAATTATTACAAAGGCAACGGCATTTCTGGGTGTGACTATTATATATTCTGTTCAAGTGTGATGTTAGGCACCGCCTGCATTGCTTAGTTTTGACAGACACTTATTTGTATAATTTTACGAAGTGAAAAACTTACCTAGTAAATCAAACATGGCGCCATACTACGTATTTGCAACATCCATACTTTGACGTAGGTTGTTACCCCTGAATATAGGAGCACGATTTTTTTTATCATATGGCAATGAACATACTTTGAAATCGCGTTTGTTTTTATATTTTGGCGTTGAGACGATATGATTTTAACATATATACACGACGCTGTTACGGCCTTCATGGCTATTTATACATCATTTTATGTTATTAATCAATTGGTTTCGTATTGGCCGAGGCACGGATCCGATGTCACTGGGGAATACAGATGACCGAGGATATGTAACTTGGACAATACTAAATCACCTGATTAATGGCAGTTTTATAAATGTATAATTTTTACATTCGATTCAAGACTTCAGCTTAATACAGCTGACCTCAGGCTAATACTGTTGACCTTATGTCGATATTGATTGACCTTGGATCAATACAGTGTAGTTAAAGGGTCATTGGACCCTGGATCGCTCACCTGAATCCTTGTCACGAGAAGAGGATGTTTATCACAAAATATAAATCCCATTCTCAAACACTATAGTCCATCTTGGGTATCACTCAGATCATAAACAAAGCCTATCAAGTCACTAAGTTCAATCAAAATATACTCATCTGCACAATTTTAATGTCTGACCTTTTTTACCCAACCCAAAAGGTCAGTGGTGTGCATAAGGTCAAATATATTAATTGCATAATGTTCTACACTTATTTCCTTTTAATTTGATAATGTGCAGCATAACCTTCTGAAAAAAAGTTTTGACCTTTTGACGCCGTCCAGGGGTAGAGGGTGTGTAAAAGGGTAGAACATTTGCTTGCATTGTGTTCTATGCTTTATTCCTGTTAATTTGAAATGCAACATGACCACTTTAAGAAAAAAACTTTGACCCCACCCCAGGGATCAAGGGTAAGAGTAAGGGCTAAATATTTGCTAGCATATTATTGTATGCTTCATTCCCTTTAATTTGATATGCAACATGACCATATTCTGAAAAAAGTTGATTTTATATAAAAGTAAAGTAAAGTAAGGTAAGTAAGTAAGGGTGCAAAGATCAGGATTCGATACAGTCAAGTACCACACCTGACCCAGGATACCAATGGGAAAGTGACAAACTCACATGTAAGCCTTATATCAAGGCTATGACTTGTGGTTTCAGACAAGATGGGTTTTCATGTTTTCCCTGTATAAGCCTATGCCAAACATATGACCCCCAGGGCAGGTCCATTTTTGCCCCCAGGGGTATAATTTGAACAAACTTCGTAGAGGTCTACTAGGTGATGCCTTATACCAAATATCAAGGCTCTATACCTTGTGGTTTCAGACAAGAAGATTTTTTCACGTTTTCCCTATATAAGCCTATGTAAAACATGTGAAGCCTGGGGCGGGGCCATTTTTGAACCCAGGGGCATAATTTGAGCAAGCTTGGTAGATGTCAACAAGGCGATGCTTCATACCAAATATCTAGGCTCTAGGCTTTGTGGTTTCAGACAAGAAGAGTTTATATAAGCTCATGTAAAACACGTGACCCCCAGGGCGGTCCAGTTTGGCCCCAAGGGGCATAGTTTGAACAAACTTGGTAAAGGTCCACTAGGTGATGCTACATACCGAATATCAAGGCTCTATGCCTTGTAGTTCCAGACAAGAAGATTTTTTTAAAGTTTTCATCTTGAAAATCTATTTTAGCCTGTGTGATCTAGATATGCAACAGACCGGAACCATTTTAACCATTTTTAAAGAGGGCTATATAGATCATTTCTGCCAAGTTTGGTAAAATTTCAGCAAGTACTTTAGGAGGAGATGTGTTGACGACGCACGACAGACGACGGACATCTAATGATCACAATAATCACCTGAGTCAATACAAAGGAAGGTGATAAATCACTAGTGGTTTATCAATTTTAATGCATACCGTTATATCACCCCCGGGCGCGACACGTGATATATGTTTCTGCCAGCTTTTTTATTGTTGTTACAGTCGCTTATAAAATAGCCAGCAACAATGAACACCAAACAAGAGGGTCATGATGGCTCTGAATCGTTCACCTGTGTTCTTAGCCCTGGAGGCACGTTAGTTAGGAATAGTGGAATCATTTCAGCAGCTTTGATAGAGTGCAATATAAGGAACATGGAGTATCGTAGATTTGATCTTTGAGAAACATTAAATTTTGAGTGTTATTATTCGAAATCTAGGCCAATGGATCAGATGTTGATGAAGAGTTCTATTTTAGCTTTAAATACCATTTTATTCTCCAGAGCGGCGCAGTTTGGGCACTTTTGGTAAAGAGCTTTATGGGGAACATTTGTGTGAAATTATTTTGAATCTGGGCAAGCAGTTAAGGTGATGTTATCTAAAGCGTTTTCTATATTATGCTCTGATGGTAATTTTGTTCAACGGAGCGGAACCGTTTGGGCAATTTCTGTCGAGGGCCATATAAAAAACATTTGGATGAAAGAGGAGATATCGTTAATATTTTTCTATTTTTAAGCTCCGGTAGCCATTTTTTTAAAAACATGTAGCTAATAGTGTTTAGTTGCGTGTCGAGGGCTCATTTTAGCCCTTTGGAATGCCCTAAAACTCTTTTCCGCCACAGGGCTCCACCCATGGCCAAATACGGGGGGGGGGGGGGGGGTTACCCGCAGACCCACTCAAGAGTGTGTACTCTGTAAAATGCCCCAGGAAAGCCAGCCTGCGATCACATAAAACGCCACAACCACCAAGTAGTCTTTTGCTACAACAAAGCAGACTATGACAGCATCAAGAAAGAACTGCATACACTCCACAAGGATATGTCAGATATGCTATCATCTTCTGTGAAGAAGCTATGGACCACGTTTAAAAACCAGCTGTCTGGTCTGATTCATGCACACATACCAGCCAAGACACTAAAAAGATGAAGAAGCCATGAATAAACCGCAAAGTAAGAGCAGCAATCAGGAAAATGCCAGACTACATGTATATACAAGAATGAAGAAAGCCAAAAAGGAAGAAGACATAAGAAAGTACAGACAATGCAAAGAGGTCGTACAAAAACTAGAAAGACAACCTTACTGTCCGTACATCAACAACATTATCGAAGAAACCGAGGGCCAAGGAACTCTCAAAACAGAAACGGTTCTGGTCCTACATCAAAATCCTAGGAAAAGACAACTCAGGAATCTTACTACTAAAAGACAAGAGTCGTCTACCGGGCCGCGTAGCGCAGTCGGTAATGTGTCTGACTACAGATGCGTGTCTGACTGCAGATCCAGGGGTCACGAGTTCGATCCCAGCCCAGTCCCATACTTTCGTGGAGATTGATCATGAAACAATTTCTACGGTCATTCTCCTCCCTTCCGCTGATTCATTCAAGAAGGGTTGTTACAAGCGAAAGTATGTGCACGAAGTACTGGTTAACCACAGTTTGCCCAGGAAAAAAGTGTGGTGTGGTTTGGTGAATTGACCGTCCCCACATGACCATAGCTGTTGCCTGGGACGTAAAGCAACAAACAAAAAAACAAGGTTCGCTTCTTCAACGCTCCAAAGGACAAGGCAAATATTCTGAATAGACAGTATCAATCACCCTTCACCCAGAAAGACACTAACCAGGTCCACACCTTTGATTAGGTCGATATTCGAAAGCTATTACAGAAGAGCAATCCAAGAAAAGCCACAGACCCGAATTACAGCTCGAAGCTTGAAAGAATGTGATTCTGAGATAGCCCACATCCTAACCATCATCTTCAGTAGAAACAGTGCGGAGGACTGGCGACATTCAAATGTGACAGCCATTTGAGACTTGTATCTCTTACATCAATGTGCTGTAAACTACTGGAAAATGTCATTGTCTCCTAGACTGTGACACAACATTCTCAATGATTGCTAGCAAGGTTTCAGATAGTCAGCAAAGAGGAGCTGCGAGACCCAGATCTTGACGCTCGATCATGAGCTAGAAGCATCTCTAGGCAAGAAAATCCAGACATTCATGATCATTTGGGATTTTAATATAGTAAAGCATTTGATCGCATACCCCATCAACGCTTACTGTAGAAGGTTCACCGCTATGGGATTCGAGGTACATATCAGTGGATCTCATCGGTCCTGAATTCCAGAACACAGCAGGTTCTAGTATAGGGGTAGTCGTCGGAGAATATTCCCGTTGTGAGCGGAGTGCCTCAGAGTCCGTTCTAGGTCCAGTTCTATTTTCAATCTTCATCGACAACATTAACTCCAGAACAAGACTCTTCGCCGACGACTGTATACTGTACCGACAGATATCATCTGACAATGATCAACACCTGCTACAATAAGACCTGGACAGGCTAACCACTTGGGAGAAAACCTTGGGAATGGAGTTCCATCCACAGAAATGTAGTGTCATTTGCATCTCCAGAGCAAGAGCCTCTATATACAGTCTCCCAGTATCACTTTAACGGTGTACCTCTAGCAGAAGAGCAGTCATTAAAGTATCTGGGGTGGGCCTACAGTCCAACTTATCGTGGAAAATCACTTGAGCCGCATCAGCAAAAAGTCTAACAACATGCTAGCCTGCGACAAGCGAGCGAAGAAACCAATGCCCAGGGTATGCTACTTCTGTATAATCTGGAATCAACACCAACGTGACCAGAAATATCTGATTGAGTGTCACTGACACGTGACTATCTCGGATGGGGGTCGCATGAAACGAAGCAAAACTGCTCTACCTAACGCAGACTAATTTCAGGACTTGATCAGAATCAGCAGTACTCTACATCTACAGATTGTTTCAAGTGCAGCTCCCCCCCCCCCCCCGAGGACTATCCCACTCTGGAACAGACTACCAGGCTCCCTCCTTGGTATCCTTCAAGAAGGGCTGCCTTACTTAACCTTCTGGGGATTCATCCCCCAGCCATGAGCGTACACCCAAATGAGAAGTGGTGAGCCGTGTGCCGTCGGGTCTAGCGCCCAGGTATCCACATGGGAGGCGGATTGGTCTCACTATGATGGGCGAAAAAAGGCTGGGAACAACTTTTCTACTTCTTTCTGTTTTTTTTCTATTTTGCATTCTAACAGCATCTTATACAGTCAAACCCAATTCTGTCTTTAACTATTTTCTCTTTCAATTTCTTTCTTGCGCACCTCTGAAGAATCGTCAAGTGTGACAGCTTAGTGTAACGATGTAGATGTAGATGTATACCTATGTGAATGCCAGGAGATTGAACTCTCAACCCCATCTCAATTTATAAATGTCAGAATACTCTCGGCTTTGCCACGAAAAATTCTGGTTTTGTTGCATGAGAATAACAGCCAAAACGAGTTAAGTTCACCAATTGCAGCCAATTTTGTCCCACATTTTTTGGCTTAGATTTTCATTTTTATGTTATTTTTTTACTTATTGGTATATGTCAATTAGATAATGATGTCTAAAAAAGTGCGCATCCAAATATTTCAATTCTTTCAGCCTCACAAAGAGCACCACTGAATTTGAATGTGAACTACGTTGCTGTGATGAAGTATACTTGTACAAACCAAATTTCTTACAAGACTGAAATATTTCAGAGCTTTTATAGCATGCACTTCTACTTGGATCACGTGTTGATCAAATAAGCCTATAATGTAGAATTTATATCATGTTTATGCTTCTCAGCATGGTCTAAGCAGGTTTGTTATGAACTGACAGTGGAATGTAACTGTAATTCTATGAGTACAATTATTGTTTTAATTGTATCCATCAAATTTTGAAGAGTTGACCAGAAAACAAATATTGGTTTTGCAACAGTAGATGATGAATATTAAAAATTTCATTCTTCTTTGGTATTGGAAATAATAAATTGTATTCTTGTATAAAGAAAATTGTGTCAATAGGTCGTTAACGTAATTCACATACCTTACACTCTGGTCTTATTTCCTGCGTAGAAACATATATTTTTCTGCAAAATATCAGGTTCTAGTGTGTTGCTTAACACTTTTTACATCATCCTTTGCACTTTGGAAGTAAGCTGTTGCATCTAGTTTCATTAATCTTGTTGGAATAATACTTTAAAATATGATAATAGAATAATGATTTTAAATATTCTATATATTTGAAAACTTGTTTGGCTCACTACAAACCATGACAATAAAGAATAAATGATATAACTTCAATAAATGCCTCTTCATGTACATATACGAGGGTCATCCAATAAAGAATGAGACTTTCTTAATAGTATGAAAACCTGTGTGTGCATTTAGTTAAAACTCACCATAATAATAGTATGACACCTAAGCAATTCAGGAATATAAACAATATGTTTGTGATTGATCAGTTGCCATAGAAACGGGATGTTTTGTGGAAGGATTTGAAGACCCATGGCCACGTTTACATTATTTTTTGAATACCCACGGTTATTCAAAGTCTTTCATTTTCGCTCATAGATAAAATATAACCTCTTGATATAATTTCGTCTACTAAACAATCTTAGTGTTACATAAAATGCTATAAAAGATGAACCAAATATGCATATCCTTTATTTTGGTTGCCTAGCAACCGATTTACTTGATTTTTTATAAACTCACTACTTTGTGTTGCTATGGTTACTATGTAGGTGAAGGATATCCCACAAAATGTTTCGTTATCTGCAGCTTATTGTTATTAAGTATACATGAACAGAACTATGTTCGCTTTAATTGCCTTCGACTAATTGATATTAACTTTTAAAGTCAAGAGGTCAGGGAAAATACCTGATATCTATTGAAAACTTGCTTTTTTTAAGCTTTGTTTCCATGGTAGCAGCACAAGAATCTGAAACATTACTTTCCCCTTTTGCTATAGACAGATTGCCTGAGCATATATAAGTATTAGTAGAAAAATAAACTATACATCTTAATCTGTTGCTATGGTAACCACCTATTGTGAGCCGTCCACGCTTGTTTGTCCAGTCTTCTAATGTTGCCTAGCAACAAAAGTTGGAACTATGTAAAACGTTGAATATGGTACATGTGAACAGCCAAAAAGAAAAGCTAGCTTTGAAAGAAATTCCATAAGCCTAGCATGTAAATTCACTGCGTAATAGAAAAAGTCTCATTCATGGAGAATTTTCATAAAATAAGGAAAAAGTAATAATTATCAATTCGAACCCCCTTTGCAGATTTCAATCCCAGGATCCGTCCACAGCTTATCAGACTTGATCTGGATCTAAAAAGTTGGTGAAGGTTATGAGCAGATGACAGTAGTTAAAGGCAGACAGCGCAGGCTCAGATTAGGCACAGTTACAATAAGAAATTTTATCACCATATGTTCTTAATATAACAGTGGGATAAATTATAGATTTCAAAAACGAATGTTGGTGGGCTGGGAGTGGGGCTAAAATTATTTCATTTTGATTCTTGATAAGTTTTTGGGTTAGACAATGACTCCATATAATTTTTGTTATAATTTTTCTTTCAATATTTTGTTCCCATCATTAGGAAGTCTATTCAGTTTGTACTTCAGTTCCAAGCCTCTCATTGTTAGCAAATATCTAATATTCTGGCGTTTTATGCCAGTAAAATGTAATCCCTCCATCTTTTAAATACTTCTGCAACCCTTCTAAAGATCTAACGGTGAAATTAGTTCCACACATTTTCAATTAATTAGAATAAATTGTTAGCAGAGTACACACTTCAAGATTTATCCCCTATCTTTACACACACTAGGTGCAGAGAAAGGGCAGTATTTGTACCTAGCACAGCTGTTAACTGCTGCTGGAAGCATTTACCGGATAAGACCTATTGAACAACAAGTCAGAAACTTATAATCACCGTCGATTTGTTGCCTTTGGCCCTTTGATTTGACTAATCTGTTGTTATTGTGTGTTTTTGTAGAATGTGAATTACGTTATCTACTTGTGAATTACGTTACCTATGTTTAATCCAACTCATTTCAAATACCATACGAATCATCCCTTAGAGATTCAATTTTGTTTTTCAAACAGATTACTTTGCATATGTTGAGTTGATATAATGGGTATCTTGTAAAATGCATGGTTAGGGGAGTTGATATACCCAGAGCATAAATCCTTGTTAAAATAAAATGACAACTGTAATATGGTTTAAATAGACCTTTATTAACTGGGACAGATTTGCTTTGATTAAAAACAAACATTTTTCAGCTAGTATATGCATTTAGAGATGTATTTGGATTTTAGTAAAAATGTAGTAACGTAATTCTCAGTAACGTAATTCACAAATTTATCTTTCCACTTATTTTTTTCTATGCAAACAATTTCTTGTAAAGTTCTAGTTTGGTTTGTTATATAGCTAGTTTAAATTTCTTACATTGGCTTCAATTGCAATATGTGTACCTCTTCTTATACAAATAATACACATAGGATAACATAATTCACTAAACTGCAGATTTTTAGACAACCTCAGATATCTTTCCATCTGCGAAAAATAAACAAATGTGTCCCCAAATTCGTTTCTTGTGTCCATGCACATATTAATCGTCTTGACATAGAGATGTTTGATGTGAGCTTAACATGCATGGTTTGTAATTTGTGAGATGGTCAAATTGGTAACGTAATTCACATTAGACAACAATACAACAAAAAATGTTTTTCACTTTTCAATCAAATGAGGGACATTAAATGAAAGGTATACATGTGTACCAATAAGATAAAGTTGAAAACTGCTTATAAAAAGAACCATTTGAGCATAATACTTTCTTAAAATTACATGCAATGACGATGGGACAGCATTTTTGGCAATTTTGGGGACATGTGCTATTGATAAACGTCGTAAGAAATGACTATTTACTATTTCCATTGTTTTTCTTTTACTTTATTGTTAAGACATAAACCTTAACTAAAACAATGAACCTTAAATCATTAGAAAATGCACTGTTAACATGCTGAAATGGGGATGGGACACAAAAATGACGAATTGGTGAACTTTGGTTTTGGCTGATAAAAGCCTGTGCATCCGCGAAGTCTGATCAGCGCCAGTTTAGTAGTCACGCTCTTGAAAAATAAGCTTAACTAGCCACATGTAATCTGTAGCTGACTATCTGTAGCTGAGCAGTATGGATAGAGTCCTTTCTTTCTACGTTTACTCTGGCGATCAGAATCTGGTCATGATCAGAGGTGAGTGAATTTTGAAATTTTGGGGAAAAACAACAAAAAAAACCTTCTGGCTGAGTTATTTAAATGAGTGCCCTGAACTCCTCTGTGGTCTCAGCTGCGACAACAGTTGGAGCCAAACTATTCTAATGGGGGAATAGTCCTTGGGGAAAAAGAATACTTCCGGGCATCACTACAAGTCTGGGGCCTGCAATACTGTGAGTTGTGTAATGACCTGGTGGATCTTCTTCTCTGAGACGGGGTCAAGTACTTATCTTTATCAATAGACATAATCCCACAATAAATTTTAAGCAAGAAAAGCAGAAAGGATTGGTCCCTCCTGCCACCTCCTGCAGGTCCAGCGGGCTGCCGTCCTCTGTACCTTCTCCACTTGTTGAATATGGGCTCCAAGTAGGTGCTGCATACTCCAGTTTAGGGCGTACCAAAGTTTTCTATGCAACCTCCTTAGTACTCCTAGGTGCGAAAGCCAAGTCCCTGCAAAGGAAACCTAAAGTCTTCGTTGCTTTGGACGAAATATCAGAGATATGTTGACCCCAATCCATGTTCTCTGTGATTGTTATACTAAGTCCTGTTTGGTCGCAAACCCCGAAGGCAGGTTTTTCTCGCGACGTGGCCCACATTGCACTTATCTACCGTTCAGCTTTCAATTATCTATTTAATCAAAAGATATTTTAAATGTCGTTATGTGAAAATCTCAATGCATCGTGTTACCAAAGCGCAAACTCTGCTTACAGACTTAAAATATAAATATAAAGCCGCCTCGCTGGTAGAGCGTCCGCTTTCGGAGCGGGAGGTCGTGGGTTCGACTCCCACGGCCACACCATACCAAAGGTGTAAAATGGTACTAGCAGCTCCCTTGCTGACGCTCACATAAAAATGGGTTGTGCTACGAAGCAGGTGAGTATCTGTTAAAGATGTTGTTATGTCGCTGAATAGCTCGTGAGCTAATGTTGTCTGTTACATTATAAGCGACGTTAAATAATGCTTCTTTATCTTTATATTTAAGCATAATTTAAAATTAAAATAGTGAGTATGATCAAGAAATACAAAAATGGGTTGTGCCAGGAAGCAGGTGAGTATCTGTTAAAGATGTTGTTATGTCGCAGAATAGCTCGAGAGCTAATGTTGTCTGTTACATTATAAGCGACGTTAAATAATGCTTCTTTATCTTTATATTTAAGCATAATTTAAAATTAAAAATAGTGAGTATGATCAGGAAATACCACAATCACAAACTGCAGACAAACCCGTGGCATCGTGAGGAAGAGCCACACAACAATCACGAGACACCAGGAAGACAATCAAGGCAAAGCAACCAGCTCTCTCTTTTTTTTGCTCGTCAACGTATACCTGGCACTCAATCTTCGACATCATTCGGTCACGGTCTTGCAATATAATGACAATACAGGTCACTCAATTTCACTGGCTGTATCTGTAGTGCTGTCCATGATCTCTGTGTCTGTGCCGCTACCGTCGTCTGAATCAGTCAGTACATGTACCTGTCTTGTATATGTGCATATGCCAATAGCAAACACCATATTGGCACGCTAGAGGTCAAACTTTTTGTCTGAGCCTTCATCTACGCCTATACCGCGCATACGCGACTACATGTATTGTCGAAACCCATATATTGTTTTCTTTCTTTCTTCAGCTACTCTGTCGATCAGAAACTGATCATTATCAGAGGTGAGTGTAAAATAAGGAAATTTAAAAAAAAACAAAAAACAAGCAAACAAAAAAACAATTTGGGCTTAATCATTTAAATGAGTGCCCTAAACCCCTCTGTGATCTGTGCTGCGACCACAGGTGGAGCCAAACTTATCCAATGGGGAATAGTCCTTGGGAAAAAAGAAAAGTTCAGGGCACTACTATAAGTCTGGGGCCTGTCAAACTGTAAGTTGTGTGATGATCTGGTAGATCTTGTTATCTGAGATTTACATGTTTATCTCAAAGTTTTGTTTTTAGTTACAGATCAAGTCATGAGCAAATAACAAAAAAAACCCGGCAGCACTGCATTAAGTCCTTAGAATCCTTCTTTAGAACTGTTCAACCTAGGGAGACCCATCCCGGCATAGCTGAAAAATTGCTGAAAGCGACAAAAAGATTCTAATCAAACAAATAAAAACAAAAACAACAAAAAAGTAAATAAATTTGTGAAAAAAAAAAAAGCAAACGAAATTTTAAAAATATATATAGGCTCTAGAGTGAGACTCGAACCCACCTGTTGTTGTTGTTGTTGTTGTTGTGAGGGCTCCAGCCTGGTTAGGCTCAACAGCTTAGTTAAAGCTGAGTTTATAATGGGACTTTTTTTTTTTTAAAAAAACCACGTTAAAATAAGCGTAATAATAAAGTTCTTGTAGTAGCCATAAAAGTTAATATATAAAAATTCACAGAAGTTCACAGTTTTAAAATTCCTATACTGGCGATAATATAATTCTTCACGGGAATAGAGATCACATCCATACACAGTTTATCCCTCGTGTCAACCATCAGAATTATTTCATGATCACACTTATAGGGTGAATTTAATACTGTTACATCTTAATGTCCAAATTTGGGAGTATTCATATATAATTATCACCATCATCAAGAGGTATCTTAATAGTACAAGCATTAATACATTTTTTAATTAGCAGCTACATATATACACCATGCAGGGATGTTATTTACACTTCACAGGTACCATAACCATATAATTGTGCTAATTTGCATTGTATTTACATTGTCAATGTTCATCTACATACATCCTAGGTCGAGGATCCATGTCATGGTCTCTCGAAGTAGTTACGCAATGCTGTACCTTTCCGAGTGGCCATGACACACAACCCCAGGCCCTATCATCTCATATACTAATCTTCCCCTAAGCATATGTTGTGAGTACTCGAAAGAACCGTCTCTTTGTGACTGCTCTTTCGAGCACCCAGAACACATGCATACGCCACTGTCATATCAAAAGACCACCCCCAGGACTGTAACAATTTTTTCTTTTAAAAACCATACCCACCATCTCAACCTGTACAGGTATATAAGTACAGTTCGATTTCGATTATTTCCAGTTCGATTACGGACGTGCAGGGCCTTCATAACTGAATTAAGAATTGAACACTCTCTGCACGTCCAATTTAGTACGTTTCCTATGTGGTCTAAAAGTGGGTCAAGCACTGTGCCCGCGCTGTATCCCTAGTGTGCGGCTAATTTCGGCCTAAAATATAGGAAACGTTTAGAAAAGTTGTTTGTTTTTGAGCGGACGTCTAAAAGTAATTGCGACATCCCCATGTCAATTTCGACTGGTGATACGCTTTTTCCTGATAACACTGAGCCACCGTTGTTTTGGAGCAGCAAGTTGATCCGTTTGTTGACTGTAGGAAGGTTGAGGAGGAAGGAATCATTCAGCATCGCCATTTGCACCCAGACACTCAATTGTCAACGACATCTCTGAGGGAACCGCCCATTGTAGGCTTCTCGTGTGTAAGAGTTTGGTGTGGGGGTGTACTCCTTTGTGGAGCTCATGGGGACTGGGGAGCTCGCTTTTATGGAGCAAAATGGAGACGTGTATTTGTATCAGACGTGAGTACGGATTACAACAAGAGATCCTCAGACCTGACATATATCCACCACAAGCCTCAGACCTTAGACCTGATAGTCACCAAGTACGGTAGCAGCCAGCAGACCTACGTTAGGGGTCTGCTTGCTTACTTTGCTGGTAGACCTACGTTAGTGGTCTATCATAAAACTAAACGGCACCTTTCGGACCCAATGCTTCCTGGATTTCACCAGTACTATCCACCCTGTGGATAAATAGCCTCAGACCTGTTGAGTCATTGAGCGCGGCATTGCCTAGTAGACCGTCGTTAAAGGTCCACCTTTAGCGTGCTGCACCTTCAGACCCTGTGCTTCCTGGGTTGCCCCAGTACTCGCCCACCCTGTGGACCAATAGGTTCGCTGGCTTTCTCGACGTAGGGGTTGTTGTCCGTACTGCTTTCGGACGTCTTCATCTGTGAGTCTTCTTGAGTTCTTCATCTGTGCCTGGGGTCTTCATCTGTTCCCCTACCAGAAGTCCGGGCAACACTTGAGGTGTAGACCCGGGGTTTTCCAGTATGGGGCTCTTCATCTGTAGTCTTCTTGCGTTCTTCTTCTGTTTTTCTTTCTTCAATCTCGTTAGAGATCACAGATCGGACATCCGTGCATATTGTAGACCTACGTTAGGGGTCTACCATGCTACGCCCATAAATAACCACCCTGTCGAGTCCTTGTGCGTGCTAGTAGCTAGTAGGCCGACGTTAAAGGCCTATTTGCTGGTTGACCTGCGTTAGGGGTCTACCATGTAGAGTTGGCACTTTTTGGCCTTATGTTTCCTGGATTTCGCCAGTACTATCCACCCTGTGGACAAATAGTCTCAGACCTGTTGAGTCGTTGAGTGCGGCAATGCCTAGTAGACCTACGTCAAGGGTCTACCGTTACCATGCTGCATCTTCAGACCCTATGCTTCCTGGGTTGCGCCAGTACTCGCCCGCCCTGCGGACACTTAGTTTCCCTAGCCTGCTCGGCGTAGGTGTTGTTTTGTCCCTAGCATGCGTTTAGGGGCAAATGGGCCTACGCGGTAGGCTTGTTGGCTTAACACGTACGGACGTGTGTCGCCCAGACCTAATCGGACCCGGACAGACCCTGGAGGGCTCCAGGGTTTGGCGCACTGCGCCCGGACGTCTTCATATGTGAGTCTTCTTGAGTTCTTCATCTGTGCCTGGGGTCTTCATCTGTTCCCCTACCAGAAGTCCGGGCAACACTTGAGGTGTAGACCCAGAATTTTCCGGTATGGGGCTCTTCATCTGTAATCTTCGTGCGTTCTTCATCTGTTCTTCTTTCTTCAATCTCGTTAGAGATCACAGATCAGACATCCGTGCATAGTGTGAGCTAGTGGGCTAGCTCGTGCCAGTCTTTTTTAGTAGACCTACGTTAGGGGTCTACCATATTGCGCCATCGTTACCCGTCCTGTGGGCTAGTGGTTTCAGACTTGTCGGGCCCTCTTGTGTGGTGGTAGCCTGCATGCCAACGTCAATGGCCTGTGTGCTACTGTGCCGGTCGTTTTTTGCAGTTTGTTCAGCCGTGCGCGGTGTTGCCCAGGAGACTGGCCCGCGCCCCGCCCGGCTGAATAACCTGCTTTTTGTGCATCTCGGTTAGCTGTGCACAGTGCGGGCCAAGGGGTTGGCTCGCACTGCGCACAGCTAATCGAGCTGCTATTGCAACTCATCACTTGCCTTATATTTGTATAAGTTTTGTTTTGTTATTTAGGTTTTCGTGCCTAACCCTTGCTGCATAAGGTTATTTATCGGGCGGAAACCTTTAAAGTCCTGAATTAAAGAATATTTGGCTCGTGGTGGTTGACTTAGTTTTTTATATTTTTCTTTAATATTTCTGAGAGAATGTAATTTGCGTTTTTATTTCAGATTTTGTTCCTGATCCTTCCAGAAGTACAATGTACTTGTAAAAGAATCAAGAGGATCCCAAAGAAAGTGGACTTCTCGCAGCGATGTTTTACTTTCGAATGATAGAGTAATGATTTTTGTGCAAAACAGCTCTGAAAGTGGATTGACCTACTTCCGTTCACCGTCCAATCAACGTCTATGTTAGAAAATTTATCAGCCAATCGGGTATTGGCTTGTAAAACGCTATTCGGCTTGGGTGCTTTCGATCACGTACGATATACTTATGTAATTTTTTGTGCTCAGAAAGCCAATATTGCGGGTTGTCTCTAACTCTTTTTAAGCCTGATCTCAGCGTAATTTTCCTTTGTATCAGTTATTTGGAGGTATGTGCGTGCCTGACAATGACACCTCCCGGGCTGCCCTGCATATTTTCTCATTTTATCTATCATGAAAAGTGACTTTATATCGGGCTTTGGTGAGAGTTTTGTAGGTCACTTTTTGTGCCTCTTAACAGTCCTTTTCAGGACTATCAATTTTCCGAAAGAATTCCCTATTATTGTTGCTTATATTGTTGATCATACGTTGGTTTTTGATGGACATTTATGGAACTCGAACGACTTCCTTATAAATATAAGGATGTCATTCGCGTTCCACAACTATCCATTTTTCCTATGGCGAGTTAGTTGACCCACTTAAGCATTTGTTCTTTAAAAGACAGATTTTGTGCAAAACGTATCAAAAACCGGATTGACCTACTTTAGTTATTGACCATTCACTGCTTTTGAAAGAAAAAATTTTTAGCCATTCAGCGATTAGTTTATATGTTGCTGTTCGGTAAGGGTGCTTTCTGTTGCGTACGATAAGATCATATCTGATTTGCCTGTGTGGAAAGCCTATGTTCGGTCCGTTCCTTCGTTTGTTTCGCTTCTTGGACAAACATATTTTCCCTTTCTATTGCAAGTCTGGTATGCATGTCTGTCAGTCCAGCAGTCTTCCTATTTGTTTTGTGTTTATTTGGCGTCTTTTGCCCCTGTTAAAGAGGTGTTTCTAGTGACGTATTTTTGTGCAAAACGGGTCCAAAACCGGATTGACCTACTTTAATTCATTGACCAATCAGTGCCTACAATAGAAAAGTCTTCGACCAATCAGCGACCGTTTTATGTATCGCTGTTCGGTTTGAGTGCTCTCCTTCACGAACGATATGATCCTATGTATTTTTCGCTTAGACAGCCTGTTTTCGACCCCTATTTTCTCTTTATTTGAGTAAAATGCCAGCGATTTCTTCTATTCAGTCGAATGAATGGTACTTGTTGCGAGCAGGTCTATAAGTTTTTTGACATGATTTGCCTTTTTAATCTTTATTTTGTTCCTGCAAAAGTGCAGTTGTCGCAATGCAATGTGGATGTTCTCCAACGCTGCCATAGTATGGTTTGACCTACTTATCGTATTTTTGTCGATCTCTCCTAATTTCTTATAGATTTTTGAAGGCGCGTTCTCTCAGAAATATTGCGTTTTGTCATACTTGGGTATACCCATTTATGACCTTATCGCTAGTATCTTAGTACTACTCTGATGGTATCAGAGGAAGAGATGATCTTCGCGATAAGCGTTAATTTTTGGGCGGACCGTGGTATTTTCTATTATGATACCGTATAGCGTTCGTACGTTACAGAGGTCTTGGTTCTGTAACCTTTGGTGAAAGCGTCATTCGGTCCGCGGTTTGTTTCCCTCCTTCCTTTCGCTGTATTCTCTGTTCGTTCTCAAACGTAGGGTCAGTTAATTATTTTAATGTTGTTTATGTACCCATACCCAGTAAGCAGTTAAATTTTAGTTATATTACTTAGTTGTTGAAATTTTTATTCTATTGGTCATTCATGGGTCTTTGAATCAAAAGGAGTTTTGGGGTCCTTAAACTCCGAGTATTTCGCATGTTCCTTGTTGCCATACGGAGGGCACAGATGATGAGATCCACTTGGTCATAACAAGGGTGCTAGTACTTGGAGTTCAAGTTCTTTTCCATACATCATTCAATCAATCCTCACCAGGTTCGAGTCGGTGCTACTCTTGCCCTTGCAGCTAAACCTCGGCCTTAATCCGATCCAAATGAGGTTTTTTAGCCTGCTTGGATTTTCATGTCTGATGGAGAGTGACCTCAATTCCTTTGCATTATGGAACTCGGACGACCTTCTTGGTAGTATAAGGATGTCCCCCGTGTTTCACAATTATCCATGTTTCTTATGGCAAGTTAGATGACCTACTTAAGTATTTGCTTTTTAAGAGACAGTTTTTGTGCAAAACGTATCAAAAAACGGATTGACCTACTTTATTTATTGACCATTCCCTGCTATTGAAAGAAAATTTTTTAGCCAATCAGTGGTTGGCTTATATATTGCTGTTCGGTAAGGGTGCTTTCTGTTGCGTACGATAAGATCATATGTGGTTTGACTGCTTGGAAAGTCTATGTTCGAACCGTTCCCTCGTTTGTTTCGGGTCTTGAACAAACATGAGTTTCTTTTCCATCGTAAGTCTGGTATGTGCATTAGTCTGCCCATCAGTCCTCGGATTCGTTTTTTATTTATTTAGCGTCGTTTGATCACTGTGAGAGTGGTGTTTCTAGCGACGTTTTTTGTGCAAAACTCATCTAAAAACCGGATTGACCTACTTTAATTATTGACCAATCAGTGCCTACGATAGAAAAGTCCTTGACCAATCAGCGACCAGTTTATGTATCGCTGTTCGGTTTGGGTGCTCTCCTTTACGAACGATATGATCCTATGTATTTTTCGCTTAGAAAGCTTGTCTTTGACTCCTTTTTCCTCTTTACTCGATTATATTGACAGCGATTTTTTCTGTTCAATTGAATTAATGGTATTTGCTGCGAGCTGGTCTATAAGTTTTTTGATATGATTTGCCTTTTAGTCCTTAATTTGTTACTACGAAATTGCATTTGTCGCAATGTAATGTAGATGCTTCTAACACTGCCATAGTTTGGTTTGACCTACTTATTGGTGTGGGCTTGATAATGTTCTCATACCCAGTAAGCACCTAAATGTTATTTACGTTATTTTTTGGTGGAATTTGATTTTGTTGAATAAAAGGGATTTTTTTGAGGTCCTTAAAGTCCAAGTATTTCGCATGTTCCTTGTTGCCATACGGAGGGCACAGATGATGAGATCCACTTGGTCATAACAAGGGTGCTAGTACTTGGAGTTCAAGTTCTTTTCCATACATCATTCAATCAATCCTCACCAGGTTCGAGTCGGTGCTACTCTTGCCCTTACAGCTAAACCTCGGCCTTAATCCAATCCAAATGAGGTATTTTAGCCTGCTTGGATTTTCATGTCTGATGGAGAATGACCTCTATTCCTTTGACTTCTGTATTGTGATATACGTGACCTTAGATAATTTTATCGTATTCTGTGTTGATTATATACGCAAACAGTTCCTCTCGTATTTCTGCCGCTATTTTTGTGGGTGGGTTCAATAGCAGTGATGTAGAGAAGTAGTGTTTGCATATTTTTCTAATATTTTGTTTCAGTTTTTCTCGCTCGTCATGGTGCTGGGGGCAGTAAAGCAAATAATGGTCTGTGTCCTCAATTTCGTTAATGCAAAAATCACACATTGGGTCTGCCAACGTGAACAGAATGTTATTTGCCTTAAGACCGTTTGCACCTAGTCGGAGTCTGGTGTAAATTACATCTAGTTTTCTATTATCGCTGTATTGTATGATTTTGGGCTGTAGTTTTGGGTCAATCATTTGTCTGTGATTTACGTGACCCGCCCATTCAGATTGCCACTTATCTCTTAACTTGCTTTTAATAATTGGGTAGACTTCTTTGGCTGTGGGTAGCAATTCTAATTCCACGCCTGTGTCCATCGCCTGTTTAGCTGCTATGTCTGCCATTTCATTGCCGGCTACATTGCAGTGCGATGGACACCAGTCTATGTTAATGTCAAATCCTAAATTTAAAATTTTGCCTATTTCTCTTATTATTTGATCCAGAATGTCTTGTCTTGTTCTACTTTTCCCTGAGTTAATGCTTTGCACTGAACTCAGGGAGTCTGTGAGAATAACAAATTTTTCCAGCTTGTTCTTTTTGGCCCATCTGAGTGCCATTAGAATTGCTAATAGTTCAGATGTGTAGACGGTTAGGTTGCCGTCAAGCTTAAATTTGTATTTTGCATTGAATTCTGGAATTACGAAGGCGCATCCGACCCTGTTGTTTTCAGGGTCTTTGCTGCCGTCTGTATAAATTTGTATTGCATTACTGTATCTACGAGCTATATATTTGTTTGTAATTTTCTCCGTATGACCTATATTTGAGGTCTTTTTATCAATTATTTTGGACAATTCTGATCTTGGGTTTATGCTTTTCACATTTGCTAGTTGGGTATGAGAGGGGGGTTGGGTTTTGATTGCTTCCATGCCGTATTCTTCTAGAAGTTCCCTTATTCTTATGCTGTACGGCGGTCTATTCTTCAGTTTGTGCTTTCGATAGTCATGTACTGTTTTATAACCTATCATGTTGTTTACGGGTAATTTTTCCCTTAGTGCTGATGACCTTGCCCAATATTTTAAAGTGGTTTCTTCTCGTTTTAATTTGAGTGGGGGTAGGTTGCATTCGACTTCTAGACTTTTGCTTGAAGTTCCTTTGAATGCTCCTGTGATGATACGCATCGCAGTGTTTTGGATTACATCAAGTCTTGCCAATTGAGTTTTGCTTGCCGATGCGTATGCTTGTAGCCCATATTCTATTTTGCTTAGGATTAGGGCGTTGTATAAATTTTTGAGTGTTAGTTTGTCTGCTCCAAATGATGTGCCAGACACCGCTCTCATTACGTTGAGGTCTTTTTGGCATTTAGAGATAAGCTTGTCTATATGCTTTCTCCAGGTAAGCTTATGATCGAAAGTCATTCCTAAAAAGGTTGCCTCATCTTTGAATTCCAATTCTCTGCCATTTAATTTAAGTTTTTTCTCGTTTTGTATTTCAGTGAATTTAGCGTTGAAAACCACCACTTGTGTTTTGTCGGGTGATATTTCAAATCCCCAATTTTTCCCCCACTCTTCGATAACGTTAAGTGCCAATTGGATTATGAAAAGTGCTTTTTTGACTCCTTTTGCAGATTTCCAAAACGCGCTGTCATCAGCAAATTGGGATAGATCTATACCGTATTTAGACATAAGTTTTTCCATAGCTGTTTTTAACGTGTCCATAATGACATTAAAGAGTGTTGGGCTTAGTACCACGCCTTGTGGTGACCCATTTTGGGTTTCCTGATAGTCGGATACTTGGTCCTCCACTCTAACTCTAATTTTTCTATTCTCTAAAAAGTTATTTATCCATTTCAGCATTTTTCCCCTGATTCCAAATTCTGATAATTTTAGTATTACTCCTTTTTTCCACATTAAATCAAAAGCTTTTTTCAGATCTAAAAATACTGCTATTACATTTTTGTTAGTTAGTTGTCCTTCTCTAATTGCGGACTCTAACCTTGTTAATTGATCTATTGTAGATCTGTTGTTTCTAAAACCAGATTGTGTGTCTGAGATTTTGTTGTCTAATATTTTCTTGGCCCTATTGTTGACCATTGTTTCCATGGTCTTACATATAGCCGATGTGAGAGAAATCGGTCTGTATGATTGTGGATCGTTCGGGTCTTTATTTGGTTTTAATAAGGGTATGATGGTTGCCTCTTTCCATTGTTCGGGCAATTTCCCTTCATCCCATGATCTATTCATAAGTTTAAGAATTGTAAATTTTTCTTTTTCAGGCAGTTGTTTGATCATTTCATAATGGATTGTATCTGCCCCTGGTGCTGAGTTTTTCTTGGAGTTGAGTGCGGTTTTGAGTTCTTTCATAGAAAAATTAGAGTTATGGGCTTTGTCATTATCGAGTGTTATCATATGTTCAAAGTTTATGTCTATGAGGGGTTCGTTTTCTCTTTTGTTGTTGATAAATTCCCTTGAGTACGATTGATCGCTGCTTATTTTGACGTACTCATTGGTTAGTATCTCTGCTTTTTGTTTGTTGTCTGTGTACCTTATGTTGTTTGCAATGAGTGTGTTTGTTCGAGTGAAAGGTTTGCCATGAAATTTCCTTATAGTATTCCAAATAGTTTTGCTGTCCGTTTTGTGATTCAATGTCGAAATAAAATCTTTCCATTTTTGTTTTTTGGTTTGATCAATGAGATCTCTTGTTTCGGATCTTAGTCTTTTGAATTCCAAATAGTGGTACTCTGTGCGATATCTTCTGTATTTGCGATATGCTTTTAATTTGTTAAATATCGCATTCGAACAATTTTCGTCCCACCAGGGTACACTTTTTGCTTTTTTGTTTTTTAGTTTTGTTTTAGGTATTGTTTCGTTGCTGGCATCTAAAATAGCTTCTATTATTTTTCATTGCATTGGTCTAAATCTGTTTCATCGTCTATTGTTATGCCCTTATGTTTCAAAATAGTTCTAAACTGGTGCCAGTCTGCTTTGTCTAATTTCCATTTAGGTACATGCGCGTAGTCGTTAAATGTAATTTTTTGTTCAATTTCAGTAACAATTGGAAAATGATCACTTCCCATAAGATTGTCATGTACCGTCCAGTTGCATCTAACGCTCAAAGCTGGGTTTGTAAAGGTTAGATCTATGGCAGAAAATTTGTTTGCGTGAACATCGTGCCATGTGTATGCTCCATTGTTGAGTAGAGTCAGGTTTTTATTTGTCATGAATTTAATTATTTCTTCCGATGTTTTGTCTTCTTTGTTGCAGTGGTGTTCCCATAGTCTATTGTGAGAGTTGAAGTCTCCCAGTATAACTACGTTATTTTCTAAATTGTTAGTTATTTTATTTAGTTCGGTCTCTGTTAGTGCAGCTGAATTGGGGGCGTATATGTTAATGATGTCTATGTTTTTCCTAGTTCCAAAAATACGCATCCCTACAGTTTCTAATTTTGAATTAGGTAATTTAAGAATTTTGTGGTCGATGCCACTTTTAACGAAAATAGCGACCCCTCCTCCTTGTTGGTCTTTCTCTCTTCTAAATATGGCCGGTGGGCTATACCCTTTTAGCATGAGTTGATTGTGTCTTTTTGTAACCCATGTTTCTTGAAGACAAACTACTTCTGGTTTGTTTTCAAAACTTTCTAAATCAAAGCACTGAGAGTACTGATGGAAACGATGTCTTGTGATTTTAGTTCTTGTAGGCTAAGCAGAGTTCATTTTTGTAGATGATATTTTAGGAATATTTGAATTTGTATATTGTATATTTTTCTGACCAATGATGAAGGAAAAGTTTGATATGATTTCTATTTTTAGTTTTTAGTTTTAGCATAACAGAATTTTGAAGGGGCATGCGACAAAATATCAATCTTATCATTTCAAACATGGGCTGGTATGTCTTTAAACCCTATTTCACTTTTAAGCTCTGGTGGCCATTTTGTTATGTGGGATCAAAAATAGTAAGTGAGTATGATCAGGAAATACCACAATCACAAACCGCAGACAACCCCGTGGTACCGGGAGGAAGAGCTGCTCAACCATCACAAGACACCAGGAAGACAAATTAAGCAAAGCAACCAGCTCTCTCTCTCTCTTCCCCATCAAGATGATTATAATACTAGAATGGACATAAAGTAACGTACAACAAAACATAGAACAATTACAGACTCCCACAATGGGAGTAACAATAAACAAAAAGTCAACAATAACAGAACCACCGCCTTAGAACGGACAGCAGCCTAAGCCACCGGGGGGCTTAAATGCATTTTACTGGTACCAAACCTTTTGCCCATATTTAGCAGAGGGCATTATGCCGAATACATCACTGAAATTATTTTAAGAGTTTGGATTACTGGTTAAGAAGTTTAGATATATTTTTAGATTTTCCATTCGGTTCATTGTTGCCCTATTTTGAGGGTAATGCGATGAATTATTGCAAGCAGGAAACAATGGTTAAGGAAAGGTGGTTTATAGCCATTTCCTTTTGCCTAGCTCTTGATAACATTTTGTTCAGTGGAGCAACCCGTTAACATTTTGCTAACATAGACTTGCATTATAATTGCCTAAAATTCCAACAAGGGCAATAACTAAAGTTTTAAGGGTCGATTTTGACGAAACTTATAGGATATCAGAGTACTTGATACATATTGTGTACCAAATATGTATCAAATCTGACCAGTAGTTCTGAGATGTGGATGGACAAAAATGCGACGGACGGACGACGCCAAAACTATATCCCTCCAACTTTGTCAGGGATTATTAGATATCAGCATAGCTACATCCCTAAAAAGCTTTTAATATGTTAAGTGTTCTGATAATTTTTATCACCTGGTAAAATATCTTGTTTGAGTTTACGTTAATTTCTCTGTCAAATGTCTCAAATTTGTTCCTAAATGTTCGCTTTTCCATTTTTTAGCCCATTTTGATGTCCGTTTTTGGTAACCATAGCAAAGATAAACGTCAATTTAAAAGTTTTACTTTTAAACTTGGTATATTGTTCTAATAAACCAATAAGAACTAGAGCAGAAGTCGATGGTAAACCATCGCAGATACCCGCTTTTTGACCTATAACCTTTACCTTGGGGTCAAGGTCACACAAAATGCTGCTCAGTACCTTCAACATAATATGACCTATGCACCTGTAAAGTTTGAAGTTGCTATGTCCAATGGTTAAGGAGGAGAAGCATTTACAAAAAATACACTAAATGACCTTGACCTATGGGTCAAGGTCACACCAAATGTTGTCTAGTGCCCTCCAAATCATATGACCTTTGCACCTGCAAAGTTTGAAGGTGCTACGTCCAACAGTTTAGGAGAAGATGCATTTACAAGAAAGTACATTATTTGACCTTGACCTTCAGGTCAAGGTCACACTAAATGTTGCCCAGTGCCCTCTACATCATGTGACCTATGCACCTACAGAGTTTGAAGTTACTACATCAGAAGCTTCAGGAGAAGCATTTACAAGAAAAGTCAATATTTGACCTTTGACCTTGACCTTGGGTCAAGGTCATACAAAATGTTGCCCAGTACCCTCTACATCATGTGACCTATTCAGCTACAAAGTTTGAAGTTGCAAGGTCTAACCGTTTAGGAGGAGATACATTTACAAGAAAATACAATATTTGACCTTTGACCTTGACCTTGGGGTCAAGGTCACACGAAAGTCACCAAGTACCCTCTACATCATGTGAACTATTCACCTACAAAGTTTGAAGTTGCTACCTCTAGCGGTTTAGGGGGGAGATGCATTAACAAGAAAATTCAATATTTGACCTTTGACCTTGACCTTGGGGTCAAGGTCATGCAAAATGTTGCCCAGTACCCTCTACATCATGTGACCTATTCACCTACAAAGTTTGAAGTTGCTACCTCTAACGGTTTAGGAGGAGATGCATTTACAAGAAAATTCAATATTTGACCTTTGACCTTGACCTTGGGGTCAAGGTCACGCAAAATATTGCCCAGTACCCTCTACATTATGTGACCTATTCACCTACAAAGTTTGAAGTTGCTAGGTCTAACCATTTAGGAGGAGAAACAATTACAAGAAAATACAATATTTGACCTTTGACCTTGACCTTGGGGTCAAGGTCACACGAAATGTCGCCCAGTACCCTCTACATCATGTGACCTATTCACCTACAAAGTTTGAAGTTGCTACCTCTAATGGTTTAGGAGGAGATACATTTACAAGAAACGTGACGGACGGACGTACGCACAGACAGACGGACAGACGGACGGACGGACAGACGGACAGACGGACGGACGGACGGACGACGGACCGACTTTGACACGAAATTAATATACCCTTTTTTTCTAAAGAAAAAAGCGGGTATAACAAAATGGTGAAAAGCATTTTTAGCCCATATGTGGGCCAAAATAGCACCCCCTGATGCATGTAGCTCTTTGGCAATATTAACTGTGTATATCTAGCATAAAGTATAGATATAAAAAGAAGATTTATAGATGGTAAACTTAGGTTTCATTAAGAACATTGACAATAAAAAGTAAAAAAAACACTTAAAAATAAAAAAGAGCAAAAAAAGAGCCATGACATGTGATTTCCAAAAATGTGGCATTTTGACAAATGTAAACTTAAGCGTTGCATCGATGATCAATTATAATCACCAATTTTAATCGATGATCAATCAAAAACTTCGTTTGATAGTGTTTTTGGTAATAATCGATGATAATTGAAAAACATCACACTTGATCCAATTTTAAGCTCCTATTCTAAATATGCAACTTTGCTACAAGGAATAGCAGTTAAATGGAGAGTTAAATGGAGTTTGCTGTCAGGACCAGTTGTGGTATTGGCTACTAGCACAAAGGCTCTGATCAGACTTGTCCCGAACCTTTGCCGGTCACAGGAAATCTCATGTCACCTAATTCCTTGAATTATACCCAAATCAGCATTTGTAATTTGTAATATTCTTACAACCACCAGGTTGAGTTTTGCTCATAATGGCACAGAGTGTGCTCAAATAGCAAAGGTACAAGCAACAGCAAATTGTAAATTTGCAAGCAATTTGTTGACAAAATTTTTAAACAATATAATATCTGGTTTCAGCGACTATTTAGACTTCTTGCAGATCAAACATAATATGGAGTTTGTCAAAAAGCAAATAAAGCATTTTCACATGCTTCTGCAAAATATACTGTTTGGTTTTTTGTTTGATTTGATTCTTTACGTCCCATCAACAATCTTTCAGTTATAAAGGGACAGGTCTTCCTGGGTTGAAACCAGTACTAAGCTAGGATAAATGTGTCTTGCGCAAGGACACAGTGCAGTGACGCTGTTGAGGCTCGAGTCTGGGCCCCTTCATCTCGAGTCAAGCACTCTACCACTGAGCCACTGCATATACATATCTTTAACAAACATGCACTTTGTAAAAAAATTAACTCATTGTGCTACCAATGTTTATTTTAGGACACAAGGCTGTGACTCTCGGTGGGTGAAATTATTCTGGACTTCAAAACTATATGCAATGACACAATGACAATACATGCGTTACCTCAGACCTACATACAATGACTAGAAACATGTATACAATCTATACATAAACTCAACTATCGCATGGCAGTACTGTTATTCAGTAGATAACATCATGTTATACAAAGTAGATCTTGCACAAAAGATTATTGCATAGAGTTTAATATCAAGTTTGTGCAAATGTGAATAAAGCATTTTCACACATTTCCTTTACTTGGCATATGCAAAATATACTTATCTATAATGAACATACACTTTGCTGAGAAAAATTCTAATCCATGTGCTACCAATGGTTATCTTAGGACACAATGATGTGACGCTTGATGGGTGCAATTATCTACTTCAGAACTATATGCAAAGACACATTGACTATACATTATTTCAGACCTATATGAAATGACTAGAAACATTCATACAATCTATACATAAATTTAACTATCATATGACATTACTGTTATTCAGTAGATAACATCATGTCATACATAGTAGCTCTTACAGAAGTGATCATTTCATGAGAAATTAAAAAAAAAATTATTGCTTTACTTCAAAGAGTGTTTAAGAGTGTTTAGAGTCAAAGAGACTCTATGATGGTTCCGACTTAAAGACTTATCTATTGATGAGATGATAGGGGCCTGATACTTTGGCTGTTTGTCGGGCCCACTGGGGTTTACCTGTTGGATTTCTTTTGCTCCAGTATTCAGTTTTATTTACTGTTGAGTCCTTATCTTTGCTTTATCTCCTTGTTATATCTTGATTTATATGTTTTAGGAGATGATGCATTGATAAGTTAGGGGTCTTTCATGCAAACCAAATATCTATGTGTCTTGATCCACATCTGAATTAAGGGTGAGGTTGGCGCCGTTAAACCGGTTTAAGCCCTCCAGTAAAATATTTTACTGACCGTTTCAAGGCGGTACTTCTTTTGTGGATCTTTTGTTTTTTGTTCTGTCTTGTGTTTGCTATGTCTTTGTGTGCATCTGTTTATATGTGCTTTGCGGTCACCTGCTGGGAAAGGACTGACCTCTTGGCTCTCGTTTGTGGTGTCTTACTGTGAGTTTGTCACTCTCCCAATGGTATCCTGGGTCAGGTGTGGTACTTGATTGTATTGATTCCTGATCTTTGCACCCTTACTTACTTTTATTCCAATTGTGTTTCTTGTCACCAAAGAGTTATTTAACTTCTGGCTATGACATTATTTTTTGACATGATTTGTTTGTTTGATTTGATTCTTTACGTCCCATCAACAATATTTCAGTTAAACAGGGACGGGTCTTCCTTGGTTGAACCAGCACTAAGCTAGGATAAATGCGTCTTGCTCAAGGACCACGACGCAGTGACGCCGGTGAATCTTGAACCCTCAGTCTCGAGTCAAGCACTCTACCACTGAGCCTGTGCGCTCCCTTTTTGACATGATATATTCCACTGAATAACAGTAACATCAAATGAAAAAATAATGTTATGGCCACAGGTTGCATAATTTTGATACAAAGAAGTTATGTTAATAACAAAGTAAATTTTCTTTGAAATAAACCAGCTTTGGAGGTGTTAATTTCGCAATAGAGTTCATATGATGAGAGAATCTTCCATTTGTGCCCATTTCAAATCATTTTTTTAAACTAACCTAAGGCTGTCTAAAACTGATTGACTTAAGCTTTAAGTATTTGGTCAACATTATTCAGTCTAGTCAGACTCCTCCCACAGAGGAAGGCAAAGAAAAGAATATACTTCCTGGCCCCCATCCCTCAACAAAGTTTGACAAGTAAATTTAATCCTGCCAACAATAAAGGAACCATCTCTCAGAAACCTTCAGCAGAAAATAAAATGCCCCACTCTACCACCTTGTTATGAAATGATAACTTGTGTAAGACCCTCTATAAAATACATAGAACAAATCAGAACGAATGGAATAAGAGACCCTATTTCTGCTTGTTAAAGTACCATCAGCACATCAAAGAACAAACATAAGAGTCCCTGTCAAGGCTAGTCACCAAGTCATTTTCTATTTCATCCTTGCTGGGAATCTATCTTAATACATTATCCCAAGGAATCCTAGTTAGTTGGATTTTATAATACGGTAAATCTTGTATTTGTTCGTACACTCGAATAGTTCGTTAAATGTCATGTATTAGTTCGTACACTAGTCATTTTCTATATGCAATTCTATTAGTTCGTACACAACGTTTTTTTTTCTTCATTGGTGCTTGTTTTTAATCAGCGTGGCTGTCTACGATATGTTCCTGTTAACTTTCGCGTGCTTACACCAAACAGACCTTTTCGTCTGTCAATCTAACGACTTCGGTCGCTAACGTAAATCCAGCATTGACGTCGCATGTTAATAACATTAAAATTTGTTTTCTGAAAATCGAGCGAATGCTAATTTACACGCCCTATGTCGCCGATGCGTCGGAGATATATTCTGTACGGTCATTACAAAAAGTGTCCTTCGAATAATGGATAGATACATTTTACTTCTGTGTCATATATCTTTTATAATCGGACACCCAAGCCGCGTGCGACCCGGAAAGCATTTTTATACTTGTGCAGCTCCGACCCGACACGAAATCAACTTGCGCGGTGCCTCACATAAACTGGTACCAGAATATTTCGTAAATAGCCTGCTGGTACTTATGACAAGGCCCAGGAGAGCATGTGCGTTTGCGCAATCTCATCAGGGTCCCGCTGCTCACTAACATAAAGTTTGAAGTGGATGAAGACTCAGCATGCTCAGACCAAATCAAATTCTAGATATCTACGTACGTTTTGTTTTATATAGTTGAATATCAATTTCGGTTTTCTGAGCGTAAATAACTCAATAAATGTAGTAATAACGGCTTTTCCTAGGTTCAAACAAATGGAACATTTTAACAAATTGTTTAGCCGATCGTGGCGTGTCTTGCTGTCCTCATGAAACTACATACGGAAGGTCCTGAGAGTTCATGATTACCGAGATAGTGTACGCACAGACGCACAAACCGAGCATAATTTGATTGTATCATGATTCTAGGTCTTGATGAATGGTATTTCCATGAAATAAGCCAGTTCATGAGATTATGGTACCTATCGCATATGCGAGCAGCGAAGGCTAAAACGAGCCTGTGCATCTGCGGAAAATCGTCAGCGCCTTCAGGCTTAACTGCGAGCATAGAAGGAATGTAGATGAAGGTACGTTCATTAATTTAGGATAATAGCCCCACTAGGTGGCTGTGAATTTAAAAAAAGGAAGAATTCGCTTTATTTTAACCACCACGCATCTATTGATGTATGTATCCCGACTTTCAATATATACTCAGCGTCAATGAAAAGTTACCAGTATTGAAATTTCGATATTTTGGAAAATATATAATACAGCTCTTTGGTTACTGTTACGTTCACGTTTCTGGTCAACGACAAGCTGGTTTGGAGGGATAAAACAATTACACAAGCCCTGGAACTATGGTGCACGTGATGCACGTGCATTTTATGTTTTTCGCAGTTTTTAAGAATTGGAAATCATCATTTTCAGAAGACAACATTCCAGGACATGCCTTAGGCATTTTCATTGAAAACGCCACCAAAATGGCTTAGGTTATTCCATTAAACGCGAAAATTGAGGATCAAACTTTAAAGTAGCACCAAAACTTTTCATTTTCCTATACAATGCAATGGAACTACAGGGTTCCATCAATGAATGATTATAATGCATTCGGGTGTGATGGATACCGTTTTCCATAGTGGTGATGCGTGGGACTCTATGCCATTAAATTGAGTGTTGAAGTATCCACCGTTCTTCGCACAGAATGGACTAAATATTGTCCTATGTTAAGTGTATGTGATTTACTGGTAACTTTTCACTGACGTTGAGTATATTAGTTTTCATGAACAGTCAGACCATGTGTCTTTTTTGGAAGGAAAAGTCTTCCAATATGGATGGATTTTCCTTCCATTTAGTTTTTTACAGAAAATTGGAAGGTCTTTAAACATCCATCTTAATGAAAACAGCAAAAGACCTTGAGATCATCCGCGGTGACATACATATCAGAATTTGCAAAAATCCTTACCACACGTCTGTAGATGTTTTACCCCGACTTTGTTGTATGAGACCAACAAAGTCGCAGATCAGCCTGGGTACCGCACATTCTTATCAGCGCCTTTGTTATGAATACAAACATTAAACATTTTGTCGGGCCTGGTCTGGGTCAAACCTGTCTGCTAATAATATCAGCCGCAGACATGAAGATCAAATCCGCCGCCATTATGCCACGTGCTGTTTTAAGAGTTGGGTAGCACGCGGTGCATTGGCGCATAACATAAAACATAATTGCTCAGCTGCATGCGCGGATCCAGAAAGGGGTCCAACTTTGACAACTTTTTTTTAATTGATGATGGGAGAGAGGATCCAAACACCACTATATGCGGGTCATCATTGGCCCGCCAGCGAAACGCCATTTAAATGGCGTTTCGCTGGCGTGCCGCTGCTGGCCCAACATCGAATGCTGGCTTGGTAGCTTTGTGATTTTAAAGGGAACCGGACCAGTATGCTAAGAAACCCTATTTTTCAGGGGTGGGGTCTGTCCCCCTCTGGATCCGCCCATGAGCTATCTGGCATGAAAAGACAATTTCTGTAAACTCATCACTTTCGCTCATTGCGATCGCGTACACGTTCGCAAACATGTGATATAAATTGTTTTGGATCTCGGAAATTTACTTTACAAATTCAAACTATCAATGCCCCACAATTTTATCAAATGGCGGGCGACAGCCAGAACTCCTTTTTTTAAATTTCCAGTGGGTGCATAAAAGGCCTCGATACACCGTCACAAAACCGAAAAATCGCACCGGAAATTCACTTTTTTTCTTAACGACGTGAAGAGCATTAGACGCTAGTAGGCAAAGATGAGCCTGTGCATCCAACACTGTTGACTTTACGGTAGCATCATGCGCGGATCCAGGAATTTTTGTCATGGGGGGGGGGGGGTAGGGGGCTCCAGGCTCAACTGACAGAGAAAAAACACTCTGATAACGTTTTCTTAGGCATCAGCCTTTTACGATTTTACAGAGGGGTCCAATAATTTATTTTAAGGAAAACTATAATTTTTTAGTCTATCATTTTTCAGGGGAGGGGGGGTCCAAATTTTTCCAGGGGGTGTGGGGTCCAAATGCTAATTTCAATTGAAACCTATAGAATTTTTGATTTTCCAGGTGGTCCGGGCCCCCCATACCCCTCTGGATCCGCGCATGCGTATTATAGATCCACTTGCGATATCCAAATTTTCAAGTCAACAGTAAAGCCAATCCCGAAGGACAGGTTTTTTTTCATGCAATTGTTCATTTTCCATTCCCGGAGCATCTAGTGACACCTCAAATCATGATAAGGTATATGATTCTGCAATATGTTAGTGGAAAACAAATGTTGAGACCTCGGACCCTGGTCCGAGTTGAGACACAGTGATTATTGATGGTTTCAGTCTTTCATTATGTATATAAGACTAGGCCTTGATTTCTGGCATCAGTTTTAGAAAAACGGGCTGTCCAATGTTGTCAAATAACGTTCATGCTAGATACATTACCATAACATACCATGCATAAGCTGGGTGCTTAAGATCAAGCAACATACTCGCTGGAAGAATGTGTTTAATGGTAAAAAAATTACAGTTCAAACGTAAATAATCAGATCTTAGAACAAATCTACATGGATATGCTCGAGAAGCTCAAAATGGAAGCATGCAGTGTGCAAGAACACATACAATAATATGGCTAAACAACCGCCAGCTTTTTTGAAAAGCTAATACTTGTGTAAATTTACTCGATGATGATTTTGTTGCGCGAAACGAAACGAAAGTTAAGGGGTATTTATTTTATTATTATTATTCGTTTCTGTCTATCGACAGTGTCTTTTCATGCAATTGACTTAATTTCAAACGCCACTGCTATCATTCTGTCCATAAAAACTTATACCTAGCGCACTATATTTTTAGAACTATTTTAGTGGCGGTCAGGTTCATAAAGGGCGGGAAAACATTAGCAATCCACAAGAAAACGTGTCTTCTTCACGTTTATGACAAAAGGACAGGGCTGCGTTTATTGTCCGTCTCGTAATGTTTAAAAGCAAAGAAAAGTATAATGATAAAAAACGATTGCAAGATATTGTGCTTTTAACTGCAATATCTGGCTGCATCATAGATATTGCAAACGGTTCTTCGTCGTACAAGAGCAGGTTTTCTCATGCTAAGGCATTGTTTTTCTGACGCTCGTTTGAGGCATCCAATGGGGTTTACTGATTTGCGAATTTGTCACAAATTTTTACCAATTAGCGTCTTCATAAAACTCATTTTTACCAGTAAGCACATTCAGCATTACAAAATATTTTTTTTTATCACTGATTTCTCTTAAATTAAACTGATTAAAGCGTAATTTTAACAAACGAAACACTGATTTTTAAGGTACCCCGTTGAGACCCTCTCCGTTTGATGTACAAATAAACTTATAATTCTGTTTCAATCATATGTAAGCTTTCAATAATCAAGTTTTCAAGCACAACAACGTTTTTCTGACCGTTGGGTTTACATTTCAGAGCTGAAAACCGCAACAAACTAATAAAATACCAATATTGTTTTTGTCTAGCAGCAGGACAAGGGTTGTTTGCATTAAGGACATTTGGTTCCCAGCGACTTACACAGGCTGTAACGGTATAGGTAGCGGACTGGGTAGCAATGTTGAACGGGGGTTCGATGATATGGGGATTTTGTGTGTATTTTGTGTATATGATACCATTGGAAACAGATGTTTTGAGAAAACATCGTTTCCAAAAATTGTAGAGTTCTGGAAGTTTACTTCTTCCGTCACTTGTTAGACTACGGGCGTTCCACTGAACAATTTGAATTTTGTCAAATTGTCTAGTGCCGCCCATTATGATTTCTTAAATTTTGCTGTCTGTATGTATTGTAATGCCTCTGTTTTATTTAGCGTCTGCTAAATAAACTTTTTGATTTTGGTGTTTTGGGGTTTTTTGGGATCTTTAACCTGCTCTGGGTAGGGTATATAAGTTGCCTGTTTATTTTGAGGAAATCTTTCTTTTTGTATGGTTTTGAGATTTCACTCTTTTTGCTGGTAGTTATAGCTTTTGATGCTTTATTTTTCTTTGTGTTGGGTTGTTTTTGTTGAACCCTGTCTGTTTGTTCATTATTTTGGGAATTTTCTTGTTTGTCTTCGGTCTCTGTGACCGTTTCCTCTATTAAGTCAATGATTTCATTAGTTTGGGGTGGATTTGGATCAGAATTTTTAGTTTTTGGTTCTTTGTTTTCTGAACCATTAAGGAATTTTTCTATTTCCTTTTTGATTTCTGAGTCCTGTTGGTTTGGTTGACCAATCTTATTAAGTATAAATTTGGTCGTCATTAACATGATTTCCTTTTTTAGGTTGTCTACGTCAATGACGCTGTTTGTTTGACTTTCTTGGTCTTTTTTGGTAGATTTGATGGTTACTGCCTTTTTGACTGGTATGTGGGTTTTATGCACCTTGGTTGTTTTATTGGTAGGTGCTGGTTTTTGAGATTTATTTGTAGTGTTTAGAGCGTCTATTCTTTTTTGATGTTCGTTTTTAATGACAGTGTTTTTCCTGTCGATTTCATTTTGATACTTAATTGCCGCTGGGCACTTGCTGTATGCTGCTCCATGGTCGTTTGACCCGCAGTTTGCGCATTTCGTTGCCTTGATGCTGCGGCATTGATTGTGGGTATGTTCTTTGGCGCAGTGTGGGCATCTTGGTTTTTGAGCCCTGCACCGCCCTGTTGAGTGGCCGAACCTTTGGCAGTAATTACATCTCAAGTAACTAAACAGACAAGGTTCAACGTTGAAAAACCCAATCAATTCTGAGCCTATTTTTAGTGGGGCAAGGGCTGTCTTAAACGTTAGTTTAATTGCGTTCGTGATTTTCCCGTATTTTTGCGTCACCCTTTCAATTTTGGAAATGTTATTTTGCTCGGTTCTGAAAAGGTTGTTGAGGTCCCTAATCGAATGGTCAGTACTGATTCCCTTAATAATTCCAGTATTTTTTCCGTTATTGTTTTGTCTTTTGTTTTCCTGGCTATTCGATTGGCTTCTGTTTTTGGTTTGCTTTGGTTTTGAGGCCGGTTCCCATGGATTGGCTTGGAAAATCAGGTCCCCTAAGTTATGCATAGTGAAACGTTTGGCCTTGATTAATTGGTTTTTCTTAATCTTTATCGTTGGACCCATCCTATACTGGGGCGGGTAGACCCCATTACAATTATCTTTCCCAATGAAGCGGTGGAATCTTTCCACCGTTTGTTTGATTTTCCCCATGGGGAAGGCAGACCTTGCTGCCGTTGAAATTGTTAGGAATACCCATTCGATTCCCTTGGTATTTTTGTTTTGAGGTGGTCCTTCGATGACATCTTCGAAGGCAGGCTTATGGGTCCTTTGTGACTTCTTAGACTTTCGCCTAACGGTATCCCATTCTCTGTCTGAAGAGATTGGGGAGTGGTGGGGAGTCCCTTGATCTCTTTCGAGATCAATTGGTGAGGTCCCGGGGAGTTCGGTTGCCTCATTTGGTGGGGAGTTCCCAGTACTGTTGTTTCCCTCTTGGGAGGTCCCGGGGAGTTCAGAATTCCCGGTATGGGTGTTTACCCCTTGGGAGGTCCCGGGGAGTTCATGATTCCCACTACCGGTGGAGGTGGGGAGGTCCCGGGTATTACCCCTAGCCAAGATGACGGCGGCCTCGTCCTCATCCTCGATAATTTTTAAGTCAAATTCCTCCAATATTGTATAATAGTCAGAGGGGGTTGAGGGGGTGGAGGCATCAAGAAGCCTCTCCACGTTGCATGTGGGGACTTCTTCTGCTAGGAGAACACTGTCCTCCATTTGTGGTGGTGCCCTAAAGTGGTCCCTCCTTGAAGGGGACCGCCTAACTTGCCCTAGCGACTCCATCGAGTCGCGCGACTTATTGCTTTGGGTGGCTGAGGTTGGGTTTTTGGCCGCAATTTCTGCGTAACTGGTCATCTTAAATTTGATTAAATTGTTTTAGCAGTTATGAAAATATTATATAGAAAAAGATTACCTTTGGTTTCTTGACTTTAATCCTATATTTATCCTTAAATTACTCCTTAAAACACTAAACCTAGCTCCTTAAGATGCTCTCTCACGGGGCCGCGCTCGTGACCTCTTACACTGAGAACGATTTCAATACGCGTTGGAAATTTCCAACCCGTAAATTAATTATTATAATATTATAATATTATAATATAATAAAAATAAATTCGATGATTTATTTTTATTAAAGATTTTTTAAATTTAGTAATATAAAAATAATTTTTTATATTACTAATGGTTTTGCAAATTATTAATACTTGACTGCAATCTAACAGTCAATGTTTAATAATTCACTGGTTCACTGAATTAATCCGATAATTAACACGAAGAGCGAAGCGCGATGCGTCTCGGTCGGTGTCCACTTAGCGAATCTAATGACAGTGACCTGTATTAGATCTTATATAGGTCACTGATAAGTATAACGGATTTATACGAGTTATACTTATCAGTGAGTACGGCATATGCCGTATAAACGGATTTATACGAGTTTATACGGCATATGCATAAGTGCCAGGTAAATATTGTCAAGCAAAATTTCATCGCGGCGAGACGAAAACAGACACATTTTATTGATTTTGGCCATCAAGTCTGCAGTGAGCAGTGTATATATTTGCAAGATATTGTTCTTATGAAATTCGCGCAAAATATTGCATAAATGCGCTTTATATAATAAAGCAGAAAACAAACAGCAAAATTTGTTTTCACTTTCGTTTTCTTTGTTTACATTAGCCACGTGGTTTTGTTTACTTCCGCATTTAGCAGGAAATTCCCGCTAGATGTCGTGATCCAATACACATTACCCACGATTCAATTTGTGTATTGGCAGATTCTCTCAGTGGTTTGTGTTGGAAAGATCAGAGAAATGGCACTCCATAGAACTTCTTTGACTCGTAGAGGTTCCAAGAACGAAAACACAAAAGAAGACGAGGAAGTTGATAATAATGGATATATACAAGTCCTCGTGAAACCGTTGGAACAAGGAAATTATAGTTTATTGCTTAATTGGATGGGAATTAATGAAACCAACTTGCCTACTCAGCATCTTGGAGTCGTGTATGGTTCAGCACTGATTGTGTTAAGTTTCGTGATATATCAAATTTTACGGTGCGATATGGGTGTATTGTTTCAGCGATTATGTTCTGTGTTGGTTCCTATGTTTACAATAATATGTGCTTTTTACTGGCTTTCACTGTATCTCAGAAAGACCTGGAGTACCACAAGTGTTTATTTGCTCTTTTGTGCTTGTTTTGCTGGGGAAACCATTGCCCAGATTCTAGTGTCAAGATGGGGGGCAGGGAGAGATGAAATTGACGGCTCACATGTTACGAAGCCTTTAGTTCTCTTCATTGTGTTGATCGCCATATGTGGAGCCAGTCTTTTTTCCTCACTCGAAACTACACACAGTGCGTTCGTTATTTCATTAGTGAGTTTTTCTCGATTTTTAACTTGTTCTACAATTGGGGATTTACCCTACGCATTAAGACCCTATATTGGGTATGCTTGTGGATTAGCAGGATTCGTTGTGTCAAAGTATATGGAAACAGTATTAAAACCGCCAATTAATAATTTCATGACCCATGATGGAAAAATACCGGTAATTAAACGACGTCGTTCCAGCTCGTCAGGTGCACATGCTTTTTCGGCACATCGATCAACTCGGAGGACGTCTCTTCCAGCTCTCATCCCAAAGATTCAGGTAGGTTCCCTTAAAAAATTGGAGATCAGGGATGTGAAAATGGCAAAATTTCATGCTTGCCCAGGGACAAGTAAATGGCCATAATGTACCGTACTTGTCCAAAGAAAAATTTACTTGTCCCAAAAATGCAGATAATGCACAAACTTACTGTAGGTTAAAATGTAAACTTTTTTGAAAACAGTATGAAATCAGCCGGGCCGCGTAGCGCAGTCGGTAACGTGTCTGACTACAGATGCGTGTCTGACTGCATATCCAGGGGTCGCAAGTTCGATCCCGGTCCGGTCCCATACTTTCGTGGAGATTGATCATGAAATGATTTCTCCTCCCTTCCGCTGATTCATTCAAGAAGGGTTGTTGTCAGTTACAAGCGAAAGTATGTGCATGAATTACTGGTTAACCGCTTGTTCAAGCCTGCCCAGGAAAAAGTGTGGTTAGGTGAACTGACCGTCCCGCAATGACCATAGCTGTTGACTTGGGACGTAAAGCAACAAAACCAACTAAAGTATGAAATCAGACAAGGACTTAAATGAAACAGTGTAGATCCAGCTGAAAGCCAGTGTGGAAGCCAGCTGATCAGGACCCGCACTGATTTACAAACAACTTAAAACACAGAAATACATTGACTTTCTTTATACTTGTCCCAGGACAAGTAAATAGAAATTTCTAACTTGTCCTGAATGAAATGAGACCAGCCCTGGAGATATTGTTGGATGACAGTCATTCATATAAGGCATAAGATAGCACAGTGTAGGACCGGAAGTGTACGGTATTTGTGCTTGTACATTCTTTTGAGATTGTACATCGACGGATAAGTTATTTGTGCAATGAAGCGAGGGGTAGGTTGACAAGAAGTTTCTCTTTTTTCAAACGCCTTTCATTCTAAGTGGAATTCTGGTGGATGGAAATTAGGTTACACAGCCTGAGCTATCGATTTCCACTATTCGATTTTTTTCATTAAATCCGAAAGTTTCACAAAACAACGAAAATCACGCTATCACCTGGTTTCGTCCGAGTTTCAGTGTCTTTGCAAGCTCGATATCTTCAACCAGACATTTGTTTATTTCAGTTTTTCACTATTTTTCACATTTTTAGTAATCTGTAAACTTAGTTTATAGGCTTGTTTATCGATGCATACAATAAAACTGTCATGGGAGGGGTTTTTGTTTGCACTGTTTAATTCCATATTTGTACGGTTATTTGAACGGCAATTGAACCGGTATTTGGAAATTGCCATAAAAATTTGTACAGTCATCTGCAGCCCTATACCTCTGTAAGAAAGCGTATTTGTGATAAAAAAAATCTCTTTAGTAGCTGATCATAAAATATATGCCAGAGAATATCTTGAATAATGATTCAAGTTATGTGAAGTCCTAAAATGAATCTTGAACGTAAGTTTAATACAACACTCTGATTCCAAATCTTGGATACCTCTCCAAACTTCAATATTTGGGTGCATCCATGTTTAGCTCCCCTGAGCTATACTTAGGGGGAGCTATTACTATGGTCAGTGTCCGGCGTTCGGTGTCCGTTAACCTTTCCTTTAAATGACTGCTTCTCTGAAACTACTGGCCCCGGGGTGATTTGGTTCAAATTTGGTCACAAGCATTATTGGGTGAAGGGCTTACAGATTTTTACAAATGGTGAGGCCCCGCCCCCTTAAGGAGCCAGGAGGGGCCCCAAAAGGGGTATTTTTGGACAAATTTACCGTTCGGCAACCACTCTACAACTAAACTGTTTGCAGAGAGATCGTAGAGCGGTTGCATGTGTTTTTCGGTCGCAAGTCAGTCGCCGATCGGTCGCAACACAGGTGTGACCAAAGCTTAAGTGAAGTTTTAACAAAATAAAACGAAAAAGTAAGCCACCAAAGGGGGCGTCGTTTTGGGTTTTATTTTGTTAAAACTTCACTTAACGACACTGACTGACTTAGTTTTTTAACCGACCTTTCATCGTTCTTAATAACTTTGGCGGGACAACAGAAAGTGGGACATGTCAATGAAAATATTCGTTGCGTCATAGACACGTAGTTATGCAAATTTAAATCTGTCCATTTTGTGACATTTGTGATTGTTTCAAAGGTAAATTATGAGTTCTGTCGTTGCTACGTCTGGCTAATGCATTGAAAGAAGTCAAGTAATTTCACTTACATACATGTACATATGTAGTCAGGCAATAGCAGCTGTTCAATGATATACGGACTTAACAGTGTTTGCATATTGCTCTAGACACAAAAGGGTTACTACATATATTCTATTGAATTTGTTGTTTTGTCGATTGTCACCTGCTGAAGTACATATACGCTGATTTTTGTTTTATTTTCGGGCAGATGTCATGTCGAAGATGTTTTATATAGTGAATTGACTCGATGTAACAAAAAAGAGCTCTAGATAAAAGGAATGTTTAGCTTGCTAAATCCTTTATTTCTCATCCAAACCCTTAGTTGAAGTATCCATTACAATCGTCTAAATAAGACGATTCTAATGAGCACCGACAACATGGATTTGTATGAGAACTACGGGATATAGCGTTGCGAAAAGTAAAATTTTATTTATTAGATTTTCTTATTTGTTCGGATCTGTTTTAACCGTTCTGCTTAAAATCAGATATCTTAAGTTATTTTATGGTATTTTTGTTTATTATAGCCTTCTGAAATTTCGTTTAAATACGATTTTCTGTCAGTTTTTAAAAGCTCGTGTATTTTTTCTTGTGCGGTTGCCTCCACTGGCCGTCCTGGACTGTGCTTGTTTTCAAAACCAACATATCCCCTTTTTAAATTCGTCAGTCCATCGGTAAACTGTAGTTTTCGGAAGAGCATCTTTACCACAAACACTTTTCAGGGTATTCAGTATTTTAACTCTTTTAGTATCTCTGTAGTACTCGATTTTTATATACGCTCGTTGTTCAACGGCAGTGAACGTGGCCATTGTGCTTCGAATACCAGTGCGCGACGTGACGTCACGATTGATGACGTCATCATACGCACACCTGACGTTATGTGCGAATGGCTAACAAGACGTACCAGGTATATACCGAATTTCATCTGTCTAGCATGTAAACTGATTGCGCTATAGAAAAAGTCCAATTCCTAATTGGATGACCCTCGTATGATCTAAACATCTGGCAATACAATTAAGAGGATTTGTCCCCGGATGACTTGCATCATACTCAGATCTAATTCCAAACGCCTATGTACGTATCGACTGGCCAGATAAAACTTTCAGTCAATTGAATCGCGTTATTATTGCCGGACTCTGTGTTTTATAAACTATAATTTCAGCCTAGATTTCTTTTGGCTGAGGGTTTTCGCCATTTTCAGACCGAAATGCAGGCTCCAATGCAATGGGAGTCATAGTATTAGGAAAGGGGATAATTTTTCCAAGGGGATCAACTATTTCATTACACTGGCACTTGAAATTTAGCAGTTTAACTTGCTGCCATTACGATATACCATGATATTATAACTTTAACGTCTGTACTTTGAAAGCGACAACCCTTTATCTATTTAATTATGACTAACAAAAGAAATAAAATGCGTTTTCTGAAAATTAGCTTACCCAAATTACTGTACAAACTAATGACAGATACCTGTACAAACGCAAAGTTGACTTTTGCAAATACCCCGTACAAAAATTAGCATTGAAACCGATGACCTACTTAGCATTTTTACCTCATTGTGAGAATAAACTCACATACACTTGATAGTGCCGTTCATTTTTATTGCTGTTTTTTGTTCTTGACATATAAAGTTTCAAAAGGATACTCGATAACATCTCAAAAACGGCGTCTATTTTATGTCAGATGTTTTCACAATTCTTATGTTGACATGATTAAAGTCTTTTCGTTGCGAAACCGTGACTTTGAATAACATGTACATGCACCTGAAATGTCCCCGAGTCATTACGCAAACAATGCCGATACTTTATTTCACAGAAAAATAATCAAAACTGACAAAAACTACAAATCTGCTTACCGTTTCCAAGCGACCGCCTTGCACAAATAACTTATCCGTCGATGTACAATCTCAAAAGAATGTACAAGCACAAATACCGTACACTTCCGGTCCTACACTGTGGATAGTGAGGCTATAGAATGGCTTAATGTGTATGTTTTTATCCACAATACTATCCCCACAGCAAAGTTGAGAGTTTAACTCTTTGCATGCTGGGTAATTTTCCATGCTTTTCTTGTCATCTGCTGACTTTTTCAGAACACTATCAGAATGTCAAATGGTTTGGATCCAGATCAAGACCGGCACTCTGTTTGCAAAAGCTATCAGCAGATGACAAAAATCATCGCTAGCAAGTAAAGAGTTAACATCCCAGGGAGATGGGGCCAAGGCTTGCGATCACTGGTTTACATGGCTTGTTGTTCAGTTTAGAAGATTCCTGAAGTTACAGTGACTGAACTGCAGGACTTTGGTTCAATGCCAGTGACATCTTTTGTCGTCTGCTGATAACATTTGCAAATGCAAACAGTTTCTACCCACATTCTAATGGGCCTGATCTGAATCCAAACAGTTCGACACTCATAATGATATTCCTGAAAGGATTTTCTGAAAAAGGTAAGCAGACAAAAAAAATTACCCAGACTGGGTACACAATGTGTTTGGTCTGATCTTTCATCTAATGCATGTATCCAGAGGGGGGGAAGGGGGTCCTGACCCCTGCCCCCTGAAATATCACAAAAATATAGTTTTTTTAAGCAATATAATAGTGGTCCGGATCCCCTGAAAAATCACAAAGCTGCAAAGCCAACATTCCATGCCGGGCCATCATCGGCCCAAGAGAAACGTAATTTAAATGTCGTTTCACTGGCGGGTCAATGATTGCCGCATATAGAGGTATTGGATCCTTTCTCCTCTCATAAACAAAAAACAACAACAACAAAAAACGTCAAAGTTCGACCCCCCTCTGACAAAATTTTCTGGATTCGTGCATGCATCTACAGCCATATTTTTCATAGGGCTCTGACTGGACAGCTGGTTTGCATAAGTTTGATTTGAGCATATCCTGCCACATGTAGCATTTTGACAAGTTGGAAAAGCTTGTGCGCTGGTTAATATGAACTAATAAATGCATTTTCATTCACAAAGTTGGGTATTAACCTTAACAAGTTTTCTCTTTTAGCACCTGTAACACCCTCAGCAACAATATAATGTGCTAAAACTCCATTCATAATATTGCACATTCTGCGGTCAGTCATCCTTCAGTAGTATGGGAAAAGGGTCCTTTAATTCATACATTGGTAACCTTGGTCCAGAGGTGAGTTAAACAATGCGAGCGCTTTCAAGCGCTCATTGTACTGATGTCAGGCTTTACACATTTCAAATAAAGATAGGTACCAGAACAACGAGCGCCGCGAGTTCTCACCTTGTTGAACTTGCCTCAGGTGTCCTTTCAGTAATTGTGCCACCTATTATTTGCAGCAGACGACAATATCAAATTTTGCTGCTTTTTAATACCTTTTAATAAATAACTAATAAGGCATGATATTGCAGACGATTCTCATGAAATATCATTCCTTATTTCTTTCGAAAATTAGGAAGGATGATGCAAAATTTGTCATCCGCTGCAGTCGTGATTGGCGCTTTAAGGGCTAAAATTCATCAACTTTTTGTAGATCAATGGATTTTTCCATATAAGGGTTAAAGGATGGATTATCCATTATATACCTTAAGGGGTCACAGGTCATAATTTCCAAATCATGTTATTTCATACCGAAGTGTCTGCCCCGTTGTCAGCAGACACTTCCTATTTCCTAAAACTGTAAACATGCATCTCGTTTAACAGGTTTTCTGCTAGAAACGCAGACCCTGGATAATCCTGTACATGTATGCAGGTTGGCCCCATGTGCGGATCCAGAGGGGGGGCAGGGGGTCAGACACCCCCCTTAAAAATCACAAAAGTATAGCATTTCTTAGCAATAATGATCTGGATCCTCTGAAATATCACAAAGCTACCAAGCCAGCATTTAATGTTTAGCCATCATCGGCACGCCAGCAAAATGCCATTTAAATGTAGTTTCCGCTGAGGGGCCGATGACGGCTTATAGTGGGTTTTGGACCCAGCTAAAATAGATTTAAAAAAAGACTGTTAAAGTTGGGCCCCCTCTGACAAACTTTCTGGATCCCCACATGGACCCAGAGATTTTCCATGGTCCAGATATGCAAAAATTTGGTGCATGAAATTGTGGTTGTTTGCTTTTCCACCTTTTTTTAACTATTTGTGTTGCATGCTGGGTAATTTTTCATGCTTTTGTTGTGGTCTGTCGACTTTTTTCAAAATTAACTTTTCATAAAATTATTTCAGATCAACACTATCAGAGTATCCAATGGTTTGGATCCAGATCAGGTCCTGACTTGGATCCAAACTGTTTGTAAAGGTTATCAGCAGGCAATAAAATGCGCTGCTAACAAGGAAGGATGCAACATTCAAGTTTGTCCAGCAACTCATAATTAGTTTCCCAAATTCAGGGCCGCTGAACCCCACTTAAAAATGTTTGAAAATTCCTGTGACATGTCTGAGCTCATAGAGCTTGTCTTTTATGTGATAAGGGCCCTTTATGTGTGTTCTGTCTCAGATGGTTAAATGTGTCCCTGATATTATATCTCAATATTATTGCCATAATTTCACACCTCATTTCTGTCCTTTAAGGACGGAGAGGGAAGCTATATGTGGTCATAAATAATTCATATATTTTTCTCTTGCTTTTTCAATATGTGGTAACTGATGCAAAAATACTGTCATTTTAAAAGAAAATTCAATTATCAAGTAAAAACATTAAATGGCCAAAGGACAAATTTAAGCTGCAGAGACAGCTAAAAATTAGCAGCTTCAAAACAGACAAGATTTTTACTTTGTTTTGATGACTTAACCCTTTGTATTCTGCTGGATTTTCCCATACATTTTACAATAGGTATGGGAGTAGACGCTGTGGGATCGCATAGAAGTTCTGAACATTGAATGACGACGTACACTTTGAGCATGCTTAAAACAAACGCTATAGCTTGGCGTTCTAGGGTAGCCATAACAGCGCAGTAAGGTCTCCTACAGCGCAATAGGAGCTCCGTCTGCGCACATGCACAAGGGTCATTGACAAACGCCATGGTGCATGGAGATTGTACTGCGTTCTTTGAGATGTCACTACATCTTCTCTATGCAGTGAGAACGTCGTGAAAGCGCAGTGCACAAATTGTGAGCGCCATGAAAGCACAGTGAAAGCGCTGCGAGAGCGCAGAGAATGGCCAACGAGAAGAACTCCGTAGGAACACCAAAGAACCCCATGCAAACTCCATAGCAACACCTTGGTTGCTGTTAGGACGCCGTGACAGGCCCTTTTTCATGAAAAATATCAAGGTTTTCTAGCGTTCTCACGGCGCTCTGGAAAAACAACTCCATGCCAACACAGTGGAAATGCCGCTTGGTGTGACAGGGGCTTTAAAGGCTCATTTAAGTTATATGTATGATCCGATTTGATCCTCTCAAGAATGTTGCCTTAATGTGAGCTTGAACCTAGCTAAGGACCAAATTTTTGTAGATAGGCCCTCAGGATTAGAGTGTTTCCTTATTTCCCAGTCAAAACATTATGTTTAACCGTCACAATTATATGTTTTTTGAGCACCCAAAACAGTCATGATAAAGCATTCATGGATAGAAAAATATTCTTAATTTCCATGCACAGATCCAGATAGTTTTTCAGAGGGCCCTGGGGTCCAACTTTGAATAGGTTTTTTTTTGTTTTTTTTAGTTGATTAGGGGAGACAGGATCCAAATATTATTATAAGTGGGCCAATGATAGCCCGCCAGCGAAATGCCATTTAAATGGCCTTTCGCTGGCATACCAATGATAGCTTGGTTGCGTTGTGATTTTCAGGGGATCCGGACCAGTATTGCTTAGAAACCATATCCTATGTTTTTGTGATTTTTCAGGATGGGGGGATCCGGACCCCTTGTCCCCTCCTCTGGATTCGCCCAAGATTTCAAAATATTTTTTATCTGGACCTATGACCACCACTATACTGGGCTCAGCAAGATAACAAGATACCCTCATATTGATGAAAATATTCCATATGATTGATCTATGTCTTACTGACCCATAAAAACGCACATTCCATATCTGTAGATAAGCATGTAAAAAACATAGGGCCAGTGAAGGAAAACTAATTTGCGTAAAATTGAAATAAAAAAAATAACTTTCAGTTACGCACTCTTATCTGGGAGCCTGAAAAAGTAAGATTCATTTGTATTTTCCTTACTTCTCCATCAAAACATTTATTGTGGTGCTCATTGTAAGCATCTCAATGAGATACTTCAAATGAGAACACACAATATATGTTAGAGTGGTAGCCAATCTTGATGTCCCCTTCTACTTTTTTTCAATCTTATCATATGGCTAATACCTCCATATCAATGGTACCATGTTTATACTAACAATATCATAAAATTTTCAAATGTCCCAGTTACTGTTAATCCCCCAGTTAATCCAAATGTCCCACTTTGTTTGGATTCAGTGGGACATTGCCACAATAGATTTGTAGCTTTTCTTAATTATAATGTTTTGATCACGTTTCCCTTGTTTAATTGACACTCTCCCACAATATTTTGAGGACATGAGACATTGTATTTTTGCAGAAAACCTGGAAAAAATTCTAGGTTTCACCTTTAAATTTAGGTAGGGTCGGGTTACCCTAAACACAGGTATATTTTTTTATTTGGCCTAAGTAATGATTGCTAAAAGGGGTTGAATAGCATGTGTTTTGTTTTTTTAAATGTTTGGGGCAAGTACTGTAGATACTAATGAGGTGGCTCATAAAACCTTGTTAGGATCTACAATGCTTGAAGGGGTATTAATATGAATTCACAGACATTTATGTCAAATCATAAAGCAATGTTGCTGTCAATCAAAATTGACATGTTAATAATATGTCATTACTATTAACCCCTGTCCAGCTGAACCCAGATATACTGACTTTGGAAATACAGGTACTAAAGCATTGTACATGTAATACAGTAAAACCTGTCTAAAACAGCTACTCAAATATAGACAAAACATAGGTCTTAACGACAAGTGGTAGCTTAATGAAGGTCGAAAGTATTGCAGAATGCTCCCCTTGGAGCATTCTGCAGTACTTTTGACCTGCATTAAGTGATAATAGGTCTTGAAAGCCAATTTTGGTCTTCTTTTTGAGTGGCTGCTTAAGACAAGTTTTGCTGTAGATGTAGATCATGGAATCTCAACTGAAATCGGCTGGAGCAGGCACATGACATGAAAACAATGTCATATTGATACAATGTTGATTTAGGGTTGGGGGATGTACATGGTGAATTCAGATTTTTGGATTGGCAGTGTATGGCTGTCTGAGTGCAATAGGGCTAAATGTGGGGGTTAGAGTATGGTTGCGCCATTTTGGATTGCAACCAATGTTTTTTGTTTTTATCTGGAGCCTTTAAATCTACAATACTTGGGGGAGACTGACATTTTTCCTTTAACTACATGTAATAATGATTAATGATACTATATTGTGATTCAACAATCATAATTTCCAATAAGGTAATGATTAGAACTACATGTATACAAAAATAGTAACATTCTTTCAAGGTCCTTCCAGGCGGTTATAGGAAATCTAATTTACGGCCTGTTTGTACACCATTAAAGGACATTTTAGTCGGATCAGTACAAACCATATTTTTGTCTATATAAGGCCAGATAAAAAGTACCTGTGTTTAGGGTAACTCGACCCTACCTAAATTTACAGGTGAAACCTAGAATTTTTTTCAGGTTTTCAGGAAAAAATATAACTGTATGCATTTTGAAAGGCATTTTGCCTTTCAAAATACATAAATTTATATTTTGTTCCACAAAAAAAATAAAAACAAATTTATTTGCCTTAAAATTTTCAGACCCGTTACCCGAAACACACTTATTTTATTATTTGGCCTTAGAGTACACTGTGCTTAGATTTTTTTTCAAAATTTTTTGAAAATTCAGGATTCACACTTCTTTTCATCCACACAATGACTCCTACTGAAAAAAGGCTGTGTGTAACCCAACTGCTCCAACCCTAAAATGTTTAAGAATACATTGTACATGCAATGCAGTCTTGCTCTGCATGTAGTGTACCTGCATTGAATTGAAAGGGATTTCCTTGTTGTACCATATTGTTTCCCAATCATTCATACATGTACATGTGCCATCATTATTTCAAAATCGCCTGTAACCTGAAACAATCGGGGCCCTAATCAATTTGCATGGCTAGACTGTCTGCCGCGGGAATCCAGTAGTTTATATACTTAAGGTATAAAGAAACGCAACAGACAAAAATATAATTTTTGCATGTTTAAATGATGGTTTGGTGAAATCTTTTTTGAAAATTTCTTATTGAGTATTTATAGCATGTGATGAAATACCAAAACGTCATTTTAACCCTACATTTTACGCTACAAGATGATAACATATGAAACGTAAAATGTGACGATAACGTCAGAATAAAGATCAAGAAAGCCCGTCTTTTACATGTTTGGTTATTTGGCGTCGACTTGACAATGTGCAAATTAAACAAACATCCAATCATTTTGTAATGCAGTCAAATATTGCGTCAAAACACGCTTCTTGAATGGCAAGATACACAATGGTAGTGAATAAACGATAAACGTCACTTATAGCCGTCTGGTTTGGGTCGGTGGTGAATATACAGGATAAGATAAACCTAGAGACATCAGAACATGCTTTCTTGGGGAAAACTGACTTTTCAGATACCGTAGAAATATGCTGGTAAGGTGTTTATATTGACGTCAGCCAAACAAAATATGGCATAATGCAAGAGAATACATCTGATTACATGCCGAGAGAGAACACCAAACTTGTTAAATGTAACCTAAACTTTGTCACTTGATCATTTTATCATAAGAAAAACACATAAACATCCTGGAAACCATTAAAATGTAGGATATCTAATTTTGACGTCAGAATTGAGGTTTTTTGACATTTGAAGATCTCAAGTCATAATTCTTGAACAAAACGTCCTTGTAATGAATAAATCTCAAGCAGAAAAGAAAGTTTACGGGTTTCACACAGTATTCAAAGTCAAGGTTAATGACGTTAAGCCGTTTCAGAATACTACAGAAACGTTGCCATTTGTTCATTTCCTTGATCAGCAATCTAGTATGCAAATACTTTTTGAAACAATAAACCCATGGTTGATTCAAACTTTGCTTTAATTGACCCTATTTCAGCAGTTTACTACGGGGGGTCTGGATGGTTATGCGCATGCCAAAATGACTATGTTATCGATAATAACGTTGAACCTGCTGTAATTTGAAGGACACATACTGCTCCTATGGATAAATATCATTTGCACTAAAAACTTGCATCATATTGTATGCTTACAATGACTGGAAGTGTTTGTTGCGTTTCTTTATTCCTTAAGTATACATTTGTAATAACATTCTGGGCTCAAAGAGGCCTAGTGGTTTATTATGCTTACAAGAGCATGTTCACTTATCAGGTCAAATATGGTAATATGGGAATCTCCAGCTGTCAAATGAGACATAATATGATATGTTTTATGACCTGTAATAATATGTGGCCCTCAGACAATATATGACTTAATTCAGATACAGTAAAACCTGTGTAAAACGGCCACTCTCAAAAAGACCAAAAAATGGTTTTCCAGACCGATTATCACTTAATGCAGGTCAAAAGTATTGCAGAATGCTCCAAATGGAAATTTTTGATCTTCATTAAGTTACTAGTTGTCATTAAGACCTTTGTTTTGTCCAATTTAAAGTGGCCGTTTTACAGACGATAATTAAAAGTCACCGCTAGCAAGGAAAATAATGGTTATGATGCTGCTGGTGAGGATGGTCAACTACATGTACATAGGGATCTGTGAAGGCTATATTACCACACCAATAGCAGGATAGGGATTGTGAATAAAAACTTGGACCTATATACACACTGGTAAATGTATATGTAGATTTGGTGGTATTTACGCGTATTGCCGGTACTTCATAGACCGGAAGTGGTAGGTATTGGTGTTAATACTATGTAGAAAAAAAATGCCATATGTCTAAAGGACTATTGAATTAGATCATTTTTAAGTATTCAGTATGTGCATGGCGATTTATGTAAGCATTTAGAAATAGATTCGAGTACCGATCATCCATAATACATAAATCGCCATCTGCATGCCAAATACTTGAAAATTATCCAATTCTATAGTCCTTTAGGCATATGGCATGTTTTTCTACATAGTATTAACGCCAATATCTACCACTTTCGGTCTTTAAGGTACCGGCAATACGCGTAAATACCACCAAATCGACGTATACATTTACCAGTGTGATATATGTCATTGACCAAGGACCATTTCAAGAGCAAAATTGGTTGGAAGTATTTGCATTGGGCATCAAGCTGCAGACCACAAGAATTGTCCATATTTCCATATGAATTATGTGTTTACAGACTTTGAGAAATATCTTTTTTTTTAAAGATCATTGTTGTTACTTTTGAAATATATAGGAGGATCTGTCTGCAAGGATCTGTCTGCAAGTCATCTCAGCATAGTGGGCTTTTCCCATGCATTTATGCCATGTGGCTAAATCAGCCAATCAAAATTGATAGTAGATATGCATGAGCCATGAGGCCAGCTCAAAAATACCAGCTTAAAGACATATGCGGCTATTTCCAATGTGCACCTTTCCCACGTCTTTCGACCCTTAACGGATTCGGATCAATACAGCTTCCGATATTCTTATGTCATATCGGTGTTCCGACATTTTCTTCACAAAATAACTAATTAAAGTGTGTTCGAAATATCTTTTGACATCTTTTCAGAACTGATCGTCTCAGCACTAAAGACAGATAAATGTAGCTCAGTCGAAATCAAACGACGTACACAATAACCCTGGTTACGAATACCATAGTGGCCGAGTCTATACTATTTGTATGGTATTTCGAGGGGCGCACAACCTGACCTCGTGGCCTAGTGGTTAGCGTGACTGGCTACAAAGCCAGAGGACCAGGATCGATTCCCGGATGTGCACATATTTTCAGTGTGTTTTTTCTTTCTTTTTTAACATTTTAATGCTAAATTACCTCATATACTAGTAAAATGGCATCATCAAAACGACCGAAATGGTCATCCCCGAACTTTTTATATTGAATTACGCATGGAACCTATGGGGGTGGGGTTAAATTTGGCCCTCTAGAAAGAGAATTAGTTTGGTGACCCCAGATTTTTATTCTTTTTTCTGAAAGGTATTATAAAAGTCCATGAATTAAAAATAAATTTTCAAGATTTTCAATATCAGATTTTTTTATACATGATTTATTCTAAAAACAAATTCCATTTTTCGACGAATTGCCAAAGTATATCATGCAGTATCTTGTCACAGCATGGGATAACAAGTAAACATGCACATTTTCTTAAAAGTTTGAGGTCATGGGCAGTAATTTAAGTTAAAAGAAAGAAGCTGGCTGAAGATTACAACCGTTTTAGCTCGATAATTAGGACTAGCGTTATTACTTTATATTTCTAGAAAATTGGTCAAATGCTGTAAACTTCAATATGAGATTCTGAAAAAATAAGCACGGTGACATATCCTTTTTATTTCATAAATGGATAGCCCATGCATAAAACAAACTGTATGCAAAGTATTGAAAATATTTCAATATGGGAAGTATTTAGTAGCATATGTCCTTAAGGCATACTGTCTGTGGTCAGGCGTGCACCGTATTGCTGAAGAAAGTACTAGTGATCAGACTAATCTGTTACCATTCTGTTTTTTGCATTTGTTTCCTGTCTGTGTAATTCGTTCCATAAAGGTCAAGGATAACTCAGACAATCTGTAAGATTAATATTCTCAAGGCTACTATCATATAGTTGATATTGAGCCATCAGCACTTCTCAGGCATTGTCACATATTTAATTGATTTCTGGTTTACGGCTCAGTTTTCATAACCTTTCGATCAGGTGAGGAGGACAAAAAGAACAAGTGTGAGTTTCCTTAACACTTTGTCAGCAGCCACAGTATCAATCTTGACAACGATGGCCTGACCATGATAGTAGCTTAGGCTCAAGTGGGCCATTTTTGTTTGATTTGATTCTTTAGTCCCATTAACAATCTTTCAGTTAAACAGGGACAGGTCTTCCTGGGTTGAACCAGTACTAAGCTAGGATAAATGTGTCTTGCGCAAGGACCACAACGCAGTGACACCGGTAAGGCTCGAACCCGCGGCCCCTCGGTCTTGAGTCAAGCTTTCTACCACTGAGCCACTGCGCTCCCTATTCTCAAGTGGACCAGAATCGCTCACCTGGATTAGACTTATTATGACAAATTATATAGCACCAATGGTGCTAATTTATAGTACAGTAAAACCTGTGTAAAATGGCCTCTCTCAAAAAGACCGAAAATTGGTTTTCAAGACCAATTATCGCTTAATGCAGGTCAAAAGTATATTGCAGAATGCTCCAAGAGGAGCATTTTGCAATACTTTTAACCTTCATTAAGCTAGTACCATTTGTCATTAAGATCTTTGTTTTGTCTATTTTTGAGTGGCTGTTTTACACAGGTTTTACTGTAGTCATAATTGTTCATCCAGGTGAGTGATTCCGGCCCACTTTGGCCACTAGATATAAATGGTAACCTTTTATAATTTTTCAAATCTTAAAAACTTCTTTGGAACTTGTCAAGGCCTTTAAACAATTAAGCACTGTCATTCTTTGGCTATCAAAATTTTACATTATGATACTTTTTTGTCTTCTGCTGATTTTTTTCAAATTCAATTTTTCTAACATATCTTTAGCGCAAGCCTAGATTATTTGTACTCTCTTTAAAACTTTGCAGGGGTTTTACCATTTTGAGTGCGAAATGCTTAAGAAACATGATTAAGGGCAATTTGTGCTAAACTCAATTTTGGTTAAATAAAATAACGTTTTACATACAGGGATATGTTCTTTCAGTTTAAAAGAGTTAACACTTTGCCTACCGAGTGAATTTTTCATACCTTTTTTATTGTCTGCTGATTCTTTTCCATATTGACTTTTTTGAAAAATTCTTTCAGTAATACCATCAGAGTGTCAAACAGTTTGGATCCAGATAAGGCCCGACAAAATGTCGGGCCTGATCTGGTTCCAAACTGTTTGCAAAGGTGATCAGCAGAGGACACTGGCAGGTTAAGAGAGTTAATGTTCCTCTTCAAAACCGTTTATGTAAATTAAAGTGCACTAATTTGCGTAATGGGCCATGAATTATCTGAGGGAAACCATACAAAAAAGCCCTTTAAGTTTAATGGGTGCACACATTTATGTCTTCATACCATGATATCACAGGGTTCGAAATGCATTAAAAGTACTTGAAAAGAAAAGCGAGGGCTTTCTTGACAGTCAAATCAGCTTTGAAAAGTGCTGGAAAACCACACTAAGACTTTGTAATGTAATTCTGGTACTATTGGCCTTGAAAACCATTGAAAAGTCCTTGACTAGTACATAGCCTTACCCTATATTACCTGGAACCCAAGGAAAGATAAGCACCTTGCGGCTTTTGTCAATTGCAATGCCATTGCCTAAGTCTTTTTGCTTTTCTTTGAAAACATTTTCTCGGGCGCGCGCCGGCTGCTCCAGTGAGTTACAATGTACCCACACAACAGCGAGATCCGTTATATTTTGTATTAGAGACTACTGTAAATGTTCTAAAATATCAAGCAAAAAGTTGCCTGCCAAAAAGGCCAAGACAAAGAGGGCAGATGCAGATCAGACTGCTTCTGAAGTCTGACCAGGATCTTCCCTGTTTGCTATTCTGATAAGCTATCCCTGAAACAAAAAATAAATAAAGTTTTTACTTAAATTTGAGAACAGAAAGAGAAAATGTTAGTGTTCTAAATGTTAGACCGCTACTGTATTGGGTATACTAAATTTCATGGATAATGGCTCTTGTCTCTATTGAAAATTACGTTTCATTAATTAGGCCAGAATTTTTTTATTAGTTGATTTACGAACCCTCCTACTGTAATTTTCCGGAAAGTAGGAAAAAAATAAAATTTAATTTCTAAAAATGTTTTTTTTATTTCATCCGCCAACTCTAAATATTTTTTGTTTGGTTGAAAAAAATATTTTTTTTTTGAGGTTCTGTCTGTGCATTTTTGAGAATGACACTGTTAAAAGTGATTGTCCTGTCCAGATTTTTAGGAAAATAATGAAATATTTAAAGATTACTTTACTAGTTTTTCTGGAGATATTAAAGAAAAAAAAGCTCTGAAAGAAAAAAAAAAAGGCTCTGAAAAAAAAAAAAAAAAAAAGCTCTGAAAATGACCAGTCAACTGGTCATTTTCAGAGCTTTTTTATTTATTTTTTTTCGTCCCCCCGACCCTAGGTCTGAAAAAAGATTCCCGTAAATCAACTAATAAAAAAAATCTGGCCTTATGCAACCACTAAATCATTCTTTTAATAATTTTGGTCTGTACTTTAAAATTTAATAAATTAATAAGTTTATTATGAAATATGATTTTTTGACACTAAGTTATGAGAGTCATTAGCCGATTTGCTGAACTCAACAAATGCTTTGGTAAAAAAACCTTCAAAGTAAGCAGCATGTACTTGTCCATATAAACAAAAAAAATGTTTAAACATTTGTTTTGGGTCCTCATTTAGACAGTTCTTTTGAGTACCGACAACATATGTTTATGATGCAAGTGACAAATAAGTTCTTTATTTAGAGGCATGACCGGTATCTGCAAAGTATTAATTTCATAATAAAAGGGAAAAACAGAACCAACAATCATTAGCAGTTAGGTTATTATTTTATGTAAAATTTGAGGCAGAAGACAGGATTCCACTGTAATGTGCATGTGGCGTGAGTCTCAGTTAAAAAATGTTGCACCTTGCACTTTCCATTATATAACTCTCATGAACAGACTCTATGAACCTATGCCCCGAGGATAATAACTTTTTAATGATGAGACGCCAGAATAAATGTTTGAACTTAATTTTCTTATGGGTAAGATAATATTCACACTATTTTATGCTCAAAATATCGTTTATCTGTATTGGTCAATCTGTTGAGGATATGATGGTTAGGTTGCCAAATGTTTAGAATTATTACGGTAGTAATTAATAATGATAAATAATTTAATATTCTGTTTCTTTAATGTCATTGTAATAGTGTCTCTTCTGAATTTTAAAGTCAGTAATTCTGTCATCGCCTGTAGATAATACCGAGCATTGACAAACCTATTGTACACCGACTATTGTTCCACGAGTTATATGTTCGGTGTCTTCCAAAGTCTTGACAGACCATTCGACATTGAATTGTGCTCCAGTTTCGTCAATGTCATCACGCTTGTTGACTTGATTTGTTTTGGTCGCACTGACCAAGTTTCGTAAATGAATATCTGATGATTGCGTCAGCCTTGAATAATGCTCTATTCACTTTAACAAAGCTTTGGATAAGACCTGTTTTTCGGGAAAAAATGTTGATATTTTTATAATTTCTGCATCAAATCATTTGTTGTGGTGTCCATTAAAAGCGTCTCAGTGAGACGCTTCCAATGGACGCCACAACAAATGTTTTCGTTGAGAAATAAGGAAACTGGCGGTCTTGTTACCCTACCCCATTATCTAGGGGTATGTCAACTTAATGGTAACATGATAGGCATTATCGTCTACTGTAGTTATTGTTTTAGGTTCACCCTCATTAAGTCTATTTTGTTCTGCATTGTTTTTGTTCACCTTGTTTAATGGCTAATTGTAATTTCTTTACAATTTCGTAGCCAGTAACCCTTTCTATGGGGGAACCAAATTACTCTTGACTTTTGATCAATCAAAGATTGGACTGCTCAGTGCTTTTTTATTTTTATTTATGTCTCCCTCCTTCAGGGTCGGGAGACACATTGTTTTCCCCTCGCATCCTTGTATCTGTCTGTTTGTCACAAAATCATGTCCGCTCTATAACTTGATAACGGTTAAAGGTATTTTGATGAAACTTCATAGATTTGTAAAGCACATTGAGAGGATGTGTCATGCGCAAGAACCACAATTCTTGCTTGTATATTTTTTAAAATATTCCTCTTGGAACATTGGTAAATGAAATTTTGTATCCATTATGTAAGTTGAAAACTGTTTAAGCTATATGGATGAAACTTCACACAGATGTAGAGCAGAATGAGATGTTGTGGCAGTTGCAAGAACCATAACTCTGCTTTGCATTTTTTTGGAGTTATTCCCCTTTGATCATTTGTAATGCTATTTCGTGTCCGCTGTGTAAGCTATTTGAATGAAACTTCATAAATTTGTAAAGCGCATTGAGACAACATGTCATGCACAAGAACCATTACTTTTGCTTGTATATTTTTCAAAAAATTCCCCTTGGAACATTAGAAAATGCATTTTTGTGTCCATTCTGCAAGTTGAAAACTGTTCAAGCTATTTGAATGAAACTTCATACAGTTGTAGAGCACAATGAGACGATGTGTCATGTGCAAGAACCTTTAAGTCCCCATCAAAGGGGATGGGAACATAATTACTGTTTATGGTGCCAATAAACTCCAACGGATTTAAACCACATTGAATGTAAGTGAATGAGAAATAAGAAGAAAAATATCTTCATTTAATTTTGTTTGTGTCATTAATACTGAGGGACAGTATGTCTAATTTAAGTTATTTCTTCTATATAAGGAAGGCCTTGACTTTAGGCATATTTTAAAGTTTGATTAACGTTGACATTTAAATTAAATTCACCTGAAGGGGAACATCCTTATGTCACTCTGTTCCATTAAAAGTTGCATGGCAACGAAAAAACAACAACAATGCCTGGCATTGTTGTTGTTTGTTCTTAGACATGCAACTTTTAATGGTGCAGTCGGGGGTGCAGCCTGCTTGTCACAGTGTCTCATCACCTCTGGTCTGAAAATAACTCATTCTAAATTCCAGGTAAATGTTACATTAACCTAGCTATTTATGCCTATTGCTTCCTAAAAATGGGACATAAATAAGCACAACATTGGTTGAGAAAGAAGAAAAAATAATTTTTATACGCCTGTTTTGAGAAAAGATTTGTATTATGGCAAGGCGCTGTTCCGTCCGTAAACATTATTGTACGCTCCATAACTCAGTAACTGTTCAGGGTAACAGTGGCTGAATGGTAGAGAGCTTGACTCGAGACTGAGGGGTTGCGGGTTCGAGCCTCACCAGTGTCACTGCCTTGTGTCCTCGAGCAAGATACATTAATCCTTGCTCAGTACTGGTTCAACCATGGGAGACACTTCCCAACACAACTGAAAAATTGTTGACTGGGATGTAAAGAATCAAATCAAACAAAAACAAGTGCTAGTATGATAATAGAACCCACAACCCCTCCATCTCGAGTCAAGCACACTGCCTGTTCCCCAAACTGTTTTACAAAGGTTTTCAGCAAATGAAAAAAGATGTCAGTGACTGTAAAAAGTGAAGCAGTATACAACCTTCCTATTGTGAGGTGAAAACTTATGTCAGAATGACAATGGTTGAAAAGTCCTTGAAAAAACATTGAGCTGCAGACAAGACAATATTTTTTCAACTAAAACATCTTACTTCATGAAAGTGTTTGATGCTCACAGCGGAAGTGTCTCGCCCTTTGTATCCACAACATAGACTTTTGTCAAGTTTTAATGAGAAATAGGAAAAATAGGGGCCTTTATAGTAGGCCTTAAAGGACCTGCTCTGATCTAAAAAACAAATTTTTTGTGGCTTTTCCATTGGTAGTAACCAGTACTGGGCAGGGAGGGTTTATGATTTGTGTGTTTATTTTATGTCGGGAACTCCCGAAGGCTCACCGAAAGTGTTCTTATGGAGAAGCCGGGAATCGAACCTGCGACCCCTAGTTTACAAGACATAGGTTTATCCCCTACACCACGGCAGCTTGCTCTGATCTAGGGTTGGAAAAATGTCATTTCACCCCTGATAAAGGTATCAGTATAGCTCTTGTTGATTTAAAGAATAAGAAATTTATTTCTGATTGGTTTTTAAAAACTTAAAATATAGAGTAAAATGATATGTTACAATATCTAAAGTAAAACATTTCAGTAATTAACCGATACCACGCCAGACATTTTTACTCCTTCCAATTTATATCAAATTACGGTACATGTAACTTTCAGGATTCCAGTGTACATACTAGCAGAGTGGAAAATAGTGTGGATCCTGATCAGCTGGCTTCAGAGAAGCCAGCTGATCTGGGTCTACACTATTTGCAAATCAGGATATATCCAAGTTTAACTAATTAGCATGTTAAGGGTTAAACTCTCAGTGGTGGTAATTAAGTTTGGACGAATTATATAGTGTGCTTGAACTTTTTTAAAACATTTTCTTATTTTCTTTTCTATTCGATTGACGTCACTGATAGGCACTTGACCAACTTAAGGTAAAGCCTATACGCACATAGACAAAACCTTCCAGATCAGACATTATATACTACCGGACAGATTAACCATTTTTGACCATAAAGGCCAAATCAAAACAAATGGGTCAATGTTCCATTTATGGCCCAGATTTTACTGTGCTTTTTCCGCAGGGCCTATTAGTTACTGACAATAACTTAATTGAATCCACAGTGTAGAGGTGATCGAGAGAATAGACCTATGAAAATTGGGCCACATGATTTTGGGTAGTAATTGTATTGGTAAGTCCGGAAGGCTCAGGTTGACGTTGACATATGAGGATGCCTATTTGCATATTCATGTGATAAGTATAAAAAAATTCATGGGCTGCATGCCCAAATGTTGCTTGACCTGAGAGAGGGACCAGACCATGCAGGGTATGACCTGATTATCTGTCTACCGGTATTGGGCCTAAAGGAAAATAAAAATAAGGGGTGCGGTGGCAAAAAGTGAAGAATTTGCATGTCAGTTAAGTGACAGTGGTTTCAAGACAATTTTAGTCTATGTCAATCATCAGAAGTGCAATTTATTACATGTTTTACTAAAAATAGTAACAAAATGCTTAGTTACCCGGGCTGATACTGCTTGTGATTCAAGACCCATAACAGCCTGCTCACATCAACCCATATCAGCCCTAGTGTGAACCCATAATGGCCCTAGTGTGCACCCATATTGGCCCTCACGTGCACTCTCAGTGTCATAAATGACGTAATTTGCGACATAAAAGACCCGCACCTAAAACATGTAATAAGTTTAAAAGCTTGGCCACTGCTGCATTACCAGGCATATCAGCCCGATGTCTCCATATTTGCCTGATGGCATATCGGCCCGGCACGGAGACACAAGGCCGATATGCCTGGTAACGCGGCATCGGCCATGGATTAATCTCAAGTAATTACTTATGAAATATAAAGTAGAAGAGTTGTACAGTTAATATAGAGTAAAAGTATTTTATTAATTGCGTGATTCCGTCTACATTCCCATTTTGGTGTTTCATTTTAAGCGTTTCTAAACTTTTTAGCAAATAGAAGCAAGCTTTAAGTCAAACATCTTGACAGCGTAGTGGAAGTGATCACTTGAAAACTTGTAAAAATGTCTTCAATGAGGTATGAATGTAAAGTGTTTAAAAATGTTTTACATTGAAATCACTTGTGTGCTACTTGATTTTCTTAGCTTTCGACCAGCACACCACTTTTTCAATGATATTTAATAATATATGGGCCTTGATCGACATGAGAAAACCTGTCTTTGTGGTTTGTGAACAACAAAGGCCAGACCAGCCTGCGCATACCCGCAGACTGATCTGCTCCTTTGTTTTTTGCTGTTTGGAAAGTAAACTTGCTGCATGTGAAATTTCAATATTCTTGCTAGTCTCTGTAGCTCAACTGATTTTAGTCTTGCTTTTCGGAAACCCCAAAGACAGGTTGGCCCATATATGAGCACTCAGTCTGGACATTTGTTAATGGTAATATTACCAGAATTCATGTACTTAAAGCATTGATTTAGTAGCTGAATGGAAAACATTGTGGATCCAGCTGATCAGATGGCTTTGTCAGTGGCCAGTTGGTCTGGATCCACACTGTTTTCAAAAGTATAAAGCGAGCTTCAGCACAGTTATAATGCTGTTTTTTGGGTTGCAGGTTAGAGCCTCACCGGAGGCACTGCGTTGGGTCCTTCAGTAAAAACATTTTATCCTCTGCTTAGTACTCAGGTTCAACCCAGGAAGACCTGTCGTGACAGGACTGAAAATGTGTTGACTAGGATGTTGCTTAGACTGGCTTCAGTCCTTAAAACAATTTTTCATCAATGTGTCATATCATATACTTGTAGCCAGTCTAACTCTGATGGCTCTGTTTTAAAACAGAGCCATCAGAGTTAGACTGGCTACACGTATATTCTATGACACATTGATGAAAAATTGTTTTAAGGACTGGAGCCAGTCTAGATGTTGCTGTCCCTAACATACTATTCTCATTGACACTCTAATGGGTTTGTAGTTTCTGCCTATCCGGTGTGAAATTCGACTATTGTTTGAACTTTTAGAAACCTCTGTTACCTACTTTTATATAGTGCATACATGCATGCAATATTGATTTGAATTATAATTTAATATATTCATGCACCAGGTGCGCATTAACAGGTGTATGGTTTAGGTCAAAATTACTAATTAATATACATTGCCTTAGCCATACCAGGGGGTATAATTGCATAACTATGGCTGTAATTAAAATTTCTATTGTATTTCATCAAGGTTGTATGGACTCATGTGGAGAAAGCAGTATGATACCTTACAACTTAGAAATGGGCCGCAAGGCGACAAAAAATCTGTCTTTGGAGTGTCCAACAAAGCGAGGCTCAAACCATTGTCCTCAGTTATAGACACTAGCTAGAAAATTGAAATTTTGCTTGTAGCAAGTTTAGATATCATACTTTCCAAAAAGCTAATAGCATCCGCGCAGACTGATGAGGGCCTTTTTTGTTTGCAAACCCCAAAAGACAGGTTTTCTCGCGCCGAGGCCCAAATCATTTTATAGGTAGAAGGTAGGCATACCCATTATGGCATATCTTGTAAAAAAAGGACTGGCCCCAGAGAGTATGATTAAATGCAGCATCACCAGGTGACTTGTCTCTGTCAAAGGCATCTCCGTGAGATACCTTCCCTCAACCTCCTCGACAACAAGAAGGATCCGCCTGCTAGATGCTTCTTGAATGGGTGGCTATAGTGGCTCAAACAAAACAAGCGTATGACAAGTAGATATCACAATAACTTTTAGCGTCTGCTCAAAAACAAACAACTTTATATGTAACCATAGTTCCAAAATAGGCCGCCAAAAACACAGGAAAAGCACAGACGCGGTGCTAGGACCAGAGTTTAGAACACATGGGAAAGGTATCAAAATTTGGACTGCAGCGAGTGGCAAATTCTTATGCAAAGTTATGAAGGCCCCAAACACAAAATGATTCGACAGTGTCATTCTGTCTCTACCCCTGCGAAATGGTCTAGAACTGTTCTAGAATGTTCTAAAATTATTCTAGAATTTTCTAGAACTATGTTCTAGAACTGTTCTAGATATGTTCTAGAATGTTTATGGGACAGATGTAGAACGTTAAATGGGACAATTTTTTGTTCTACAATTGTTCTAGCCCAGGTCAAAAAATTTGTTCTAGAAAAGTTCCAGAAAATTCTAAAAGTTTTTCCTAGAACAGTTCTATTACAATTCAATTTTGTTCTAGAACAATTCCAGAACAAATCTTTAGAATGTTTATGGAACAATTGTAGAACACCCCTCATAAAATGTCCCATTTAACGTTCTATAAATGTCTCGGAATAGTTCTAGAACATCTGTAGAATGGTTCCAGAACTATTCCAGAAATGTTCTAATGGTTTGTTCTAGAACTGTTCTAGAATTAACCTTGGTTTGTTCTAGAACAGTTCCAGAACAAATCTTTAGAATGTTTATGGAACAGTTGTAGAACACCCCTCATAAATTGTCCCATTTAACGTTCTATAAATGTCTCTGAATAGTTCTAGAACATCTGTAGAATGGTTCCAGAACTATTCCAGAAATTTTCTAATGGTTTGTTCTAGATCTGTTCTAGAACTAACCTTGGTTTGTTCTAGAACTGATCTAGAACAAACCTTTAGAATTTTTCTGGAACAATTGTAGAACACCCCTAGAAATGTTCCATTTAACGTTCTAAAAATGTCTCTGAATTATTCTAGAACATTTTTAGAATGGTTCCAGAACAATTCCAGAAATGTTCTAATGGTTTGTTCTAGAACTGTTCTAGAATAAACATTGGCTTTTTCTAGGACTGATCCAGAACAAACCTTTAGAAATTTTCTGGAAAGACTGTAGAACAACTCTTCAAAAATGTCATATAAAGCATTCTATTAATGCCCCTGAATTACTTTAGAGCATTTTAGAATAGTTTAAGAACAATTTCAGGAATGTTCTAGTGGTTTGTTCTGCAACTGTTCTAAAAAATCTGAACTTTTCTAAAACAGTTGTTGAACACCTCCCCAAAAATGTCCCATATAGGGTTTGGAAATAAGATTCCATCGAATGCTACCTTTATATATCTGGAAAACTGTTGACATTGGTTTAAAACCCCAAATGCAGGTGACACAATAAATAAATAAACATCAACTGGAGGAGAATTATTATAGGGGCCCTAAATTGGCCTAAATGTTGTTAGTTATTGCCATCCTGTTACCCCACCCATTTCAAAACATTGTCATGCATTTGACCTTGGAAAAACAGTAACTACAGCAACAATTAACATAATACTTAAGAAATTGTGTCTCAAGCCTACTCACTGTCCCAGGCTATATAAGACTATCAAATTTGCCATCTAGAAACTGCCACAAGTGCTTTTTGGGGAGCCTTCATAATCCCTCCAATTCTGGCAGCCATGTTTTTCCCAACATCAATCTGGTTAAATTTATGATATTGACATGCATGTTCTAGAACTGTTCTAAAAATGTTCTAGAACATTTTTTAACTTTTGTAGAACTTGCTGGTTCAGTAAATTTCAGTAAAATATTTCTCCCGAATTATCAGTGAATTGAAAAATAAATAACATTCATTGCAAAACTGTAACATTGCAGTTTTTGGAAAACTTATTGGCTGTTAACTGCTCAACCTCTGTTTATAGTAATTAAGCCATGATCATCTTCTCATTGTGGTAACATGCCACCCTGTATTACCCCACCCATTTCAAAACATTTTCTTGCATTTGCTAAAAAAACTTACAAACAACAACCCCACCATTAATCAACATAAAAAACCTTAGGGAAACTATTTCTCAGGTCTACTCACTGTCTCAGTCAATACTACTATCATGTTTGCCATCTAGAAATTCCCAAACAAATGTTTTTGAAGAGCCTCCACATTTTCCCTCCAATTCTGGCAGCCATGTTTTTCCCAATATCCATCTGGTTATGATTGTTTCCTCTTTAAATGTTCTAAAAATGTTTTAGAACTTTTTAGAACATTTTTAGAACTTGCTGGTTCTATAAAAGTACTAAATAAGTTCTAGAACTTAATTTGAATTTTCTTTTACTTATTTTGCCCTTTTTTTCTTTCTTTCTCTATATACTGCTAGACCCTCGCTTGCGAGTATTATCGGCAAGTGTACTTTGTGCACTCCAGGTTGCAGGATGAAAGCCTACAAGTAATTTAAACCATAGCTAAATTACCATAGGGTTCTTTAACCTGCACAAGGGGTGACCTTCCCTGCAAAGGGGACATCCAGTTAACGTCCCCATCCAAAGGACCAGGCCTCCAGATAAGAGTGCATATTGGAAAATTATTTTCTTTATTTCTCACCCAAAACATGTTTTATGTTTTGGGTACCGTCTCATTGCCCAACCACTGAGCTACCTGATGCTTTCTGCTCTTGAGAAGTTTCAAAAATGTTCTAGAATTTATTAGCTCACCTGAGCCGAAGGCTCCGAGGTGAGCTATTAGTATACCAGTGACTCCGTCGTCCGTCGTCCGTCCGTCGTCCGTCCGTCGTCCGTCCGTCCGTCAACATTTTCAAACATCTTCTCCTCTGAAACCACTGGGCCAATTGAACTCAAATTTCATATGGAGACTCCTTAGGATGGGGGAACGAAAGTTTGTTCAAATGTTCCTGGTCACATGACCAAGATGGCCGCCATGCCCATATATGGTAAAAACCCTTTGAAAATCTTCTTCTCCAGAACCAGAAGGCCGATGACCTTGGGACTTGGTATGTAGCATCAGGGATGTGGGGCCTACTTAGTTTGTTCAAACAATGATCCTAGGTTGACCTTGACCTACTTAACGTCAAGGTCAAATTTGTTTCCCAATAGATTTAAATGGGATTTTTTTTGAAAAGTTGATTTTTTGAATACTGTTAAAGCCAAAGTGATTATTCTTACTTGATATGTTGAAACTAATGAGACAATGGCTATAAATAAGTTTCAAAGGTCAAGGTTGACCTTTGCCCTTTCAGCCAAGGTCGCTCATATTGTGGTCCCATCAATATATTAAAACATAGTTTCCTCACAAACCATTGGCCCAATTGAGCTCAAATTTCATATGAAGACTCCTTATGATAAGTCAGCCAAAATTTATACAAAATATTTTGGTCACATGACAAAGATGGCCGCCACGCCCATATATGGTAAAACCTTTTAAAAATCTTCTTCTCCAGAACCAGAAGGCCAGTGACCTTGAGACTTGGTATGTAGTATTGGGGATGTGGGGCCTACCAAGTTTGTTCAAATGATGATCCTAGGATGACCTTGACCTACTTAACGTCAAGGTCAAGTTTGCTTCCTAATGCATTTGAATGGAAAATTGAATTGAAAAGTTAGTTTTTTTGAAAACTGTTGAAGCCAAAGTCATTATTCTCACTTGATATGTTCAATCTAGTGGCTATAAATAAGTTTCAAAGGTCAAGGTTGATCTTTGACCTTTCAGCAAAGGTGGCTTATATTGGAGTGCCATCAGCATATTAAAACATAGTTTTCTCAGACAATCTTGGCCAATTGAAACCAAATTTCATATGACAACTCCTTATGATTGGTTAGCCAAAACTTATACAAATTGTTATGGTCACATGACTAACATGGCCACCATGCCCATATATGGTAAAAACTCTTTAAATCTCTTCTTCTCTGGAACCAAAAGGCCATTGGCTTTGGGCTTTGGTATGTAGGATTGGGGATGTGGGCCCTACCAGGTTAGCACAAATGATGAATCTAGTTTGACCTTGACTTACTTGATGGCAAGGTCAAATTTGATACCTTATGCACTTATATGGAGAAAATCTTAAAATGTTCATTTTCTATAACTGAGCCGAATTCATTAAAGTTAAACCTATTGAGACAATGGTTAATTAAGTACCAAATGTCAAGCTGACCTGTGACCTTTTATCCAAGCCCACTCATTTGGACTGCCAAGTACCTATCTAAACATATTTTTCTCAGAAATCACTGGGCTGTTTGATGGATTATTCATTAGATTGTTTAGGTCACTTGACCAAAATGTATATGGTAAAAACAAAATTTGTTCCATTATAAGCTGTAGTTAACCTTGACCTATTTTAACATTATTAAGAAGATCAGGTGAGCGCCTCAGGACCTTCAGGTCCTCTAGTTAGTATATTTGTAGAATTAACTAGTTCTAAAAAGTAAGACAAATGTTCTAGAACTTAATTTGAATCATTTTTTAGAAGTTTCTGTCAAATTATTTTGTTCTTGAAAAGTTCTAAAAATGTTCTAGAATATTATTAGAACATTTGTAGAACTTACTGGTTCTTGATTTGTTCTAAAAATGTTCTAGAATATTTCAAGAACACTTATAGAATGGAAATCAGTTCTAGAATGTGTTTGATTTGTTCTATAACAATGTTCTAGAACAGTTGTAGAACAAGAGTTCTAGAACGAACATATTTACCTGTTTGGAACAGTTCTAGAACAGTTCTAAATGTTCTAGAACAGTTCTAGAACACCTCCAATTTGTAGAACAAAATTTCGCAGGGGTAGATTTCATATAGATGATTCCATCTCCCTGCAGATAACCAATCAAGATGTCATCTAAAAAAGAAGCCATTTCTTCTCCCCTGATTGGCTGAATAAATTTTCACACAGGTAAATTGTGACTTTACAGGGAACCAGACCCCCTGTCATTTTGTTTGTTAGTTTGATTTGATTCTTTACTTCCCAGTCAAGATTTTCTTAGTCATGTCGGGACGGGTCTTCCTGGGTTGAACCAGTACTAAGCAGAGGATAGACCCCACCTGGCATGAAAGTCCTGTCTTTAAAGGAAAATATTTTTGTCTGAAAAGGGTTAAAAGATTGTCTGAGGTGCTACAGAACTAGATTGATTCTGAAGACTGGATAGCCTGAAAATGCAAATTTATGAGACGTCTATTAAAATGTAAATACTGGTTGAATTGATTATAGAGGCACCAAGGCAAGATCAAATTAGCCTTGTTTCCTAAAAAGGCACCTTTCACATAAGATGCATAGGGCCACGCAAATTTTTAGGGTAAAATTGCGATTATTTTCTTATCCATCATTTTAAACATGTGTTTTGGGTGCTCAAAAGAACCGTGTTTTCGAGACGGTTCTTATGAGTACCCACAACATATGTTTCAATTGAGAAATAAGAAAAATAATTTTCAGGTGCACACTCTTATCTGGGGAGCCTGAAGATGTTTTTAATATGTAATTTACGGTACCAAGCTCCTTTTCTACTTGGAAAAAACGCTGGAAACAGAGAAAAGTTTAAGACAACAGTAAAGGGATAAAAAATCAGTGTTATCATGTTCGAGTTGAGACAGTATTCCAGAGTTATTGCCCTTTGCTAATTTGGACATTGAAAACTTGTAATAAAGATATCTTAAAAACTATTACAGCTTTGTCAGCTGATAGAATATAATGATTAGATTACCTGGTGAAAAAATAAAACAAAGTTATTTTTTTTTAGTTATTGCCCTTTTAGAATTGTACATTGAAAACTTGTAATAAAGATATCTTGAAAACTATAATATACTGAACAAAAGTGAAAATGCTACACCTGAATTGTTTGCCATCTATATACAAAATTACGCAAACCAAGAATGCAATGGAAAGTGTATCTTAATATTCAAATACTGGGTAATGCATAACAGTAAAAGTTTTACGGATGTTGTCACGAGGAAACACATGAAAGCCATTTAAATGTGACAGGGGTCCATTTTTTCAGGTTGCCAATTTGAATGGAAATCTAACACAATTTAGGCCTTCAGAAATCCACTACCTACGAGATCCCACTGCACGAAATGGTAGTCTAGACATGTGACAACCAGAAATGTGAAAGACTTACCTCAAGTTTGTTTTGGTCGTTTAGAAAAACAATCTTAAAAAGCGGATTTTCACTTAAATTGCCAAGTTTAAAAATTTTACACTGAAATCTCCATAGGAAAATCAATGTGTTGTTGCATCTTAGTATGAGGACATTACTAGCCGAGAAATGGTAGAAACAATGTGCTGAGAAGTCTACCTGATTTGGCAAAAGAAAATTATCGAAAATCGCGATAAATTGAAGATTACCAAACATTTAATATTCCCTATTTGTTTTTGTCAAAGGGAGATAATTTTCAATATTTTACAAATTCTCTAAATTCGAAATTGATTTCTGAGTTTGTTTCAAGTGATTAAGCAGTTTTCTTGTGTCTTTTTGCAACACAATTAAGACCAATTTTGATAAGCATAACAATTTTAATTTGCGCATGCGCAATAGCAAATATCAGTGAATAAAGCTTTAAACACTTAAGGAGCATAACTCATACATCAAACAAGACAAATTGGTGGAGTTTCAACGAATCGTTTGCTGGATGTCTGGGCAACATTATTAAGCTTTAGTAAATACTTTTTGCCTATTACTTTCTCATAAAATATAGATAATTGTAGTGTAGCGTTTTCACTTTTGTTCAGTATAGCTATATATAGCAGCTTCAAATATGGTCAGCTGATAAAAGATGATGGGTAGATTATTTCTTATAGTTATGTTTTGGGTTAGTGGACTGATTCCCATGGTCCCAATGTTATGTCGTATTTATTAAAAAAAATAAAGCAAAATATCAGGATATAATATTATAATTGTCTCAACAATTTAAGTTCCGGGTTAACCGTTTTGCAGTATAACTTGGGCAAATTGTCAGGAGAAATTTGCATACTGTAAGGCAAGAAACATGAGCCAGTGCATGAGATTTCCAACAATGTGGTATGTGCGACCAGCAAAGCCTCAGATCAGCCTGCGCATACGCGCAGTCTGATCAGAGCCTTTGCTTATCGCTTGAGTATTCTTGGATTGTTAAGCTACTGACTGAACACCATTTGGAGTGTTTAAGCTTAAATAGAGGCTGCAGAGGCTCGTCCGAGTCTACACATTTCAAAATGCCACATTGTTGGATATCACATGCCACGGCTCAAAATTTACTTTAATCAGCTTACTCAGCACTAATACTAGCTGGAAGTTTGAAAATTTGGATGAAGCAATCTGAACAGTGAACAGCCATGGTGCTGATCAGGCTGTGCTGATTTATAGCCTGATCTGTCTCATTCCTGTAAGCATTTGTAACAACAAGAACAGGTTTTCTTTTGACATCACCACCTTAGTAATCTTGGATAAAGGCTGAAATTTGCATTAATTATCGGCAGTTTAGCAGTCTTTAAACCTGACCTGAATTCAAAAATTGAAAATTTCATTCAGTTTCACATTCAGGCTTCACATACCGTCAATTTTAGGCAAGTTTGTTCTACTCACCGTATTTTAGTTGCCATGCTTTAAGAAATTATTTGACCTCTTTCCCAGCTAGTGGTGCATGATGCATGGAACTTGCCAACAGTCGGCCTGATATAATGTACAGCTTGATCTTGACCCAAAATGTTTGCCACTGATGATGTGCTTGATAGAATTTTGTGAAGAGGTTAATCTTAAGGGTTTGATTCTTGGACCCCCACCCCACCCACCTCGGTAGGGAGTGACTGTCTTATGGGGCTTTAAGTGGGTAGAGGATAAGATTAGACCACTCATAAGCAGCATGATCACAGAGCTGCTAAGAGCTGTTAGCTATTTTACAGGTAATTTTGCCCAGCCAATCAAATTAGAGATATTAGCTACAGGTATATGTTGACTCTTAGACTGTTATTGGATCTATGAAGATAGGAGGCCAAATTTACCTTTTATAGTCCACTCCTGCCATGAAAAAAGAGGATTTTACATGAGTATATGCTCATGTTTTATTGAATTTATTAAACGAGTTGTGGAAAAGAGATAAAATGCGAGGCTTGTCAAGCATTTTATATTTTTTTCGCAACATGTGTAATAAATTCTATAATACAGGAGCAGGAATGTTAGATTCTATTTATCATATGGCATTAAATTATTTGTCCTGCATATTAAGCAATAATTGGTCTCGAAATTTAACCAATTTTCATTGTTTTTGAGAGTGGCTGTTTTACACAGGTTTTACTGTTCTATGTATTTTGTATTTCTATTTCAGGTAAGTGTACTGATAAAGTTCATCATATTGTCTTCAAATTTGGCATAATACATCTAGAGGTGAGCAATTTTAATTAGTCCTTTACCTGAAGACCAGCCCTTGTAAATTGCATTTTGTCATTTTGTATTTCTAATTAAGATATTCAGCTATACTAACTTGAAGTCGCTGGCCTAACAGTTCGATTCTTATATCAAAATTGAATACCGAGTGCCCAACTTTTAAGAAATTGTAGCGTTACATTCTCTGGGTTGTATTAATGTGCAAAAGCACAATTCTGGTACCTTTTGGCACTTTGTTAACCTTTTTCCTGTCATCTGCTCTCTTAAACCTGCTTATGTACTAATTTAAGGTAGCGTATTATTACATGAACAAAACAATATGACCTAGATCAGACTGCTCCCCAGTCTGGTCATGCAGGGTTCATAGTACATTAGTATTTGCATCCATGATAAATCTAGTCTGAAGTGCACTTGAGTACATGCAGCAGACATAAGAAGTAGACCACATTTTCAGGACAAGGAATATAAGTGGGATAAGGGTTAATATATTCATTATTTTGTTATATAAGACTAATTAGTAATGAAAGGTCATTACAGTATGACTGGGGACATAATAGTCATTTAACATTATATATAGAGGATGAGTTGCCAAATTAATTGTCCTCATTAAGAGACATAAATAGGTCACTATTCATTGGGCCTCTTCACGACAAAACCTGTCTTCAGGTTTTCTGAAATTTGAGACTTAAACCGGTCTTCTGAGCTTCAGAGACTAGCTAGAATATTGAAATTTTGCTTGAAGTAAGCCTAAATATAAGTGAATAACAAAGGCACTTATCAGACTGCGCAGATGGGCAGGCTGGTCTGCGTCTGTGTTGTTAGCAAACCTCCGAAGCCAGGTTTTCTCGCGTCGAGGCCCATTTGTCTTCTGCTCCTCTCGTCTGATTCTTAGTTAGCTTAAATGTACATGTATATTGCAAACACTATGGACCCAGATCTGACTGCTCCCCTTGGGAGCAGTCTGATCAGGGTGCATATTGTTTATACACACCACTGACCAACCCACAGCATGGGGAGGGCAGTGGCTCAGTGGTAGAGTGCTTGTCTTGAGTCCGAGGGGCCGTGGGTTCAAGCCTCACCTGAGTCACTGCATTGTGTCCTTGAGCAAGACTTATTAATCCTAGCTTAAACTCCAGCTGTTAAGTTTTTAGACTTAATTTTACGCAATAACTTTTTTATCTTCAATTTAAGCAAATTGTGTTCGCGATGAAAGTTGTAGAGGAGAATTTCCGCCAACTTCTCCAAAAGGTCTTGTGCTTGTGGCGCAAACAGATTTTTGTGTATATAGATGAAGATTTTGCAATAAATTGAATTCGTCCTAAATTTTCTAAGTTTGTTAATGACAGGTATAATTCGTATAGGCGTGGCAGAAAGGGGTAGTTTCAAAAATATTCGGAAGCGGTGCATATTCCGCTCTTCAAAGGGTGTGCAAACATGAAACTGCCGTTAACATACTCAGAATTTACCGTGCATATGCAGAATCAACTTAAAGCAGGCTCATTTATAGGAACAAAGGCTGGGTTATCTCATGACGTGAAATTTTTCTCTTATGCACGTGCTATTAAATGAAAGGCTTTGAGATGACCCTTCTAGCTTAACGCACGAGCGAATCAGGCGCGATTTCTATTATGTTTGAACAAGCCATCCATCGCTTTAGTAATTGAATTAGGGCGGTGCTATACAACTTTTTGACTGACATCTTGGACTTAGTTTATTTGCGCTTTGCTTAAAATGTTCAAAGAGTGCATCTAAGCACAGATGAACCTGCAGCATCTAGGATGTTGGAACCATTTGGAGAAGTTGGCGGAGATGCTCCGGAATACTTTTCATCGCGAACACATTCTGCTAATATTGAAGATAATAAAGTTATTGCGAAAAATAAGTCTAAAAACTTAACAGCTGGAGTTTAGTACTGGTTCAACCCAGGAAGACCCGTCCCTTTATAACAAAAAGATTGTTGATGGGACGTAAAGAATCAAATCAAACAAAAAACAACAACCCACAGCCCACCGGGAGTCAATTAGATCTATATTAAGTAATTACTGAAACAAGATCAGTGCAGGTAGATCCAAACTCTTTATCTGCAAGTGCCTTTTGCTGATGAATTTTGCGAACAGTTCAGACTCAGATCTGCTGACTGATAAAACATCAGCCTGATCTGTATCCAAACTATTTGACACTCTGATGGTATTCCTCAAAGGATTTTTTGAAAACATTAATTTGGAAAACAATCAGCAGGGGACAAAAATTGTTTGAAAATTTTTCCAGCGTGCAAAATGTTGAATAAAACCTACAGTGAAAAATATCACATTTTGGCTAATGCATGATATTGCATGTTGTATTGATGTCAGTTTAACCCATTCATTCAAGAATAAAACTATTTTATTCTGGCAAGTTTACAGTAAATTCACAATAACCTCTTTTTATGTGCCAAATTTAACTGTTAGCCGAAGAATTTTGTACGTTTTTTATTTATATTTTTTTAAAATCATTTTCTGCTGAAATAGGATGTATTCTTTCTTAGTTTGGACCTTTGGATCATCCGTTCTCCTCCCGATCAGTTTGCTCTTGAAGAAGAAAACCAGGATCCCAGGGTAACAAGCATGGCCCTGACAGTAGGCAACATCCACAGAAATGTTTGTGCCTTAAGATACAATGTCAACTTCCTGTGGGTCATGATGGAACATCTACAGAATTGTGCCTGGCATGAAACAATATCCTCAACCTCTTGCGTGCCATGATGCAACTTTCACAGAACCGTGGATATAAGGATACAACATCCATAAACCTGTGTCTGTGCATGTAATGCTATAACATCCTCTGCTTCTTGGGTGCCATGATGCAGCAGCAACAGAATGCCATGCTGCAATACCCTCTGCTTTTGCTATGATACAACAACCTCTGCTTCTTGGGTGTCCTGTTACAACATTAACAGAACTGTGTATGCTAAGATAAAACATCCTCTGCTCCTTGGATGCGATGATGCAACATCCACAGAACTGTTTATGCCAAGAAACATCAACCTCTGCTTCTTGGATGCCATGACGCAATATCCTCAGAAGTGTGTATGCCATGATACAACAACCTCTGCTCCTTGGATGCCATGATGCAACATCCACAGAACAGTGTATGGCATGATACAACAGCCTCTGCTTCTTTGTGTCATGATGCAATGCCCACAGAACTGTGTATGCCATGGTATAACATCCACAGAATTGTGTATGCCATGATACAACATCTGTTTCTGGGATGCCATTGCTGCAACATCCACAGAACTGTGTATGCATTGATACAACATCTACAGAACTGTGTATGCCATGATACAACATCCACAGAACTGTGTATGCCATGGTACATCATCTTTATTTTTTTGTGTAACATGATACAGCACCAAAAGAACTGTATGCCATGCTGCAACATCTACAGAACTGTGTAGGCCATGATACAACAACCACAGACTTGTGTATACCATTGTATAACATACACAGAACTGCCATGATACAACATCTTCTTAGGTGCCATTTCTGCAACATCCACAGAACTGTGTATGCAATGATACAACCTCCACAGAACCATGTATGCCATACAACATCAAAATAACTGTGTATGTCATGGTACATCTTCTGTTTCATATATAATATGATACAACATCTACAGTATTGTTTATGCTATGCTACAACATCCACAGAACTGTGTATGCCTTGATACAACATCCACAGAACTGTGTAACCCATGGTATTTCTTCTGTTTCTTATGTAACATGATACAACATCCACCGAACTGTGTATGCTATGCTACAACATCCACATAACTGTGTATGCTATGCTACAACATCCACAGAACTGAGTATGCCATTATACAACATCCACAGAACTGTGTATGCCATAGTACATCATCTGTTTTTTGTGCATCATGATACAAAATCCAAAAAAATTGTATGCTGTGGTACGCTTCTTGGGTGCCATGATACAACATCCAAAGAACTGTATTATAACGCCATGGTTCAATATCATTTATTTCTTATGTATCAATCATTGAAAAATGTTGAATTTAGAATATCTTCTGGACTCTTTGTCTGCTAGTTTTTTTCTGCCAATAACTTTTTCAGATAGTTTGGACCCAGCCCAAAGGTCCTGATGTTGATCCAGGCTGCTTGACACTGATGATATTCCTGAAAGAGTGTTTTGAAAATGTTAATTTTGAAGGGAAGAAAACAGTATACAGATGACTCCACAAAAGAAGATGCAAAATTACCCAGCATGCAAATAGTTAATTCTCAGCATGCAGGGTAATTTTGCATACTTTTTTGCTGTCTGCTCAGATTTTAAAATCAAGTTTTTTAAAAAAAAAACATCAGAGTGTCACAGTTTGTCTGGCCTGATCTTGGGTTCGAACATTTTGCAAAGATTATTGGCAGACCAATCTAGTACCAGTAGGCAGAGTTAACAAGATAAGGGTTTTTGAAAATTTTATCCTGTGTATGTGCCAAGTTTGTAAATGTACCAACTTGATTCAGTGTATCGGGGTTATCTAAATTAGGTCTTGATTTTTGTGCCAAAAATTGCTTTATACAATTGCAAGGAATCTAGTTGCCTAATTCCAAATGGCCATTAGTATGGATCTTCTAAACGTTTGCAGGTGTTTGCTAATTTAATTTCCTGTTAGTTTCTTTAATCATCCAAATAAATGGATTGCATTTTGTTGATGAAAAATGTTCTGCATGCTTTGACTATGAAGCACTTGGAATACCAGTATGAAAAAGACATACAGGCTTCCTGAGATAGTAGTGCGTAATTAAAAATGAGATTTTTTTATATCTCAACCAAAATGTATGTTGTGGGTTCTCAAGCGAACAATCTCATTAAGATGGTTCTTCTGAGCACACAGAGCATATGTTTAAACTGATTGTTAAGAAATTATCGTAATTTTACGTATAAAAAGTTCACTTTTCTGCACCTATGGGCAAGCAAAATTATAAGCCCAGGCCAAATAAAAAAAATACCCATGTTTAGGGTAACCCGACCTTACATATATTTACTAGTGAAACCTAGATTTTTTTCAGGTTTGTTAGAAAAAATACAATTTTATGCATTTTGGAAGGCGAAATGCCTTTCAATTATGCATCAAATTATATTTTTTTCCAGAAAAAAAATAATTAGAAAAAATATGTGTGCCTACCCTGCCTAAATTTTCAGACCTGTTACCCAAAACACACTTATTTTTCTTATTTGGCCCTGTCAATGTTTTTTGAGTACCTTGACTGTGAAGCACTCAGATGCCAGTATGATAAGGGCATTTTGACCCTCATCATGTTGGAATTATGGTCTATACTCTTCCCTAATTTTTTTATTCCATTGCTGTGAAATAGTGGCAGGGCATATAGCGTTTACCCTGTCTGTTTGTGTGTTCAAAATTCTTGTCCAGTTCATTATCTTGTGTACTGTTTAGTATTTAATAATGTTATGAATGCAGCCAAAAAATTTGGTGTATTAATTGGCTATTGGGTCATTGTGTAGCCACGCCCAAATCTGGTTCCTATCTCCGTTAGCTTTACAAGAGACAGGGACATTGCATACTACGTGGCAATACAATGACCGAATAGCTGTATAATATCAGGAAAGGTCACTCTCAATGACTTTAGTCTAAAATCCTGGTCCATGCGATATCTTGAGTCTACGGTAAGAATTATGAGGCATATAAGTTCACACGCTTATGCATCCGAAAGAGCTGATGTCTCTCAAACATGAAAGGTCACTCTAGCTAACTAAAATTTTGAATTACCTCCCTTAGTCAGAAATCCTGAGTTCCAAATCTTGTGTCCCTGCTATTATATCCTGTATTGTTTAAGGAATTATATCATGAAACTTCACAGATTGATGCATCATAAGGAAACAATATTTTGCAAACAAGAAAGGTCATCACTCTTTCTGACTCTGTTGTAGAATTATGTCCCTTATAATTCTGTAATTCTTGTCCAGACAGACCATATCTCAAATTTTCAAGAGACAAAAAAGGACTATTCTCTTGAAAGCCTGATCAGGTGGCCTGATCATACCTGTGTTAGGGCAATCATCCAGTAGTCTCAGTGCTTTGATTTCAAAATGTGTATATCTATACTGAATGTCTGCTGCATAATTATTCAAGTGCACAAATTTAGACTAGATTTTTTCATGGAAGCAACATGTTGCTCCCAGTGAATGGAGCAGTCTCATCTGGATCCATATTGTTTGTATCATAGGCTACCTTAGAATATAAGCAAATGAGATAGCAGATGACAAAAGTCGTGACTGGTGGGCTAAGGGTTTAAGGCTATGAAACCTATCAATTAGCTTACTTGCTATAAAACTATTGTCATTTCGCTGCTGACTTAGAGTAGAAATCTGGTCGAAGAGGCTTTGAGGAATCAATAATATAATCCGACTAAATCCATATGAGATGACTGCTTGCTGCAAAACTGGCTTCTTTTGAGCGCCACCTATAATTTGCAGCAGACAACAATTTCAAATTTTGCTGCTTTTTCAAAAATAACAAATCAGGCATGATATTTCATGAGAATCGTCTGCTGGCAGACGATTCTTATGTAATATCATACCTTGTTTTGTCGAAAATTGGGAAAGATGTCTCCAAATTTGTCGTCTGCTGCAGTCTGGATTGGTGCTTTAAGGGTTAGGTTAGCCTGTCTGGTTGCACACATCTGTGAGTGACTACACATATATGGGCCCAGTGGCAGATCCAGAGGGGTTCAGGCAGTTACCTTGAACCGGGCATTGAGACCAAATTATTTCATTTTCAAGGGGATATATAATAAAAAATATGGTAAAATCAACAAATCCAACCTTCCTTTGTACATCAGAACCCCCTTTCCAGAAATTCAGGATCCGCCCCTTAGTCTATATAGAACTGTGGCCATGTCAAAGTAAAAATCATGACAAATGTCATCTGTTTTATCATTTGCTGATGTTAACTGGTATGCTATATATTGCAAACAAATTACAATATGGATCCAAGTTCAGACTGCTCAGGAAGTCAGGGTCCAGTATACTGTTTGCTAACATGATAAAAGATGTAATAAAGCAGATGATGTTTGAAGGACAAAAAATATTGGCAGGATAAGGGCTATACATTTTCAAACATTTCCTGGCTCCCGAGGTTATAAAACTTATTTTGTGCTCAACTCAACTGATCACAAAATTTATCATGCTCATTTGAGCAGTTGAAATTTCATTCTCAGTTGAGCTGAGCATGAAAAAAGTTATATAACCACGGGCCTGGGCTTGAAGTTCTTAATCCTGAAATTTGCAGCTGACCTACATTTTCAAATTTTGTCTAAAGAAACCAAAGATTTTCGGCTTGATATAAGTTCATTGAGGAGACATGGAGATTTGCAATCATGCCCGCAATCAACTGCGCGATTCTAGCTGATAAGGCCAGAATTTTTTTATTAGTTGATTTACAGGAATTTTTTTCTGATTTAGGGTCGGGGAGTGTGGGGCGAGGGGAAGGTGGGGGGAGGGCGAAAAAAATAGTTATAAAAAGGCTTTGAAAATGACCAGATAACTGGTCATTTTTAGAGCTTTTTTTTTTAATATTTCCAGAAAAAAACAGTAAAACAAAAAAGGTTTACCAACAGTCTGTATTAAATCTTTAAATATTTCATCATTTTCCTAAAAAATCTGGACAGGACAATAACTTAACAGTGTCACTCTAAAAAATACACAGACAGAATCTCAAAAACAACGAAACAAATAATATTTAGAGTCTGCGGATAAAATATAAAAATAATTTTAGAAATTTTTTTCAATACTTTACGGAAAATTACAGTAGGAGCTAGGGTTGGTAAACCAACTAATGAAAAAATTCTGGCCTAATTTGTATAACCTCATAAAATATTTTCTCTGGAAATAACTAGGAATAGCACTAATTTGTTGTCATCAATATTCACTACTGGGGGAGAAAAGAGTTAAGATGCTAGAGCTTTTCTTGATAGATTTTACATGATCTGCATTGTCATGAAATATTGTCATGAAGTCACAAAAGTTAATTGCGTTGTCTTGGTAATGTCATCCCCTAGAAACTGAGGAAATCTAATTTAAGTGTTATCTTTTTTTGCCTTAAGTGGGTCTCTGAAATGCTGATGTTGTTCTATCACATATTAACCATAAACATACAAAAAATATTGTCTTGCAAATGTTGTCTACTACTATGTCTGATGCATAATATCCATTTGCATTTCAAATTGGATTTTATCATGGAACTTCACCTTCACTCACTCACTAAAACACTATGAACCGTGACTAGCGGCTGGGGAGTAGTCTGAATCTTATCTGGGTCATATGGTTCATTGGTTTGCTGTTTATAGCTACCAAAGTTGCACAAAATAAAGAGGCAAGAAAGCAGACAACAGAAGTATGCCAATATACATGGCAAAATTTTTGGTGTGATTTTAAGACATTTTCATTTCTTTTTTTCAACTCAATCTAAAAAATCTAGTTCCCGCTAGATCAGTACAGTGAAACCTGTGTAAAATGGCCACTCAAAAATAGACAAAACAAAGGTCTAAAAGTTATTTTGTAGCTTTAAATGAAGGTTGGAGCATTCTGCAGTACTTTGACCTGCATTAAGCGATAATTAGTCTTGAAACCAATTTTTGGTGTTTTTGAGATTGGAGGTTTTACACAGGTTTTACTGTGTTGCAAAACGGAAGAAAGAGTTAATGTTTCATGGATGTGTTAAATGTCAACCATCATGCAACATCTGATAGAGAAAATACTATGACATGTGGATAGTTCAGTACAGTCGATTTTCTCAGGAATGTGTCCATGTTTAAAATTCAAGAAAACCCAGGACTCATTGGATTTTGATTGAGTTTTGGAAGTTTCTATTAGGAAACCGTACCTTCAGCTACTGTGCAATGAATACAGAAGGAAGCAATTTAGATTTTTTATTCTGCCAATTCAAGACATGTTAATTGCTCTCTTGCAAGAACTTAACCATTGTCATGGTGAGCTTGCTGCCTTCTTTGACTTATACAACCCTGTTCTCCCTCTACCCCCACCCCACCCCCGAGACACAAGAGGCATCTTACATAATTTGTGTATGTACATTGCAACATGTCATTTACAAAAGGGCAGTTTGGGTCTAGGGGGAAATGCGTCTAAAAGCAAACTGAAAGACATAACATTCAGAATTCCAAAAGACCTTAAACTTTTAGAATTTAAAGCCACTTTTAACCTAAATATTTCAGAACTTTTGCTAACACATTCTCGCAGATAATGTGATTGTAATTGTTCCCAGTACAAAAATGTTTAAATGAGGGGTGGGAGTGAAAAATGCAGGTTTTCGAAGCTTTGGAATGTTGAGTTAGCCTGAAATGTATTATTAAATTTATAGTGAATACAATTCACTGCGGTTATTAACAAGTGCATTTAATCAACATTGTAACAGGTTTGTTATTACCATTTGGGAAAATTTTACTCCTTTAATATCGATATATTTGAAAAAAAATCTTGCATTTACAACACATCACCCAATCCAAACTGCCTCGGCCAATTCCATGGAAATCCAATGAATCAGACTTTGGATCTACTTTGATAACGTGATGCTAACATTACATAACATGATACTGACTTCACAGAAACCATGCCAACACAATAACAATAACCGGACCGCGTAGCGCAGTCGGTAACATGTCTGGTTACAGATGCAAAGCTGACTGCAGATCCAGGGGTCGCGAGTTCGATCCCGGCCCGGTCCCATACTTTCGTGGAGATTGATCATGAAATAATTTCTACGGTAATTCTCCTCCCTTCCGCTGAATCATTCATGAAGGGTTGTTGTCAGTTACAAGCGAAAGTATGTGCACGATTACTGGTTAACTGCTTGTTCAAGCTTGCCCAGGAAAAAAGTGTGGTTAGGTGAACTAACCGTCCCGCAATGACCATAGCTGTTGACATGGGACGTAAAGCAACAAACAAACAAACAAACAAACAAACAAACACAATAACAAGTGTGATTGCAGGAAAACAAATGGTTACATAAATGCAGTTTATGTTTTTTTCAATAAAATATCGCTATAGCATAAAGCAATTTTTGAAAAATACATACATTGTAAACTTCATTTATAGTGATATTTTTTTTGAAAAATACATTAACTTCATTTATTAATGAAATATAGCTATAGTGATATTTGATTGAAAATTACATAAACTTCATTTATTCTGCTGATTAAGCTTTTCGAGTAATCAGAAAAATGGATTTTAATAGGGCTGAACCCACATGCTACAGAACTAATTTTCCTTACGCCTGTTCCGGCTAACAAAATGGAGCTTTTTTGTACATAGAACTACACGTAAAGCACCTTTAATATGTACACCTGAGGCTTGATTTGATCTCGAATTGTTCTGGGCTTACCCGATTGCATATCACCTTGACGTTGTCCAGCAAAGTTACAAGTTGGAAGGCTGATTTGAATCTTTAATACTCTATGCCAACTTGTACCTTAAACTGGATCACGGCTCATATGGTCTTGATGAATGCTAACAAGACCGAGAAATTAATTCAGAATACCTCCACTTTGGTAATTCATTTTAATTAGATCATGCACATTTCTTCCTTAATAGCGTTGTTGCATGCTATGTGAAGCTGCCATAATGAAATATTGAAATGCATCATAATCTTAGGAGAAAACTGTTTTGACAGTTTATGTAAATTGTCTGAGAGTGTATCTTTATTATGCTACAGTCAGAGTGGTTGGAAGTTTCCTTAATGCACAGCGGCTTTAAACATTTAAAGTGTTTCATTATTTTGTAGTAGTACAAAAGGATCAATATTAGGAAGCTTGTTAAATTCAGGAATACTGAGTCTTTGAAAACAAACAAGTAAACCATTGTCAGAACCATCATAGTATTTTCTTGCACCATCGAGCAGTGTAGCTTGGTGGATACTACTAGAGTGTGCTAGTTATTCTGCTACCTGATTTTCAAAATTTAATCTGAAGATATAGAAAAAAGTCTGTTTTCATATACATCAAGGGCACTAACTCTATTCAAGATTCATAAAAAAATGAAAATGTTACCACAATAGCTCTTACTTTTATCAAAGTCCTAAGGTATTGAGCAAAATGCAATTTCAAACACCAATCAAGGACCATTATGAGGTCTGTATAGTTATTTGACAAAATTTACCCATCTACAATCTCAAACCAATGCTTCCCATTATCAACTATAATACAAAGTTTGGAAAAAAATTGTCGAAAAATGCTCAGAAAGAGAGCGTAAATGAACGAACAGATGGACAAATGGACACATGCGTCTGCTTACTACATGAGCCCAAGTCTGGGACCAGATGGATGAAGAGACTTTCAAACGCAAATTTTGAACCGAGGGTATAACATGATACCCATCACTTTTTAAAGTGGTGGGGTATAAACATGGACGCAGATGTTTGGCAATGTTCACCAAGACCTTTTTGTCAGTAATTTAACCCATTAATCCATAGGGCTATGTTTAGATCATGACATCGTTTTCTATTTTTAGACAACATTGAAAAAAATATCAAAAATTTAAGTAAAGGGTTTATATTGTTTAACCCATATAAGCCTATAGCGTCCAGTTGATGAAACATCGGAATACAGTGATGAACTAGATCAGACGCTGCATTCTAGATTTATTCTGTTGATAGGGTGTTGCACTCTTTGCTTATAGTGTGTCCCTTAAAACAAAGCTTAAATTTAAGGTGTACAGTAAAACCTCTGTAAAATAGCCACTCTCAAAAAGACCGAAAATTGGTTTTCAAGACCAATTATTGCTTAATGCAGGTCAAAAGTACTGCAGAATGCTCCTAGGGGGAGCATCCCGCATTACTTTTGACCTTCATTAAGCTATCATTTGTTATTAACATCTTTGTTTTGTCTATTTTTGAGTTGTTGTTATACACAGGTTTTACTGTATGTCCAAAGGCAATTATTGCATTAGAAATGGAATGATAGACCATCACATTCACTGTAAATGCCATACTGTTGGATAATGACTAGATAGATATGCTCATGCAAATGAATATTCTGATTTAATTAAAAACATTTGGGAATGCTCATTATTAGAGGTTTTAGTATGGAATTTGGTCAGAGAGAGGTCAGTTGCAATCAGTAAGAGGGAAATCAGTACAGATCTCCTAAATATTTGTAATGAAACAATTTTCCTAAATATTTATAATGGAACAGACTCTAGTAAGTACTGGTTCTTCAAAAAAAAGGTGCCTCAGCTTTTGCACAACTAGTGTATATATGACTTGCCTTGTAATTTGGTCTATCTCAAAGTCAGTATTGGATATACAATTTTGAATCATGAAAATATACATGTACGTAGATTTTGCAGAAATTGTTTTGCCCCTTGCTTAAGGGATCATCTGTTTTATTTAAGGAATAATAGTAATTCATTTTTTTTAAATTTTGAATGGAAGCACCCACAGAAGATTCAATATATGCACTAACAGCGTTTTGATTCTGGTCTCCCTGGGTAGTCCTTCCAGGGTTGGGGACTTGAGGGTGGGGATGGGGAGCTATTGTGATTCACAGGTCTTTGTCCATGTGTGTTGTGCATCCGTAAACTTTTTCTTTAAACGACATGATCTCCTCTGACCACTGGCATAAATTTAAGAAAATTTCACAGGAATGTTCCCCATAATGCCCTCTACCAAAAGTGCACAAATTGTTACGCTCCGCCGAACAAAAGGGCCGCCAGAGCTAGAAATAGAAACAACATCACCTGAGCTGCATGTCCAAATTCAAAATATCTTCACAGAAATGTTCCTCATAATGCCCTCTACCAAAATTGCACAAACCACTCTGCTCTGCTGAACAAAATGGACACCAGAGCTAAAATAAGAGTTTTCAATTCAAAGAAAAACAACATCTCCTCCTGAACCACTGGTCCAAATTTAAAATTATTTCACATGAATGTTCCCCTTTTCATGCCCTCTGCTTAAACTGCACAAATGGTTCAGCTCCGCCAAAATAAAGGGCCGCCAGAGCTAGAAATAGAAACAAAATCTCCTGAGCTGCATGTCCAAATTCAAAATAATTTCACAGAAATAGTCTTCATAATGCTTTCTACCAAAATTGCACAAACTGTTCTGCTCTGTTGAACGGCCACCAGAGCTAAAAATATTTTTTCTAAGAAAAGTCTTTAAATGACATGTCCTGAACTTCAGTTCTATATTTGAAATAATTTCACATGAATGTTCCCCATTATGCCCTCTACCAAAATTGCACAAATTGTTCTGATCTGCTGAACAAAATGGCCACCAGAACTAAACATAGAAAAATCTTTAAAAAAAAAACCAAACTCAAATTAATTTCACACAAATGTTTCTCATAATGCCCTCTTCCAAAATTGCAACTGGCCACCAGAGCTAAAAATAGAAATATCTTTCAACAACATCTCCTTAATCATAGGCCAAAATTCAAAATTATTTTGCATAAATGCCCTCATAATGCCCTCTACGTTAATTGCACAAACTGTTCCACTCCACTGAACAAAATGGCCACCACAGCTATAAATAGAAATATCTTTAAATGACATCTCCCCCTTAACTACTGGTCAAAAATCAATATAATTTCACAGAAATGTTCCTCTTAATGACCTCTACCAGAATTGCACAAACTGTCCGCTGAACAAAATGACCACCAGAGCTAAAGATAGAAATATGTTAAAGGACATCTCCTTAACCAATTTTATTCAATATCCCAAGTGGGGTTCGGTCCCAAGGTGGAGTGTACCTGGACTAAAGCTAAAAGTTGTCCATATAGTCCATACTTAATAGTATACCAAATGGAATGCCAGGACATTTTAAATATAATGGCATCCAAGTGCCCCAGGGCTCCGTTAGGAAACCAGGAAATTTGGGGTGACCAACTGCTAAATGTGCATTGGTATCAGCTTAAATAATTGAGGGGGGGGGATTTCTGTTTGTGTGCCATTAACTGTCATCCTAATTTTGAGATTATGAGGAGGTATTTGTGTTTGTGTGCCATCCATGTTAACTGTCATCAGATCATGAGATTTTTCCAAATATATTAGAATACTGATTGAGTATTTATATGTTGAACTGAAAGGGCAATATTCTTATGACAATTAGAGATGCTGTTCTCAGTGCTAAAACTCTACAGTAATTAACTTCTGTGTTTCCTGAATATTGCTGCTAGTCAAAAAGTAATTACATGTAACAGTCCCTTACAAGTAAAGTCTCATACAATTAAGAACATGTTCTGTGCAGTGACTGTGTGCATTGAGTGAAGAAAATTCTCTGTGCAGTGACTGTATGCTTTTAGTGAAGAAAGTTCTCTGTACAGTGACTGTGTGCACTGAGTGAAGTTAATTCTTTGTGCAGTGACTGTATGCACCTAGTGAAGAAAGTTCTCTGTACAGTGACTGTATGCACTGAGTGAAGAAAGTTCTCTGTACAGTGACTGTGTGCACTGAGTGAAGTTAATTCTTTGTACAGTGACTGTGTGCACTGAGTGAAGCTCATTCTTTGTGCAGTGACTGTGTGCACTGAGTGAAGTTAATTCTTTGTGAAGTGACTGTGTGCACTGAGTGAAGAAAATCTCTGTGCAGTGATTGTGCTCTATTAGTGAAGAAAATTCTCTGTGCACTGACTGTGTGCACTCAGTGAAGAAAGTTCTCTGTGCAGTGACTGTGTGCACTGAGTGAAGAAAATTCTCTGTGTAGTGACTGTGTGCACTCAGTGAAAAAATTCTCTATGCAGTGCAGACTCTGTGCACTGAGTGAAGAAAATTCTCTGTGCAGCGACTGTGTGCACTGAGAGACGAAATTCCTCTGTGCAGTGATTGTGTGCACTCAGTGAAGAAAATTCTCTTTGCAGTGACTGTGCTCACTGAGTGAAGAAATTCTCTGTGCAGTGACTGTGTGCACTGAGTGAAAAAAATTCTGTGCAGCAATTGTGTGCACTCAGTGAAGAAAATACTCTGTGTAGAGACTGTGTGCACTGAGTGAAGAAAATTCTCTGTGCAGTGCCTGTGTGCACTGAGTGAAGAAAATTCTCTGTGCAGTGACTGTGTGCACTGAGTGCAGAAATGCTCATTGCAGTGACTGTGTGCATTCAGAAAAAAAATCACTGTGCAGTAACTGTGTGCACTGAGTGAAGAAATTCTCTGTGACTTGACTGTGTGCACTCAGTGAAGAAAATTCTCTGTGCAGTGACTGAGTGCACTCAGTGAAGACAATTCTCTGTGCAGTGACTGTATGCTCTCATTGAAGAAAATTCTCTGTGCAGTGACTGTGTGCACTGAGTGAAGGAATTCTCTGTGTAGTGACTGTGTGCACTGAGAGAAGAAATTCCTCTGTGCAGTGATTGTGTGCACTCAGTGAAGAAAATTCTCTGTGCAGTGACTGTATGCACTTAGTGAAGAAAGTTCTCTGTACAGTGACTGTGTGCACTGAGAGAAGTTAATTCTTTGTGCAGTGACTGTATGCACTTAGTGAAGAAAGTTCTCTGTACAGTGACTGTGTGCACTGAGAGAAGTTAATTCTTTGTGCAGTGACTGTGTGCACTGAGTGAAGAAAATTCTCTGTGCAGTGACTGTGTGCACTGAGTGAAGAAAATTCTTTGTGCAGTGACTGTGTGCACTGAGTGAAGAAAATCTCTGTGCAGTGACTGTGCATTCTTAGTGAAGAAAATTCTCTGTGCAGTGACTGTGTGCACTCAGTGAAGAAAGTTCTCTGTGCAGTGACTGTGTGCACTGAGTGAAGTAAATTCTCTGTGTAGTGACTGTGTGCACTCAGTGAAAAAATTCTCTGTGCAGTGCAGACTCTGTGCACTGAGTGAAGAAAATTCTCTGTGCAGTGACTGTGTGCACTGAGAGAAGAAATTCCTCTGTGCAGTGACTGTATGCTCTCATTGAAGAAAATTCTCTGTGTAGTGTCTGTGTGCACTGAGTGAAGAAATTCTCTGTGCAGTGACTGTGTGCACTGAGAGAAGAAATTCCTCTGTGCAGTGATTGTGTGCACTCAGTGAAGAAAATTCTCTTTGCAGTGACCGTGCACACTGAGTGAAGAAATTCTCTGTGCAGTGACTGTGTGCACTGAGTGAAAAAAAATTCTGTGCAGCAATTGTGTGCACTGAGTGAAGAAAATTATCTGTGCAGTGACTGTGTGCACTGAGTGAAGAAAATTATCTGTGCAGTGACTGTGTGCACTGTCTCATGGAGAATGGGGGGTGGGGGAGCTATTAGACTAAGGGCCGGAGTCCTCAATGCGTTCAAAGATCTGGATCTTTGATTGAAAGGCAAATATATAATGATTAGCCATTTTGGGATGCCTAGGTAACTGTATTTAATGTGCTAAACCTTATGCATGATCAATAGATTAAAAGAAATTTCTCTGTGCAGTAACTTTGTGCACTGAGTGAAGAAAATTCTCTGTGCAGTGACTGTGTGCACTGAGGAAGTTAATTCTTTGTGCAGTGACTGTATGCACTTAATGAAGAAAGTTCTCTGTACAGTGACTGTGTGCACTGAGTGACGTTAATTATTTGTGCAGTGACTGTGTGCACTGAGTGAAGAAATTCCTCTGTGCAGTGACTGTGTGCACTTAGTGAAGAAAATTCTCTGTGCAGTGACTGTATGCACTTAGTGAAGAAAGTTCTATGTACAGTGACTGTGTGCACTGAGTGAAGTTAATTATTTGTGCAGTGACTGTATGCACTTAGTGAAGAAAGTTCTCTGTACAGTGACTGTGTGCACTGAGTGAAGTTAATTCTTTGTGCAGTGACTGTGTGCACTGAGTGAAGAAAATTATCTGTGCAGTGACTGTGTGCACTGAGTGAAGAAAATTCTCTGTGCAGTGACTGTGTGCACTGAGTGAAGAAAATTCTTTGTATAGTGACAGTGTGCACTGAGTGAAGAAATTCTATGTGCAGTGATTGTGTGCACTGAGTGAAGAAAGTTCTCTGTGCAGTGACTGTATGCACTTAGTGAAGAAAGTTCTCTGTACAATGACTGTGTGCACTGAGTGAAGAAAATTCTCTGTGTAGTGACTGTGTGCACTCAGTGGAGAAAATTCTCTGTGCAGTGACTGTGTGCACTGAGTGAAGAAAATTCTCTGTGCAGTGACTGTGTGCACTGTCTCATGGAGAATGGGGGTGGGGGAGCTATTAGACTAAGGGCCGGAGTCCTCAATGTGTTCAAAGATCTGGATCTTTGATTGAAAGGCAAATATATAATGATTAGCCATTTTGGGATGCCTAGGTAACTGTATTTAATGTGCTAAACCTTATGCATGATCAATAGATTAAAAGAAATTTCTCTGTGCAGTAACTTTGTGCACTGAGTGAAGAAAATTCTCTGTGCAGTGACTATGGCACTGAGGAAGTTAATTCTTTGTGCAGTGACTGTATGCACTTAGTGAAGAAAGTTCTCTGTACAGTGACTGTGTGCACTGAGTGAAGTTAATTCTTTGTGCAGTGACTGTATGCACTTAGTGAAGAAAGTTCTCTGTACAGTGACTGTGTGCACTGAGTGAAGAAAATTATCTGAGCAGTGACTGTGTGCACTGAGTGAAGAAAACTCTTTGTATAGTGACAGTGTGCACTGAGTGAAGAAATTCTTTGTGCAGTGATTGTGTGCACTGAGTGAAGAGAGTTCTCTGTGCAGTGACTGTATGCACTTAGTGAAGAAAGTTCTCTGTACAATGACTGTGTGCACTGAGTGAAGAAAATTCTCTGTGTAGTGACTGTGTGCACTCAGTATAGAAAATTCTCTGTGCAGTGACTGTATGCACTTAGTGCAGAAAGTTCTCTGTACAGTGACTGTGTGCACCGAGTGAAGAAAATCTCTGTGCAGTGACCGTGTGCACTGAGTGAAGAAAATCTCTGTGCAGTGACTGTGTGCACCCTAAGTGAAGAAAATTCTCTGTGCAGTGATTGTGTGCACTCAGTGAAGAAAATCTCTGTACAAGGACTGTGTGCACTTAGTGAAGAAAATTCTCTGTGCAGTGAATGTGTGCACTCAGTGAAGAAAATCTCTGTACAAGGACTGTGTGCACTTAGTGAAGAAAATTCTCTTTGCAGTGACCGTGCACACTGAGTGAAGAAATTCTCTGTGCAGTGACTGTGTGCACTGAGTGAAAAAAAAATTCTGTGCAGCAATTGTATGCACTGAGTGAAGAAAATTATCTGTGCAGTGACTGTGTGCACTGAGTGAAGAAAATTATCTGTGCAGTGACTGTGTGCACTGTCTCATGGAGAATGGGGGTGGGGGAGCTATTAGACTAAGGGCCGGAGTCCTCAATGCGTTCAAAGATCTGGATCTTTTATTGAAAGGCAAATATATAATGATTAGCCATTTTGGGATGCCTAGGTAACTGTATTTAATGTGCTAAACCTTATGCATGATCAATAGATTAAAAGAAATTTCTCTGTGCAGTAACTTTGTGCACTGAGTGAAGAAAATTCTCTGTGCAGTGACTGTGTGCACTGAGGAAGTTAATTCGTTGTGCAGTGACTGTATGCACTTAGTGAAGAAAGTTCTCTGTACAGTGACTGTGTGCACTGAGTGAAGTTAATTATTTGTGCAGTGACTGTGTGCACTGAGTGAAGAAATTCCTCTGTGCAGTGACTGTGTGCACTTAGTGAAGAAAATTCTCTGTGCAGTGACTGTATGCACTTAGTGAAGAAAGTTCTCTGTACAGTGACTGTGTGCACTGAGTGAAGTTAATTATTTGTGCAGTGACTGTGTGCACTGAGTGAAGAAATTCCTCTGTGCAGTGACTTTGTGCACTTAGTGAAGAAAATTCTCTGTGCAGTGACTGTATGCACTTAGTGAAGAAAGTTCTCTGTACAGTGACTGTGTGCACTGAGTGAAGTTAATTCTTTGTGCAGTGGCTGTATGCACTTAGTGAAGAAAGCTCTGTACAGTGACTGTGTGCACTGAGTGAAGTTAATTCTTTGTATAGTGACAGTGTGCACTGAGTGAAGAAATTCTATGTGCAGTGATTGTGTGCACTGAGTGAAGAAAGTTCTCTGTGCAGTGACTGTATGCACTTAGTGAAGAAAGTTCTCTGTACAATGACTGTGTGCACTGAGTGAAGAAAATTCTCTGTGTAGTGACTGTGTGCACTCAGTGGAGAAAATTCTCTGTGCAGTGACTGTGTGCACTGTCTCATGGAGATTGGGGGTGGGGGAGCTATTAGACTAAGGGCCGGAGTCCTCAATGCGTGCAAAGATCTGGATCTTTGATTGAAAGGCAAATATATAATGATTAGCCATTTTGGGATGCCTAGGTAACTGTATTTAATGTGCTTAACCTTATGCATGATCAATAGATTAAAAGAAATTTCTCTGTGCAGTAACTTTGTGCACTGAGTGAAGAAAATTCTCTGTGCAGTGACTGTGTGCACTGAGGAAGTTAATTCTTTTTGCAGTGACTGTATGCACTTAGTAAAGAAAGTTCTCTGTACAGTGACTGTGTGCACTGAGTGAAGTTAATTCTTTGTGCAGTGACTGTATGCACTTAGTGAAGAAAGTTCTCTGTACAGTGACTGTGTGCACTGAGTGAAGAAAATTATCTGAGCAGTGACTGTGTGCACCGAGTGAAGAAAATCTCTGTGCAGTGACCGTGTGCACTGAGTGAAGAAAATCTCTGTGCAGTGACTGTGTGCACCCTAAGTGAAGAAAATTCTCTGTGCAGTGATTGTGTGCACTCAGTGAAGAAAATCTCTGTACAAGGACAGTGTGCACTGAGTGAAGAAAATTCTCTGTGCAGTGAATGTGTGCACTGAGTGAAGAAAATTCTCTGTGCAGTGCAGACTGTGTGCACTCAGTGAAAAAATTCTCTGTGCAGTGATTGTGTGCACTCAGTGAAGAAAATCTCTGTACAAGGACTGTGTGCACTTAGTGAAGAAAATTCTCTGTGCAGTGACTGTGTGCACTGAGTGAAGAAAACTCTTTGTATAGTGACAGTGTGCACTGAGTGAAGAAATTTACTGTGCAGTGATTGTGTGCACTGAGTGAAGAGAGTTCTCTGTGCAGTGACTGTATGCACTTAGTGAAGAAAGTTCTCTGTACAATGACTGTGTGCACTGAGTGAAGAAAATTCTCTGTGTAGTGACTGTGTGCACTCAGTGGAGAAAATTCTCTGTGCAGTGACTGTATCAAGGGTAACAACCTACGTCATAGCATTGATGTTTTAAACACGTAGTGCGGCGCCATCTTTGATTTACAAGGTCAGTTTTCCCCTTCGTAAAATTAAACAAATGAGTGTCTGTACAAACAAAGCAGTGCAGGCGGTGCCTAACATCACACTTGAACAGAATATATAACGGCCACGCCCCGATATGCCGTTGCCTTTGTAATCATTCACCCACAAGAATCGAAGCGGGAGACACGAGGATAATTTTAGCAGTCACCCACTTCGATTTTTGTGGGTGAATGTTTACAAAGGCAACGGCATTTCTGGACGTGACCATTGTATATTCTGTTCAAGTGTGATGTTAGGCACCGCCTGCACTGCTTAGTTTTGACAGACACTAATTTGTACGACATTTACGAAGGGAAAAACTAACCTTGCAAATCAAAGATGGCGTCATACTACGTGTTTACAACACCCACGCTATGTCGTAGGTTGTTACCCCTGTGTATGCACTTAGTGCAGAAAGTTCTCTGTACAGTGACTGTGTGCACCGAGTGAAGAAAATTTCTGTGCAGTGACCGTGTGCACTGAGTGAAGAAAATCTCTGTGCAGTGACTGTGTGCACCCTAAGTGAAGAAAATTCTCTGTGCAGTGATTGTGTGCACTCAGTGAAGAAAATCTCTGTACAAGGACTGTGTGCACTTAGTGAAGAAAATTCTCTGTGCAGTGAATGTGTGCACTGAGTGAAGAAAATTCTCTGTGCAGTGCAGACTGTGTGCACTCAGTGAAAAAATTCTCTGTGCAGTGCAGACTGTGTGCACTGAGTGAAGAAAATTCTCTGTGCAGTGACTGTGTGCACTGAGAGAAGAAATTTCTCTGTGCAGTGATTGTGTGCACTCAGTGAAGAAAATGCTCTTGCAGTGACTGTGTGCACTGAGTGAAGAAATTCTCTGTGCAGTGACTCTGTGCACTGAGTGAAAAAAATTCTGTGCAGCAATTGTGTGCACTGAGTGAAGAAAATTCTCTGTGCAGTGACTGTGTGCATTGAGTGAAGAAAATTCTCTGTGCAGTGACTGTGTGCACTGAGTAGAGAAATGCTCATTGCAGTGACTGTGTGCATTCAGATAAAAATTCACTGTGCAGTAACTGTGTGAACTGAGTGAAGAAATTCTCTGTGCACTGACTGTGTGCACTCAGTGAAGAAAATTCTCTGTGCAGTGACTGTGTGCACTCAGTGAAGACAATTCTCTGTGCAGTGACTGTATGCTCTCATTGAAGAAAATTCTCTGTGCAGTGACTATGTGCACTGAATGAAGAAATTCTCTGTGCAGTGACTGTGTGCACTGCGAGAAGAAAATTATCTGTGCAGTGACTGTGTGCACTCAGTGGAGAAAATTATCTGTGCAGTGACTGTGTGCACTCAGTGGAGAAAATTCTCTGTGCAGTGACTGTGTGCACTGAGTGAAGAAACTTCTCTGTGCAGTGACTGTGTGCAATGTCTCATGGAGAATGGGGGTAGGGGAGCTATTAGACTAAGGGCCGGAGTCCTCAATGCGTTCAAAGATCTGGATCTTTGATTGAAAGGCAAATATATAATGATTAACCATTTTGGGATGCCTAGGTAAATGTATTTTATTTGCTAAACCTTTTGCATGATCAATAGATTAAAAGAAATTTCTCTGTGCAGTGACTTTGTGCACTGAGTGAAGAAAATTCTCTGTGCAGTGACTGTGTACTCAGTGAAGAAATTTCTCTATGCAGTGACTTTGTGCAATGAGTGAAGAAAATTCTCTTTGCAGTGACTCTGTACTCAGTGAAGAAAATTCTCTGTGCAGTGACTGTGTGCACTGAGTGAAGAAAATTCTATTTGCAGTGACTCTGTACTCAGTGAAGAAAATTCTCTGTGCAGTGACTTTGTGCACTCAGTGAAGAAAATTCTCTGTGAAGTGACTGTGTGCACTCAGTGAAGGAAATCTCTGTGCAGTGACTGTGCACACTTAGTGAAGAAAATTCTCTCTGCAGTGACTGTGTGCACTCAATGAAGAAAATCTCTGTGCAGTGACTGTGTGCACTTAGTGAAGAAAATTCTCTGTGCAGTGACTGTGTGCACTCAGTGAAGAAAATGCTCTGTGCAGTGACTGTGTGCAGTGAGTGAAGACATTCTCTGTGCATTGACTGTGTGCACTCAGTGAAGAAAATGCTCTGTGCAGTGACTGTGTGCACTCAGTGAAGAAAATTCTCTGTGCAGTGACTGTTTGCACTCAGTGAAGAAAATCTCTGTGCAGCGACTGTGTGCACTCAGTGAAGAAAATGCTCTGTGCAGTGACTGTGTGCACTCAGTGAAGAAAATTCTCTGTGCAGCGACTGTTTGCACTCAGTAAAGAAAATCTCTGTGCAGTGACTGTGTACATTTAGTGAAGAAAATTCTCTGTGCAGCATTGGTTAACATTGTAGCAGGATTTTCCTTCTGTTTGAATTTATTTGGCCAACATTGGTTAACATTGTAGCAGGATTTTCCTTCTGTTTGAATGTATTGGACCAACATTGGTAAACATTGTAGCAGGATTTTCCCTATGTTTGAATGTATTGGACCAACAATGGTAAACACTGTAGCAGGATTTTCCTTCTGTTTGAATGTATTGGACCAACATTGGTAAACATTGTAGCAGGATTTTCCTTCTGCTTGAATGTATTGGACCAACATTGGTAAACATTGAAGTAGGATTTTCCTTTTGTTTCAATGTATTGGACCAGCATTGGTAAACATTGTAGCAGGATTTTCCTTCTGTTTGAATGTATTGGACCTACATTGGTAAACATTGTAGTAGGTTTTCCCCTCTATTTGAAAGTATTGGACCAACATTGGTAAACATTGTAGCAGGATTTTCCCTCTGTTTTAATGTATTGGACCAACAAAGGTAAACATTGTAGCAGGATTTTCCCTCTGTTTGAAAGTATTGGACCAACATTGGTAAACATTGTAGCAGGATTTTCCCTCTGTTTGAATGTATTGGACCAACGTTGGTAAACATTGTAGAAGGATTTTCCTTCTGTTTTAATGTATTGGACCAACATTGGTAAACATTGTAGAAGGATTTTCCTTCTGTTTGAATGTATTGGACCAACATAGGTAAACATTGTAGCAGGATTTTCCTTCTGTTTGAATGTATTGAACCAACATTAGTAAACATTGTAGCAGGATTTTCCTTCTGTTTGAATGTATTAGACCAACATTGGTAAACATTGTAGCAGGATTTTCCTTCTGTTTGAATGTATTGGACCAACATTGGTAAACATTGTAGCAGGATTTTCCCTGTGTTTGAATGTATTGGACCAACAATGGTAAACACTGTAGCAGGATTTTCCTTCTGTTTGAATGTATTGGACCAACATTGGTAAACATTGTAGCAGGATTTTCCTTCTGCTTGAATGTATTGGACCAACATTGGTAAACATTGTAGCAGGATATTCCCTCTGTTTGAATGTATTAGACCAACATTGGTAAACATTGTAGCAGGGTTTTCCCTCTGTTTGAATGTACTGGACCAACATTGGTAAACATTGTAGCAGGATTTTCCTTCTGTTTGAATGTATTAGACCAACATTGGTAAACATTGTAGCAGGATTTTCCTTCTGTTTGAATGTATTGGACCAACATAGGTAAACATTGTAGCAGGATTTTCCCTCTATTTAAATGTATTGGACCAACATAGGTAAACATTGTAGCAGGATTTTCCCTCTATTTAAATGTATTGGACCAACATTGGTAAACATTGTAGCAGGATGTTCCTTCTGTTTGAATGTAGTGTGTTGGAATATTTTCTTGAAAATCATTTGGTTCTGTAAACAAACAGATGTATATGTTTACAATCCAACAGTATTTTACCATAAATATTCCAAGAAAACTAGAACTTCTGGAACTCTGTGAGAGCAAACAATGTGCAGAAGTAAACTTCAGTGAGTAAAAGTGTGTCGCCATACCCTGTCTAATCCTTATCATGTGAAACCTAAATAAATCCTATTGTAGATCCAGATCTGCTGGCTCTAATAAATCAACTGATCAGAATACATGATCAGGATCCACTTTGCTTGTAAATACATACAGCACAGTCCCTTTATATTGCTAAAATGTTTGGGTCTATATGAATGGACCATGTGGTATAAAAGGGTCAATTTTACAAAGCTACAAATATAGGGTTTAATGACTGTTTAGATGAGACATGCCTTTTTTGATGGCCAACAAACTCATTGAAGGCCTGTATAGCTTTGTGATTTTCCAAGGGGGGGGGGGGGGGGGGGGGGGGGGGGGGGTGGGCCTCTGGATCCGTCCATGTCTCTCGACAATGGTGAATGTCTGATGTCTATGTTAAATATGGTAGTTTCTGGAATTCCATTTACTGGCAGTCACCTTGCACTTGGTACTTTTACCTTTTGCTGGTACATTTCAGAGAAAAAAACATTTTGAATAGGAAATGGTGAAATTTCTGTCCAGAAAGCACACCTCTAGCCCCTAAGGTCTTTAATATCTAGATCTGACTCACTCAAAGAGGTCCATGGAACATTTATGTAAGACGTAAATCGTCAGAGGGGCTCCTATTGGGGGACAGCGGGCGCCAAGGCATGATTTCCTGAAAATGAAAACTGCTTTTTTCTCTGGTTTGCCATCGGAAGTTATTTACCTTGATTTGTCTTTCAATTACTTTCTCTCCTCAATCAACAATATTACCTGTTATAATTCTTGTAACCTACATAACTCCACACAGGAAGATTTTTTCAGTCAGTCGGGAAGATGTTCTCAGACGGCTATGTTTTATACTTGATAATCTTTAGTATTTTTGATTTTTTCAGTCATTTGGGAAGATTTTTTAGACTGCTATGTTTAATAGTTTGATATTTCATCACGTTTTCTGCTTGAAGAGCTTTGTCACCTAATCCAAGCACCAGAGTTTAAATTTGTATCTTCTGTCTTTACCTTGACCTTTATCCTGCTAATATATCTTATATTTTGTCCAGAAATGTCGTCCGCTGATTACGTCTGCTGCATAAATTCAAATGAGCACCAGACTAATTTTATCACAGAAGCAAACAATATAACAAACCAGGCCTTAAGTAAAGAGTGTGTACCAAAAAAAGAAAAGATTTTCTTATTTCTTAACCAAACCTTATGTTGTGGGTACTCAAAAGAACCATCTAAATGAGACAGTTCTTTTGAGCACCCAAAACATATGGTAAAACTGATAGATAATAGAAAATATTTACAATTTTATGCTCAAAATATTCTTTTATCTATACCTATGACAAACGTAATGAACTTCTGGCTGCTCTTTAAGGACCAGTCTGATCTGGTCCATATTGTTTACAATAAAGACCACATAAGTACATAAGTAGTAGATCGAGAGAACAGACAACAATTGTTTTGGAATAGCGGGAAAAAGGTTAAATATTCAGACAGATCAGCTTGCACAAAAAGGTCTTCCATCGTCCGTCGCCTGTCGTCGTCAACAATTTGCTTTAAACAAAATCTTCTCCTAAACCACTAAGTGGATTCACAGGATTGATCGATGGGTGCTGACCTTTCAAAGTTGTGCAAAAAATTACATTCCATACAGAATTCTGTTTGCCATGGCAACCAAAAGGAAAAACTTTAAAAATCTTCTTGTCATAAAATACAGGTCCGATTTCAAATTAATTCGGTATAGATGATCCTTGGGTGACCCTCTACCAAAGTTGTTAAAAAAAACAACAATAGGGTGCAGGGGCGTGTAAAAACATGGTCATCAGAGGGCGTGGCTAGGTTTTCCTATGTTAATATAGGGAAAGCTTTAAAAACCTGATGTTGTAAGGGAGACAACTCTTGCAGTTGTGGTTATCTTTCTTGATTAGTGGAAAAAGTAATTAGAGTTTTCTCCCTTGATCCTATCATTCTGTATCTAGAGTCTTGATATTATGTATGTAACATCATATAGTGAACCTCTACCAAGTTTGTTCAAATAATGCCCCTGGGGGACCAAAAATGGCCCCACCCCAGATTTCACATGTTTTAATTAGACTTATACAAAGAAATTAAAGTTGAGGTTCTACATCCAGTTAATTTTGATGAAATTATGGAAACTTTTCCATGTAAAGTCTTTATGAAACTGTTGATCTATCAAAATTCATAGCTGGACTGTGGGGGGAGCTATGTTATTATAAATGGTCATTCTCAGGTGAGCGACCCAGCGCCCTCGGGCTCTCTAGTTAAATATTTATGGTACCTCTTTGTATCTTTTATGCTAACAAAGCATAAAATATCTCTGATCTTTGAGCTAACAAAAAACTAACTTTGCGTGAAGATGATTAAAGAGCCCCTGTAATAACAGAGATACTTTAAAATTGACAATTTCCTACAACAAATGAAGCATTTAATTCATGCCAAGCAAAAAAATGTTCATTTGTTATTCATACTGGAATTAATCATAACATTTGATCAGAAGCTGTTAATTAACTCTTTGCATGCTGGGTTATTTTGTTTCTTTCAAATTTCATGATTTCAAAAATTCTCACGGGAATACAGTAAAACCTGTCTTAAGTGTCAAAAATAGACAAAACAAGGCATAGGCAAATGGTAGCTTAATGAAGGTCCAAAGTATTGCAGAATGCTGCCCTTGGAGCATTCTGCAATACTCTTGATCTGCATTTAGCGATAATTGGTCCTCTTGAAAACCAATTGAATGTTTCTGTCAAGAACTAAAAAAAATAGTCATCTTGATACTCATTCGGAAAGTACATAATGATAAATTGGTGAGCACTGTAGCTCAGTTGTTTGAATGTGTTGGCTGAAGAAGCAGTCTGATCATGGTCTTCCCTGTTTTTTATTCTGATAAGCATTATGTGAAACCAACATTTATTTGAGAAGTATTCAAAAGTTTTGAACATTATCTGTCATCTACAGACAAACATTTTTTCGCCAGGAGCAAGCTGGGCCCCTAATTTACCGATTTGGGCCCAGCCCAAAACTACGGGGCCCAGGATTAAGCAGAAAATTGAACTCATTTCAATTAACACAATTCATTTGCTTATTTTACTCATACCCTCAAAATCTGTAATCTTGAGTTATTAACCATATAAAACTGCATTTGGAACTAGCTGAATGAAGATTTGTAAACTTAACAGCTTGTTTCAGATTTGACATACATACTACCCTTTTTTAGGGGCAAGCTGGGCCCCTAATTATTTTGTTTTAAGGCCAAAATTTTAGGGGCACTAGGCTACTGGGCCCCTGTTAGTCATTTTCACTGTACTGGCAGATTTGAAAAGGAATCAGCCCTACCGCGCAACACTTTTCCAACTGCCAAGTATACCGCTATCTGGGCATTTGATAAGCGGGACAATCAATCTGTATCTCTTTGTTGCGTTCCAACTCAATTCCATCCATAGTTTAGCAATTCCTGCAACACTTGCATGATTAATTCTGGCAGTGCTTCATATAAGAATGCATTAACAGACTCCCAGAGAAAATTGTATGTAACTTAAGATTTATTCTGACATTATGTCTCCCAGCAAAATGATGGCTGAATAGTCTTCCTATTCCCATCATATATAATAGCTCAGTTTTATATAAGAAAAGTTTTTGAGCTCAAATCGTGAATATTTTCTTAACCATCAGTTAAAACATTTGTTTTGGGTGCACAAAAGAACCGTCTCAATGAGACGGTTCTTTTGAGTACCCACAACATATATTTTGGTTGAGAAATAAGAGAAATAATTTCATTTATGCGCACTCTTATCTGGGGGCCTGGTTTTAATGTGGGACTATTTTGTTAGCTTTATTCCGCGAATTATTAATTGATAGCATAGTCCAGATTAGCAAAAGGAAGTTTCCATTTTAGAAATTCAGCACTTAACCCATATGAGCCTTGTGTCCTTATTGTGGGACATATATGCAAACAGGGCAGACCCAAATTAGGCCCTGCAAAACACCTGATCAGAGTCCGCACAGCTTGCTTACAGAATGTTCTTCATGTATTAAAATTTGAATTAACATGAAAAAAACAAAAAAAACACACTTAACAACCCTTAAAATGAAAATTGACTGGTCCAATTGATAAGAGTGGGGAAATCCATTCAGCTTAAATGGGTTAAAGAGGATTATTGTTTATTATTGAGTTGGCAAAGAATCGTGTTTCTGCCCTCAAAGAAGCCTTAGTTTAGGTGCATCAAGGTTACAAGCAACCACTCTTTGATGGCTATTCTAAGGCTGTCGCACCTGTTTTTTCCCTGCTCACGCGTGTCCATCGAAAAAAGGCTCCACAATGTAATGACATCTTTTCCTTTTGTCGCACCTGTTTTTTCCCTGCTCACATGTGTCCATGGAGCCTTTTTTCCATGGACACGTGTGAGCAGGGAAAAAACAGGTGCGACAAAAGGAAAAGATGTCATTACATTATGATGTATTGGATTGTTTGACGCACATAGACATTATTAACCTATCTAGAGTACTCTGTAATAGAACTGTGCCGATGATTGGAATTGCAGGCTTCAGTAAGAAACAAGCATAAACTTTAAAAAAAAATGAAGACTGTGAGGCCCTTGATCACTCAACTTAGTTCTGGTTCAGGAGGGGGGGGGGGGGGGGGGGGGGGGCAGGGGGTCCAGATCCCCCTTCCCTGGAAAATCATAAGTAATTCGTGCGCGGACAGTAAGTTTTGCCAGAGTGGTCCAATTCTGATAGTTTTTTAAGCTCACCTGAGCTGAAGGCTCAAGGTGAGCTATTGTGATCGGTCTTCGTCTGTCCATCCGTAAACATTTTCTTTAAATGACATCTCCTCCTGAACTACTGGTCCAAATTTCATATTACTTCACAGGAATGTTGCCCATGATGCCCTCTTTCAAATAGCACAAATGGTTCCCCTCCACTGAACAGGAGGGCTGCCAGACCCCAGATAAGAAATCTTTAAATGATGTTTCCTCCTGAACCACTGGTCCAAATTCATAATAATTTCACAGAATTGTTCCTCTTGATACCCTCTACCAAAATTGTACAAATGGTCCTGCTCCGCTGAACAAAAGGGCAGCCGGAGCTCCAGATGAGAAATATCTTTGAGACATCTCCTGAACCAATGGCCCAAATCAAAATAATTTCAAAGAGAGTCTACCAAAATTGCACAAATGGTTTGGCTCCCCTGAACAAAAGGGATGCTAGAGCTCCAGATAAGAAATATCTTTAAACCACATCTCCTCCTAAACCACTGGTCCGAATTCATAATATTTTCACAGAATTGTTCCTCTTGATACCCTCTACCAAAATTGCACAAATAGTTTTGCTCCGCTGAACAAAAGGGCCGCCAGAGCTCCAGATAAGAAATACCTTTTAAAGACATCTCCTCCTGAACCACTTGTCCAAATACAACATAATTTCTCAGAATTGTTTCACATAATACTCTTTACCAAAATTGCACAAATAGTTCCGCTCCGCTGAACAAAAGGGCTGCCAGAGCTCCAGAGAAGAAATATCTTTAAACAATATCTGAACCACTAGTCAAAATTCAAAATAATTTCACAGAATTGTTCCTTATGATGCCTTCTACCATATTACAGAAATGGTTGGTTATGCTCCACCAAACAAAGAGGCTGCCAGAGTAATGCTCACCAATGCCAATTAGCGCTTAAAGCTGGCCCGCCAGTGAAATGCCATTTAAATGGCATTTCGCTGGCGGGCCGATGATGGTCCATTATTGAATGCTGGCTTGGTAGCTTTGTGATTTTTCATGGGATCCAGATCAGTATTGCTAAGAAACCCTACATTTTTGTGATTTTTTTCATGGGAGGGTGGGGGGGGGGGTCTGGACCCCATGTCCCCCTTTGGATCCGGGCATGCAATTATAGGCTTCCTTAGATATACTGGTACGGATTCCTATTGAGGGAGGTTTGTCTGCTGTTAACCCTGGCAAACAGTTTGGACTCAGATCAGGCCCGACTTTACGTCGCGCCTGATCTGGATCAAAGCTGTTTGACACTGATGGAATTCGTGAAAGAATTTTTCGAAAAAGTTGATTTTGAAACAAGATCAGCAGACAACAAAAAAGCATGAAAAATTACCCAGCATGCAAAGAGTTAGGATTATAATTACAGTTTCTGAAAATATTTAATTGTTGCTGTGGCACCTGATGGTGGACTGTAGTTACAAGAAATTCTGTTTTCCTGCGACTCAATCAACTTATTCCATTAATATCACAAGGCTTTCTATGAATAATATTCAGTGTAAGTCCCTACTTCTAATTTTCTGTCATTTTCATTCTGAATAGGACGGGATCAAAGATTATTAAAAGGTAACCTTTGATATTTGAGCCGCATCATGAGAAACTAAGTTCTTGATGCATTACCGTGTCCCTAACAAAATACTCTCTGCATGGTCAGCCTACGCATTATTAGGTCAGCGCCATTATTGTTGGTTGCCTGATAAATATAAGTAATACCCTCAATGCTACATTCAAACTCTTACTTCTTTGCACACTGACTAATTTTTCATGCTTTTTTGTCACCCGCTGAATTTTTTCAAAATTAACCTTTTCAAAAAACTCTTTCAGAAACACTATCAGAGTGTAAAACAGTTAAGATCCAGATCAGGACCGACATTCTGTCGGTCCTGATCTGGGTCAAAACTGTTTGCAAAGGTAATCAGCAGAGCTTACGGGGGAAGAGTTGAGATTCTTGGCAGTTTTGAGTCTGAACGGGTTTTTTTTTTTTTTTTTTTTTTTGGGAGGGGGGGGGGGCGTCGAAACCATTTACAAAGGTAATCAGCAGAGCTTACAGGGAAAGAGTTGAGATTCTAGGGCAGGTTTAAGCAAACCTGAAAGAAAGGTCTTCGTCTGACATGGCTCAATTTTCATCAAATTGAAAGACTACAGAGATAAGAAGCGGATAAATAGAATCTTCACGATCTTCTATCTCTTAACAAAGGCAGCCATTACCATAATCTGTTCAGGGTGTATAAATACATTTTTTTTCAGATTTCTCTTTTCATAAAAAAGGAAAGGTGGCATAAATGCCCTACTAAGGTTAGGAATCAAAGTGCACATATATAAGTGCGGGTATGAAGTACGTTAAAATTTGATTACCAAAATTCATAGAGAGTGTTTCCAGCTAACACCAATGTGGCTCGACATCTTTTTAAAAATAAACCCCACCTTGCCCAGCAGACGACAAAAAAAGCTTGAATAATTGCCCAGTTGAAGGCAAAGAGATGAAGAAGTATCATTGTAACACCCAAGATGTTGGCATGGCTATGAAACATTGGCATGCGAAGGGCAGGGCTTATGGTATCCTGGATTCCTTTTCCCTTGACCAGACATTTTAATCCCTTATCAAGAACATGCAATATGTGCAAAGAACATTTTAATTAGTTTTCCTAGTAAATACTTAAGATTTTAAAATTCCTTCTCAAACATAAAAATTCAGAAATTTTTCAATACCTCTGCCAATTTAAGCCTTCATGAAGTGGGCCTCGATGCGAGAAAACCTGTCTTTCGGGGTTTCTGATTACTAGTCTGCTCAAGCTAGATTACTGAAACTTTTCATTTAACTAGTTAAGTATTATACCATCATGATGACAAATGTGCTGATCAGACTGCTGGTCTGCGCCTTTGTTGTTCACATGCAACAAAGTCAGATTTTCTTGCGTTGATGCCAAAGTAATAAAACTAATTTGTTTTCCATGTCAATATTTCTCAGGCAATTATGGTAGATATGTGCTAAGCTATTGAATACTGGTTGCCTACTTAAAAGACCTAGACTAACAGCACAGACCCAGATTGGATGCTGTCTGATCATCATCACCTATTCTGACATTAACATTTTATGAATTTAAATTCTAGCCCTACGATAACCAACAATTTATTTCAGAAGAGAAAAAGAAAATTGTTAAATTTTTCAGTTTAGAATACAGGTTTTTTCAGGTATAGTAAATTAAATGTTTGGATAATATAGACATCTTAGTACTTTCAATATTTTTCAAGTTTTACAGTTAGGCCAGAATTTTTTTGTTAGTTGATTTACGAATCCTCCTACTTTAATTTTCTGGAAAGTAGAAAAAAAAATCTAAAATTATTTTTTTTATTTTATCCGCCGACTCTAAATATTATTTGTTTGGTTGAAAAAGAATAATATATTTTTGTGGTTCTGTCTGTGTATTTTTGTATTTTTGATAGCGACACTGTTAAAAGTGATTGTCCTATCCAGATTTTTTGGAAAAAAATGAAATATTTAAAGATTTAATACAGACTGTTGGTTTTACTTACCTAAGTTTACTGTTTGTTTTGGAGATATATTTAAAAAAAGACTGGTCATTTTCAGAGCTTTTTCTTTTCTTCCTCCATAAGTCCCTGAATAAGCTGAGATGCAACAATGACGTCACTTTGACTGACCATTGACATCACATGACGAACATGTGCGTGAGTTCCAATACAACCAATGAACACTGTCCTTTTATGAAAGCATGGGTAAGATCAGAATTTCTGATCCAGGATAAAATATCAGAAAAAAGACCAGGTGTGCAAGAATATGTTTTCTCACAGCACGGCTCATATGTATAGCTATATTCAAAACAGATGTACTGACAATTGCACATACAGAATCAGCAACAAAATCAAGCTTTTTTAAAAAGATATTAGCGAAATATTGATTCCAATTTCTCCCACATATGATAAAGGCACATCTGTCAAAATGTTTTAAATGAGTTTACATTCACTTTAATTAAAAAAAAGACTGTACATAACCAAGGCAACATATTGCATATCCACCCACAACTCATGCAGGAGGTTGTGGCCAAATGAAAAAGTTAACTAGACTGCACAGTTGATGGTACACCATCCCAAATACCCATTTTTATTACTTTTGACATTGACCTTGGGGTCAAGGCTACACAAAATGTTGCCCAGTACCCTCTACAGCTTGTGACCTATGCACCTTACAAGTTTGAAGTTGCTACATCCAACGGTCTAGAAGGAGATACATTTACAAGAAAATACAGTATTTGACCTTGATCTTGGGGCCAAGGTCACAAGAGATATTGCCCAGTACCCTTTACATCATGTGACCAGTGCACCTGCAAAGTTGTAGTTGCTATGTCCAACAGTTTAGGAGGAGATGCATTTACAAGAAAATACATTATTTGACCTTCGATATTGATTTTGGGGTCAAGGTCACATGAGTTGTTGCCCAGTTACCCTCTACATCATGACATTGTGACCAATACACCTGCAAAGTTTGAAGTTGCTATGTCGAACAGTTGAGGAGGAGATGCATTACAAGAAAATACAGTATTTAACCTTTGACCTTGACTTTAGGGTCAAGGCCTCAAAGGATGTTGCCCAGTACCCTCTACATCATGTGCAAATGCACCTACAAAGTTTGAAGTTGCTATGTCCAATGGTTTAGGAGGAAATGCATTTACAAGAAGATACATTATTTGACCTCTGACCTTGGGGTCAAGGTCACACTAGTTGTTGCCCAGAACCCTCTTCATCGTGTGACCAATGCACCTGCAAAGTTTGAACAGTTGAGGAGGAGATGAATTTACAAGAAAATACAGTATTTGACCTTTGAGCTTGAATTTGGGGTCAAGGTTACACAAAATAATGCCTAGTACCTTCTACATCATGTGACCAATGCACCTACAAAGTTTGAAGTTGCTATGTCGGGATGCATTAACAAGAAAATACATTATTTGACCTTTGACCTTGACCTAGGGGTTGCCTAGTACCCAAAATATCATGTGACCTATGCAGCTACATAGTTTGGGTCACATGTTTTACATAGGTAATTATATAGGGAAAATATGAAAAAATCATCTCGTGAGGGACCATAAAGCCCTAAAAGCCATGATATTTGATATGTAATATCAACTAGTGGACCTCCACTCAGCATGTTCAAATTATGCCCCTGGGCCACAAATGCCAAGGTTTAAGCTTAAAGTATTATCTAACAAGACTGGAGAATCTGTGAATCGAATCAGTTACCCATGATTTGCATTATCATTAGAATGCATACAGTAAAATAGTCTTGAAATTCAGAGTTTCAAAATGATTAGCAAATATTGATTTCATACTTCTGTACATAAAGGGATTCCAATAGCTCTCACCCTCTGAATAACTTGAACAAATAAGGACTTGATAACAAGTTATAATTCTGTAAACATTCAATTATAACAGGACAGGTAAAAACAAACGGCCATGCTGTCTATAGGACAATGTGTCGATCAGCATAAAATTGTGAATATTTTCTTACCCATCAGCTTTAACAATTGTTTAGGGAACCATTTGGGTACCCACAACATATGTTTTGGTTGAGAAATAAGAAAATTAATTTTTGATTGCACACTCCTATATCTAGAGGCCTGCTTAGGCCAAATAAAAAAGTACCTGTGTTTAGGGTAACCCGAGCCTACCTAAATTTACTGGTGAAACTTTTCTAGGTTTTTTTTGAGAAAAAAATATAATTTTATGCATTTCAAAATGCATAAAATCATATATTTTTTCCAGAAAAAACAATAATTAAAAAAAAATATGTGCCTACCCTACCTAAAATTTTCAGACCCGTTACCCGTCAAACACACTTATTTTTTTATTTGGCCTTTTATACCATATAGTGGTATGTTAAGTTAATCTTTAACTCTTTTTGTGCCGGTAACTTTCTTTCCAGAGTGCCTGACAAAACGTGCCTATTCTGGATCCAAACTGTATGCAACGTGCGCGGATCCAGGAATTTTTGTCAGGGGGGAGTCCAGGTCAGTCTGACAAAAAAAGCTTTGACAACGTTTTTTTTTTTTTTTTTCAGTCCTAAGCTTATTATTCAGCAGTCAAATGGTTAATTTCAAAGAAATCTATCATTTTTCAAGGTTCCAGAGGGGGTCCAACATTTTCCAGGGGGGGTCCAACTTTTTCCAGGGGGGGGGGGGGTCCAATTGCTTATTCCCTATAGAAACCCATATAACTTGTGATTTTCCAGGGGGGGTCTGGACCCCCTGTCCCCCCCCCCCCCTCTGGATCCGCACTTGTGCAAAGCTTATCAGCAGATATGACACTGGGGAGCAACTAAATATCTCTGGGTGTATGCAGTGATTTTGTTACCTGCGCATCCTGCATCTTTTGCGCATAAGTTTTTATTCCAGAGAGTCCCGGCAAGTCCCAGGATGCAATAGTATTGCAGACTTGTCATTAAAAAAAGTGTTTAGGACTCATAAGTTTGCAGTTGGGACTCATTGATATTGGAAACAGCGAGTCCCAGGACTCCTTAGCCCAAAAGTGTAAATGAATCACTGGTATGGGGTAGGGGGTGTGGGGGCACTGCAGTGCTGGGACAATACAGGAAAATTATTATTGCCGTTTGCAGTGGCATTTTCATGTTTTAGGGTCCATCTTTGGCTAAATCACATGCTTCTGCAGCAATCTGTCTGTTATGCAAAATGATGAGAAAGGAAAGAGTGCTAATCTTGAAGCTTTTAGGATTATAGAATTTTCCCAAAATAGGCCCTTCAAGAATGTAAAATTGCAATTATTTTCTGATCCATCAGCTTAAAATTGTTTTGGGTGCTCAAAAGAACCGTCTCATTGAGAAGGTTCTTTTGAGTACCCACAACATATGATTTGGTTGAGAAATAAGAAACTTACTTTTTATCTAGAGGCCTGGCTTACATATGATTTTTATCTTTTCACGAACAAAAATGAAATTCTTCTAATATACTAATTTTTGCCATGTTCCAAAAATAATGCATTATTCAGCCTAATAAGACAATGCATGAGGTGTAAGATTTTGTAACCAGTTTGAACCAGTACTACAAGCAGAGGATGATTTTTAAGTGTCATGCTCAAGAACACAACACAGTGCCCCTGGTAGGTGTCAAACCAGCTACCCCTCAATCTCAATTTCTTTGTCTAGCAGACTGATCTAGACACTGATCTAGCCACTGAAAATTGTGAAAAAGCAAAACATTTTATAGACTGGATATAGTCTATGTAAAATTCAGTATCATAAGCTCCTTTGAGTATGCACAAGAACGTATTCAAGAGTAAACTTAACGAAAGTACCAATTACAACTTTTTTTTCGGACCTGTGATCAATTTAACAAGTAGTCAATTGGAGCTATCAACAAATGTCACAAATTCATTGATTGCTAAATACATCTATATTCACTGATTCAAAAATTAATAAAATGTCTACTTGAGGATAAAATTGGAAATCTGTAGATGCCAATAGGGTCAGAAAAGATCCTCAGCCTATTTAAGTTCAGTATCTTGAAGGTCATGGTCAGGTCAAGAGCTTTCAAGCAATAGCTTTCAAGCAATCCTTCAGAGCTACAGAAATAAATGCCAGGAGGATCTGGTACAAAGCACTTAGAAGTTCCGTTCACTTGCACTTTTTACATGCATATTATGACATTTTAATAAATTAGACATGCAAATATATGTGTATAGATCTAGGGGTCTTAAACCATTTACATTTACATACCTGGTCCAGGTACATACAAAGTGCACTCTGTCTGGGGAGTTTTTCATCTTCTTGTGTGACCCTTAAACTCTACAAATGTACTTTTAAAAGCACCTGATCAGTATCCTGTCATTTACATGCTTTATCACTCAGCGAAAATATCATGAATGAAACATGTTTGAACATATTAAACAATGTTTAAATGTGATATTTGGACATGATCAAACATAAAATAACAGAAAATTTGGACAATGTTATGAACATGTTCAGAAATGTTTAAACATTTGGGTTGGTGCCATGGTCAAACATGATCACAAGCCTTCTCCTGTCACAAGATCATAGTCAAACCATGGTGGACCATGTTTAAACCATGATCAGCCATGGTCAAAACATGGTTGACCCCATGGTTGACTGTGCTTTTACTACATGACTTTGATTGTGCTAGTGGCGATTTTAGTCTTCTTTTGATAACTTTGGCCCCAGAGTTTGACACTTTGATACTCACTCAGTGTTCCTGAAAGAAGTTTTTGAAAAAGTTAATTTTGGAAAAAGTCTGCAGACAACTACAAAAGCATGAAAAATTACCCAGCATGCAGAGTTAAGGGTTGATGATAAGGAAACCTCCTACTTCCTCTTGGTGTCAACATTTTAGGAAGATATTTTATTTGCATTGTCATATCTCATGAGTCTTAGCTTGTTCGATTCACTTATTTTGCGTTATTTTTTCGTCTGTCTGGCCCTGAAGGTCCTCACGCTTCCTCCATCATTTTGTCTGCGAGTGCAGAAATTTATTCAATTTTCTCAATTCGTAATCATTTGCTAAAATTCTCAATTTACTATTGATTGCTTCATGCGAGAGCTCGATAATAATCCTCCATTTAACTAGGAAAATAAGCATCTGAAAATGTCCTCTGCTGAAGTCTTCTGCTGCATGTAAATGCTTACGTCAATTACTAATTTCGGCATACAAACAAACAGTATAGACCCAGATCAGACTGCTCCAAGAAGAGCAGTCTGAACTGGGTCTACACTGTTTGGGTAACGGAGATGTACAAACGAACAGTATCAACCCAGGTCAGACCTGATCTCGGTCCACACTGTTCGCGTAACAGAGACATTTTTTAAAAAAAACTAACACAGACAATATTTGGTCTTGGATTAGTAGCCAAGGACTTTTTAAGTCATTTTTTTTCAAAAATCTTTCAGGAATTTTGAGCTTAAAATTGGTCCAAGATTGGACCCATTTGTTGTGGGGTCAATTTGGGTTAATAACCAGCAGGTGACAGCCCTACTAGTAGTGAAAGGCAAAACTGTTGACAAAATTAAATTGTGCCATCTTTCTTTAATTTCAGGGCCAGTAAACTATCTTTCATCTGACCATTTTATCAATTTAAACTATATTATTGTTTTCAAAATTTTGTCTGTAGCAATTCGATGGCACTTAAATTCTTCGCCTGCTAGTGTCTTTGCAAACAGCTAGGACCCTGATCAGGCCCATTACAAAATGACTGTCCGAAATAATTTTGGATGCAAATTTTATAACTGTTTGATGTTCTGATGGTATTCAAGATAGACTTTTGAAACAGTTATTTTTAAGAAAAAAAATCAGCGGACAACGAAAAATCATGAAAATTTACCCAGCATGCAAAGAGTTAAGGCTTAATAGAAATACTGGTCATTTGCTGTTCTTTGTTTCCTTGATGGACGTAAAGTATAGACGTGTTTTTCGAGGCCAATGTTTACTCTCCCAAGTTGACAGCTTCGAGGACATCTGAATTCCTTTTACGATGCTTGAAGGCGTTTAGCAGAGTAATTCAATTAGGATCCCAATTTTCTGGAAAATTATTCCAAGGAAAAAATGAGGACGGAAAATGTATACGTGCAGTGTCATGCTGACACTTGTTAAAATTGTCTTTAGTTTTTGTAATCCATTTCACAAAAACGGTTTTATATATTCTGATTTCATTTTGTATTTGAAGAAGTTTAGCCTCTTATTTCATGAAGTGATAGCTCAAAATGCATGCCTGGATCCAGACAGATTTGTCAGAGGGGGTTCAACTTTGACAACCTTTTTTTTAGTTGATGAGGGGAGGAAGGATCCAAATACCACTTTAAGGGGGTTCATCATCCCGCCAGGGAAATGCCATTTAAATGGTGTTTTGCTGGCGTGCCGATGATGGCCCAACATTGAATTCTGGCATGGTAGCTTTGTGATTTTTCAGGGGATCCGGACCAGTATTGGTAAGAAACTCTATATTTTGGTGATTTTTTCAGGGGGGTCCCCACCCCATGTCCCCCCCCTCTGGATCCACGTATGAAATGTAATACAACATCAAACGTGATTCCAGATAAGCAAAGATTGTAATTATTTTCTTACCCATCTGTATATATAACATACTCGGTCTCGATCATTTAGACTGTTAAGATATCCACAATGTTTGGATTGAGAATTTTCTTACCAGATACTATATATATAATCAGGACCAAATGTTCCTTTAAGGGCTTTTAATGAAAAATAAAGCTGCAGACAAAACCATGGTACTGCGAGGAAGAGTCACACAGCAATCACAAGACAACAGGAAGACAACACTTTCACTTTTCAACAATTGTGTTGTAGTTTCATATCTAGCTATGACACTTCCTAAGGCCCAGTTGCGTAAACTTCAATTTTTTAGACCCATCAGTTTGAACTTTTGTTTTGGATGCTCAAGAGAATCATCTCATTGAGTTTATAGATAAGAAAATTAATTTTAAATAATGTACTTTCATCTGGGGGTCAGTACATGTACTAATTAGTATATTCATAACTATCAGTAACTGGCAACAGTTTTACTGTTTTTGTTGAATCTGCGGACGGGAGAAAAAATGTAATACAATACCAAATGAGCCGTGGCATAAGATTTCCAACAATTTGGTATGTGCAACCAGCAAAGGCTCAGACCAGCCTGCACATACGCGCAGTCTGATCAGACTCTTTGCTTGTCGTGTGATTATTCTATGAATATTAAGCTGCTGACTGAACATGGTTTGGGGTTTCTAAGCTTAAAAGGAGGCTGCACAGGTTCATCTGAGTCCATTCATAACAAATTATTGGAAATCACATGCTGTCGGCCCAAATGTAATACAATGCTAAATTTTATAAAATAGACATTTGACTCTGTAACAGATGTTACTATAAATGTAGGGTATTTGTATTGATGGAGTTTTACTCTGCTACTACGCTAGACTGGCTACAGTCAGAATTTTAGCCCAACTGAGCCAGGGGCGGATCTAGGATTTCTGGATAGGGGGGTTCATATGTACAAAGATGTGGGGGGTTCGCTCTGCTGATTTTATCTCATTTTTCTTAAATATCCCATGAAAATGAAATAATTTGGTCTCACTGAGACCAAATTATTTCATTTTTATTGGATATTTAAAAATGGGGGCAGGGAGGGAGGGGGGTTCGAGTGAACCCCCTGAACCTTCTCTGGATCTGGCACTGTGAGCTCAAGCATCCATTGTGCAGCCGATTGTACCTTGTGCATCCTCCACTGCGTTGTCAACAACAACTCCTATACCACTTGGCAAATTTTAACCAACCTATCAGGAATGTTTTCTACCTTATCCTTTACAAAATACAGGCTACTGCATCCTCTTTATGCTGCCACTCTTTATAACCACAAAATTCATTACAATGTCAGTTGAATTTGCATTAATGTACCTTTTTAGATTGAATTTGATTTCATTTAAGTTAAACATCAAATTATTTAGAAACAAACACTGTCATTGTTCAAAAAACTTATGCTCTAGTGCCTTTCTTTATCTTTTTAGTGAAAAAGTGTGAATATTTTCTTTTCCATCAGTTTTACTGAGCACCAGCAGAACAAATATTTTTTTTGTTGAGAAATCAGCCAATTAAATTAATTCGTACAAGTATCAACATGTGCGGATCCAGAGTGGGGACAGGGGGTCTGGACCCTCTCCCCTGAAAAATCACAAAAATATAGGGTTTCTTATGGATACTGGTCCGAATCCCCTGAAAGATCCCAAAGAAACCAAGCCAGCATTCAATGTTGGACCATCATCGGCATGCCAGCGAAACGCCATTTAAATGGCATTTCGCTGGTGGGCCTATGATGGCCAGATTTTAGTGGCATTAGGATCCACTCATTAATTAAAAAAAAAAAGTTGGACCCCCTCTGAAAAATTTCTGAATCTGCACATGATCTAGATGCATTTTGATGTTATCTGTATTATATATATTTTTGATATGTCAACTAACATAGGATATATTTTTCTCTTTTCAGGTAAGTGTGTTGATATGGTGTGACAGTTTTTATTCAAATTTGGCAGGCATACTACAGTTAGTGAGTCATTTTAATGGTAAGAAAGTAGTTCAACAAGAGTTAATTTGCATACACATATGAAGTCAGCAGCCCAGGAATATTCGAGACTTGATCACAGATTAGATGAGAAATCGAATTATTAAATTGGTGATAATTAATTAAGATGGGATTCCCCCATTTACTTATTCTACATACCTGGCCATGTAGTGCAGTTGGTAACGTGTCTGACTGCATATCCAGGGATCGCTAGTTCGATCCCCGCCCTGTCCCATACTTTTCCTGGAAATTAATCATGAAATTATTTCTACAGCCATTCTCCTCCCTAAGTAACAAGTGAAAGTATGTACACAAAGTACTGTTTAACCGCTAAGTCAAGCTTTCCCAGGAATAAAGTGTGGTTAGGTGAACTGACATTCCCGACATGACAATAGCTGTTGACTGGGACGTAAATAATCAAACCACACCAAAACACCAAAACTTATTCTTCATGTATATCTTAGACATATTTAAATGAGACACGACATGAGATTTCCAACAATGTGGTATGTGCGACCAGCAAAGCCTCAGACCAGCCTGCGCATAAGCGCAGTTTGATCAAAGCCTTTTCCTAGTCGCTTAAATATTCTATGAGTGTAAAGCTACTGACTGAACATCATTTGGAGTTTCTAAGCTTAACAGAACACTGCACAGGCTCGTATGAGTCTACACTTGTCAAAATGCCACATTGTTGGAAATCTCATGTCGCGGCTCAAATTTGTGCAACCATTCAAAACCTCATGAATACCTGAAATATAACTGACAGCTTACCCAGGGCGTCATTGGCCTTGTTATTTAGATTTTTAGGCATTAAAAACTGCCCCCACCCCTCCCCCAGCCTAAACCATCCACACTCTCCACATCTTCAGATGGTGACAAAAGCACCTGCAAAGTTTTTGAAGAATTCAGGGTTCACACAGGCTTGAAAAGAACTTGAATTTAGAGGTCTTTCTTGAAAAGTTCTTGAAAAATAAATCTGCCTTGAAAAGTACTGGAAAATCACTCAAAAGCCTTGAAAAGTCCTTTAATTCTACTATTTTCTGTAGGACTTAGCACTGTTGATAGAGACCTATATCAGTATAAAATTGATGTGCTTTTATTTGGTGCAGCATATGCTGCACCAAATAAAGGCACAACAATTTTATACTAATTTTCCAGTAATCTCAGTCTAACATTTCTGGAGTAGAATTTTAACACTTGAATCAGGGTTTTTCCTAAACTTTTAGTCCTTGAAAACTGTAGGATAGGCCTTAAGAAGTCCTTGAAAAGTCCTTGAATTTACTCAAACTTGCCTGTATGAACCCTTGAATAGGTATAACACAGTATGAGTTGTACATACTGTCTAATGGGGACAGAACCACTAACCACACAACACAAACCACACGGCAGGAAAGCTGAATTCTATGTCCTCTCACTTTTCTTTGAAACGGTGGCCAACAGTAGTTGAATGGAAAGAAAATTACTCTATCTGGAACTATTAACCTGGAAATCTGAGAATTTATCAGGTGAACAAGATTTATTTACATTTAAATGAGAATTGGGATAATTGAAAATATTTTCTCTAAGCTATTTTCATTGAAGAGAAAATTAAAATGAGTCAGATTCAGGTACTAGTGTTTATATCACATGAGCCAGAGCATGAGATTTCCAACAATGTGGTATGTGCAACCAGCTAAGCCTCAGATCAGCCTGCACATAAGCACAGTCTGATCAGAGCCTTTGCTAGTAGCTTCAGTATTCTATGATTATTAGGCTACTGACTGAACATCATTTGGAGTTTCTAAGTTTAAAGGGAGGCTGCAGAGGCTCGTCTGAGTCTACACATGTCAAAATGCCACATTGTTGGAAATCACATGCACTGGCTCGGTCATTGTTGAGCATCAAAGGCTCAACTAGGTGAGTCTGTTCAAATGAACAGACTCACCAGAGCCTCCACCGCTCATATTAGCAGGATATCTTTGCTGGATATGAAATCAATTTTTTGGTTAATAAAAAATCTTAATTATTTCTGTTTGAAATTGCATTTAGTGACATTTTGATCTTTCTGACACCAAAGGGGGTTGGGGAAAGACATCTTTTTTTTGTGGTACAAGCAATTCTTGTTACATCATCATTTTCTTTGGCAATGTATATACGGGAATGTCTTGTTGCATCAGAGTTTTCTATTGCAATGTTATACTGAAATGTAGAGAGGAAAGCTATACAATTAAGTACCAGTCCCAGAACGACATATGGGAAAGTGACAAAATTACAAGAAAACACAACACAAAAGTGAGCCAAGAGTTCAGCCCTTTCTCAGCAGGCTACCACAAGGCTGCAAGGAACAGACAAGACAGCATAACAAAAATAAAGGTAAACATGAAACATAAATAACAAAAAGGATACACAAAAGAGGCATCACCTTGGCAAAATAAATCAATTGAGGGCTTAAAAGTACTATATCTTCAGCATTTTTTTGGCAATGATTATACTGCAATGTCTTATTGTATCAGTGTTTTCTTTGGTAATAATTATACTGCAATGTCTTATTGTGTGTCAAGAGTTTTCTTCGGCAATATATACACTGCAAAGTCTTATTGCATCAGAATTTTATTTTGCACTCATTATACTGCAATGTCTTATTGCATCAGAATTTTTGTTGGCAATAATTATACTGCAATGTCTTATTGTGTATCAAGAGTTTTCTTTGGCAGTAAAACCACCGCAATGTCTTATTGCATCAGAATTTTATTTTGCACTCATTATACTGCAATGTCTTATTGCATCAGAATTTTCGTTGGCAATAATTATTCTGCAATGTCTTATTGCATCAGACTTTTCGTTGGCAATAATTATACTGCAATGTCTTATTGTGTATCAAGAGTTTTCTTTGGCAATGAATACACTGCAATGTCTTATTGCATCAGAATTTTATTTTGCACTCATTATACTGCAATGTCTTATTGCATCAGAATTTTGTTTTGCATAATAATTATATATATATAATTATTCTGCTATGTCTTAATAACTGTATCAGAGTTTTCTTTAGCAATGCTTATACTGCAATGTCTTATTGTATCAGAGTTTTCTTTGGCAAGAATTATACTGCAATGTCTTATTGCATCAGAATTTTCTTCGGCAATGATTATACTGCCACCCCTTAATGTTTCAGTGTTTTTTGGCACTAATTTTATTGCAATATCTTATAACATCATAGTTTTGCAATGTCTTAATTATTGTATCAGAGTTCTCTTTGGCAATGATTATACTGCAACATCTTAATTATTGTATCAGAGTTTTCTTTGACAATGATTATACTGCAATGTCTTAATTTTTGTATCAGAGTTTTCTTAGGCAATGATTATACTGCAATGTCTTAATTATTGTATTAGTGTTTTCTTTAGCAATAACTATACAGCAATGTCTTAATTATTGTATCAGTGTTTTCTTTGGCAATAATTATACTGCAATGTCATATTGCATCAGAGTTTTCATTGGCAATACTTATATTGCAATGTCTTAAATATTGTATTCTTTAGCAATGCTTATACTGCAATGTCTTATTGTAGTAGAGTTTTCTTTGGCAATAAGTATACTGCAATGTCTTATTGCATCAGTGTTTTCTTTGGCAATAATTATACTGCAATGTCTTATTGTATCAGAGTTTTCTTTGGCATTAATTATACTGCTATGTTTTAATAACTGTCTCAGAGTTTTCTTTAGCAATGCTTATACTGCAATGTCTTATTGTATCAGAGTTTTCTTTGGCAAGAATTATACTGCAATGTCTTATTGCATCAGTGTTTTCTTTGGCAATAATTATACTGCAATGTCTTATTGTATCAGAGTTTTCATTTGGCAATAATTATACTGCTATTACTTATTGTATCAGAGTTTTCTTTGGCAAGAATTATACTGCAATGTCTTAATTACTGTATCAGAGTTTTCTTTAGCAATGCTTATACTGCAATGTTATATTGCATCAGAGTTTTCATTTGGCAATAATTATACTGCAATGTCTTATTGCATGAGTGTTTTCTTTGGTAATAATTAAACTGCAATGTCTTATTGTATCAGAGTTTTCATTTGGCAATAATTATACTGCTATTACTTATTGTATCAGAGTTTTCTTTGGCAATAATTATACTGCAATGTCTTAATTACTGTATCAGAGTTGTCTTTAGCAATGCTTATACTGCAATGTCTTATTGTATCAGAGTTTTCTTTGGTTATAATTATACCGCAATGTCTTATTGCATCAGTGTTTTCTTTGGCAATAATTATACTGCAATGTCTTATTATATCAGAGTTTTCATTTGGCAATAATTATACTGCTATGTCTTATTGTATCAGAGTTTTCTTTCTTAAATTGGCAATAATTATACTGCAATATCTTAATTATTGTATCAGAGTTTTCTTTAGCAATGCTTATACTGCAATGTCTTATTGAATCAGAGTTTTCTTTGGCAATAGTTAAACTGCAATGTCTTAATTATTGTATCAGAGTTTTCTTTAGCAATGCTTATACTGCAATGTCTTAGTGCATCTGTGTTTTCTTTGGCAATAATTATACTGCAATGTCTTATTGTATCAGAGTTTTCTTTGGCAATAATTATACTGCTATGTCTTATTGTATCAGAGTTTTCTTTGGCATTAATTATACTGCTATGTCTTATTGTACCAGAGTTTTCTTTGGCAATGATTATACTGCTATGTCTTATTGTATCAGAGTTTTCTTTGGCAATAATTATACTGCTATGTCTTATTGTATCAGAGTTTTCTTTGGCAATAATTATACTGCAATGTCTTATTGTATCAGAGTTTTCATTTGGCAATAATTATACTGCTATGTCTTAATAACTGTATCAGAGTTTTCTTTAGCAATGCTTATACTGCAATGTCTTATTGTATCAGAGTTTTCTTTGGCAAGAATTATACTGCAATGTCTTTAATATTGTATCAGTGTTTTCTTTGGCAATAATTATACTGCAATGTCTTATTGTATCAGAGTTTTCATTTGGCAATAATTATACTGCTATTACTTATTGTATCAGAGTTTTCTTTGGCAATGATTATACTGCAATGTCTTAATTACTGTATCAGAGTTTTCTATAGCAATTCTTATACTGCAATGTCATATTGCATCAGAGTTTTCATTTGGCAATAATTATACTGCAATGTCTTATTGCATCAGTGTTTTCTTTGGTAATAATTATACTGCAATGTCTTATTGTATCAGAGTTTTCATTTGGCAATAATTATACTGCTATTACTTATTGTATCAGAGTTTTCTTTGGCAATAATTATACTGCAATGTCTTAATTACTGTATCAGAGTTGTCTTTAGCAATGCTTATACTGCAATGTCTTATTGTATCAGAGTTTTCTTTGGTTATAATTATACCGCAATGTCTTATTGCATCAGTGTTTTCTTTGGCAATGATTATACTGCAATGTCTTATTGTATCAGAGTTTTCATTTGGCAATAATTATACTGCTATGTCTTATTGTATCAGAGTTTTCTTTGGCAATAATTATACTGCAATATCTTAATTATTGTATCAGAGTTTTCTTTAGCAATGCTTATACTGCAACGTCTTATTGTATCAGAGTTTTCTTTTGCAATAATTATACTGCAATGTCTTAATTACTGTATCAGAGTTTTCTTTAGCAATGCTTATACTGCAATGTCTTAGTGCATCTGTGTTTTCTTTGGCAATATTTATACTGCAATGTCTTATTGTATCAGAGTTTTCTTTGGCAATAATTATACTGCTATGTCTTATTGTATCAGAGTTTTCTTTGGCATTAATTATACTGCTATGTCTTATTGTATCAGAGTTTTCTTTGGCAATAATTATACTGCAATGTCTTATTGTATCAGAGTTTTCTTTGGCAATAATTATACTGCTATGTCTTATTGTATCAGAGTTTTCTTTGGCATTAATTATACTGCAATGTCTTAGTGCATCTGTGTTTTCTTTGGCAATAATTATACTGCAATGTCTTATTGTATCAGAGTTTTCTTTGGCAATAAGTTTACTGCTATGTCTTATTGTACCAGAGTTTTCTTTGGCATTAATTATACTGCTATTACTTATTGTATCAGAGTTTTCTTTGGCAATAATTATACTGCAATGTCTTTAATATTGTATCAGAGTTTTCTTTAGCAATGCTTATACTGCAATGTCTTATTGTATCAGAGTTTTCTTTGGCAATAATTATACTGCAATGTCTAAGTGCATCTGTGTTTTCTTTTGCAATAATTATACTGCTATGTCTATTGTATTAGAGTTTTCTTTGGCAATGATTATTCTGCATGCATTGTCTTATTGTATCCGTTTTCTTTGGCAATGATTATACTGCAATGTCTTATAACATCAGAGCTTTCTTTGGCAATGATTATACTTTAATATTGTACATTGTACAACATCAGAGCTTTATTTGGTAATGATTATGCTGCATTTTCTTATCACACTAGATGATGCCAGGCCTCTAGATAAGAAAGCCCGTTAAAAATTATTTTCTTATTTATGTTGTGTGCACTCAAAAGAACTGTCTAAATGAGAAGGCTCACACAAAACAAATGTTAAAACTGATGAATAAGTTACTATTTTACACTTAAAATTTTTGCCTGTGATGTTTCCCTATGCTTTTGCTGGCAAATATTGTCTGTGACATTGTCCCCTGGAATGATTGAACATCCATTTTACCATTGGTGGAATACATTAAATTACATAGAGGATCTTACATGAGTGCTCATGTTTTATTGAATTATTAAACCAGTTGAGGAAAAGGGATAAAACGTGAGGCTTGCCCAGCATTTTATCTCTCAATTTGGCAACAAGTTTAATAAATTCAATAATACAGGAGCAGGAATATCTGATTCTATTTATCACAAGACATAATAATTTAATTAAAAATCACATTTTTGGTGTAAAAACTTCAAGAATTTGCCATCTTTTATGCAACGTTATAATGGACGTCATTACGCTATGTTACTAAATCTGTAAAATTCTAGTGGTTCATCGATTTTATTGCAGGGCGGTATATCACTCCCAGGCACAATGTCATGTGGTAAATTATGTGTATTGAGTAAAGCATGAATCTTTAATTGCAGTTTGTAAATTCTTTCTTGCATAAAACCACACCTTGTTTTACTTTCTCAAATAGTTTAACTGGCATTTAAATAGCTGAGATTTAGATAGATTGTTTAATTAGAAAGGTATTAAGGCTTCACTCCAGAGTTAATTATGGCTTTAAACCTATCTTTATTAGAAAGCAGTAAAACATCAGCCTGATTTAGTCTTTGGAAACTGTATTAATGGCCTGCCAGGAAGGAATAGTGTCACTATGTATAAGATAGTGTAATTATCCCTCCTACCCCTCCCACCTACAGAAGTGGAGGGCGAAATTCTAAAAGGGAGGGGGGGTTAGGGGGGGGGCAAATTGTTTTTTGGTGTAGGTCCCCTTAGCATTGGCTTTCATGTCAGTGCTGGGTAATTTTTCATGCTTTTGTTGTCATCTACTGACTTATTTTTTTCTTCAAAATTAACCTTTTCAAAGAATTCTTTTAGGAACACTTTCAGAGTGTCAAACAGTTTGGATCTTCTGTTCTGATTTGGGTCCAAACTGTACATTTGCAAAGGTTATCAGCTGATGACAGAAGTTGCCACTAGCATGGAAGGAGTTAACCAAATTTTAGACCATCTTGTTGTGGATGCACAAGATGATGATGAAAAGAGAATAGAATACTGGGGGCATAAAACCTTGTTTTGATCAAATTTTCAATGTTACAACTGTGCAAGTACCAGGCTAGCAAAATGACAGTTCATGAAATCAAATTTGATGCTAGAGCTGTCACCCTAAAATTACAGTGACAGGTATTTAAACATTGATTGGCAGCTTGACATGTGGGAAATGGGCAAATACAATGGGGGTTATACTTGATAAGAGTTAATTTCAAAATACGTTTCTTTATTTTTTCAGTAATAAATGCTGTTGGTACATGTTAGAATTGCCTCATAGAGGCAATTCCAACATGTAACAACATCATACATGTGTATATCCAATGGATTAAAGTTTATAAACCCATTATTTTTTTCCACAAACTTTTCAACTATTTTAACTGTTTGGATGAAATCAGCATGTAGAAATAAACCCATTTTCAAGTTGTTTGGTATACACCTGGCTGACAATAATATACTACAAATATTAGGCTATTGACAGCTTATCTCTGTGAGGTTTCAGTATCATGAAAAGCTAAATTGGTAGTTGCGTGGTTGTATTAAATAGCAAAACTTAAAATCAGGAGTAGACTATACAAGGCACACTATTAGCTACCTAACAATTTCAGTCAACATCTACTGCAGCTCCTGTAGCTAATATCTCTAATTTGATTGGCTGTTCAAAGCTACCCGTGAAATGGTTGACAGCAGCTGCTCTGCTGCAGCTCCTATGGCTAATATCTCTAATTTGATTGGCTGTTCAAAGCTACCTGTGAAATGATTGACAGCAGCTGCTCTACTGCAGCTCCTGTGGCTAATATCTCTAATTTGATTGGCTGTTCAAAGCTACCTGTGAAATGATTGACAGCAGCTGCTCTACTGCAGCTCCTGTGGCTAATATCTCAACTTTTGGCTGTTCAAAGCTACCTATGAAATGATTGACAGCAGCTGCTCTACTGCAGCTCCTGTGGCTAATATCTCTAATTTGATTGGCTGTTCAAAGCTACCTGTGAAATGATTGACAGCAGCTGCTCTACTGCAGCTCCTGTGGCTAATATCTCTAATTTGATTGGCTGTTCAAAACTACCTGTGAAATGATTGACAGCTATAGCAGCTGCTCTTATCAGCTCAGCGACAACACTGCTTATCAGCTAGAATAGAGCAGTGGTCTAGCATAATCTGACAATAGTTAAACTCCGCCCATACACTGCCTCATATAGATAGCTAATCCCCTGCAAGAGGGAGGGGGTGAAGTTGGGGTTGGATCCAGGAATCCTGCCTTTTAGCCAAATCAACCATTTTTTGAGTCCATTTAAATGAATGAACAGCTAGAGGAATTGTTCAAAATCTTTAATAGAACATAATATAGGGTAAAGTCGGGTAAATTCGGACATATTAGGTAAATTTGACATAGTCATTTGCAAACAGTGAAAATCCTGATGAGACGGTTCATTAGGAGCCGTCTCATCAGGATTTTCACTATTTGCTAATTTATTTTTATTACAATAATTAAAATATACAACAAACAAAGTCGCTGTCCGAATTTAGCTGACCGTCTGAATATGCTCGACTTTACCCTACTATTTGTACATTCTTCTACAAGGAAATGGGTCATGACTGTGAAAATCTGATATGAAAATGACCAGAAAAACTGTTGCTAATCAGTGTATCCCTGGGCCATTAGACCCTAAAACATCACTCCAGCTGTCTACCTCGTTAATTAAATCATTGTAATGACAAAGTTGGGAACCATAAAACCTTGATTGAATTGATTTTCTCCTGTCAATCTGCATACACAGACATTGAGATTGAAGACATTTTCAGGGACACTGATTATTGTTCGCAATAAAGCATCTATGAGACACAGATTACAGAGGCTGAACATTGTCAATTTTCACAGCTTGTCGATAAATGCTTGATGTATTGTGAAGTTATGTACTTTCACTGAGATTGGAAAAAAAGAAAAAGAAAAAAGGACAAAAGCGCTGTTGCATGGCCTTTTATGGAAAAGCAGGGCAATTGCCTTAGAATGTTTAACCCTATTTTTTTATTTTATGAGCCATTTTCCTGCTAAGAAAATTGATTTACCTCTTTAACCCTTAAAAATAAGGCTGATAAAAATCAAACAGCATACACCCTTAAGGAGCAGGTTGGGCAGGGTTTATGCTGTTTACTCAGTCCATTCCATCTGTACATTTTACATACCTTGCGTATGTGTGTGTGCCTGCATGTGTGTGGGTGTGTTTAATGTCCTACCAACAGCTTAGGTCATATGGACAAGGGGCCATACGGCCCACAGCGCACTACCAACTGCAGATCCAGGGTTCGCAAGTTTGATCTATGTTCATTCTCCTACTTCGACTGATTCAAGAAGGGATGTCAGTTAAAAGCAAAAGTATGTGCACAAAGTACTGGTTAACCACTTTAAGTCAACCTTACCCAGGAAAAAAGTGTGGTTAGGTGAACTGACCGTCTCAACTTGACCATGGCTGTTGACCCAGGGACATAAAGCCTCAAATCATACAAACAAAACAAGCAAGGGGCTATAGCTAAAATTCATATCAGTCATGGGGCAAATCCCCAGGATCTAAATGGCAAAAGTTATAATTAGCATGAAGTATTCACAATGAAAAACATAAACAACATTCATTGCAAAAACTGGTAAATTGTAATTTCCATGAAATTGTTACCTGAGGTTTGTCAATAATGAATGTGAACTGCTCAACCTCTGTTTAAAATAGGCCATGCAATCTTCTTATTGTGTTTACATGCCCCCCATTACCCCACCCATTTCAAAACATTGTCTTACTTTTACTTGAGAAAAAGCAACCCAGGCAACAATTTAACTTTGTAAACCATAGAAACTGTTCTCTCATGTCTTCCAATTGTGTTAGCCAACTTATCATGTTTGTCATCTAGAAGGTGCATCACAATAATTTTTTAACAGAGCCAACAAAATCCCTCCATTTCTGGCAGCCATGTTTTCCCCCATCATCCATCGGGGCATGGCATCATGATGACAAGTTTTACAAGAAGTAAAATTTCACTGATATTACAGCAACTTATTCAGTTTGTTGTCTGCTTATCATGCCCGGATCCAGAAAATTCTGTCGGGGGTCCTGAATTTTTTTTAGTCATCAAAATATTTCATAGAGGTCAGAACCGACCTCATTGGACCCAAGGGGTCCAAAAGCTCACAAGGGGGGTCCGTACCAGTATAGCAACGCATGATTTTCCAGGGGGGGGGGACGGGGTGCGTCTGGACCCCGGATCCACCCATGCTTATTAAGGCTAATACAGTAATACCAGTGTAAAAAGGACAAAACAAAGATCTTAATGACAAATGGTAGCTTAATGAAGGTCGAAAGTATTGCAGAATGCTGGAGCATTGAGACTGCAATACTTTTGATTGGCATTAAGCGATGATTGGTCTTGAAAACCCATTTTTGGTCTTTTTGAGAGTGGCCATTTTACACAGGTTTTACTGTATAGTACAATGAATGATACTCTACTTGTTTAGACAGCTCCTGTTGAAAATATTGATATTCTGTATGATACCAATAAAGATGCATATTTATCCTACTTCCATATAAGGTGACCTTAGATTGAACCTGAAACTATTATTTCTAATTTATTGCCTTGAGAAAACATAATCTGCCAGGCTGTGTCACAGTCATCATACATTCTTTGCATGCAAGCTAAGGCCAGAATTTTTTTATTAGTTGATTTACGAACCCTCCTACTGTAATTTTCCGGAAAGTAGGAAAAAAATAAAATTTATTTTCTAAAATTTTTTTATTATTTTATCCACCGACTCTAAAAATTATTTGTTTGGTTGAAAAAAAAAATTTTTTTTTGAGGTTCTGTCCGTGCATTTTTGAGGGTGACACTACTTAAAGTGATTGTCCTGTCCAGATTTTTAGGAAAATGATGAAATATATAAAGATTAAAGTTTGCTGTTTTTTTCTGGAGATATTAAAAAAAAAAAATAATAATAAATAAAAAAAATAAAAAAAAAAAAAAAAAAAAAGCTCTGAAAATGACCAGTTAACTGGTCATTTTCAGAGCTTTTTTATTTATTTTTCTTCGTCCCCCCAACCCTAGATCTGAAAAAAAATTCCCGTAAATCAACTAATAAAAAAAATCTGGCCTAAATTATAAAGTAGAAAATCCAAAGCCAAGCAGAGGCAAAGAGCAATAAATGCAGATTTTCCTTATCCGTTTACACCATCCACATGACCTACTTAAATCCATGCGACTACATTTCATAAACATTTAGCCTATTAACTGGGCACTTCATACAAAAAATTAGGCTGAAATATCAAAATGGTAATTTCTCCCTCCGACCCGACGAGGATCGAGAGGATATAGCGATCAATCTGGTGTCTGTCTCCATTCATAGACCAAAGCTTATTCACACCAAGATTTCAATAGTATTTGGTAGACAAACATATCGAGTCAAGATGGTGTGTCGCATACAAGAATGGTTGCTCTCCCTTGCATCCTTTTTGGAGTTATCTCCATTGAATGAATTTTAAAGGGAAACCTTGTTCACTCCATAATTTTTATTAAGTTCTTTGAGATATTCTACTAAATTAATATTTGGTAGACATAAATATTGGGTTGAGACAGTGTGCCACATACAAGAATGGTTGCTCTCCCTTGCATCCTTTTGGAGTTATCTCCCTTGAATGAATTTTAAGGGTAAACCTTGTTCACCCCATGAATTTAATACCCTTGAGATATTTTAGTAATATTTGGTAGACATATATATTTGGTCAAGAAGGTGTGTCATGTACAAAGCTCAGTATCTTTCATATCCTATGAGATAATCACACTGGACTATTATTCATTTCAAGATGGTGTGTCATGTGCAAGAATGGCTTCTCTCCCTTACTTAATTTTAGAGTTATCTCCCTATGAACAGTTTAATTTTAAAGGTACCTTCTATAATTTCCATACATCTGCAGATGTTGTTATTATGTATGTATTTTTATTTATTTTAGTTGTATACAGTTTGTCTTGACTTCAAAAATGCTTCTGATATCGCTAAATGGTGACAATATAACATACGTATTTGATACAGCTTTGGCACGATTCAAACACTTGTGTTTTTCAAATTGTCTTACAACTGCAAGTTTAAGGTTAACCTTTAGAGAAGAGAGCCTTATTCATATGTAACTTTATTATTGCATGCCACATATGGTTAAGAAATGATCTGACATTTCGCTCCATTGAAGCTCTAAAGACTAATTAAGAATCACATTGCATCTTATGCTATGGTTTAGTATTGACCTTTAAACAGCCATTATGACTCATAAATTCTTAATGTAAACTATTAATTGGCTTTCCACTGGTTTCTAAAATACATGAGTGTCTATAGAATGGAAAGAACTGACATGTTAAAATTTTTGCACTTTAATGAAGAATTTAAAATGTGATTCTTCAAAAGTATCAATAAAATGCTGGGATAGTCTGTCCCCGTCCCCACTATCTAACCCAAACTCAATTGCTATATTTATAGTTACGTAGGCAAGCACACATTACATTTTGGTTCTTATCGAAGCGGCGAGCATCCAACCTGCGGATCAGACAGTTTCACCAGATCCGTTGCTGCTATAGATATAGACGTAGGATCTCCTGTAGACCCACTAGATAGCTGTGCATGCATGTTTAAAGAAAGAGTTGGTAAAAATTTTCTACAGACAGTAACTAGGTGTGGCTGTAGTACAGTGGCTTGAGCTCATTTCCCCCACTTGCAGAGAGTGTAAGTGAGATTACCAATCAACCATAGAAAACCAAAATGAGACACGACATGAGATTCCAGCAATGTGCGTCCAGCAAAGGCTCAGACCAGCCTGCGTATACACTCATTCTGATCAGAGCCTTTGCTAGTTGCTTGAATATTCTATGAATATTACAGTTTTGCTACTGACTGAACAGCATTTGGAGTTTCTATAGCTGAAAAGGAGGCTGCACAGCTTGTCCGAGTCTTTTCATGTCAAAATAACACAGTGTTGGTAATCACATGCTGGGGCTAACACATGTCGGGTTTAAATCAGGGATCAAGCTAGGGGGCGACTAAAGCGAAATAGTCGCCCTAGGGGCAGAAATTTCGCCCTAAATGGAGCCCTAGGAGAAGTGGGAGTCTTCCTAAAAGAAATTTTTTTTTAGGGAGACTCATTTTCATACTGTCACCACACAAACGCAAGCTGTGGTGACATTATCAGACAATCTACTACCACTGCATCGTGTTTCTCCTTCCATTAAATGGCAATGGTATATGTAATGGCTAATTTGCTTCTAAACTGACAGAAAATGCCGTAATTTTGCGCTATTCTCCCTATCTGACTGTCACTTCTCCCTAATTTTCCTGCAGGGAGAAGTCACTTCTCCCTAAAATTCTAGGCCAGCTTGGTCCCTGTAAATGTAGGACCTTTGCCATTTAGATAAACAGCTTTATTATAAGTGTCACACTGAAATTTTAATTTAAGGTGGACATGGACTATAAAAGACAAAATAGGCTTCTGTTTTATCATTTTCTCAATTACCATCAAGCTGTTAACATCTACAGGAGCCACGGAGGCTTTATCTCTAATTTGATTGGCTTCTGACAAATACCTGGGAAATAATTGACAGCTCTTATCAGCTTAGTGACCATGCTGCATATCAGCCTATTATAAGGTCATTGGTATAATCTTATCTTACAGTATATAAGCTCCACCCACTTACTGTTTCATATTGAAGCCTCTCTCCTGCTGTGGGTTCCAGGATTCCATGTCTCTGAGGGTCACAAGTTGTAGTTTTGCAAATTCCAGTGCTTCTTACAAACATATATTCTCTGCAATGTTTGTTCCTTCTGGTATGTTCTAAAAGTTCAAATGCTTCCAATTAAGGCATCATTATTGATAGAAAACTCCAAGGTTGATGTGTTTATTAGACATGCAGAGTTTTCAGGAAGCTTATTAGCCTTCTTGATAATAAGAAAACCACATGACAAAGGTTTTCATTTAAAGCCGCTTCATGAGTAGACAGGTTTGCACCATCTGCGAACAACAAAGGTGCAGATCAGGCTGCGCAGTAGCGCAGTCTGATCTGCCTCTTTGTTGTTCACTTCCGAGATAACCATACTCCTAATTTCAAATTTTTGAAAGTTTCTATAGTTGGTCTTTGTTGTTAAGCTGGCTAGTTTGTGTGTTACCTTGGTTACGTAGCAGATGCTGAAGACATGATTTTATAGAGACTTGGTTAATTTCTTTTCTTCACATCGGAAACTGCTGGATGCTTTCCTGTTTTAGCAAGATCAAAACATTATCCCTGGATGATGCAGTGAGATTCTAATACCATTTGTGTACCCCCACAAAGTCCATGCAGATACCCAATTAGTTTTTGACAAATTAGTGATTGCTTTTTTGACTCTCATAATTTTCAAATGAAAATTTTAATTCTAAAATTGCATGCTGGGTAGTTGTGCATGCATTTTGTTGCCTCCTTACTGACTTTAAAAAGAGAAAGGTAACATTTTCATAAAATCATTCAGGAATACCATCAGCGTCTTGGTCCCAACTGGTTGCAAAAACAAAAAGTAGAGTTAAACAGGTTGTTCTGGATACTTAGTTATGCAGAACAGTATTGGTTTGTGGTGGATATTCATACCATAGCATGCATGGTGATTTTTACAAAATTTCAACTATTCTATCTTTCTCACTGCTGTATAATAGACCTAAAACATTTAAGTCAGCTTTTGAAATAGACACTTGCATTGACCTGACACATCTGACCATAGAGGGGTGGGGTGGGGTGATCTGTTTATTGTTGTAAAGAAAAAATAGTCATTTAATCACTTGTCTTTGACTTTTTCACTCCACTAACTCTTTACTCCATAATAACGCCGTTTGACGCCTTTGAAATATCATGTGTTTGAAAATATTATGGAAAATGGAACATTTGCTCTTTTGGAGCAAATGCTCCATTTTCCATAATTTTTTCAAAAGTATTCAAAACTTAACTTAAATTTTGTCTTGAATTTTTTAAATTTTGTCTTAAAATAGAAAATGATGTCTTGATCAAAAAGTAGCTTATGACGTAATTTTAAATTTTTATGGTAATTTTCTTGTTTTTCTATTTTCAGGTAAGTGTCTGTACTGGAGCTTGACAGATTTGATTTTGTGAATTGTCTAGTTGGTAAGAACTATTTGGAACAAATGTTTGTACACAAACATGTGGACACATAAGGATCAGCTGAGCAAAGGTTCTGATGTAAATAGTCTGGTGAACGAGTGTATGTTTTAATTTAGCCTGCACATTTGTACAGCCTGATGAGCACCTTAATTCTTCAGTGTCACAATGTACTGTGCAAAGCTAAATTAGCAATTGTTTTGTAAGGGTGAGTCCATCCACATCAGATCTCAAGTTTCATTTTTGTCATGAAGATTTACAAGCACTGATAGCCGGGCTGCGTAGCGCAGTCGGTAACGTGTCTGGCTACAGATGCATGTCTTGACTGCAGATCCAGGGGTCGCGAGTTCGATCCCGGTCCGGTCCCATACTTTCGTGGAGATTGATCATGAGATTATTTCTACGGTCATTCTCCTCTCTTCCGCTGATTTATTCAAGAAGGGTTGTAGTCAGTTACAAGCGAAAGTATGTGCACGAATTACTGGTTAACTGTTTGTTCAAGCCTGCCCAGGAAAATGTGTGGTTAGGTGAACTGACCGTCCCGCAATGACCATAGCTGTTGACTTGGGACGTAAAGCAACAAAACAAACAAAAACAAACGAACAAGCACTGATTATCCACCAAGAATTTCTATTTAAAAAAACTACAGAATTATCAAATGCAGCGGCCATGCTAAAATGACGTTAGATTTTAAGGCTAGCAGGTAACGTGGGCATTTCTGATGATTGGGGTGAGCCCAAACCATTTTCAAGCGATTGTTTGGTGACCGAAAACCAAAAAAACACAGCAAATGCTGCAATTGGCTGAATTTTCTTCTAGAAATAAAGGTCCAAGTTTTCACAATTTGAATATTATCGCCTTGTAAGCCTATGATATCTTTGTAAACTGATTCTCTGTTAAATTGAAACACCATTTAATCAAATGACGACTACGTTTTGACATCATTGGCGGCAGCAGATGTTTCCATCACATCTGTAACATTACCAATAGCTTTTATATATATAGGCGTATGATGCATGACTAAGATGAAAGATCACCAAACGAAAATTCACATTCTTATCATTTTAGCATTATTTACAAACGGATGTGAATTTTGCTTTAATACTGACCCCCTTTGCAGAAGTTGCTCTCCCCAAATGCTAATGTAAAGGATGGTGTCTGTTAATTTGTGATTTCATTTTCTTAAAATCCTATTTCTGATCATTGTCATTGAAATTATTTGATAACTATGTACTGCGCCAAGATGACCAAAATAAGATGTAAAACATAGGAAATTGCTAAATATGTTGTGCATAGTATAGTTTAACCCGAAAAGCACCACCTGTAATTTGCAGCAGACGGCAATTTCAAATTTTACTCTTTTTCAAAAATAACAAATAAGGCATGATATTTCATGAGAATAGTCTGCCAGCATACCTTATCTTTTTCGAAAATTAGGAAAAATGTCGCAAAATTTGTCTTCTGCTGCAGTCGGATTGGTGCTTTAAGGGTTGAAAGATATACTTCAAAAGTGTACAAGCGGATGATAGAGCAGACGACAGTTGTTGTAAATGGTGGGGGGAAAATGGTTCAGCTGGAAAACAAGTTTCCTTGAGGCCTGTTGTAAGAAATTTTATCACTAGTAGGCAAAGAGTTACCAGCAGTGAGTGGGGGAGGTAATGACAGATATGAAAGCACTGCCAGTGTCTTTTGCTGATAACCTTCGCAAACAGTTCAGCACTGACAGAATGTTGGTCCTGATCTGGATCCAAACCAATCCAAAAGTAACTTTTTCAAAAAGTTCTTTCAGCAACTATCAGATTGTTAATCTGATAGTTGCAGAAAGAACTTTTTGAAAAAGTTACTTTTTTCAAAAAAATGTCAGACAACAACAAAAGCATGAACAAATACCCAAATTGCAAAGAGGCCTCAAGATCACTCGGCTGCCATACTTACAGGAATCTTTTCTTGTTCTGAACTCCTCATTAATCTTGCAGCAGACGTGCAGAAGGATAAATATTTATTGCTTTGCCATTTCATCTCTTTTTTTCTGTTTCTCTTTTTTTGTCTGTTCATAAACCTTGTGTATCATTTGTTGTGGCATGGTAATTAATTCATTGGATGCTGTTAACCTTCAGGAATCTGGTTGGCAACACTCTTCTGGTTTATGCAACTGGGGAAACAGGAAATATAGGAAGTGTAGTCTAATACTGCATCCAGGTCAAAACCTGAATTTGATGTGTGTTTTGCATGAACGTTATATAAGTGGCCGGCCATGGCCGCCCGCAATTACATCCTGTAAAATTTGATGAGCATAGCAGACACTGACAGATAATACTGATTTTGCATTTTGAATCCATTGTGCATCTGTTAGTCCGATGTGATTGAACCATAAGACACTTTGAAGCAAATAATGCATTTGTGCATAACATAAGATAAATGGGACAATTATAAAAAAAAGTGTAAGCTGCTATAGTGGCATCTCATCTTGTCATAAAACTAATTTCATATTATTAATTTATGAAAAAACAATGTGTTTTAGATAAATGTGTAATGCACAGTTGTCACAAGAAGACCTTTTGGTACTCAATTTAATACAGATATTGTATTACAGTTTATGGCAGCTGGCATATGATTGGTCACTTGATACGTTCATTGCTCATCGCAACCCCATACAACAAGGAAAGTACCGTTTTAACAAATAACAAAGAATTAATTTAGTAAGCAGATATTGCTATAGCAGGTCATCATAACAGTGTGACTGTGTCTTTCTTGAAAAAACCAAAATTATTATTTCCAGTCCAGAAGGCTTCATGTTTGAACACTCCACATATTTTGCTGTCCTTGGTACTGGTACTTTGGTTAAAAAATATATTCAGTACACATATATTCTTATAGTAGAGGAGCCAGGGTTCAAAAATGTCAAAAATAAGCATTTAGGTATGTCCCCTTTTTAGCAGAATTTTAACTTGTTTTATCCTTTAGTACATAGTATAGGCAGTATGAAACCAGATATTGCAATCAATTTAAGTCTTGCAAACATACATGTAGCAGTGTGTTTAATATGTTACCCCTCATTTTCTTAAAAACAAAACTATGTGATTAAGTCTATTTAGGTAGAAGTTGAAATGTTTAAATGAACAAAAACAGTTATGCAATCTGTAAGAACATGATATTCTTTACACATATTGATGTTTTTAAAAGTTGTTTGGGTCCATTAAAATGTCATTTACCTTACATTTTCAACTATACCCTTAAAATTATTGATATTTTGTTAAAAAGTTTCATTTGACAAAAAATTCAACATGTGTTTAACTTCAGGATAGCATGTATTTAAAAGAGCGTTAATTGACCATTTTAAAACTGCAAATAGATACGTTCTAACATAAATACTTTGTCAGTTATAAGCTGTTTAATAACATAACATAAATTTATTAAGCATTAAACATACAGAGTATGAATATAGCTAACATTAAGTTTAACAAAGTAATCTCTCCACAAAAACATGTATACGTGTACGTATATAAATACCATTTACATTTACAAAAGGATATGATGTCGCATGAAGTCTAAATAGATGTGTAAGACATCTTTGCAAAGGGGTGTCCAAATACCTTTTTGAGACCTCACTCCTTTTTTTTTTTTTTTTTTTTTTTTTTTTTTTTTTTAACATAACATAAATTTATTAAGCAGTAAGCTGTTTAATAAGATGACCATAGATAAAAATTTATATAAGTTTAGAACCTCTTAAGTTTGAACATAAGCATGCAATTTTTTCTGTTAGCTTTTAAACACCTTATGATAATTGTTTTGATATCACCGACTGTAGAGTAATACTTAACAGCATTTCTGAGGTCAAATATCATTTTGTTGTTCGATTTTCAATATGTAACGTATAAAACAAAGCTGAAGAAAAACAAATATTGCTTAATAGCTTAAATTATACATCACTGGAAAGTTTATTCCATTGAAAAGTGGGGCTGTGTTTGATAGGCATAAAAAGAGCATTTGTTCCAAAAGAAGAAGTAATCAGTACTAATTAGGAGACTGTGTATATGGTTGTAAATTTTTCTTTTAAGAAATAGTATACTTCTCGACTTAAAAACAAAACACATTGTTTGCGCATTTTTATATGTTATGCAATTTATAAACTTAAAAAATGATAAGTCTGATACATCATCTCAACTAGGATACATTCCCTTAAGCTTGTTCAGTCAAATTTTTGAAATGATGTGTGGATGTTGGAAACTTTGTTTGTTGTTGTTCCTGATGGTTGTGGGAGTTTTGTATCAGGCCTTTGTTTTCTAATTTGTTTCTAGTTCAGCAATCATCTTGACAAGGAAGAGAGCTGGTTGTTGTTGTTCCTATTGGTTGTGGGAGTTTTGTATCGGGCCTTTGTTTTCTAATTTGTTTCTAGTTCAGCAATCATCTTGACAAGGAAGAGAGCTGCTTGCTTTACTTTAATTATATTGTAGATATCTGTGTTCCGTGTCCCTTCCTTAAGGTGCAGTGGGTCAGTCAGGAGTCTGTGATTGTGACATTTCCTAGTCATGTTCACTTATAGAAAGAAGACGTTTGCTGGCAATCTGGACAGCATCACTCCTTTATGAATATATAAAATGAAATGGTGTTTACGTTACATTAAATTTAAGGAAACATGAGTGTTTGTTATCATTTATTCTTTAAGAGAGTGGCTCTGTTGTGCGAATTGTTTAAGACACATCTATTTATGCATATATCAAAACTCAGAAGGTGACTTTTGAATTAATTCTAGCTATGAACTTTAATTTCAGCTCATTTTTAACATGGTTTTCTTTGTTTGATTAAAGAAACTGATAGTCCTTTTAACTTAACACTTCTAATCATTTGTCAAAGCAATGCAAACTTTAAAACTGAATGAGTTATTCAAAATGAATTATTGCCGTTGAAATTGGGGAAATCATCCATAAGGATGGGTTTTACATGGCAAGGCAGTGATCATATCTAAGAAATCTAGATTTCTTCAGTTGTAATTTATGATACCTAATCTACTTTATAAAATCTCAACAGAGAGAAAATGTTTTAGCCAAATTTAACTAGGACGCATTAAAATTACCGTTTAAAAGATTATTTACGTTAATCAGAATGTAGATAGGAATAGCAATATCTAAAAGCAAAATAGCAGTCATAAAATCAAACTTAGTTTTAACAATTAGTGCTAAAATAGCTGATGTTAAGTTCTATCATAATACCATAGCAGTAATTGGACCCTATTTTAAACAAACTGTTGCAGAAATCCTGTCAGTTGATTCCTTTTGTGTGCGTTAAATTAAAGACGAGTTGTAAACACATCAGGGTTTAGAGACAAAAAGGCATACATTAGATTATCTACTTTGCTAATAAAATAATAATTATATGGACAATAGAGAAGGCACAATAGTTAGTATTATTTCTTACACAAATAATAGATTTACAAGTACATGGTTTGCTAAGAAAGTATGCATAAACTTAACAAATAGTATGTATGCATGTTTAATTTGTCTGTTGCTCTTTTTATCAATCGTCTGCATAAGAAATTGTATTTCTTGCTATGTTTAAAAGTATGATGATACATCTCAGATAGTGATAACATTGTCTCTATTGCCAATTGCACTATATGATCCAGCATAGTATTTGTTGAGTATACTATCTGAAAGTATTCTTTGAAAGTAGCATAAGTATAATTTTGTTTCAATTACAAGAACCATCCAGATAACATAAATATAGCATCGTTTAACAAGTTGGTACATGTTTTATGGGTATTAATTAGTTAGTTTTAAGGACTGAATGACGGTTGTTATGATTACGTATTGTGAGTGTAAAAGTAAATAGTGTGCTGCTGAATAAACAAACATTGAAGCAGATTCTATCACGTATGCTGATAAACTATATAGCTAAAAAGCAAACGTCTGCAAACATTCTGGAATATATGAACAATAAAGTCCTATTTCAGAAAGTTGTTTGATCAAGGTCCTGATTAACCAAGTCTAATCATTTAGAAATGTCTACAATACTAACAATGCAGGGGAGCTTTTCCAACCTATAAACAGACGTGTGTCTGTTTCTAAAGTATTAAAATGGAAATTTAGAATAAATGCTGCCCTGTTTCATTGCTTCGCAAACGTGTAGAACCAGGCAACACAATGATTAAAGTAATGAAGTTAATATTTTGTTATATACGTTACCAACATAGATAATGAAGGTATCTTTAATGTTTCACTTCTTGATTTGGACTTCTGCTTGGAATATCCTACATTGTTTAGAGTTTAAGGTACATTTTGTGCCTTATTGATTTATATTTAGCTGCTGTAACTAATAACTGTTTATAAATGCATATATTTGATGGCTTTTACAATGTGTGATGGATCTGACTATGTTACTGCGTGCTTTTTATTTATTCATTGAGCTGTTTACGGTGAAAGAAAAATGTCTTGTATGTGTCATTTGACGCCATTTAATGCATAAAAAGAAGCAAATACATGGTAGTGGCACAGATTTTAAAGAATCATTTAATTTTTTTGAAACAATTTAGTTATGAATAAATAATAAATAGGTATCAATTATCCTATTTACATGATTCTTAAAACATATACTTAATGGCAATTATGTGTTTTTTTCAAGTTTTTCCCTTTCAACCAAATATGATTTTGTTGATGTTGCATCTCATTCATATGAAATGTTTAAGAATACAATATTTCCAATCTAATTTTGAGCACTAAGATGGTAGTCAATTTCATTTTCACCTACTAACTGTTTGCACGCATATACACATAACATTGCACAAAAATATTGTTTTAAAAGAAAGTAACGTATATAACAGAACTTCCAGATGCCTAAACTAATATTATTATTCTGCTATTAAGCTGCATCTAATTAAAATATCAATCATAAAGATATGCAAGAAAACGATGAGGGAGCGCAGTGGCTCAGTGGTAGAGTGCTTGACTCGAGACCGAAGGGTAGCGGGTTCGAGCCTCACCGGCGTCACTGCGTTGTGGTCCTTGAGCAAGACACATTTATCCTAGCTTAGTACTGGTTAAACCCAGGAAGAACCGTCCCGCATAACTGAAAGATTGTTGAGTGGACGTAAAGAATCAAATCAAACAAAACAAAAGCAAGAAAACGATGCTAATGATAATAACACTATACTAGGAGTTTCCTTATTATCTAGTGCTAACATATTAGACTTGGCTATTGCATGGTAAATGCATATGTTTATCAAAAGCTAAGAGACATTTTATAATAAAATAAGTAGCTAAGAAAATCTTAATGTACAAAAATCTCACTCCACAAGTCTTTTGGCAGCCCATGGCCAAGTAAACAATAGTAATATATTTGAATGTAAGTAACGTATATAACAATTACGTAAGCGTAAACCATTTAAACTTCTTGTCAGTTTGGTGGTTTTAATTAAGTTACTGTAAAGCAATATGCAGATAGTAGGAAATGTGACCTATCTGGTCTAAATAACTTTTCTTTTCAGTAATGTAGCGAATAGCCTACTAGATGAAGCCTGCATGAGGGTAGCTATGGTTACCCCATAAATAAACATCTTTTGCAAGACTTAAAATTTGTGCAATATCTGTTTTCACGCTTCTGAAACACCATACTAACTGAGGATATAGTCTAAAATTCTGCTACTTTTCGGCCACTTTTTTCAATTTTTGAATCTCTGGCTCCCCTACTATTATTTATCAGTTACTACTCATATTAACTGCATTGTTGCGCGGTGCCTGATAAAAGTTGTCTATCTCACGGCATGTGCCTTTATCAGGTCATGATGATGTTGCACTTTTTGAAAGACGTCGCTAACACAAAATTTGAAATTTACGTCATAGTCGCTAGTTTGAAGAGATAAACAATGGGTAAACAAATCACTTAACAAAAGTGTCAAACTTCGGCTTGTAATGTATTGCATCAAAGTTGATACCAAAAACTACTGATTTTGCTACTTTGTTTAACACAAAGAAAACCGTTAGACTTTTTCATTTTCCTTGTCTTGCTGATTAAATGGGGCCAGTTAAGCCATTTTTTGCGTGAAATTGCAATTATTTTGTTAACCATCAGTTTAAACATGTGTTTTTGGTGCTCAAAAGAACCATGTCATGGAGACGGTTCGAGACGGTTCTTTAGAGTACCCACAACATATGTTTTGGTTGAGAAATAAGAAAAATAATTTTCAGTTTACGCACTCTTATCTGGGGGCCTCTTTGTCACTATGAGTTCAGTTGCATAATTTTGTATCATGCTTCGAAAACAGTGTAGATCAAGATAAGCCGACAGATCTGGATCTATGCTGCTTTCAAAGGAGGATATATCTGGGTTCAGCAGAACATAGGTAAGTAGAGAATAAATGAGTCTCAAAGGCTCAGACAGCAATAGTTTCTCTGAATTACAAGAAAGCAACAAAATCTTATAAAGCCAGAATTTTTATTACAGAATTCCTTACAACACTGTCAAAGGATGAATTTCTAGATAAGATTTTTTCTAACCGAAAAAAACACACAGATTCTTCAAACAACCATCAGTCAATTGCAAGAACTTCTTTCCGGTCAAAAAATGGCAATGTTCTTATTTTTCTGAATTATGTAGGCATGGCGGAGAATCATGTGACTCTAGAATATTAAAAAAAAAAGGCGGATTATTGTCAAAACCTCTCGACCCCTGCGAAATGGTCTAGAACCATTCTAGAAGAGTTCTAGAATTTACTAGAACTATGTTCTAGAACTGTTCTAGATATGTTCTAGAACGTTTATGGGACAGATGTAGAACGTTAAATGGGACATTTTTTTGTTCTACAAATGTTCTAGCCAAGGTCAAAAGATTTGTTCTAGAAAAGTTCCAGAAAATTCTAAAAGTTTTTCCTAGAACAGTTTTAGAACAAATCAAGTTTGTTCTAGAACAGTTTCAGAACAAATCTTTAGAACTTTTATGGAACAATTGTAGAACACCCCTCATAAAATGTCCCATTTAACATTCTATAAATGTCTCAGAATAGTTCTAGAACATCTGTAGAATGGTTCCAGAACTATTCCAGAAATGTTCTAGTTGTTTGTTCTAGAACTGTTCTAGAATTAACCTTGGTTTGTTCTAGAACTGATCTAGAACAAACCTTTAGAATTTTTCTGGAACAATTGTAGAACAACCCTAAAAAATGTCCCATTTAACGTTCTATAAATGTCTCGTAATAGTTCTAGAACATCTGTAGAATGGTTCCAGAACTATTCCAGAAATGTTCTAATGGTTTGTTCTAGAACTGTTCTAGAATTAACCTCGGTCTGTTCTAGAACTGATCTAGAACAAACCTTTAGAATTTTTCTGGAACAATTGTAGAACACCCCTAAAAATGTCTCATTTAACGTTCTATAAATATCTGAATCATTCTAGAATATTTTTAGAATGGTTCCAGAACAATTCCAGAAATGTTCTAATGGTTTGTTCTAGAACAGTTCTAGAATAAACCTTGGCAACTTCTAGAACTGATCCAGAACAAACCTTTAGAAATTTTCTGGAAAAACTGTAGAAGAACTCTTCAAAAATCATGTCATAAAACATTCTATTAATGCCCCTGAACTTATTTAGAGCATTTTAGAATAGTTTAAGAACAATTTGAGGAATGTTCTAGTGGTTTGTTCTGCAAATGTTCTAATACAACTGAACTTTTTTTAAAACAATTGTTGAACACCTCCCCAAAAATGTCCCATATAGGGTTTGGAAATAAGATTCCATCGAATTTTTTTGTTTTTGTTGCTTTACGTCCCAAGTCAACAGCTATGGTCATTGCGGGACGGTCAGTTCACCTAACCAAACTTTTTCCTGGGCAGGCTTGAACAAGCGGCTAACCAGTAATTCGTGCACATACTTTCGCTTGTAACTGACAACAACCCTTCTTGAATGAATCAGCGGAAGGAGGAGAATGACCGTAGAAATCATTTCATGATCAATCTCCACGAAAGTATGGGACCGGACCGGGATCAAACTCGCGACCCCCTGGATCTGCAGTCAGACACGCATCTGTAGCCAGTCATGTTACCGACTGCGCTACGTGGCCCGGCATTCCATTGAATGCTACCTTTATATATCTGGAAAACTGTTGACATTGGTTTAAAACCCCAATAAGTAATCACACATTAAATAAATAAACATCAACTGGTTGATTGGTTGATTGGTTTAAAACCCCAATAAGTAATCACACATTAAATAAATAAACATCAACGGTTGAGAATTATTATAGGGGCCTTAAGTTCGCCTAAATGTTGTTAGTTATTGCCACCCTGTTACCCCACCCATTTCAAAACATTGTCATGCATTTGACCATGGAAAAGCAGCAACTACAGCAACAATTAATATTAAAACTTAAGAAATTGTGTCTCAAGCCTACTCACTGTCCCAGACTATATAATACTGTCAAATTTGCCATCTAGAAACTGCCACAAGTGCTTTTTGGGGAGCCTTCATAATCCCTTCAATTATGACAGCCATGTTTTTCCCAACATCAATCTGGTTAAATTAATGATAATGACATGCTTGTTCTAGAACTGTTCTAAAAATGTTCTAGAACATTTTTTAACTTTTGTAGAACTTGCTGGTTCAGTAAATTTCAGTAAAATATTTCTCCCGAATTATCAGTGAATTGAAAAATAAATAACATTTATTGCAAAACTGTAACATTGTAGTTTTTGGAAAACTTATTGGATGTTAACTGCTCAACCTCTGTTTATAGTAATTAAGCCATGATCATCTTCTCATTGTGGTAACATGCCACCCTGTATTACCCCACCCATTTCAAAACATTGTCTTGCATTTGCTAAAAAAACTTACAAACAACAACCCCACCATTAATCAACATTTAAAACCTTAGAGAAACTGTTTCTCAGGTCTACTCACTGTCTCAGGCAAAACTACTATCATGTTTGCCATCTAGAAATTCCAAGACAAATGTTTTTGAAGAGCCTCCACATTTTCCCTCCAATTCTTGCAGCCATGTTTTTTCCCATCATCCATCTGGTTATGACATGTTTCCTCTTTAAATGTTCTAAAAATGTTCTAGAACTTTTTAGAACATTTCTAGAACTTGCTGGTTCTATAAAAGTACTAAATGAGTTCTAGAACTTAATTCGATTTTTCTTTTACTTGTTTTGCCCTTTTTTTTCTTTCTTTCTCTATATGAGTCAATGTCAAAATTCGTCAAATTTTGAAAGAAGTAAAAGGAAAAATATGAATTAAATAAAATGATACTCTTTTTTCATGAAGGTAACAAGTTGTTTCTGAAAATACTATGAAAAGCAAAAAGAAACCTTAACAGCCAATCAGATCCTTATAATTAAGTTTCAAAGATCACATGACCAGATAAAATGTCAATACCGTAACAAACTTTAATTCCTGTTTTTTCTTCTAATCTCGTCATGGATATTTATTTTGTTGCATTGGATAAGTTCAATAAATCATGTGTTTAATTGTGTCAAAGGTAAAATTTGAACAAAATGATTATTTTTGACAATGAGTAAACGTAAAATGCAATTTTTTATCCTTTAAGTAATACCCCGGCATCCAATTTAGGTTACCTTGCACCCCCCCCAGGACAATTTTTCATGGGTGCCAAATTGTTCATTGGGACCCCCTTGATGGGAAACGAAGGTGTCCTCAAAAAAATTTTGGTTTGGGCTATGTGAAATTGCATGGTTTCTATGCCAACCTATAGCGAATTTGTGAAGGGGGGTCTGCCTATAAAATTACTCATATCTCAGCTGTTACTTATCCTAGACTACTAAACTTAATACCAAATTAAATCTTAGACATATGCCTAATATCCCCTTGTTGCATATGGAAATTATCTAATTTGCATATTCATAAATATTTATGAAAACATTAAAAATGTGTTTCACGAATGGGGGTATACGTACAAGATCAATAATATCTCAGCTGCTTTTAGTCGTAGAGTACTAAAATTTGTACTAAAATAAAGCTAAGACATAGGCCTTTCATTCCATGGTCAAATATGCAACGTACCTTATTTGCATAATTTGCATATTCATGAATATTAATAAAAACGCTAAAAAATAAGGGAAAATCATTACAAATATAAATAGGCTGATTTCATCCTAATATTGTCATTGTTGCATGTTTTAATATAATCAATGTTACAATTTGACAGGTCCAATCATCCAGTGGTCCTATATGAATATTATCTCATCTGAATATTCATGAAAATGCCTGAAAACTTAAAAAAATGAGGGAAAATCACGTAAAAACTATAAGCCTTGGGGAGGGGTTAAGGTACGATCTATCCTGCACTCCTAGGGCCTTTTAAATTCATGCCAAATTGTTCAGTGGGACAATCAGAATGTGAAATGAAGTTCTCCTCACAAGAAATTAGGTATGGGCTACGTAAAAATGCATGGTTTCCATGGCAACCGCTTATATGATTCTCGAGATTGGGGGGTAGGCCTACAAATTCAATCATATCTAGGGTTCTCCTTATCCTAGAACACTAAAATTGGTGTCAAATTAAAGCTTAGACACATGTCTGTCTTCTTGTGGTCAGATTTGTAAATCATCTAATTTGCATATTTATGAATATTAATGAAAACCTACAAAAATGAAGTAAAATCATAAAAAAACAACATAAATGAACATATTTCAGCACAAAAACATCATTGTTGCCAGTTTTTATATCCTCAGTGATTCAATTTGATAAGTTCTTTCATCCAGTGGTCCTATATGAAAATTATCTCATGGTCCTATATGAAAATTATCTCATTTGCATATTCATGAATATTAATGAAATCTTAAAATGATGGAAAAAAGCATGGGTAAACTATAGTATGCAACAGGGGTAATCAGACCTAAATTGAACACATCAGACATTTTATTATGGGCATAAATTTGTCCAATAGGACCACTTAAATGTAAAAAAATATTGTCCTCAAAAATAAATGTTATTTGGGTTTTTGAAATTTCATGGTTTCAATGGCAACCCATTATGCCGACTGTAAAGATTGGGGGTATACATATTACATGTTACTCATATCTTAACAACGTCTCATCCTAGATTACTAAACATTGTACCAAACTAATCGCTGGACATAGTAGTTTTATTTGGTAGTTAGATATGCAAATTATCTAATATCCATATTCATGAATATTAATGAAAACTTTAGATATGAGAGATAAAATCTCAGAAAAATTAAGGGGTGTATGTATAAAATTACCAATATCTCAGCAGCTATGCGTCTGAGTGTATCAAACTTGGTGCCAAATCAATGCTTAGACATAGTACTTTTAACTTAAGTTCAGCTTTGAAAAATAGTTATCATAAATAATTATGAATTTTAATTAAAACAGAAGAAACAAATGAAAAATCGCGGAAAAATCAAGGCGGTGCACTTACAAATCTAATAATATCTCAATTGCTAAGAGCCCTAGAGTACCAAAATTGGTTTTAAACTAATGCTAAGACAATAGTATGTTTGACAAATCATCAAATTTTAAAACGGTCATATTATAATATTCATGAATATTGATGAAACCATGAGCATTTTGAGAATAATATTTGAAAATGAAGGGGATATACCTACAAAATAACTCATATCTCAGCAGCTTATGGCCCTTACGTAGCAAACAAGATGCCAACTTATTGCTATGATACAGCCCTTTATCTCAATGGTTATATTTGCCAGTTGTCGCATTTACATATTCATGAAAATTAATATAAACATTAGAATAAAGAGAAAAATCGCCGAAAATGAATGGGGTATACCTACAAAATAACCAATATCTTAGCTGCTAATTGGCCTAGAGTAGCAAACAATATACTTAATTTAAGTCTATGCATAGCAGATTTACCTAGTGGGAAGATATAAGAATTAACTAATTTGTTTAATATCAATATTAATAAAAAAAACTTTAAAAATACAAGTAAAAAATGTATACAAATTGATAGCAGTGTAGTTACAAAATTACTCATATCTCAGCTGTTACAAATTTTATACTTTTTTCTTTTACTCAATTTTACTTAGGATTTTGCTGTTTGATATGGTACCAAGCTTGTTACTATTGGGCAATTGGAAGCCAATATATGAATCACTTTGTAGCTATACCCCCTTAATTTTCCTGTATTTTCTCTTAATCTCTCATGTTTTCATCAATATTCATGAGAATTTAAATTTGATGTGTTATGAATTGGATCATTTTGGTAAACATGTTGTGTCTATGCAATGACTTAAAATCAGGTTTTGCACTATTGGGCACTTAACTACTGAGATATGAGTAATTTTGGAAGTGCACCCCCTTGATTTTTGCCGCAATTTTTCTTTCAACTCTTCTGTTTACATTAAAAATCACGAATATTCATGATAAATATTTTTCATATTATACCTTATGGTAAAAGTACGATGTCTTAGCATTAAATTGGCACTAGGTTTGATACACTGGAACATATGGTAGGTGAAATATTTGTCATTTTATATGTACATCCCTTAATTTTTCTAAGATTTTTTCTTTAATTACAAAACTTTTCATTAATATTCATGAATATGCAAATGAGATAATTTTCATATAGGACCACTGGATGAAAGAACTTATCAAATTGAATCACTGAGGATATAAAAATTGGCAACAATGGTGGTTTGATGGTGTTTTTGCGCTGAAATATGTTCATTTATGTTGTTTTTTTATGATTTTACTTCATTTTTGTAGGTTTTCATTAATGTGCATAAATATGCAAATTAGATGATTTACAAATCTGACCACAAGAAGAAAGACATGTGTCTAAGCTTTAATTTGACACCAATTTTAGTGCTCTAGAATAAGTAGAACCCTAGATATGAATTAATTTGTAGGCCTACCCCCCAATCTCGAGAATCATATAAGCGGTTGCCATGGAAACAATGCATTTTTACGTAGCCCATACCTAATTTCTTGTGAGGAGAACTTCATTTCACATTCTGATTGTCCCACTGAACAATTTGGTATGAATTTAAAAGGCCCTAGGAGTGCAGGATAGATCGTACCTTAACCCCTCCCAAAGGCCTATAGTTTTTACGTGATTTCCCTCATTTTTTTCAGTTTTCAGGCATTTTCATGAATATTCAAATGAGATAATATTCACATAAGACCACTGGATGATTGGACCTGTCAAATTGTAACATTGATTATATTAAAACATGCAACAATGACAATATTAGGATGAAATCAGCCTATTTATATTTGTAATGATTTTCCCTTATTTTTTAGCGTTTTTATTAATATTCATGAATATGCAAATTATGCAAATAAGGTACGTTGCATTTTTGACCATGGAATGAAAGGCCTATGTCTTAGCTTTCTTTTAGTACAAATTTTAGTACTCTACGACTAAAAGCAGCTGAGATATTATTGATCTTGTACGTATACCCCCATTCGTGAAACACATTTTTAATGTTTTCATAAATATTTATGAATATGCAAATTAGATAATTTCCATATGCAACAAGGGGATATTAGGCATATGTCTAAGCTTTAATTTGGTATTAAGTTTAGTAGTCTAGGATAAGCAACAGCTGAGATATGAGTAATTTTATAGGCAGACCCCCCTTCACAAATTCGCTATGGGTTGGCATAGAAACCATGCAATTTCACATAGCCCAAACCAAATTTTTTTTGAGGACACCTTCGTTTCCCATCCAGGGGTCCCAATGAACAATTTGGCACCCATGAAAAATTGTCCTGGGGGGGGTGCAAGGTAACCTAAATTGGATGCCGGGGTATAATTTTGCATACTATTTTCTCATTTTTTTTGTTTAAAAACCACATTTCTAGAAAATTACAATGCTTTGGTATGATTGTAATCAACCAAAGGAATTGATCAGGTACTTAAAATCTACATGTTATCTCTGTCTGATATACTTTTTTCCCAAAAATATCACTGTTACGGTACTTGACAAAAATGTTACGGTATTGACATTTAAAGAATATATGCTAGCGTAATTCTTCTGTTTAAGATTTGGTGTAGAGCACTGTTGACCAGATTGCAATGTTAATACTCTTGACACATGTGCACAGAAAGAATTTTGGAATATATGGTAGATTGCATTTATTTCAAAATATTGTTACGGGTTTGACAAAACTGTTACGGTATTGACAAACCCTGCCTGAAAACAAAACAATATGTCAATACCGTAACAAACTGTTTATACTCAAATTTATCATTCAATTTGTGTTTATGCTTCTGTTTAAATTTGATAAAGCATCCTTATCATAAATTACTTAATAAACTTGACTAAAAACTAATATCTTTGCATTCAAAACTGTACTTTTTTGACAGCATATGTCAAAACCGTAACAAGATGTGTCAATACCGCAACATTTTCATCGTTACGGTATTGACTGTTACGGTATTGATATATTCTACATATTTTTTTACTTAAGATAATGATTACTCCCTAAAACATTGCAACAAGAGTGATTTTTTGTTGAGAAATTTTATTTGGTCAAGATGTTAAAACCAGAAATGTTTTATCAAATTCCATTGTCCATTTTTGTGTTACGGTCATTTGACACAAAAAAAATATACTATAAAAATTTCACTCACCAAAACAGTATTTTCTTTTGCCAGTTCTGTAGATGCTTTACAAAACACATGTATTCTTAGTAAATAGAAAGTGTCAAATTAGTATGACAGAACACCAGATTCAGCACCATTAGGGATCCCGTATTATTTTTGCAATTTATCAAGTGTTACGGTCTTGACATAAACGCTTGGGACAGAGGTTTTTTGGCAAAAAAATGCAAAAAATGTAATGAAAAATCACATATTGAAACCTCCTACATTTACTTTGATAATGCTTTTATCAATACAGCCAGTTAAAATTCCTGAGAAAATAACAGTTTTTTTAATAATTCTTGTCGAAAGTTCAATTTTTACCGTCGGACGGGCAAAAATGCCAAAAAATGGGGTTTTAATCCAATAAAAAATATATTTACACACCAATATTTTTCATTTTTGTCAGCTAGCCTTATTAAGTATGATCAGTAGTATTTTGTGAAGAAAAAAAATTCATGATCACATTAGCGGTTTTCATAAAATATTAAACGGACAAGAATTTTGACGAATTTTGACAATGACTCATATACTGCCAGACCCTCGCTTGCGAGTATTGCGAGTATTATTGGCAAGTGTACTTTGTACACTCCAGGTTGCAGGATGAAAGCCTACAAGTAATTAACCATATCTAAATTACCGTAGGGTTCTTTAACCTGCACAAGGGGTGACCTTCCCTTCAAAGGGGACATCCATTTAACGTCCCGATCCAAAGGACCATGCACTTATCTAGTGTCATCCCTGCAAATGGCACCAGAGAAAGTGTGTTCGGACACAGAAAGTTTCCTCACCACAAGCAGGGATTGAACCTGGGACCTCTAGAACCAGAGGCAAGTGCCCAACCACTGAGCTACCTGATGCTTTCTGCTCTTGAGAAGTTCCAAAAATGTTCTAGAATTTATTAATATATTTGTAGAATTAACTAGTTCTAAAAAGTAAGACAAATGTTCTAGAACTTAATTTGAATCATTTTTTAGAAGTTTCTGTCAACTTAATTTGTTCTTGAAAAGTTCTAAAAATGTTCTAGAATATTATTAGAACATTTGTAGAACTAACTGGTTCTTGATTTGTTCTAAAAGTGTTCTAGAATATTTCAAGAACGCTTATAGAATGGCTATCAGTTCTAGAATGTATTTGATTTGTTCTATAACAATGTTCTAGAACAGTTGTAGAACATGAGTTCTAGAATGAACATATTTACCTGTTTAGAACAGTTCTAGAACAGTTCTAAATGTTCTAGAACAGTTCTAGAACACCTCTAATTTGTAGAACAAAATTTCGCAGGGGGATTCAGGTAAGACTTTCTTTGATATTTCCGTCAATACTGATCAAATTGGCATGGGAGTTAAAGCATATACCTCGGGAAAATGAAAGTAACATGTCTATCTTTAGCGCTTTTAGGCAAAATCTGGTTAAAAAGTTACTGACGAGCAACCAAATTTTTCGGTTGCTCGTCAATAACTTTTTAACCAGATCTTTCTCGAAAGTTGCACACAATGAGCATGTTGCTGTCATTTTTCCGTGGTATCTGCTTCAAACCCCATGCAAGAAATATCAAAGAAAGTCTTACCTGAATCAATGTTTTTTTTCAATGGTATCCGCCATTGTTGTTGTTTTGAAGTCATGATTCTCCAACTTGGAAGGGAGTGGTTCTCATTGAAAGAGCCTCTTGTGAGACCTTCTTTCCTTGAGATGTTAAACTCCTAGCAATCTGGATTCTCATTTTAACAAGGGCCTTAGGGGGCTTTCTCGATGAACATTTATTCCTCATCTAAAACTTGCTACAGAGGTATTATCCTTGAAAAATACACGTAGAACATGCTGAAAGCCAACAATAACAAGTTGTTAGGAGAGAAATTATAAGAAAAAGCTAGTTTATGTCAGTGAAATAAAGTATCTTCTCCGGAGGTATGGAAGCTGTCTGCTGGGATCTTGGGATGTAATCAACATTGAGCCTTTAAGATCTTGGAAGCAATATTGGATGTGTCTCCAAAAAGTCGGCTCTTCAAAAAAATTGAATTACTCCTTGATATCTCAAAAAAACCCAGTAAAAATAGTAAGGTGAACCAACAGTCTGTAATTAAATCTTTAAATATTTCATCTTTTTCCTAAAAATCTGGACAGTACAATCACTTTCAACAGTGTCACTCTCAAAAATACATAGACAGAACCTCAAAATTATAATCTTTTTTTTCAACGAAACAAATAATATTTAGAGTCGGCGGATTAAATAAAAAAATAATTAAGAATTATTTATTTTTACTTTCCAGAAAATTACAGTAGAATTTCAGTTTGGAAATCAACTAATAAAAAAATTACCTACAAGTGTCCTCTGCTGATAACCTTTGCAAATAGTTTGAACCCACATCAGGCCAGACAAAATGTCTGGCCTGATCTGGATCCTTACTTTTGAAACACTGATGGTATTCCAGAAATCACTTCTCTAAAAGGTTAATTTTGAAAAATCAGCTGGCGACAAAAATCATGAAAATTTTCCCAGCATTCAAATAGTTTACTAGAGGAAACAAGAAACGCAACAGATTTATGCATAAATTGTTGACAGCGTTTAGTTTTTAGATTACAAATGATGTACCCAATATTTCAGCTGTATGCTGATGAAAGAAATATCATTTTAAATCATGCGTTTAATGGCATGTATGAAAAACACATAAAAACGTTAAACCCAATGCTAAAGTCACGATATCAGGAATTATATTTAAACTATTCCTTATGGCTGTAGAGTATTTGAGGTTGACTCATCATTCTGCAACTATAAGACTGCACAAAAATTCATAGACAATTCTGAAGTTTTTGCTTCAAAGATCGTTAAGACAAGACAATGTGTCTGATGGCTAACAGCATCCTGAAGTGCAAAGTGTTGGCTTCCAACAGGGGCCAACTAAATGCTTACATTCAATCAAATGCAGCGCATTGCATTTCAATGCGAAATGGCTACTGATTAGCATAATATAAAGACTTGATATGTTGACTTTTTGGGACAGTCTGCTAAGCCTTATATGCATTGAGCTGCACTTTTAAAGTTTTCAGAATTTGTGTGTGACTGTGTTGTGTCCTTGAGCAAGACACCTTATCCATTGCTTAGTACTGGTTCAATCCAGGAAGACAGGAAATTGTCATAAATTGTGTTTATCTTAGTGATATATGGCCATGTGTTAAAATTGATAAACCACTAGTGGTTTACAGATTTTGGTAACGTTATGTAATGACGCTCATAACAAAGTTGCATTTCTATGGCAAAATCCAGACGTTTTCATATCAAAAAATGTGATTACAAAATGATTTACCATTAATAGAATCTAGCAATGATGCTCATGTATTATTGAATTTATTAAACTTGTTGCAAAAAGGTGATAGAATGCTTGGCAAGCCATGCATTTTATCAGTTTTGCCAAACTTGTTTAATAGATTCGATAAAGCATGAGGACTCATGTACTTAGGTTCTCTATTTCTGTAAATCCATGATAAAATGACTGTTGTGTTTCTTGTTTCCCCTAATGTATACACTATAGATAACCATAGTTATGACACAAGCCAAGTTAATCTGTTAAGCTCCAGTTCACAAAGTAACTGGAACAATTTCAAAATATGGTCTCATAAATTGCTTTCTTGAAGTGGAAATAACACTGATAATTAGAAACTTATGTCAAGAACAAGCTGTCGTTTGTAAGACAGTTTTAGTGCAATCAGTTCAGGAGACTTCAGTGTGTGATCCACAGCCTGTTAATTTCTAAATTAAGTTTTGTGGCATTATAGAGCTGTGCAACAAATGTACTATTGTCATTTTGTCATTTATTATCGTAGTCAAAGAAAGTTGCTATTATCACTATATTGTCAATATTGACATTTCCACTACAAGTCTTAATGAACTTGTACATTTATATGTTGTTCATACCTCCATGGACAGATTGATTTAAGCCAAGCCCACATATACCCCATTTGGGCAGACTAATGTCAATGCTCTCCAATAACATTGTGTGTTTGCTGACGTAAGCGTGATGTTGAACACAAATGCCATGACGTTAAGCGCGGATATTTGGCCTTTTGGTTATTCCGAAATCTGTTATGTTTCATTGAATTCAAAATATCCGGAAAAGCAGCCAAGTTAGGTGAAAATTGAAAATTGATACTTTACTGATAACATAAGATGTAAATGTAAGTAATATTATGGCTTCACTTACTTTGCAAGACACCTCAATGTGTTCATGATACCATGAACAGACCAAAAATTGAATTTATTGCTTAAGAAAATGACTCATTTTATTCATTGTATTTCTTAAGTTCCATAGTTAACCCTTTCCTTCATGATTATTCATACTAACCCACTATGAATAATATATAAATAAACTTTCACAATTCTACATAGAACAAAGAAAATACATGTCAGACTCACTAATGTAGGATCATATCTAATCATATTTCCATAAGCGAACAGAATAGACCCTGATCAGGCAGCTCTTTTTTAAGAGCTGCCTGGTCTGGGTCTGCTCTGTTTGCAAAAGCGTTAAAAGGCGTCTCTATGAGGTAAAGGGTTAAAATAAATTTGTACATTCCATATTTAACCCTTAAAGCGCCAAGAAAAAAATGCATCTGAAAATGTCGTCTGCTGAAGTCGTCTGCTGCAAATAATTGCCTAAATTTTCTGACGAATTAAGTATAGAAGCAAATAGCGTGTACCCAGAACAGACTGCTCCTATAGGAGCAGTCTGATCTGGGTCCACACTGTTTGCCATAGAGGCTTCTTTAATATTTCAGCAGATGAGAAAAGCAGACAACTTTTGTTGCTATTGGCGCATTAAGCCAAGGGTTATATACATCTTTGTGTAATAGTAGATCTTTGGAAGAATAAATTATACCCTTCAGTGGGTTTCTAGGGAATAAGCATCAGTCAGAGTGTCCCAGAAAATCACTGTTTCCTGCTTCTGCTCGGTCAAGCAGCAGTGATGAATTCAGTTCTGAGAGTCTGACATTTACAGATGAGCAAAAATTGTGAACATAAAATTAATAATATTTCCTTACCCATCAGTTTTAACATATGTTTTGAGTGCTCAAAAGAACCGTCTCATTGAGACGGTTCTTTTGAGTACCCACAACCTATGTTTTGGTTGAGAAATGAGAAAATTATTTTTTTGGTACGCACTCTTTAACTAAAGGCCTGGTCTGACATTTACAGATAAAAGCCTGATGAGTACATAGGGCCAGTTTAGCAAATTTTTCTAGCGTAAAAATTTTAATTATTTTCTACCCATCAGTTTAAACATGTGTTTTGGGTGCCCAAAAGAACCGTCTGATTGAGACAGTTCTTTTGAGCACCCACAACATATGTTTTGGTTGAGAAATAAGAAAAATGATTTTCTGTTACGCACACTTATTTGGGGCCCTGGAGTACCTTGTGTCATTGGACTAGGGGTTGATCCAAGTGAGATATTCTGACATATCTCCCTTATTACTCAACCAAAACACATGTTGTGGTGCTCAAAAGGGGGACGTGTGGTGCTTGATTATATCGATTTCTGATCTTTGCCTTCTTCCTTACTTTAAAGTTCTCCTCTCGTGCTCTCCCCTACATTTGCCATTAATTGCTACTATCATCCGCCGAACCACTTTCCGCTTCACAGAGCTGGCCTTGAAATGTCACACTACTTATATCATAAAAACATCAGTACCATACATCACTAAATACACCTGCTAGAGTCAACTGTAGATTAGCTTTGTTGAGGTCATGGGACAACAAAGGTCCCAATCCACTGGCATGAATTACTGTTCGACACTGATGGTATTGTTGAAAACATTGATTTTGATAAAAATTCAGGAGACCACAAAAAAGAGCATGCAAAATTTCCTAGCATACAATGCCATAGAGTTAATGTAATATTATCCACAGGTATTTGTATCATAACTTAAGACTTTATGAATTGTTTTTAAATGATAAAATATAGAAAAAATACCCCTGACATAGAAAAGAGTCTAATAATGAGGGTTAATGTAATTCCCACTAATGCTTTCAGAAATATTGGCAAAAAAATAATAACATGACTTTTTACCACAAACACATTATGTTTTGGAAGGGCAATACACTCCTTTTACTCTATTGCTTTTAATATTGGGCAAAAACATTAACACAAAATGAGAAAAACATAAATCTGGCGTAACATTTTGTAAATAGATTAACATGCTCAGAAGAGTTCATATCCTACTGTGTTCACTGGGTGCTTTTTTGTGGTTTACCCTTATATCCTCATTATTTGGGCCTCGACGCGAGAAAACCTGTCCGCGGAGGTTAACGAACAACAAAGGCGCAGACGAGCCTGCATATACGCTCAGTCTGATCAGTGCCTTTGTTAATCGCTTTTTGGAAAGTATCGTATCTAAACTTGCTACGAGCAAAATTTTGATTTTCTAGCTAGTCTCTGTAGATGAGCAGGTTGGTTTGAATCTCCCTTTGTCGAAAAACCCCGATGACAAGTTTTCTCGGGACGAGGCCCATTTTAAAACATTACATTACTTTACATGTATTCTATGTTTCTATCCCAGAAGAGAATTTTTGTTTTAAACAGTGTAGAACCTGATGAAATGCCACATTTTGTGGCATTTTATCAGGGTTTGCACCAGGGCTAGAGAAATCTTCAATTTTCCTTCCGTCCAAACATCTACCAAAAAGATTGTTTTCCAACCCTATATCAGTCAAAAAATTGACCCCCACACACAAATTTGTTTTTTCGAAAACATTATGCCATTTAAAGACTACTTTGATAAGCTAGACAACCTTTTACAGAAACTAAACTTTTTTGGAAAACTTTAAAACAAATGCTAAATAAAGGAAAATCAAACCATGAGACCATTTTTTTCATGGAAAGGGGTAACTTATTCGATTTGAATGTTCATACATGTAGTTGGGCAGAAGACTGTATATTTCCAGTTTTCTGTACCCATGGTCTGTGCAGTTTGCGATAGGACATGTGTGTTTATGACTTTACATTTTAAAAAACAATTTGGGAATTTAAACTAGATGTAATAAAAATAAGATTTATTCTGTATGGTATATGCATATTAAGCATATCTCTGATGATAGACAATAGTGGAACAAAATGGAAGATTCTATTTGTCAAAGTAGGGTTTAGGGCACTTGACTGCCATTATTGGGGAGATACCGGTTTGCATTGTCTGAAAAATCAATTTTAGTTTTCACCAGTTCCAATTATATTTCAATTGATTAGCTAATATTGTTAAAGATTTTCAGGAACTTCTACAGACTTTTAGATTTGCACTTTCCACAAAGTTCTTTGGAGCTTGCAATGTAATTGTCTGTGTTTTTTTGCATGTCTGTCTCGGTCTCTTGGATGTATGTGTTGTGTTATTGAATATAGCCTGAACACAGCCTGGCCTGGCCTGGCATATGTTGACCTCGGCTTTCCAACTGTAAAAAAGGAGCATAAGGAAACTTCTTTTGCAATAACTTTAAATCCCTTTTTGCATTTTTGTTGCTACTGATATTTTGATCTGAATCAGTATCACTTTTTGAAGTTGATTTGTGGGAGGGTGTATTGGTTTGAGTTGTGCTGATCACAATTCATTTTAATGCGGAAAATAACTTCCTTTGTTTGCATGACACCAGAAAAAGACAAAATGTCACTTACATACTACAGTAAACCCTGTGTAAAACGGCTACTCAAAAATAGACAAAACAAAGATCTTGATAACAATTGACAGCTTAATAAAGGTCAAAAGTATTGCAGAATGTTCCGCTTTGAGCATTCTGCAATACTTTTGATCTGCATTAAGCAATAATTGGTCTTGAAAACGAATATTGGTCTTTTTGAAAGTGGCCGTTTTATACAGGTTTTACTGTATTAGTCAATTTGTTCAAGGTCAAGTTCACCGTGGCTTTTGGCATTAACTTATGTAGGCCAGACCTTATCGCATACCAGTACAGTCAAAATGTTCAGAACATGCCATTTCTTGGTCAATTCTTAGAAGTGTCTGACGAGACATGAGACTGGTAAAGAAGACATCTGACACAGCAGAATAAATATTGTTCTAGCAGGAAGAATTTCTCTACCAAGGGATTTCTCTTGAAAAAACAATGATTAAGCACTATCTGTAGACCTTAAGGACAGCTGTTGGAGCCTAGTCTTGCTAAAAGGCACAATAATTCATACCCATTTTAACCCTTTCTATTCAGATGAATTATCCCTTACATATCGATACAATAAGCATGGGATAGTCCGGGGTTTCCAGTTAAAATTTCAGTAAAATGATGTCTGACCCTGAAGATTTATTACTGCAAAAATGAAGACACTGATGAAATGCCGCTTAAAGCAGCATTTCATCTGTGTCTTCACTGTTTGCCAAAGTGCTATTTATATGTGGGTTAACACTTTGCCTGCTTAGTGCCTTTGAAAACAGTTTGAATCCAGATCGGGCCTGGCAAACTGGTGATTTTCAACAGATATACATGTCAAATTGATAATATTTTCTTTGAAAAATATTGTGCATTGAGGGTAAAAAATAAAACAACTTCTGGAAGGGTTATATTCTGTGTCCAGAGAACCAGAAAAACTTAACAAATCTGGCTCCATCTTTACTTGTGTACATACAGTGTACAGCTGTGTGAAATGGTCAAACTATGAAACCTGTGCAATTTTGCACAAGTTTCAAGGTTTCATATTTTGTACATTTCCTACGATTGTAACTGCATGATAGCACTTTCACTTTTATTCATAGGTGAAAGTTTTCAGGATTATTCCTGAATTCAGGATTTTGAGGCTGACTTTCCACAGAAAGTCAGCCTCAAAATGCTAAATTAGGGAGATTATAATAGGTTCTCTGATTTATAGTCAGTCTGTCTAAAAGACAATTGACCATTTAAAACTTGAAATTGTGAGTAGTTAGTGGGCATACCTCAAGTTTTAAGATTTGAATTTTGAAAGTTCACGATTTGGGAAATTTTTGAACTTTCACCCATGTTTGTTAGAACAGATTATTTATAAACCATGTTGTCAGCTCATTATTTTAATAAGTCTATCTGGATTTCCAGAGGGGGAGGGGACAAAAAAATCTCTGAAAATGACCAGTTGATGGGTCATTTTCAGAGCTTTTTTTTATATCTCCAGAAAAACAGTAAAACTCAGTAAGGTAAACCAACAGCCTGTATTAAATCTTAAGATATTTGACCATTTTCCTAAAAATCTCAGGACATGACAATCACTTTTAACAGTGTCACTCTCAAATTTACACAGACAGAACCTCAAAAATATATTATTTTTTTCAACAAAACAAATAATATATAGAGTCGGCATATAAAATTAAAAAACTAATTTTAATTTTTTTTCCCTGCTTTCCGGAAAATTACAGTAGGAGGGTTTGTAAATCAAATAATAAAAAAATGCTGGCCTAAATGATGGATACCAGCTATGACAATTTTGTACATCATATTGTTGTTGTAGAAAAAAATGCACTTTTTGCAGGAAAGATGTTTCTCAGTTTGAATCTTTTCAGCATTATTTCCAGCTTTACCGAAAAGAAAGGACGCCATATTGGCATCCATTCTTGATAAGGTTACCATCTTGACTTGTTTACAAATTTATTTGCCCTTCTGTAAGACAATTTATTCACGCTATATATCTTTAAATTATGATGCCAATCTCTTTCTCCTTGAGTTGAGCATTTTAGATTTAAGATCTATTGTGTTGGAAAAAGACATTCTAGAAAGGGATTTGGCCCGGCCCATATAATAGTATCTTATCACACATGCTTAAAATTGTTCCTTGAATGTGCATTCACAAGTACCCAGTTGGGCTGGAGCTTAAGATTTTCGACAAAACCTTAATCTAAATCTATCGTTAGTTTCTTAAGCAGCAAAGGCTCTAGCAAGACTGCGCAGAAGCGCAGGCTTGCCAGAGCCTTTGCTGCTTGCATAGGGATAAGAGCCTAAATCTCTTGAGTTGACTTATTTAAAGAAATTCGATGTCTCCTGGAATTTATGAGTTTTTAATATTCTTAAAGCATTCAAAAAGTAAAATAGATAGAAAAATAGAAGCTTTTGGAAGTGTCTGTGCTTTCTAATTACCTTTGGGATTTTAAATGGCGCAAGACAATTTTAACCCTTTCAGTGTGGAACCAAATTACATAATAATGAAAACCCGGTGCAACCAAAATGGCATGAGATCAGTCACATATCCTTGATAAGCTCTGATCAGGAACTACGTTGTTAACTAAACTGACTGAAGGAGATACCCAGTACCTTAAACATGCTCTTGAACAATAAAATAAAATTTTGTCAAAACCTTTTAGATAACATTTCTCCCATTGCTATTAGAGAAATTGGACTTTCCAAATTCATCAGCATTTTCAGTATGAAATTGTAATTGGCTCTGTCATCATATGGTGGAATATAAATGTAGAAAATGCGTTGTCCTCAAGAACTGTCACACTTGATGGTCTGCACTTGGACTACTTAATTTAATAACTGAAGGAGCTATACTACTATAAACATGCTCAAGACGGATTCAATAAGTGATTAGTCAAAACGATTTGAGAAGTACACTTCTTGAATATATTTCCCCAATTACTGGATGTAGAAATTGGACATACAAAAATCATCAATATTTTTAGTTTCAAATTATTATGGTCATATTGTGGAAGAGAAGTCTGGAAAATATGATGTCTTCAAGAACTGTCACACTCGATAGTTTGTACATTGATTAGAGAAAGGACTTATTTATTGAACCAACTACTATAAACATACTCTAGAGGCCAATTTATTAACTGATTAGGCAAAACCAATTGAAGTATTAAATAGCTTACTTGTCAAAAACATTTTGAAGTAATGTTTTTGAATACATTTCCTTTTATGCTGTATATGGAATTTGACATTTGAAAATCATCAGCATTTTATGTATGAAATTATAATGAACTCTGCCATCATATTGTGGAAAAGAAATCTAGAAAATGTGATGTCCTCAAGAACTGTCACACTCTCTGGTTTGCACATTGAGTAGTAAAAGGACTTATTTTTAAACTAACTGAAGAAGATACACTACTTTAAACATATGCTAGATCTAGCTAGAAGCTGATTAAATAACTTTGTCATTTTTTTAAAAAAGTAAACTTCTTGAATACACCAAATACTGTATAGACAAATTGGACATTTGAAATTCATCAGCATTTTTAGTTTTAAATTATGATTGTCTCTGTCATGATATTTTGGAAAAGAAATCTAGAAAATGTGATGTCTTCAAAAACATTTATGAAGTCTGCTCTTTTGGATACATTTCCCCAATAACCATATGGAGAAATTTGATATTTGAAAATCATTAGCATTTAATGTTTGAAATTGTGTCTCTACCATCATACTGTGGAAAAGAAGTCTAGAAAATGTGATGTCCTCAAGAACTGTCGTACTTGATGGTTTGCACATTGATTTAAAAAGGGTCGACTTATTTATTAAAATACTGAAGAAAATGCCCTGCTTTAAACATATGCTAGAGGCTGTTTGAATAATATATAGGTCAAAACTATTTGAAAAGTAAACTTCTTGAATACATTTCCCCAAATAGTGTATAGACAAATTGGATGTTTGAATTTAATCAGCATTTTTAGTTTGAAATTATAATGGTCTCTGCCATCATATTGTGGAACAGAAATCTAGAAAATGTGATGTCCTCAAGAACTGTCACACTCGATGGTTTGCACATTGAGTAGAAAAAAAGGACTACTAAATTAAATTAAATAACTGAAGGAGATATATTACTATAAATATGCTCTAGGTGTATTCAATAACTGATTAGTCAAAACCATTTGAAAAGTAGTCTTCTTGAATACATTTCCCCAATTACTCACTGTATTGAGAAATTAGAGATACAAAATTCATCAACATTTTTAGTTTGAAATTATAATGGCCTCTGCCATGGTATTTTGGAAAAGAAATCTAGAAAATGTGTTGTCCTCAAGAACTGTCACACTCGATGGATTGCATGTTTATTAGAAAAAAAGGCTACTTAATTAAATAACTAATTAAGAAGATATACTACTATTAACATGATCTAGATGGATTCAATAACTGTTTAGTCAAAACCATTTGAAAAGTAGTACTTAAATGCTATAAATTGATACAATAGAAATTTGACATACAAAATTATCAACATTTTTAGTTTGAAATTATAATGGTGTATGCCATAGTATTGTGGAAAAGAAATCTAGAAAATATGATTTCCTCAAGAACTGACACACTCGATGGTTTGCACATTGATTAGAAAAAGGACTTATTTATTAACAAACTGAAGAAGATACCCTACTATAAACATACGCTAGAGATTGATTAAATAACTTTAGGTCAAAACTATTTAAAAGTTAACTTCTTGAATACATTTCCGCAATTACTCTATAGACAACTTGGACATTTGAAATTCATCAGCATTTTTAGTTAGAAATTATAATGGCCTCTGCTGTGATATTGTGGAAAAGAAATCTAGAAAATGTGTTGTCCTCAAGAACTGTCACACTCGATGGAAAAGGACTACTTACTTAAATAACCTAAGGAGATATACTGCTATAAACAAAATTGCTCTAGATCGATTCAACCTAAGGAGATATACTGCTATAAACAAAATTGCTCTAGATCGATTCAATAACTTATTAGTCAAAACCATTTGAAAAGTAGTACTTTAGTATGGATGGTTTCAGTGCTATAAATTGATACAATATTTTGTTTTTATCTGATCAGAAAATAGATTGTGCATGTACATCAGAACTGTCTTAGCATGGCTTTTTATATGCCCTTTAAAAATGGTGATATTATTATGGCTCTAAGCCTTTGATATTAAATGCCTGCTGGCACATGCAATGTTATTATTATTATTATCGGAGGGATATAGTTTTGGCGTCGTCCGTGTGTCTGTCAGTCCGTCCACTCCGTCCGTCCGTCCACACTTTTTGTCTGTCCGGAACCATGTCTCAGTACCTATTGGTCAGATTTGATTCATCCTTAGTACAAATGATAAGTTCCATGGACTCTCAATTATCCTGTAAGTTTGGTCAAAATCGACCCCTTAACACTTGAGTTATTGCCCTTGTTATTATTATTATTATTATTTATTTAATTCACCATCGCGTCAGCAATGGTGATATAAGTTAGTAAACTTCCATTTGGCGCGTGTTCCATTCGGGCCTGTTTCATTAGCAAGTTGTGAAAATGGATTGGGTGTTAACTTTCTCAGACTCCCCGTCGACCAAGCTACTTCCAAAATTCCACCATTGCGTGAGCGATGTTGATATACTTTGGATACCGCATTGCTTCTAAAAGCGAAAAGGCCTATTAGAGACCTTACCACTGAGCTAGAATCCCTATCAAACATGGATCCTTCGGATATTCTAGACTAAGTGTGACAAAATAACTAGATGTAGATGGGTCAGTTTCAATATGCCCTCTAGGCATTATGTGCATTGACTTCGATTGAGTAATACGGTTGAATGACCTAATACATACTGCTGGGGAGGGGATTAACTCTACCATTATTCAGTGTGTTCATGAGCAGAGTCTTTCTGGAATATGCATATTTCCTGAGTTTTATTTGCTTCCAATGGATCCCCTATGTACAAATCGTTAACTAAAACAAAAAATACTCAGAGCTTGAAGCACATGAAACACTGAAAAGAGTGGTTTCAGCAAATACAATATTACAACACTATAAAAGTTCTTCTTTAATAACTGTAAAACGCCATGCGATGGTCCTAAGCTTTTTTAAAAGCTAACTTTGTTATTATTATTATACAATAAAACCTGCATGTAAACCGACCACTCAAAAATAGACAAAACAAGATCTTAATGACAAATGGTAGCTTAATGAAGGCCGAAAGTAATGCAGAATGCTCACCTTCGAGCATTCTGCAATACTTTTGACCTGCATTAAGTGATAATTGGTCTTGAAAACCAATTTTTGGTCTTTTTGAGAGTGGTAGTTTTACACAGGTTTTCCTTTACAGACCAAATCCTTGTAATTAAATTACTGACAACTCAAAACGAAAGCTGTATTTCCATATTATATACATGTATGGGCCTTGATGGAGAAAACCTGTCTTCAGGGTTTTCAACCCGGTTATGCTCAAATCAGGATACTTCCACAATGGTTTTACTGTGGAATCAATGACTAACCCTACTGGGGAGTCCCTTACATGTCCTTGAAAAATCCTTGAATTTTACACAGCTTAGCCTGTAGGAATCTTGTTGTAATTGGAGCCTAACTTTCAAAAGAGTTGAGAGAATGTATGTCAGTCATGTATGAGCAAGATGATTGTTGTGATGTAATGGATGCTTGCTTTAAAAAGAAAATCAAGGAAATTGTGGTTTGGCAGAACATAATCTGCTGTCAAGAAACATTACAGTGTGTAAGAATCATGAAATATAGCTGTGATACTAGGAAAGAAACCTGATGCATTTTCAGACATTGATGACCTAGATAAATATGATGACAATTAATGCCCCTGCTCAGCCCTGCACATTTGTGCAGGGCTGATCAGGGACATTCATTTTTATCAGATTTTGAAACATCATACCTGATGAATCTGTATTTTTGTGAATGCAGTCATGGACATGTTAGGTCTTTATTTTTCGAATTCTGGTATAAGCACCTCATTTGTGTGACTCTGCTTATGTGCAGCTTACAGTCAATATCGTTGCCATCTCCTGGATCACTTTATAAGATGGTGATGTGTAGAAGCCTGTCATCGGGTTCGTCTGATAGACCTGATAATAGTACAACTTGCCAGTGATATGTCACTGTTTGTTTACTTGCATAAAAAAGAGTGATATACAGTAGGTTAATGATACATGCATGGGCAAAAGTTTTAAGGATTATTCCTGAATTCAGGATTTTGAGGCTGACTTTCCATAGAAAGTCATATGGAAAGTCAGTCTCAAAATACTATAATGGCCTCTCTTATTTATTTTCAGTTCATCTTACAACAATCGACCATTTTACTTGAAATTATTAATGCTTTGTAGGCATGCATAGAACAAGTTTTAAGATTTGAGTTAAAAAGTTCATAATTTTGGAAATTTTGAACTTTCACCCATGTACATTGTTTGTACCGTACATGACATATTCAAGTACTACCTCATGTACACAAAAGCCTCCTTTAAATGCCCATACTAACCTATCCAGAAGGGCCATAGGTCTAATCACTGGTTTAGAGAAACAAAAATTTCTGACTAAAATTGTAAATATTTTCTTACCCATAACTTTTAGCATATGTTTTGGGTGCTCAAAAGAACCGTCTCATTGAGCACCCACAATATATGTTTTGGTTCAGAAATAAGTATGCATTCTTAACTATAGGACTGGGTCTAACTCTTGGTCTATGCACTCTGCTACTTCCATAGATGCGAATGCTTGTATGAGCTGTGCTGGCTCTTATGTACCAGTCATCTGTAATCTTAACATGGGGTCAGGGAATAAAATGGAATTTTTACAATGTTTAGATCAATTTTGTTTTATATACTGCATTTGTCGTTTGCATCTAAAAGATGGGGATCTATATGGCTTTTAAAAAGAGGGGATACAATTTCTAAATAGCCTTGTGCATAATATGTTTATTTAAGGTTGAATGCTTTAGTCTCAAGAAAATAAGGAAACTTATGCTAAAATTTAGAATACTGTAAATTCAGAATTTTTCGCGAGGGTTTTATTTTCGCAAACCTTTGCAGATGCGGAGTTTTGCGAAAATTAAACCCTTGCGAATTGGCGAAAACTAATGTAGGTAAATCAAGCCAAAGTCGTGATTTTTTTACTCGGCAAATATGTCTTTTAACGCTAATTCTCGCAAAAATTTCTGAATTTGCAGTTACTTGTCAACCAAGCCATAGTTCAAATTAAGAGTGGACTGAATAAATTAACAGACAAAAAAAAAATAGAAAGAGTTTTGAATCCCAGTTTTGATCCACATATATGAAATTGGTCTATAGCTATTAATTCTCTTCCTACCCCTGATTTAAGAGGTATGGGAAAGGGACCTAAAAATTTCATTTTGGGAGGTGTACAGCGATATGCTAGTGGGGTGTAGTTATTGGAGCATATGAGCATAACTCTTTCCTTGCTAGCGGCAACATTTGTCATCTGCTGATAACATTTGCAAACAGTTTTGATCCAGATCTGTCGGCCCTGATCTGGATCCAAACCTGTTTGACACTCTGATAGTGTTTCTGAAAGGAGCTTTTGCATAAAGACAGCAGACGACAACAAAAGCAAGAAAAATTACCTTATAGCATGCAAAGAGTTAATTATAAGGCTGAAGGTAGTGTATATCCACTATCTCTGGCACCACTGGCCATTTTGCTTGCCAAAATTCTGTCCGTTCTGTAAGACTGGATCCTGTAATTCTGGTCATTACTGCCAAGTTCCACTATGGTTTAATGACACAAGTGGGTCAATGATCTTCAGCCATTATGCATGATTGCTATCTGCAAGAATGGGATTATTAACCCATAAAGCGCCAGCTATAATTTGTAGCAGACGACAATTTCAAATTTTGCCGCTTTTTCAAAAATAACATTAAAAGGCATGATATTTCATGAGAATTGTCTGCTGGCAGACGATTCTCACGAATATCTTGCCTTATTTTTGTCGAAAAAGAGGAAAGATGTTGCAAAAATTGTCGTCTGCTGCAGTTGTGATTGGCGTTTTAAGGGTTAACTAGTGGCATGCTGGGAAATTATTTTTTGTCGTCTGCTGATTTTTTCAAAAATATTCTTTCAGGAATACCGTCAGAATGTCAATCAGTTTGGATCAAGATCAGGCCTGACATTTTGTCAGGCCTGATCTGGCTCCAAACTGTTCGCAATGGTTATCATCCGTAGACGACGCTTGCAGACTAAGAGTTAATCTGGCTGTATGGAAATTTTGCAAAGCCTGAAGAATTCTACATTTCTATCAAATGGAAAATTCTTGTTCAACAGATTATTTTGTTTTCAGGGTTTTTGATGTGTGCTTACTGTATGTCTGTAAGAATCTAAGGCACAAATGTGACGCCAGTTTGTACTCCATAATTAATTCAATTACATGGGGAGGTGGGCGGAAGATGAGTTCAGGAGTGGTAAAATGAAGCCAATTTTTCTATATACATAAAGATGGCATCAGATGGAGCTGATTATAATGGCATGATCTTTCGAAATTGTTTTCCACAATTAGAATAACACTACTGTACTCAAAAAGACCATAAATTTTCTAATTGCAGCTTAACCTAGGTTGCGTTCTTTCACAAATTTGACCCTTTTACTGCCATCTGCTGTCTTCTGATCTTGTCTGCTTATGTTTTTAGGCAGACTATATTGCAAACAGTATGGATCCAGATCAGAAACAGTTTGCTTCCATGGAAAAATCTAGCCTGAAGTGCAGCAAACACAAAAACAGACAACACTTTAAGGACAGAAAAATTAGTGGCAGGATTAATATCCATATGCAATCTGAATAGCATTTTTAGCTCACTAGAGCCAAAGGCTCTGGGGGAGCTTAATAGGATGGGACTCAAGCCGGGGTGTATGCATCCGTCAATCAGTTCACACTTTCAAACATGATAATCTCTGAGACCAGCAGGTTGATTATAAAATTTCAAAATCTTTTGACTATAATTACCCCGCTCACAGAAATTTGGAAGCACTCATTTCAGATTCACAGAGATGATGCAACTAGATGGACAGATTTGCAAATGCTCTGGGTGGGTAGATCATGACAGATATGTGCTTGTTATTAAGATTTGTATGCTTGATTAGTCAGTTGTTATGTGTGTATACCTGTAAACTGAGGGTGGAGTGATTGTTGGCATGACTTTAACCCAGACTATCCTGGCAATAAAGTGTGATCAAGGATAAGCTTTTTTCTTCAACATAGCATTAATGAGCACCTGTTAATGTAATTAAGAATTAATTGCCCTGCTGTATGAATCAATAATATTGATATGATATCCATTTCAGAATTTTCCAGGTATATTAAAGGCACAATATCCTTTAAAATGATTTTAATGATTTTTAACCCAACACAATAAAATGAATATTTGATATCACTATTATGATCATTTAATAATGAGTCTAGAATATTGATGGTAAAACATACATAGAGGATATTCATATTGTTGGAATGAATATGACATTTATTTCATTGAGTGAAGTAAAAAAAAATGTGTTTTTTGACAGCAACATGCACAGGCTGCAACATTATCCAGCAGGTTGATAAGTATTCGGTCGGCAGATTAATTTTCAAATTTTGCCGCTTTTTCAAAAATAACAAATAAGGCATGATATTTCATGAGTCTGCTGGCAGACAATTCTCATGAGACATCATTCCTTATTTTTTTTTTGAAAATTTGTAAAGATGTTACAAAATTTGTCTTCTGCTGCAATCTTGATTGGTGCTTTAAGGGTTAAAACATGTTTTGAATATTTTCAAATATGTTTCAGTCATGAACATTTTGCTATGGAAAGATGTCTGACTATCTAGGGGATTTGCTGTAAGAAATTCTTCCTGAATGGCCTTATAAGGACTGTCTACGATGAGCGTCAGAAGACTTTTATCTCACAATGATAACTCATTTATCCTTTTTTCTCCTATTCTCCATGGAAACTAATGTTTTTACATTTTGTCAGATTTGTGTTGTAATTTTGTTTTTATACATTATTGAGAACATATGTTTTTATAATAATCAAGCAGCTATTAACCCTTAAAGCGCCAATCACGACTGCAGCAGACAACAAATTTGGCAAGATCTTTCCCAATTTTCGAAAAAAATAAGGTATAAAATTTCATGAGAATCGTCTGCCAGCAGAGGATTCTGTCTGCCAACAGACGATTCTCAAGAAATATCATGCCTTATCTGTTATTTTTGAAAAGCAGCAAAATTTGAAATTGTTGTCTGCTGCAAATTGTAGGTGGCGCTTTATGGGTTAATTGTAAAGCAAAAAAAAATTATCTAGATTTTTGGTACTGTAAAATTTGTATGCTCTTTGTGTGCTGGGTAATTTTATATTCTTTTTTTTTGTGGAGTAATTTTCTATTCTTTTTTTGTTGTCTGCTGATTTTTTTCGTCAAAATACTAACTTTTTCTAAAGCTCTTTCTGGAATACCATCAGACTGTCAAGATGACAAGCCAGATGTTTTGTTGGGCTTTATTTGGGTCTTTTAACTGTCTCAACACACAATCATATTCTTTTCATCTGTCAATTCCATCAACATTGAAAGAAATCAACTCTTGGTGCCATAAATCTTTATTTGGCAATATGGATATGGATTATTTAGATCTATTGACCTTGACATTGGAACTTGACTATTGTGAGACACCTCACTCTGTGAGACCATAAAAATTAATGTACCACAGTTCCAGATAAAAAAAATTGTGATTATTTTCTTATCCAACAGTTTAAACAATTGTTTTGGTTGCTCAAAACAACCATCTCATGGAGACTGTTAATTTGAATACCCCACAACCTGTTTTGGTTGAGAAATCAGAAAATTTATTTTTAACTAGACTGCAGTCTGAGTCGATGGTACACCATCCCATATACCCATTTTTTAATCTTTGACCTTTGGGTCAAGGTTACGCAAATCATTGCCTAGTATCCTCTAAATCATGTGATCTACAAGCAAATACATTGTTTGACATTTGACCTTGGCACCAGGGTCACATGAGATGTTGCCCACTACCCTCTACATCATGTGACCTAAATACACCTGTTAAGTTTGAAGTTTTTACATCCAAGGTTTAGGAGTTGCATTTACATGATAATACAGTATTTGATCTTTGACTTTGACCTTGGGATCAAGGTCATATGAAATGTAGTCCAGTACCCTCTACATCATGTAACCTTTGCAAGTTGCTACATCCAACAGTTTTGGAGGAGATGCATTTACAAGAAAATACATTATTTTACCTTTAACCTTGACAAGTTCACACAAAATGTAGCTCAGTACCCTCTACATCATGTGACAGGTATATGCAGCTGCAAAATTTGAAGTTGCTATGTCTAATGGTTTAGGAGGAGATGTATTTACAAGTGTATTTACAAGAAAATACATTATTTGACCTTGGTCAAGGTCACACAAAATATAGTACAATACCCTCTACACCATGGGACTTATGCACATGCACAGTTTGAAGTTGCTACGTCCAATGGTTTGGGAGGATATGCATTTACATGAAAATGCATTATTTGACTTTTGACCTTGACCTTGGTCACACAAAATGTAGCCCAGTACCCTCTAAATCATGTGAACTATGCAGCTGCAAAGTTTGAAATTGATATTTCTAACAGTTTAGGAGGAGATGCATTTACAAGAAAATACATTATTTGACTTTGACCTGAAATGTGACGGATGAACGCACGGACGTACAGACAGAAGGATAGACAGACGATGGACTGACTTTGGTATGAAATTAATATACCCTCTTTTCCGAAAGAAAAATAGTGGCTATAATTCACACTCTTATCTGGATGCCTGTTTTTGCTTTTATTTGAGGGTTCCTCTAAATTGAATTTTTGAAGATTCCACTTGAGAGAGCTTCCATCTTGTCTAGAGGTTTCATTTGGGACTCTAGTGTACTCGATGCACTCACTTAGCGGCTTCCGCTCATCTGACAGCGACATTGAAATAATGAGACGGCATCAGAGAAATGATGCTAATTTGGGAAAATATCCTTATTTTCAGTTCGCTACATTTACGGGACACTGCCTCAGACTTCCAGATATGTCGGTGCATAATTGGAAAATTATTTTTCTTATTTCTTAACCAAAACATATGTTGTGGGTACTCAAAAGAACCATCTAAATGAGATGGTTAATTTGAGCCCTTAAAGTACATGTTTAAAATGATAGATAAGCAAATAATTGCAATTTTTCGCTAAAAAATTTGGCTTCTGGACCTATGTGTCTGTTTGGAAGATCGCGAGCCATATCCAACTAAAAGTGGCCACACTTATGGAGGACAGTGACAGAGAATTTTTTTTGCTTTCTGATTTTCTTTCTCTTTAGCTTTAAATGATTCTAATTCTTTCTTATCCTGCTAATATTTTTTGTCCAGAAAATGTCTTTTGATTATTATGTCTGCTATATATTATGTTCAAATGCACCCTGCAGACTAATTTTATCATGGAAGCAAACATCCAGGGGATTTTCTGCCCTTCTCTAGGTGCCGAATTTCGGCCCCATTCCCAATCGAAAATAGCCACCTTTTTTCCCAATACCATGTCTGTTTTTCCCAATTAAGAAAAGTAAAAAAAAAAAAAAATCTTTTTTTTTTTTTACTTTTTTTTTTAGAGATCACTACTATTACTTATGAGAAACAATGACCTCAGGGAACAGTCTGATCTGGGTCCATATTGTTTGCAAGATAGACAGCAAAGTACATAAGCAGAAGAGATAGCAGACGACAATAATCCTGAATAGTGTGGAAAAGGTTAAAGTAAAACAAATATGATGTTGCGGGGCGCAGTGGCTCAGTTGGTAGATTGTTAGACTTGAGACCAAGGGGTTGCTGGATCGAGATTCACCACCAGCAGAGTCGCTGTGTTGTGTCCTTTAGCAAGACACTTTATCCACTGGTTATATAGTACTAGTTCAATCAAGGAAGACAGGAAACTGTCCTGACATTGCTGAAAAATTGCTGACTCTGGGAGGTAAAGCGTCAAAACAAATAAACAAAATTTAAAATGACTTTTCATTTCTGTGAATGATCAGAAATATCAATTCTTACATTCACCGTAAATAAGACGAAAGGAAATAAAAATTTGTCATTTGCCATTGTCGTATGTTAGAGGCTTTAAGGGTTGATGGAAATAATATGCTCCCTGAGGGACTCTTGAAGGAAACAATTTGCTCCTTGAGGGGCTCTTAATAAAAAGAATTTGCTCTCATTTAGAAAGGATTGATCTTCTTGGGAGTGTAAGTTGTATTAAAGATAGATTTTCTTGATGTGGGTTCATCTGACTGCAAGGACAGGCGTCATATTTTGCTGGGCGATGTAGCTAAATAATTATTTACTAATTGTCTCCCAACATATATGTTGAAGGAGACTATTAAATTGGGTTTGTTGGATTTCTTTTGCTCTTGGATTCAGTCTTGTGTAATGTTGAGTACTTATCTTTGCCTTATCACCTTTTGATGTTCTAGGAGATGATGCATGGATAAGTTAGGGGTCTTTCATGCAAACCAAACATCTATGTCTTGATCAACATCTGAAGTAAGGGTGAGGTTGGCGCTGTGAAACTGGTTTAAGCCGCCAGTAAAATATTTATTTTGTCGGAACCCAATCTACCTTTCGAATCATAGGAGTGAACTTCGGCATTTCACGTGACACCAACTACAGATCGTAAAGGACGCTTCGCGGATGCTGACCTTCAATTTGGATTAAAGAGGGATTAAAATTATGAAAAATTCTTAAAATATGTGTTATTGGATAAAGTTTTTAATTCAAGATATTCTAGTTATAACAATTAAAATTATCTATTCAAAGTGACAATTTTCGGATCTATATTTTAATTGTGTGGAGCGTTTTTGATCCGATGGAATTTGAAAGTCGCTAGTTCCGAAGTCCTTGACTTTTGGGGACAAGGGCGAATACAGTGTTATATTCAACAAAAACACAATCTTATATTCAATAAGTTCTAGTTTATAACAGATTCAATTTTAACTTATACATTTGGATAATTTTACTTTGTGCGCGGTATTAAACTTGTTGCGAAAAAGAGATAAAATGCTCAGCAAGCCTTGCATTTTATCTCTTCACCAACTTGTTCAATACATTCAATAAAACATGAGCACTCATATAATATTATCAGTTTATGACTTTCCTGTCGAGGTTGGGCCAATAACCTTTATGCCACCTTGGACACTATCTTACCGACTTTGACACTAAGCATGTTTTGTTTATTTAAATGAGTACTTGCATTGTACTTAAGTAACAGTTCGGTACATCGCCAATTAAAAAGTTTTAAATTTTAAACTATAAGTGTCAGTCAACTCCATAATTACAGAGTTATTCAAGGTATAAAGATCACCCTGACTTTGACCTATGTTTTCAATCGAACAAATGCTATCATTTTTGACAAGATTTTATTTCATTTTAATGGAATAGGCAGTTAAAGTTAGAAGCATACTTATATTTTGGTATTAATATAACTCTTTGCCTGCTTATAATGACCACTTTTGTAATCTTTGAAAACAGTTTAGACGCAAATTGGGATTGCCAAAATTTCATGCCTGATCTGGATCCAAACTGTTTTACACTCTAATGTTATTCCTGAAAGATTTTTTTTGAAAAAAAAAAAATCGCCTGATCAAAAATGCACGCAAAATTATCTAGCATAAAAAGAGTTTAAAAAAGTCTTTGGACACCACAAAAATTTCTGGAACAAAACATGCATATGGCTATTCACATGACATGACAAGCCATTTGCATCTGTGGAGCTTTAATAGAGAATAGTTTATCATTCATCAGTTTTTAACATTTGCTTTGTCATAATGAGACTGCTCTTTTGAGTATTCAGTTGAGAAAATAAGACAAAAAATGATCTTTAATTACATTTGAGCCGTGACATGGGATTTCAAAATTTGTGGAATGTGCAACCAGCAAATCCTCAGATCAGCCTGCCCATACGCACAGTCTGGTAAGAGCCTTTGCTTGTCGCTTGATATTTCTACTGACTGAACATCATTTGGAGTTTCTAAGCTTAAAAGGAGTCTGCACAGGCTGTTCTGAGTCTACACATATCAAAATGCCACATTGTTGGAAATCATATGTCATGGCTCAATTTTATGCTTTTGGTAACCACTTTTTATGCATTCATATCAAGTTTCAAATGAAGGTCAGTGAGTACAAGGGCATTAGAGGTTTGAAGATTTTGAACTTTGATTGAAAGTGCAACCATTTTATCAGAAGTACTTTTTCAAGTGCACAAGAATAATGGAATTTCGGTAATTATTGTGAAGAATTCTTGAAGGTTTTGTGTTTTTGTTGGTTGAGAAACAAAACCTAGGTAAAATAGGTAAATAAAACAGGTTCAAATTGAAGGGCCTGAAAACCTGACTTCCTGTCTGATAATAGAGTTTGGAATTATGAGGTGTCACAGTTTATAATATACAGGCATGCGCAGATTGAGAAAGTTTTGTCAGAGGGGTTCCAATTTTTCTCTGACATTTTTTTAGTTGTTGAGGGGGATCTCAGAGGATCCTAAGGCCACTAAAATTGGGCCATCATTGACCTGCCAGCAAAATGCCATTTAAATGGCATCTCGCTGATGGCCCGGCCAGCATAGAATTCTGGATAGGTAGATATGCGATTTTCCAGGGGATCTGGACCAGTATTGCTAAGGAACCCTATAGCTTTGTGAATTTCCAGGGGGAGTCTGGACCCCCTGTCCCCCTCTCTGGATCCACGCATACATTGTTATTCTGACCATATATCTACAAACCTAGATTTTTGTTGTATGTCAACCAAGTAATGGCTTTCACAAGAATCACAGGGTGCTATACAGTAATTATTTTGTCTCCAAACATAATAATTCAATATTTTAGATGTACAGAGGTTAAAACTACTTGTGCAGAAAAAGTTTAGTGCTAAAGTACATGAAATTATCTGGGTAGTTTATGCTTATTCAACCCCATAAGATGTCTACACCCATGGACATAGACAATGAGCTAGCTGACCATTGTCTGGAAACATCTTGTAAAAATATTTTCTTGGCTGTTCTGATTTACCATTTGTTTCAAAGGCAAGCTTAATTAGCATCAAATTATAGTGTAGACTCGGATCAGTCACTAGCTGTCCTTATTATTTGCTTGGCAAACAGAAACTATCCTAAAAATGCATTGTTTTTTTTTTAAATCAACAGAAAATTGATAAAGTGTATGCTTACTAGAGACATTACAAGGTGAATATGGTTTGTTTATTGTAGATGACATAATAAGGAAGTCAATAATTATTATTGTTATGCATGTCAAGGTAAATTGGTTAGGAATCTGCAATGCACTGTCATAATGGACTGATTTGTCAGAATTGGGTTAATTGATCAATACCACAAGTATAAGCTTTCACAAAAAGCTCTATCTATGCCAAGATATATAAAATTGTTATTCCGAATGCAAGTAATGTTTTAAGTAAAATTGAATGTAGGTTTGTGGGATTGCAAACTCAGGTATCTATAGGAGATGCAGGTGAATGGTAACTTAATCCTTCAGTGGAAGGAACACTCCTTCTGGTGTTTAGCTATTCCCTAAAAGCTTCCCTCAGGTGGCTAGCTATACCCCTTAAGGCTGGCTCAATTGTGTTCATAAATTGTGCACTTCAAGAAGACTATCTGGTCTGAATTACATGGTTAATGTGAGAATTCATTGTGCTGTAGTTTTTCTAACTAAACTAAATGTAGCCGTTTTGAAGGCAAACAAATTACGATCAAATTTGTTCTAAAATTTCAAACACTAGTTGCGTGCCAAAAAAGGCCTAGACAAGGGTGCAGACCTAGATCATACTGCTTCAGAAGCAGTCTCTTCAGGGTCTTCCCTGTTTGCTATTCTGACAAGCTTTTTGTGAATTAAGTTAAAAATAGTGAGTATGATCCGGATATATCACAATCACAAACCGTAGACAAATCCATTGCACCGTGAAGAAGAGCCACACTACCATCATGAGACACCAGATTAAGCAAAGCAACCAGCTCTCTCTTCCCCATCTAGATGATTGCAAAACTAGAATGGACAAAAAGTAACATACAACAAAACAATTAGAACAATTACAGATTCCCATAATGGGAGTAACAATAAACAAAAAGTCAACAGCAACAGAACCACCGCCTTAAAACGGACATCAGCCCAAGCCACCGGGGGGCTTAAAATGCATTCCACTGGCACCAAATCCTCACCCTAGATTCTGCCGTTGTTGAAGTACAAGAAATGTTCAGCTTGCATGGAAGCCTTCTAACTAATGCAATGTATCATCATGGAGAAACACTCTAATCAATTTAACACACTATGATGAAACAAAGAAAAGGGCTCACCACTCACAGATAGTCTGAAACCTCAAGTTGAGCCACAGTGGGTCCAGCTACAGATAACAAGCCTTGATAACCAACATTTTATTGAGAACAGAAATAGAAAATGTCTGAAATTTTAGAGCATATACCGTATCTAAAAAAGTTAGGATCCTCAGACAAGCCTATTTAGAATGGTAACAGATTAGTTTTGACAGGGAGCCAGTATATAGGTTATTCAGAATGATGGTTCTCAGTTCTCAATGAGAGTAGATCATTTTGATTGAATTCTTCAATGAGTGCTTTTCTAATCAGTGAAGTTGGAATGCTGATCTAAAGCAGAATACAACCCCCTGTTGATGATTGGCACACAGTTTTTACTCTAATTTTATTTCATTTGGAAAAAGAATCTATTGTGTAATGCTTTGCCTTGCTTTCATTCTGGATACCAGTAGATGGGTACTTTGGTAATTTTATACAAAGTAAGTAAGGTTGCAAAGATGATTGATACCATCAAGTACCTCACCTGACTCAGGACCCCAATGGGAAAGTGACAAACTCACAGTAATACACCACAAACGAGAGCCAAGATGTCAGCCCTTTCCCAGCAGGTGACCACAAGGCACAACAATCATGCATCAACCAGTTAGTGACAAGGTCCATGGATGTAGTATCTTTAAATAATTAGGAAAAATGATGTCAAGGGTAATCTTGGTAGGAATTCTATGACACGATTGGCTGGGGGCATGCAGTCCCAATTTCATAACACTAGCTATCATGAGTGTGAGGGTGGGATAGAAAAATCTGTCCCCTTGGGATCATCATTTGTCATCAGTGACTCAGCAAGCCTTGCTTGTGATGCTAAACGGTGATCCTCTGGGTGGATTTTTCTATCCTATCCTTGCCAAAAAAATGGATTCTTTTCCAACACAGTTTCACCAGTCTAAAAAATAATGCTCACATACAGTAAATCCTGTCTTAAGCGGCCTCTCAACAATAACACCAAAATTGGTTTCAATACCAATTATCACTTAATGCAGGTCAAAAGTAATGCAGAATGCTCCAAGGGGAGCATTCTGCAATACTTTCGACCTTCATTAAGTTACCATTTGTCTTTAAGACCTTTGTTTTGTCTATTTTAAGTGGCCACTAAAGACAGGTTTTAGTGTATAATTATTAAAAGTATGGAAGTAAACTGGATATGTCAGCTGATGGACATTTTTTTAAGCGTAACTTTTCTCTTATGCGATAAGTAAGATTATCTCATGGGCTGAGGGAGCGCAGTGGCTCAGTGGTAGAATGCTTTACTTGAGGCTGAATGGTTTGAGCCTCACCGGCGTTACTGGGTTGTGTCCTTGAGCAAGAGCATTAATCCTAGCTTAGTACTGGTTCAACCCAGGAAGACCAGTCCCTTTATATCTGAAAAATTGTTGATGGGACATAAGAATCAAATCAAACAAACCAAAATATCATGGGCTGACCTCAATAAATAGAATCAGCCATCAAGATACACACTTGTCCTGCGCTTATATGTAAAAATTCCCAGAAACTTGAAGGGCCCTTTACTTGTGGGCATCTCGCCTATATTTCTTGTATAACATATGTTTTTATCTTGTCTTCACTCAGTTCAAATACTAAAGGCATCTGTGAAAACTGCTACAGTTCTTAAAGCTAAGAACAAACGATAATTAGTCTTGTCTAATTAGAATCAATCTTGTTAATTACACAACTTCATATTACTCACTTACTGTGCAGACAGACAGATAAAACATATATCACACATCAAAGGCAAAAGAGCCTGCTCAATTTAATTTTTTAATGAAAGGGAAAATGGCTGGCCTTATATTACAGATACTTTTTGGGGGGATATTGATTTGCTAAATATATGATTGACATACTTAACTAAGTTTAGTATGTCATTGAGAGATAATGATGATTGGCATACTCAAATATTCAGATGGCTTTGGTAAGAATACTTTTATGTATATTGATTGATATACTAAAATATCCAGACAGCTATGGTAATGAGATAATGATTGACATGTTAAAATATCCAGATGTATTGGATAAGAATACAATTATGTATGTTAATTGACATACCAAACTATCCATACCGCTTTGATAAAATACTGCATTGACATACTAGAATACCCAGATGGCTTTGATAAGAAGATAATGGTTGACATACTTAAAGTATCCAGGCAGCTTTGGTAAGGGGATATATATAATGATTGACATGCTAAAATATCCAGACAGCTTAATTGTTAAGAAGATAAGAGTGACATACTAAACTAGGAGAATAGTTAGCAAGTGAAGAAGTGGACATTGAAAATGGTTCTCAGTTGTTACATATAAAAAAGTAAAGTAAAGTGCTTGTGTATAGTGTCACCCCTATTGAAAGGGCCAGCCATTTCTGACTTATGAGACACCTTAACTTGCCACATTTACTTCCCAAATCCCATCCTTTTGCCAGGCACCAGGCAGGCTAGGAATTGGTAACCATTACGTTTAACTAGCTGGCGGCTCACCAACCGGCCATATCAGAACTAACCCCAATGTCGCCGACACTGGGAATCAAACCTTCGACCTTCCGCTCCCGAAGCGGATGCCTTATCCACTAGGCTATCGGGACCAGTGATGAATGAATATGAATGAATGATTATATAGAGGTTTTGATGATTTGTCAAAATTGTGGAACTAATATTCTGACATGCCCTTTGGGTTAGAGATATGATTGACACACTTTAATAAAATATTTTAGCTAATTAGACAGCTTTAGTTTGGTGATTTTTTATTTACTCTTATTATATTATCCAGTACAGATTGTAAATTGATAAGTTCAAATGTTGGGATGTCAATGATCATGAGGAGTTTAGCTTTAGCTAGGTTTCCAATATTTAGAGTAAATTTGATAAAATTTCTAAAAAAAGCCAGGTGTTTTCACAAATTTCCTGTTGGTTATATAGATGATGATAATAGATTCTTCCTGGGGAATGTGTTTGGTAATAGTTTCAACACCTTTCAATTAATTTGGCTAATGGATTCCAACAATGAAATTTTGAAGCTTTGTGCTGAGATACCTGACCAATTTATTACACCATTCTGTGAACTGATAAGAAACTTCTTAAATTTTCTGAGAATTATCTAGTAACTGAAAGGTTATAAAGATTTATTTAATAATAGAAAACTATGAAAGAATCTTATTGAAATTCATACTGAACTCCGGTAAAGCACAAGTCAAAAATGCAGCAGACAACAAAATCTTTGATATGCGGAAGCAAAGGCTTGATATTTCATATGGATTCATATAATATATCAAGCCTAATATTTGGTTTCTTAGTGGAGTGCAGTGACTCACTGAGCCTAATAGACTGCACATGGGGTCTTGAAGGTTTGCTAGTTGGAGACTCACCATCTGCAGAGTCATTAATTGTGTTGTGTCCTTGAATAAGACACTTTATTCACTGCTTAGTACTGGTTCAACCCAGTAAGACCAACCTGTCCTGACATGACTAAAAAATTGTTGTCAAACTGGGACGTAAAGAATTGAAACAAACAAAAGCAACAAAATTTGAAAATGCTACAAAATATGTGGTGGTGCGTATATTTAGTGGTTGCTAAACTGGGTCGAAACTGTTTGCAAATGTTATCAGCAGACAACCAAAGCAGAGAGCTAATCTTTTCCTGGAATTACTCAAGAATCCTGCTTGACTTTTAAATTTCCTTCAATAAATCATGGTTAGACAAATGATTCCACTTAGGACACCATTGAGGGAATTTAGCATAATCCTTTTTTAACCCTTAAAGCACTGGAGATGGATTTTTCATGATTAACTTGTTATTAGTGCATTGTTAGTTTTCTTGTTTGATATTCTCACAGACATTTTGTGAACTCCCACCCTGATAACCAACATTTTATTTGAGAACAGAAAGGGAAAGTGTTTGAAATTTTAGAACATTTACCATATAATGTCTGTAACATACAATCATTGAAGCCTTGAATGTACACAAAAAGAACATGTATTTTCAAGTAAGCCATTTAAGACAGGAAACTTCTAAATGGGTAGTTTGGCAAAGATGACCTTTGCTCAGGGTCTGCACCGTTTGCTTAACAAAAATCAATATTCAGAGAAAATAACAGAATATTTTTTTGAAAATTATAACATGTTATACAATGGACCATCCTGACTTTATTGAAATTGTAGCTTTATCAGGCGCGTAGTCAGGCGGAGGCAAGGAAGCCTGGGCTTCAACATTATATGAGTCTCGACGCCAGGGAAACCAGACTTCGTTACTTGCCAATAACAAAGACGCAGCCCAGCCTGCGCATACGCGCAGTCTGATCAGCACCTTTGTTATTCGCTATCTGAAATGTAATGTTACTAGGTCAGATATCTCTTAATTCGCCATTTTATTTTGGTGGGCTTCAACATGATAAAGACTCTGGCTACGCCCCTGTTTATGGAAATGAATCATTTGTCTGAAATGGGTTGAAGTATTTTTGTTTTTTGTCTTTTTCAGGTAAGCAGTGTTTCCTTAATATGCTAAGAGTGGGGACAATATTGACAATGTTATGACAGTAAAGGTTTGTGGAAATGTTCAATATATAGTACAATTATCTAGAAGATTTTGTGGTAAACAGTCACTGTTAAAACAAAGAAAAGTCACATAGTATTATTTTGGTATTGACATCACTTTTTGTAGCTATCTCAGATGTGATGCAGCTTTCATACAATTATGTTTTTGGTCCTAATCATCAATGATTTGAGCAATGACACATCATTTCCATCAATGTGGTATTTTGACAAATATAGATACAGACAAGTTTAGGGAGCGCAGTGGCTCAGTGGTAAAGTGCTTGACTCGAGACCGAAGGGCCGCGGGTTCGAGCCTCGCCGGCGTCACTGCATTGTGGTCCTTGAGCAAGACACATTTATCCTAGCTTAGTACTGGTTCAACCCAGGAAGAACCATCCCTATATAACTGAAAGACTGTTGATGGGACGTAAAGAATCAAAACAAACAAACAAACAAGCCTGTGCAGCCTCCTTTTAGGCTTAGAAACTCCAATTGTTGTTCGGTCAGTAACTTAATATTCATAGAATATTAAAGCAGTTAGCAAAGACTCTGATCAGACTGCATGTACACACAGACTGGTCTGAGCCTTGGCTGGTCGCACATACCACATTTTTGGTAATCTCACGTCACGGCTCATTTAGTATTTTTAGGGATTTTATTTTGGTAAAGTAGCTGCTATCTTATTTGGATCAAGACTGTTTGCAGGTTTGCATCTTTCCCTTTTTGGGCACACTAAGTATTAATGCATTAATAATGGATGTGCCATTAGTTCTTGGATGATATGATGTGGTAAAATTGACCTAATGTCTTTCTCTTGATAAGAGTCTAGTCCACATCATGGTAGTTTTTATTTCTCAAGAATACTTATGTTGTGTGTACCTCTTGCAAGTGTCTTGCAAGACACTTGCAATGGGCATACCACAACAAATGTTTCTGTTGTAATTTTATAAAGATATTCAACTCTGGATGGAGAAGAGCTAGTTATCTGAAGCTGTGCTTTATGATAGCATATTGATGAGAATCTGATACTAAATGAAGCTATTTAATTCAGGAAGCAGATAATTGCACCATCAGCAAAGCTGTCCTGGAAGCTACAGCAAGAGATGAATTATTAGGTCATTTTTGTAATGGGGTCATTCTGTTCAACATAACCTTACATGAGAGGAGTTAGATGCAGTGGCTCTAGACTTGGGATCGAAGTGTCGCTAGTTCGAGGCTCACTGGAGGCACTGTGTGTTGTGTCCTTGAGCATGACACTATTCTCTGCTTAGTACTGGTTCAACTCTAGGGGAAGACTGGAAAATGTCCTGACTCAGCATCCTGGCATGACTGAAAAATTGTTGACAGGTACATAAAGCATCAACACAAGCAAACAAAGTAGCCATATATATCTACATTAATTGTATCCAAATGCATGAAATGCTTTATGATAAAATTCATGCATGGTATCAGTGGCTCACTGATATAATGACAGTCATTGTTGTAATTGTGACCTTATGAGGATTCTATAGAACAATGACATGCAAGGTGACTTTGTTGTGGTACTTGATTGTATCGATTCCTGATCTTTACACCCTTTCTTACTTTTTTTTTGTCCCAATTTGTGATGATAACTGCCTGCACTTACTCTTTTACTGTAAAATAATTAAAGAAAGGCACCTTCAATTTTGAGTGGTAAAGCAAACTTTTTGTTTCATTCCATCTTCAAATGCATTTTGATGTCTTTTTATGCTTTGTGTTGCATCTTTAATGAGGTTGATGATGATGGATGCAGTGAAAGATGAAATGTTCACAGCCAGTAAATAATTAACATATGTTAAGATAAACATTTTTGAAGGTAAAATTGTGAATATTTTCTTATATATGTTTTGGATGCTCAAAAGAACTGCATGGGTGAAAGTTTTCAGGATTAATCCTGAATTCAGGATTTTGGGGCTGACTTTCCATAGAAAAGCCTCAAAATGCTGCATTAAGGAGATCATAATAGATTCTTTGATTAATTTTCAGATTATATAAACATAATTTATCATTTAAACTGTAAATTATACTTTTTGTAGTCATCCTGCAAGTTTTAAAATTTGAATATAAACAGTTAAGGATTTTTGAAATTTTGAACTTTCCACCCATGGAACTGTCTCATTGAGATTTTGGTTAGAAATGAGAAAAAATATGTTAAATTAGGCACTGTGCCTTTGATGCATCCAAAGTTCATAAATATAAATTAGCCAGTTCTTGTAGTTTTAGCAACCTTGTTGGAGCCAGACTTTGTCGCAGATGATAAAGACGGATTTTTCGTTGCATGGCGCAAATCATATTTGTCATCATCGATGCATTAACCATTAATGCCAATTTATTCCTGCAAATCCCCTGCTGGATTGTCAGACTTAGATTGCATAATCTCCCTTTTATTTCTTCTATAAAGCTGTAATATCTGCAATAGTGACACTTTAAACACTGTCACTGCCATTCACGACTTAAGTCGAATTTTTAGTTTTTCACATTTATTTTCAGGGATAATTTTTTATTTTTAATATTAGCAAAATGAGTTCACAGTGAAATTAGCACCAACTACTCTAAATGGTTCCAACATCAAAGTTATAAATGCACTCTTTGAGCATTTTAAGCAAAGTGCAAATAAGCAAATAAACCAAGTCTAAAATGTCTGATAGAAGATTAAATTGCATCAACTTTCATGGTCATTTTCCTATAATTCCTTTTTATCATATGACGTCGCCTCTGAGAGTGAAATAACGCCATGCCTTTAAATTGATAAACCACTAGTGGTTTACCCATTTTTATCAATTGGACAAGTCCCTATCCAATTTTAGGGTTGTTTGGTGGTATTTTTCATTTTTATTCAAATTTTGATAGAACATTCTGTAAGCAAACAGTGGAGAACCTGATTCAAACTAAGTCCAAAATGTCAGATAGAAGATTATATTGCATCAACCTTCATGGTCATTTTCCTATAATTCCTTTTTATCATATATGACGTTGCCCGAGTGAGTGAGACTGGTTATGCACTGTTTGCAGATTGCCCATAAAAAGGACGCCAGGCTTAAATGGGTTAAACAGACTTAAATCTGATTTGTTCAAAACCAAGAATTCTTTTCAACATCATGTGACACCCTTATTACAATAGATGCGGTAACAATCTCCCGTTGGCATAATCATTTTCATTTCTGCCTTCTACTATCTTTCTTGGAGATGACACCGGAGTAAGATTAAATTTTTTTCTTTTCACGTTTTGTGAAGATAATGGTCTTAGTAAGCTTGTATTAGATTCACAATTCACAGGAGAGACATATTCCATTAAAGGTTTTAACCCTTAAAGTGATAATCAAGTTTGCAATGGATGACAAATTATATGATATCTTTCCTGAATCTTTAAAATAATTCTGCTTCATTTTTCATGTAAATTGTTTGATGAAATATCAAGCTCTATTTGATGACATTGTTGGAAATCTGGTGTCACCGCTCATAATAGAGAGATAACCTTTTACCTATTCCTTCATTTTACTGGAGACATTAAAGGGGTTCCATCCATGGAGACATTAAAGGGATTCCCTCATTTTACTAGAGACATCAAAGGGATTCCCTCCTTCTACTGGAGACATCAACGGTATTCCCTCCCTTTACTGGGGACATCAAAGGGATTCCCACCTTTTACTGGAGACATCAAAGGAATTCCCTCCTTTTACTAGAGACATCAAAGGGATTCCATCCTTTTACTGGAGACATCAAAGGAATTCCCTCCTTTTACTGGATACATCAAAGGAATTCCCTCATTTTACTGGATACATCAAAGGAATTCACTCCTTTTACTAGACACATCAAAGGAATTCCCTCCTTTTACTGGATACATCAAAGGAATTCACTCCTTTTACTGGAGACATCAAAGGACTTCCCTCCTTTTACTGGATACATCAAAGGAATTCACTCCTTTTACTTGAGACATTAAAGGAATTCCCTCATTTAACTGGAGACATCAAAGGGATTCCCTCCTTTTACTGATTCCCACCTTTTACTGGAGACATCAAAGGGATTCCCTCCTTTTACTGATTCCCACCTTTTACTGGATACATCAAAGGAATTCACTCCTTTTACTGGAGACATCAAAGGAATTCCCTCATTTTACTGGAGACATCAAAGGGATTCCTTCCTTTTATTGATTCCCACCTTTTACTGGAGACATCAAAGGGATCCCCTCATTTTACTGGAGACATCAAATGAATTCCCTCATTTTACTGGAGACATCAAAGGGATTCCTTCCTTTTACTGATTCCCTCCTTTTACTGGAGACATCAAAGGGATTCTGGAGACATCAAAGGAATTCCCTTATTTTACTGGAGACATATCAAATGGATTTCTCATTTTTTGTGGGACAAATCAAATGGGTCCCTCTATTTACTCGAGACATCAAAGGGATTCCCTCTTTTAACTTGAGATAAAAAGGAATTCCCCCTTTTTCTTGGGTGACCAACAAGATTTTTTCTTTTCCTTGAGATATCAAAAGAGCTTCCCCTTTTAGGAGAAATCAAAAGAATGCTATTTCCAGAGATTCCCTTTTATTCTGGAGATATATTTGCCCCAGAGACACAGTTTCTGATATTATGACAATCTCATAATTATGAGCTATAGTCAGTTCACTAGAAAAAACGGTTCTCTTTTCGGGATTTGCTTGGCTTCAGAAACTAGCCAGATTTTTGAAAATTTGGATGCAGGATGTTTAGCTGTAAAACTTTCCAGACAGCGATTAACAAAGGTGCAGGTCAGACTGCACAAATGTTGTCATCTGATCTGCATTTGCAACAAAATCAGGTCAACATTTTCTGATGACATGGTTATAATATAATAATCATTATCACTATGCAGATTTTTTTGTGTACAGTGTCCAGATGAATTCGTACCATCAAGGAAAACATTAATCAAAATAATAGTTTTGATACACTCCAAAAATATAATTATATTGTATATAGCATAATGAGCTTGTTCTCATATTCAGTCCGAGGCTTTCCCAAAATATACATGTTGTGGGGTATAAAAATCATCCTGTTCTCATTCTGTACCTGTACACCAGCTTTATTATGATCTTCCAAAGTGACCTATCTGTCATTCTGCTAGTCAGATGAGGGAAGAAATTGATAGAAAAAATTCATGGTTTAGGTTGGCGAAAAATTTACTATGAACACTCATTAGAATAGCTGCCATTCCAGTTAGTACACATTAGTCATGTTTTAGGGAAAACTGGTGAAAATGCCCCCAAAATTATTGCCTGGTTTAATGCTATCTAGAGGTTATTTTAATCATAACACACGATAATGTATCGGCTTGCCAATTCTCTCATTCACATTGACGTCAGAGTGGTTTGATTTTTTCCAATTTTCTGTCTTCACCAGGAGCTTTACCTTGAAGCTACTTATCAAGCATTCTAATCAGTGCAAAAATGATAGCCATAGATTCTGTAATAAATAGCCGTAGATTCTGTAATAAATAGCTGTAGATTCTGTAATAAATAGCCGTAGATTCTGTAATAAATAGCTGTAGATTCTGTAATAAATAGCCATAGATTCTGTAATAAATAGCCGTAGATTCTGTAATAAATAGCTGTAGATTCTGTAATAAATAGCCGTAGATTCTGTAATAAATAGCTGTAGATTCTGTAATAAATAGCCATATATTCTGTAATGAATAGCCGTAGATGCTGTAATAAATATCTGTAGATTCTGTAATAAATAGCCATAGATTCTGTAATAAATAGCTGTAGATTCTGTAATAAATAGCCATATATTCTGTAATAAATAGCCATAGATTCTGTAATGAATAGCTGTAGATGCTGTAATAAATAGCTGTAGATGCTGTAATAAATAGCTGTAGATTCTGTAATAAATAGCCATAGATTCTGTAATGAATAGCTGTAGATTCTGTAATAAAAAGCTGTAGATTCTGTAATAAATAGCTGTAGATTCTGTAATAAATAGCCATAGATTCTGTAATAAATAGCCGTAGATTCTGTAATAAATAGCTGTAGATTCTGTAATAAATAGCCATATATTCTGTAATGAATAGCCGTAGATGCTGTAATAAATAGCTGTAGATTCTGTAATAAATAGCCATATATTCTGTAATAAATAGCTGTAGGTTCTGTAATAAATAGCCATATATTCTGTAATAAATAGCCATAGATTCTGTAATGAATAGCTGTAGATTCTGTAATAAATAGCCATAGATTCTGTAATAAATAGCTGTAGGTTCTGTAATAAATAGCCATATATTCTGTAATAAATAGCCGTAGATGCTGTAATAAATAGCTGTAGATTCTGTAATAAATAGCCATAGATTCTGTAATAAATAGCTGTAGGTTCTGTAATAAATAGCCATATATTCTGTAATAAATAGCCATAGATTCTGTAATGAATAGCTGTAGATGCTGTAATAAATAGCTGTAGATGCTGTCATAAATAGCTGTAGATTCTGTAATAAATAGCCATAGATTCTGTAATAAATAGCTGTAGATTCTGTAATAAATAGCTGTAGATTCTGTAATAAATAGCTGTAGATTCTGAAATAAATAGCTGTATATTCTGTAATAAATAGCCATATATTCTGTAATAAATAGCCATAGATTCTGTAATAAATAGCTGTAGATTCTGTAATAAATAGCCATATATTCTGTAATGAATAGCCATAGATTTTGTAATAAATAGCTGTAGATTCTGTAATAAATAGCCATAGATTCTGTAATGAATAGCTGTAGATGCTGTAATAAATAGCTGTAGATTCTGTAATAAATAGCTGTAGATTCTGTAATAAATAGCCATAGATTTTGTAATGAATAGCTGTAGATGCTGTAATAAATAGCTGTAGATTCTGTAATAAATAGCTGTAGATTATGTAATAAATAGCCATATATTCTGTAATGAATAGCTGTAGATGCTGTAATAAATACACGGCCTCCAATCTCGGCCTCCTTCTCCAAAAAGAGCAGAACGTAAAGTGAGGCGAAGGCCCTTCCGGGAAGCAGGCAGTGGGCAAAACAATGGAACACGGTAAGTTGTGTTGACACATTTTCAATCATAAGTAAATTTTCAGCGCAAAACTCGAAAATCTAAGAATGCTATGCTTCGGGCAATTGTTCAAGCTATCCGTAGAGCATGCTGTTTGCACATTTGAACTTAGTTTGTAAGCGTGAGAGTTTTTCTCCCGTTGCACAGTTGTCCAAGAAACGGTGGTTCCCGCATGGTTTTGCCTTCTAACCAAACGTATAGTAGCGTTTGGACCCTTATTCATACTACCGAGGCCCCTCCACACCCATGTTGTCCCAAATGCAATTTTTCGAGATATTTCAATGATAATTGAGTGATTTAGAGCCAAATTTCTTTAGGAGCAGGAGGCGAAGGGCAGGAGAAGCAGGCTGGGAGAGGAGGAGCAGGCGGCGATGAAATCAAATTTTGCATTGATTTTGCTTATTTTTAATAATATACTTATCCAATCTATATCCTGGTGACGCATTCAGTCTTCTTTGAGATTTTCGCTATCAAAAAAAGTTGACAGCTGTATGTTTTATTTCCGCAAATAAATGTTTATAAGATATACAAAATGTCTTCCGAATATTCATTTATACCTTGCACATCATATAACTGATATAACAACTCGTGTATAAGAGCAGTCTCAAAAGATGTTAACTTAATTATTGCAAATCTGATAATGTCCGTACACGCATTATAAAGTTCGCTTATTCTCCCATTGTGTTGTTTGTTTAACCCAGAATGTCATGAGCTTGCTAGAGGTATATATATTATAAGAGAGGTATATATAGCAATGTTTGTGATCAGAATAATTCAGTTAACAATAGCGTTTAATCATTCGTATCATACATGCAAGTTAAGTGTTCATATTTTAGAACATTTACCTTATGTACGTTGTTACTGTAATTCAGCGCAAGATTCTTTTAGTAATGTTTCTCATTTGATACTTAACGTGCCAGTCAACATTTTTTTCCACTATGTCAGATGTTTTCCTGGGTTGAAAGAGTGAGCATAAATAAAAGTGTTTTGCTCAAGGACACAACCTAGTTCCTTCTATGAACTCCTCAATCTCAAGTCAAGCACACAGTCACTGAGCATTGCACTTCGACCACTGGAATTGCTGTATTCAGTTCAAAAAAAGAGATCCTCAGATTTTTATAAAAAAAAAATCCCTGGCACATGCCATATTTGACCTGATAAATGCACATCTTTTTAAGTGTATGCACACCGAGTTGTGGATGCAATATCAAGCCTGAGTTGAGTGGTATAATTTCATTGTGTAGATGAAAAACAGTGTGGATCCTGATCAGCTGGCTTCTCATGAAGCCAGCTGATCTGGGTCTACACTGTTTCAAAAAACGTTTTTTTGTGTGTGAAAATGCTATGTTTACAGTGTGCTTATAAGGGGTGATATGGTATTAAGTAATTACCTACTAAGTAATTATAAGTGTCTGATTTCATATAACTCTGTAATTAAGCAGAAGATTCTTCAATAAATTTTCTGCATTGCTTTATTCAGTAGTAGATTCTTTAGTAAATTTCTTACATTTTTTTGTAATGTGTAAAAAAATTATCTATATGGATTCTGTTGTAAATTTATTTGCAATTCGGGTATTATATATTTTTTTATATCTATTATGTGATAAATTTCTTACACTGTTTTTACCAGTGAAAAAATGATCTAGTTACATTCTTGCATATTTGTACTCAGCACAATGTCTGTTAAGAATTTCATACCATGCAAAAAGTATCACTGTTGTTAATGTTTTTACATTTCTCAGCATAAGAGAAGTGCAGAAAAGTTATGGTAACCTTTTTAAACTGATACATATTATTACATATTCACTGCCAACCTGCATTTTCTCTGATTACCAGAAATTGCTGCTTTTGACAGGTCTTTCTCCCACAAAGCATTTACAAGTCTAGGTTTTGTGTCAGCCTTTTTGGCAGGCCAAATAAAAGTCACATGCAACTTTCGGTACTTAGGGGTGTCCTTCAAATTGCGTTATTGCCTTACTATACACTTAGTGGTGGGTCGAAGAGCAAATGTAGGTTTACACAGCTAATTCCGATCATTGAATGTAAAACTCACCATCGATCATAATCTGAAATAAATATTTTACTTTGAAAAATAAAATTTGAGGGAATTGGATAGGCTAGCTCAGTTATGGCCTTGTTTGTGCATTATTTATAGTGCCCTTTCTAGTTTTGCCATTGAGTTCTCGCTGAGGAAGAGACAGCTGGTTGCTTTACTTTAATTGTCTTCTTGCTGTTTTTGTGGCTGTTTAGTGTTCTGTGCCTCTTCCTCATGGAGCGGTGGGTTCGTCTGCAGTGTGTGATGGTGACATTTCCTGGTCAATACACACATTACTTTTTGGTACTCACCGCATAGACAAACAAGAAAGACTTACACGAGCCTGCACATCTGCACAGTCTCACCAGTGCCTTAAACCTGCTTGCACAAAGTATGGAAGTAGAGGCAAGCTCAGTCCAAAGTCCAGTCTTTTAGCCCCACTAGATAGTTGCACCTACAGTAAAACCGGTCCTATGCCGCCACTCAAAAATAGACAAAACGAAGATCTTAATGACAAATGGTAGCTTAATGAAGGTCAAAAGTATTGCAGAATGCTCCCCTTGGATCATTCCGCAATACTTTTGACCTGCATTAAGCGATAATTGGTCTTGAAAACCAATTTTTGGTCTTTTTGAGACTGGCCGTTTTAGACAGGTTTTACTGTACATCTTTTAAGCATGACCTGAAGTATATGCGATACTAAGTTGGAAAATCTCATGTGCTCCCCAAAATTATTGATGAAAGCAGTCTTTGTAGACTGATTCTAAGGATAAAAGCCCAAAACTGACATCTTTTCATCTCTCTATGTTTTCAAAGGATTGTATAGGGCTAAAAATGAAGCAGACAGTATTGACTGTTTATAATCCGATTGTATAATCAATAAACTGGTTACCCGCCAACATTCCAGTCTTTGGGAAACAATTGGCCCATCAGCGAAATGCCATCTGAATGGCATTTTGCTGATGGTCCAATAGCAGCCCGCTTTTATTTCCTTACTGGGTAAGTCTTCTGATCAATTATGATTTTAAACTGATCATGCTGATTACCCCTGCGAAATTTTGTTCTACAAATTGGAGGTGTTCTAGAACTGTTCTAGAACATTTAGCACTGTTCTAGAACTGTTCTAAACAGGTAAATATGTTCGTTCTAGAACTCTTGTTCTACAACTGTTCTAGAACATTGTTATAGAACAAATCAAACACATTCTAGAACTGATTTCCATTCTATAAGTGTTCTTGAAATATTCTAGAACATTTTTAGAACAAATCATGAACCAGTTAGTTCTACAAATGCTCTAATAATATTCTAGAACATTTTTAGAACTTTTCAAGAACAAAATAAGTTGACAGAAACTTCTCAAAAATGTTTCAAATTAAGTTCTAGAACATTATTCTTACTTTTTAGAACTAGTTAATTCTACAAATATACTAATAAATTCTAGAACATTTTTGGAATTTCTCAAGAGCAGAAAGCATCAGGTAACTCAGTGGTTGGGCACTTGCCTCTGGTGCTAGAGGTCCAAGGTTCAATCCCTGCTTGTGGTGAGGAAACTTTCTGTGTCTGAACACGCTTTCTCTGGTGTCATTTGCAGGGATGACACTAGATAAGTGCATGGTCCTTTGGATCGGGATGTTAACTGAATGTCCCCTTTGAAGGGAAGGTCACCCCTTGTGCAGGTTAAAGATCCCTACGGTAATTTAGATATGGTTAATTACTTGTAGGCTTTCATCCTGCAACCAGGAGTGTACAAAGTACACTTGCCTATAATACTTGCAAGCGAGGGTCTGGCAGTATGTAGAGAAAGAAAGAAAAAAAAAGGGCAAAACAAGTAAAAGAAAAATCGAATTAAGTTCTAGAACTTATTTAGTACTTTTATAGAACCAGCAAGTTCTAGAAATGTTCTAAAAAGTTCTAGAACATTTTTAGAACATTCAAAGAGGAAACATGTCATAACCAGATGGATGATGGGAAAAATATGGCTGCCAGAATTGGAGGGAAAATGTGGAGGCTCTTCAAAAACATTTGTTTTGGAATTTCTAGATGGCAAACATGATAGTAGTATTGCCTGAGACAGTGAGTAGACCTGAGAAACAGTTTCTCTAAGGTTTTTAATGTTGATTAATGGTGGGATTGTTGTTTGTAAGTTTTTTTAGCATATGTAAGAACGTTTTAAAATGGGTGGGGTAATACAGGGTGGCATGTTACCACAATGAGAAGATGATCATGGCTTAATTACTATAAACAGAGGTTGAGCAGTTAACATCCAAAAAGTTTTCCAAAAACTACAATGTTACAGTTTTGCAATGAATGTTATTTAGTTTTCAATTCACTGATAATTCAGGAGAAATATTTTACTGAAATTTACTGAGGCAGCAAGTTCTACAAAAGTTAAAAAATGTTCTAGAACATTTTTAGAACAGTTCTAGAACAAGCATGTCATTATCATTAATATAACCAGATTGATGTTGGGAAAAACATGGCTGCCATAATTGGAAGGATTATGAAGGCTGAGCACCAAAAGCACTTGTTGCAGTTTCTAGATGGTAAATTGACAGTATTAATTTAGTCTTGGACAGTGAGTAGGCTTGAGACACAATTTCTTAAGTTTTAATGTTAATTGTTGCTGTAGTTGCTGTTTTTCCAAAATAATGCATGACAATGTTTTGAAATGGGTGGGGTAACAGGGTGGCAATAACTAACAACATTTAGGCCAACTTAGGGCCCCTATAATAATTCTCCTCCAGTTGATGTTTATTTATTTATTGTGTGATTACTTATTGGGGTTTTAAACCAATGTCAACAGTTTTCCAGATATATAAAGGTAGCATTCGATGGAATCTTATTTCCAAACCCTACATGGGACATTTTTGGGGAGGTGTTCAACAACTGTTTTAAAAAAAGTTCAGTTGTATTAGAACATTTGCAGAACAAACCACTAGAACATTCCTGAAATTGTTCTTAAACTATTCTAAAATGTTCGAAATAAATTCAGGGGCATTAATAGAATGTTTTTATGACATGATTTTTGAAGAGTTGTGCTACAGTTTTCCAGAAAATTTCGAAAGGTTTGTCCTGGATCAGTTCTAGAAGAAGCCAAGGTGTATTCTAGAACAGTTCTAGAACAAACCATTAGAACATTTCTGGAATTGTTCTGGAACCATTCTAAAAATGTTTAAAATGATTCAGACATTTATAGAACGTTAAATGGAACATTTTTAGGGGTGTTCTACAATTGTTCCAGAAAAATTCTAAAGGTTTGTTCTAGATCAGTTCTAGAACAAACCAAGGTTAATTCTAGAACAGTTCTAGAACAAACCATTAGAACAATTTTGGAATAGTTCTGGAACCATTCTACAGATGTTCTAGAACTATTCCGAGACATTTATAGAATGTTAAATGGGACATTTTTTAGGGGTGTTCTACAATTGTTCTAGAAAAATTCTAAAGGTTTGTTCTAGATCAGTTCTAGAACAAACCAAGGTTAATTCTAGAACAGTTCTGGAACAAACCACTAGAACATTTCTGGAATAGTTCTGGAACCATTCTACATATGTTCTAGAACTATTCCGAGACATTTATAGAACGTTAAATGGGACATTTTATGAGGGGTGTTCTACAATTGTTCCATAAAAGTTCTAAAGATTTGTTCTGGAACTGTTCTAGAACAAACTTGTTTTGTTCTATAACTGTTCTAGGAAAAACTTTTAGAATTTTCTGGAACTTTTCTAGAACAAATCTTTTGACCTTGACTAAAACATTTGTAGAACAAAAAATTGTCCCATTTAACGTTCTACATTTGTCCCATAAACGTTCTAGAACATATCTAGAACAGTTCTAGAACATAGTTCTAGAAAATTCTAGAACTTTTCTAGAATGGTTCTAGACCATTTCGCAGGGGCAGCCATCACTACTTTTGTACTGATGGAATTTATTATCTCCCATGGGTTTAGATAAAAAATTTCAGCGTAAAATTGTAAATATTTTCTTACCAATAATTTTTAGCATATGTTTTGGGTGCTCAAAAGAACTGTCTCTATGAGACGGTTCTTTTGAGTACCCACAACATATGTTTTGGTTGAGAAATAAGAAAATTATTTTTTTTGTTACGCACTCTTAACTAAAGGCCTGATCTCCTGATACATTGATGACATTATAATGTCATAATCAGTTTAGAATATAAAAATATTTAACATTAATCCATGCAGTCTTTCATTTATGAAAATCTGTTTTTTAGATTGGCAAATGCACACCTTCCTCAAAACTGCATTTCCAATCACTAAACAAAATATTTCCATCATATAAATACATATTTCAGCAATTTGCATCCTACTGTCATTGTTTTGATGATCCAAAAAAATGTTTTTAGTGATTTGATAAAAATCAGGGTTTACGATTGCCACTTGAAAGTCACCATTCATTTCGGGACTTAAGTAGTGACCATCTTTCATAGAATTTCCAAATACATGTATGCCAGATAATTCTTGAATTATATCATGAGATCTGTGCTTGAAACTTGATTCTAAGCTTGATGATCGAGATGTCACAATCTGGTCTGATTAAATTGTCTGTTTTGTAGTTCCTTGAATGCTTTCTTTAACGAAAGAGACATAACTGGATGTAGAGTCTGAAAGTAATTATTTCATCAGTTCACTCCCTTGCTTTTATTGAGCAAGTAACATATTTTGCGACACTTTCTAAATTTTCATGGAAAATAAGGCTTAATATTTCATCTGAATCATTGCTGGATGAATCATTTCTTGACTCTTTGCGCACTAGTGACAACTTTCTGTCTGCTGACATCCTTTGCAAACAGTTTGGACCCAAAACAGGCCCGAGGAAACAATAAACTAGACACACCATTGCAAATATTTAACCTTGACCTCTAAGGGTCAGAGTTACAGGAAATGCTGCCCAGTACCCTCTATGCAGCTGCAAAGTTTGAAGCTGCTACGTCCAAGGGTGTAGGAGGAGGTGCTTAGTAATAGTGTATCAACCCAGGAAATGACTCGACATGACTGAAAAATTGTTGACTGGGACGTAAAGCTTCAACGCAAAACAATGCTTTTCACCTAACAACTAATACAATCTTCTAGATTTATATAGCAAGAAGCAATATTCGCAAATAAACTATAGTTAACTTTGGTATATCTTTGGTAATATCCTTTTAAGGTTTATCTCCCTTGTAACAGCCGGAGAAGGCGTCATTCTGTCAATGTTTAAATGTTTAACATGACTAAACGCATTAACGTTGAACCAATATCTTAATGACATTGGCACATGCAGCGACATGCAGCCATAATTTTAGATTTATCCTGAGCAGCACAGGTGAATGCATCTCGCTGATCAGGGAACTTTGGGTTACATCAATTTTTTTGGAATCAGAAACTCTCGGCCCGACCTGGATCCAAACTGTTGATGCTAAAATTGACAGTATTCCTGAAATATAGAGTTTCGAATAAGTAAATTTTCAACAACAAAAAATCCGCAGACAATGCAAAATCATTGGAAATCATGCAGCATGCAGTCAGAAAAGGGAGTTCCGTTTGCACATTATGTGCTTATAAGGAAAAAAAACTTAGGTGTTCTTTGCTAATCCTTACCTTATTAAGTCTGGTTTTTATGCCCCTGCCATTTTTAATGGGGTATATAGCATCACCCTTGTCCTTACATCCTGTACATACGTCCCGTCCCAAACGTGTGAAAAATGGTTTCCGGGCTATATCTTTTGAAAACATTGGTGTATTGGATTCATATTTCATACACAGGTATATAATCATAAAATACAAGTCAAGTTATCTACTGATTGTTGTCAGAGTTATGGCCCTTGATCTCTGTAAGAAAATGGTTTCCGGGTTATATCTTGAATGCATTGCTTTATTATGGATTCATATTTCGTACACATGTATATAATCATAAAACACAGGCCAAATTTAAGGATAAAATCCATCGATTATTATCAGAGTTATAGCCCTTGACCTTAGTCAGAATTTTGTTTCCGCTCAATATCTTAAGAATGAATGGATGGAATTTAATAAGATTTTGCATACACTTTGATATTGACGAGATCTGGGTTGGTATTGTTTTACGTCAATATATGCAAATTTATAAATGAGTTATGGCCCTTGACTGGTGATATTTTCATATTGGCTCAATATCTCAAGACTGAATGAAGGGAATTTAAAAAAATTTGCATATGGATAGACATTGACTGACAAGCTCTGGGTGGGTATTGTTATGCATCAATTGGTGCAAATTTATAACAGAGTTATGGCCTTTAAATCATGTTAGAATTTTTGTTTCTGCTCCTGAAGATGGAACTTGACAAACACTAATAAATGTCAGCATATTGACATATGTTACAAAACCAGCCTAGAGTGAATCAGTCATATCTGGGAGACTTTTTCTCTCATACAATGTCCTCGAGCGGGGGCATCTGTGTCACACTGACACATTTCTAGTTGAAAACAGCGTAGATCAAGATCAGCTGGCTTCTTAGAAGCCAGCTGATCAGGATCTACATGGTTTCCACTCTTTAAGTACATTTTAAAGTTGATTGTAAAACTAAAATGGGGGAGGAGTGTTGTACATGAAATTATCCAGAATGCTGGAGTATTGATCTGTATCTATCAAGTGCTGTCCGTTTCACTATTTCTCCTGGTCTGCCAGTGTGGCCAGAAAAAGTAATTTCATGCATTTGTGAAGGAATTTGAGCCTGATGCATACTTAAAATTACAGTCAATAGAAGGTAATCTTTTATGAACTCACAATATACATTATGCTTTAGTAAAAATAAAAATAAATAAAATACTACTGTCTTATCTGGAATACTCACACCGCAGAGATTGCAGTTTTTACTGCTTGTCGGTAGCTGGAGATAAGCTGCTTTCATCTAAAGAAAAAGTGAATATTTTTGTTATGACCCTATTAAAACATTTGTTGTGGTTATCCGTCCAAGTTGTTCATTGAAACGAGTCTAACGAGTACCCGCAAAATTATGGCTTATTGGAGAAATAAGAGAAATATACAACTTGACTTGAGTCTTATCTAAAGGCATGTGCTACTTCCACGGCAAAAGTGCTTGGGGAAAGTGATTGTGAAATTGACGTCACTAGAACGGCCAAGAGGTGTACTAATTCTTCTCTTTGAGATGTTTGTTCCTTTGGCTGGCTGACTGTGAAAAAAGCGCACAACAGAAATGTAGTAGCTGAAAATGCATGGGGGGGGGGGGGGGGGCACAGGGTGTGTGAGGCAGGAGATTATAAGAATCTATCACGGGTGTGAGGGTGGGATAGAAAATAGGACCTGATGATCACCGATTGGCATTACGAGGCTTGCCGAGTGATGACAAACGGTGATTGCGAGGGACAGATTTTCTATCCCATCCTCACACGAATAATGGATTATTTTTCTTGAGCACCTGATGCACTAAATAGCTCATTTTATATCAGAAAAAACAGGAAAAAGACTTCCAGAAAATCCTAAATATGCTGAGATGGGACATGGTGACATTGCAGTGACATCACAGATCGACATGCGGCCGACGTGCGACTGTTCGTTTTTTTTTTATCTTTTCCCAAGGGCTGGTACGGGTATGTGAAATAGAATTATTATTATGGGTAAAAACATCAGAAATCCAGATCTGGTGTGCGAGAAATTAAGAGAACAAATTGGGTTTGGAAGCATGCTTGAACAAAAGATTGATTTGTAGATAAAAAAAAAAAAGATATTTTTTTGTTTGAAAACATCTTTTTTTTTTGTTCATTGACCCTAGGTAAATCTAACAGGTACATCAGAACCATATAATCATAATATTTATATCATCTAACTTACGATAATATTACTTATGCTACCCTCTATTCCCCCAGAATGCGCCGATCTAATTACCAGCCGTGACAGACCGCCGATAGTAGAAGAGACATTGGTAACCGTGAATAAATCAACCACGGTAAAGTCATGCACTTCAAAACAAAATACCTGTAAACTTCCTCTTTTGCTCGGCGCTTATCAAAGCGGAAGGGCGTGTTGAGTTCTTACTCTTCTTTATATCCTTGGCTCGAGCAGCTCTTTGACCCCCGGGATTGCGTTTGCAAATAAATTTGCTTTTGTCGATTTAAATTACTGTGCTGTTTTCTCATTGTTGTTTAATTTTCATTCTATTTTCAGATAGCTGAAATGTTGCGACAATGTGTAGGTATCAAAGGGAAAGGTTGTTCCCGTTTCATTGCGGACTGGGACAACCATTCTCTTTGTTTTGCGTGCAGGGTTTGTTCTCAGAACAATCCTTGCGAAGTTTGTTCCGTTTGGACCACCTTTCTTTGGTCTAAAGCTTCGGCTGCCAAAGCTAAGGCTGATTCTAGACGGTCAAACTTATGTAAGGTTGGGGAGACTGTGCAGCAGGTCGGTTCTTCTAGGGATTCTTCCTTGCCCTTTTCTGAGGGTAACGAGGGTCCTGTTGCCAACAACCATACGGTTGTTGGTGTGGAAGTTCCTACCTCCCAGGCTTTGGCCTTAACTGGTTCAAACTCTGGGGCGCTTTCTTCAGAGATTTCCACTGCCGGGAACGGTACTGGTAACTCATCCCAGCCGTCGTGTCAGAAGGTCCCCGACTCTTGTTCAGGCACCTCTAGGCCAAGATCTCGATCCCCATCGGCACATCCAGATCTGGCCGTTACACACGATGATCGGTCGCATGGCTCCCGTGCTCGTTCGAGGCGGTCCCATTGCTCCCAGTCAGGTAGTGCGAAGGTTCCACGAGCGTACCGCGTACGCTCAAGGAGCCGATCTTATCGCTCTTCCAGGAACCATCGATCGCCGTCGCTAACATCGAGCTCTGGCTCGGAACGTAGCCTTGGCGGCTCGCGCGCTCACAGCCCGCGAGCCTATGGCTACCGTGCTATGCGCAGTCATAGCCGTCGTTCTAGGCGGGATGGTAGTCCAAACTACAGGTCTCGACGAGGCCAGCGCTCCCGTTCGAGCCGTCGCTCCCATCGTAGGCGCCACGGATCTCGATCACACGGCAGGGATAGGTCTCGATCTTATTCAAGATCAGACCCTTCCCGTTCTAGGTCCCGAGAATCAAAGTCTCGGCACGTAGATAACCCTATTTCACAGGCTACTAGATCTAGTGAATTTTCTGGGTTCTCCGCAAATGATATCCAGGATCACCGTGTACAACCTGGTCACGGTATACAACCGGACATGCGGAGTTTAATTCGACAGCTTTTGGCTGAAGAGTTTAAAACTTTCTCAGGTAGCCGGAAGAGACTTCGCTCCCGTTCTACATCGGTAGAAAGGGTGCCAGTGCGCTCCCATACGGCTCCTGATCCGGACCCAATGGACGAGCATAACACTGCTTGCGTTCAGGGTTCAATGGGGAATAGTTCTGGGAAGGTTATACCTTCTGAGAAGACAATTCCCAATAATTTGAACCAGGTTTCTTCAAATTATGAAGAACCAGAGATTCAAATAACACCTCTTCCTGGTGAGACCATCGGATCTGATGATAACTCAGATGATCAGGACCAGGAAAAGCAGGAGGATGATGAAAGTGGCACTTCTGAACAGGCCTCAGTGTCTGCTCAGTTACCTTACTTTGAGGCCTTAGAGTCACTTCGTGCTCGTTTAGGCACTCATCTTTGCCCTGATATTGTTCAAGAAGAACCAAAATCAGGGGCTTCAGCTTTGGATTTTTTTGATAAAAAATCCAGGGCTAATGTCCTCCCAGTTCTGCCTGAAAGCAGACTAATTTTGGATTCCGTATCTAAAATTAATTCTAGGATACAGGGGCCTAATCCTATTCAAGGATCCCCTTTAGATAGTTATCCTAAAGGTTTGATGACTAACAGGTTTCCATCTTTACACATGAAACCTAAAGTCTTTAGTCAAGAGTCATATAAAATCTCTGACCCGACTATGGTTATTGACCACCCACCTATAGATCCTTCTTTTAGAGAAGTTCTGAAGCAGGGTGCATTATTTCCAACTTCCCATTCCTTACAGTTACAACAACTAGAAGGATGGGAAAAACTTGCTCGAGCTGGTATACACATTAATTCACATGCAGACATGTTTCTTTATGGAATTCTTTCTGCTTTGAATTCTCCTGCTCCCTCACAAACTGATCTTGTTGAGGTGCGTAGGTACCTGCAGGCCTTAGCTCAGTCGCACATGCACATGTTTGATGTTTTAGTACGTCTTGCTAGTGGCCCTCTACTTGCTAGACGTGATGCATATCTAGACAAGTGTGCTTTGGACGCTTCAGTTAAATCTTCCCTTAGAGTTCAGCCTATCGAGTCTGCAACCCTATTTGGTCCTAAGATGCCTGAAGTGGCCAAGACCTACAAAGAAGACTTAACAAGGCGGTCTTTGCAAAATGCTGCAGTGGCTCACCTTCCTGCTAAGAAGCAGAAGAAGAAGGGGGTCTCTAAACCAGCAGCTGTTAAAATGGTAGTTAACAGTTCTGACAATGACAAACGCCAAGTTTTATCTAAACCTGCCAGACCATCACAGTTTTCCCAAGGCTCTTCCTCTTATTCTAAGAATAAGAGTAATAAGAAGTTCAAGGGAACTGGAGGTCAAAAATAGGGATGCCCGTTTCTTCCAGGCCTGCCCAGACTCTTCGGAGTCTTTGGGCTCAGACAAGTACAGTCTGCCAAAGCCACACATACCGACTGGCGGCAGACTGTATCATTTTCGGAAGGCTTGGAAAAACATCTCAACAGACAAATGGACACAGTCTGTAATAAGAAACGGGTACAGGATTCAATTTCGTGTCCGTCCCAAATTGACAAGGGTAGTGCCTCAGTTTTTGAGAGCAACACCCTCAGATCCAGAGAAGATTCAACTTCTACAGACAGAAGTAAAATCTATGCTGGACAAACATGCCATAGAACCAGTTTCCTCTTGCCATCCAAAGGGTGGCTATTACAGCAGGCTCTTTCTGGTTCGCAAGAGGTCGGGAGGATGGAGACCAGTAATCGATCTGTCCCGACTAAATCGGCATGTAATCACTCCTCATTTCAAGATGGAAACTTTAGACTCGGTTCGTCTTTCTTTACGGAAGCACGACTGGGCCATTTCCCTCGACTTGACAGATGCATACTTTCATATACCAATTCATCGCAAGTCAAGGAGGTTTCTTCGTTTTCACTTCATGGGGAAAACATACCAGTTTCGAGCTTTGCCATTCGGCCTGGCTCCAGCTCCTTACGTGTTCTCCAGAACTGTGAAGGCAGTGGTCAAACATTGTCGTCGCATGGGGATGCGTCTACATTCTTATCTAGACGATTGGCTCCAGCCGTCTCGATCTCAAGTGATGTCTTTGTTTCACAGAGATCAATTACTGAGCACGGTTTTGTCCCTGGGATTTGTTCCCAATTGGGACAAATCAGAGCTAGTTCCCAGTCAGAGGTTTTCTTTTCTGGGAGCACGTTTCTGTCTAGAGGAGGGACTGATAGGCCCTTCTTTGGACAGGTTAACAAGACTGGTAACCTTGATTCAGAAAATGCTGTCAGCTCGATCAGCATCAGCCAGACAGATTCATTCTCTTCTGGGTCAAATGGAGTCTATGGCTCGTCTCCTGCCAGATGGCAGAGCCCACAAGCGTATGCTTCAGTGGTGCATCAAGGACCGTTGGTCTCAAGCGGACCAGCCTTGGGATTTTCACATTTCTCTAGGTCCTTGGTTCAACAAGGCCGTAATCCAATGGCTGAACAGGGACTTCCTGTTTACCATGGTGCCACTGTGTCGGCCCCAACCAGACTTGTTTCTATTCACGGATGCGAGTCTGGTGGGCTGGGGTGCCCATATGGGCGATCTCTCAGCCTCCGGCCTATGGTCTGCCTATTGGCAGACTCAACACATAAATGTCCTGGAACTCAGAGCAGTCATGTTGGCTCTGAAATCCTTCCATCAGATAATTCCAAACTGTCATATTCTGCTGTCAACAGACAATACGACCGTAGCGGCTTATCTGAACAAAGAAGGGGGGGCGCGGTCACGAACTCTGTCTTTCATGGCGACCAATCTGTTAGAATGGTGTATGAAAAGACAGGTGTCTCTGACAGCCAAGTTCGTGCCAGGGAAACTAAATGTTCTGGCAGACTCGCTACCCAGGAAAGGGCAGATAATCCACACAGAGTGGACTATCCACAAGGGGACTCTGTCTCAGATATTTCAATTCTGGGAAGTCCCTCACTTAGATCTGTTTGCCACGAGGTTGAACAATCAACTTCCGGTGTTCATTTCTCCATTTCAAGATCCACGGGCTTGGGCAGTGGATGCCATGTCTCTTTCATGGGAGGGAATGATAGCTTATGCATTCCCTCCAGTTCCACTTCTCATGAAGGTACTTCTGAAAATGGAGAAAGAGACTTGTTTGGTCATCCTCATTGCACCGTGCTGGGAAAGCCATACGTTTTTCCCAGTTCTGCTTTCTCTGCTAGTTGCCCCGGCAGTCAGGATTCCCATTCGGAAGGATCTTTTGATCCAGCCTCATTCCCGCCTTCCTCATCCGAAGCCGGAGATATACAACCTGCACGCTTGGCTGTGCTGCAGGGAGGTCTCGAGAAGGCAGGATTTTCTAAGAAATCTGCCGAGAGAGTCTGTGCTGCGAAGCGATCTTCCACACAGTCTCTGTACAATTCCCGCTGGAACACTTGGATGGATTGGTGTCTCCAGCGGGAGATGGATCCCATCGATCCAACTGTGACCTCAATGGCAGATTTTCTAATTTTCCTTTTTGAGGAAAAGAAGCTTTTGCCTTCCTCCATTAAAGGGTATAGGTCGGCTATTGCTTCCACCCTGAAGCATTTTACTTCAGTAGATTTTTCTTCCCATCCAGTCCTCTCTGATGTCATCAGGAGTATGGATTTGGAGAAACCTGCTGTAAGCCGGGTCGTTCCCCATTGGGATCTTGCCCTGGTTCTCGACAGCTTGAAGAAATCCCCTTTTGAGCCCTTGTCTTCATGCTCTTTAAAGTGCCTAACTCAGAAGACAGTTTTTCTGATAGCACTTGCTTCTGGCCGGAGACGCAGTGAGATTCATGCCTTTTCTGCTGCTCCTGGCTCAGTTAAATTTTCAGCCGACTTTAGTGCGGTTGAATTACACTTTTTTCCAGGGTTTTTAGCTAAAAACCAGTTGCCTTCTGTAGCAGGTGTTCCAATAGAGATCCCTGCTCTTTCTGGTTCTGACATGAATTCTGTTTTATGTCCAGTCCGTGCCTTACGTATTTATATGCGAAGGACTAGTTTTTTCCGTAGAAATAGGAAAAGACTTTTTATCTCTTACATAAAGGCATATGATAAAGAGATATGTGCTTCTACTATATCAAGATGGATAGTAGACACTGTACGCTTCTCTTATGAGGATTCTGGCTCTTCATCAGGCAAAATTTGTGCTCATGAGCTTAGAGCTTTGAGTTCAAGCTTTGCTTGGTTGAACAGAGTTCCGTTGGATTCTGTTCTCAAAGCGGGATATTGGCATTCTGAGAACTCTTTTATAAGATTTTATCTGCGGGACATGGCAGGTATCAATGAGAAAATGTTTTCTCTTGGTCCCGTGGTAGCTTCTCAGAAAGTTATTAATTCTTAATTACCTCCAGAAAACGTCCATTCCGACGTTTCTGATTTTACACAGTGTTTTTCATAATATTTTTATCCAATCAGCGCTTATTGTGTATTTACCGGTGACCCTAAAATGCGTAAAGGACTCCTTTTCGCGTAAAGGACTCCTTTTCGCGAAAAGGACTTTTATTTTTGCGAAAAGGACTTTTATTATGGCTGAAACTATTTATTAGGGTTATGTTTGATATTTGATATTATAAAACTGAAGCTCAACGACATTAATTTATCAATATATGCAGTAGAAATCGTTTTTGAAACGATATTTCATGGAAATGGCAGAAATAGTGACTTGCGAAAAGGAGTTTCATGATTAAGAAAAGGACTTTGTATCTGATTTATTTATTTATTTATTTATTTATTTATTTATTTATTTATTTATTTATTTATTTATTTAAGCATTTAAGCATTTATTTAAGCATTTATCTACACGATTTGAATAATAGTAAGTAAGCAGATATCTAGTGTTCAAAAAATAATGTAATCCGAAAGGCACCTGTGTACGATACATTATATATAGTCTTGCGAAAAGGACTGTCGATACCGTCTGAGACTATGTTTGAATATCCATAGCCGTTTGCATGCTATTATTTTTAAGGAAAACAGTAGAAATTAGTATTGTCTGAATAAATCAAACCCCCAGATGTCGAATGTTGAGTATTTGAGAGAATTGCACCATAAAAAATGAATTTGAAAAGGGCTCAATTCCGCGTAAAGGAGTTTTATTCTTACGAAAAAGACCTCGTTTTTCGGTTTTGCGTAAAGGACGAAAAGAGCCTAGACTTTGGACGATTTATAATGCCTGGTAAAAAATTACTTCTTATATTTATAGATGACCTTAATAGGTTAGCTTTTTGTGAAAATGAAGCATAACTTGAGCACATCGAGATATTGATACATTTGGCATAGTAGAGCAACAAAGACTCTGACGAGCCTGCTCAACGGCGCAGGCCCAGAAGATGGGTGATTTTGATTTTATACGCGCCTTTTTGAGGTTAAATACTAATTACAGAAAGAAAAATATATCACTATTTCGGAAAACTTTAAATTACCAAAATGCAACTGTGCGTCGATAATGCATGATTACTGTTATGATGTCTTTGTTAAATTAGGGTTTAGATATAGGTTAATATAGTAAAAGACAAATAAAATAGGCCAAGTTTAATTACACGAATCTTCAATCACCATGCATACAGCGTCAGAGGTATGTTGTATCCATGACAATTTAAAGTCGTTTTAAGTCTTTTACCCCCTGCAATATAACCATTCTGAGTGTTACCACCAATCACAATTAAAACGGACCAGAAGATGCAAGAAGCTAAACAAATTTTCAATCACCATGCATACAGTGTCAGAGCTACGCTGTATCCACGACAATTCAAAGTCGTTTTAAGGCTCGTACACTCTGCAACATAATCCATTCTGAGTGTTATCAGCAATCACAATTTAACCGGACCAGATGGTGCAAGAAGCTTAACGAATATTTATGGACGAGACAGTTTAAATCAATAGAGCTCACATACATGCGAGCAGCGAATGCGGCTAAGTCGATCCTGTATAAATGCGCATTCTCGCAAGAGCGTTCACTGCTGGCGGCATATACATGCATTTGAAGAAAATATTTTATGCGTCTAGCCCTACTAGCTAGCTGTGCAATCTTTTCAATTTTATCATATCGCACGCGTGTCCCCAATTAAAGTCCATCTGTTCAAAATCAATCAGAATAAACGGATTATCACATTCTTTGACACATTGACAACAAACATGTCCAATTAACATATTAACCTAACCAGGTATATAAGGGATGGAAAGAGCTGCTTATTTGGTTATTGACTACTATTTTATCGTCTGTTGCCGTGCTTGTGTCAAACATGAGTTATCTAGATCAGACCCGACATTTAATCTGGGCTCAAACGTATTATAAATGCTATCAGCAGACGACATTAGAACAGGCCTTTTGTAAGGATAGCGTATCGAAAAATGATTTCTTATTTCTCAACCAAAACTTATATTGTGGGTACTCAAAAGAACCGTCTCATTGAGACGTTTCTTTTGAGCACCCAAAATATAACATTTATCCTCTCGAGCAGCGAAGGCTCATATGAGTCTGTGCATGGGCATATTATCGTGTAGAACCCTCGCTGCTTTAAAACGGGATAGAAATGGGCTTCCTTTCAACATGTAACAAAAGACAAATATTTTTCATCATATTTGAAACATGAAGTATTTTCCTGCGTGCGCAAAAGACGAGAAGCCATTAGGGGGTCCGGGGGCATGCCCCCCCCCCCCGATTTGTTTTGAAAAAAAAATGGTGCAAATTGGTGCATTCTAGGGCACATTTTAGCCTTCAAAACTTTGCTATTTTTAGGTTAAATTAAAAAAATTTTGCCTTTGCATACAAGTCGGAAAAGAAGAAAGAAAACGAACCTTAAATGTGATTTAATGGTTTTAAAAGCGGTCCTGACTTCAGCAAGGTCCGTACTTATACCGTTCTTGCTTCAAATAAAAAAAAAATTGGCGTATTTTATTTGTCTTTTACTATATTTACCCTTATCTAATCCATAAATTTTACAAAGACATCATCAGACCGAGGGGCCGTGGGTTCGAGCCACACTAACGTCACTGCGTTGTGTCCTTGAGCAAGAACATTAATCATAGCTCAGTACTGGTTCAGCACAGGAAGACATGTCCCTTTATAACTGAAAGATTGTTGATGGGACGTAAGGAATCGAATCAAACAAAGACATCATAACAGTAATCATGTATGATTATTGACGCACAGATGCATTTCTGTAATTTAAAGCTTTCCGAAATAGTGATATATTTTGTTTCTGTAATTAGTATTTAACCTCAAACTGAGGCACGAACACCAATCTTCTGGGCCTGCGCCGTTGAGCAGGTTCGTCAGAGTCTTTGGTGCTCTACTATGCCAAAGGTATCAATATCTCGATGTGCTAATGCTTCATTTTCGCAAAATGCTAACCTATTAAGATCATTTATAAATATAACTCAGGGAAGTGATTTATTACCAGGCATTATAAATCGTTCAAAGTCCAGACTCTTTTCGTGAACGTAATATATGAAGATCAAGTCCTTTACGCACCCAAAACGAGGTCCTTTTCGTAAGAATAAAACTCCTTTACGCGGAATTGAGCCCTTTTCAAATTCAACTTTTTACGGTGCAATTGTCTCAAATACACAATATTCGACATCTGGAGGTTTGATTAATTCAGACAATACTAATTTCTACTGTATTCCATAAAAATAATAGCATGCAAACGGCCATGGATATTCAAACTAATTAGTCTCAGACGGTATCGACAGTCCTTTTCGCAAGGCTATATAATGTTTCGTACACAGGTGCTTTTTTGGGTTACATTTTTGAACACTAGATATCTGTTTGCTTACTTTTATTCAAATTAATTAATTAATTAATTAATTAATTAATTAATTAAATAAATAAGAAAAAAAATAGATTAGATACAAAGTCCTTTTCTTTATAATGAAACTCCTTTTCGTAAGTCATATTTCTGCCATTTACGTGAAATATCGTTTCAAAAACGATTTCTACTGCATATATTGATAAATTAATATCGTTTAGCTTCAGTTTTATAACATTAAAGATCAAACATAATCCTAATAGATAGTTTTAGCCTTTATAAAAGTCCTTTTCGCAAAAATAAAACTCCTTTTCGCGAAAAGGAGTCCTTTACGCGAAAAGGAGTCCTTTACGCATTTTAGGGTCACCCTGTATTTACTTCCGGTTTTATTACACATGGCGCATATTATGAATGAAATGTGAGAAACATATCTTTCTTGATTTGTTTCTTTTCTATTCGGTGGAGCTATTTGGAATTAGAGTTAACAGCACCGTTTTATTCTGTTTTCAAATATTTTCTGTGGCATCCCGGTTTCTTTGAGCATATGCTCTTTCCAGCCTGGATTACATACGGTCAACCGTCCAATTGGCATTGATCTTGTGTGCCTAGAATCTACATCCGCCGTGGACATTGTTTCTGTGTTCGTTGAATGGTAAGTCTTAGACTTAAGTTATTTTCCATTCATTGACAGATTCGCCCACCATCCAGAAAGATGAAATCTGTTTTAGCATAAGTAATATTATCGTAAGTTAGATGATATAAATTTTATATGTTTGTTCCAACATAAATATTTATGAATCTATACTTACGATAATATTACGATGAGGCCCGGGCAAGCTTAAGCATGCTTCCCACCTCCCCGCATATCTGTAAGTTTTCTCGCAAAAGAGGAAGTTTACAGGTATTTTGTTTTGAAGTGCATGACTTTACCGTGGTTGATTTATTCACGGTTACCAATGTCTCTTCTACTATCGGCGGTCTGTCACGGCTGGTAATTAGATCGGCGCATTCTGGGGGAATAGAGGGTAGCATAAGTAATATTATCGTAAGTATAGATTCATAAATATTTATGTTGGAACAAACATATAAATTTTGGCTTAAGATAAGAGTAACTGTCATTGGGTTTAGTGACCTACTAATGGTGCTTGATTAATTGTCTTTTTGTTTCACCTTTAACCAAGTGATCTTCACTGCTTTTTATTTATTTTTAGTAGATTTTTGGCAGACAGTTACATAAAGAGGTGTTTTAATAAATTAAAACAGGTGCAATGTTTAATGTAGCTATAGATAAGCCACCCTTTAACAACCATAAAATGGCCATATTTTTCTTTGTTTTCCTTGAAGGATATTGTTGTGGATACTCATTGGAAGCATCTCTATGAGATGCTTCCAATGAGTACCAACAACTTATGTTTATGCAGAGAAATTTAAATAAGAAACACAGCAATCAGCATACCTTTCTTATGTAAGGGTTTGTAATTAGCATAAAATAGATTATTCTGCAATATCTGTGCATAGAATAAAGAAATTGGTGGCATACAAGGAATGTAATATGAGGAGTGTAACACGAGGAATGTAATATGATGGATTTTTGTTAAGAAAAGAATCAAATTTGAGTAAAATCGATTTTTTTAATTGACCCATGCATTTCAATATAGTGTCAAACATATGGATAAAAAAATATTAACATTTTTGCACTCAAAATTGTTCTTATCTCATTCTCGCAAGACTTGACGATATCTCATCTAGATCTCTCGCATTTCGCATTTTGAATGCGATATCTGATTAGTCCCCTTCAATTCTCCCTCTCCTGTAGTGACAGAATTTATTAGCTAAAAATTGCAAAAAGTCCAAATTTTTCAAAAGTTACCATTAATATTTTCTGGATGTAAAGCCCTGAGTCATGCAAGCAGTGATCACATAATATATTTTAATAAAAATGGCGGTTGAATGGTGGTTCAATCCCAGTGTGCACCAAGCTAAAGGCGACAGTTCAGTGCGTGCTTGAGAGCGCTTCCTGTCAGTGACAATGTCTTTATCTGGACTTATGATCTATCAGAGAAAGAAATTCATTTTGTTTTGAACTTATAACCTATGATCCCTCAATATTTACAATGGACCCTCCGAAGTTTATTGGAAGAACTCAATAGTGCATATGGGTATGTACATGATGTTTCATGTGAATCATCTGCTAAAGCACAAAACATGCTGTCTTTTGAAGGGAAGTAACTGTCAGTCACAAGCGAAAGTATGCATGGGCACGGAGTACTGGTTAGCTTGGGCAGGAAAACTGTGGTTAGGTAAGCTGTCCATCTCGTTGTGACCATGGCTGTTGACTGGGATGTAAAACCACAAACAAACAAACAAACAAACAAAACCTGCAGTTGTCTTCTACAGTCGTGATTGGCGCTCAACCCTTAAAGCACCACCTATAATTTGCAGCAGACGACAATTTGAAATTTTGCCGCTTTTTCGAAAATAACAAATAAGGCGTGATATTTCATGAGAATTGTCTGCTGGCAGACGATTCTCATGAAATATCATACCTTATTTTTACTGAAAAATAGGGAAAATGTTGCGAAATGTGTCGTCTGCTGCAGTCGTGACTGGCGCTTAAAACGCTTACTGTCTCAGTCACGAATAGGACAGCCGTCTGTCAGCCTGAGGCTGTAACAGTACAAATACTGTGCATTTTTATTGTGGAAGTGATTACTAAATTTTAATAACTCCATATTGAGGTTAATATGCCATCATGAACAGGTCAGACATTTATTGTCTTGTGGTTTAATAAAGCCGCAGATAGGTAATATGTCATTTTTTCAGCCACTTTACATAGGTTCAGATAAACAAAAAAATTCAGCGTAAAAGTGTAAATATTTTCTTACCCATCAGTTTTAACATATGTTTTGGGTGCTCAAAAGAACCGTCTCATTGAGACGGTTCTTTTGAGTACCCACATCATATGTTTTGGTTGAGAAATAAGAAATGTATTTTTCTGGTACGCACTCTTAACTAAAGGCCTGACTTTATGAAGATTTAAGTAAAATCTCAGTGACAAAATTAAACAAAGCCAATGTAAATTTGTTAAAAGGTTGAATACTACAGAAGAAAAAAAAAAGAGGCAACATAACTGTCATTTCTACATCCTTTTCTGAGAAGTCATATTAAAGTCATGACAAATAATAAATTCTAGTACACCTCGCCTATAATAATAATAGCCAATGCTAAAAAACGTGTTATATCAAACAATAATGTCATATTTTTGAATGCAGGATGAAAGCTCACTCTAGCTGACGTCAATTGTTTCTGCAAAAGGAAGTCAGTCATGGTGTTAAACGGTGTAAAGTCGTTTTTAAGCTTGAAAGACGTTACAAATACATGTAAACGTATGCGACACAGTCCAACTATTGTTCAAATTATGCCTCGGGGGTCAAAGATGGCCCACTATGGATGTCACATGATTGTTTGACTTGTTGAGGTTCTACATCCTGTTAATTTTGTCAACATAATCCAATTAAAATATTAATGAAACTGCTGATCTTTCAAAATTCATAGCTGGACTTTGAGAGGAGCTATGCTTTCCTATATACCTTTATAAACAGTCATTCTCAGGTGAGCGACCCAGGGCCCTAGAGTCCTGTTATATACAGTAGCCCACTAGCTTAATGTCCCATTGGCTTCCTCTAACACCACAAGAGCCAACTAGCTTCTGAATAACACTATAATAATCCATTCACTTCTGATTTCTCTACTCTAGAGACTGTCTGATGAAACTTGGTATGTGTATCTATTAGCTCACCTTAGCACTTGACATGTTACTGTTTTCAAAACAGGATAAATTTGGTTTAGCATGCTAAAGGATTTTTGCAATGCTCTTTCACCTATTCAGCAGAGAAATAAAAAGAAATTGCAAGTTTTAATGAAATATGGGCTGTGACGTGACAAAGCCTGTCTTCGGGGTTTCTGACAAAACGAGATTCAAACCATTCTCATCAGCTACAGAGGCTAGCTAGTAAATGGAGATTTGGCTTGTAGCAAGTTTATATATAAGGGAATAACCATGGTGCTGATCAGACTGTGTGGATGCGCAGGTTGGTCTGTGCGTTCACAAACCCCGAAGACAGTTTCTCTCGCATCAAGGCCCGTATATAAAACTCCTAAAATTTAATTCTCAAGACTTGGACAACTTAATTTCTATCCTCTGAAGATTGCTTTCTATGAAGGCATTATGTTTTAGGTGCACGTAAATTGGATTTTGAAATACTTCTGAGAAAGGGATGAGTCTGTTTCAGAAATTCATGATTAAATAACCGTTTTCAGAAAGGAAATTTTTCATAAAGTTTGATACAGTTAAGTCAGAATGGTCCGTTATAAATAGTGAGGGGTCACAGGTTATAATTTTCAAAACTGTCGTATTTCTCAAAACTGTCCAAGGGGAGCATTCTGCAATACTTTCGACCTTCATTAAGCTACCATTTGTCATTAAGATCTTTGTTTTGTCTATTTTTGAGTGGCCGTTTTACACAGGTTTTACTGTATAGAAGAATTACCAGGCTGTTATAGAATCTAGGGCAGCATACATGAGTGAAAGATTTCAGGATTATTCTTGAATTCAGAATTTTGTCTACTTTCCACTATGTTCTCTCTTTAATCTCCCTAGATTCTTTATCTGCTGGGTTCTCAGATCCTGGAATGAATTCTTCTAAAATCCAATTTTTGTTTCTTTCTTGCACGGCCACCAATACCAAATCTTCTTGCAAATTGGCTATGCCATTACATTCTGAAGATTTGATACCACCCATTTTGGACAAGTATGATCTAGCACATGTGCTATCTGTTCTAATCTGCACATACAAATGATCTGCATTTAAGGCTATAAAATATTGCTAATTCTAAATAGTCTTTATTATGGTTTAATTACCTCATTAATTTTCAATCTCCATTAAGCTGAAATTGTGCATCCTTTTTGATAGTTTGCTATCTTTCATCGCTCATCTTTTAATATGAAAGAAACCATAATGTCATTTTTATAGAAAGAAACCACCTACAAGTACATGTAATATGTATTATTGACGTGTTGCAAACCCGAATGCCTATTTATAACACCCATATTTTGTCTGTTTTTTTTCTAGAAGACTTTTCCAGCAGATTTGACCGAAAAGAGGGATGTGTGAGTTTAATGCACAAGTGCATGGATTCATGGCTGCTCATTATAAAAAATCCTTTTCAGTTTATGCATAGTTCTGACTGGGATCCTATTGATAGACAAGATTCCATAACAATCCCAACTGAGCATAGATTTTTATGATACCATGTAGAATATTATTCTATAGAATATTGAAGTCTGTATTGCAGGTCTTCGGCAGAAAAACCTAGTTTTAAGTCAGCTTTCCTGCAGGTTGTTTACGAATGGGATCCCAGTTTAAATACCTGTCTGACCCTCGCTAGGTTTTAGTATCTCGTTGGGACCCTAATTTAATTCGGATACAAATTGGATCCCAGTTTGCACATGATCCTGGTTGAGATTCAGTATCTGGGTTTGATTCCATAGGGATTGCACTTACATTTTCACTTCTGTATGACCTATAAATAGTCAGTCATATACTGAAGGGATATTTTCTCCCATTACAGTGGTGTCTAATGGAGACTTTTAGCTAGCTAGCTGGCTCTTCCATTAGTACTAAAAATTGAAGCCAATGGCATTGTCATCTGAGCTTTGGTAGCATCAACAAGAGATTTTCCATAATGAATATAAGATTCTTAAACTCTTAACCTGCTTAGTGACAACTCTTTGTCTGAAATAGGCTAAAAATAGCTAAGAAAATTGTCTTTTTGATACCACAGTTCAGGCTTTTGACAGAGAAATTAACATAGAGATCGGGTAAATACTGGAAAAATATGTTTTAATAGACAATGAGTAATAATGTTCTTAAAAGGGTATCCCTTGGAAGCAAAGACTGCACCAAAGAATACTATACAACAAACACAAAATTATTAAAAGTTGTTTTTCATTAAGCTGTCCTGATATCTAATCTTACAAAAAAATAAATGGGTGCAAAATAACCATTTTTCTATTTTAGCCAATTTTGATGGCCATTTTCTGTTACTATATATAGCAAAGGCTGATGTCAAAGGAATTCCAGACTCTAACGCTATCATTAGATTGTTCTATTATTTTTTAGCCAATCAGAAAATAATAGTGAAGAGAAGCTAGTCCAAAATGGCCTTCTAATGCATGTATGTACATAGTTTTTCCCTTGCCAGCAGGGACTTTTGTCGTCTGCTGATGGATCTTTTCAAACAGTTTGGATCTAGATCTGAGGATGGGCAGAATGTTTGATACTCTGCAGATAGTGTTCCTGAAAGAATTTTTTGAAAAAGTTAATTTTGAAAAAAGTCAGCAAACAACAACGAAAGCGTAAAAAATTACCCAGCATGCAGTGGGTTAACATTTCATATCAATATTCTGATAGAATATTTAGTCATAATGGTTTCCACAAAGTCTTGGACAACAAAATTAGTCAAATGCCGCCGGCTGCAAATATAAGGTGGGCTTCAAGATCTAAGAGCATCAACTCGGCTTGTTGGGAAATTTTTCATAATATTTTTTGTCGTCTGCTGTTTTCTTTCAAAGTATTTTTTCTTCAAAAAATTGTTTCAGTAATACCATAAAAAAACATCTATCAGAGTATCAAGTGTCAAACAGTTTGGATCCAGGTCAGGCCCAACATAAATATGTCGGGCCTGACCTGGATCCAAACTGTTTGCAAAGGTTATCGACAGACTACGTACATTGTCAGGTAGGAGTTAAAGCTGACAGGAGAGTGTCCCATGTGACATCATCAGCTCTTCTTGATGGAGATACTTAATGCCGTAGTGGCAGTTATTTGGTTTTATATATGGTAAAGTCTGTGGAATTTTCAGGATTATTTTGTTTCTTGGAGTTATTCACTGCCGATGTACAAATATCTTCAAAATTCGTTTGAATTAATGTAAATTTTGTGTATGAGACTTGAGATGAGCGGTACCAAACTGCTTAAATTAACTGTTTAACCCATAAAGGGCCACCTATAATTTGCAGCAGACGACAATTTCAAATTTTGCTGCTTTTTCAAAAATAACAAATAAGGCATGGTATTTCATGAGAGTCTTTTGCTGGTAGACGATTCTCATGAAATATCATACCTTACTTTTTTTCGAAAATTAAAAAAGATGTCGCAAAAATTGTCATCTGCTGCAGTCGTGATTGGCACTATAAGGGTTATATATGGTAAAGCCTGTGGAATTTTCAGGATTATTTTGTGTCTTGGAGTTATTCACTGCTGATGTACAAATATCTTCGAATTTGTTGGAATTAATGTAAATTTTGTGTGTGAGACTTGAGTTGAACGGTACCAAACTGCTTAAATGAACAGTTTAAAGATGAATTTTAAAGTGGAATCTAAATTTTTATTATTGACAATGAGACAGTGAGTGTAACATAAAAAATTATGCCAGACTGAGGCTGCCCCTAAATCTTAGTCTAAGATCTGAAAAAGATTTTTTCACAGGTTAAACTTTTCAAATTTCTTTATATTTATGTTGGTTTTCTAAATAAACACTGTAGACCCTGACATTTATTGACAGAAATTTCCAAATGCTACAAGAATGACAAATTATGCCAGATATTTCCAAATGGTGTTCTGGAATATTTTGTCAATTTCCAGAATATTCTGGAAAATGACAAATCTGGGAGTTATTTGGAATCGATTTTTGTAAGAGAGATGAAGTAGATGACGCAAAATTGTTGAAAGTGACAAAACTAAAATTTGAGCCGCGGCATGAATTTTCCAACAATTTGACATTTTGACAAGTGTAGACTCGGACAAGCCTCTGCAGCCTCCTTTGAAGCTTAGAAACTCCAAATGGTGTTCAGTCAGTGGCTTAACACTCATAGGATATTCGAGCGACAAGCAAAGGCTCTGATCAGACTGCGCATATGCGCAGGCTGATCTGAAGCTTTGCTGGCCGCACATACCACATTGTTGGAAATCTCATGCACTGGCTCATGTTGCTTGAATGTTTATTATAGGTTGAAGTAGTTTGAAGATTAGTTTCATTCGTTGTTGAAGTTTTATGGAAGATTGTGAGCATGGCATATTTTATTTGAGCTAGTATACAGTAGAATATCGTAAAATCAAAGTCTAAGGAATGGAGATTTTATTTAGAATTATCAGTAGTTCGCATTATATAGGGAGGTAGACATAAATGTATATTAAACCCTGAAAATTGATTATTATCATTTTTTCCCCGATAATTTTTAAACATATGTTTTGGTTGTATGTCTAAAAGAAAAAAGAAACATTTCTTTTACACATGCAAAACCGTATGTTTTTATGGACAGTTATTAATAGTCCCTATTCTCTGAATCCATTGTGTCCGAAATATAATTCCAATTACCGCCTACTTCGAACAATTGGAGTTCAAATTGTTGAGGTTTTACTGTACATGTATTTATTTTATTGATTGATTGAAAGATAAATTGATTGATTTACCTGTAGCAGAATCAAAGACAGCCCATGTCTTACAGAAACTGAACTCAATTATAACCTCAACTTTCAAGGTATTTCTTCAATACAATGGCTCTGTCTAAAGAACCATGCTTCATTATGCCTTGCTGATGAGAGTAAATTAACTCTTAGCATGCTGGACATAGCACCTTTAACAGGGTTCCCACAAGCTCTGGAAATCATGGAAAACCTGGAAACTCACTAAAAAAGTTCCATGCATGGAAAAATCATGGAATTTGAAAAAGCCTGAATTTTTATGGAAATATTATTGAATTTTGTGAAATTATTTGACAAAACCTCCAGTATTCAGAAAACTAGCTGTGGGACACTTTTGTGTCCGACAGCTAGTTTTCTGCCTACTGGTGGTTTCCACTTTTAATTATTTCAAAATGCATGCATGGTCTACAAGCTGGCTGTTGTTGCTGCATTTTTCTCAGTGTGGTGAAGTTGCTGCTTAAAGGAGAGGTTGGAGGCGGTGCATTAAATAGTCATGGATATTACATTTTTGATCATGGAAAATCATGGAATTGTGTTTTTTAATTTTTGTGGGAACCCTGCTTTAATCTTTGCAGGTGTATAGGCCACATGACGTAGAGTGTACTGGGCAACACTTCATATGACCTCCAACTCTTAGAAAAATTCCAAATAATGTCAGAAATCAGCATTGGAATTTTTTGTCATTATTTGGAAATGTCAGAAAATGACAAATAATTCCATTCCTCGAATGACAGAAAATGATGAATAATTCCATTCCTGGAAAGACAGAAAATGACAAATAGTTCCAATTATAAAATGTCAGGAAATGACAAATATTCCCATTGGTAGGGTTACGGTAGGTTTCAACGGAAAGGCAATTTAGAACTAGAGCAGCAGTCGATGGTACAACATCGCAAATTCCCACTTTATACCATTGAACTTTAGCTTCGGGTCAAGGTCACACAAAATGTTGCCCAGTATCCACTACATCATGTCACCTGTGCACCTGCAAATTTTGGAGTTGCTACATCCAAAGGTAAAGAAGGAGAGCATTTGCAAGAAAATACATTATATGATCTTGACCTTGGGGTCACATTAGATGTTGCCCAGTACCCTCCACATCATATGACCTATGCTAAATTTGAAGCTGCAACGTCCAAGGAGAAGATGCATTTACAGGAAAATACATTATTTGTCCTTGATCTCAGTCTCAAGGTCACACAAAATGTTGCCCAGTACACACTACATCATGCAACCTATGCACCTTCCAAGTTTGCAGTTGCTACATTCAAAAATTTAGGAGATGCATTTACAATAAATATGTGATTTGACCATTGACCTTGAGCTTGGGTTGGAGGTCATAATGAAGTGTTGCTCAGTACACTCTACATCATGTGGCCTATACACCTGCAAGAGTGAAGGTTCTATGTCCAAGGGTTTAGGAGGAGATGCATTTACAAGAAAATATATTATTCAACCTTTGACCTTGATCTTTATGTCAATGTTACAGAAAATGTTGCCTAGTACCCTCTACATCATGTGACCTATTGATATTATGTAAAGTTTGATGTTGTAAATGTCCAACAGTTTAGAAGATACAATGGGCAATGTTTCATGTGACCTTGACCCTCAAGGTCAAAGGTCAAATAGTGTAATTTTGTATAAATGTATCCCCTTCTAAACTGTTGAACGTTGCTACAGATTTAAAAAAAAAATACGAACAATCACCTACCATGCAAAAAGTTAATGGAATGGTAAAAAGTGTGTGTGTCTCCTCAGTGGTTTGGGATTTGCAATGTTCATGTCTGTTTCTCTTTTTATGGTCATCTTGAGAGTTCAAAATGTTACTAGTTCAAAAGTCTGATGTCAGCCAGACTAATCAAGCATAGTAACGTTAGTAAACCAAGATTTGCAGTCCTTTCAGATGCTCATTTTATGAACCATGCTGAAACCAGATATCCGAGGTGAGCTATTAGTAACCAATGACTCCGGTGTCTGTCGTCGGTCTGCTCATCTGTCAACATTTTCAAACATCTTCTCCTCTGAAACCACTGGGCCAATTGATCTCAAATTTCATATGGAGACTCCTTAGGATGAGGGAACAAAAGTTAGTTCAAATAGTCCTGGTCACATGACCAAGATGGCCACCACTCCCATATAGGGTAAAAACCCATTAAAAATCTTCTTCTCCAGAACCAGAAGGGCTATGACCTGGGGACTTGGTATGTAGCATAACCCCTGCGAAATGGTCTAGAACTGTTCTAGAATGTTCTAAAATTATTCTAGAACTTTCTAGAACTATGTTCTAGAACTGTTCTAGATATGTTCTAGAATGTTTATGGGACAGATGTAGAACGTTAAATGGGACAATTTTTTGTTCTACAATTGTTCTAGCCGAGGTCAAAAAATTTGTTCTAGAAAAGTTCCAGAAAATTCTAAAAGTTTTTCCTAGAACAGTTCTAGAACAAATCAATTTTGTTCTAGAACAGTTCCAGATCAAATCTTTAGAACGTTTATGGAACAATTGTAGAACACCCCTCATAAAATGTCCCATTTAACGCTCTATAAATGTCTCGGAATAGTTCTAGAACATCTGTAGAATGGTTCCAGAACTATTCCAGAAATGTTCTAATGGTTTGTTCTAGAACTGTTCTAGAATTAACCTTGGTTTGTTCTAGAACAGTTCCAGAACAAATCTTTAGAATGTTTATGGAACAGTTGTAGAACACCCCTCATAAATTGTCCCATTTAACGTTCTATAAATGTCTCTGAATAGTTCTAGAACATCTGTAGAATGGTTCCAGAACTATTCCAGAAATGTTCTAATGGTTTGTTCTAGAACTGTTCTAGAACTTACCTTGGTTTGTTCTAGAACTAATCTAGAACAAACCTTTAGAATTTTTCTGGAACAATTGTAGAACACCCCTAGAAATGTTCCATTTAACGTTCTAAAAATGTCTCTGAATCATTCTAGAACATTTTTAGAATGGTTCCAGAACAATTCCAGAAATGTTCTAATGGTTTGTTCTAGAATTGTTCTAGAATAAACATTGGCTTTTTCTAGAACTGATCCGGAACAAACCTTTAGAAATTATCTGGAAAGACTGTAGAACAACTCTTCAAAAATGTCATATAAAGCATTTTATTAATGCCCATGAATTATTTTAGAGCATTTTAGAATAGTTTAAGAACAATTTCAGGAATGTTCTAGTGGTTTATTCTGCAACTGTTCTAAAAAATCTGAACTTTTCTAAAACAGTTGTAGAACACCTCCCCAAAAATGTCCCACATAGGGTTTGGAAATAAGATTCCACCGAATGCTACCTTTATATATCTGGAAAACTGTTGACATTGGTTTAAAACCCCAATAAGTAATCCCCAAATGCAGGTGACACAATAAATAAATAGACATCAACTGGAGGAGAATTATTATAGGGGCCTTAAGTTGGCCTAAATGTTGTTAGTTATTGCCACCCTGTTACCCCACCCATTTCAAAACATTGTCATGCATTTGACCTTGGAAAAACAGCAACTACAGCAACAATTAACATTAATACTTAAGAAATTGTGTCTCAAGCCTACTCACTGTCCCAGACTATATAATACTGTCAAATTTGCCATCTAGAAACTGCCACAAGTGCTTTTCGGGGAGCCTTCATAATCTCTCCAATTCTGGCAGCCATGTTTTTCCCAACATCAATCTGGTTAAATTTATGATAATGACATGCTTGTTCTAGAAGTGTTCTAAAAATGTTCTAGAACATTTTTTAACTTTTGTAGAACTTGCTGGTTCAGTAAAATATTTCTCCCGAATTATCAGTGAATTGAAAAATAAATGACATTCATTGCAAAACTGTAACATTGCAGTTTTTGGAAAACTTATTGGATGTTAACTGCTCAACCTCTGTTTATAGTAATTAAGCCATGATCATCTTCTCATTGTGGTAACATGCCACCCTGTATTACCCCACCCATTTCAAAACATTGTCTTCCATTGGCTAAAAAAACTTACAAACAACAACCCCACCATTAATCAACATTAAAAACCTTAGAGAAACTGTTTCTCAGGTCTACTCACTGTCTCAGTCAATACTACTATCATGTTTGCCATCTAGAAATTCCCAAACAAATGTTTTTGAAGAGCCTCCACATTTTCCCTCCAATTCTGGCAGCCATGTTTTCCCCATCATCCATCTAGTTATGACATGTTTCCTCTTTAAATGTTCTAAAAATGTTCTAGAACTTTTTAGAACATTTCTAGAACTTGCTGGTTCTATAAAAGTACTAAATAAGTTCTAGAACTTAATTTGAATTTTCTTTTACTTATTTTGCCCTTTTTTTCTTTCTTTCTCTATATACTGCTAGACCCTCGCTTGCAAGTATTATCGGCAAGTGTACTTTGTGCACTCCAGGTTGCAGGATGAAAGCCTACAAGTAATTTAAACCATATCTAAATTACCGTAGGGTTCTTTAACCTGCACAAGGGGTGACCTTCCCTGCAAAGGGGACATCCAGTTAACGTCCCCATCCAAAGGACCAGGCCTCCAGATAAGAGTGCATATTGGAAAATTATTTTCTTTATTTCTCACCCAAAACATGTTTTATGTTTTGGGTACTCAAAAGAACCATCTCATTGCCCAACCACTGAGCTACCTGATGCTTTCTGCTCATGAGAAGTTTCAAAAATGTTCTAGAATTTATTAGTATATTTCGAGGGCTGAGCGCAAAACTATTGTAACTGACATTTTCATGAAATCCATTTTTTTGCATATTTTTGTTCCATTTTTCGATGTCCACGTTCCATCAAATTTTCATTAATGTTGCTTAATTATTTATTGAGATATTCAATATTGTGCCTTTTATTGTATCTGCGAAGCCACTTTTCGCTTGGTGCGAAACTATTGTAACTGCAGTTACAATAGTTTTGCACCAACATTTTCAGTCTTAGACATGCCATGTCTGAGTGCAAAACTATTGTAACTGCCTCAAAAAATATCCACAAATCATTTAAAACACCCTTATTTATTGCCAGAAGTGTATTTGAAAATAGATTACATTACTTTGGATCTGTTTTCAACATGCAAGAATAGAAAAAAGTTGCTTATAACTTTTAATAAAGCACATTTCCCCCAAAAAACTTTTGATTTGCCCGTTTTCTGCTCTTTTGAATTCTTTTTAATCTTTTAATAGAGGGAACATACAAATTTTCACAAAACCCAGTTTGTAATGTATCATAAGTAAACAAGGGTCATATCAGAGTGTAACTGTAAGCTATCAAGTGACTTGTTTTACTGTGAATTGTAATTTAATGACATAATTTTTCAATGTAAAGCAATTAATAACGGACAAAAATGCAGATTTTTGCTAACAATGCTATAATCAAATACTGCTAATTAAGATATTTCTTTATTTTATTTATCCATCATCCAGCCCCTGATACTTGTTATGAATGTTTCTAAGTAATGAAAACAAATTTGAGTTTAAGAACTTTACAAATTTAAACGTAAATCTGGCTGTCTCGTACACACACCTTTCTAAATATATAAACCTCAGCTCACAATGTCAAATGTATTTTCACATTACAAATATTATATAGATCTTGAAAAGCAACTCACACAAAAATTGAAAAGAATTTTCTGAAAGTGTCATTTAAAGCTGTGATAGAAATTCTGTGTCTTTTATACCTGTGAATGAGTATTTCTGGGAGCTTGCTTATTTGGGTTGAACACTGTGGCCTGCATTTGTCTGTCCCTTAGGGTTTACTTGGGATGTAATAAATTTATGTGGTTAAGAGATTTATCAGTAGTGTGTGTGTAAGGGGATGGGGCAGGGAGAGGGGTCCACCATACCTTGTCTGTTGGGATAAGATTTTATTGCCTGGCTTAAAGAACATTTATAGTTTTTTGTGTATAGGGTAGACTGCTGAAGCAAAAGAATGCATTATATAGAGTCTCTTGGAGATGAGGTGAAGTTAAAGAAACTGTAAAGCTTAATTGTCAGTAATTGAGGTGCAACATTAATTGAAGTGCAGATTCAATAGGTCTGCAAAGCTTGCTTTGGTTTTTTTTAAAGTTCTCTGTAGAGGAGATAAAAGAGTCTCCACATCTTAACCTTTTGATTGTTTTTGAAAACCAATTTTTCAGCGACTGACTTTTATAGTTTTCATATTTTTTTTCATCATGAACATTTGGGTAGAGATTTATTTTCATGGACTGTAGTACTGGGGAATGCAGGAGCAATTCTTGTTGACATTTTTGGGAATTTCTCTGAAAAATTATCAAAATAATCTTTCACAAAAACAAATTGGTGTTTAGCAGATGCATTTGGTTTGTTGGTTAATTTATTGCTATACATGTACGTCCACAGTAAACAGCTGAGGCCATGTTGGAACAGTCAATTATCCTAACCACACTGTTCCTGGGCAAGCACAAATTTGAGTATTGCAGGCCATATAAAGCCGCATGTCATCCAACAAGATGTGACATAATTAATGATATCAAACTATTTCCGACAGTATATCACAGGAGATACCGTCGCAATTTTTTAACGTTATCCACAAAAGCAAGTGCATTAGAATCACCATTAACTAATAATTAACTGCTCTTCTTGGATCAGCCGTATAGAGGAAGAAAAGCCAGAGAAAAGTTTTCATGGCTAAATCTTCACGAAAGAATGTGCCGGACACAAGGATCGATCCGAGTACCTTTTTCACCCCAAGCAGCACTTCTATCGTGCCCAGTAGTTGCATTTGGTCTGACACAGATTCTGCAACAAAACTTGTCTGTATGGGTGGGGAATTATGCTCCCCATTACTTTCCTGTTATGGTTGGGACCCATCAGTAGTGTTAGAGTGTCCTCACAGCGTATCTGTTCTTTTAGCCTTTGTTAGATTGTCCAACAATTAAAACTACACTTCTGTTAGAGTAGAACATGATAGCCTGAGTGAGTATTCATTCTCTAATAGATTGTCTGTTGGAATGAGTCAATATAGCCTGTAGAGAGCCAGTTTGGGTAGAACAGAACTGTCTGTGCTTGAGTGTCTAATAGAGTAGTACACTATAGTGTGGATGAAAATATCACCAGTTGCTTGACTGTTTTAGAAAGGAAGATGTTACTCAGCATAAAAGATTGTCCACCATATCTGGTCTGCTACATTGGTAAATTGTATGCTGCATTGGGGTCTGTCCTCAAAACCTTTTCCAGTATTTTTAGAACAAGTCCTAAGGGGGGGTTGGAGTGTTTGAATAGAATTTTGCTTGGTTTGGACACAGTATAAGAGCAGAGTGTTGGTAAAAAGGTGCCCAATTGCTTTCATATTTTGCTACTGTAGCCACAGGCTCCCCCCTACAGCTTATCTGTTTAGGCAGGGCAGAGTCACAGGTACAAGTGTCCTATGATGCTTGCCTATGGTACTGGAAGTTAGATCCCAAAGCATGGCATGTGTGTCACTTTTAAGTGTAGATTAGTGCCCCTCTTAGCTTGTCTGTAGAGTTGGTACAATATAGCCTGAACTGTAGCTTGCCAGTTTTAAAGAGAAAATATGATATAGCCTGGTTAAGAGTATCCTCAAGGTCCAAATTAGTCCAAATTAGGGGTCTTTCATGCAAACCAAATATCTATGTGTCTTGATCCACATCTGAATTAAGGATGAGGTTGGCGCGCCTTTAAACCGGTTTTAGCCCTCCAGTAAAATATTTACTGACCGTTCCAAGGCGGTATTTCTTTTGTGGATCTTTTATGTTTTTGTTCTGTCTTATGTTTGCTACAGGTATGTCTTTGTACACGTCTGTTTATTTGTGCTTTGTGGTCACCTGCCGGGAAAGGGCTGACCTCTTGGCTCTCGTTTGTGGTGTCTAACTGTGAGTTTGTTACTTTCCCATTGGTATCCTGGGTCGGGTGTGGTACTTGATTGTATCGACTCCTGATCTTTGCACCCTTACTTACTTTAATTTACTTAGGAGACTCTCTCTCTCTAGGAAAGTCATTCAGATATGGATAAGGAGCAGAGTAGGGCCGGATTTTTTTAAATATAAATTGATAAATGGGAAACTATTGAAATTGAAATTGAATAGGTTGCAGGGACAAAATAATTGATCAAATAAAAGTAAATTCTCATTAAGGAGACAGGTAAAATAAATATGTTTTCTTTAAAAGTACTGAGGGTCGAGGATCAAAATAAAGTTCAAAATGTCATTTTTTTCTGGAGGAGCTAAAATCTCAGGGTAGGCTCTCCCTTAAATCAATTTATAAAAAAATCTGGCCCAAGATATTGTGTACACTTACAGCATTTTCAGTCATTGTAAAAACAATTGGGTGAAATCTTCACATGTATACTAATGTCTATGTGTCAAAAAACTGAAGGAGTAAAAAGATGTAATGTAAGCTTCAGTTATTTTCATTTAAACTTGTGTATCTCAGCTGATTGGATGGAAATGGGAAATCCCATATATTTTTTCTTCTTCTGTAAATTTCCACTTTTTCCTGATAGCAATAATGAAGGGCAAATTCCAGTCAGAGGGTGACTATTTTGCTCCAGTCTCCCCTTAACTTCTACCCTGCTCCATGACAGGGAGGCTATTGGTTGTTTAGTGCTGTTTCCTGTTTGAGATAGCTCGACACTGTTTGCACACACCTATTTTCTAGCGCAGATACAATAGTTTTGCGCCAACAATCAAAAGGGTGCTTGAGGGCAAAACTATTGTAAGTGACAAAAATGTCAAAATCTCCTTTATTTGCTAATAGAAGAGGGAAACCATGGCACCAATTTGTTGCATATTTTTATACCTCAAACATATATCAAGCATTGTAACAAATAAATCAAGAATATAGAAAAATGAACATATTTTGCTTTTCTTAAAAAATTATGTAAAACACTAAATCGGTAGGTTTTCACCCAGTCGTAAGATGTTCTGCTGCAGGTTAAAGCAATGACAATATTATTTATCAAACACATCACTCTGAATGATGCTTTAAAACTGCAAAAATTAAGAAAATGTAGATACAATAGTTTTGCACCAAAATCAAAATATGAAAATCAGGTTTTTTGAAGGCAAAACTATTGTAAATGTAGATACAATAGTTTTGCACCAAAACCAAAATATGAAAATCAGGTTTTTTGAAGGCAAAACTATTGCAAGTGACACAAAGGTCAAATTTTCCCTTATTTGGCAATTCAGATGCAACACCAAGACCCTATCAAGTTTCTAATGATTCCGTCTTCAACATATGTGAAGCATTGTCACATACTCACAAAAATGTTAAAATAAGAAAGTTTTTTGCTTCTCCTGAAAAATTAGTAAAATGCAGTTACAATAGTTTTGCGCTAACCCCTCGATTTGTAGAATTAACTAGTTCTGAAAAGTAAGACAAATGTTCTAGAACTTAATTTGAATCATTTTTTAGAAGTTTCTGTCAACTTGTTTTGTTCTTGAAAAGTTCTAAAAATGTTCTAGAATTTTATTAGAACATTTGTAGAACTTACTGGTTCTTGATTTGTTCTAAAAATGTTCTAGAATATTTCAAGAACACTTATAGAATGGAGATCAGTTCTAGAATGTGTTTGATTTGTTCTATAACAATGTTCTAGAACAGTTGTAGAACAAGAGTTCTAGAACAAACATATTTACCTGTTTAGAACAGTTCTAGAACAGTTCTAAATGTTCTAGAACAGTTCTAGAACACCTCCAATTTGTAGAACAAAATTTTGCAGGGGAAGGGATGTGGGGCCTACTAAGTTAATTCAAATAATAGTCCTAGGTTGACCCTGACCTACTTAACATCAAGGTCAACTTGCTTGGGATTTTTTTTTAAAGATGATTTTTTGAAAACTGGGTAAAAACCCTTTAAAAATCTTCTTTTCCAGAACCAGAAGGCTGATGACCTCCAGGGACTTGGTATGTTACTTTTGGGATGTGGGGCCTACCAAGTCTGTTCAAATGATGATCCTAGGTTGACCATGACCTACTTAACATCAAGGTCAAATTTGCTTCCTAATGCATTTAAATTGGAAAAACTTTTAATAGTTGATTTTTTGAAAAGTCCTTATCCTCACTTGATATGTTAAACCTAATGAGACAATGGCTATAAATATATTCCAAAGGTTTAGCCTTTGACTTTTCAGCTAATGATGCTTATATTGGAGTCCCATCAATATATTAAAACATAGTTTTCTCAGAAACCACTAGGCCAATTGAACTTAAATTTCATATTGAGACTCTTTAAGTTGCGGGGAGTAAATCTATACTGAATGTTCATGGTCACATGACCAAGATGGCCACCATGCCCATTTAAGGTTAAAAGCCTTTAAATATCTTCTTCTCTGGAACCAAAAGGCCAATGGCCTTGGGACTTAGTATGTAGCATTGGGTATGTGGGCCCTAGCAGATTTGCACAATTGATGAATCTGGGTTGACCTTTACCTTTTTTACGGCAAGGCCAAATTTGATTCCTAATGCATTTATATTGGAAAAATCTTGAAATGTTCATTTTTCTGTAACTGTTTAAGCAGAAATCATAAATACTTGTGATAAATGTTAAACCAAATGAAACACTGGTTTTATATGAGCACCAAAGGCCAAGCTGACCTTTGACCTTTCACCCAAGGCCACTTATTTTGGACTGCCACATACATTTCTAAACATCTTTTTTTCAGAAATCATTGGGTTGTTTGAACTCAAATTTCATATAGAGTATTCAGTAGATAAAACAATATAAATATAATATATGTTTTAGGTCACTTGACCAAAATGTCCACCATGCCTATACAATGGTAAAACAAAATATGTTTAAATGATATGCCCAAGTTGACCTTGACCTATTTTAACATTATTAAGGAGGTCAGATGAGCGCTTCAGGACCTTCAAGTCCTCTAGTTTATACCTCCCACACACAAAAATGATGGGGTATGATGATATATCACTGGGAGCTGTGTGTCTGTCTGTTACCACTTTCGTTTCTATTCTTGATGTATGATGCTGAAAGACTAAAAACATCATAGGGATCCATCCACTATTCCAAATGAATGAATATCACAGTCACTTAGGCAAAAAGCCAAAACATGGGGATGAATGCATTACATTAAAATAGCCTGCATGGTGAGGGGTTAAGGGTTACAAATTGCTGGTAGCTTTAGTAAAATTGTTTGTATGATCCTATATTAGAGATAATACATTGAACCTTGATTTGTGGATCTTTGGATAAATGAATCAACTGTTGTGTAATACTATCTAATGCTAAATTAATGTAGTTTTTATGCAAAGGAGCAGAAAATATTGGTGAAGTCGATTAGCTTTTCTTTAACGCAATTTTGTGGCATTTTAATTAAAGTCTTAAGAAATTAAAATTACGGACTGGATCAAATAAACTGGGGTTTAACTCTTTACCTGCTATTGTTTCTGCTGGCAAATTTCCTGCAATGTTTTTTTTTTTTTGCATAAAAAGCAGCCCAAATTATCCAAATTGTAAACATGGGTGAAAGTTTTCAGGATTAATCCTGAATTCAGGATTTTGAGGCTGAATTCCACATAGTCGCTATCATTAAAAAAAAATTGTTTATTCGGGCACTTAAAGGGCAATTCTTCAAAATTTTCCATACCCCAGCCACTTGTAATGTGCAAATTGAAGCTGTAGGAAAAGTGCCTTCCAGTTCCAATATTCACTGGAATTCAGTTTAAAGTCCAGGAATGGCATAATGAAACTCATTTCAGTAAAATGGGTGAAGCACAGAATATCTTCAAGCTACTGCCACCCCAACAGAGTGTAGGGACATTAGTCACACAATGCTTTAGAAACGGAAACATTTCATGCATGGGTAAAGAAGAAATGATGCATTGAAAACCACTATACTTTTAATCAAAAGGGGGATAATTTGCTACAAGATCAATTTCAAACTCGAATTTTGAACCTTGTGTTTATTTTCGTAGAAGATTATCATGATGAAAAAAGTTTACTTCTGCGCATGCGCTGCTGAGAGCTAACTTCTACTGATTAGGCTTGAAAATGTCTTATTGCGATAACTCTTGCAAGAGAAAAGGGCATAAATTGATCTTGCATTTAATGTCTCCCAAATCAAATAAATGCTAATTGGTTTCAGTCAATAAAACACACAGTCCAGCATTATGATTAGAAAAGTGTAAACTTTCTTTTTTTGTTCAGTATATATTTGCACACATATTTTATAGTATAATGCATACTTTGATGTAAATTCATGCAAATTTTCTGTTTAAAATAAGAGACAAAACCTGATCGAGGGCTTAATTAGTGACAAGTAAAGAACATAAACATGTAGTCTTTTGGGACAAACTTCACTCATTTAGACTGAAAGTAATTTAGATCATAGGAGTCATGCACCAATAAGATTTGCAAATTACTTTGTATTAATTTCCATCTTTGAAGTACAAACAATGCTGACACTTTATATAGTGAGATCTTCCGGAATCTAAGAATGAAAAGTGCAAAACATTAGATATTGTGTTCCTGTTTGAAAAAACCTGTGTGCTAACTTGTTACTTTTCTTGCAATTCTTCTTGCATGTTTGCTGGAATTTTCTCATTTTTCTCATTTATTTTCCTGTTTGACCCTACTGGTACAATAATTTGGTTATTTTGTGATATTCTACAAGTGAGAGGGATTGGAATTTACACATTTTCATAATTTTGTTTTCCTGTTTGAAACAACCTGCCAAGACTGACAGTGACATCATGTTTTGTTTAAAAGTTACCAGGTTCTTATAATTGATAGATCAATTGTGTATCAATCCTATCCCCAGGATAGGATTGATACACAAGTGATCTATCGATTCTCCTTAGCTCAAGTGGAGTGTACATGTTAACGTTTTATTTAGCAATTGTAAACAAAATATTACGTCACTGTCACCCTTGGTTGGCACGACAGTAGTAGTGCCATAAATCTGGTTATTCTGTGATTATCCTACTTTAATGAGAGAGCAAGTGACAACAATGATTATGCTGGAATTTACACATTTTCATAATTTTGTTTTCCTGTGCCTGATAAACTTGGTTTTTTGCGAGTGATGACAATGATTTTGTTGGAATTTTCACACTTTCCCATAGTCTGGAGCTTCCTATGATGAGAAAGTATTGTGAAAGGCTTTTAGTGCTGGACAATAATTCATTAAGGAATAAATGAGTCTTAGCATGAGAAACGTGATCTTTGAGCATATATGCCAAACACCATTGCAAGACCTGACTCAATTTACATGCCCTGAGTGTTATGTGTAGTTGGATTATGGCTATTACTGTCATCCTACTTCTTGCATGGATCTTGGAAGGCTGTAAGTTGCCTTTCTTAGAAAGGTTGCTAAGTAAGGGATTATGAGGGACCCCATTTTAACTACCATTATTTTTATTTCCTTAACAATTAATACAGAGGCGTGTTCAACAATGCGAGAGCTCTGAGTGCAATCGAGTGCTTTCTCTCTGAACGCAAGCGCTCGCCAAGTTAAGTCTCAGATAGTATGCTTTTTTGCCTGTCTTTTCTGGAAGCGGGATGTTTTCTTATGATTTTCTCATAACTGTTAAAATTTCTAATGAGAGAACATGATTTGATGCTTGTGATTATTGGAATTTTATGGTCTTTCAAGATTATTTCACTTTACTTTAAACAGTTAATTGTTATGATGAATATTACACAGTGGATTGCTTGTGCAGGGGTATAGCTGTCTTCTTGATTTCATCATCAATGTCATTGGATTTGTTTGGTCTTGTCAGGATATGACATCAATGTCATTGGAGTTTTATGGATTTATCAGGATATAACATCATGCAATGACATTGGAGTTTTATGGTTTTATCAGGATATGACATCAATGACAATATTGGAATTTTGTGGTCTTATCAGGATATGAGGATATGACATAATGACATTGGAATTTTATGATTGTATCAGGATATGACATCAATGACATTGGAGTATTATGGTTTTATCAGGATATGACATCATGCAATGCCCTTCTCTAGATTTGCCATGGAAAACCCTTGAAATCCGCGGTTAAAATCTATGGAGTATTCGGACGGCGTTTTTAAGGTTTCCATGGCAGTTGATGGCAAATAAACCAACAACAAAAATTGTGGAAGTTCATGAAATGCCATAGATTTTTGCTGTTGATTCCATGGAAGTTTAGTGGATTCCATGGAACAATGCCGTAAATTCTATGGAAATATGCCGCTAATTCCATGGGATGTTTCCGTAGATTTTACGGAAATATGCCGTTGATTCCATGGAAAGTTTCCGTAGATTCTATGGAAATCTTCCATCAATTCCACGGAAAATTTCCACAAAACAGAGCAGAACAGTTTCTCACCAATGTACTCATTGGCTCATTATGACTGAAACATTGTTAATTGAAATCTTATTCACATTTGATAATACCATTAAATTTTAAGTGAATAAAAATTGAAAAAAAATGAGCAAATAAGATTATTGTACATAAACATATTTTCGAAAAGCACACTAACAAAAACAACATTGAACAGATATACATTGTTTTGTGATGGGTGGGGTATAGGCTCCTAAGAGCCATTAAATGATTATTCAAAACAAAGTTGAGTATCACTCACGTGAATAAACCAGGCAATGCTATGGCAATATTGAAACCATAATACATTTATGGCATGGAAGAGAAATCAAATTAGCCTTAAATAATATCAGAAATTGAAATAAACAACATACCAAACATGTGCTTCAAATGCTTCCCTCCAAATTGAATCAAAACAGGAAGTGATGTCACTTGTTTTTTCAGTAGGAAATTGCCATGATTCTTTTGCATGGAATCTATGGCTATCTATCTACTGCCTACACAATAGGTACTTGTGCCAACGTATATTGTCAGCATTTGCTCTTAAACAAAGATGCTGATCTGAGTAGGCAGCTATACAGGCTGACTTGTGACTTTATTGTTTGCAAATATATAAGAGATTTTCACTGAACCTTGCAGAATTCATATTTTCCTTCTGATCCAGTTATAGTCTTAAATATCACATAGAAAGCACCAAAACAGGCTGGGTTGCTAGGTAAAGCCTGCGTTTTGTTTTAAAGTCTACTTTTGAATGTCATTGACAACACCCAATGTGCCTTATATAAAAATGTACCTCTTTGGTATTGACCACTGCTAACAAAAGAAATTAGAAAATCACCACTGAGTTCAAAGATGTAGCTGAATGCAAGGCCTGTACTTAATAACAATAATTATAATCAATATCTCAAGGCACTCATTCACACTTTTTTGAAAGAAATTTAAAGTCATTTGTTCAATGCTCTCAGGTACCAGAATAAAACTAAGTCATTTTCCATTCCAAAAATTGACTAAGTTATTTTGCCGTTCATTTTTGGCTCTGAAAATCCAAATTTTCCATGGCATAAAATATGAAATCCATGGCCAAAAACCAATTATCCGTAGAAAAAAAGTGAAACCACGGAAAAAATGCCATTAATTTCGTGGAAAACAAATCCATAGAAAACTTTTTCTACGAAAAGTTACTTATTTCGTAGAATCTACGGCAGTTTTCTATGGAATCCACGGCAAATTTGATGATTTTCTGTGGAATCTGTAGAAAATTTGACAAATTCCATGGAAAACAACAAAATGCCATGGCAAATCTAGAGACGGGTGACATTGGAGTTTTATGGTTTTATCAGGGTATGACATCAATGACAATATTGGAATTTTGTGGTCTTAGCAGGATATGAGGATATGACATCAATGACATTGGAATTTTATGATTTTATCAGTATATGACATCAATGACATTAGAATTTTATGGTCTTATCAGGATATGACATCAATGACATTGGAATTTTATGGTTTTATCAGGATATGGCATCAATGACATTGGAATTTATGGTCTTATCAGGATATGGCATCAATGACATTGGAATTTATGGTCTTATCAGGATTATTTTACATTATTTTAAACAGTCATAATGCACGATGTTGGCTTAAAGGTGGACATGGAGTGTAATTTCAAAGTGATCTTCATATTGATGGATGTGATATCTAGTAGTCTGGTGGTCCAATCTCATTTTTTCAGACATGGGAGGCCGGCTTGTTAATGGATGCAGACAATGTTATTCTGCTTGCCCAATGTCTGAGTAACAGAGCCAGGCTTGTCTGCAGAGTTGCAATTGATTATTTAGGTCAAGACAGAGGTCAAAGGTCATGGAGTGCAAAATGTGCTTAATTTGTTATTCTTCATGTAATTATTGTTTTCTGGGGCGAACTTATTGATAAATGCAAAGATATAAATGCGAATTCAAAGACAGTATTCACAGACTACGCAATGCTCAAATTAGTACTCTATAGTCCCCATATGTTTCTACTATTCTGTCAATCAAAGGTGGGCGTGGTTAATTTTTTTTTCCGACCCCGAAAACTGGGACCTAGCTGGTACCTTTTACCATATAGATGCAATGCATGCTGGAAACCAGCTTAATCGAAGCGAGAGATTTACGTGACTAATATCGCAGTGTCAATTCGTCATATATTTCCCATATACTAAAGTTTCGAAGTTAATAACAGAAATAACTTATGAAAATAGTGATGCAGTAACCGGACAGATTGATAAAATATGGGTTTATATATTGGGTAAATTTAGTAACCGTGGATAGATCTATAAATAGAAAATTGCTGAACAAGTGATAACAAATTATTAGACCTCCACGAATATTGATAAAGCGCAATCGGTAGCGACGATGATTGTTATCGGCAGATGTATTTTATGATTTAAATGGTCTCAGGTTCGAATCCACAAGGCGTTGCTTTTTTTTTTCATTTATCCCATGTGAGTTATTTTTAGCAGTATTCTCCTACTATTGATATGTATCTCGGAAAATGAGAATATTGGGATAGTTTCTATCTCTTTTATTGTAATTCATACATGAGTTCATTTTAAATCGAGTACACCTTATTCTGCTAATTATATGTCCTGAAGATTGCATGACTTATGACGTCCACTGCATATGTCCAAGTGCACACAAAAACATTAAATCACGAAAGAAATAGTTAGTAATAGACATTTTTCAGTTACCGCGGACCTTAGGATTTGTAAGATGTAGCACACCTTAGACTTACATTATTTAAGAGGGGCGATCTCAGAAGTGTAATTCAGAAACGTTTAACAACTTCATTAGTTGTAACTTGTGACTCGGTTAATTTCTTGTTAGGAAATCATACGAAGTGCTTAAATAAAGTCATCTTTAGCAAACTAATATTTTCTTTTAAAGTGCTGATGTATTGTAGTTGTGAAAATGTTGCATGCTTTTTATGTCTGCTGATTATATTAAAATGGACTCTGGACTACTTTTATGATGGAAGCAAACATAATGAATCCAGAACAGACTGCAACTCATGCAACGGTTTGACTCTGTTAGAGAGAAAAATTTCAACCTTCACCTCTGCACTAGAAACCAAAGTTATATTCAATCTATTGAGTCTGACTGCAGATCTATAATCCAGGGGCTATGAGCTCGCTCCTGACCTGGCCCCATACTTTTGGGGAATTTGATAATGAAATAATTTTGCAATAACTAAGTCAGATTGTAACTAATTTTTAACATTTTTATAGTATGCAGGCAGAGGTGCAATAGATATTGAAACATATCAAGTGAAATTTTAGTTTGTAGGCCTGGGTCCAACCCTTTGGGTGGACTTAGGGGTGGGTCGTTGACCAAAAATCAGCTTTTCACAATATGGTATATGCAGCAACATCGTAGCAAATAGTTTGCCAGAAGGCAAAACCTCTATCCTTACATTGAGCTACATTAAATCAAGGCCTCGTTACAGCTCTACTCCTAGGGAATTTTAATTGATCAGAACTGAGTTCTGCTGGTTACAGAAAGGTTGTTTTCAGTTTCTATCATAGGTATGTGCATGAAATACTGTTAAACCGCTTAGACAAGCTTGTCATAAAAATCTGTGGTGCCACCCCAACCCACTTCAGCAAATTAATAACATGAGGTAAAAAGCTATTATACTTATTGTCTTTTCGTTTTTAACTCCTTCTGAATTTCTAAGGATGGTCAACTAAGCGTGTATTGAATTAAACAGTTTTAGCATTTTCGAAGGTGGGAAATAATGATTAATAATAATTATAATAGATTGGTGAACTCCTTCAGTATGTTGAAGATAAGGAGCTTGATATGATAGGATGCAGCTTAATCACATACGTGAGTAAGCCCGTCTGCCTGTCCCTCCTGTATTCATTTATGATATTTGATGCATTTTGATTTTTTATGATCACTACCATGAACAGTCAATATCATATAAAGTTCACCAAATTGACACAACAATGATCTATATGCATGCTGGGTAATTTTGCATGCCTTTTCATTGCCAGCTGTTTCTTTTATCTTTCCTTTTATTTAAAGTAATGCATTTAAAAAATCCTTGGGGAATACCATGACAGTGCCAAACAGTTTGGATTTGGATCAAGCCCAATATTTTGTCAGGCCTTATCTTGTTCCAAAATGTGGCTGATCAATAGATGACAACAGTCGCCACTAGCAGAAAAATAGTTACAAGTATAATGACACTTGAATTACTAGAATCCACTGAGTTAGACTATATTGAGTTTTGGTGTATTTACAGGGTCGGATCTAGGATTTCTGGAAAGGGGGTTCATATGTTTAAAGGTGCTGGGTTCGCTTTTGTGATTTATCTCATTTTTCTTAAATATCCAATGAAAATGAAATAATTTGGCCCCACTGAGAGCAAATAATTTCATTTTCACAGGATATTTAAAAACTAGGGGGGGGGGGGGGTTGAGCGAACCCCCTGGACCCCATCTGGATCTGTCGCTGATTTAACTTAACATCATCAATTTCCCAGTATGCGTCATGGTTTCTTAGATTCTGAAACATAGGAAACTAGATTTTTGTCTGAATGTCTGGCGGAAGCTTTTTTGCATACTCAGGGGCGTACTTAAGTGTACGAAAATACGCATGAGCCTACAACTTGATGATGAAAGTATAGGGCTTTAGCCATTCAATATAATTTTTGGAAGAAAAATCTAGTTTATTGTGTTTATGCTGCGTGTCTTCATAGCTCATTTTAGCCCTGTGAAATTCTCTAAAACCATTTTCCGCAAAAGGACCAAACCCCTGGCTTCATAAAGGGGGACTATCCAGAGTGCAAACTCTATAAAATGCCCTTGGAACGCACCTGATCCTTATATCTCAAGCATCAGCTTTCTACTGCAAGTGAGCTCTCTCCCAATAAGTATAATGTACCAGTGGGTTTATCCACGCACCCTATCCTCTGACATGACAGGGATATAGCCGGGCAAATGAACCATTTTTTTTACTTTTTGCGTTGTCCCCTTAGTGTGGATAAATGTGGGGCAATTGATATGCAAAGGCAAATATGGCAGTATAAAGTTAAACATGACAGATGGTGGAGAAAACTGCCAAGTCAAAGGCCCCGCTGTTCTCTTGTTAGAAATGACTAGTGCATATATTCAAGTCCTCTTAAGGTTCAAGGGGAAACCCAAATTCCCTAGTAGTTCAGTACATGAATCATCCTAACAAGATATGGACGTTTATGCTTGAATTCCATGTCCCTCCATATCTCCTTTACATTCGAAGGATTTTCAATTACTGTGGTCCAGCTATATTGGCTTGCACAAGTTGTGAACGACTTATGCATTTCCACTGTCCATTAACCTGAGCTTGGTGAAATATTGACGCAAAAAATAATCATATTGGACGCAGAAATATCGAATTTACCTACTCGCAAGTTACAACCAGTGAATGCATACATGTATGGACCAAGAAATAACTTAAAAAAAGATATTCGGCTGCATTTCAATTGTGAAATGTATATTTTGGTACATGTTTTTTACACTTGTAAACTGGTGAAATGCCATCATGCGGCATTTCATCATGGTATGCACTGTTTGTTAAGGTACAAAAAGATCTCAGAACAAAAAATATAATATTTAGTAGCAGACGAAAAAGATAGATTCCAGTTACTGCTGACATCGCCCCTCTTAAATAAAGTCCAAAGTAAGTCTCCGTTGACGGACAAATCGTAATGTAAGGTGTAACTGAAAAATGTCTATTACCCTGATTGGACTGCTCATAAGGAATCACAAGTTTAGGACCGGATCTGAGACTTTCATAAATCCTGTGAAGCTATTCAACGTTTTTCTTCAAGTTAAAATTAATACCTTTCTCCCCATTCACGAAAAAAAAAATCTTCTTCTCTCCCCAGTTCATGCACTATACTCATTTTTTATGTTTTTTTCTCTCTCTCATAGTTTTTTTTTATCCTTACCAAGTTAGCAAACTCTGATCGCGATGAAAGTTGAAGAGAAAACTATAGCGTGAATTTATCCAACAGTTCCGAAGTATATAGTAATTAGTTTTAACTACCAATTATAGATCAGAGATAAAATTGGCATAGGCCACTCCCTTTGAACTTCAGGGGGAAAAATATATTGACTGTCGGTATCCATCTATCAAGCACCCCCCCCACCCCCGCCCAGTCGTATGCCGGAGGCAGGGGCCGCAAAACGCCGACATTTAAACCGAAAATAGTAGTAACGCATCATTGAGACGGTTCTTTTGAGCACCAACCCTCAACCCATCTGTACGCAAATTATATGTTGTCCGTGCGCTTTTGCAGCATCTTCATGGATCAATCTATTTTTAAATCAAGAAAATAAATCTAAATATGTAGCCTACTTATATGTGTTAGAAACCATCCAAATTCCTTCTCAAGTTAATCAAACAACAACAACAACAACAACAACAACAACAACAACAACAACAACAACAACAACAACAACAACAACAAAACAAACAAACAAAAGACAATGCATATACACTACGTGGATATCTAATGCCCTCTTAACTGGGTGAAACATTAATGAGCCACTAAAACGCCCCAGTATAACATGATATTTCATGTTATAGTTTTTCTTGTTAACCTTAAAAAAGACCAGGCATGTGCTAATTTTAATGTGAATCTCTACTTATGCTTGGCCTGTCTGCAGGTTGGCAATTGGTTATTAAGGTAAGGACGGAGGTCAAAGGTCAGGGAGTACAAAAATGCTTAATTTCTTAAATTCTAAACAATAATTGATTTTAAGCTAAGATAAGATCAGGTACATGATCATTTTAATGTGTATCTGTACTAATAAGATTATAAAAATAATGTGCTTCCTTTCAGCACCAAAATTAATTAAACTAAGAATCAAAGTACTGAAAGTATTGAAGCATTCTTGATAAAAGCCGAAAAGAGCATCACTTTCTCCATGTAATGAACCTAAAGTAATTAATTTTCGATTTGAAATATATGCTTTTACCAGCCAGTAGTTTTGATAATATGGTTCTTTTCAGGTTCCTTAGAATGTTGACCTAATATCCTTTGCAAAGCTTGAGACTGATGTAATTTTAGTAAACTGCAATTGTCAATTGATATATTTATGTCCAAAGTACACCAACTTATAAACCTAAGCATAACTGCTTTCAATTTATTCCACTGCACATACAACCCTTTGAAATATGAGCTTTTGCCTGACAAAATCAGCCTTGACATTCACCCAATCTAACCAGAAGCTTCACTGAAGGCACGATGAAAGTTTAGAAGGCCATTGGATATCCGCTAAGTGCACAGAGAGGATGCTTATTAGATTAAGTAGATGCACAGACTGATCTGCGTTTTCACTGAGTGCATAGCCTATCTCGTTAGTTTAATCAAACAGAAGCCACATATTTAAACAGTCCCTTTAACATTATTTCACTGTTCATTATGTGAGTTTGAGCACACACTGTCCACACAAGAACATGCAGGTGCACAGGTCATCATCCCTAGAGACATTTACATATCTTGATTGAACATCACAAAGTACATCCACAGGCCTGTAGGAATTGATCAAACAGAGGCTATAATTGTTGACCATCTTCATCTCTCTGCCACCCATTCTGAATAGGTGAATTTAGCTGCTGTCTTGAAATTAAAGAAGACAATTATCAGACTGTAGCCTCGTAATGGGCTCTACAAATATGTTGAACCATTTTCTGGCTCTAAGATCCCTTGACAAACAGTCGAGAGTGCAACTCATTTATGAACATGATATCAGAGCTTTCTGGGACAAATGCTTAGCACCTAATAAAGTTTCTTCTGCTAGGATGCCAGCACCTAAATTCTTGAGTTCTGAATAAATCTTAATCATCTTCCATGTTTCTGTATGTGATATACTTTGAAATGACTGACACGCTAGCACAATTCTTCTATACATATTCTTGCATTGTATTCACGTATTTGATTTACTTTGATGAACTTGACAGACTTGATGTTAGCGCTGTGAAAATAGTTTAAGCCCTCCAGTAAGATGTGTTTTACTGACCATTCCAAGGCGATACTTCTTTTGTGGATCATTTTTGTTGTTTGTGTTTCGTATTTGTCATGTTTTCTTGTCTGTTTGCTGTAGCCTTGTGGTCACCTGCTGGGAAAGAGCTGATATTTTGGCTCTCTTGTGTGTGATGTTTTATTGTGATTTTGTTACTTTATCATGTGATGTCCTGGGTCAGGTGTGGTGCTTGATTGTATCAATTTAGGATGTTTGCCTTCTTTCTTACTTTTGAAACTACATGTTTGCAGGACATGCCTTAGCACAATTCTCTTAAAAATGATGTTAATAGTACCGGTCCCAATAGCCTAGTGGTTAAGGCATCCGCTTCAGGAGCAAAAGGTCGAAGGTTCGAATCCCAGTGTCTGTGGCAGTGTTTTTTTTTTTTGATATGGCCGTTTGGTCAGCTGCCAGCTAGTTAAACGAATGGTTACCAATTCCTAGCCTGCCTGGTGCCTGGCAAAAGGATGAAATTTGGGAAGTAAATAGTGAATGTGACAAGTTGAAGTGTCTCATAAGTCAGATATGGCTGGGCCTTTCAATATGGTTGGCACTATAATAAACAAACACTTTACTTTACTTTAGTACACGCACATCTGTGCTCTTGCAACAGATGCAAAACCGTTCATACCCTACATCTGATGTGGCTTTTGGGTGCTATTTAACCCTTGTGCTGGCTTCTTTATGTTATGGTTTAACGGAGTTAAAATCGCGCCTTGTGCCTGATGCAACTTTTGTCAGTTCTGTATCTCCACATACATCCATGAAGTAGTAGAATGAGTATGACCGCTATCATACACTGCCGACCAATCCACAGCACCATGAGAAGAGACACAGACCACTAACAACCACATGACAGCAAGAAGACACTTAACGTATAGCAGCCAGCTCTTTCATCTTTAGAGATATGATAGCAAAACTAATGAGTCTGTACTGCATAATAAAACAAGGGCTAAACACAAATCCCTATAAACAATGGGAGCAACAATAAAGAATGGACAGCAGCCAAAGCCACATGGTGGCTTAAAGGCATTCTATTGGCACCAAATATTTGGCATGGATTCAGCTGTTGTAATAACACGAAAATAGTTTAGCTCACATGGAGGCTTCCTAACTTATGCACTACATCATCACAAAAAACGATACAATTTATTCGTATTAACATGCTACAATGAAACAAAGAAAAGGACTCATGACTCACAGTCAGGCAGAGTTAAGAAAATCGCAAGTTGAGCCACTGTGGACCATTATTTCATTAGATAAGAATACGTCAAGATTGGCCTTATTGTATGAAATGCTCCCAAGTTTTCAGAAGAGGGCATCTCTGTTTTTGATCAGATGATGTATTGATCTCAGGTTTCCAAATCTCCATTAGTTGCACCTTTCATGGAATGGTTCTGGTATGTATCAAAGCAAACACTTTCTTTGGTTCAATATTTCTACTTGTAGCTTCAGTGAAGTCGTATGTGAAATCGCCAAAAGCGTTCGCTTTGGTCTTTCTACAAACTGTGTGCATCAGTGCTTGACCTTCAATTATTGTTATTATGAGATACCCTCAGCTTCCAAAATAGCAGCCATGTCTGATTTACTGTCACAGGGAAGGAGTTTTCCGCCACTTTTATCACGACGAGCTTCCTTGCTGACTAAACGTCTTTCAAAAAGTTCATGACAAGCCTTTATTCTCTGATGTCTGCAAAGTCACGTCGTTAGTTGTTATATTGAAGATAGAGTATGAGATCCATTCTGTTTGGTGGAATCATGAAACCTTTCCAGATACTGCATCAGTCTGATCTTTCAAAACCATTTATATGTTCACTTCCCCACACAAGAGACCTGAGTAATAATGTTGATATTTCATCAGGAGCAACAACACCAACCTTAGTCAGTTTTTGACGCATTTACATGATTAGGCAGTTCCATAATATTGTTAAAGTCATGTTTATCACCATTTAGGCATACAGGGCTTGACTCTCTTGCTTCCCATATAGTGTACTCCCTATTAGGATGCCAAACATTTTATAAGTGCTTACTATGTTGTAAGCAAAACATCATGCATCACGAGTAATGCCATCCTTTGTAATTTGTACGAGCCACCAACAGTTTTACATATCTTTTTAGTATTCTCAAGGGTTTGGTCTGTTGACAACTGATTAAAACTATGCTTACATATTTTAACTTTGTCTATCATGAATTGTTAATGTACACCAAATGGCTTGTTTTGTTATAGCATTTCAAAGGAATAACTAGCACCTCAAAAACAATACAATACTTGTACGGGCATAACAAACATATTCACCCTACATCCACTCATATACATTTACATTTTGACGAACACAGACTTTATCTCCAATTAAAGTCCTTAAAATCTAACCTGAATTGGTCTTTAATAACAAAAATTGCCAGTAAATACATGTATATAAATACAATGAATACATACACTTTAAGATACATCTACAACACAAAAAAAAATTAAACATCCTTCAATCGCTAACATTTTAGTACTTTTAGTGCTTTGATTTTAACTGAAACCCCAGAAATTCGTCTCTTGTTTCTGGTAAATATTAAAAACAGCCTTAAACCATCTTCTTAACATGTTTTAAGTCAAGTATCAACTGAAAATGAACCCGAAAGCTATTATTAACATTGATATGACGCTACAAATGCAAAATGCACTTGGTGACCTTTGACCTCTGTAATTTGCATAAGGACCGTTTTCTGGAGTGCAGACAAGGCAGGTATTGTTCAGCATAGGTTACTGAACAGTTTCTAGCATATAACTTTGCATTAACATTCCGGCCTCCCAAAAGTGATTTCTAGCTGTCTCCTGGAAAATAACTACCAGTCTATAGAGTCGCTGTGTGAAATGTCCTTTCAGAGCTAAGCTGCATAAGCTGATGGGCTCAAAATAGAAAAGCTATTGATTATAATTGTCAATCAAATATTGATTCTATAGAATATTGTGTACACTATGCCTTGTTCAGGCTATTCTGAACCTGACTCTGGGCATTTTCCTCTCACAGACCCAATTATGGTTCTTTTCTAGTGATTCTTGTCTTGTAATTTTGAAGATTGGAAGCTGTAATGCTGTAAAAGTCAACATTTAAAGGTCATAATTGAGCCAGGGCATAGTATGAAGGCCCTTTGCAGCATAATTGAGCCATGACGTGTTATTTATAACAATATGGCGTTGTGACAAGTGTATACTCAGATGAGTAAAGCTTTTCAACTCCAAATGAAATTCAGTCAGTAACAGCTTAACACTCTAAGGATCTTCAAGCAACTAGCAAAGGCTCTGATCAGACTGCGCATCGCGCAGGCTGGTCTGAGCCTTTGCTGGTCGCACATACTACATTGTTGGAAATTTCATATCACGGCTCAATTGTATGATGTAAGCTCAGCCCAGTCTTTGCTTATGCGCAGGCTGATCAAGCTCTTTGTAGCACTGTATCATGACTTTAACTGCATGTAATCAAAAGAATAAAATGGCATATTTGAATGTCATGGTGCCAGTAGATTACAGGACAACAGGGCCCCCAGGGGTTGATCATCCAAACATAAGATAAGAAGCTAGATTTTCAATAAAAATGGCAATATTTCACTGAAAGTTGTCCACAAAATTGTTTGTATGATGTTCATTTGAAACATCTCATTGAGCATATCACCCACAACATATGTTTTTAAAATAGTGATATGGATATCCTCCTATCTTCTGCAATAATCATATAATGGTTACGCCTGAGGCCGTTTGTCCGTGCTGTAGCTCATATTTGATTCAGTTCGGAGTTGTTATATAGCATGCTTGATTGGATAAGTGTTGGATTTCTACCGGTTAGATCGGGAACATTGGAAATTCTGAATAAAGTTAACTGATTGTGAAGGTCAGAAAAGCATATTTTCAATCAATTCATTGAAAATTTTGACATTTAAATCTATAGATTGTGCTGCGAATTTTCCAGTTGATCTAGATAAATCCATCCAACAGTTATCAATAACGTAACAGCATATAGATAGTCCCAGATTAGACTGCTCCTCTAGGAGCAGTCTGATCTGGGACTATTCTGTATGCAATATGATTTCCTGTCTGGTTCTGCAATATTAGCACTCAAAGAGTTTAAGTTGAACCAGTACTCCTCTAAGGAGCAGCCTGATCTGAGACTATTCTATATGCAATATGATTTCCTGTCTGGTTCTGCAATATTAGCACTCAAAGATAGATAGCTTTGAAAATGGACTAGAAAAGGAAATACCGATAGTCCAGGGATGAGAGAAAACTGACAAAATTTCAAAAGAAGTGAATTTGATCAGGTGGCAGATTATTCTGAGCTGATCAAATTCACTTCTTTTGAAATTTGATATATTGATAATTTTGACACTTTCTTTAACCAAATATTGTAGATTCAAATGAGATGCACCACATACTCTATCTTGTTAATTTGGATCTGCACTGTTTGTTTATAGACAAAACATTATTTTGGTTAGAAATATAAAGTATTTATTAAAATGTAACCTGTGACCTCTTGTATAATAAATAATGTACTGTTTTAACACTTCAAATGCCAAGTAAAAGCTATATAAGTTGTTAAAACAAAATATGCCCAGATCAGACTGGTCATGTAGAGACACAGTATGCTTTCTTCATTTTTTTATTATTTGATAACTATGATTGATTAGTTTAGTTAATCAACTGGAGGACTCCGTTTTAGAAATTCAACACTTAAAAGGAGTAAATGGAAACTTCTTTTGTAATGAAGTGCCGTTAAAATAGTTAATTAATACGTATACATATATAAAGTGTTTATAAAATGCACCAAAACATGAATAATTACAGTAGTAAATGACTGACAGGAAAGATTCATAGGAGGAAATGTAGTTGAAGGCTGATATATGTGATTATCTTTCGACACGAAAATGTGGACAAAAAAGTTAAAATTTCTGTGGATATGAAAAAGGGAGTATAAGGAAAAGTTTTTGGAATTTAAAACCATGATGTTCCTAAAGGATATAGGTGTTCAGTGTGATGATATTGAATGGGATCATATTCCCATCATAGTGCTGGAGGTATGTATGTCCCCTTTTTTCATCTCTATCCTTTATATAGACTGGCTCCAGTCCTTAAAACAATTTTTCATCAATGTGTTATACCATATACTTGTAGCGCCGGGCCGCGTAGAGCAGTCGATAACGTGTCTGGCTACATATGCGTGTCTGACTGCAGATCCAGGGGTCGCGAGTTCGATCCCAGTCAGGTCCCATACTTTCGTGGAGATTGATCATGAAATTATTTCTACGGTCATTCTCCTCCCTTCCGCTGATTCATTCAAGAAGGGTTGTTGTCAGTTACAAGTGAAAGTATGTGCGTGCACGAATTACTGGTTAACCACTTGTTCAAGCCTGCCCAGGAAAAAAGTGTGGTTAGGTGAACTGACCGTCCCGCAATGACCATAGCTGTTGACTTGGGATGTAAAGCAACAAAACAAACAATATACTTGTAGCCAGTCTAACTCTGATGGCTCTGTTTTAAAACAGAGCCATCAGAGTTAAACTGGCTACAAGTATATGATATGACACATTGATGAAAAATTGTTTTAAGGACTGGAGCCAGTCTATCCTTTATGCATTATGTTAGCTTAACCTCAGTGAGCTAAATTTGCTATATCATGATGCCTGTTGTAAATTCAGGTGTTTCTGTGTCCGTTGTTAAAGTGAACAATAGTGTTTAGCAGAAATGCATGTGACCGGCCTGGGAGTCGGTCAAGTGACACAGGTAAAAACAACAAAATAAAAAAACTGCCCTCCTCCTGAGGCCGGTATATTATCAAACAAGGACCGTTTTGAACCGGTCCCCTGATGACTATACTGTGATCCAGTCACTGTGACCTACATTTGTTGAAATGAATCTATGCATGCAGTAAAATGAGTTTTCTGAACTAATCAAAACATATAACCAGAGTAATGGCCCTTGTTCAAAAAGTACCACCAACATGGGATGGATGAGGATGTAGAAGAAGGGAGCAGTGTTTCTTACATGTTGCTCAATAGGAACTGCCTTGGCAAATTCCGTGGAATTCCAAGGAATCAGACCTCGGATGTACGTCAAGGATCAACTTTAATAACGTGATGCTGACATTACATAACCTGACGTCAGTAACGTGACACTGATGTCACAGAAATCATGCCAACACAATGACAAGACAGAGACTGCAGCAAAACAAACAGTTATAAATGAAGTTTATGTTTTTTCAATAAAATATCGCTATAGCGATATTTTATTGAAAATACATAAACTTCATTTATTCTGCTGATTAAACTTTTTGGGTAATCAGAAAGATAGATGTTAATAGGGCTGAACCCACATGCTACAGAACTAGTTTTCCTTATGCCAGTTCCGGCTTACAAAATGGAACTTTTTCGTACATGTAGTTACGGGTAATGCGATTTAGGTACAACCGAGGCTTGATTCAATTCTCGAATTGCGCCGGGCTTTCCCGATTGTCATGTTGCTATGTTAATATAATGTTTAACCATAATGACCAGACAACCATTGGACTCAGTCAAAGGTTGTTCAGTTCACTGACAGCTATAATTTAAGCATTCTGATGGATGAGTTAGTGGTTATGATTTTACTTTTTTCAAATCACGCTAAACAAACATTCTTTTTATTCTGCTTTGTTGTACTTTTGTGCTGTGTTGTCAAATGGGCCCTTATGCATGTCCATATATATTGACAATATAAAACCGAAAATGAGATAGGTGTCTGTGCAAAAGGTTAATTAAGGAATAAATTTGATAAGTTTACTAAGTTAGATATTTGTGGGATCAAGGGAGAGTACTCATCAGTCATTTAGCTATAGTTAAAAATCTAAAACCCCAAAAGATAAAAATTCATAAGAAAGACAAATACTTTTGTTATGATCAATGTAATTGAGATAGTCAGTAAGGGAGTGAACTCAATTGGATTATTATATGAAAGATAAAAAATATGTGTCATAAAGTAAAGGGAGTTAACTGTATTGGATAGTTAGGGAAAGTCATTGCTGTTTGTTTGAGCTGATTTTTTAAGTCCCAGTCAACAATTTTTCAGTCATGTTGGAGAAGAGAGTAGGTATAGATTGCTTGACTTGCTATCAAGGGGTTGGTAGTTAGAGCCTCACCGAAGGCATTATGTTGTGTCCTAATTGAGCAAGACACTTTATCATCTGCTTAGTACTGGTTCAACCCAGGAAACAGTCCAACATGACTGAACAATTGTTGACTCATAGGTCGTAAAGCTACGACTCTATAAAACAAATCAGTCATGTTGGGAGTTGTTCTTGAATGCAGGACTTTATTTAAGAGTGTGTAACAGAAAAATAATTTTCTTATTTCTCAACCAAAACATATGTGGTGGGTTTTCAAAAGAACCGTCTCAATGAGACGTTTCTTTTGAGAACCCAAAACATATGTTAAAGCTGACGGGTAAGAAAATATTTGCAATTTTCAAAAATTTTGTTTATCTAAACCTATGCTTGAATGTATGAAGTTCTAAAACCAGTAGTATTTTCCAGCCATACTCAGTTTGTGTGAGGTAATCATAACCTCGACAAGGAAAGATTCATTTGTGAGTTGTTGTTTGCAAACAACTTCAGCATTAACATGCAGAACTATAAATATATTTCAGGAAAATTCAGCAATATGCATCTGCTTTATTCATTGGCTGTAAACACAGAGACTAAGATACAGGTAGACACAGAGCCTCAGGATTTGAAATGTCCAAAATAGAGTTTCTGTGCGAAGCCTTCTGAGCCCTTGGATGGATTTTGACCGAATTTGCATAGATACATTGTTGGGAGACAGAAGAAGTTAATTAGATTTTGATGACATTGACCTTATATTCAAGGTCACCACAGCACTTTGTAATTTCAAAGTTTGACCAAAATTGTGTTGTGAATGCTCTCCCTTGAAATAATGATTGATAGATTTCAGCCTGTATCATTGTGACACACAATAAAGAGCTGATTATGAATTTAGTGTGCATGCTTGTGGATCCGGACTCATTTTGCGGTTTGGGACATAGTGTTCCTCTGCAAACATTGCTTATTTCTCAACCAAAACATATGTTGTGGGTATTCAAAAGAACTGTCTAAATGAGATAGTTCTTTTGAGCACCCAAAGCAATATGTTTAAATTGATGGGTAAGAAAATAATGGCAAATTTACAATCGAAATCTTTGCTCAGCTGGACATATGACATATGTTATTACATATATATAGTGTACGCTTTTCTAATGGGCTGGCCAACTTATTTACAAAGAAATTTAGCATCTGGTTCATGGAACTTGGAAAAATTCTTGTAGAAGAGTGTGCCAAAGTAGCTGGTAATTGTTTTGGGGAATAGCATATTGGAAGTGGTGTAGTTCAGGAATATTTTTAATAAGTGGTGTGAATTTTCAGAAATTGTTGTTAGTCCATGGTTAAAGGATTTGAAGGTGGTCAGTGCATGTGAGACTAACTTCAGATATCACTTTGTCTGAAGGCAATTAATCTATACATGATTTAATTACTAAACTACTCTACTGTCCTGCCAGCCAAGAGTGACAGTGACATAATATTTTGTTTACACTTTAAGTAAAATTTTAACTTGTACACTCCACTTGAGCTATCGCTAATCGATAGAGCACTTGTTTATTAATCCTATCCGCAGGATAGGATTAATATACAAGTGATCTATAGATTATAAGTCCCTGATAACTTTGTAAACAAAGCAAGATGTCACTGTCACTCTTGGCTGGCAGGACAGTAAGTTAATTTGCGTTATTTAGGCAGCCAGTGCACATGAGAACTTCATTTAGATTTCAGCTCATGTAATTTGGCATACAACATGCAGCATATATAAAAAGAGGTTCTGTCAGTGTCTGCAGTAATTAAACTTGGTTAAAACTTTAAATACAGGGAGCTTGAAGTTTGTATTGGACTTTCTTGGATGTTTTCTGTTTTCATATTAGAATTCCCTAGAGAAATTTTCAGAACAAAGTTTTAGATGTGCTTTTGTGATAATAATTACTTTCATCATTTCCATTCATTTTCTGTGATTCCCCACCAAGTGGCTGTCACCGTTAGAGAGATCTAAGGGGATTAAACTTTCTCATTTGGATTTCATGCCGCCTATATGGCAATCGAAAATGTTAATACTACGATGAAGGAAGATCAAAAATAGTTAGAAACAGAGATTTTGATTGCCATTTGTCGCCTGACTGGCGACAAATGGCAATCCAAAAGCACTTTTTCTAGCTATTTTTGATCCACATTCGCCGATTGTTAAGAGTGTTTTCGATTGCCGCTTATCCAGTGTGGATTTCTCCCTTTGAATTTATAGAATGAAATGGAACTTTTGAATACTGTGGGCTTACTTAAATTACGAGAGAATATACCAGACCTGATCATAGAAGTTGGTAACACATCTGACTGCAGATTCAGGGGTTGAGAGTTCGGCCCCAGCCTGGTCCTAAAATACTTTCATGGAGATTGATCATGAAATATATCATGAAAGAATTTCTATGGTCATTCTCCTCCTTCCGCTGATTCAAGAAATGTTGTTGTCAGTTACAAGCGAAAGTATGCCCAAGAATTACTGGTTGTAACCCCTTATAATCAAGCTTGCCCCGGAAAAAGTGACTGACCATCTTGACATGACCATAGCTGTTGATTGAGACATAAGGAATCAAAACAAACAAACAATAATCATTTCCTTTCCATTTTCCAGCTTTCCCATGATGGGGCCTGCAATATACAGTAACAACTATGATGCAGGGGAAGCAACTAAGATTATCTTGCTGGAATTCTCTTAACTACAGTTGACTTTCTTTGTACTTTACAGTTGCAACAAAACCTGATAACCGGACCAAGATCAAACAAAATATTATGTCACTGACACTCTTGGTTGGCATGACAGTAGTTAAAAAGCAAAAAATAAAAAAGCAAAAGTTTGAGCAGCTCTTTTTGATGTAAATGACAGGCCTATATACAGATATAATCAAGGAATTATATATCTAAATAATGACCAAATTATTATTTCTTCTAACAAAAAGCAGCTGGGCCTGGTAGTACAATAGGTAGTGAGCCTGATTGATGATCCTGAGGGATTATGAGTTTGATCACTGGCCCAGTGGCTCAGTGGTAGAGTGCTTGACTTGAGACCGAGGGGCCGCGGGTTCGAGCCTCATCGGCGTCACTGCGTTGTGTCCTTGAGCAAGAACATTAATCCTAGCTTAGTACTGGTTCAACCCAGGAAGACCTGTCCCTTTATAACTGAAATATTGTTGATGGGACGTAAATAATCAAATCAATCAATCAAACAAACAAAACTGGCCCAGTTCCATACTTTCTTGGAGATTGATCATGAAAAATTTTCTACAGCTGATTCAAAAACTTGGCTATTGTCAGTTACTAGCAAAAGTATTTGCACTGAGTACTGGTAAACCACTTAGTCTAAGCTTGATTTGGTCAATTGATCATCTACATCATCATAGCTGATAACCAGAAACCAAACATTAAACGAAAAAAAACAAACAAAAAAACATACATTAATGTTGTGGCTTACTCAAAAGAATCTAATCAATGTGGTGGTTCTTTTGAGCACTCAAAACATATGTTGACTGATGGTTTAGAAAAATTAATCACAAGCTAACCCTCAAGGTAATTGCTTATTATGCTTTGGAGAAATGGGCTAAGGTAACTGGGACAATTATTTAGGCTTCCAAGTTGTCAGGATTATTCTCTTTCTCTTTCCTGATACTCTTTTAGAGAATATGTCATACACTTGTGTTTATATGTCCTGTGAAAGACTGCAGTAATTCTGGAGAACAGTCTGGTATTTCTCAGGCTGTAATTCAAACCTAATTTCTTTGCATTGGGGTCTTCCAGTGAATAAGCTCCAGATTAACCCTTAAAGCGCCAAGAAAAAAAATGCTTCTGAAAATGTTGTCTGCTGAAGTCATCTGCTGCAAATAATTGCCTAACATTACTTACGAATTAAGTTTAGGAGCAAACAGCGTGGACCCAGAACAGACTGCTCCAAAAGGAGCAGTCTGCTCTGGGTCCACACTGTTTGCCATAGAGGCTTCTTAAACATTTCAGCAGACGAGAAAAGCAGACGACTTTTGTTGTGATTGGCGCATTAAAGGTTATGGCATTACCCTCTCAATTTTCTATAACCTAGAACTATCCTGTCTAAATGTTTCTATAAATATTCCAGAGCTAGCTACCCCTCTCAATATTTGATAACTAATTTATAACTTTATGTGTTAGGAATCTAGACTAACCCTCTCTCAATTGTTGATAAATAATCTAGATATGCCCCACCCCCCCCCCCCCCCCCCTTTATGTAATCTAGAGTTACCCTTCTGAATTATCAATAAATAATCAAGAATTACCCATACCTCAAAATTATGAATTATTAAAGAATATCCTCATTGAGTAATCTAGTGTTATAGGCCTGGCAATCAAGAACTACCCCTCCTCAAAGTCCTCTCAAGGTCAAGTTAAGTATGCTTTATTTAGGCATATACAAATACATGTTTCTTGCCCTCACTTTGGGCAACATGGCATCTGAGAAGTGCATAGATACCTAAACATGAAATACTAATTTAAGTTTCCATCTTATGTATACTTCGTATCAATAAATAATTAAGAATTATACCCTTTTCAAATTTAGCTATGTGAGTCATCTTAAATTAAATTACCCCCTCTGAATTATCAATTAAATAATCCAGAATTGCCCCTCTCAATTTTAATTATTCATAGATATTCGATCTAGAACTGCCCTTTCTCAACAATCTGTAAGTAATCAAGAATTACGCACTCTCATTTATCGATATATATTTAAAATAATCTCAATAATCTTTATCCCCCTCACAACTACATGACTATCAATAAATAATCAAGAATTACCCCATATCAATTATCAATAAATAGTTAGAAATTAGTCCCCTTCTAAATAATCTAGAGATAATCTAGAATTACCACTCTCAATTATCAATAATGAAAAATTACCCCCTCAATTATTGATAAATAATTAAAAACTACAGTGTCTCCATAATTATTATGTTATCCAAAGTTACCCCCTCTCATTTATCAATAGATAATCAAGTATTACCCTCTCTCAATTATCCATGAATAATTAAGAATTACCCCCTCTCATTTCTCCATAAATAATTAAGAATTACGCATTCTCAATAATCTAAAAATAATCTACAGTTACCCCCTCTCAATTATCAATAAATAATCCAGAATTTCTCCTCTTAAATATCGATAGATATTTTAGAACTGCCCCTTCTCAATAATCCATAAGTAATCAAGAGTTTCCCCCTATCAATTATTATCAATAAGTAATCTAAACCTACCCATCTCAATCTATAAGCAATCAAGAGTTACTGCTATATAATCTAGAATAGCCCCCTGTCAATTTCCAATAATCTAAACCTATCCCTCTTCAATCTATAAGTCATCAAGAATTATCCCCTTTCATTTATGAATAAATAATCTGGAATTTATAATCTATAAGTAATCAAGAGTCCCTCTCAATTATTGATAAATATTCTGGAATTGCTCCCTCTCTTTATAATATCAAGAAATAATTTAGAATTACCCCCTCTCATGTATCCATCAATCTTTTAGAATAACCCCATCTCAATAAGCTAAAAGGAATCTAGAGGTATCCCCTCTCAATGATCAATAAAAAATATTCTGGAATTACCCCCTCTCAATTGTGGATACGAGGGTTGTCCCAGTAAATCGTGGACTTTACAAATATATCAAAAACCTAATGTTGCAGAATAATAAAATTTTTCGTATATACCAAATACTTTATTACGCACATAATAAGTAAATTTGGAGAGAATTGAAGTGTTGGTTTTGATTATAGCAGCATTTTAATAAACCCACGTATGGGGTGTACGGACCACGTCAAAATTTGCTTAGATATGTAGTCATAACATTTTCTTTTAACAACTGTACTTCGACACAGTTACTCTAAAATGTGCAAAAACGTCATGTACAGCGGACATCACCATTATTCTGATGTCAGCATGTCAAGTTTCGAACATCTTACGCCATTTATGTACGGATGCGGCAAGTTATACATGCACCACTGCCTTTTGAAAATTGAAGAAAATGACGACTTTTGACGAGGCAACGGCCCGAAGAACAGTAATGAATTTATGTGTCGAGGGTAGAATGACACCCACACAAACATTAAAACAGATGCAAAGCACGGATAGATATAAGAATGTGTCTAAACAACTTGTGTACAGGTTTCATGGCGGATTTAGTAATGGGTGGACAGACTGTCTGAAATGAGTTCTCATCGTGGACGACCGCCATGCAAGGATAAAAAGCAAACTCTGGCCTTCATGAACGTCATTGAAAGCAATCGTTGGAAGACAGTGCACGAAGTAGCTGTTAGTGCCGGTTGCAGCAAGTCTACTGCTCAATGCGTTTTAACTGCAGACCTGGGTTTTTTGCACGTATCAGCTAGATGGGTACCAAAACTACTAATAGAGGAATAAAAATCTGCTTGTGTAGGCGCATCAAGGCGATTCTTGGATACAGGTCGATCAGACCCAACCTTTCTCGATCGCATAAACACTACGGGTGAAACGTGGGTGCATTATTATGAACCCGAGGAAAAAAGAATGTCCATGGTATGGAAGAATCATGAGAGTCCACCCTAAAGTAGGCGAAGGTAGTTAAATTGATGGGAAAAGTGATATGTGTCGTATTCATGAATAGTTCAGGTGTGATTCTAGTCCACATGGTACCAATTGGCCGCACGTTGAAAGAAGCATTTGGGTGGAAAACGATTTCAAGATCGCGAGGAGATCAGATATGCTATTGAGCTTAAATACTGTGTAGTTCAAAGAAGTGTATGAAAAAAGGGTGAAACGCCACCAAAAATGCATTAACTATGCAAGAGAATACTTCGAAAAGGAGTGAAAAGAAATGACGTTATGTCATAAAATTCTGGCGTTGACGTTTGGCGTGGTCCGTAGGGCGATATGTGGTGCTGCTAGAAGTTTGCTACAAACCACAATCTTTGAGCTATTGGCATCAAATTTCCAACATTTATTCTTAAATAATACAAAAAGAATCTATGAACATTTGAATTAGATAAGTCGTATGGTTTTAATACAGTGCAAAAAGTCCACGAATTAGTGGGACGACCCTCGTATATGATAAAGATCAGGTGGCAGATTCTAATCTGCCACCTGTAAAGATGTATATGTACTCCTTGTAAATAATTTTTAAGTAATCACAAAGTTACCCCCTCTCAATTATCGGTAAGTAAGTGAGAGTTATCCCTTCTCATTTAGCAATAATTTAGATTACCCCCTCTCAATTATACATAAAAAATAGAATTACCCCTTCTCAGTTATCATTCAAGTTATCTAGAGCTATCCCCTCCCCCAAATAATTAAGAATTACCAACACCTTGTCAATAATCATTAAGTAATCTAGAGTGACCCCACAATCAGTAATCTGGAATTACTCCCTCTCAATTGTCAATAAATAATTTGAGAATTACCCCTAAATCATCTAGAGTTAGCCCCTCTCAATTATCAATCAATAATTTGGTATGACCCCCCCTCTCAATTATCAATAAATAATTAAGAATTACTTAACCCCTTTTCAATAATCTATATAATTATCAAGTCAAGTATGCTTTATTTAGGCATAAACAAATACATGTTTCTCGCCCTCACATGGGCGTCATGGCATCTGAGAAATGCATAAATTCTAAGGCATGATCTTCAAATTATATTCTCAAATTAATTTTCCACCAGACGTGTACACTTATATTTTGTGGTGTATCGATAGGGCGCCAATCGGAGTAGTCTGAAGGCTAATCCAAGAAGTGCCCTCCCGTCCCATTGCTCATCAATTCCAACATTTATACTACTCCAAGAGCTACCCTTTCTCAGTTATCTATAAGTAATCTAGAGTTACTCCCTCTCAGTTATCATTAAATAATCTAGAGTTACCCACTCTCAATTATCAGTAAATAATTAAGAAATACACATTCTCAATAATTTATAAGTTATATAGTGTTACCCCCATTCAATTATCAAGTAATCATCAAGGAGTTCCAATCTCTGAATTAGCGATTTATAAACTATGTAGAACTACCCCTTCTTATTTATCAATACTACCCAATTCAATCATCTATAAGTAATCTAGAGTTACTCCCCTTTCAGCTATCAATATCAAGAATTGACCCTCTTAAATATCGGAACAAAAAATAATATAGTGATGGACTTTAGAAATGCACCATTTTACATTCACTGTCTCTTCTACATGATTAATCTAAGGATGTTTTCTTTATCTTTTTTATCCTCTTGCAAATGGACCATGATTTTGATTTGCTCATGCTTTTCATTCTGACGTAATATCAACGTAAATATTTTTCAACAATTGTCGTCTGACAAATGTGAATTTGATTCAATGTAAAAACAAACACTTTTAGGTGGTAGCCAGATGTCTTAACAAATGGAAAAACACAAAAGTTTTCAGAAATAATCGTTTTATTACACTCCAACTTGCAGTGTTTCTTTGCTAAAGTCAGTCTTTAATTTTCAAACATCAATAACAGAGGGGCTACGTCCGTGCATGTCAGGATACTCTTGTCTCTTATGCAACTGATTGAGGAGTATCTGTTGGCAATAAAAAGATTTTGATTATTCCTGATCCTTAGGATATAAACGGCCAATTACGTCAAAAATCAATGACGTCATGTAGACGTAATGAACATTGCCAGAGGCCTAAAACTTCATGATTTGATTTTGTCTTTCCTTTTGCTTTCAAGAACAAACATAGGTTCAAAAACTTTTTTCGCTCATAATGGAAGGTATTGGTACTCTCTGACTTTTTGAATTTGAGTTGTCTCAGAATAATGGCGACGTGACGGCAATCATAAGCCACAGCGTTTCGATTTTCTAATTGAATGCAAGCTAAATGACGGAACTTGTCAACTTTATTTTTCACATAATGAAAATATTCAATTTTCAACATGAATTAGCATTTAAGCAGGTTGTGTGTTTTTAAAGTCCTTCAGTATATGTGCAGCTTAGCTCTTCTCAATGATTTTCAAATAATCTTAGAGTTACACCTCCTCAATTATCAATAAATAATCTTTAATTACCCCCCCCCCCCCCTCAGTTATCAACATCTAATCAAGAGCTACCCTCTCAGTTTATAAAGTCTAGCTACTGGTTGAGACATTTTTACTGCACATTTTTAGCTCACCTGAGCTATTGTGATTGGTCTTTGTCCATCGTGCGATGTGCGTCTGTCGTCTGTCAACATTTTATTTAAACAAAATCTCTTGAACCACAGGTCCAAATTTTAAATAATTTCTCATGAAAGTTTCCCATAGTGCCCTCTACCAAAAGTGCATAAAAGGTTCTGCTCCGCTGAACATGAGGGCCGCCAGAGCTTTAGATAAGAAATCTTTAAAAAAACATCTCCAAATTCAAAATAATTTCACATAATTGTTCCCCTTGATAAGTTGATACTCTCTGCCAAAATTGCACAAATGGTTCTGCTCCAAATGAACAAAAGGGCCGCCAGAGCTCTAGATAAGAAATGTCTTTGAATGACATCCACTCCTGAACCACTGGTCCAAATTCAAAATAATCTCACAGAATTGTTCCTCATGATGCCTTCTACCAAAATTGCGCAAATGGTTTTGTTCCACGAAACAAAAGGGCCACCAGAGCTCTAGATAAGAAATATCTTTAAACTACAACTTCCCCGTGAACCACTGGTCCAAATTCAAAATAATTTCACAGAACTATTCCTTGTGATGCCTTCTACCAAATTTGCACAAATGGTTCTGCTGGGCCTAACAAAGGGGCTGCTAGAGCTCTTGATAAGAAATGTTTTTAAATGACATCTCCTGAACCACTGGTCCAAATTCAAATTAATTTCACAGAAATGTTCCTCATAATGCCCTGGTTCAAAATTGCACAAATGGTTCTGTTCTGCTGAACAAAGGAGCCACCAGAGCTGTTGATTTGAAATGTCTTTAAATGGCATCTCTTCCTGAACCACTGGATCCAATGCAAAATAAATTCACAAAAAATTCCTCATGATGCCCTCTACCAAAATTGATCAGAATGTTTAGCTCAGTTGAAAAACATGGCCACCAGAGCTAAAAATAGAAATATATTTAAATGATATCTCTTTAGCCACAGGCCAATACATCATCTCATCATGTACCAGGATTCAGGTGAGCGATCCAGGGCCCTAGGACCCTCTTGTTTCCTTTTCATTTCATTGAGTGCTGTTTGGAAGCATCTGTTTCCAGTGTACATGTACTGTGCATTCATTTTGCTTTTAATCATGAAATAAAAAAGTGTTGATTTGGATCTGCTGCTGTTAAAAAATCAACATCTAACTCTTTGTCTGCTGACAGCCTTTACAAACAGTTTAGGACCCTGATCAGGTTCGTCACAGAATGTCAGTCCTTATCTGGATCCAAACCAGTTGACACTAATAGTATTCCTGAAAGATTTTTTTTTTAAGAATTAATTTTGAAAAAAAAAATAAGTGAGCAAACTACCCAGAATGCAAATGGTTAAAGCTTGTACATTGTATTTTTAATCAGCATGCAAAAAAGTGTGGGTCCTGATTTACTTGGTAGCTTCGTCAGATAAGCCACTGAGCTTGCATGGTCTATAAAAGAAGGAAAACTCTGCATGGGCTCTCAGGGCAAGGGTTTCAAATTCAGATAGTCTCTGAAGCTGAGCAGGCTGGATTCAGCCAGCCTTACCTAGTCACACACCTGGAAATTTAGCGGCATTTTTTGGGATGTGGCTCACTCAACTCTCTACATGCTAATTTTTAAGCTAGGTAATTTTTAATGCTCTTAGGCAAGTTTTTTCAAAAAAATATTTCAGGAACTTTATTTGAGTTTCAAACAGTTTGGATTTAGATCAGGACTGTCAGAATGTCAGTCCTGATCTGAGTCCAAGCTGTTTGCGGTTAATTATTTCAGGAACGTTTTTGAGTGTCAAACAGTTTGGTTTCAGATCAGGACTGACATTCTGTCAGTCCTGATCTGGGTCCAAGCTGTTTACGGTTATGATGACAGCTGACGACAAGTCACCACAGGCAAGAAAAGAATTAATCTCTGTCATTTGGCTTCCAGCGATTTCAAAATTGCTTCACTTTTTTACCTATTGTGGTATGACGTGTTTGCTGAAGTATAATATGGCAGTTTGTCTTGGACAGCACCAGTGACGTGTGTATTGGAATTCTTTTCATCAGTCTCAAAGACTGTGACACGTTTTTCAAATGCCTTGCGAAAGATGTGAATGAGTTGTTATGAGTGATTAGGTCTAATTATGATTTTCATGACTGGAATGTAGCGTAATGTCATAGTACGTGGGATAAATACATGTATGGGTCTGATTCTTTATATATGTGTTTGCGGCATTTTCATTTTTAATGGTATATCTGTTGATGTTGGATAAAATTAAGTTAGTGATTATGAGTGAAACTTGATTTTATTATTTTATGAAATATTGTGATATCTGAATTTAACTGATAAATAAGTAAAGATTTTTAAATATATGAGTATGATATGAGAGTTTGTTTGTTTGTTTGGTTTGATGCTTAGCACCATAGTCACCAGATTATGGCCATATTGTCGGACGGTCAGTTCACCTATAGCTAACTTACACCTTTGTCCTGGGCAAGCTTGACCAGTACTTTGACTCTTTGAGTACATACTTTTGCTTGAAACTGACCGGCGGCGCTTTTCATTTGCGCACTTCAGGATATCTTTTGCGCACTTTGATTCCTTCATCACTTGCACACTTTTTTCACACATCATTATAATTAATTAGGGTTTATTAAGGGAGTTGAAAGTCCTTATAGACATGTAACTCGTTTTTAAAGGTGCATTGAGCATTCTGGACTTTGTAAGTTAGGGAACTCTTTATAAGACTAAGGAGAGGGATTTTATGTATTGGCTTTGAAATGTTTCCTCACCACACGATTGCAGGATTTAAATGCAAATCTCCTATGTAAAATGCCACTCTTTAAAGTTTTTGATAAACAAAATGTGTAGTGCATTTAACATGTTTAAACACGCATCTCAACTGTATGGTTACCAGTACAAGTCAGTGTTTCACGGCCACTAATCCCTAATTGCTCTTGATTGGTGCGTGAAAAAAGTGTGCAATTGAAATCGCAAAAAGTGAGCAAAAGATATCATTACTAATTGCATAAATGCAAGGCGCCCTTACTGACAACAACCCTTCTTGAATCATTGGAAGGGAGGAGAATGGCCATAGAAATTATTTTATGATCAATCTCCATGAAAGTATAGGACTAGGCTGGGACCGTACTCATGACCCCTGCATATGCAGTCAGACACATATCAGGCAGTATGAGAGTAACAAAGATGTAAAAATAATCTGGAAGATTGAATTCTACCAAAATAGCTATATAGAGAGAGCCAGAGTACATGATTTGAAAACAGCAGACTTGGTTTTATTGAGTCTGTTCATAAGAACTAATGGAAAGTGCAACAATTCTAATGCCCCCTAGCACCAGCCTAAGTGTTATTCTGCTTTTTACCAGAACTTGCCAATGCTGCCTGCAGGACCAGATTTATAAAAAAATATCAACACTACATGGCAGTTTTTGCCCACACCATGCAGCTTAACAACAGATGTATCTTGGACCTCAAAATAATCTGAAAACATTAGGAACTACTCAGCTACAGTCAGCTTTTGGCCACAGTCTTTCTTGATCGATATTGGCTTAAAAATTGACAACGAAATCTGTGGCTTGAGGGGTAGTCAGCACAGTGATATAAAAAATTGTCAGTTCACCGTTTCCCACTCCAAATAAATTAAACCATCCTAAATTATCTCCCCTTTTCATTATTGGGAACCAATTTACTCTAAAAAAGGATACCCCTTGCTAAATGAAATAGGCTATGCAGACTAATCAGGAATGATTCCTAAATTGTCTTCAATAAATACACTTAAGTAGGGAGCGCAGTGGCTCAGTGGTAGAGTGCTTGATTCGAGACTGAGGGGCCGCAGGTTCGAGCCTCACCGGCGTCACTGCGTTGTGGTCCTTGAGGAAGACACATTTAGCTTAGCTTAGTACTGGTTCAACTCAGGAAGACCCGTCCCTTTTTAACTGAAAGATTGTTGATGGGACGTAAGGATCATATCAAACAAACAAAAAATACACTTAAGTTACTGGCATAAAAAGTTGTATGGGTAAGTCCAAATCATAGGATGGAAGATTCCATGTTAAAAGCCTCAACAGGGTAAGGGTATAGGTAGTCACAGCTGCACGACTTGTAATTAAGTTGAGGTGAAAATCACATTAAACATAGTCTGTTAATTAGCACCTTGAAAATTGTACTACATATATAATTAAGCTTGGAATATACGTAGATAGAATTGATCGTTCGCTTCCGATATTCATGCCGTCTTATGAGCTGATGCATCATTTAGACAAATAAGGACATTTTGTTTTTGCTTTCTCGGGGAAGAATGGACTTTACAGCAACAATTGAAGAATGACTGTATGCCGATGAAGGTCTTCAGATGAAAGTTTTCAGGATTATTCTTAAATTCAGTATTTTGAGGCTGACTTTCCAAAGAAAGTCAGCCTCAAAATACTGAATTTGGCAGATTGTGATATCTGAATCTAAAGATGTTCCATCTTGCATTAAAACTTAAAGTTGTTAATACTTCAATAGTTTTAAAATCTGAATTTCTTAAGTTTAGGATTTTGAAAGCAAAAATTTCACCATAAATCATAAATGATGCTTGGACTTGACTCAAAATTATTCTGCCCTTGATCAGACTGCTCTACTTAGAGTTGTCTGAGCCTGGATTATTTTGCATGCACATGCATGGGTTTGCTGAAGAGTTAATTTGCATAAAATAATCCAATAAATGATTGCTTGGGATAAAACAATTTTAGCAAGCTCTGATCAAATCAACAGTATTTTCGGGATCTAACCTGTTCCCAAAAAGATAATATGTTCAGCATAAATTTGATAAATTGCCCTTTTTGCTAGGTACATCTCATATTTATGTATACTATCCGGACAAGAGAGCAGATTTGTGGGCCGATAGTTTTGTAAATTGAGGATGTTTAATGCAATAAAGAACTGACTACGTCTGCAGGACAGAAGCATTATGTCACTACGTCGGTATGTCTTCGAGGAAAGAGATCTGCGAGTCCTTAGATGTGCAGAATTCCAAATACGATAAGCAATAGAGAAAAGATAATTTGAATATAAATTGGACTGGAAAAACATGAGCAGGGCTGCAGTTAAACTGGTGATATTTCTAGTGTGTGATTAATTTCCACCTGTGTATTAATTTTAAGACATCAAATTTTTCACATAATTATTATACGAGGAATGTAGTTTGTACTAGTACTTGCAAAACCTTTGATTAGACTGTACAGTCAGTCTTTGCTGTTTGCTCTTAGAGTACAATTAATCAGATTTTTACTCATTTCTTAATGAACACATTTGTTGTGAGTACCCAAGATGTTTCAATTTAGTACACCTAGTACCTGTAACAAAATGTGTTTTTGGAAAAATAAGAAAATTGAAAACCATTTGATTTTCAGTTTAAAGAAGCATTTCGTCTTTGACTATTGTGTGCTCTAGGGTAGGATTGTTGTTTTTCCGGCTATCCGCTCTGAACGTAACCATATGCAATCTGTGGCATTAGCATGGCTTGGTAAAAGACATGATTTGCTGTGTTTTTTGACTGGAGTATTATTCGGGGAAACCAAATGAAGATCCCTATGGGTGATAATGAGAAATATAAATTTGACACAGTTTATGCGGAGAAAAAGTCAGCATCTCAGCCAAAAGAGACAAAATGCGTAGAAAACGAGGAAGAATGTTGTTGTGATAATGTTGACAATAAGGGGGACAGAGGACATAGTGAGACTGGGTTAATTTCTAAAATTATTCCAAAAGGAGACGAGAAAGGATTTTCAAAATCCAAACGGAATAATAGGGCATCCATGATGAGGCGGAGCTTAAGCGAGGTAATTTTATTTTTGTTTGATTTTTCATTTATATTGTGAGAGGCAGCATTATTAATTCTGTACTGGTTTGTATTTGAATTTTGGTTTAGTTGTAAGGTACACTCATTTCTGTCCCTAATAGCACATCTGGTTATAAAACACTAACAGAGATATATAGCACAGTCATATTTTGGCTCCCAAATTTTTAAACCATGTAATTTTACAAAATGGTCATTTTCCTTCAATTCCATTGTAAAATTTTGACAGAGATATATAGCACGGTCATATTTTGGCTCTCAAATTTTTATACCATGTAAATTTACAAAAGAAATTTTAGGAAAATGATGTATAAAATGGTCATTTTCCTTTAATTCCATTGTAAAATTGTCCCATTAGAACATGATTCACTTATTACATGTTCCATGCCCATTGAGCTCAAACATAACGTTATAAAGGGACTTGTCTGTAAGGATTGAAAGCTTAAGCTTGTTGGACAAGTTTTTTCTATTGCACAATTCAAGTCCCTGATGGAGGAGCGCAGTGGCTCAGTGGTAGAGTGCTTGACTCAAGACCGAGGGGCTGCGGGTTCGAGCCTCACCGGTGTCATTGCATTGTGGTCCTTGAGCAAGACACATTTATCCTAGCTTACATAGTACTGGTTCAACCCAGGAAGACCCGTCCCTGTTTAACTGAAAGATTGTTGATGGGACGTAAAGAATCAAATCAAACAAAAATCAAACAAGTCTCTGATGGTTTAAAACATCCCATATTTTTTTCCTTGCATCTGTACAGCTTCATGTTTCATTCAGTAGGAATTCAAGAGTCTCTTAGAGCTGATTTGAATTGTCATATGCCAATAATTTTTCAAGAAAATAAGGTTTCATAATAGCATTGTCACATTAGACACAGGAGTTCATAGGTCCGGATAAACATCAAAGTTTGGGCGTAAAATCAGGAATATTATATTTCTTATTCATTGGTTTAAACCTAAATTACTCCATGATAGCGCCTTTTGACGCCTTTGAAGTATCATGTATTTGAAAATATTATGGAAAAATGGAGCATTTGCTGTTTTGAAGCAAATGCTCCATCATTTTTTCATAATATTTCAAAAGTATTCAAAACTTAACTGAAATATTTTTCATAATATTTTCAAAAGTATTCAAAACTTAACTGAAATTTTTGTTGAATTTTTTCAATGCTGTCTAAAAATAGAAAATGATGTCATGATCTAAAAATAGCCTATGGAGTAAAGGGTTAACATTAAACATTTTGGGTACACAAAAGAATGGGTCTCATTAAGAAGGTTCTCTTGACTTTCCATAACACATGAATACCAGGTTGAAAAATAAGAAAAAAAATATTTACACTTGCCGCTGACGATCTGGGCCCTTCGATGAAATTATTTTTAGCAATTGTCTTTATTTTGGGGATGAAGAGTTTGCCCGCGTGATTTATAAAGTGTTAATATAAAATCTGAAATTTGAAAAATGAAATTTTAATTCTTATTTAATATAGGGATCACACTGTCATGTCGTTTCATGCATTAACACTTGCCGGGTCCCGAGGAAGCTGTTTAAACACTAGGCTGTAAAAAAATAAAAAGGCATAAAACAGCCACTCTCAAAAACACAATAAACTGGTTTTCAAGACCAATAATAGCTTACTAAACAGGTCAAAGTATTGCAGAATGCTCCCTTTGGAGCATTTGGCCTTCGTGAAGCTACCATTTGTCATTAAGATCTTTGTGTGGCTGTTTTACACAGGTTTTACTGTACTTCGATCATTCTGAAAATTAAACTCAATCATCAGACTGAAAATCAGATCATAGATACATAATATTCTCTCCCTACTACTTTAAAGGCATCAGTTCTATTATGCCCATGATAGCTAGACATTAACCCTTAAAGCTCAATCACGCCTGCAGCAGACAACAAATTTAACGACAATTTTCGAAAAAAATAAGGTATGATATTTCATGAGAATTGTCTGCCAGCAAACAATTCTCATGAAATATCAGGCCTTATTTGTTAGTTTTGAAAAAGCAGCAAAATTTGAAATTGTCGTCTGCTGCAAATTATAGGTGACGCTTTATGAGTTCAACTCATTGTCTGCAACTGTCATCTGCTGATAACCTTTGCAAATGGTTTTGGACCCATATCAGGCCCCATATTTGATCAGGCCTGATCTGAATCCGAACTGGTTGTCACTCTGATGGTATTCCTGAAAGAATTTTTCAAAAAAGAACGATAAAACTTGCATTACCCAGTATGCAAAGAGTTGAATGCACCATTAAACCATGTCCTGCTGCATGTTTCCACATGTTTTCAGCCAGTTCTGTCGCATGATTCCAATCATTTCAATGTCTGAACAAGTTGTATGGGGAATATTGTGGATCCTGATCAGCTGGCTTCTGATGAAGCCAGCTGATCTGGATCCACTCTGATTTCAAAATAAAGGGTATATTCTGGTTCAGTAGGACAATAACTCTACACTATTGAAATCAAACTTCACTTCATTTCAAACAAGAATATAAAATTTTGATTTTCAAAGAAACTCTATAGAACTTAATCTGAGTAAGCACATGAGAATTTTCGGTTCTTATGCATTGTTGAGCAAGGTGCTAGGGAGTTATATAATGTTGAAAATTAAGCCAGATTAGCCAGTCTTATTAATTGCTTTGCTGCTCCCATACACAAAGTATGATTAACCCTCTAGTGCCCAAACCCCTTTTTAGTGGTGGGAAAATTATTATTTGAAAGTATTTGGTTCCTGTCATGAATAGAAACACAAAATCGTATTTGTTTAGATAATTAATGTCGCGGATATGATTTTATAGCATGTATCATATATGATACATTGGGCATTAAGTTGTAATGTATCATATATGATACATACCATTATAATATGTGTTTGGCCTCAGTAATATCAAAACATTATCAAAAAATATATGTTAACTTTAAACTTAATTTTAATTCAACAGTATATAGAACAGAAGTATGATATATGTGATCAGAAGCATCGTAAAATTCTCATCAAATCAAGAATGTCATAAATTTAATACAGTATTGCTTATATTAGATAAATATTGGGTATAAAGCTATGTAATCTTATTCAAAAGACAAATATTAGTCAAAGAGCATTTCAGACTTGAAAAAATAACTAGTAACAAGGAAAATATGGATAGAAAACATAACCCAAGATGCCTAATGACCACCACTCCCACCATATGGGCTAAACATGAGGTAAAATGTGATTTTAAGACATAGGATGTGGCATCAGATCATTGTCTGCATATTCTTTTATGCTTATTTACTGGGAAAAACATTAGTTATGTAGAATTTACATACTAAAATGTTTTATCGTCATATATGCAGTTTAGAAGAACAACATTGGCCCGATCGGATTTAACAAAACAGAGCACTTGATCAAGCCTGAGGTCTACAATGCTTACTATTTAACATTTGAATAAAGCAGCACCTATAGTATGTTTTGGAGCAGTATAATTCACCTTATTTGTGTTTAGATAAACATTAAATTCCAAACACTTCATAAATAAGAATGCAAAGCAACTACTAAATAAATATATAGGGAGTTTGCGGTGTCTTACGGTTCCCGAGTCCCACACAAAAAGGTAATCTACAAACCAAGTCATCAAATGATTGTTTTGTTTTATTAAAAACTCATCTCAGAAGCTAAAATCACTTTCTACATTACACAATAGCTATCTAATAGCACACGTTGTTCAAATAAGCTGCTGTATATTATCCATTCCAAAATAAATTGATGCCATTCCTGAAATGCCCAATGTAGCATATATGATACATAATCAAATATTGGCAAATGTGTGTTAGAATGTAAATATATGGATAATACTGCTTTATATATTTTCTATAGGCATGTTTAAAGAGTAGTAGGTATATATTTAATCTAAATTTGTGAAACAATTGAGACAAGTTATTAAACTAAATGTGGTTAATACATGTTTTACTTGCTACCCAATGTATCATATATGATACAGAAAAAATAATGCCCGGTGTATCATATATGATACACCAAACTTTACACACAATATCTGAAAATATCACAATAAGAAAATGACCGATTTTCATAAGGTTTTAGTCTTAAAGGTTTAATAAATATTTCTACATTATTTTTGTACAATATATACAGCATGGTTATGTCTTTTTAGCCAAAGGTCATGACCTCTTATACTGACAACGAGGTGTTAATGAAGGCGGCCATTTTTAAAGGGAGATGGAGGTCAATTGAAACATAACAAAGCTGAATACAAAACATTTCCATGAAAACTATAACATTTATGAATAGATACATAGAGAAATATATAAAATTAAACTCAATTTAGAATATTATGGCTTTGTAAAATCAATGTATCATATATGATACACTGGGCACTAGAGGGTTAAGATGAATTTAGAATTATCATTGTCAATTTGATGCCGCCACCAACTCTCTGTATGGTCCAACTTCTGGTACCAATGATATAAAGTTTGATGTCACTGCCACCTGACTGTATGGTCCCACTCCTGGTACCATAGTCTTTGATGTCACTGCCAACTGACTGTATAGTCCCACTCCTGGTACCATAGTCTTTGACGTCACTGCCAACTGACTGTTTTGTCCCACTTCTGGTATCATAGTCATTGATGTCACTGCCAACTGACTGTATTGTCCCACTTCTGGTATCATAGTCATTGATGTCACTGCCAACTGACTGTATTGTCCCACTTCTGCTACCATAGTCATTGATGTCACTGCCAACTGACTGTATAGACCCCATCCTGGTACCATAGTCTTTGATGTCACTGCCAACTGACTGTATTGTCCCACTCCTTGTACCATAGTCTTTGATGTCACTGTCAACTGACTGTATTGTTCCACTTTTGGTACCATAGTCTTTGATGTCACTGCCAACTCAGGAGCCGCTGTGGTGTAGTGGATAAGCCACTTGCCTTGTAAACCACAGGTGGCAGGTTCGATTCCCGGCTTCTCCAGTCTGTCGGATGAGACTTTAAGCCGTGGCCCCGTCTCCATATGACCTTAGCTGTTGGTGGGACGTTAAACACTAACACACACTGCCAACTGACTGTATTGTCCCACTCCTGGTACCATAGTCTTTGATGTCACTGCCAACTGACTGTATGGTCCATCTTCTGGTACCATAGTCTTTGATGTCACTGCCAACTGACTGTATGGTCCATCTTCTGGTACCATAGTCTTTGATGTCACTGCCAACTGACTGTATAGACCCACTCCTGGTACCATAGTCTTTGATGTCACTGCCAACTGACTGTATAGACCCACTCCTTGTACCATAGTCTTTGATGTCACTGCCAACTGACTGTATGGTCCCACTTCTGGTATCATAGTCATTGATGTCACTGTCAACTGACTGTATTGTCCCACTCCTGGTACCATAGTCTTTGATGTCACTGCCAACTGACTGTATGGTCCATCTTCTGGTACCATAGTCTTTGATGTCACTGCCAACTGACTGTATGGTCCATCTTCTGGTACCATAGTCTTTGATGTCACTGCCAACTGACTGTATAGACCCACTCCTGGTACCATAGTCTTTGATGTCACTGCAAACTGACTGTATTGTCCCACTTCTGGTACCATAGTCATTGATGACACTGTCAACTGACTGTATTGTCCCACTTCCGGTACCATGGTCTTTGATGTCACTGTCAACTGACTGTATTGTCCCACTTCTGGTACCATAGTCTTTGATGTCACTGCCAACTGACTCTATTGTCCCACTTCCGGTACCATAGTCTTTGATGTCACTGCCAACTGACTGTATTGTCTCACTTCCGGTACCATAGTCTTTGATGTCACTGCCAACTGACTGTTTTGTCCCACTTCTGGTATCATAGTCTTTGATGTCAATGCCAACTGACTGTTTTGTCCCACTTCTGGTACCAGAGTCTTTGATTTAACTGCCAACTGACTGTATTGTCCCACTTCCGGTACCATAGTCTTTGATGTCACTGCCAACTGACTGTTTTGTCCCACTTCTGGTACCATAGTCTTTGATGTCACTGCCAACTGACTGTATGGTCCCACTTCTGGTACCATGGTCTTTGATGTCAGTGCCAACTGACTGTATTGTCTCACTTCTGGTACCATAGTCTTTGATGTCACTGCCAACTGTCTGTATGGTCCCACTTCTGGTATCATAGTCTATGATGTCACTGCCAACTGTCTGTATGGTCCCACTTCTGGTATCATAGTCTTTGATGTCACTGCCAACTGACTGTATTGTCTCACTTCTGGTATCATGGTCTTTGATGTCACTGCCAACTGACTGTATGGTTCAACTTCTGGAACCATATAGTCTTTGATGTCACTGCCAACTGACTGACTGTATGGTCCAATTTCTGGTATAAGAGTCTTTGATGTCACTGCCAACTGACTGTATGGTCCAACTTCTGGTACCATATAGTCTTTGATGTCACTGCCAACTGACTGTATGGTCCAACTTCTGGTACCATAGCCTTTGATGTCACCACCAACTGTCTGTATGGTCCCACTTTTGGTACCATAGTCTTTGATGTCACTGCCAACTGTCTGTATGGTCCCACTTCTGGTATCATGGTCTTTGATGTCACTGCCAACTGTCTGTATGGTCCCACTTCTGGTATCATAGTCTTTGATGTCACTGCCAACTGACTGTATTGTCCCACTTCTGGTATCATAGTCTTTGATGTCACTGCCAACTGACTGTATTGTCCCTATTCTGGCATCATAGTCCTTGATGTCACTGCCAACTGACTGTATTGTCCCACTTCTGGTACCATGGTCTTTGATGTCACTGCCAACTGTCTGTATGGTCCCACTTCTGGCATCATAGTCTTTGATGTCACTGCCAACTGTCTGTATGGTCCCACTTCTGGCATCATAGTCTTTGATGTCACTGCCAACTGTCTGTATGGTCCCACTTCTGGCATCATAGTCTTTGATGTCACTGCCAACTGACTGTATGGTCCCACTTCTGGCATCATAGTCTTTGATGTCACTGCGAACTGACTGTATGGTCCATCTTCTGGTATCATAGTCTTTGATGTCACTGCCAACTGTCTGTATGGTCCCACTTCTGGCATCATAGTCTTTGATGTCACTGCCAACTGACTGTATAGACCCACTCCTGGTACCATAGTCTTTGATGTCACTGTCAACTGACTGTTTTGTCCACTTCCGGTACCATGGTCTTTGATGTCACTGCCAACTGACTGTATGGTCCTACTTCTGGTATCATAGTCTTTGATGTCACTGCCAACTGTCTGAATGGTCCATCTTCTGGTTTTGTTTTGTTTGATTTGATTCTTTACGTCCACTCAACAATCTTTCAGTTATGCGGGACGGTCTTCCTGGGTTGAACCAGTACTAAGCTAGGATAAATGTGTCTTGCTCAAGGACCACAACGCAGTGACGCCGGTGAGGCTCGAACCCGCGGCCCTTCGGTCTCGAGTCAAGCACTCTCCATCTTCTGGTACCATAGTCTTTGATGTCACTGCCAACTGACTGTATGGTCCCACTTCTGGTACCATAGTCTTTGATGTCACTGCCAACTGACTGTATGGTCCCACTTCTGGTATCATAGTCTTTGATGTCACTGCCAACTGACTGTTTTGTCCCACTTCTGGTATCATAGTCTTTGATGTCACTGCCAACTGACTGTATGGTTCAACTTCTGGAACCATATAGTCTTTGATGTCACTGCCAACTGACTGACTGTATGGTCCAACTTCTGGTATAAGAGTCTTTGATGTCACTGCAAACTGACTGTATGGTCCAACTTCTGGTACCATATAGTCTTTGATGTCACTGCCAACTGACTGTATGGTCCAACTTCTGGTACCATAGCCTTTGATGTCACCACTAACTGTCTGTATGGTCCCACTTTTGGTACCATAGTCTTTGATGTCACTGCCAATTGTCTGTATGGTCCCACTTCTGGTATCATGGTCTTTGATGTCACTGCCAACTGTCTGTATGGTCCCACTTCTGGTATCATAGTCTTTGATGTCACTGCCGACTGACTGTATTGTCCCACTTCTGGTATCATAGTCTTTGATGTCACTGCCAACTGACTGTATTGTCCCACTTCTGGCATCATAGTCCTTGATGTCACTGCCAACTGACTGTATTGTCCCACTTCTGGTACCATGGTCTTTGATGTCACTGCCAACTGTCTGTATAGTCCCACTTCTGGCATCATAGTCTTTGATGTCACTGCCAACTGTCTGTATGGTCCCACTTCTGGCATCATAGTCTTTGATGTCACTGCCAACTGTCTGTATGGTCCCACTTCTGGCATCATAGTCTTTGATGTCACTGCCAACTGACTGTATGGTCCCACTTCTGGCATCATAGTCTTTGATGTCACTGCGAACTGACTGTATGGTCCATCTTCTGGTATCATAGTCTTTGATGTCACTGCCAACTGTCTGTATGGTCCCACTTCTGGCATCATAGTCTTTGATGTCACTGCCAACTGACTGTATAGACCCACTCCTGGTACCATAGTCTTTGATGTCACTGTCAACTGACTGTATTGTCCCACTTCCAGTACCATGGTCTTTGATGTCACTGCCAACTGACTGTATGGTCCTACTTCTGGTATCATAGTCTTTGATGTCACTGCCAACTGTCTGAATGGTCCATCTTCTGGTACCATAGTCTTTGATGTCACTGCCAACTGACTGTATGGTCCCACTTCTGGTACCATAGTCTTTGATGTCACTGCCAACTGACTGTATGGTCCCACTTCTGGTATCATAGTCTTTGATGTCACTGCCAACTGACTGTTTTGTCCCACTTCTGGTATCATAGTCTTTGATGTCACTGCCACTTGACTGTATAGTGTCCCACTTCCGGTACCATGGTCTTTGATGTCACTTCCAACTGACTGTATGGTCCCACTTCTGGTATCATAGTCTTTGATGTCACTGCCAACTGACTGTATGGTCCCACTTCTGGTATCAGAGTCTTTGATGTCACTGCCAACTGTCTGTTTTGTCCCAGTCTAATTGCTGTTACTGCCAACTGACTTTATGGTCCCACTTTTGGGACCATGGTCTTTTATATCATTGCCAACTGTCTGTTTGGTTCCACATCTGACACCACACTGCCAAATGACTGTACATGTACATGCTGGGGCCCACTTCTGGCACCATTGGTCTTTGATGTCCCTGCTCACTGACTGTATGGTCTCACTTTTGGCACCACACTGTCAAATCACTGTATATGATGTGTCACACTTCTTGTACCATGGTCTTTGATGTCAATGCTCACTGACTTGGTGGTCCCGCTTCTAGTACCACACTGCCAAATGACTGCATCATATGTCCCACTTCTGACACGAAATGATTTTTGCTAGAGTGGCAAAATTACAACATGATCACAAGGTGCATTTAAGTACACAATTATAGTCCATAAGCTGGAACATTAGCCTTTAATTAGCTGGTAAAACAAAAGATGTATTCTTTAAAAGTAGATCTTGGTATAGGAATAGTAGTGCCATGAATAAGGTTAACAAGAGGACAAGGTCTTGACTAAGATGTAGGATGATATTCTATGTTCTTTCAGTCTGTCACAGAGTACAGATGTTCTTTGACGTCATACATAAGTCCTTTAATATTAGGCTTGGGCTAAACTTAATGTATTTACTCAAAATCATAGAACACAAATTGTGCCTGAGCAAACTGTGTCAACCCAGATCAGACTGCTTTTAAAGCAGTCTGATCTGGGTTCACACTGTTTGCTATTCCACAGCTACATTTTACACGCCTCATCAGGCAGTAAAATGGAATTGTTCACGATTTAGAATGACTTGGAAAAGAGCTCAGGTGTCCATGTTTTTAGGAATATCACAGTAATATACTTTACAAAAGTCCATATGTGGACATCTTTTGTTTCTTCTGTATAAAGATATATCGAAGCCATGACTCTAATGAAGGTTATTGAGTTCAGGCTTTCATACAACTACAGTGCTACAGTATGGATCACAAAGGGGACAATAATAAAGGGAATAAAAGAAGATAAAATGTGACCATTCGTTTGGATTAACATTGATCCTAAGACACCTGGTAACCGGAGATGTTAATATCTGCATGCTAATTGTGCACTTATTTGTCTATTTGAGTGGGTAGGGGCAAGGCAGCAAGTTTAAGTGAGACGGTGCACGATCATGAACTTGCTCACGATCATGAACTTGTTAATGATGTATTCAATGTAATAAAACTTAAACCGTATTAACTTTATAATAGCCCGGGTGTTTATTAAAATTATTCCCATTTACAAAGAGGGGGGAGGGGCCTTTATAAGGGGCTATAACATTTGGAAATTCCCAATATACTCACAAAACAGCAGTTTTTGTTTATATGTACAAAAAGCCACCGTGTAACCTGGTTTCTTATCATCAGTGATCATTGGGAAACAAAAGACACTGAAAATCATCATAGTGACAGTGCGATTCCCTGTATTTACCATTTCATTAGAAACCAGGATAAAATTGGACCTGTATGTTTGGTGATCAAGCAACAAATTCTGAAATTTACAACATAAGGTAGGATCGTTTTTTCTCCATTTTTTGCAGTAGGCCATAAAATTTCCCAAACTCATCAACAAGAAAATCACCATTTTGACTTCCAAACCAGGTGATGGGCTATTATTAACCCCTTCACTGCCTTACCACGAGTGCTGCTCTTTATAAAAATTGCTTATCATATGCCAATACCATGAGTATAGCTTGTGATGAGTACGTTATAGTTTAAAGCAAAATTAATGGTCAAAGGGACAAAACTCAATTATCCTACTTTTTAGAATGAAAGAGTTTACTTTTTTAGGATTTATCCCGTAACTCCGCGGTCGAAATGGCTTCTGTAGCTTGCTTTTTACAGGGAAAATGGCCCTTTTGATGAAGAACTAGTTTTTTTTTCAAAGATGGCAGCTGTAACTACTTTTTCAAAATTCAATACTTTCTTTTGGAAACTGTGTAGATCTCGATCACTGGCTAGAAGGCAGTTAAGTATCAGAGGGTCAACAATGGCGTTTATCTTTACAATGAATTGAAGCTATTAAGAATGAAATTATACCCTTAAGTTTTGTTTTGTTTGTTTGTTTGATTTGATTCTTTACGTCCCATCAACAATCTTTCAGTTAAACAGGGACGTGTCTTCCTGGGTTGAACCAGTACTAAGCTAGGATAAATGTGTCTTGCTCAAGGACCACAAGGCAGTGACGCCAGTGAGGCTTAAACCCGGGGCCCTTCTGTCTCGAGTCAAGCACTCTACCACTGAGCCACTGCGCTCCCTATACCCTTGAGTTGACTTGAAATCAGAAGTTAGTATACACTGTAGGTTTAACACTTCTATAAGTACTTAGGCCAGAATTTTATTATTAGTTTATTTACAAACCCTCATACTGTAATTTTCCGGAAAGTAGAAAAAAAATTAATTTCTAATTTTTTTGTTTTTTATTTTATCGGCCGACTCTTAGCAACGTTGAAAAGAAATAATTTGAGGTTCTGTCTGTGTATTTTTGAGAGTGACACTGTTAAAAGTGATTGTCCTGTCCAGATTTTTAGGAAAATGATGAAGTATTATGTTTAAAGATTTAATACAGACTGTTGGTTTACCTTGCTAGTTTTACTATTTGTTCTGGAGATATTTAAAAAAAGCTCTGAAAATGACCAGTCAATTGATCATTTTCAGAGCTTTTTTTTCCGTCACCCTGACCCTAAATCTGATTTTTTTTCCGTGTAAATCAACTAATAAAAAAATCTGACCTAATATGTGAGCTCTTTAGGTCAAATACGGTATAAGGATGAGTTTATATAAGCTGCTTGCCAATGCTTTTATAGACTATATATTATACATTGATTAATATTTTTGGTCTTTATTAGTTAAAAGTATAATGTTTTTCCTTGGACCGCGTACAGGTAATATGCCATATAGAACTATTGCACAGTCAGAACTCTTAGGAGTATTTTCAATCTGACAGCAAAAAACTCAAGATTATAATATTCCGATTTTTAATTCAATACATGGAACTATTTGGAAAACAGTGGGTACTGTAGATTATATTTTTTGGACTTAACAATTTAAGCGTTTTTAATCTTTTCCAGCTCTGCTGATAATCTTTAGCCTGGGTTCAGTCGTCAATATTTTGGCAAAATTTTCTAATGCTAATATTCTAAAAAAAATAAGAGAATAAAAATTTACCACATCAAAGGTATCGGTTGTCAGTTATTGATTTCGATTAATATTGACGCCTGGGGACATCGGTGGTATTTCCCTTTGATAATCTGATAAGCCGATTAATCTAATTATAGCCTGCTGCTTTAGTGTGACGTAATAAAGATGATAAAGAGACACATCGGATAATGAGGATGCCATTATCAAACAGCTGATCATGGAAACTCCGCGAAAAAACGTGAATTAAGATGGAATTTGTTTACTTGGTTCCAGACCGATTGATCCAAAACAGAGCACACAGAGATGAAACTGAAGTGTCAAAAATATTGCGAAAATTCAAAGGAGATGACATTTTTCTCGGATGTGTTGTGCTTATCTCGACCGTGTTCGAAGCAATATACTACACAATATACAATGTGTATTTTCGTTCGCAAAGGCAAAAAACAACTAGGGCCTACTTAACAAATATACCAAAGTCGGAAAACGCTGTTTCAATTTAAATCATTGTCCACAAAGTGCATTCGATGATAGGACAGAGTGGTAATGTTTGCCTTTCCATCTATCTTTTCACTGGGATTCCTGTTACTATTTATAGCAAAATAGAGTTATCCGATAGCGTTATCTTTCTTGGCATTACCCCTCAAAATTTGAGGAAAAATCCAGGTGGCGCTGTCGATAGAAAATCAAAGTTCCCCAGGCTGTCATTTTTGACCAAGGAGCGGAAAAATAAAAAAGAAGAAAAAATGATCAGACTGGAACCCAGGCTAGATAATCTTTGCAAACAGTTTGGACCCAAATCATAAAACGCCAGGTCTAACTGTTTGACACTCTGGTGGGATTTCTGAAATTGTTTTTGAAAAAGTTGATTTTGAAAAAATTCAAGCAAAACATTTTATATGCTGAAGGAGGCCGGGAAATTGTGAACTCTTGCAGTTTATCTGATGATTAAAGTTCAACTGTGATTCAACTCACTGTACGCACCTTCAAACAGCATCTGAATTCCACTGATTTTCTTGCTTGTTATGAAGCCGCTAAACTTCATGATGACGAACAAGTGTCACATTTCAATAAAATAAAATCTGAACTCAAGGTTACTAGATTATTTTTCTCATTGATCATGTGGGTATAATTCTGGCCTGCCCTTGTGAAATTGGTATTGCATGATAAGGCCTAAAGTCATGCTTTAAATGTGCATGTATAGTATTCAAGTGGGGCTAGCCGTCTAGTATTTTTCCGGAAAGATCATCTACTTTCATATGATGAGTGTGCGAACAGCTAAGACTTAGGCAAGCCTGCACGCCTGTGCAAGCTTGCCGGAGTCTTTGCTGGTTGTATGTACTGCTATTACACTGATAATTGCTTTTTCATATAATCTCAGCTTGCGCATTGTTGTTGTTTTTTTATGAAGAAATAGAATCTTTTCATGAAAACTATTGATTTCCTGAGGCAAGCTGGCGTAATAAATAAAAGGCAACAATTATTATTAAGAATTCTTTAAAGGTAAATTCCTTATTATTCTTTCTTTGACCATTTTTTAAAAAAAAATATGTTTTTTTTACTGCGGTTTCTTGTTTCCTATAAAGGAGTGTACCACAATTTCTAGGCCATTTTGTGTTTTTGTGTTTGTTTGTTTCTTAGAATGATTGTTTTAAGGCCCGATCAACACTTACTTACTTCAGCGGAGGAAGTCACAGACAATGTCCATGGTAGCGCAACAGTTTCCCTTCAAAAGTCTAGATAGGTCTTTGTGGAGTAAGACCAGAGTAAGACCAGAATCAGGGTATCTTTATAGCGAAAATAATAATGATTTTTTTATGATTGGGTGAGAAGTGAACTATAGTGGCCATTACTCCATAAATTGTTTCCGCATATACAGCATGATCTTGAAAGGCTATTGAATTGGTTTCATATGGGCCTTGACCCGAGAAAACCTGTCTTCGGGGTTTGCAAACAACAAAGGCACAGACCAGCCTGCACATCTGTGCAGACTGATCAGCGCCTTTGTTATTCGCTTTTTGGCAAGTAGCTACAAGCAAAATTTCAATTTTCTAGCTAGTCTCTGTAGCTGAGATGACTGGTTTGAGTCTCGCTTTGTTTGTTTGTTTGTTTGTTTTGTTGCTTTACGTCCCAAGTCAACAGCTATGGTCATTGCGGGACGGTCAGTTCACCTAACCACACTTTTTCCTGGGCAGGCTTGAACAAGCGGTTAACCAGTAATTTGAGCACATACTTTCGCTTGTAACTGACAACAACCCTTCTTGAATAAATCAGCGGAAGGGAGGAGAATGACCGTAGAAATTATTTCATGATCAATCTCCACGAAAGTATGGGACCGGACCGGGATCCAACTCGCGACCCCTGGATCTGCAGTCATACAAGCATCTGTAGCCAGACACGTTACCGACTGCCCTATGTGGCCCGGTGGAAACCCTGAAGACAGGTTTTGTCGCATACAAGTTAAAATTAAGTTACAACCTATAAATTACAGTCCGAAGTTTCGCGAAAAGAAAACCTTTGTGAAATGGAGAAATCACTTTGTTGTTTATTGATTAGCAAGATTATTCCTTTAATCTGTTTTTAAATTCAATTGCAAGTGACCTGCTTTGTTTACATTTCCCCACCCACTTGGTGTGGTGAAATCTCGCATTATCTCGTTGGACGAGATTTTCATATTTTGTTTTGATTTTAAGGAATAGTGTTATTTGATCTTTGACTTAAAAAATTTTAGTCAAAACTTAATACTTTCCCAGTTCAGCGGCAGGAAGGAAAAAATGTTTCTGGAAACTAAAGTGGAATTTAATTCAGCCAGGGAGCGCGCTGCGGATTGTGCACAAGGCCTCCCAATGGTCAGGGGGCGCCCTGGCCGGTAGGAGACGCACAAACTTGTTTTCCCCTCTTAACCAATCATATTAGTTGCTCCATTTGAATGGACCTATCAGCATAAAGGATGCTGCATTCAAGCACTGTAGAGTGGGGCTTATCAGTTTCGAAATTTTCAACAACCAGCACAGATCTACGCAGAAATTTTCTTTTCCCTCCCACCCACTCCATGGTTAATTAAATTCACACACATTACAGTTTTCCATTGCTAATTATATGTATAGTATGTTTTGAATTGCATTCTGTTTTGGTCTTCTTTTTTTTATACATTGCCTTTTTTTTAAGTAGAATAGTTTTCTTTGACACCAAGTATTATTATTCGCACACCCGTTTGGTTATGACCTTTCGTAACAGGGTTGTTGACATGCTTCGGTAGGCTAGGTGGAATACTATCATGATTTTTGTGTGTGTTATTACACTACATAAGTTATTCTTATATGTGCAATGGAATACTAATTTGATGCACAAGCGACCATCGGGCTGTGCTTGGATGGCGCACTGAGCTCTGCAGTGCGCCAGACGAGTACAGACCTATGTTTTGAACGGGGAAAAAATTTAAAAAGGTAAATCATGCCTTAGTCCCGAATTTTATTGTCACAAATCTGTACTTTAACGCTATTCGCGAAAATAAAATTATCGCAAAAATTTCCGAATCTACAGTACAAAGGGATAATTTTTCAGAGGAATTATATGAAAATGATCATGGAATTTTCCTATGATTTCTTTGTAAAATTTCATGGTAAAAAAATTGGCCGCAATATATCCAAAGAGGTTTGTTATATTTAGGAACTGCACTGTATTATGAAAGTACGTTATTGTGGGATAAGGGTTAATAATATTTCTTTAATCTATTTTCAGAGTTCCTCGTCTAGTTACGACTCGGCAATAATTGGAGAAGCCCATGGCCTGATCACCGACATGTTGGCAGACGTGAATCTTCCCCCACACGTCGTGAGTGGGCTACGTGCCGTGAGTAACCTGCTGAAACCTACTGATAATCACTCCGCTCTACACAAAACCAGAGTCAGTCCTCTTGTATCACTGACAGAATCGCCGTCTTACGGTTCCGACACAGAAGAAAACCCTTATACAGGGGAACGTCCATCATCATTACCAAAGGTTTGTATTTAACCATACCATCATGGATATTCATGTTAAGCTCCACCCACTATGAATGATTATATTAATAAACTTTCACGTTTGTACATAGAACAAAGAAATTACTTTTCAGGACCACTAGTGTAGGATCATATCTAATCATATTTTCATAAGCAATTAAACAGAGTAGACCCTTAACTGGGTCTGCTCTGTTTGCAAAGCATTAAAAGGCGTCTCGGTGAGGTAAGGATTAATGGACCCATGTAATAAAGTAAAGTAAGAAAGAGGGCAAAGATCAGGAATTGAAGTACCACACCTGACACATCTATCACATGACATTACATCTGGGAGTGATATAATGCCATGTATTAGTAAACCACTAGTGTTTTAAATATTCAGTAGTTACTTTATGCAATGACGGCCATAATATGGCAAAAAACGATGTTTTCACACCAAAAATGCGATTTCAAATTAATTTTAGTGCCATATGATAAATATAACATTATTGCTTCCATATTATTGAATTTATTAAACTCATTTTGCATTTTATCACTCTTCCTCAACTTGTTTTATAATTCAATAATACCTAGCACATAATTATCAGTCTTTTCGCTATGTCCATAGCTAAAAATTTTGTATACTTGTCACGGGGCTAGGTATAAAATACACTTCTACTGCCTTGCGGTAGAAGCCGGCTTTTACAGCGACGTGGTAGAGTGTTTGCCTGTAGATCCAGCGACCTGGGTTCGATTCCCGGCTGGGGCAGGTAAAATATTTTCGCTCTACGACAATGGCGCCCACCGGGCGAAAATAACTGGCTTGTCAACAAAGTGTGCAAATTTCTGAAAATAAAATTGTTTTGATATCTGAAAAAGAAAATCTATCTGAAAAATTGTCTGTTATGATATCTGAAATAGAACTGATATCTGAAAGAAAATGATATCTGAAAAGGAATGCTGAAATTTGATATCTGAAACAGAATATTTATCTGAAAAAGACGACAAATAAAAATCTGCTCTGCAGATCCAAAGTGATGCTTATATGGCGTTTTGAAGCCACCATACAATATATTATACTCAATGATAGAACAGTTTATCAGGGCTATGACAAATACTGTCCACCGTACTCAGACACAGTACCATTCAGACACTCAAAATGTTACGTTTTTTCAAGATGGGTTTAACTACTCAGTGTATTAGAGAACACCTTTAAGCTTCCATAATTTAGCAGATTTAGTACACCGCACCTGCGTAGAAAAGAGTAATACTAGCAATTGTCTTCAAATCTGCTTATCATGTCTGCTTGTGCAGACTGGAATGGGCCAGTATATTATTCGCTACTAAGGCGCAAATAAGTTGGGACGCATTACAAACGCTACTTTGTATGCGCAGACTCGCCTGGGCCTCTGAAAGATTACCACTCTAGACTACCCTCTTCAGTCTTCTCATAAAACAACTTCCAGAAAACAAACGCACGACATGAAACACCATGAGTTGAAAAGAATCTTGAAAGTTTCTAGCAAATTCAAGATATATTTTCACCCGTATGTGGTATAAACGCCACGAAAAGATAAGAAAAAAAAATCGCGCGAAATTATACACGAAGTCGCCGTCACGTCGTGTTCTGCATACAAAACAAGTCGCTTTCTACTGGGAAGATTTGTCTCTCTCATAAAATAACCATAGTGACAGAATATTGGTTTTCAGGTTGAACTTCTATAAACTAACTGAAATCAGGGGTAAGTACAGACAACTTATTCTAGACTCTTTGTTCAACAAGCACTAATAGCGTCTTTCATGCGTTACCGTTGAAAGAATACAGGGTAGAATACAATAGGACAATGAATGCAGCAGGCAAATTTATGAGAACTAGAAAAAAAATGCTGAGAGAAAAAAAATATTTGCCGCCGCATGGACTCGAACCCTTGCCTATCGGATTAATGGAACAAAAGGCTGCTTACTAAACCTCTCGACTATCACCTGTATTATTAGGCAGAGGTGAAATTTTCCAACCTAACATTTTATCTGTGCTCACCAGAGCGTAGCCCTTCTATCAAGCTGCGGTACTTCTAGCCAAAAAAAAAACTAAGTCCGCAAATCAGTCAAAATTGACAAAATCACCGTTTTGACAAATTTGAAAATGTAATTAAACTCATCGCTCATATTGGGACGTTTGAACAAGTTTTGGGTAGCACAAGATAAGCGAAAAGTAATGACATGGGCCGTATTATTATGGGCTGCACGGGGCTTTCTGGAGGAGTCTATTGGATATTTGGGGAGGGGGAGGTCAACAACCTACATAGTCTACACAGTTCCTATCGCTATCTATAGATGTGAGTTAGATGTTAGTTGTGCATATTGATTGATGAGAAAAGATGATCGATGAATGAAGCCTAATTTAAAATAAACAAAAGATGAATGCTGTACACAAAAAATATCTCATGTCATGTACAAGAATGGGATGTGTCCAAATCAGACAATGTAAACAATCACTCTAATTTAGCGATCGATGAATGGCCTGATCACCGACATGTTGGCAGACATGAATCTTCCCCCACACGTCGTGAGTGGGCTACGTGCCGTGAGTAACCTGCCCATGTAATAAAGTAAAGTAAGAAAGAGGGCAAAGATCAGGAATTGAAGTACCACACCTGACACATCTATCACATGACATTACATCTGGGAGTGATATAATGCCATGTATTAGTAAACCACTAGTGTTTTAAATATTCAGTAGTTACTTTATGCAATGATCGATGAATGAAGCCTAATTTAAAATAAACAAAAGATGAATGCTGTACACAAAAAATATCTCATGTCATGTACAAGAATGGGATGTGTCCAAATCAGACAATGTAAACAATCACTCTAATTTAGCGTAAGTGTCGACATTGTAAATGAAATGGACTATTCCAGCTGATCAGATCGACTGAGTAAATCGATTATTTGAAAATTGACATACTTTCAAAGAAACATTCCATTCAGTACATACATGAAATGACTGCAAGGTAAATAAACCATCCTACCGTATTACACATAATAATCCGTGTATATATCCAAAATAAACACTAACACAATATAAACACACTAAAACACTGATCATGCAATATGATCACCGCGCACTGTTTGTATCTCTCTCCGTGTAGATCAAGAACTGTGGACCCACAAATAAACACGATCGTAGACACAGGTCAGAGATCTCAACAGATATGCACATATACACCGGTAATCCAAGGAATTCCTGAACAACAAATCGTGACGTCACTTCATCTTCAGGGAAATACCATAGGACTTCTATAAAGCTGTCATCATTACCATCAACATCAGCGTTGCTTTATCAATGGCCCGGAACTTCGGGGACGAAGTTCAATTTGGTGGGGGAGAATGTCACGGGGCTAGGTATAAAATACACTTCTACTGCCTTGCGGTAGAAGCCGGCTTTTACAGCGACGTGGTAGAGTGTTTGCCTGTAGATCCAGCAACCTGGGTTCGATTCCCGGCTGGGGCAGGTAAAATATTTTCGCTCTACGACAATGGCGCCCACAGCAAATAACCCACCCTAGACCCCGGCAGTAATTCCCCGAGTCTCATTAGAAATGATTCTCTATGGCCCGGAACTTCGGGGACGAAGTTCAATTTGGTGGGGGAGAATGTCACGGGGCTAGGTATAAAATACACTTCTACTGCCTTGCGGTAGAAGCCGGCTTTTACAGCGACGTGGTAGAGTGTTTGCCTGTAGATCCAGCGACCTGGGTTCGATTCCCGGCTGGGGCAGGTAAAATATTTTCGCTCTACGACATACTGATGGTAAACAAGGGTTGGTTCATTGTTCAAGTAGCTATAGTTTACATATTTAATTTTTCAAATTAAGACATATTCATGTCTGTGAAGATTTTGGCAAACAGTGCAGACATCGTGTGGGATTTTACCTGTGTCTTCCCTGTTTGTCAAAGTACTAGCTGTTTATGGATTTACATTGTACAAGCGGTTAAAAGCAAATTTTGTTTGGTATAGCATTTTTTGGTAAAGCAATTTAGTTTGGTACAGTAATGCCAGAGTTTTGTCTTAGTATGTGTCAAATTGTTATAAAAATTTTCCCTCTCAGGGGGTTCAGCTAATTGAAACTATTGATGTGCAGTCACTTGGTAATATGATTATGCAGTAGCACTCGAAGTCGCATCTACATATTCATGATTGGCTATTTCTAAAACGGCCACTCAAAGTATACAAAACAAAGATCCCAATGACACTGCCCCTGCGAAATGGTCTAGAACTGTTCTAGAATGTTCTAAAATTATTCTAGAATTTTCTAGAACTATGTTCTAGAACTGTTCTAGATATGTTCTAGAATGTTTATGGGACAGATGTAGAACGTTAAATGGGACAATTTTTTGTTCTACAATTGTTCTAGCCGAGGTCAAAAAATTTGTTCTAGAAAAGTTCCAGAAAATTCTAAAAGTTTTTCCTAGAACAGTTCTAGAACAAATCAATTTTGTTCTAGAACAGTTCCAGAACAAATCTTTAGAACGTTTATGGAACAATTGTAGAACACCCCTCATAAAATGTCCCATTTAACATTCTATAAATGTCTCAGAATACTTCTAGAACATCTGTAGAATGGTTCCAGAACTGTTCCAGAAATGTTCAAATGGTTTGTTCTAGAACTGTTCTAGAATTAACCTTGGTTTGTTCTAGAACAGTTCCAGAACAAATCTTTAGAATGTTTATGGAACAGTTGTAGAACACCCCTCATAAATTGTCCCATTTAACGTTCTATAAATGTCTCTGAATAGTTCTAGAACATCTGTAGAATGGTTCCAGAACTATTCCAGAAATGTTATAATGGTTTGTTCAAGAACTGTTCTAGAACTAACCTTGGTTTGTTCTAGAACTGATCTAGATCAAACCTTTAGAATTTTTCTGGAACAATTGTAGAACACCCCTAGAAATGTTCCATTTAACATTCTAAAAATGTCTCTGAATCATTCTATAAAATTTTTAGAATGGTTCCAGAACAATTCCAGAAATGTTCTAATGGGTTGTTCTAGAACTGTTCTAGAATAAACATTGGCTTTTTCTAGAACTGATCCAGAACAAACCTTTAGAAATTTTCTGGAAAGACTGTAGAACAACTCTTCAAAAATGTCATATAAAGCATTCTATTAATGCCCCTGAATTATTTTAGAGCATTTTAGAATAGTTTAAGAACATTTTCAGGAATGTTTTAGTGGTTTGTTCTGCAACTGTTCTGAAAAATCTGAACTTTTCTAAAACAGTTGTTACGAACACCTCCCCAAAAATGTCCCATATAGGGTTTGGAAATAAGATTCCATTGAATGCTACCGTTATATATCTGGAAAACTGTTGACATTGGTTTAAAACCCCAATAAGTAATCCCCAAATGCAGGTGACACAATAAATAAATAAACATCAACTGGAGGAGAATTATTATAGGGGCCCTAAGTTGGCCTAAATGTTGTTAGTTATTGCCACCCTGTTACCCCACCCATTTCAAAACATTGTCATGCATTTGACCTTGGAAAAACAGCAACTACAGCAGTAATTAACATTAATACTTAAGAAATTGTGTCTCAAGCCTACTCACTGTCCCAGACTATATAATACTGTCAAATTTGCCATCTAGAAACTGCCATCAATCTGGTTAAATTTATGATAATGACATGCTTGTTCTAGAACTGTTCTAAAAATGTTCTAGAACATTTTTTAACTTTTGTAGAATGCTGGTTCAGAAAATTTCAGTAAAATATTTCTCCCGAATTATCAGTGAATTGAAAAATAAATAACATTCATTGCAAAACTGCAACATTGTAGTTTTTGGAAAACTTATTGGATGTTAACTGCTCAACCTCTGTTTACAGTAATTAAGCCATGATCATCTTCTCATTGTGGTAACATGCCACCCTGTATTACCCCACCCATTTCAAAACATTGTCTTGCATTTGCTAAAAAAAACCTTACAAACAACAACCCCACCATTAATCAACATTAAAAACCTTAGAGAAACTGTTTCTCAGGTCTACTCACTGTCTCAGTCAATACTACTATCATGTTTGCCATCTAGAAATTCCCAAACAAATGTTTTTGAAGAGCCTCCACATTTTCCCTCCAATTCTGGCAGCCATGTTTTCCCCATCATCCATCTGGTTATGACATGTTTCCTCTTTAAATGTTCTAAAAATGTTCTAGAACTTTTTAGAACATTTCTAGAACTTGCTGGTTCTATAAAAGTACTAAATAAGTTCTAGAACTTAATTTGAATTTTCTTTTACGTATTTTGCCCTTTTTTTTCTTTCTTTCTCTATATACTGCTAGACCCTCGCTTGCGAGTATTATCGGCAAGTGTACTTTGTGCACTCCAGGTTGCAGGATGAAAGCCTACAAGTAATTTAAACCATATCTAAATTACCGTAGGGTTCTTTAACCTGCACAAGGGGTGACCTTCCCTGCAAAGGGGACATCCAGTTAACGTCCCCATCCAAAGGACCAGGCCTCCAGATAAGAGTGCGTATTTGAAAATTATTTTCTTTATTTCTCACCGAAAACATGTTTTATGTTTTGGGTACTCAAAAGAACCGTCTCATTGCCCAACCACTGAGCTATCTGATGCTTTCTGCTCTTGAGAAGTTTCAAAAATGTTCTAGAATTTATTAGTATTTTTGTAGAATTAACTAGTTCTAAAAAGTAAGACAAATGTTCTAGAACTTAGTTTGAATCATTTTTTAGAAGTTTCTGTCAACTTATTTTGTTCTTGAAAAGTTCTAAAAATGTTCTAGGATATTATTAGAACATTTGTAGAACTTACTGGTTCTTGATTTGTTCTAAAAATGTTCTAGAATATTTCAAGAACACTTATAGAATGGAAATCAGTTCTAGAATGTGTTTGATTTGTTCTATAACAATGTTCTAGAACAGTTGTAGAACGAGAGTTCTAAAACAAACATATTTACCTGTTTAGAACAGTTCTAGAACAGTTCTAAATGTTCTAGAACAGTTCTAGAACACCTCCAATTTGTAGAACAAAATTTCGCAGGGGAGATGGTAGCTTAACCCATAAAGCGCCACCTATAATTTGCAGCAGATGACAATTTAAATTCTGCTGTTTTTTTTTCTAAAATAACAAATAAGGCATGATATTTCATGAGAATCGTCTGCTGGCAGACGATTCTTGTGAAATATCATACCTGGTTTTTTTTTAAAATTAGGAAAGATGTCACAAATTTTGTCGTCTGCTGCAGTCGTGATTGAGGCCTCAAGGGTTCATGAAGGTGGAAAGTATTACGGAATACTCCCCTTGGAGCATTCTGCAATACTTTTGACCTGTATTAAGCAATAGTTGGTCTTGAAAAACAATTTTTGGTCTTTTTGAGAGTGGCAGTTTTAGACAGGTCTTACTGTATTTTATTCATGTCTATGCCTTTTGTTCTCTTTTTCTGGAACAGAAGATGATGTACAAGAAATGTAAAAAAAAAATTATATTTTCAAAAAAATGATTTGATTCGATCAACACTATCAAAGTGTCAGGAGCACAGTGGCTCAGTGATAGAGTGCTTGACTTGAGACCAAAGGGCAGTGTGTTCGAGCCTCACCTGCGTCACTGCATTGTATCCTTCAGCAAGACACATTAATCCTAGCTAAGTACTGGTTCAACCCAGGAAGACCCGTCCCAACCTAACTGAAATATTGTTGTCTGGGACGTAAAGAATCAAATCAAACAAACAAAACTTTCAAAGTGTCAGACAGTTAGATACCAGATCAGGATCAAGGTTCTAAACATAATACAGAAAAGTTGTCAACATAATACAGAAAAGTTGTCAACATAATACAGAAAAATTGTCAACATAATACAGAAAAATTGTCAACATAATACAGAAAAGTTGTTAACATAATACAGAAAAGTTGTCTACATAATACAGAAAAGTTGTTAACATAATACAGAAAAGTTGTCAGCATAATACAGAAAAGTTGTCAACATAATACAGAAAAGTTGTCAGCATAATTATAAAAGTTGTCAGCATAATACAGCCAAATTTTCAACATAATGAATACAGTTAAGTTGTCAACATAATACAGAAATGCTGTTAACAAAGTTGCCAGCATATTACAAAAGATGTCAGCATAATACAGCAAAATCTTCATCATAATACAGTTAAGTTGTTAACATAATACTGAAAAGTTGTCAGCATAATACAGCAAAATTGTCAGCATGATACAGAAAAGTTGTTACCCTAATACAGAATGGTTGTTAACATTATAAAGAAAAGTCGTCAGCATAATTATAAAAGTTGGTGGCATAAAACAGCAAAATTGTCAACATAATACTGAAAAGGTATCACCATAATACAGAAAAGTTGTTAACATAATACTGAAAAGTTGTAAGCATAATACAGCAAAATTGTCAACATAATACAGAAAAGTTGTTAACACAATACAAAAAAGCTGTTAACATAAAACAGAAAAGCTGTTAACATAAAACAGAAAAAATGTTAACATAATACTGAAAAGTTGTTAGCATAATACAGCAAAATTGTCAACATAATACTGAAAAGTTGTCAGCATAATACAGAAAAGTTGTCAACATAATACAGAAAAGTTGTTAACATAATACTGAAAAGTTGTCAACATAATATAGAAAAGTTGTTAACATAATGCAGAAAAATTGTTAACATAATGCAGGAAAGTTGTTAACATAAAACAGAAAAGTTGTTGGCATAATACATCAAAATTTTCAACATTATGAATACAGTTAAGTTGTCAATATATACAGAAATGTTGTTAACAAGTTGCCAGCATAGTTATAAAAGTTGTTAGCATAATACAGCAAAATTGTTAACATAGTACTGAAAAGTTGTCAACATAATAGAGCAAAGCTGTCAACATAATTCAGAAAAGTTATTAACATAATGCAGAAAAGTTGTCAACATAATACTGAAAAGTTGTCAACAGAGTACTGAAAAGTTGTCAACATAATACTGAAAAGTTGTCAACAGAGTACTGAAAAGTTGTCAACATAATACTGAAAAGTTGTCAACATAATACTGAAAAGTTGTCAACAGAATACTGAAAAGTTGTCAACATAATACTGAAAAGTTGTCAACATAATACTGAAAAGTTGTCAACAGAGTACTGAAAAGTTGTCAACATAATACTGAAAAGTTGTCAACAGAGTACTGAAAAGTTGTCAACATAATACTGAAAAGTTGTCAACAGAATACTGAAAAGTTGTCAACATAATACTGAAAAGTTGTCAACAGAATACTGAAAAGTTGTCAACAGAATACTGAAAAGTTGTCAACAGAATACTGAAAAGTAGTCAACATAATAGAGCAAAGTTGTCAACATAGTACTGAAAATTTGTCAACATAAAAGAGCAAAGTTGTCAACATAATATAGAAAAATTGTCAACATAATATAGAAAAGTTGTCAACATAATACAGAAAAAAATGTCAACATAATACAGAGCAAAGTTGTCAACATAGTACTGATAAATTGGCAACATAATACAGCCATGTTGTAAAGGAATGCAGAAAATGATCAACATGAATTTGTGAAACATAACAAATCAACATGATTAACATCTACATCTATATTGGTACGTTGCTCTGTCACAGTTTGACTATTATTCAACGGTTTGACTTCTAGTGGTTACGCATAAAAGATGAAATGAAAGAGAATAAAGACAGGCAGAAGAAATATATAAGATATAAAATAAAATGAGAAGAAAAATAAGAAAAAAAAAAGTAGCACAGTAATAAAGCATAAAAAGAGTAGAAGGAAGAAAGTTTTCCCAGTGGCCTTTGACTTACCAGGCAGAGACCAAACTGCCTTCCTTGGAGGTACCAGGGCCCATACGTCCCGACAGCATAGCTCCCCACCTTAGCAAGCTACTCAACCACTGGGCCCTTACCTAAGATATGGTAACAAATACAGAAGATATGGTAAGATAATATAAAAGTACTGGATAACAGGAGACACTGGTAGGCAAAAAAAGAGCCGCCATGGTGTAGTGGATAAGCCGCTTAATGCCTTATAAACCAGGGGTCGCAGGTTAGATTCCTTGCTTCACCAGTCTGTCAGATGAGACTTTAAGCTGTGGCCCCGTCGAGGGTTTGTAAACAAACTAATAAAAAATTTTGGCCTTATAAACCTGCCCCCATTAATTCTGAGTGCAATAAGGTGATAGGGATCAGGTCTAAATGAGACATTGTCCTCATTAATCCCAGTAGAAAATTTGTTGACTAAATAAATATGCATGAGGGAAAAACTAAGAATGAGTTAAGTCTAGTAAATATTGGCTGTTGTCATTTATTGGTATATTAGATTTGTCTTTGTCGTTTCCTGGGAAAACTTAGTCTGTCTTGGTGGAATAAAGACGTAGATGAATATAATAGAATTTAAGTCAACTACAATCTTCTCAAATTGAAAATGAGTCTATCAAAAAAAATTTACTGTCCCACCATTCAGTAATTTAAGTTCTTAGTGACTTTCCCTTGGTTTAATGTCCCTGATCATCCAGTATGTTATTTTTGACTTCACTATGGTTTAATCTCCCACCATCCAGTATGTTATTAATGATGTGACCTTGGCTTACTGTGCCACCATCCAGTATGTATTTTAATGACTTGACCTTTGTTTAATTTGCCATTATCCAGTACAATCTTTGTTTAATGTCCCACCATCCAATAAGTTCTTAGTGACTTTACCTTCGTTTAAAGTCTCCCCATCCTGTCAGTCCAAAACGTTGTTAGAGACTTTATTTTGGTAAAATGTCCCACCACCATGTACATTATTATTAACTTGACCTTGGCTTAATGTCCCACTATCCAATAAGTTCTTAGAGGCTTTACCATGATTTTATGTCCCACCATCCAGTACATTATTAATGATTTTACATTGGTTTTATGTCCCACCATCCAGTGCATTATTAGTGACTTTTACCTTGGTTTAATGTCCCACCATCCAGTATGTTATTAATGACTTGACCTTGGTTTACTGTCCCACAATCCAGTGCATTATAAGTGACTTTACCTTGGTTTAATGTCCCACCATCCAGTATGTTATTAGTGACTTTTACCTTGGTTTAATGTCCCACCATCCAGTATGTTATTAATGGCTTTACCTTGGTTTAATGTCCCACCATCCAGTATGTTATTAATGACTTTACCTTGGTTTAATGTCCCACCATCCAGTATGTTATTAATGACTTTACCTTGGTTTAATGTCCCACCATCCAGTATGTTATTAATGGCTTTACCTTGGTTTAATGTCCCACCATCCAGTATGTTATTAATGACTTCACCTTGGTTTAATGTCCCACCATCCAGTATGTTATTAATGACTTTACCTTGGTTTAATGTCCCACCATCCAGTATGTTATTAATGACTTCACCTTGGTTTAATGTCCCACCATCCATTACGTTATTAGTGACTTTACCTTGGTTTAATGTCCAACCATCCAGTATGTTATCAATGACTTTACCTTGGTTTAATGTCCCACCATCCAGTATGTTATTAATCACTATAGGGATTATACATGTTTTTTCACGCATTAAGATTTGCCGGGCCCGAGGAAGCTGTTTGACCACGAGGCCGGTAGGCCGAGTGGCCAAACACCGTCCGAGGGATCCGTCAAGTGTTAATGCAATGAAACAAACATGTGTGATAGTTATTCTTGCATATTTTACCTGATTTCAGCATAAACTGCGCTGAAAACGTCGCTTAAACATGAAATATCCCTTTTCTTACACTTGATTTCTCAAAACAAAATGGCGCCAGCGTCAGACTTTCGAACGTCATTATGTCGCCACAACGTCATATATACGCATGCAACGTTTTCGCGAACAAAAGCATCGTCGAAATGATCAGTCACGGCCGCAACACTTTCCAGTGTAATGTCATGCATGCAAATCAAGGCCCCATTTAGGCTTTTTCAAGTAAAAGCCATTTTCAAACAGCACCTGAATCTCATGATTTGAACATGGATTTTGCGTCTTCAAACAGCTTCGCGTAACGAATTCCCATGCAAGAATTTACCTTCACCATACAGTATGTTACTAATGACTTGACCTTGGTTTAATGTCCCAGCATCCAGTAATATAGAATGGGTTAGTAGTTTGGTATTAGACTAGCAACATTTCGTTCAGATGCTTAATTTTCATTGAAAAGCATTCTTAAGGCAGGTGCTTGCAGAATACAGGTACCTAATGCAATTGATAAAAAGGATTGGATCATTACACATATGATCATCTCAATATTGGGGGAAAATATCCTTGTGAATGGGACCTTTATTCTGAATTAGGCAAATCACCGCGCTGTGACTTAAAATTTTGATTGTCCGTCTAACTCTTGACTTTTCCACTGCTATTAAATTTGCAAGGCGACAAAATCTATGGCTATCTTGTCCAGTTAAAGTTTTGGTTTGATGCATTACTTTCCACTGTTTATTAATCTGACGGCTGTCCAAATAAAGTGACCCAAGATTTCTACCTCAGATATTAAAGTATGTCATAATAGTTTACTTATATATTTAATATGGCTGCCATAATGTTGACTTAAGAATAAGTACCATAGTTAGTGGGGATGTTTGGACAGGTACTAAATTGTAAAAAGTGTAGATCCTGATCAAAACTGCTCCTCTGAGAAGCAGTTTTGATCAGGATCTACACTATTGTGGATTGATTTTCTAGCATTATACAGAGAGATTATCAAGCAAAGGATCAAACTAGAAGGGAACGGAGTGTACAAATACCTCGGATGACTATGGTAATGGGTTTTGTAGGTACAGCTCCCTAATTAGAAGAACCTCAAGTGGCGAATTTGTTGACATATTTCTTAAATTTAAAATTCACCCTATTTATTAAGCCACAGCTCGGATGTCCTTAAATATACAACTTTCATTTTGTAATAGTGAAATATTTTTGAGGGCACTCTTTGCTTGGTAGCAACAAAGAAAATAGAAAGTTATTAAAATGAAATTGTAAAATATGGAGTTTTAAGAATTTATCATTCTGGATGATCATGGTTGGAAAGCTGTTAAATTCATGGTAGCTATCATTTTAATGGATATTTCAAGCTGCACCAAATTTCGGATATTTTTCTTCCAAACCAAATTTCATTATACTTTTGCTCTTTCATTAAGTGAATATATGACCAGGAAATGCCTCAATCTCAGACCAACTCATGGCACCAAGAGGAAGAGACATAAAAGTAACAGGCCCCCAGATAAGTGTGCGTAACTGAAAATTATTTTTCTTATTTCTCATCCAAAACATGTGTTGTGGGTACTCAAAAGAACCATTGTGAAGAGACTGTTCTTTTGAGCACCCAAAACACATGTTTAAACCGATTGATGAGAAAATAATCACAATTTTACGCTAAATTTTCTTTGCTTAACTGGCCCTATAATGAGTAAAAATACAATAAGCAAAGCAAAATATGAGGTATGATCCAGATCCAAACTGTTAGAGACTCTGATAAGTATTCCTGAAAGAAATTTTTGAAAAAGTTAATTTTGAAAAAATCAATCATGATGCAAAGAGAGTAAAGGGGAATTTTAAGGCAAACTGACTCAGGATTGATCTTCCAAATTGGTCTAATTGATCATATTTCTCCTGATTTCTCAGTACAAAATAAGTGTGGTATACTTGAAGGGACATAAAAAAACTAGATATAATAATTCTGCACTGACTGAGTACTTGTAACGTTGCTTTGAAATGCAAATTTATTGATTACTCATAGAATTTAAGGAATTTTTGCATGTATATGATATTATTCAATTTCAAGTTTGTCAGATCTATGAGTTTTATTGTGATAGCCAAAATATTCAGGAATCATAATGTTGATCCAAGGAACAGAACGTTTGGTAACTAAAATGTTTTTCCCCCTTTTCTCTTAATTAGCATGCTGGGAAATAAACAGTTTAATTTCTATTTTTCTTTAAATGTAATTGTCAAATTTATAAAATTAATCTGTCACAAATTTGGAAAAGCTGACTTAACATTAACCCAAACAGTGTAGAATTAGGAGATAGCAAAAATTTTATGCAAGCATCTTATCAAAGTGGGTGGATTACTGAGAAAAAAAGTTGGGGACAGATAAACGAGAACATTTGGAAAATATGACCTGCACGCTAACTCTCAAAATTATAAATATATTAGAATTAAGGGCTTTAAAGGTAGTTTGATGTGTGTTGCTGGGGTGGAGATTGGTTCTAATGTTTCTATCTACACCCTACACTCTTAAATGCTAGTTGGGGAAGAGTTTATTGTCATAATTTATTGCACACAAAATGGGTTTTGGACTTTCTTGGTCTAATAATGATAAGATAGCTGAGCTATACAGGGACATGCATTATAAGAATTGTATCTTTCACCATTTTGTTTTGAGTTATACAATGAAGATAACCTTAGTTCTCTATATATTAAAGGCCAATTAGTTAAGAGTGCTAATTAAAAAATGTTTTCTTTTTTCTCAACCAAAACATATGTTGTGGCTACTCAAAAGAACCATCTCAATGAGACAGTTCTTATTGATATGGTTCTTATGAGCACCCAAAACAAATGTTGAAACTAATGGATAAGAAAATATTCTAAACTTCAAGCTCAAAATTTAATCTTGACCAATGTATCATGAATTATTATTGTGTAATTTCAGAGATTAAGACGCAGTTTACCTCCAAGTTTATTACGAAGAATGTCTACAAGTACGTGGACTACTACAACCTCAGCAACGGGGATGCCAACACTCGAGCTGGAGCCATGTCGGGTCCGCAGTTCCAGCTTCCGACACTCACGAGACACTACGCCAGGATCCAGTCCAGTGGAGAGTCGTAGCAATAGCCCGTCCCCTAGTTCGCCAACTGTTGTTCTCACAATTCCAAAGTCTCGCTCGTTTTCCCTGGCAGCTACCCAACCTTCCACTACGTCATCTCATTTAAAAAGACTAACACGTAAAAGTGTAACTCCAGTTTCGACTACAAGTGATAATCTATCCGCTGCACACCCTAAACCAGAAAAAATAAGTCCCCTTGCTAAAGGGGAGCTAGACACTAACGTAGATGAACGTTTAAAAGTAGCTGCTTTACATAGAGAACACTTAGCTTCCATTCGGAAAATGAATGTGACTTCAGACTATGAAAGTTGCAACGAGTCTCCGAGTTCAAGTGATCATAGTGACAATATTTTAACTTCCGACGAAATTTCATCAGGCTCTCCACCAAAGAAAGTTATAAATAGAACGGTAAGTACATGTATATATCTTGACATCCTAGGGATGAGTTGCATATGGATACTGCATTAGCCCTTAAAGCGCCAAGAAAAAAATGCATCTGAAAATATCGTCTGCTGAAGTGGTCTGCTGCAAATAATTGCCTAACATTACTGACAAATTAAGTATATAAGCAAACAGCGTGGACCCAGAACAGACTGCTCGCAGTCTGATCTGGGTCCACATTGTTTGCCATAGAGGCTTCTTAAACATTTCAGCAGATGAGAAAAGCAGACGACTTTTGTTGCGATTGGCGCATTAAGGGTTAGACACGAGATTTGTTAACTCTTTCCTTAGCGGTGATTTGTCTGCTGATCACCTTTTGCAAACAGTTTAGACCCAGATCAGTACCAAAGAATGTCTGTCCTGATTGGGATCCAAACAGTCTGACATTCTGATAGTGTTCCTGAACGAATTATTTGAAAAAGATTTCATTTTTTACTGTCAGTTATTTTTTTGTTTGAAGATGTAGTTTTGTGCAAAATATATTTGTCTCTTGATAAACTTGCCAAGCAGATGAAAATTTTAAACATAGGGTTGAAAAAGTATCATTTGTGTAATTCATTTAGATTTGTTGAATTCTTAAAGAAACAAGTCCGCACCGGGTTGGCTGCGATCAAAAATGCCAACACTATCAAGGAATGTAGATAAAAAATCGATAGGAACAGTGTTTTCGATTGCCATTTGTCGCCAGTGTGGCTACAAATGGCAATCTAAAATGCTGTTTCTTTCGATTTTTGATCCGCGTTCGTCGATTGTTGATAGCGTTTGGATTGCCGCCTACCCGGTGTGAAGTCAAGAGTTTGTATTTCTTCTGAGTGAATCTGTGGATAGGTATTTTAAAAAGTGGTTATTTGGCATGGAAGTCTTGTTTTGTCCTTGTTCTGTGCATGGTGTCTGTTTTTGTCAAAACATTTGAGAACTTGACTTGCTGTGTTTCAATTTGAGCATTGATTGTCTTAAAAGTTTACTCTTATCCATAGCGGAGGCAGATATTCCATGTATTAAAATCACCACTATTAAATGAATTACATATTTCGTAGATAATATAATGAAATGATGCCCACAATGACATTGCTTATATATGACAAAATGTTGACTTTTTTACGCTAAAAACTTGATTTCAAAGTTTTGTTTAGTGTCAGACGATAAATAAAATCTAATATTTGTGCCCTTATATCATAGAATTTATTAAACTTGTTGCTGAAAAGTGATAATATACTTTACATATCCTCACATTTTATCACTTTTCCTCAACTCATTTAATAAATTCAATAATACATCAACACTCATGTAAGATTCTCTGTTGATTTTATGCCCTACAGTAAATGTTCTAAAATTTTGAACACTTTTCTCTTTCTGTAGTCATATCAAATAAAATGTTGATTATCATGCCTGTTATACATAAATGCTTGTTAAAATAGCAAACAGGGAAGATCCTGATCAGATGATCTGGGTTTGCCCTGTTTGTCTAGGCCTTTTTGACAAGCAAGTAATGTTCAAAGTTTTAGAACATCAACCGTATATGTTCTTATAGCAAGTGGAAAGGGACTTTCTTCCAATTACGGACCATTCTTCATATAGTACTGAAGAACTAATTGTGAGTAAAAAGTGTGAGAGAAAATATATAATCACATTGAGTTCTATAAAGATAAGCTAGGCCATGTTCAAAGAATCAGTTTGCAATCAGGTTTTTCGAAATCAGTTTTGATACTGCTATAACCACAAAAAAACAAGATTTACCCTGTTTTGAAAACACTGTAGGTCCTGATCAGCTGGCTTCTAGTGAAACCGTTACCATGTGATCAGGATCCACACTGTTTTCCACTCTGAAAATGCATGCATACAGCTGGTGTGCTGCAAGTTAACCCTTTACTCCATAGGCTATTTTTAGATCATGACATCATTTTCTATTTTTAGACAACATTGAAAAAATCCAGAAAAAAATAATGTAAGTTTTGAATACTTTTGAAAATAGTTTGGAAAATGGAGCATTTGCTCCAAAAGAGCAAATGCTCCATTTTCTATAATATTTTCAAATAGGCGTCAAAAGACGTTATTATGGAGTAAAGGGTTAACAGAATAATATAATTATAGGGGAGGATTAGAGTGTAGTGCATATTTTTTTAGCATGACAAGAATTATAATGCATTTGATGGATTGCAAGAAATTCTAAATTTTGACTATCTTAATAGAACTCAAATACTGCAGCCTATTTCATTGTCTTAGCACTGGCAAAGTACTGCCTGTTGAGCAACTGCATGTTGGTAGGGCTTACATTTAACAGCATGTTTGCAAATGAATTTGTTAATGGAGGATACCTGACAATTGTGGGAATAGTCTACTTAAGCTGTCAATAAACCATTCTTTTAGTGCTTACTGGACTGGCCTCTTTGAGGCCAATGTGTTCTCACAACATAAGTTTGTATTTTTGTTTTAGAAAAAACTGTTTGCTCCAAAATTATCAATAATTACTTATAAACAAGCCAAACCGGAATTGGGACCTCTGGGCAAAGTATAAAAAGGCTCCTTCTCAAGTGATCTGGGTTTCCTTTAGTGTTTTTTTTCAGTTGTGATCAGATTCCTTAATTCTTGATGTACCAAGTGTTGATCTGAGGAAGATTAACCACATAAATAAGTCATCATACCTTTATTTCATGGCAGTCTGATCGAAGTCCGCTCAGTTTGTCGAGGTCTTTTTGTCCGGCAATTTTTCTAACATTTACCATAATTGTTTCTCGAAGACTATGTGTTGGATTGACCTCAGACTCAGTATGCTGATTTTTAAGTGTGGCACAAAGCTAACCTCATAATATAAATCTAAGTCACTGTGATCTATATTTTGTCAATGCAGTGGTCCTGCATTGTGTCTTGAACCATGTGGATGCTGGAAACCTGTAATCATGTACCTCTGCAAATAGAGAAGAACCAGAATAAATGCCAGAAAAGTATTTTAGAATGATATAATACACCTCAGCTCTGTTGAATGCAACAATACATTATTTCAGCGTACTTCAGCTTTAGCCCCTATAAATCTTTGAAAGTGAATCAAAGCTGTGATGAAAAGTGCTGCAGGGGGGCTATAGTCAGATTCTCTGACAATTCTAGTTACCATTTGCCCATTTTCCAAGACTTTTTGAACAAACAATCGTTTAGTTTCGGTACATAACAATATGGGCCCATAGCCATTTATCCTGTCATCAACTGCGTGCCTGGGCCGAGTTTGTAAGGTCGATGCAAATACCAGTTGGCACATTTATATGCGAGAAGAGGACAACTCACCAATAGAACAATTCGGCAACACAGTTTTTGGGACAATTCAGCAGCAGATTTTGATTCAGACTCTTTTTTAGACCTGAATTTACTAGAAATTACCAAGGTCTCTTTAAATCATCAAGTCACATATTTATTAAATCATCCAATCGCATATTTTACGAATATCCAATCATCATTTACCAAATCTTGCTCTAGTAATTGGCAGCAAAATGTTGCTTGTGGAAGTATTTTAAAAAATGACTAGAATCTTCATTTAAACTTACATTTTCAAAAATCATATAAAAATATATCACTAAATTGCTGTACTTACAACAAATATGTATTTCTACTTATTACCTGGGGAATTGCAAAAAATGCTGCCCCACATATTGGATTCCTTTTTTGAAAGACGCCAACTTGTTTAAGTATTATTCAGCTTAGCCAAAAGCGCATGCACAATTCTCTTACTTGGGTTACTAAATCTACTTCAGTTAACAAATCAAAATTGCTCATTAACACTATAAGTCATAATGACCTATATTTCAAGGTATAGTATTCAATTTCTCTTTATTCCATAGACAATATTTTTTTTTTTAGATCATGACATCATTTTCTATAGTTAGACAACAATTGAAAAAAATTCACGAAAAAATTAAGTAAAGTTTTGAAAATATTATGGAAAGTGGAGCGTTTGCTCCAAAGAGCAAATGCTCCATTTTCCATATTCTCAAATACATGATATTTCAAAGGCATCAAAAGGCGCTATCATGGAGTAAAGGGTTAAAAGAAAACAACAGCTTTGGATATTTTGAGTATGACACAAAGATAGACACCATAATAAATGTTGGTCATCATGACCTATATTTCTTGAAACAGTATTGTATAAATGATTTATGTAAGGTTTCTGTTAAGAAATGAAGGTCAATTAAAGCTGTATTTCATTATTTAATTTAATCATGGGCTGAAGTCAATGTTTTCACATTTTGGACCTTGGAATTTTTAGAGACTTTATTTTATACTCCATTGTGATGTAATATTTTAAATGAGAATATTTATGGAATTAATCTAGTTATTTTAAATCAGTTATTATGAATGAAGTATTAATTGTGGTGTTGGCTGTATATGATTGTCTGTCTGTCTGTCTGTCTATCTGTCTGTCTGTCTATCTGTCTTTGTTTGTCTTTCTGTATAATTAGCTCTCTTCTCATACATAAGGTTTTAGAAGTACATTTTGCTTTCAACTTGTTTATATAATTGGAAACATACAAAGTACTTCTCTTTTTCTCATTAGATTTATGAAGAACTTTTGTATTAACATGTTTGTGTTTTGTAATTAAGAGCATGCCTTATATGTCTTAGATTATCAAACTAACAGCATGATGTTTGTATTTGCTTTTAACTCTTTTAATGCTGAACTGAAATGGAATTAATCAGTAAACCATCTTAATTATGCACAAGTCATTTGTTACCACTGCCCCACACCCACACCCTATTTAATATGGCATGGGACAATAGTTTTTCAAAGTTTACCATGTGCGGATCCCCCCCCACCCCCCCTAACCCCCCCTAACCCCCCCTAACCCCCCCCCCCCTCCCCCCGAAAAATCACAAAAATATAGGGTTTTCTGGCAATACAGGTCCGGATCCCCTGAAAAACCACAAAGCTACCAAGCCAGCATTCAATGTTGGGCCATCATCGGCACACCAGTGAAACGCCATTTAATGACGTTTTGCTGGTGGGCCCATGATGGTCCGCTTATAGTGGTGCTTGGATCCTCCCTCCCCTCATTAACTAAAAAAAAACATTGTAAAAGTTCGTCCCCCTTTGACAAAAGTTTCTGGATCCGTGCATGATTTACAGCTGCATTGCAAGGACCCCCCAAATTGTCATTGCCATGCAGGATATAGCACTAGCCCAGCACTTACCCACCATACTGGACACCTGAGTAAAGATGCTCTGCTCAATCTCCCCTGTCACTCTTCTATCCCCATAGAGGGTGGGGGCATATAGTGCAGTGGCTACAATTGACTGGTGCATTATGAATATATGATCTGCTAAAAATCTATTTGTTTTCACATCAGCGTAATTTGGTTCTGCACACCCAAAGAGTTAAAATGTTGACACTTGATCCTTTTTTATGAAAAACATGCCTTCCAAACGATCCAATGGGCAACATCTGATTGAATATGAAAAACAACTGCTCCAGGAAGAGAATCAAAAATCCGGGGAATGTCATGCTAAAGCCTTGCATTCCTATGTTTGTGGTATAAATTTGAGGTCAGAAAGTTCTCTCATTTTGTCAGATTTACTTTTCGCATAAAATAGGTGTACCAGAATTCAACAGGACCGTCTTTGTCACGCTAAAAGTAATTATGACCTGATGAGAATGCTTTCTGAGCTCATATTTATATCACAAACATAGGTATCTAAAGGGTACTGCATGACATTCCCTGATTTTCGATTCTCTTCATAAAGCAGTTGTTTGATGTTGAGCATCAGATCGTTTGGTAGGTGTGTAAAAAGAAGTGTTCGGTATATTTTTCAAAATTTGATACACTTTCAACTGAAATTTCTGTTATATCACGCTGAATATATGTTAAGTTTAAAAATTTTTGGTGATTTATTTCTGACTATATTGAACATAAAAAAGAACACTATGCATTAACTTTTTTCAAATTTCTATACTCTCTTTTGAAAACTCAGTGTAGATCCTGAGCCAGCTGCATGTTCACGTTAATCATGTAACTTCACTGGATTGACTGGAAATCAAAAGTTCATAGTATTAGCAGCAGATAAAGTATTCAGTGCGTGATTCCAAGAGCATGCTCTAATTAGGTTGAATACAGTAAGACATTAATTGCTTCTGTGGGTTAAGATAAAAAGGGGGCATAACATATTTTAACCAGTTTATTGAAACTGGTAAGTTGATAGTATTATCCTTCTATTTTAAAAGGGATGCTGAAGGGGATGTTAATTTAAATAATTTTAAAAATGCCTGTCATATTAATTCCATGATTATCCAAGAAATAATGTCTTACCATTTACATAACCATCCTATAATTTGAACAAGTCAATTGAGGTGTCAAAAATAGTTACAGAATAGCATGCAGTCTAAGCCTGATCAGACCATTCCTTCAGGAGCATGCTGATCAGGGATTAGGCTGTTTGATTTGATTGTATTTAGTAGCATTCCAAATTCTGCTTAAATCAATTACAAACTCACGATGGGATGATACTGGGACTAAGGCATCCAATTAGGGCACCTCAGGAGACTTATATAGCAAAGGCATCCCACTATGGCACCTCAGTAGGCTTATCAAAGGCATCCCACTATGGCACCTCAGTAGGCTTATCAAAGGCATCCCACTATGGCACCTCAGTAGGCTTAGCAAAGGCATCCCACTATGACACCTCAGGGGGCTTATCAAAGGCATCCCACTATGGCACCTCAGAAGGCTTATCAAAGGCATCCCACTAGGGCACTTAAGAAGGCTTATCAAAGGCATCCCACTACCGCACCTCAGGAGGCTTAGCAAAGGCATCCCACCATGGCACCTCAGGAGGCTTATCAAAGGCATCCCACTATGGCACCTCAGGAGGCTTAGCAAAGGCATCCCACTAGGGCACCTCAGGAGGCTTAGCAAAGGCATCCCACTAGGGCTCTTAAGAAGGCTTATCAAAGGCATCCACCTATGGCACCTCAGTAGGCTTAGCAAAGGCATCCACTAGGGCACCTCAGGAGACTTATATAGCAAAGGCATCCCACTATGGCACCTCAGAAGGCTTATCAAAGGCATCCCACTAGGGCACTTAAGAAGGCTTATCAAAGGCATCCCACTATGGCACCTCAGTAGGCTTAGCAAAGGCATCCACTATGACACCTCAGTAGGCTTATCAAAGGCATCCCACTATGGCACCTCAGTTGGCTTATCAAAGGCATCCCACTAGGGCACTTAAGAAGGCTTATCAAAGGCATCCCACTATGGCACCTGAGGAGGCTTAGCAAAGGTATCCCACCATGGCACCTCAGGAGGCTTATCAAAGGCATCCCACTATAGCACCTCAGGAGGCTTAGCAAAGGCATCCCACTAGGGCACCTCAGGAGGCTCATCAAAGGCATCCCACTATGGCACCTCAGGAGGCTTAGCAAAGGTATCCCACCATGGCACCTCAGGAGGCTTATCAAAGGCATCCCACTATGGCACCTCAGGAGGCTTATCAAAGGCATCCACTAGGGCACCTCAGGAGGCTTATCAAAGGCATCCCACTATAGCACCTCAGGAGGTTTAGCAAAGGCATCCCACTATAGCACCTCAGGAGGCTTATCAAAGGCATCCCACTAGGGCACCTCAGGAGGCTTATCAAAGGCATCCCACTATGGCACCTCAGGATGCTTAGCAAAGCCATCCACTAGGGCATCTCAGGAGGCTTATCAAAGGCATCCCACTAGGGCACTTCAGGAGGCTTATCAAAGGCATCCCACTATGGCATCTCAGGAGGCTTAGCAAAGGCATCCCACTAGGGCACCTCGGTAGGTTTAGCAAAGGCATCTCACTAGGGCACCTGAGGAGGCTTATCAAGGCACATCAGTAGGCTTAGAAAAGGCATCCCATTAGGGCAGCTCAGTAGGCTTATCAAAGTTATCCCACCAGGGCACCTCAGGAGGCTTATCAAAGGCATCCCACTTAAGGGCACTTCAGGAGGCCATCCCACTAGGACACCTCAGGAGGCTTATCAAGGCTTAGCAAAGGCATCCCATTAGGGCAGCTCAGTAGGCTTATTAAAGTTATCCCAGGTGGGCATCTGAAGAGGCTTAACAAAGGCATCCCATTAGGGCACCACAGTAGGCTTAGCAAAGGCATCTCATTAGGGCACCTCAGTTGGCTTAGCAAAGGCATCACATTTAAGGACATCTCAGTATGATTAGCAAAGGCATTCCATTAGGCTTAGCAAAGGCATCCCCTTAGTGCACCACAGTAGGCTGCACTCAAGCTTATGGCATAAAACTGTTTCATTTTGGAAGACTACTCTGTTCAACGTTATACAGTGTGGGCTCTGTCCTAGGAGCAGGCTGTTTGATCAGGCCTATCAGTCACATTATGGAGGGTAAATATGGTAGCAAAACCACACAAAACAGCCTTAGAAAAGTGTGTGAATGGCCTTTATGCAATCATGAACATGAAATGGCAAAGCTCTGCAACTCAGTGAAGCTGCTTTAATGCTTTGTTCATCATTCTGTCAACGTTTGTTGGCAATTTAAGTTTCATCTTGTAATAGTTTTTGAAGCATTACAACAGTTTTTACGCTGTTTTTGAGAGAAATGCTAATCTGCCTAACACAAGTCAATGTGTTTTCTTTTCCTTCTCATTCTTCTACCAAAATTAAAGAAATTGATTAATGTTTACGCTGCTGAGCAAATAAGACAAGAATGCAATTAAAAAAACTCTGGGCTGCCAGTAGAGTACCTGTTAAAAGAGAGAGTTGCATACGACCAGATGAACAAATATTTTGAGCCTATAAATGTGAATATTTTCTTATCCATCATTTTAATCATTTGTTTTGGGTGCTCAAAAGAACTGTCTCATTGAGACAGTTCTTTATAGCACCCACAACATATGTTTTGGTTGAGAAAAAAGAAAATTAATATTTAATTATGCATTCTAATCTAAAGGCCTGATACTGGATAGAAAATATTAGAAATTGGGCATACTTCCTTCAGTTTCCCTTAAACAATGGTCCTTGTGTGGTCTATGAGTAACCGCAACATAGTTTTATAGTTTCATAGTAAGTAAGGCTGCGAAGATCAGGAATTGATACAATCAAGTACCACACCTGACCCAGATACCAATGGGAAAGTGACAAACTCACAGTAAGATACCACAAACAAGAGCCAAGAGGTCAGCCCTTTCCCAGCAGGTGACCACAAGGCACAAAAATATATGAGCGGACGCGCACAAAGGCATAGCAAACACAAGACAGAAAAAACATAAAAGATCCACAAAAGAAGTACCGCTTTGGACTGGTCAGTAAAATATTGTACTGGAAGACTTAAACCAATTTCACAGCGCCAACCTCACCCTTAATTCTGATGTGGACCAGGACACATTTGGTTTGAGATTTCCACCAAGCAGCTCTTTTACAGCAAGCATGTGATACAAAAATTTAAATTACAAATACAAATACAATTACGTAAGATAATAGGATTAGCATAATACTGATAGATATTAGACATAGTCCCCTTGGCAATTTGATTGTCACAAACTTAGAAGATATTAACCGAGAATATATTTAACCCTTAAAGCGCCAATCACGACTGCAGCAGACGACAAATTTTGTGACATCTTTCCTAATTTTCGAAAGAAATAAGGTATGATATTTCATGAGAATTGTCTGCTAGCAGACGATTCTCATGTAATATCATGCTGTATTTGAAATTTTTGAAAAAGCGGCAAAAATTTGAAATTGTCGTCTGCGGCGCTTTATGGGTTAGAAGATATTAACCTTCTCTTGGTGAGGAAAAAGGAATTGTTGATAAACAGTGCAGACCAAGCTCGTGATCTGAACTTATTTTGCTTAGAATAATCAGGGGTAGAAAAGCTTCATGATCACAAAATTCCAGCTTGTGACCCCTTAAAATCTGAATTTTATGGAATAAAACTAGAAGGGCAATCTGTTTAATAAGTAGTAAAAGCTATTGTTTTGCGCATTAATAACAAGGAAACCATTTTTGGGGCAGTTCTTACCATTTCCACCCTGTTGGGATGATTAATCAAATGTCCGACAGAGATAAGTGTTCATTTGAATTACTTTAATAAAAATGATGTCATTAAGCAGTGTACTTAGATAGCTTCTAAACTGGAACTCTGGATTCCAGCCTGGCTATTTAATTCTGAGCTTTTGTAGAAATAATTAATGTCTTGGTGACATCGCCTGGCAATTTTCTGCCGCCTTAGACACCAAGACGTAGCTCCAAACAAGGCTTAAAGTGCCAATATTTTGACCAATTTTGCCCAGAACCCTGTTTCCTCTAATAAATTTTCTAGAAATTATCATAGTCTCAGTACTTCACAGCACAGTCTCACTATAGCCTTATTTGCTATTATTGAAGTAGATGAATGCTCAGACTAAATTTTAAGCCTCTTTCCCCACTACATAGCTGTGAATATTCAAACACTTTTCTCTTTCTGTTCTCGTATATAATGTTGGTGATGTCAGAATAGCAAACAGGGAAGCCCCTGATCAGACTGCTTCTTCAGAATCAGTCTGATCTGTGTCTGCAATGTTTGTCTATGAATTTTTGACAGGCAACAGTTACTGGTGTTCGAAATTTTAGAACATCTACTGTGAGTTCCAAAATGTCATGAACTATATTTAGCTCAAATGTCAGAGCTCTCGTTTGCCAATATTTGGGGCAGAATATCTGCCCCATTCCCAATAGCAAAAAGCCACCTTTTTTCCCAATCTGCAGTCAAAAATTCCCAAATCCCATCCTTGGACAAACTATGTTTTTCATTTGTTAAATTTGTGCTTGCAGATATGCCATTGTCATACCCTAAAATTGCAATGTTACTAACCTTGGTAACCTGTCACTAACTCATAAACAGCAATTATGCATTTCTTTGACAAAAATGGAGATTTTAACTAGTCTGTAAGTCAAAATGTTATACTTGAATTCTAGTTCTTGTTAACAAAGATCTCAAAATCATTTTAGGACTGGGGCCTGAGGCCAATGAAATCGAAGTAATATCTGAAATTGGGAAAATTAATTGTGACATCATTTCAAAGCAATTAATAATTGCTTTGAAATGATGTCACAATTACTTTCCCAATAGCCTGGGGCCAATGAAATCGAAATTATATCTGAAATTGGGAAAAGTAATCGGGACATCATTTCAAAGCATAAGATTTCATTGGCCCCCGGGCCCAAGTCCTAAATCTGTAGCAAGACCCCTGAATGTATAATCATCAGTATTTTCAAGATGCTCCCTATAGTCTCTGTAGATAAGGTTTGTTAGTACTGTCGTACCAACCAAGAGTGACAGTTACGTCATGTTATCAAGGACTTAGAATCGATAGATCGCTGGTGTATTAATCCTATCCACAGGATAGGATTAATAAACAAGTGATCTATCAATTCGCTTTAGCTCAAGTGGAGTGTACAAGTTGATATTTCACTTTATAATAGTAATCAAAACATGACGTCACTGTCACTCTTGACTTGCAGGACAGTACCTAAGTGGTCAAGAACAGGCAATTTGACTCATAAATGTTTAAATCTTTTCTTGCAGCGAGATTTTCGTGTTCATCATGAGGATGATGAGAGTCGAGAAGCTGTCGCTGACGACGAGGATGACGGTGAAGAGGACGACGACTTAGATTCAGAAATACAGCAAATAAAAAATAATCAGACTGATATATCCTCGGAAAAATTGTTAAACCATGAGCAAACCACAGACTCCATAGAGCAAAAAGACTCAGAGAATTTTGTTTATGATATTTCGGATATAGACAGTTGTTCTTTGTTACACATGGAATGTTTGAATGAGTGGGATTATCCAATATTTGATCTTTCAAATTCTTGTAGGAATTCTATACTTAGTAAGGTAAGAACCATAAGTTCAGAAAAGCAAACATATGCATTTTGAGTGTTAAACTGTGATGATGATGATGATGATGATTATGTTTTGAAGTTTAAAGATGCATCAAAGCTTTTGGGTCAAATAGCATCAAATATATTCGCCCAACGTGGGGCGAATATTTTTGACGCTAATGACCTTAAAGGGTTGATGCGCCGTTAAACTTCAAATCATCATACATTCAGTTGAAACATATATTTTGGGTGTTAAAAAGAACCACCGCTTTGAGACAGTTCTTTTGAGTTACCAAAGCATATTTTGGTTAAGAAATCAGAAAATTCTCATACAGCTTTCATCATCCCATTTCAACCTAGTGCAATAGCTCACACCACGCAGTTCTGCAGCTCTCCACATTATAGTCATTGGCTCCTCAGAACAACAGTATACACTTATAATGCAGCTTTTAAATTACACATACCATTTCAGCTCTGTTAAATATGTTACACTTAACCCAGCTTTCCATGTTCCTATAATAATATAGCTATCACCTCATACAGCTTTCCACATATCATGCCGAATTCAAAGTAATATTTAGCTAATACCTTATACAGCTTTCCTAACACCTTACCAACTCAATGCAATGAACAGCTCCAAACACCTCACCAACTCAATGCAATGAACAGCTAACACCGTATACAGCTTTCCACACACCTCGAGCAGCTTTCTGCATACCTTAGAATTGCCAACTCCAGAGAGTTGCAGTGTAAAATAGCTTACTTCTCTTGCAGCCTTCTACATACCTAGCCTGCTAATCATTGCAATAGCTTACAAATCATGCAATTTTCCATGAAAAACCCAGTCAACTCCATGCAAAAGCTCAGTGTATATCATGCCATTTTCCACACACCTTGCCAACTCAATGCAATAGTTTACTTCTCATGCAGCTTTTCACACACCTTGTCAACTTGATGCAAAAGATTACACCTCATGCAGCTTTCCACACCTTATGGACTCACTCAGTGCAATAGCTCACTCATCGTGTAATCAGCTTTGGGCACTTGCTCATATGGGCGGAACCAGAGGGGGGGACAGGGGGTCCGGACCCCCCCCCCCCCCCCCTGAAAAATCGCAAAATATAGGGTTTCCTGACAATATTGAATCCTGATCCCCTAAAAATCACAAAGCTACCAAGCCAGCATTCAATGGCAGGCCATGATCGGCACGCCAGCAAAACGGCCGATGATGGCCCACTTTTAGTGGCATTTTGATCCTCTCTCCATCCCATCAACCAAAAAAAAAAAAAAAAAAAAAAAAACAGTGTTGGACCCCCTTTGACAAAACTTTCTGGATCTGCGCATATTGCTTATACCTCATGCAGTTTTCTGCTTGCTAAAGCAATAGCCAGTGGTTTAAGTTATCCTTAATGCAATTAGAATGGCCAGAATCTCCCAGTCAATTTCCTGTTCTTGCTAGCTTTGACGTATTGTGATATTCTAGACAATTCATGTTTCGGCCAGATAAGATCAAGTTGCAGCAGAGCCAGCTTACTGACATAGATATTCATGGGAGTCACTAGAAATTTCATTATTGGCGATAGATTTTGCAGCTAAACGCAAATGACATAGTCTGGTTTCCGCTAATTAACAGGTCAGACAGATACACTTGTGGTGTCTCAATTTGGTGCATTCGGTATAGATTCTGCTTCTTGGCAGTCACATGGGGCAGCTGACATTAGATTTTGGTACTAATTGTACAGTCAAACCTGCTGTTGTGGCCACCTCTATGAAGCTTTACCCTCCCTTGAGTGGCCATTTCAGTTCCCCTCAAATGATTTTGTATGCAAATTTACCTCTTTTTAGCATGCACCTGTCCAACGTGGCCAGCGGTCAGTGCAATTCGCCCCAAAACAATGAAATTGCATCCTTAAGGGGATATATCTTTCAAAGCTCTTACTTGCATGAAATTATTCCTGTATATTCTTATAATACTAAGGAGGTTTGGCCAAATTGTTGTATGAAGAATGTATACATCTCACACAGATTATTTTACGCCCCAACATACAGCTTTTGAGCAATCCGCAGCATGATTATCAGTCTTTTTAGAGTCACTTCCTGGTTTGATACCATTTGCAATATTGTGACACGCTGGGTGAACTTTAGAGAAAACCATTTGCATGAACATGAACTACAATTATCTGACTGCTACATAAAGTAAATAATAAAGGTGCTGATCAGACTGCGCACATGCGCAGGCTGGTTTGCACCTTTGTTGTTCACAAACCTCCGAAGACAGGTTTTCTCGCGTCGTGGTCCATTTTGTGTATGCAAGCCGCAAAGATTCTGGCCAGTGCAGGCTCATCTGAGCCTTGGTTGCTCGTCTGTGTGATTAGTAACAAAATCTCATGTTTTAATAAAAGTGCCAATCATATTCCTTAATACCTCTATTACATACAGGGTTCGCACAGGCCTGAAAAGTACTTGAATATACCGGTTTAGTCTTGAAAAGTCCTTCAAAATTAAATTTGCCTTGAAAAGTACTTGAAACCACGCCAAAGCCTTGAAAAGTCCTTGAATTTTACCATTTTCAGGAAGATTCAACACTGTCTTTGGTGACCTAAGTCAGTATTAAATTGTGGTGCCTTTATTTGGTGCAGCATATGCTGCACCAAATAAAGGCACCACAATTTTATACTCATTTTCTAAAATTTATATCTTTAGTAATGCAGTCTAGCATTTCAAAAATAGAATTTTAATGTGTAAATCAGTATTTTTCATAAGTTTACAGTCCTTGAAAACAGTAGAAAAGTCTTTTAAAAGTCCTTGAAAAGTCCTTGAATTTACACAAACTTGCCTGTATGAACCCTGTACATACCCTTCTGTGCATCAGCCAAAGCCCCCTCAAACAACACACTGCATTTGGTCATCTACAGCAGAGAGAACTGGTAGTTTTTGACAGTTGCAAAGAAAAAATTATTACTCAACTGATAACTTATAGCTACTATTTCAATAGATACATGTAATAATCTCCCTTGAATGTGTACAATATTTATTATGTGCATAATGGGTCAGGTAGGCTTTTCAAAAAAGCTAAATGTACCGAAACAATAAAAGCAGTTGAGAATTCTGTAAAAAAATCTGGTGAAAACTCTCATTCATTTAAAAGACACACTGTTGGCAGGCATTGGAATTGCCTCTATTCTAGGGTTTTGGTTGAGGCATGGTTCACTTTGCTGTTTTTGACATGCAATGGCTCTAATATCATTAATGAGCCACGACACAAGATTTCCAACTATGTGGTATGTGCGACCAGCAACGGCTCAGACCATCCTGCGTGTACACGCAGTCTGATCAGAGCCTTTGCTAGTCGCTTAAATATTCTATGACTGTTAAGCTACTGTGGAGTTTCTAAGCTAAACAGGAGGCTGCAGAGGCTCGTCTGAATCTACACTTGTCAAAATGCCACATTGTTGGAAATCACATGTCGCGGCTCATAATATCTTGTCAACAGCAACAGTTTTTTTTCATATTCTTTGACATAATTATTTGTTCGCAAGTAATTAGCATGTTTGACATAGTTCTTTTAATAATAAAAAATCTTGGGTTATGCACTCATCAGCTTACAATACTGCCTTTCACTACAGTATATTTCTTGATGGAAACATAAGAAAATATATATTAATTTGCAAATCTTTGACAATAGCTGTGAATTGGTAATTGATTTCGCACACAGGAATCAATAGGCTTCTTGGCTTCAGAAACAATTACTGCGTAGAAGGACAGAGCTGAAAAAACTAGATATTAGCTAATAGTGACGAATCGGATGAGATGTTGATTAAATTTTTCCTGTTGTTTAAGAACTAATCATGCCATTTTGAAAAGATGGAATGTTCAATTCAGATTTATACAATACTGTTTGTAGTCCACACAAACAAGTCAGCACATACATACAGTAAGATTCTGATCAATAGTCTTCGACTCAACTGGACCAAAGTTTTTATTGTGAGTTTTCAATAGTTAAGAGTTTGATAACACTATCTTGGCGTGGAAGCTACTGTAAATTCGGAAAATTTCGTGAGGGTTTCATTTTCATGCGAAGTTTCGTGAAAATAAAATCCTCGCGAAACAGGGAAATCACTCTGTCCACTACAAATATAGATAAATCATACTTATGTCGCGAAATTTTTAGGTCTCAAATATGTCTTTCAATGCTATTTGCGAAAATAAAATTCTGGCGAAAATTTCTGGATTTACAGTAATGTATGCAGTGTAGGGAAATCATTACATAATATGTAAGCCACTATTATTGCATAAAAAACTGTGTCACATGCTATTAACAGTCATGTTTTAACCAGCAAAAACCCATGTATTAATCAGGCAATTCACGTGCTGTTGATGCACAGCTTTTGTACTTTACATATACACATTCTAGGCCATCACAAAAATTGACGTCATCAACAGTAACTTGCATGGAAATGAACTTAATTTTTGTGACGTTATGATGAGGTTACAGGTAAGTCTTTGCTCTGGAATAGGCGTTTTCATAACCTTCGACTCCTTCATGCTTTTGCGCGTCATTATAGTAATACAAAAAAGAACTTTTCGAAGCGTTTTTCCTAAGCTTTCAAGTGACAAAATGACTTTATGCAAAAATAACGATCGAACATGGTTTTCTGATACACTAACATCTGCTAGACCCCTCAAGGGTCGTTAAAATCCTCGCCTTTCAGGCTCAGGTTTCAACACCACCCTCGGGGTCCAGCAGATGTTAATGCTTAGCATGTTTGATCCCTATAGTGGTTTATTGATTTTAATGTATGGTGTTATATCACTACCAGATGCGACGTCATGTGATAAGTACCATAATCTCATGCCCTTGGCTCATATTTATCCTTCTGTTCTTTTTTTCAGGTTGCATATAAGCTATTTATGGAAGTGGGGCTGTTTGAAACATTCCGTATCCCTGTAGGTCCATTCTTAAACTACTTCCACGCATTAGAGATGGGCTACAGAGAAAAACCATGTGAGTATTACCCCACTTTGCAAGTTGGGAAAATTTTGCATACTTTTTGTCATCTGCTGATTTTTCTAAAATTCACTTTTCAGCTTAGGGCCTGGAGAAGGGTTTTCTGGGGACAAGGCTTGTGTAATCTTTTCAGTACCAAACAACATGAAACCTGCCAGTGATCCCCTCTTCAATTATGACAGATGTAATTTGATTCAGTTTCACTTAATTTTCTTGGAAATGAACTGTGTAACTTAATTTGTCAGAATAGTGCAGTGAATCTTGAAAATGACACAGATATACAGATGCGTCTTTCAATTGATAGAGAGCCAGACTAGTAACCTAGAGGTCGCCAATTTGAAAAGCACTGTAGGTGCGATGTTGTGTCCTAGTGCATGACACTAATTTCTCAATGTTGCAGAAGAAGCACTGTATGTGCGGTGTTGTGTCCTAGTACATGACACTAATTTCTCAATGTTGCAGAAAAGTAAAACTGTTTCACAACATTCACCATCTTCGGTAACCCAGGCGTGACCCATTCTGTTCCCACTGCATTCATGAATGCAGTGGGAACGGAATGGGTCACGCCTGGGTTACCGAGGATGAACATTCACTACACACAGTCAATCAGGGAGCCCAGTGGCTCAGTGGTAGAGTACTTGAATTGAGACCGAGGGGCTGCGGGTTCGAGCCTCACCGGCGTCACTGCATTGTGGTCCTTGAGCAAGACACATTTATCCTAGCTTAGTACTGGTTCAACCCAGGAAGACTTGTCCCTGTTTAACTGAAAGATTGATGATGGGATGTAAAGAATCAAATCAAACAAACGAACAAACACTCAGTCAAGGCGTACAACAGCTGATACTTTTACAAATCACTCTTACATATGATCAGATATGGCTCAACAGTGGAAGAACGACATGGACATCAAGATGACCAACCAGTTATTGATATACAACGTATAGTGAAGCAGTGCAATTGGTTTTTCTAATAATTTGTTGAAATTATGCAATACAAGTGATATTTGCAAGGATCCCTTTAATTTTTCCATGCATTAACGTTTATGTCGCATCCCTCAGAAGATTTTGAAAACTGTTTTTAACATCTCCCTTGGGATGTGGCAAAGGTTAATGCATGAAATATGATTGTCGATCCCTATATTGTGTAGTGCTTGTTCTATCCAGAAAAGGGTCCCCACCCGTCTTAAAAATTGTTGACTGGGACATAAATCAACAGCTCATAAAAATAAAGCAACAGAATGTGTCTTTTTTAATTTGGCCATTCATTTTTTTTCATTGTGTGTCTGTTTTTTGCTCATATGAGCTTAACCCATGTAAGCCTAGCTAGTGTCCTTTTGTGGGACATAGGCAAACAGTGCAGTCCCAGATGCGACGTCTGATCAGGGTCTACACTGTTTGCTTATGGAATGAACTTTCAAAATTTTTGAATGGAATTGAAACATACTACCCAACAACTCTTCACTTCGAAATAGATTTGTCCAATTGAAAATGGTTGGAAGATCCATTGGGCATAGCAGGCCTCGATATAAGAGTGCGTACCAGATCATTATTTTTCTTATTTCATAACCAAAACATATGTCGCGTGTGCTCAAAAAAACCGTCTCATCAACCGTCTTGATGAGACGGTTCTTTTGAGCACCCAATACATATGTTTAAACAGATGGGTAAGAAAATAATCACAATTTTACGCAATTTTTTTTTTCTTAACTGGCCATATGGCGTAAATGGGTTAGAAAGCTCAAGGGTAAGTTTTTGTTATTGGTCTCTGTCTGTCCGTCTGTTGTTTGCTATGAGTTTAACAACATCATCTCCCATACTAGCCTAAATTTCAAATAATTTCACATATTATGTATCCCATAATGCCCTCTTCCATATGCTAAAATGGTGTTTTTATGCCTTTCTAGATCACAACAGGGTTCACGCAACAGATGTGGTACATGGTGTATATTATTTAACGACACAACCCATTCCAGGGTTTCATCAAGTCAGCACCACAGACGTATTCGCAAGACAAGCCTCCTCAAGCGAATCAGGTATGGTATTAACAAATGGGGTCTGGTTTCACATCTACAGATGAACTTTGGTAGCCTTTATTGCAAATGATATGGACCCAGCTATTCCTGGTATCTGTACACCAGGTACAGTTAATGGCCCAGTTTCGAATCTGGCCCAGTTCCGAATCACGTCATAGTTTCGTTGTTAACTACACATCAGTGGTATAATTTAAATTACGTATTTTGGTTTTGTTTTGTTGTATAATTATCCCTCTGTATGTAAGTAAAAGCAAATATCTATAAGTCATCTGCTTGGTGAAAATAATTACAATTTTCCCCCATGACCCATTTTATGAAGGTATATTTTCACACGTGTCAGTATATGTTAACTGCATATTTCCGAAAAATGCTTTCGTTTGAAATGCATTTTTATCAAACTTTCGGTTTCAGCATGTTTTCCAACAATTATTTAAACACATCCAAGAAAAAAAAACGGATCTTTTATTCTGTTTTTGGTTCCGTGATAGCCGTGTAATCATTGTCACTCTTTGGCCCAGTTTCGAATCAGCTGAACACAAGTTTATTTCACGTCACATAACAATAACGTACACGCGCTCAGCTATTTGTACAACATAGAAGTCAAAATTATGTGAAAAAGTTTCAAGGGCACCATATGCTCCCCCCCCCCCTCTCTCTCTCTCTCTCTCTCTCTCTCTCTCTCTCTCTCTCTCTCTCTCTTAGTAGACGCGGATCCAGAAAGTTTTGACTCTGACAACGTTTTTTTTTATATTTCATGCCGTTTTAGTTGATGAGGGAAGAGAGGATCCAAATATCACAAGAGCGGGCCGTCATTGGCCCGCCAGCGAAACTCCATTTGATGGCCTTGGTGGCTCTAGAGAGCATTAGTGTGAAAATAGTTTGAATTTTAGGCGTATAGCTATGGGACTTTACAGGGGTTGGCGGGGGGGGGGGGGGGGGGGGGGGGGGGGGGGGGGGGCTCTGTACCCCCAGTCTTCCCTGGATCCGCGTATGCATGAGGATTATGCCTTTGTGTGTGTCTGTTGAATTACTCTGTCTATCTGTCTGTCTGTCTGTCTGTCTATCTATCTAAGTATCTCTATATGTATATGCCTGTCTGTCTCTCTTTCTTCCCCCTCTCTCTCTCTCTCCCTCTCTCTCTCAGCATATCTGGTGTAGACCTAGCAGACCAGGGATCCCGAGCTCGATACCGGGCAATCAGTCCCGTTCCCGATTAACCTTAGCTGGAAGAAGCCCATTATCCTAATTATGCATCATTTATCCGTAACCACTACATGCGCGGATCAAGAAAGTTTTGCCACAGGGGGTCCAACCTTGACAACGTTTTTTTTAGTTTGATGGGGGAGGAATTATCCAAAAACCACAATTAGCGGGCCATCTTCGGTCGGTCAGCGAAACACCATTTAAATGGCGTTTCGCTGGCGTGCCGATTATGGCCCAAAATTGAAAGCTGGCTTGGTGGCTTGGTAGCTTTACGATTTTAAGGGGATCGTAGGGGGACCAGTATTGCTAAAAAAAAACCCTATATTTTTGTGATTTTCGAGGGGGACCGGACCCCTGCCCCCCTCCCCCCTCTGGATCCGCACATGTACTACATTCTCCTATGAGTAAAAGTAGGGCTAACGCCTTGTTGATTTTCCAGTGCCCTGGTATATGCCTCACTCCACACACAAGTGAACATACTTGTGTCGGATGATTCCCTTGCTTTTTGCCCAACTATGTATAACAGAGTTTTTACTTGGGTAGAGACCAGAGCCAAATCAGAATTAAGAGTGAAATTAGTACCGTTTAACATGTTGAAGCTCTCCAGTTTTTCTTTTTTCTGGCGCAGATTTCGTCGGTCGTCGTTTTAATTGTTTAAAACCTGGCCTTTACCCCGTACTGTGTGTGTGTGTGGTGGGGGGGGGGGGGGTCAAATCTAATATCTACCATGACCCCGCTATCGGCTATAGTATCACGTGTGTTGACCGCTCGCGGTGTTGGCGGGTGGGGCAGGGGTTACAAATGCATTTTACTCTCACAACGCGTGTTGGTATATGCGTGCGCTAAATAACAATGGAAATAAGCACAGACGTTAAATAAAAATGCCACAAAATAGAAAAAATACTCTGAAAAAGTGAATGTTAGTGTATGTATCACAAAGCGATGCGTCAAATGACAGACAGTGAAGATCCTGATTAGAACGCGCCTCTAGCAGCTATCTGATTTAGTTCAACTCTACACTGTCTCATAGACCAAGTTAACCTGTAGACCTTTCGATTATTAGCCAGGGTGTATAAACGGCAGTATTACTTGCATGTGGTAAAAATGTTCATGAATAGCCTTAGGATCTTAATTCATGCGCGGATCCACAGGAGTGAGTACTGGGGGTCCGGACCACCCCCTCCCGCATGGAAAAGTACAGAGCTGTAGATTATCCTAGGATTACTGGCTGGAAACGTAGAAAGCTACCCATGTCGGGTCATCATCGGACCGCTAGCGAGACGCCATTTATATGAAGTTTCGCTGGCGGGCCGATGGTTGTCCGTTTTAGTTACTTTCCGTGTCCATACAAGTTTACTGCAATGAATACGGTAAAATAATGCGTCAAACTCGTCATTGAAAGTAAAGATTAAGCCAACAATGTCAAAACCTTAATGCAACTGTACTACTGAAGGTAATTTCTTAGATTTTCTAAAGTGATTCGAAACTGGGCAAATGACCCGCAACTAGGCAAATTGGCGACCTACTTCGAAGCCGTGGTATGGTACATAGCAGAGTCCGAATGATACAAATTGAGGTTCATTATTTGGGAGAATGATAGTGCTTTGTAAAAGTAAAACCAAAATCTTATTTACTCAGAGCAACTTTTTGGAATACGCCTTGAAGTAAAAGTGATTCGGAACTGGGCCATTAACTGTATTGGTACTTATCGCATGGGTGAGCAGCAAAGGATCGGGAGAGTGCACACATGCACAGACCTGTCAGAGTCCTTTGCAGCTCACATACACAAAGTTTGGATGCAGATAAAAACTCAGACAAAAATTTAGACCTCTTGCTTAGCTGGATACGTCAGCATTGGCGTACGTCAGCATTGGCGTTTCGTTATTAGAGCATTTGGGATAAGTACTCAAATCTTGTGTAATGGTCCAAATAATTCATGCTGAAGTTTAAAGAATTACGTTACTTAGGCTTCGTCAAAATTTCATAGAGTGAACACTGAAAAATGTTCTGGTTCAGCCTAAAGGGATACATGAAGAAATCAATCACAACATTATTTCTTAGGACTGCTTTACAAAGAAAGCCAACATTTGTGATACTACTTCTCAGCAGCTGATATATTTCTTGAAGGTCAAAGTGTTTCTTTTTAACAATTGCATGCTGGGAAAATTTTCATGATTTTTTTGCCATCTGCTGATTTTTTCAAACTAAACTTCTTTGAAAAATTCTTTCAGGGATACCATGAGAGTATCAAATAGTTTGGAACCAGATCAGGCCCGACAAAACGTCGAGCCTAATCTGGTTCCAAACTGTTTGCAAATGTTATCAGCAGATGACACCAGCAGGCAACGAGTTAACCCTTACAGCACCATTCACAATTGTAATAGAGGACACATTTTGTGATATCTTAAATGAATTTTTTTTGATAATGATTCACAAGAAATATCAAGACTTGTTTAATTTGGTTTCTTGAAGAAGTAGAACAAAATTGAAAATAGTATCGGAATATTTTAGCTGGTGTTTTAAAAGCTACATGTTTATGTTGCTTCTTTGACATTTTCTAAGGAATCAGAATGAATATCATGACTTTCATGGTAATTGATCACAGATGATTTTCATCCCTCTTGACAAATGGGGAGTTCAGAACTATTGTTGTTCTACTCATTGGAAGTGTCTCTATGAGATTTGTTTATTGAGTGCTTTCTTGGAGATACAAGAAGAATATTGCCTTTTATACTTTGTTCTATAAAGCATCTAAACAAGGACATGAACTGTCTCTAGCATGTTAGGTTGCCATTGCATTTTGAAGCCATGTGAACTTGGCTGGCAATCCTGTTATCATCACCCAAGTGCGGATACAGAGGGGGGGGGGGGGGAGGGGCAGGGGATCCAGACCCCCCCCTGGAAAATCACAAGTTATATGGCTTTCTATAGGGAATAAGCAATTGCCCCCCCCCCCCCCCCCCCCCCCCCCCCCCCCCCCCCCCCCCCCCCTCCTGGAAAAAGTTGGACCCCCCTGGAAAATGTTGGACCCGCTCCGGAACCTTGACAAATGATAGTTTTCTTTGAAATTAACCATTTGACTTCAGTAAAATAAGCTGAGGACTAAAAAAAAATAAGAAACATTGTCAGAGCTTTTTTGTCAGATTGACCTGGACTCCCCCTGACAAAAATTCCTGGATCTGCGCATGTCACCGTTAGCAAATGAGAAAAATAAACTTAAATTTGATCCATGACGTATGATAATATTCTGTGATATATTGGTAATGTTGCCATTGAAATCCCACACCCATCATTATATAACACTGTTTTACAATTGCTTATTTCTGATTTGTTCATTGATGGCAGTGTTTGCTTTTGGAGCAAATTAATGCAATGTTAATGGGAAAATACGCAAAAAGTACATCATTAGTCTTGTCCTGCCTGAAAATGCTTTTACGTCTGCTGCATATATTCAAAAATAGTGAGTATGATCAGGAAATACCACAATCACAAACCGCAGACAAGTCTTCTTTAAACTAGATTTTATCATGGTGCAAACACTTTTAACTCAGATCAGAACAGTCTGATCTGATGGGAGCAGTCTGATCCATATTGTTTGCAGTATAGGCTATATACCTAAGTAGATGACAGAGCAGAAGACAAAAGTTGTGACTGGTGGGAAAAGGATTAAAGGGAGAATTAGCAACAGCACATCACTAACATTGGAAATTGTCATTTGTGGAAGTAATTTGTTGGGGTTACATGTGTCCAATTAAGCAAAATTTTGAGCTTAAAAATGTTAATATTTTCTTATCCATGAGTTTAAACATTTGCTTTGGGTGCGAAAAAGAACCTTCTCATTGAAACGATTAGTTTGTGGACCCACAACATATGTTTTGGTTGAGAAATAAGAAAAAAATATGCATGCCCATCTAGATGCCAGGCCTGTGGTTTATGTCACAAATATCTTAAAGCTCAACTAAAGTTTGACAGTATAATAAAATTGTCAACATTAAAATTGACAACCCAATGCAAATTCTCAGAATGACACTTCCTCTAAATTATTTTCACCAGTTGCTGACAACTGTCCTTCGTAAATCAACCCTTGATAGGAGTTTAATTCCTGACCATGCAACATGTTGATTATTAGCTCTTTCCTTGCAAGCAGCAACTTCTGTCATCTGCAGATTACCTTTGTAAACAGTTTGGACCCAGAATGTCAGTCCTGATCTGGATCCAAACTGTTTGATACTCTGATAGTGCTCCTGAAAGAATTATTCGAAAAAGTCAATTTTGAAAAAATCAGCAGACGACAACTAAAGCATGCAAAATTACCCAGCATGCAACGGTTCAAGTAGGCAAAAATTACCTGAAATAAGCCAATTTACTGAAAGTTGACATTTGAATCTGTAGTTGGTATGGTTCCTTAGGTCCTTCTGTCTCGTAAAAAATCTTCTGCCCAGTGACAGAAAGCATTTATTCTTGCGAGAGCAGACTAAAATAATGACAGTCCTCGTTGTTCGCCCACTTGTACCAGACAAGACGAAATTCTCCTCGGGTCTTCAGATAAATGGGGGTCAATTCCAAACAAATTTTCTTTTTTCTCAACAGAAACATATGTTGTGGGTACTCAAAAGAACTGTCTCTATGAGACGGTTCTTTTGAGCACCCAAAACATTTAATTGGACTGTTGGGTAGGAAATTAACGACAATTTTAGATTCAAAATATTTGCTAATCTGACCCTATGTGTACAGATTTTGCACTCTCTGCATACAGATGATTGTTATTTACTGACTTTGCCATCATAAGTGCATTTTCAAGTAATTTGTACACATGCTGAATTTGACTTTGGGATCTAACTGAAGATGATTTGGACTTATCTATGTTAGTTAATGACATATTCTTTTTGGTGTGGATCCCATCGGTGTTGGCATCCGCTTTTATTTCCATAAGTTATCTTCTGAACCAGTGGATGGATATTGACCAAACTGGCATAGATACATTGTTTGGAAGAGAAAAAGAGTTGATTAGATTTTGGTGACCTTGACCTTATTTTCAAGGTCACAGTGGCACTTTGGGTGGCGCCGGCGTCCGCTTTCATTTCCTTGCATTATCTTCTGAACCAGTTGATAGATTTTGACCAAACTGGCATAGATACATTGTTGGAAGGAGGGGAAGAGTTGATTAGATTTTGGTGACTTTGACCTTATTTTCAAGGTCACAGTGGGGGCACTTTGAAATGCCAAGATATGGTCTCCATGTGTTATCTTCTGAACTAGTAAATTGAATTTTACAAAATTTGCATATATATACATTATTGGGAGGAGAAGTCTGTTAAAATCTCTTGGTAATTTTTCATGCTTGATTTTGTCTGCTGACTCTTTTCAAAATTAACTTTTTCAGAAAGTTCTTTCAGGAACACTGTCTATCAGAGCGTCAAACAGTTTGAATTCAGATTAGGACAAAGGTTGTGTCAGTCCTGATCTGGGTCCAAACTTTTTGCAAATGCCATCAGCAGATGACAATAGTCGCTGAAGCTAGGAAAGAGTTAAATCCCTTAGTTTATCCGTTTTGCCAATATTTTTATTAAATCTTTGTATGCTAATTTTTCCTCTGCCAGGGTTCGCACAGGCTTGAAAAGTACTTGAAATTAGAGGGCTTTCCTGAAAAGGTCTTTTAAGGAAAATTAAATCTGCCTTGAAAAGTACTGGAAAATCACTCAAAAGCCTTGAAAAGTCCTTGAATTCTACTATTTTCTGTAGGACTTAGCACTGTTGTTAGAGACCTAAATCAATATAAAATTGTTGTGCCTTTATTTGAAGCAGCATATGCTGCACCAAATATAGGCACAACAACTTTATACTAATGTTCCAGTACTAATGTCTCCATTATCTCAGTCTAGCATTTCTGAAGTAGAATTTTAACACTTAGATCAGTATTTTTCATCAACTTTGAGTCCTTGAAAACTGTTGGAGAAGCTTTTAGAAGTCCTTGAAAAGTCCTTCAATTTTACTCATACTTGCCTGTATGAACCCTGTCTGCTTCATTTTTCAAAAATGTTTTTCAGCAACACCACCAGAGTTATAGCTTTGATCAAGACTAGGCGAGACATTTTGTCAGGCCTGATCTTGGTCCAAACTGTCTACAGAAGTTATAAGCAGATGTCAAAAGTTGCCACTAGCAGAGAAATGACAAATTCTTTCAATGTTTTTCAGATGGAGATTGCGAAAGATCACCCCCTCCTCATCATCGTGCTAACAGCTTTGCTGCAGACGACAGTTATGGCATTATGGGCGGGAATTTCCCCGCTCTAGAATTAATGGCATTATTTACAGCAGCTGCAATGCACGACTATGATCATCCGGGTCGTACAAACGCTTTTCTTGTTGCTACTCATGCTCCACAGGTTTGTATGATTCTTACCTATGACACTAATAAATGAGCCGCGACATGTTATTTCCAACAATGTGGCATTTTGACAAGTGTAGACGCAAACGAGCCTGTGCAGCCTCCTTTTAAGCTTAGATACTCTAAATGATGGTCAGTCAGTAGATTAATATTCATAGAATATTCAAGCAAATAGCCAAGGCTCTGATCAGACTGCACGTAAGCACAGGCTGCATGGTCTGAGCCTTTGCTGGTCGCACATACAACATTGTTGGAAATCTCATGCGGCGGCTCATATAATTTTGAAGTCGAACCACAATACTAAGGTTGAATCTTAACTCTTTGCCACCTAGTGTTGTCGGGCTTGATATGGATCCAAACTATTTGACACTCTAATGATATTCTTGAAAGAATTTTTCGAAAAAGTTGATTTTGAAAAAGATCAGCAGATGGCAAAAAAGCATAGTTTTTTTCCAAGGGGCAAAGAGTTTTATCCAGTGCCAAGATCTATCACATTAGCATTCAGTGCTTTAGCATTCAGTGCTCAGTGGCGGATCCAGAGGGGGTTCAGTGGGTTTAGTTGAACCCCCCCTCCGAACCCCCATTTTTAAATATCCTATGAAAATGAAAAAAATTGGTCTCAGTTCATTTTCATGGGATATTAAAGAAAAATGAGCTAAAATCAGCAAAGAGAACCCCCACACCTTTATATATATGAACCCCCTTTCCAGAAATCCTAGATCTGCCCCTGGTGCTAACAATTATCCCTTATGCAAAACGGCTCAATTGTGGCGAAATGGGTGCACAGTTTAGTGCCAATGTTTATTCTAGGCATGAAATGAAAAACCCTGTTTGTGCTGGCCATACTTAGCTGTACTCTATGCACAATCTTGGAGGAGCAAACTCATTCTGAATGAAACAAGTATTTGCTTTCAAAAAAGATGATTACCATTTCAGGCTGTGCTATATAACGACAGATCCGTTCTGGAAAACCATCATGCTGCTGCCGCTTGGAACCTCTTCCTGTCCAACCCTAACTTCAACTTCCTGTCCGGTCTCGATCAAGCTGAGTTCAAACGCTTCCGCTATCTCGTTATAGAATCCATACTGGCCACTGACCTAAAGAGACATTTTGAGATACTTGCTGAATTCAATGCAAAGGTAAGAGGGAGAAAGCTCTTGAAGAAACCCGAAAGTTGTCTGCCCTTTGTTAAAGTCATAGAGGACCTTACATGTGTGCTCATGTTTTATTTAATTTATTAAATGAGTTAAGGAAAAGAGATAAAGTGCAAGGCTTGCCAAGCATTTTATCTCTTTTTCGCAACAAGTTTAATAAATTCAATAATACTGGAGCATGAACGTTAGATTCCATTTATCATGACATTAAAATTATTTGAAATCCTTTTTTGAAGTTACATCATATGATAGATGACTATATTAACAATGGACCATCCTGACTTTATTGTATGTAGCTTTATGGAAAATTCCATTGGTTCTAAAAGGGTTAACCTATTTGCTCTTGAATAAGATTGCATCAAAGTAAAAAAAAAAAAATGTATATTACAGGCCTTTTGTTAAGAGTGCGTACAAAATAATCATTAATTTTCTTATTTCTGAAACAAAACATATGTTGTGGGTACTCAAAAGAACAGTCTCAATGAGACGGTTCTTTTGAGCACCCAAAACAAACGTTCAAACTGAGGGATTAGAAAATATTTACGATTTTGCGCTCAAAAATTTGGTTTATCTAAACCTATGATGTTTTTTTTTTCATGTCTTTGCTACACGTCTGTTATTGGAATTCCATTGATATCATCTAAATATATTTTCAATTTGCAAGATACTTTACATACAAGTAAAGTCTGAGAGATAATTTACAGATTAATAAAATTCACCATAGTACTGAACAGCTCCCGTTTCTCAATAAGAGGTTATTTTACAAGTGAGTTCAGATAAAGTGTGCCACATCAAGAATAATAAGGCTTGGGGCAAGAGAGTACTTTAAAACCTGACATTGAGTACGTCCCTATTTGAGAACTGAGTGTGTTTAGACAAACTTGCCATAATTTGTTTGTGACTGCTTTAGCATACTCAATGCCACATAAAAGATATTAAATATATTGGCTCTTCTATGAACCACACTCCTCAAGGAAATCAAAGACTTTGTGAGTGTCATATTAACTCTCAATATTTTGGACAGATAAGCATAGGTCTTGATAATTAAAATTTTTGAGCATAAAGTTGTGAATATTTTATTGCCCATTAGTTTTAACACATGTTTTGGGTAGTCAAAAGAATAAAAAGAGCACCCCAAACACATAATTGACCCCCAACATGAGATTTCCATCAATGTGGTATGTGCGACCAGCAAAGCCTCAGATCAGCCTGCTCATACGCTCTTTCTGATCAGAGCCTTTGCTAGTCGCTAGACTATTCTATGATTGTTAAGCTTCTGACTGAACATCATTTGGAGTTTCTAAGCATAAAAGGAGGCTGCACAGGCTTGTCTGTGTCTACACTTATCAAATGCCACATTGTTGGAAATAACATGTCAAGGCTCATATTTAAACTCAGTCTAATGGACATAATCACAATTTACACTCAAAGCCTTTGCTCAACTGGACCTCATATCAGTGATTTTTCTCAGGGTTCGAAATTCGGACACATTCGCAATGGAATTTAGGTGACTTTTTCCCAATCTTTCGATTTTTTTTTTTTTTTTTTAAGATTGGGATTTTCATTCAATCAACACACACAGATGCTACATGGTGACATTCCCCTTCAATTTAATGGCAATAGTATGTGTAATAGCTAATTTGTTTTTTTATTGACCAAAAATTACATAATTGTGCTCTATAACAAATTTTCCAATTTACGGGAATGCCACACTAATTTCCCAATCTGAAATGCCCTAGGGCCCCTTCCCAAAATTGCAAAAAAAATCTGTGAGCTTATGCTGCTTCATAGAGAAACTGAAAATGAGATTTCTATACTTATTCCATCAGTGAACAGCAAAGGCTTTGTCGAGTAGACTTGCTAGAGCTTTTGCTTGTCGCATACCCGAAGTATGGATGTAGATGAAGGCTCAGACCAAAAGGTAGACCTCTAACTTCGCTGGATACCTCAGAATGGAGTTTGTTAGAAGCATTTGAGCATATGCTAGCCTTCTTTCAGAAATCTCGGGCACTGGCCTGTATGTATAACCATATTGCACTTGAATGAGAGCAGTAGGGTGAAACTCACAGTACATTTAAGACAATTTATTCTGCTTGATTAATTTCCTGTTGATGAATGACATCAGAATGTCACAGAAAAACTTTGTTCGTTTGTGCAGTTAAGAAAAATTGCCCTACTTTGGATTCAAATTTTTGCGTTTCAATTCTGACTGTTTTGTTAATATATTTTATTGTCATACTTCTTCATAAATAATTAAATACTTAACCCATTTAAGACAAAAGAATTTCCCGCTTATCTATTGGACCAGTCAGTTTCTGTTTTAAGGGTTGTTGGGTGTAATTTTTCATTTTTATTCAAAATTCATTAGAGCATTCTGTAAAACAAACAGAGGTGACCCAGATCAGATGCTGCATGCTGCAGCATCTGATCTGGGTCTACACTGTTTGCCTCTGTCCCACAAAAAGACACTAGGCTTATATGGGTTAATAAGACTTCATGGTTGACCTTGATTGACTTTTTAATATATTGTTGACCTTGATTGACCTTTTAATATATTATAAGTCTTTTGTTTGGAATTTGACCATTTTCCTTTTATTTGTAACAATTGTCGTCTGCAAGCCAGGAAAGAGTTGATTATAGTGAATAGAAAGTATTGTAAAACATGTCTGAACGGTCACTCAAAAAGACCCAAAATTGGTTTTCAAGACCGTTTATCGCTTAATGCAGGTCAAAAGTACTGCAGAATGCTCCAAGAGAGCATTCTGCAATACTTTTGACCTTCATTAAGCTACCATTTATCTTTAAGACCTTTGTTTTGTCTATTTTTGAGTGGTCGCTTAAGACATGTTTTAAGTAATGCTGTCTTATGATGGTTCATTGAAACTTTGGTCTTTATTTGTCAGATCTCGACACCCAAACATTGTAACAGTTGCAATTGCAACAGTGTAAGTGGTTCAGAAACTGCTATATTGCCTGTATTAAATTAGGCCAAGCCAAAAAATTATGTGTGTTTCGGGTAACCAGACCCTACCCAATTTTCAAAATGAGTTAAGCAATTTTCTATGGTTTCTCAGTCTCAACATCATCAAAATTTAGACCTTTTTATGGGGGTCACACAATTAGCTATTTAGATCTTATACTATAAATTAACCCTTTACTCCATAATAACACCTTTTGACACCTTTGAAATATTATGTATTTGAAAACTTTATGGAAAATGGAGCTTTTGCTCTTTTGGAGCAAATGCTCCATTTTCCATAAAATTTTCAAAAGTATTCAAAATACACTTAATTTTTTCTTAAATTTTGTCAATGTTGTCTAAAATAGAAAATGATGTCATGGTCTAAAAATAGCCTATGGAGTATAGGGTTAAAATGTTCTGTTGATAATGATATATTTCAATAAAAACAAGTAAAAAAAATCCCCACCCTTTCTGGTGAATTTCCTCAGACCTGTTACTTTAAACACACATTTATTATTTGGCATTGCCATTAATTGCATAACCTTTAAGGGGACAGCCAATAGACAGATCAGAGAAAAAATGCTGATTTTGTAATATTTTATCTGTCCTCATAAGGGTTCTTTAGTTACTTAACATTATCATTGTAAGCTTGTAAACTTTATAGATCAAAATTTACTTTTATATCTTACATAAGGAATATATACACTGGTATTACTGGAGAAGAAAGGGGACTTAATCACTTATGCTCTTATAAGCACATGCTGAGTTATTTTTAAGCTGTAAAACACAAAAGAGTCCTCATCATGCTGAGCCCAAATACATACAGTAAAACCTGTGTAAAATGGCCACTCAAAAATAGACAAAATAAAGACAAATGATAGCTTAATGAAAGTCAAAATATTGCAGAATGCTCCCATTGGGGGAGCATTTCACTACTATTGACCTGCAATAAGTGATAATTGGTCTTGAAAACCAATTTTTGGTCTTTTTGAGAGTGGCCGTTTTACGCTGGTTTTACTGTACTCTTAACCCATACCCCACCACTATTATTCGCCTTGAAAATGTTGTCTGCCGTCTTCTGCATATATTCAAGTACACTTCAGACTAGATTTTATAACGGAAGCACAAAATATAAACCCTGATCAGACTGCCCTTTGGCCATATTGTTTGCATTAACATTAGCAGACCAGAGAAGCAGAAGACAAGTTGTGACTGGCGAGAAAGGGTTTTCAATAAGAATAAGGCCAATGGTTATCATTTTTAAAATTTTACCTTTTGAAATTAGATAATTTAGTTCTAAATTACATTTGAAATTTCAATGGTAGTATCTCTCTAAAATGCATGTTAACATGTTTATTTTGATTTGTTTAAATATCTCCTATCAATTTCTCTAATTTCCTTATTAAGTTTCCAAGTTTGTTCTTACTCCTTCCAATTAAAATTTAACAAAACTCTGAAATTTTGATTTACCCATTAAAGCCTTAATAAAACTGCATTTTGAGCACCCAAATCGTATGTTTAACTGATGGTTAAAAAATTACATATCTCCTGAATCCCTGGTCTGGTTCTTAATATATTTCACATACCGGTACATGTTCAACACATCTGCGGAGACTGATCAGCACCTTTGTTATTTGCTTATTGGAAAGTATTGTATCAAAACTTGTGAAATTTCATTATTCTAGCTAGTCTCTGTAGCTGAGCAGACTGGTTTTGATATGACCTGATCCGAAACCCAAAAGACTGTTTTCTCGTGTTGAGACCCATATTAATAATAGGTGATATTCATACTAAGATTCTTTGAAATATATTAAATAGTGCTTTGAACAATATTGCCGATAATTTGAAAGTTGATCCTTTACCAGGTTCAGGTGACAATGAGATTGAACTAGCGGGGAGTTTCATGAATTTACAACCTTTATGTACTGCTTTTGTACTTGGTAAAATGCAGATAGAATGCTATATACAGTTAATTCTGAAGTGAGTATGACCAGGAAATACCATAATCACACATTGCAGACTGACCCAAAGCACCGCGAGGAAGAGCCACAAATGGCACAGATTACTAACCGTCACAAGACATCAGGAAGACAATAAAAGCAAAGCAACCAGCTCTCTTCCTCATCAAGATGTTTGCAAAACTAGAAAGGTCATTTCATATTGACCATTATATATCTAAATGAGCCAGCTTCTAGGTAGTATTCAATGGGCCAACATGCCAACTTGTACCTTTTGCTGGTCACTGGTTTGAATAAAAAAATCATCAGAATTGATGATGACTAAATGACCTGTTTTCCTTGTAACATTAGCATATCGTCCTGGAATACAGTAAAACCTGTGTAAAACGGCCACTCAAAAATAGGCAAGAAAAAAAAAGATCTTAATGACAAATGGTAGCTTAAAGTTGGTCGAAAGTATTGCAGAATGCTCCCCTTGGAGCATTCTGCAATACTTTAGACCTGCATTAAGCGATAATTGGTCTTGAAAACCAAATTTTTGGTCTTTTTTAGTGTGGTGTTTTACACAGGTTTTACTGCATTTTAGCCTGAAAATAACAAATGTTATTGTAGTTCTCACAGTCCATACTGTAAAGATATATTGCATATTTAATAAATGCTGTATTATATCAGGGTCTTTCTATGTAAAACCTTTGTGTAGAGAGTCCCTGATTATATGCTGACCATAAATCAGAATTTTGCGAAGTGCTTTTATATAGCCTTTCTCATATTTTAAATATTTCTGTATAGCTCAATAGTACGCTTTCATATTGATATTATTCATCTTTTTTCTGCTGCAAGCTTTTAAATATATTTCTCAAAAAAGTCAGGATTTTATCTTCAGCTCTTTGATGAGAGTATAACTCCTCCTATTTATTTATTTGTGATGTTACAATGTAAGTTTCCAGTTTATAACCATTGCAGAGCATTTGGACCAAACACTAGTGGCAATCTGATGATATTCCTGATTTGATTCTTTACGTCCCATCAACAATCTTTCAGTTATATAGGGACGGGTCTTCCTGGGTCGAACCAGTACTAAGCTAGGATAAATGTGTCTTGCTCAAGGACCACAACGCAGTGGAGCTGGTGAGGCTCAAACCGGCGACCCTTCAGTCTCGAGTCAAGCACTCTACCACTGAGCCACTGCGCTCCTATGGTATTCCTGAAAGATTTGTTTGAGTTTTTTCTGAGATCACTTTAATTAAGAGCTTCTCTTAAAGAAATGGTTACAGTCAGAACCTGTACCAAAACAGTTAAGCCTTTTTTAACATAGATGAAACAGATTATCCTGATCAGCTGGCTTTTCAGAAGCCAGCCAATCTGGATCAACACTGTTTTCAAAATGGATTTTCCATTGTATGGGTAGTTTGCTTAACTCTAATGAGTTATTTAACCCATGGACATGTATAACATTTGTTTATCATTTTACCATTTATATTGTCCTCTAACTTACGTATCAGGCCCCGAGGTTATAAAACTTTTTCCATGCTCAACTCAGCTAAGCACGAAAGGATCATTGACGGTTTGGGCCTTATACACCTATTTTTCTGATTCCCAGAACGCTGCTTTTGGGCTTCTAGTGTGGTGCATGTAGTATAAGTGCAATAAGTTAATCTAATGGCAAGAGCCAGCTAGCAAAATATTTGCAAAATTCCTACGCATTCGAGAGTTATGGCAGGTAGAAAGGGGAGGGGGTCTGAAATTTCATGAAAATAAAAAGTGCTTTAAAAAGTGATTTCTGCACGTTTTCTTGATTTATTTGGTAGGCATGGTGATATCTATTGAACATACCATACGCAGAGTATTAACGAATCACGATAATTGATGATATTGTTTTATAAACAAAATATGTTTTGTAGTAAAATGATTTTGGGGAGATAATTTAGAAGTTGCCTGTACATTTTTGACTACATGTACCGTAAATAATACAAAACTGAAAGCTCAACAAAAGAAATAAATATTTTTGAAGGAATGAAAGTGTCCCATTTAGCATTGGAAAGCAAAACTGATTCTAACTAGATCCTTTGAATATTACTTTTGCTTTGTTTAAAGGGCATAGCATGTTGAATGTACGAGGGATGATCCAAAAGTTCTGATCGTTACCTTGTAGCTTTGTCCAGATATATTTTTGAGAGACTTACTATGTACCATTCAAAAGAATGAGTTGATACCTTTATAATGATGCTAATATTTTCTCGCTGTTTTGTTTCGTTTAATAATTACAGCAAATTATATATGGTCCACTCCATACCACTGGCCTGTTTTCGTGTTATAGAATTTTAATAATATTTGAATCTGAATCTTTCAAGCCCGGGATCTTTAAAACCACAAAATAAAATTGCATTGTATTTCTACTTTTTGTTACTCATAATATCTATTCAAATGTTAGAATGTTGACAAGTTGCGTCGATTCAATATTTAAAGCACAACACGCAATTCTAATGACGTCATTGAAATTGACAACTACGTCATTTTGAATACATTGCAGAATTTTCATTTCGGAGAATATTCGATTTTTGTCTGTCAATTTGGACTCAAAACATGCCTAACCTAATATCGGCAAAATATTTAAGACCAATATTATTTTTATTACAAAACATCTTAATCTTAATTGAAAAGTTTCAAAAAGTTTTATTTTTTACCAAAAAAATGATTGATTTTAAATAAGGTTTTTCAAAATTGTTATTGGTTTCAGACAGATGCTTTGTGCTCAATTGAAACCCATATTGCATCATTTTACGATATAGTGCATCTTGGGACAATTGATTGGGTTTTATTTTTAGATATGCACATGCAAATTTGTGTACTACCGAATATTGACCTATTTTGTGGACTCGGTTTAATTTTCTTATGTGGGTTACTATCAGTCTCCGACGATACCGACTATTTATATATTGCATCAGACAGAAGTCAGTTCATCTAAGTTTGATTAAATAGTTTTACCTTTAATACAGCTGTTGTTACGGCAGATTGGGCCGGTCAAAACTTCAAATGGTCCAAAATTTGATTGTAGCTGACAGTTGCATAACCATACATTCAAGGACCTAGAAAACCGAGATCATATAGAAAGTCCGCCATATTTACAGGACATAGTGGCTTACGGATGAACATTGAGCAGCCATGAACACAAATTGCTGAGACTGCTCTTGTCTGAATTGTGAGGTCTCAAATATGCACAGTCTGCTTGATAGGTCAGTGCATTTAGGGTATGGCTGTTTTGGGGTAGATTTCTGGTCGCTCCTTCAAGTTACGCAAAACTTGTCAGAGCAGTGTATAAACAAAGAATGTATTTGTATTTGGTGCAATTTTCAGGCATGTCGCATTACTGGTTACAGAGATATCGCGCCAGGATCAGAACTTTAGGATCATCCCTCGTATTTAAAGTGTCCGAATATTTATGGTATACATATGCATGTATATCCCTATATGAGACAATATATTGAACACTAAAGTATTTACCTGTTATAACTCTTTGCATGCCAGTGGATAATTTTGTCGTCTGCCAATAGCCTTTTGCAAACAGTTTGAACCCAAATGAAGACCAACAGAATGTCGGTCTTGATCTGGATCCAAACTGTTTGACACTCTGATGGTGGTCCTTGGTGGTTTATTTTTAAAAATTTAACTTTGAAGAAAGTCAGCAGACGAAAATAAAAACATGAACAATGCCCAAGCATGCAAATATATAAGTACAGGACGTTTGCAAAATAATTTGTCATTTCATAACAGTGAGATTTTTTCTTATGAAAAAATGCATAAAACCTTGCTAATTCTACTTTTAATCTTTAAGTACTTTATATTAAACTAGCACAGAATACAAAGCAATTTAGGAGGTTGGTTCTAGAGAACTTAATTTCTGTCATTAATTTCTTATTTGGTAGAAAAGGCATTTTGTGGGCTTAGGCCCTGGGTTTTCGGGCTGCTGAACATCCCCCCCCCCCCTTCCCCCCCCCCCCCCCCCCCCCCCCCCCCCCCCCCCCCCGTGTGCCAGCAAGCCACTTCCATACAATGTGTAAAATATGGTAACACATATACATGCAAAAGCTTTTGCTGGCACACAGGGGGGGAATGATATTTAAAAAAAAATGATTTCGGATTTCTATATATCTTAATGTAAAACTGATTGTCAATGATCCTTTATCCTGCTCGTAAATGTTAAAATGCCATCAATTGTTGGCATTTTAACATTTATTATCATGATAAATACAACATCTGAGAGAATTAAAGCAAGAAACTTCTTTATTTTTTCGGTATTTTAGTTTTTATGAGCAGTTGAAAATTCCTTCTCAGTTGAGTTGAGTTTAACCTCTGGGCCAGGTATGGAAATGTCATCTGGATTCCTTTGAAACAATAAGAGCCTCTGCATGTGATTTCCAACAATGTGGCATTTTGACAAGTGTAGACTCATACGAGCCAGTGTGCAGCCTCCTTTTAAGCTTCGAAACTCAAAACAATGTTTGGTCGGTAGCTTAACACTCATAGAATATTCAAGCGACTAGCAAAGGCTCTGATCAGATGGCGCTTATGCGCAGGTTGATCTTAACCTTTGCTGGTCGCACATATCACATTGTTGGAAATCTCATGTCGCGGCTCAATTATGTCCATCTTCTGCAAATTTATGCTCAACATAAAATATATAAGATATAAGAGAATCCCCTAAATGGGTACTTTTACAAACAGTGAAGACCCAATTTAATGCCACACAATGCAGCATTTCATCAGGGTCTACACTGTTTGTTAAGGTAAAAAAGATCTTCAGTTAAAAAATACAATATCTTTTTAAAATCATAACCTGACACTCCTAGATATGTCCAATGGACTATCCCAAGGTTATTGTATCAAACCAGAAGGAAGACTCCATTAGTATACAAAGGGTTAAAATGACTGGTCATTGGTTGTTTCTAGGTGAATGATGAACAGGCTGTGGGTATTGACTGGACCTCCGAGACTGACCGTCTGCTGATAGCTCAAATGGTGATCAAACTGGCAGACATTAATGGACCCGCGAAAACCAAGAACTTACACACACAGTGGACAACGAGAATATCAGAAGAGTTCTATGAACAGGTTGGTGCAAATTTATTAACCCTTTTTAAAAAGTGTCAATTACAACTGCAGCAGACGACAAATTTTGCGTCATCTTTCCAAATTTTCGAAAAAAATAATGGCAGACGTTTCTCATGAAATATCATGCCTTATTTGTTATTTTTGAGAAAGCAGCGTTACATTTGAAATTGCCATCTGCTGCAAATTATGGATGGCCTTTTATGGGTAAACTATTTCCTTGCTAGTCAAGACTTTTGTTATCTGCTCCTCTTGTCTGATTATGTTCTTATGTAGCCTGTATTGCAAACAATATGGACCCAGATCAGACTGCTCCCAAGCAGTCTGATCATGGTTAATATTATTTGCTTCCTTGAAAAAATCTAGTCTGTAGTGCACTTGAATATATGCAGCAGACGTACAAAGCTGATGGCATTTTTAGGACAAAACATTATTAGTGGGCTATGGTTAAATATGCATTCAAATCAAACTAAAATGAAATGACAAAAAAGAGTATAAAAGATCTGAACCTTTATCATAGGGCTAGTCTAGCAAATATTTTGAGCGTAAAACTGCGATTATTTTCTTATCCATCAGTTTAAACATGTGTTTTCGGTGCTCAAAAGAACCATCTTGTTGAGAGGGTTCTTTTGAGTACAACATACGAGGGCTGAGCAAAAAGTTCGTAGAATTTGTTAATAAAAATAAAAGTACTAGTGTTGATGCACTCAAACTTTTACATGTTTAAGATCCATTCAATCCTGACAAAATTTGAAAATTTCAGACAAATAGCTAGAAAACTTTCGTCGCTATGGCTCCTTCTACAACGTATGTAAAGTGTACCCGGAGCACGCCATGACGTTAACGTCATTTGACAATATTTTAACGTTATGACGACGCTCTATCAGCGTATAATTATGGTCTTTGCTGCATGTATGCACATTAGATGGACCTCACAATCAGCGGTAATTAATAAATCTGAATGTAAAATAATTTATATCTCTAGTCGATCAGAAATTTATAGAATAAATTAAAGACTTTTACATAATACTGTGAGTTGACCGTCACCCTCATGGTTACAACTTGGCATAACAAGATTCCCTGTTTATCCACACTTTTTTTAACTTAAATCTCTCTCAACTCTTAGCAACTTGGACCTCCAGCTCTTTCTGTTTTAATGTTAATATTGCTGCTTTATTTTGGAGTCGAACTGCCAAAGCTGATTTTCATCACACATGATAATCATGTTAAGGAACAAATCATCTTCATGCGTATTTGGCCGCCAAAAACTACTTTCAGATTAACCGTTCTTTCCTGCTCCTCCAATGTCAATAATTTTTGCACACATCGTGCGAAAAGATGATACATGTGCAAGAGATCATGCAAACCAGTTCTTACATTTTAACCGGAGGATTATACAGCTCTATAAACGTTTGTGTGTGGTCTTTTTCACGACGTCACAGATACACGTTACAAGTTTATCACTTATTATCTTTGCTCACCCATTCCTTGGGCTTATGCAAAGGTCTTTCTTCATTGATAAAACCTTCACGCCACTTGACCACTGACATTTTTTACATTTCTGATGATTTCTCAGCTAGTTGTAATAAATTATAGGTTTCAGTTGGCAAATATCATAAATTTAAAAATAATTTTATCGCTATGCGAGTTTCTTTCACATCTCGTAAAACCAGATTTTGCTGTATTTTTCCTCCAATAGGGCTCACAAAATCTATCCCCATTCCTTTATTTTTCGAGAGTGACATCGGAAATTTATTATGGAACATTAAATGGCACCATTCTTGACGTTGATGTAGTTTCAGTAGATTTGAATAGGACAATTTTGAAATTTGATGATTTTTAAAGCATGACATCAGTGAATTAACGGCGTGCTCCAGGATAGTCGACCCTGCACTTTATAAGGTTGAAATAAAAATAATTAAAGCGGATTAAGACTTATGAAACTTTACTTGGAAATTGATATTAGATCATATTTACGCATGTGAAAATCTAAAGACAATGGAAATTCAAATAAAAAAGTTATGAAGAAATTCTACGAACTTTTTGCTCAGCCCTCGTATGTTTTGGTTGAAATAAGAACAATAATTTAAGTTACACACTCTTATCTGGAGGCATGTCTTTTCCCATTATTCACAATAAATATCTTCTGTTGATCAGAGTTCATACTGATTGCTTTCATGTTGAGTGCATTAAAATATGTGCAGCAGACATTGTCAGAAAAAAGAATGCTGGTAGGATGTGACAAAAAACAGAATTTTATCGAATCACCCTTTTTGAAAATTGTCAACACAAAATCTGTTTTGTGTTTTGTTATTATTTAATATACACTGGTATTGTTCAACTGGCTAACTGATGCAAAAAGTACAGTGGTGACAGCTTCTGTTCTTCTAATCTATTGCACTATACAGTACACAGCATTTTTGAAGCAAAGGATAAAATTAAGGAGTACCTTTCCTCAATTTGGGTAGGCAGTCTGAAAGCCTGGTGATTAAAAATGTTAAACTTCCACATATGAAGAGTATGGAATCCATATGATTTGTTGCAATGAATGAAAAATATAGACAGCTCATTCTTAGCTATTAATGCTTTAGCAAACCTGAAAGGCTTGATATTATATAAGAGTCATCTGCTGAGATTCATATGCAAAACCATTCCTTATTTTCTCCAGAAAGCAAAACAGATAAATGATAAATTTTGTTGTCTACTAAATGGAATTCTATTTTCTCACCAGGGTGATGAGGAAGCTCGTCTAGGAATGCCAATATCCCCATATATGGATAGAAGAAATCCGCAGTTGTCAAAACTTCAAGAAACCTTTATTAACCACTTGGTGGCTCCACTCTGTAATGCCCTGGTAACAGCCGGTTTGTTGCCAGGGACATGGGTGGAGGAGGATAGTGATGTTGAAGGTAAGTTTAAAGGGAAACACTTACAAAACTAACTGTAGACTTCATATAAAAGAGGGTACCAAACCAGGATGTTTGATAAAAATTTCATGCAAATCCGGCCAACCATTTAGAAGATATGGCTGTTGAAAGATTTAACAGTGGCTACATTGGTACAAGTCACGTGACTGGCTGTGAGTAATGACGTCATAACCTCACAACTGAATAATTCAAATAATATTTATGCCAGTGTTAATATATACTAAAATAATAATCAGGTGTATTATTTATGTTACTATTAATCAAAATAAACCAGAATTGTGCTTCACAAACACTTTTTCTCCTGTGTATAGCTATTGTTAGAAATTGGTCATGTGACTGCCAAATCAAATGATGCTCGAAGTGTGAACTTTTGTTGTAGCAGACAACAATGCCTGTACACCCACTTAAAAGGCTAAAAAATCTGAATTTGTTTTTTAATACAGCGTACATATACTTATCATATGAGGTCGCTTCTGGGAGTGAAATAACACCATGCAATAAAATCGATAAACCACTAGTGGTTTACAGATTTACGGGAAATGTTATGACGTCCATAACAACGCTGCGTACATAATGACAGAATTAAAAAGTTTTTACGGTATAAATGAGATTTCAAAGTAATCATAATGTCATATGATCAATAGAATCTAACATTTGTGCTCTTATATTATTGAATTTATTAAACTCTTTGTGAAAAAGAGATAAAATGCTCTTCAAGCCTCGCATTTTATCTCTTTTCCCCAACTCATTTGATAAATACAATTAAACATGAGCACTCATGTAAGATCCTCTATTTACACTGTCTCTCATCTCAACTGCCAGAACATGAACTCACATTTCTTTATCCGAATATCATAAATCCACCATGCTTTTTACTGGTTTAGTCCAGGAAAAGGGACCAATATGACTGAACATTTGTTGACTGGGATATAAAGCATCAAGTCAAGCAAAGGTTTCATTGTATCTCTAGATTACTGTTTATTTTGCCAGGTGACTCTGACACAGAGAAAGGTGATAGTACCTGTAAAGACACAGAGGACGAGACTGAGACAGATACGGAATCAGGTAGGGTTACTAAACAATATGGGTGGTATGGCCAGACTGCTTTTGTGGAATTTAAATAGGTACAGATAAGCAAACTTTTTGTGCATAAAATGGTGATTATATCGTTACCAATCAGTTCAGACATGTTTTTTGGATGTCTTATTAAATGTCCAATTAAATGTTTTGGGTGCTCAAAAGAACCATCTGATTGAGATGGTTCTTTTGAGAACCCACAACATATGTTTTGTTTGAGAAATAAAAAGATAATTTTAAATAACACCTGACTTGACACTCTCAGTATATGGGGTGTTCTACTTATGGAGTCTCTAAAATCAGAGGATAGCCATGCACTCCTCATTTTTACATAAGAACTTTTTATCCCCCAACGAAGTCGGAGGGATATAGTTTTGGCGTCGTCCGTGCGTGCGTCCGTCCGTCCGTCCATTCCGTCTGTCCTTCCGTCCGTCCGTCCGTCCGTCCGCACTTTTTGTCTGTCCGGAACCATATCTCAGTACCTACTGGTCAGATTTAATTCATTCTTGGTACAAATGATAAGTACTATGGACTCTTGATATCCTATAAGTTTGGTCAAAATCGACCCCTTAACACTTGAGTTATTGCCCTTGTTTAAGTATAGGCAATTATAAGGCAAAACCTATATTAGCTTTTTTGTGTGATGATCTTCACATTTCATCAAAGCTATTATATTTAACAACTTCTCACTATAGACTATGATTGCCAAGTGCCTGTAGATAAGAATAGCAGTGTCAAAGTTTTACCCCACCCCCTTTGACCCCACCTAAGGGGTCAAATGTCAAATATTTAAATTTCGCAATAACTAAGGCAATTATTAATATTTTTTGCCGAAATTTTTGCATGCAGGCAGAGCAGGTCTAGATATGAAATATATCAAACGGGATTTCAGTTTGAAGGCCTGATTCCGAGCCCCTTTGGTGGACTTAGGGGTCGGGGCCGAGGCCAAAATTAAACTTTTTCAGAATATGGTCATGTTGCATATCAAATTAAAGCTGACGACGCTGGCAGCAACATGGTTGCAAATATTTTGCCCACAGACACACCCTCTACCCAGGGGGTGGGGTCAAAAGGTCAAACTATATATTTTTCTGAAAGTAGTCATGTTGCATATCAAATTAAAGCTGACGACGCTGGCAGCAACATGGTAGCAAATATTTTGCCCACAGACACACCCTTGACCCAAGGGGTGGGGTCAAAAGGTCAAACTATATCTTTTACTGAAAGTAGTCATGTTGCATATCAAATTAAAGGGAATTGAGCACAGAGCACCATGAAAGCAAGTGTGCTGTCATTACACACACCAACGACCCCTGGGGTGGGGTCAAAGGGTCATTTTTGTTCTTTTCTAAAAGTGATCATGTTGCATATCAAAGTAAAGTGGAAGAAGTGTAGACCTACATGCAAGGTAACACTTTGAATTTACACACAATCTTGACCTCTGAGGTTGGGTTTAAAGGTCAGATATTGAAATTGTGCAGATGTAAGTATATTTTTTATTGAACTTAGCACTAAAACATACTTGACAGGCGTTTGTTATGATCTGAATGATACTGTAGGTGAACTAAGGGTTAGATAAATGGGATTTATGTTTTGTGATTTACATGTTTCTCTAAAATAACCCTTTGTCGGGGGATATAAATTCGTCGAATTTGTCTTGTTTATTCTTAAATTTACCACATTTATTTCTGACTCGAAAAATACATCTGACTTTAACTAGCTGAATATGGTAATACCATTTACTTCTCAGTTGTAGTAATTCAGTTAACCCATTTAAGCTGAATGGCCTTGTCTACATTTATCAGTAGGATGAGCCCATTTTCAATTTTAGGGGTGATGGGCGGTATTTTTCATTTTCTAAAATTTTAATAGAACATTCTTTTAGAAAACAGTGCAGATCCTTATCAGACACAACATTATGCAGTGTCTGATCTGGGTCTGCACTGTTTGCCTATGTCCCATAAAAATGACACTTAGCTAGAATGAGCCATGACATGAGATTTCCAACAATGTGGTCTGTGCGACCAGCAAAGGCTCAGACCAGCCTGCGCATACGGGCAGACTGATCAGAGCTTTTACTCATTGCTTTAATATTCTATGACTGTTTAGCTACTGACAGAATATCATTTAGAGTTTCTAAGCTTAAAAGGAGGCTGCATAGGCTCGTATGAGTCTACACATGTCAAAATGCCACACTGTTGGAAATCTCATGCACTAGCTCTTTTTGTAAGCAAACAGAAGTTAAGACCCTGATCAGACACCACATTATGCGGTGTCTGATCTGGATCTGCACAGTTTGCCTATGTCCTATAAAGAGGACGCTAGACTTATATGGGTTAATTTTGTGTTTGCTAGGTTCACCAGCTCCTAAACCTGTGAAGAAACATCGCAAGATTAATTGTTTATTAACGAAGAACATGAAAGAGAACCACGAGATGTGGGTGGCTAAGATTCAGGAAGAAGAACAACAGAAAGCTTTGTCAGAGAAACTAGAAACCATACAGCAACAGGTCTGTCTTTTATTTCTTACCATATAACAAGCTCAGATCCAGATTGGGGATAGGGAATCCAAGATTGCATGAAATTTTGGCAACTAAAAGAAAAGTTTTAAAAAAAACTCAGCAACTTGGTAGTGTTTCTTTCAGGCCAAAACCACCCCTCCACTGAGAAAAGAGGCCGAATCTGCTCGTGGACTAAGGATTTCATTTTGGAAATTTACATATATATCTACATCTGTAGATGTGTATGTGTTTTTTTTTTAATCATTAGTTTATTTTTCCCCCGTTTTTAACTTTTATTTTCCGTCTCTGATACTATGGCAGTGTTTATAGAGTCAAAACCTTGTGAGTACAACCTTCTACAGAAAAAGGTTTTGTTTGTTACTTTACTATGAACCATGCACCTAGAAAAAAAGGCTTGGCCTCAAGGCTATAAAACTTTCTTCATGCTTGATTAAGCATGATATTTCCACTGCTCATAAGAATTAAAATGCTGAAAAATAACGATAATTTTTGCTTTAAAATGATCAGATGTATTTTTCTGCTAATAAATATTAAAATGCCAGCCATTGTTGGCATTTTAACATTTATGAGCAGGATAATTTTCATGCTAAGTTGAGTAGAGCATACCTAAAAGTTTATAACCTCGAGATTCACTTTTTAGAGTTGGTGTAGTTTCCTTTACCTGCATTTATCATATGATGTTGCTTCTGGGAGTGAAATAACACCATGCAATAAAATCTCTAAACCACTAGTGGTTTGCAGGTTAAAGAAACATTATGACGTCCATAACAACGTTACATACATAATGACCAAATTGTAACATTTTTACGGCAAAAATGAGATTTCAAAGAAATCTTAATGTTATATGATAAATAGAATCTAAAATTTGTGCTCTTGTAGTATTGAATTTATTAAAGTCCTTGTGAAAAAGAGATGAAATGCTCCTCAATTCTGGCATTTTATCTCTTTTCCTCAACTCACTCAGTAAATTCAATAAAACATGAGCGCTCATGTAAGATCCTCTATATATCTATTTCAGGACTCTTCGACAAAAGATAAATCTGAGATGGAGCCAATTAAGGAAGAATCAGAGTCCCCTACCCCCAATTCACCAACAGCAAGGAAACTTGAAAATGATGACAAACAATCTCAAAGTGAGGCTCAAAGCTCGACACAGACAAAGAGTGATGACAGTGGGGGCGGGGGTGACAAGACCTGATAAAATATCTCGTAGTTTTAGTATTACAACTGGGAGTGTACAACTTAGCAGGTCAAGTGTTTCAAACATTTACGAAGGGGCTGTCAGGAAGATGACATATACAGTAAAACCTGTCTAAAACTGCCAATCTCAAACAGCCTCAAAACTGTTTTTCAAGACCAATTATTGCTTTATGCAGGTCAAAAGTATTGCAGAATGCTCCAAGAGGAAGAGCATTCTGCAATACTTTCTACCTTCATTAAGCTACCATTTGTCATTGAGATATTTGTTTTGTCTTTTTTGAGTGGCTGCTTAAGACAGGCTATACTATATTGTACATAACTTATGAAAGTATGTTCACTTTCTCTAAACCTTTTGAAGAATGTCATTGACACAGATGAAATGATTATAGGTCTGGATAAGCAAACACATTTGTGCATAAAATTGTAATTGCTTTCTTATATATCAGTTTTAACATGTTTGGGTGCTCATTTTAAAAGAAAGATCTCAATTAGACTGTTCTTTTGAGTACCTACAACGTACATTTTGGTTGAGAAATAAGAAAATGTGTTATAATTCCTTTTATCTGGTGGCCTATAATAATATGCATAATATGTATAAATATTTATATATTCCATTTTCACCTCATCTTTTACCCAATCAAATTCTTTTACAAAATTAGTAATCAAATGGAATGACAGAAGCCAACTGATCAGGATCTACACTATCTGGAAAGCCAGGTTAGACTGAAACGGCAATCTGCATTGCATCGGCCAATTCCGTGGAATCAAACCTCTGCTGTACATAGAGGGTCTATGTTTTGAAGGACTTTGATCACCTGATGTTGACGTCACAGAAACCATGCAAACACAATAACAAGTTTGATTGCAGCGAAACAAACCGTTACAACATTCCACAAAAAACATTGTAAAAAGGAAGATGCTGAAGAGACTTTTTTATCGTAAAAACTAAACTTCATTCTGCTGATAAAACTTTTTGGATAATCAGAATAATGGATTCTAATAGGGCTGAACCCACATGCTACAGAGCAAATTTTCCATATGCCAGTTCCGGCCAACAAACTGGAGCCTTTTTCGTACATTGTACTACACGTAATGTGCCTTACATACACCTGAGGCTTGAATTGATTCTCAAATTGTGCCAGAGTTTCCCGAATGACTGACACGGGTGTGATTTACACAGGATGGTGTTCATTTCCCTATCAGCTGGCCTCACTCACTGTTTTTCATGACATGTTTAAAATGGCAAAACATGTTGTTGCAAAGTCGATGCTCTTTTTAAAAGGCAATGTTCATTTACCTGACAGCTCCAGATGGAAACACTTGTACTGCTAACTTGTTGCCTTCCTTGTTGTATTTATGATTATTGTTAAGATGTTATGATATCGTTCATCCTTGTTGACGCTATATTGAGATGTATACATTTTTAAAAGACGATGTTTGTGATCTAAGAATAAGTTCCTTTTTTACGTAGACAGGGTGTAAGACTTAGTCAGGAATGCAATAACTTGTAATACTGGACAGCAAAAATTAATTTATTTTTATTTAGTTACTTTTAAATTATAATAAACTGCAATACTGTTAAAATGTAAAGCCCCAGTATAGGGACACAACCCATGGATATTTAATTTCGAAAATATCATGGATATATGGATTTTTTAAATTCAGATCCTAGGGTTTGACCTGCGCATTTTTCATAATGATTTTTTCAAAAAGGCTATATCTATAAATATAGATTTGTCCATGATTTTTTAAATTAAAAATCCATGGATTAAATCAAAACCCTTAAACTGCCAATATTTTTGCACTGAAAATACTGTCTGCTTATTATGTCTGCTGCATATATACACATGAACTCCAGGCAACTAACATCATGGAAGAAAACACCATGAACCCTGATCAGACTGCTCCAATAGGAGCAGTCTGATAAGGGTTCATATTGTTTGCAATTGACTGTTAGGATCAGAGGCACTGCGTTGTTTCCTTTAGCAAGACATTTTATCCTCTGTTTAGCACTAGTTCAACCCAGGAAGACCCGTCCCGACATAACTGAAAAATTGTTGATTGGGACATAAAGAATCAAAACAAACAAATCACTGGTAAATTATCAAAGCATATCAGCAGATAACAATGCAGACAGTATTTTCATGAATGGCATGAGAAGGTTTTATGGTTAGCGCAAAAACTTGAAGCATTCTGAATGGAAAGAGGTTAAATGCCTGCATCAGTCATGGAATAGGGGTTTGACATGACTGAGAGATTGTTGACTGTAGGGAACTGTGGTATTACTGATGAATTGACAGCCATTAATGCTCGTAAATACTGGATCTATAACAGATTGTTTCTTTAGTGCTTTTTTTTCAAATAAAATGAAACACCAGCCACAAAGGTTATGAAACTTATTTCATGCTCTAAGCATGAAATTTCAATGCTCATAAAAGGTAAAATGGTGAAAATTAAAGATTTTTCCTGCTTCAAAAATTCTCAGATGGTGTATTTATATTGCTCATAATTGTTAAAATGCCAACAATAGTTGGCATTTTAACATTAATGACCAGGATAAATTTCATCCTTAGTTGAGTTGAACATGAAAAAAGTTTTATAACCTCCAACCCAGGCTTCAAGATTGTAGCTTTCCCTTTTGAAAATCTTGATCTCAAAAATCTAGATTGAAGACACATCTAAGCTCTAGGGATGGTTTTGGCAGAGAAGGTCCTTCTAAACATTCAAATACACAAGACCTATTTACAAATTTGTGTTAATTTGGGCTTTGTGGTGAGAAAACCTATCTTTGCGGTTTGCGACCATGGAAGACTCAAAACAGCCTACTCAGTTACATGAATATCAAAATTTTGTGTGTAGCAAGTTAATTTATTATACTTTCCTGGGAGTGAAAAACAAAGGGATGATGCGACTGTCCTTGTGTGCAGGCTGGTCTGAGCCTTTCTTGCTCATATGCAACAAAAGTAGGTTTTGTTATGACTGGGCCTATTTTGTATGAGAAAGCTTCCAGTTTTCAAGGACATTTTTACATGGACTGTATTGATCTTTTTATTTACTATTTTCTATGTTAATTTTTCGTTTTTGATATTTTAAGTTTTTATAGCTACATGTACATGGAAATACCTCATTAGAAAAATGGACATTTTCCTTGTTCTAATGCTTAAGTACAGTGCAACCCATTTTATAACACGTTGTTTGTGGCCCTGTTCCTTGGCTGTACCAGTACTGGCCAGGTGGGTTTATGCTTTTTGTGGTTCTATGTCCAGGAGCTCCAGAAGGCTCAACCGGCAGTGGTTCTGGTTTTAAAGCGTCTCAGAAGATGGGGCAGCGGCTTAAAGTCTCATCCGACAGACTGGGAGAAGTGTTTTTGAGGTCCATAGGAATGGATCTCTTAATAAATGAATTGTGTTAAAAAGGGACAATTTTACAAAGGAATTATTGGAAAATGACCATTACAATTTTACAAAGGAATTATAGGAAAATGACCATAAAATGGTCTTTTTCCTATAATTCCTTTGTAAAATTCAATAGTTAAAAATTTGGGAGCCACAACATGACTGTGTTATATCCAAATCTGTGTTATACTGAGGTGTGTTATAAAGGGACTGCACTGCATTTGTCATGTTATTGACTCGTTTACACTGAAAACTATTTCTTACCTATTTTCTTGTGTATTTTAAATTAGTGACCTCAGAATTTGGGCGAGTCTGTTAAAATGAGAACTAAATTGTTTTTTCTAATGCATGTACGAATCGAATTTTCGACAATATACCTCCCCAAATGCCCATTTTTTCATATTTTTTATTTATCTTTTTCCATTAGAGGTGAATATTGAGGTAAAAAGGGAGAAAAATCATAAAAATCTCTCCTTGCAATTTTTTTTGTTACAGTATTTTAAGAGAACATGTATTACAAGGAATATGTAGTATTTCAAGGGACATTTCATTACTGATTTTATTCATTTGGGCGTCAACATGAGAAAAGCTGTCTTCGGGGGTTTGCGAACAGCAAAGGCGCAGACTAGCATGCGCTTCTGCGCAGTCAGATTAGCACCTTTTTTATTCTTTTTATGGAAAGTAACATTATTACATATCTAAACTTGCTACAGACAATATTTCAATTTTCTAGCTAGTCTCTGTAGCTGAGGAGACTAGTTGAGTCTCGCGTTGTCAGAAACCCTGAAGATGTTTTTGTCGTATCGAGGCCCATTAAATCATGTGTATTTATAAACTGTAGATCAGTAATCATCTACTGTTGTTGCTCTTTTTTTTCATTCTTTTTTCACATACAGTGCTGTCCCTTTATAACACAATGTTTAGGCTCCATAGGAATGCACTCTGTTATTACTTAATTATGTTATAAAGGGATTTTACAAAGGAATTATAGGAAAGTGACCATTTCATGGTCATTTTCCTATAATTCCTTTGTAAACGAAATGGTCATTTTCCTATAATTCCTTTGTAAAATCACATGATTTAAAAAATTTGGAAACCACAACATGGCCATGTTATATCCAAATCTGTGTTATAATGATATGTGTTATAAAGGGACTTTGCTGTATCAATGCATTCTATACATGTCTAAGATATAACTGCTCTATACAAGCATGTTGAAAAAATAGCATGCAAAAGCACTTTATCTATCAAAAATTAGTATTTTTCGTTCCACAAAAATAATCAAATAAACTTTAGACACCTTTATATGGGCCTCGGCGCAAGAAAACCTGTCTTCGGGGGTTTACGAACAGCACAGGCGCAGACCAGACTGCACATCCCTGCAGTCTGATCAGCGCCTTTGTTATTCGCTTTTTGCAAAGTATTATATCATATGTAAACTTACTACAGGCAAAATTTTCAATTTTCTAGCTAGTCTCTGTAGCAGAGGAGACTGGTTTGAAACTAGCTTTGGCGGAAACCCCGAAGACAGGTTTTCTCGCGACGAGGCACATATGATAGTGCACAAAAATATTAACCCTTGTCGAGCTGACTATTTTTATGTACTACACTCCTCCCCAATTTTTATTTTGTTAAGTTTTATTAATCTAGTTTCAGTCAGAGTGGACTGATCAGATGGCTTCATCGGCAGATGTGCAGGCAGGTCTGCGCCTTTGTTGTTGGCTTGCAACAAAGTCAGGTGTTCTCACGACTATACAGGCCCAATTAATGATCATATCATTGATATTAATTTTTTTGGATAATTTTGTTGATTAAAAAAAGCTCATATTTTCTTACCCATAATTTTTAGCCTATATTTTGGGTGCTCAAAAGAACCGTCTCATTGAGACGGTTCTTTTGAATACCCACAACATATGTTTTGGTTGAGAAATAAGGAAGTTATTTTTCTGTTACACAACTAAAAGCCTGATTTTGTTTATTAAAAATGCTCATATTTTTTAATGGATATAGTGCTTTTAGTGACATTAATTCATGCGTATAAATACAATTTTCCTAATTCTGCAGAAAACAAGACTGGCTCCAGTCCTTATCATATCATATACTTGTAGCCAGTCTAACTCAGATGGCTCTGTTTAAACAGAGCCATCAGAGTTAGACTGGCTACAAGTATATGATTTGACACATTGATGAAAACTTGTTTTGAGGACTGGAGCCAGTCTAGCAGAAAACTTGAGTCATCTGATGAAATCTTTGTCTCCATTAAGAAACACCATTTGTTGATGTGCCATATCTTTCAGCGCAAGAAAACCTGTCTTTAGGCATATACAAACTACTCCTGTTCTAACCTTTCTTCTCATCCTCTGAACCGCTTAACTACTCTCAATTAGTTATATCATAGGTCTAATAAAGAAAACTTTTGAGCGTAAAATTTTGAATATTTTCTTGCCCATCAGTTTAAACATATCTTTTGTGTGCTCAAAAGAACCGTCTCATTGAGATGGTCCTTTTGAGTAACCACAATATATGTTTTGGTTGAGAAACAAGATGAGCTATTTTTTGATTACACACTCTTTATCTGGGGGCCAGTAATTATTCATGATATTGGGTGGAGCTTAGAATGAATAATAATGGAAAAATGGTTACTCCAGCTTATCAGTCTGATTACTTAAGGTAAATATGGTTTATAAACGTCAAAATTCACCCTGAGATGTTTGTATATGCCTATTGAGATGATTTTTCACCTGTCAACTCAATTTACTAATTTGCACTTTGTTATTTTCACACCTTCTAACCTCCCATCATATCTCAGCTACATTATGATAAATCTGACATTCAGGATACTCGAACTATACACACTCTGTACTGCCTTATTTGGCTGCTTTTCCCAAGATAAACTAAGATTGTACCAGAAAAACAAAACATTGTTAGTTTTCCCCCAAGATAAGCTAAATGCACCCCCTTGCTCGGCTTTTTCTCCTTGATAAGCTTTATATAGTGTCCCAAAGAGGGAAACACTGTTAGTTTTCCCCCAAGATAAGCTAATTGCACCACTTTGCTTGGCTGTTTCTCCTTGATAAGCTTTTAATACTGTCCCAAAGAGGGAAAACTTTGTTATTTTCCTCCAAAATAAGCTAAATGCACCCCTTTGCTTTTTCTGCTTGATAAGCTTTATATAGTGTCCCAAAGAGGTAATTTTTTTCCAATATATGCTAAAAGTTTCCAAATGAGGAGAAACTTTGTTGTTAATTTTTTTCCAATCACAGTAAGGCCAAATAAAAAAGTGAGTGCGTTTCGAGTAAAGGGTCTGAAAATTTATGTAAGGTAGGTGCTCATTTTTTTTAAATTATTTTTTTTTGCCTTTCAAAATGCCTAAAAAATAATTTTCAGTACACAGTAAACCTGGAAAAAATTCTAGGTTTCACCAGTAAATTTAGGGAGGGTCAGGTTGCCCTAAACACAGCTAGTTTTTAGGATGGTCCCACAGAGAGGAAGTATTAAAAAAAATATATATATATAAAAATATACTAGTAGTATGATCTCGGTGTCTAGCCAAAGTCAAGATTTGCTCGCAATTTTGCTCGATTAATTTGTTACTTGTTATTTTATTTCTTAATACACATGGTATTTGTGGCAGCAGTGGAATTTGTGTACAGTGTTAACCCAATTGGGATAATTAATCTTGGTCAAACAGGGCACACCCAGATCAAACTGCTCCTAGGGAAGCAGTCTGGTCTGGCTCTGCACTGTGCCATTCTCTTGTATTTCTCGTTAAAACTTGTTAAAAAATTTAAGATGTCGCTACCTTAAAATTTAAGCTCTTACAAGAGCTGCCTGATCTAAGTCTGCTCTGTTTGCAAAAGTGTCTCTATGAGGTAAAGGGGTAACAGGGTGTGTTTATTGTCGACGGGTTTCAGTCACACAGTGACCTTTTTCAAGATGTTTTAAGTGAAATTTTCATCATGAATACCAACAACACATGTTTGGTTGGTGTAAGCTTATCAGAACCTGTGAATAAAGAAACAAGTCCCTAATTATAGAATGGCTATACCTGTTTATATATATATCACAATTAGCATGCTTATGTTTCATTGAATTTTGTGCTGCTATTTATTCTATTTATTTGTGCATAGTGTTTTTACTTTGCAATTTCTATTTCTTTGTATATGCTTGACCACTTCATTAAGTCATGGGTGAAAGTTTTCAGGATTATTCCTGAATTCAGGATTTTGAGGCTGACTTTCCATAGAAAGTCAGCCTCAAAATACTGAATTAAGCAACTAATAAGAGCTTCTCTGAATAATTTAAAGTTCATATATAGACAATATTCCATTTAAACTTGAAATTGTTAATATTTGGTAGGCATACAGCAAGTTTTTAGATTTGATTTTCTTAAGTTCAGGATTTTGAAAATTTCGAACTTTCACCCATGTTAAGTTATTTAAAGGGAATGTGACCTTATTTGTTCCTGTGCTTTATTGTTTTATGCTTGGACCCAGTATACCTGGACTCAGTGGTGAATCCAGAGGGGATTCAAGGGGTTCTAGGGACCCCCCCTCTCTGCTCCCCTCGTTTTTAAATATCCTATGAAAATGAAATAATTTGGTCTCAGTTAAGAAAAAATTGAATCACCAGAGTGAACCCCTCCATATTATAGATGAGGGAGATCATAACAACTTCTCTAATTTAGTTTTAGTCTGTCTAAGGATTTGACCGTTTAAACTTGAAATGGTGAATATTTAGTGGGCATACTGCAAGTTTTAAGACTGGAGTTTCGAAAGTTCAGGATTTTAGAAATTTTGAACATCCATGAAAATGTAAAAAGGGAGTGTAAAGATTTTAAGCTATTATTTATATTTAATATGTAGACTTTTAAACTTGTTTTACCATGTTTACATTAAAAGTTTAGCGAGTCAATCTGTCTGCCTTCTGCAGTTCTTTTGAACACCACAACATACTGGTATGTTTTGGTTGAGAACACAGAATCAATTTTGCTCTCCTATCTGGAGGTCTGATATTTATAAAAGTTGCAAGGCTAGCAGCTGATTCTAATAAAATTTCAAGCCATTTTTATCTCGGAAATTTAGATTTCCCAAATTTTGCCATCTGCTGTATTCCTGTTTGAAGCTTATAACTGTAGATACAATTATTGACAGTTGAGTGATGGTTAGTGCATTATTGAATGGCAAATGTCACAAATAATGCTTCAATTAGGTATAAATTCAGCATAATGCATGCATCAATTGGGTATTAATTCAGCATAATGCAAGCATCAATCAGGTATTACTTCAGCATAATGCATGCATCAATTTGGTATTGTTTCAGCATAATGCACTGAAAATAAGCTCATAATGCAGCATAATATAAGGAAGATTGTTCATGCATGGGCCTCGATGCGACAAAACCTGTCTTTGGTGTTTCAGACAAAATGAGACTTAAACAAGTCACCTCAGCTTCAGAGCAAGCTTAGATATGATACTTTCCAAAGAGCAAATAACAAAGGTGCTGATCAGACTGTGGTGATCTTTTGTTGATGGCAAACCCCCGAAGACAGGTTTTCTTGCATCAAGGCTCATATATTTGTTTTTTTTTTTTTTTTTGTTGCTTTATGTCCCATGTCAACGAAAGTATGGTACCGGGCCGGGATCGAACTCCCGACCCCTGGATCTGCAGTCAGACACGCATCTGTAGCCAGACACGTTACCAACTGCGCTACGCGGCCCGGTATAAGGCCCATATATGAATTTGGCCATGTAAATTACAGTTTTGCAATACTTTATGTGAAAATTGTTTGCTCTGTTTCCCTATGTCAAGGTTATTATGATTACATGGGTGAAAGTTTTCAGGATTAATCCTGAATTCAGGATTTTGAGGCTGACTTTCCAATACCGTAGAAAGTCAGCCTCAAAATGCTGAATTAGGGAGATTATATAGTAGCTTCTCTGATTAATTTTCAGATTTATTATCTAAACACAGTTAACCATTTAAACATGAAATTCTTCATTTTTGTAGGCATCTAGCAGGTTTAAAAATTAGAACTTCTAAAGTTCAGAATTTTGGAAATTTCGAACTTTCACCCATGTGATAAGCACCATATTAAAAATAATTGTGGTTACTATGAATTGTAGCAATGTTGTAAAAACCGTTGGACGAAGCAGAGGTTGGACGAACTTCATTTGGGCCTCAACACGAGAAAAACTGTCTCAGAGGTTTTTGCTTGTAGCAAGTTTAGCTTATATAATGCATGCGTGAAAATTCTGAATTAAGGAGATTATAAAAGCTTCTTTGATTAGTTTTTCAGATTATCTAAACACAATTAATCATTTTAACTTTAATCATTTTTGTAGGCATGATCCTGCAAGTTTTAAAATTTGAATTTCTAAAGTTCAGGATTTTGGAAATTTTGAACTTTCACCCTTGATAATGCCTAGAAGGACTATACAGATGTACAGGCTGTTTGTACCTTTGCTGTTAGAATGCAGCAAAATCAGGCCCCAAGGTTATAAAACTTTTTTCATCCTGAACACTACTGAGCACGAAATTTCAACAGCTCACAAAAACTAAAATGCGGAAAAATAAAGACTATATTTTTGCTTTCAAATTCATCATGCTTGCTAATAAATGTTAAAATGCCAACAATCATTGGCATTAAAACAATTATGAGCATGATGAATTTCATGCTCAATTGAGTTGAGCATGAAAAAAGTTGTATTAACCTAAGGGCCCGGTTTTCTCATGAGAGGGCCCATTTTTCTTACGATTTTACATGATCAGACATAGTTGGTAATAGATTCTAGAATTGTGTCATATCTATTTATAGCATAGACTTCCATGTCAAATATTTAGTTGAAATTTCATCTAAAATGATGTTGTCTTGATCACACCGAATATGTGGTAATCGAACAATTTCTAACAATTTTTGATCTACTTTCGTCTATAGTATTGACGTTTTTGATTACCGCCTATCCAGTGTGTTGATGAATAGATTATTCAATGAGCTTGTTTCCAGCGTAAGGTACAAATTTGAATTTGCATACATTATAAAAATTCAAATCAATCTGAACATCCGCAGAGTCTAATCTGATTAGTCTTAGTTTTCAGACTCAAGAAACTATAGAGCACCCATTGAAGTCTCGGATCACAGGGACCAGTCCAGCTTAATAATATGCCATCTCCGAGCTTTGTACTTTGTGGCATACTGTAAACACTGGACTGGCCCCTGTGGCCTAGATGTGCAGTTTGAGCACACACATGCCAAATTGTACTTTTTGCAGGAAACAGGTTCATAAACTCTTGACTGAACAACTCATAAATGCATGCATTGAAACGGTGTAAACCCTGATGGCTGAGATACCCATCGTGGCATCTTATCAGGGTCTGCACTGTATTCTATGGTTATAGCAACCAATATGCCGGAACACTATTAGATTTTAAAATAGTAACTGTGTAATTTTGGAAGCAGAAACTTATTCTCACCCTGAAGGATATTTATCAGCTACTAGCTGTTAACCTGGATTTATCCTGTTTAGAAAACACTGTAGATCAAGATCAGCTGGCTTCATCAGAAGCCAGCTGATCAGGATCCACACTGTTTTTTCCATTCTGCTTGTAAATCTGGGTTCAGCAGGAATAGGGTTAATACATGTCATTGTTGTTGTTATTAATTTATTGACAACTGTTGATAAACTGATGATCTGCATTATTTATTTTTTATTTATTTTAAGCAATTTTGTTACCATCATACTCAGCAGTGGTGTACTATAAATAGATTTTTTTTTTCTCCAAGACTGGTTTCTTTCTGTATATATCAGATATATATTCTATTTTGTAGACTGTGTTACAATTTTGACTTTTCTGGAAAAAGGTTTTTTGAGTGAAATAAATGGCCTCTTTTGCAATTTTACACTTGTTAACATGATAAACTCACATAGGTCCAGTACATAAAATTGTTCAATATTTTCTTACCCATCAGACTAAACATTTGTTTTGGGTGCTTAAAAAAACCCGTCTCATTGAGACGGTTCTTTTGTGTACCCACAACATATGTTTTGGTTGTGATTTGAGAAAATAATTTACAGTTGCGCTCTTTTATCTAAAGTCTACCTGATCATTTTGGAAAAGATTTTATAGGATGCTGAAAATATGATACTTTAACCATTATACCAAATGGACTTACCTATTGTTCTATATTGAATAAGTTCATTTATAATTTTAGAGTATTTTGGTTTAAACAAGTGTTTTATTCTATTTTCAATAAAACTTTCGGTAAAAAAAACGGTGAAGACCCTAATCAGAATCTGCCTTGTATTTTAGATAATCAAATGGACACATTTCTGTGCTACTTTTCCAAAATTATCAGGTGTTTTCATCCATATTTACATTTATGACAATTTTTGTGGCTTTTAAATAGGACTTAAATCCTCACACTTTCAAAATGGCCCATATTGAAATTTTGCCACTAACTACGGTAAATGTTCTCAAATTTCAAACATTTTTCTCTTTCTTTTCTCTAGTAAAATGTTGGTTATCATGGCTGGAATTCACTCAATGCCGAGAATAGCAAACAGGGTAGACATAGATCAAACTGCTTCTGAAGAAGCAGTCTGATCTGGGTCTACTCTGTTTGTCTAGACAGTTTTGGCTTGCAGCTAGTGTTTAAATCTTTAGAACATCTACTGTAGTCTGGTTCCCAGGTTCTGTAGTCTGGTTCCCAGGTTCTGTGGTCTGGTTCCCAGGTTCTTTACTACTAAAGTCTGTTTCCACATTTTCACAGTCTGGTTTTACATTTTACTCGCATATTTTATAGACTGGCTGCAGTTTATATTTTATATATCTCAGACTGTATACTTGTTTATCTTCATTAGTTTTGTACCTCTTAACTGTTTACATTTCATTGTTGAAGTCTGTTCTGTTCTGTTCTTATGTAGAAAGTCAAAGAAGAGCAATGAAATTGGCATTGTGTAAGTCATGGAGTTGACTTGACTGGAGGGGAGGAGATTGATATGATTTGAGCATACCTGATATGTGGTTATGGTATTTATTGCTGATGCATACAGTAATTTAAACATATGTTAAGCACATGTCCCGTAAGGTTGGATGCCTATTGTATCTGACCCTGCCTCATTTGCCAGCAGAAATGTCTCTGGCTGTTCATGGGTGCACATGTTGATAAGCCTTGAATCGTTTCTAGTGAAAGTGGTAAAGACTGAGTAAATTGAACTCAGATAGTTTGAAGTACCCTCTAATTTTATCATTCAAGCTAGCACTATGAACCCTGATCAGACTGCTCCTCAGCAGTCTGATCTGGGTCCATATTGTTTGCAATTTAGGCCACCAAAGTATATACAGTAAAACCTGTCTAAAGCGGCCACTCAAAAAGAAGACCAGAGATAGGTTTCAAGACCAATTATCGCTTAATGCAGGTCAACAGTATTGCAGAATGCTCCAAGAGGAGCGTTCTGCAATTCTTTCGACCTTCATTAAGCTACCATATGCTATTAAGACCTTTGTTTTATCTATTTTTGAGTGGCCACTTAAGACAGGTTTCACTGTAAGCCAAAGAAAGTACAAGTAGGTATTGTTGTAAATAGTGGGAAAAGTGTTAGACTTGAAATTATGCATGTCTAAGCTGTCTAAAGTTCAAGATTTTGGAAATGTTCAATTTTCTCCATAAATGCTAGTGTGATGGCTGTATATTACATTTGTTAATAAATGTAATGAAAATGCTGTAAAATCCTCTTCACACCATTTTCGTCCATTATTCATATCTTACACAATGCTAATGCTATTATCATTGATAAATAAATTGAAGTAAATGTTTTATTTTGTTATGCTTCATTTCCATATACTTGATTACTGGATTACTCAGTTTCTTCAAGCGTTGGGGGGGGGGGGGTTCGCTTGAATCCCCTTTGAGAAAAAAATATTTAATTTTCATGGAGAATTTTCAGAAAAATCAGGAAAAAATGATTATAAATCGGGTAAAATTAACAAATCCAACACCCTTTGTAAATTTTTAAATCCAGGATCTGCCCCTGCACCCTGGAAAGAAACTTGACAATTCTATGAAGCCGTGACTTAACACGGATGGACTAGCAAACATTAACAATACATTGAACAACTGATTACTGACTAGAAGACATGTATTTCCTTCAACATAAATCAACATCACTGGACTTCTGTCCAATCATTCACTGCGTTGTGTCCTTGAGCAAGAAAATTAATCCTAGCTTAGTACTGGTTCAACCCAGGAAGATCCGTCCCTTTATAACTGAAAGATTATTGATGGGATGTAAAGAATCAAACAAAACAAACAATCAGTTATTGTCACATTACATATATAGTTCTTTGTTTCAACATCTAAATCAAGTTTCCCCTAACACGCTTGATGCTAATGACCCACAAGGGTTGATGTGTCTTTAAACACCAACCAGCCAACCACATGACATCTCATAGTCCAATGAAATGCAAAATTTTCCTACCTTTTAATGATAATGTCAACGTCAAAATGCAGCCAGCATCAATATTATCAATAATCAATACTCAACATCAATGATAATTGAGCCGCAACATGAGATTTTCAACAATGTGGTATGTGTGACCAGCAAAGCCTCAGATTAGAGTTGCTAATTTGGCTTTGTTTAAGTAACTCGATAGCTGATGGTCAGTTTCTACCGTAAAAGCTGTACCATAAATGTACCTGTGAAATTTCTGATTTCCCCAGACCAAAGCGAGACATTCTATATGACCGCAGATGCCTTTTCACTGGTCTTAAGTTTCCTGCTGGCATAAGCCGCATGATTTTTTCTTACCTTCTTCTCCTGAAGGAGCACTGCTCCAAATCCATCTTTGGATGCATCAACCTGTAAAATGAATGGTTGGGACAAATCCACCATTCTGAGTATAGGTTGCATGACTAAAGCTTTTTTAAGAGCATCAAATGCATTCTGCTGGGTTTCTCCCCATCTAACTTTGTTGGCCTCACCTTTTTTCGTCAGTTCCGTTAATGGCGCAGCAATCTGCGAAAAATTGGGGATAAAAGATCTATAAAACCCCACAAGCCCCAAGAACTATCTTACCTGTTTCTTGGTAATGGGCAGACTAGCCCCTTCAATGGCCAACACCTTTTCTGCGCTAGGTTTTATGATTGTCCCACCCACCATATGACCTAGACATTTCAAATCATGGAATCTAACATTTGATAGGTTTTACTTTCAAGTTAGCATCCCTAAAACGCATTAATAGTTGTTCTAAGACCTGTAAATACTGATCCTACGTTGATGTGAAAATGATATCATCTACAAAGCTATCAATGTTAGACATACCTTTCAGCAGCCTCCTCATCAATTTACTGCAACATGCTTGGGCAGTAACTAATCCAAAGGGTAGAACTTTAAATTGTAATTGCCCTAATGACATCCGAAACGCAGTATACTTCCTGGAGTCAGGTCTAACTTAGATATGTACTTATGCCCTGCTATTTTTGTAAATATTTCTTCCATATTGGGCATTGGCTAAGCATCAAAAACGGTGACTATTAAGTGCACGAAAATCTATGCAAAACCTATTACTGTTGTCTTTTTTCTTAACAATAAGAACAGGAGAACAATTTGGGCTATCTGATGGTTCAACTATATCTAAGTCTATCATTTCTTTAATCTCACCCTTTATGGTTTCCATAGTACTAAACGGAAGAGGATATTTTTGTTGAACTCTTACCGGAGTATCTGTGGTCGACTTTATATCATGCTCCATCAACGTAGTATATCCAGGTCTACTCACTTACTATTTTTGATGTCACGACTCTTGTGTTTGTGCTGCGTGGTTACTGTTAAAAGTTTCCCCGTACTTGCATTTAATGTCGTTATTATTACTATAGTCAGGATTTACACTTGACAATCATTCATTGCATTAACTTCCCTATGGGTATCACTTAAATGCCTCATTTAAGGAGCAGTGTAGACCAGCATTTGTATCTCGTTAATAACTATTGCTTTCTCTGTGTTTCTTTGTACTTGTAGTAGACTTAGTTATATGTTGGGAGCTTTAGCTATTTCTCAAATGCAGCAGCTGGATATTGCTATTAATAACCGATATGAATGCTGCTTTTCAATGTATGGTATAAACTTAAAAACTCGATTATGAATAGCCTAAAAACAGTCAAAATTTTACTTTCTCCTCTTTGGTTACATTCTGCTTCTTCCATACAGATTCCCCAGTCCACCAATAGATATAATTCTATGTTACCATCTGTTTACGTTTCACCTCTGAAACTTCATTTGGCCACTAAAATTAATTTACATGGAGTTTCTGACTGCCCTTTTTAGAAACCACTTAAAAGTTCGTCTCTCACCTCTTAAGTCACCTGTACTCAGGAACTCTAGGAGTAAGTATAGAAGAAGTGTAGTGTATCCCTCTATTTCTAAGTGCAATGCCAAGAGGTGTAGCTGTTGCAAACATTTATGTTGTAAATCAACTATTAAATCTAACGTTAATGGAAGACAATTTTCTGAAATTACTAATTCTGATCTTGAATGAAAATCAACTGATGTTATTTATGTTTTATCTTGAGAAGAGAAAGATTGTGGCATGCAATATGTTGGCCAAACTTGTAGATTTCTAAAAACTAGATTTTCTGAGCACTATCGTCGAACAAAAAAGCCTCGCAAAATTGATAATTTTCTTCATAGGCATTTCAAACAAACTAATCACCCTACTAGCAGTATTTCTATTCAGCCTGTTGAAAAGATAATATATGGTGATAACTCCACTAAAAGATATAGAAATATTCTTAGGCATGAATTAGAATTAAAGTGGATAAAATTATTACAGACACCACATCCACTTGGTTTAAATGATAATATTTACCATGAGGGTAACATTTCTAGATTACCTGATTTTGATGTTTTTTCTCTTTTAGATATCCGTAAATGTAATAACCGATCTCATGGTAAACGCAAAAATGGAAATTTAAAACGCAAAAATAAACATGTTTTAACTCTTTCAGAATTAAGTATCATCTTAAAACATTCTGGTCGACATATGGCCCTTTCACGTTTAGTAACTCTTTCTATATCTTCACTTCGCAGGAGCCTTACAAGAATTTTGTAATCGCTGGTGTAAACGATAGCATGTTGAGTCTATAGTCCTGTCGCAATAATAAGAAACGCGAAAATCTATTCAAGAATTCGGTCTATTATATGTAAGGGACCTAAATATAGGTTTCCTGTGCCAATAGACTTCAAATCATGTCGTGAGGAAATTGCAGGAGCCTTACAAGAATTTTGTAATCGCTGGTGTAAACGATAGCATGTTGAGTCTATAGTCCTGTCGCAATAATAAGAAACGCGAAAATCTGGAATATTATTTTATTACTTGCATTTTTCCAAAAAATAAAGCTCAAATCTAGATTTAGAATATCCTGCAGTGTCAGAAGAAAATTGTTTGAAGAATCTACTACCACTGCCCTGACCCCTAATCTCTTGGGAATTTCGACAGTTTTAGGCTTTCAGAAAAGCGGGGGGAGTTTAAACGGTGTAACAGCCATGTTACGGCCTATATATCTGTACATAAATTTCTACAGGTAAGTGTCAAAAGCATCACACATTTTAAAAGCTTGATTGCTTTACATGTCAGTTTTATTTTTTAAGCACTGTCATTCAGTTGATAGTACTGATTCAATCAGCGTAGATACAGATCCAACTAAGCCAATACGATCAGGATGATCTGGGTAAATACTGTTTGCTATGTTTGTAAGGACAGTTTCTACTAAAAAAGTATGATATGGCTATTATGGACAGTTATAAAACAACTTCTACAATGGTAAATGGCCTAAACATTATCAACTACATATAAAATTATAGTCAACCATTCATTTTCTGTAATTAGTTAATTTGAGCTGTTTACATACATTCTTTCAATGGTAGCACTCAAGTCAGCGATAATCCTGGTCCAAAATGATGATGGGCCCATAAAATAGGTCAATGGCCCATATCCCATTCAAATACATGCAAATTACAAAATTTTAATGGGCCTTTTGAAATTTCTATAGGCTCTTTGCAAAATTTGATGGGCCAAAGAATCCTGAGTATCTATATAATATAGCATAATTGACATGAGATTTGAATAGCTTATATATTGGGCCCAGCCAAAAATAAAGTCCATTTTAGCAAAGCAATAATAGTTTTCTCACAAGATGATTTGGGCATATCGCAGGATTATCCCTGTAAAGTGTCTAATGCCCAAGGGGAGCACAGTGGCTCAGTGGTATAGTGATTGACTCGAGACCGATGGTCGCGGGTTCGAGCCTCACCGGTATTACTGGGTTGTGTCCTTGGGCAAGAAACATTAATCCTAGCTTAGTACTGGTTCAACCCAGGAAGACCTTTATATGTATGACACTCTTTAAGCTATACTGACCACAAAAGAAAACTCTATACAACACTATTCTATATTTTGTGAGAAAGTATTGGACGAAAAGTATTTACTAAAGCTTATTAATTTCGTCCAGGCATCCAGCAAACGATTGTCGAAACTCCACCAATTTGTCTCTTTTGATGTCCGAGTTATGTTCCTTTTTGTGTTAAAAGCTTTTTTCACTGAATTTGCAATTGCTCTTGCGCTAAACGAATTGTTATGCTTATCAGAATTTGTCATACTTGTGTTGCATTAAAACACAAGAAAAATGTCGTTTCACTTGAAACAAGCTCAGAAATCATTTCAAATTAATCAAATTTGTAAAAAAAATGTAAATTGTCTCCCTTTGACAAAAACAAATAGGGAATATTAAATATTTGGTAATCCTTGATTTATCACGATATCTGATAACTTTCTTTCTTTTGCCAAAGCAGGTAGACCTATCAGGACATTGTCCCTACATTTTCTCGATCAGTAATGTTCTCAGACTAAGATGCAACAACACATTGATTTTCCTATGGAGATTTCAGTGATAAAATTTCAAGCTTAGCCATTTTGATGAAAACCCCGCTTTCTGAGGTTGCTTTTCTAAACGATCAAAACACATTTGATGAGTCCTTCACATTTTTGGTTGTCACATGTCTAAGACTACCTTTTCATTCAGTCAGATCTGGTAGGCAGTGGATTTCTGAAGGCATAAATTTTGTAAGATTTCTGTTTAAATTTGTAACGTGAAAAACTTGACCCCTGTCGCATTTAAATGGCTTTCATGTGTTTCCTCGTGACAACATCAGTGAACCTTTTACTTTTATGCATAACCAAGTCTTTGAACATTCAAATACATTTTCATTTTGCTTTACTAGCTTGCATCACTTTGCATATAAATGGCAAACAATCAGGTGTAGCGTTTTCACTTTTGTTCAGTATATAACATATACGGAAACGACATCGAATGATTTAGTCAACCGTTGCATATTATTAATAAACTGGGTCAGTTTATGTCCATTCTACCAACAGTAATACTCCCCCGTTGAAAAGAACCAAAAATATGCCAAAATTCCATCTAATTACAGAAAAACACAGCAAAAACAGCAAAAATACTGCACCTTTTTCTATCCGCATATCTAAAAGTTCAAGAGAAAATAGCGTAAAAAGATGCACCAAAAGTCGATTTTTCGCGTTTCTTATTAATGCGGCAGTACTTTAATGCCTTAAATAGTTGGAAACTAAATATTTTTAAAATTATTGATGGTAGAATTTCATTTTATTGCAACAATTTAGATCTTCTACCACCTAAACCTAAATTACTTTTAGACACTTGAAGAAAGGGATCCAGGAATTCCATAGGAAGTTTGTTTTGGCCCCCGCAGATAAGGCTACTAACAATGTTGTGGTTGTTTGAAAAAGATACTATATTAACACCCTAAAGACAGAACTTAGCACTGCCAAAACATATGAGAATAACAGGCTTGATGAGACGTCTATCGTTGATAGGCATCGATGCCATATGGCAGCTAAGTTTAGGTTGTTTGTTGATGAGGACCATAGCAAGCTTCCTACGTTATACTGGTTATCTAAACTTCATAAACGGCCATATAAGTCGCGTTTTATTGCTAATTCTAGTGCATGTACAACTATTGAGTTGTCTATTCTTTTGACTTCTTGCCTCACTGCAATTAAAAACCATGTCATTAAATATTGCACAACAGTTTATGAAAGAAATGGTAAAAATTTATTTTGGTCTATTAAAATTCAGGTGAAATTCTTAATAAATTGAAGTCTAGAGGTTTTCTAGCATCTGGTTTGTCTACATATGATTTCTCTACTCTCTATACTACATTGCCTCATAATCTAATAAAAGAAAAAACTAACAGAATTAATTGAACATACATTTAACAGAGAGGGCTCACTTTATTTGGCTTGTAATGATAAAAATGCCTTTTTTACTTCTGAACAACCTAAACGATATAAATTGTGGTCATGTCAGAAAATGTGTGATGCGCTCCATTATCTTTTGGACAATATATTTATACGATTTGGCTCAAAATTATATAGACAAATTGTCGGTATTCCAATGGGTACTCATTGTGCTCCTCTTGTTGCAGATTTGTTTTTGTTTTGTTATGAGAGAGACTTTGTTGTCTCTGTCAGACATTAATCAAGCTGATATTATTGAAGCTTTTAACTCTACCTCCAGATATTTAGATGACTTACCTAATATTGATAATCCTTATTTTGAACAAATGGTAGGTCAGATCTATCCCACTGAACTTCAGTTAAATAAGGCGAATTCTTTGGATACTGAAGCTCCGTTTTTGGACTTGAACTTGTCAATAACAAATGGCATAGTTTCTTCTAAAATTTATGATAAACGAGATGATTTTAATTTTGAAATAGTAAATTTCCCATTTCTTGATGGAGATGTTCCTCGCTCTCCTTCCTATGGTGTATATATTTCTCAGCTTATTTGTTTTGCTAGAGTGTGCTCTAATGTTGATGACTTCAACAACAGAAACTTATTTTTAACTGCTAAATTATCAAAACAAGGTTATAGATATCATAAAATTCGAAAAGCATTTTCTAAATTCTAATACAGACACTCAGAGTTAATTGTTAAATACAACATTGGGTTAAAAACTCTTCTGTAACAAGGCATATCAGAACCTATATTTTATGGTGATTAAGTCTATAAATTCAAACGAATTGTTGGAAAACCTAATTTTAGTGATCAATTCAAAAAGATAGTATAACGTTATATAAGGGTTGGATATAATTTGGATATCATGCGACAGTCTGCATGCCTAGTTTTAAACCCAATCACTGTTTATAGCTATGGTTTCCTCTTTAATTGCACGACGGTGGGTCAGGCCTCAGACTCTTTGACAGCTCTGACGTAAAGCTTTAATCGGTGGGTTGGTGCCTGATGCTTATCTGTAGCTGGATCCACCGTGGCTCAACTTGAGGTTTTCTTTAACTCTGACTATCTGTGAGTCATGAGCCCTTTTGTTTGTTTCATCATGGAGTGTTAATTTGATTAGAGTGTTTTCCATGATGATACATTGCATTAGTTAGATGGCCTCCATGCGAGCTGAACATTTCTTGTACTTCAACAACAGCAGAATCTAGGGCAAAGCCCCCCCCCCCCCCCCCCCCCCCGTCGCTTAGGCTGCTGTCTGTTCTAAGGCGGTGGTTCTGTTGTTGTTGACTTTTTGTTTATTGTTACTCCCATTGTGGGAGTCTGTATTTGTTCTATGTTTTGTTGTACGTTACTTTATGTCCATTCTAGTATTGCAATCATCTTGATGGGAAAGAGAGAGATGATTGCTTTGCTTAATTTGTCTTCCTGGTGTCTCGTGATGGTTGAGCGGCTCTTCCTCGCGGTGCCACGGGGTTGTCTGCAGTTTGTGATTGTGGTATTTCCTGATCATACTCACTTACTATTTCTGGTTGTAAATGTATTAGAGTAATCAGAGATGATCTCTCTTACCTTTGCTTGTTGCACAACAGTCAAATCCGGGCTAATATTGATATCATTAACGTAACCACAATATGAAACTGAAGATACATCTACCAAACTTTCTATGTCTTCATACAGACTCTCTGAGCTATCATCTAGAATAGCTACAGAACATACCTCTACCTTTGAAGTCTGCTGTTCACTCTCTTTCTATATATTTCCCCAGCATGTTAATGTGAAAAGATTTTACCTTCCTGCCAGTGTTGATTCTATAATCAAGCATACTTTACTTCTCTAAAGCCTCGTTCATATGCACAATATACACCCCGGTTTTGAAAATGCACCCCGGTGCAAATTAGCACCCGGGTGCGAATTTGCTCCACCTTTGTAGGTGGTGCAAATTCGGTGGAGCAAATTAGCACCCGGGTGCAGATTTGCCCCTAGGTGCAAATTGCGCACATGAACGCAACTTGTTATCACATATGTACAATTTGATCTTAGATTTTGATAAATAACCCATCTTTTCTATATGATCATGTACATGTGTATGAAAATAAACTATATGAATAGTCCCTTTATCAAAATTATGGTCATGGCCTCTCTCTGTAGTCACTACTTCATTGGCTATGCCGGGTTGCCACGCGGCAGAACAACTGGAATTTCTGGTCTATGGGCTTCGATTTGCACGATTCTATTTCCGAACAATATCATTTCCTAACCTCAGCAATGGAAATCAGAGTTTGCCAGAACCCTGGCGCCATACATGAGTCCATGCTATCCGATGTACACATCGGTGAAAATGCTCCCCCCCCCCCCTGCATAATAACGGAGTGATCACCCTTTACGATTCATGTAATCAAGGTGATGTTCAGACAGAGCAATACTTAAAATGAGCCAATGTATGAGATTTCCAACAATGTGGTATGTGCGACCAGCAAAGCCTCAGATCAGCCTGCACATATTCGCAGTCTGATCAGAGTCTTTGCTAGTCGCTTGAGTATTCTATGATTGTTAGGCTACTGACTGAACACATTTGGAGTTTCTAAGCTTAAAAGGAGACTGCAGAGGCTCGCCCGAGTCTACACTTGTTAAAATGTCAAATTGCTGGAAATCTCATGCCGCGGCTCATTAATATGTCTACCCTCTATCTTACCCCCCCCCTCCTCCCAATTTGGGAATCCAAACCTCTTGTAGCCATTGATAACCTCGGTTGAGCCATTTCCCTTCGGAAACTTAACAGAGATTTAGATGGGGTTCGTCAACAATTGAAGACCAAACCCGTTTCACACATTCACAAGACGTTTTTTTTGCTATTACGAAGAGGTTCTCAATTGTCCAGCTCTGCGCAATACTAAGTCAAACTGTCACCAGCAGTTCAATTGAAACAACTTAACGCACACGCGCATTCCATTGCAGCTATTCGCGCAGAGCCCGTGACATTCGGAAGCCATGGATCATCAGTACATGTATAAGTCTCAAGCACTACGTCCGTTCACCTCCCTTGGCCAGATAGTCATATATTTACTTAGTACTTGCTGCAACAGCTTCTATAAGTGTCATTTATGCACCAGTCATTTGTATCCACTGCTCCCCCACCTACGAGGATGGGCGAGGATAATGATTTTCACTTTCCAGAGCCCTGGTATAAGCCCCGCCCTGTGGGGACAAGCTGATGGTAACAACCCTGCTCTTTGCCCCACCCTACACAACAGAAAATCCCAGCAGGGTAAGTGTCCCAATGTTATAACCCCCACACTTCCCCGCCACTGCGGGGACAATCAAAAGGTATTTGTCCTGCACCTTACCCCGGCTATTCCACGGCTATCCCCGTAGGTGGGCCGTGGATACAAATGACTCTTTAAATATTGTATAAATAAATAAAGCAAATAAAACCAGATGGAGTTGCATTTTTCTCACACGACGGTATCATGAACTGACTAATAATCGAATTATTCTTAATACATCGAATTTCTCCTTAAAGTAAAACTGAAACATTTGTGATATGTTTAAAGAGCAAATCCAATAACATATGAACACAATTTATTGACATATGAACGCTACGTAAGGGGAAGCAAATTTACTCCAGGGTGCAATTTTGCACCAGGGAGTAAATTTGCACCAGGGTGCAAATTGTGCATATAAACGAGGCTTAAGACTCCAAACGGACCCTTCTAACTCATAAGCAATTTATTGGCCTTTGTTGGCAAAAGTACCAATACATTATCACCTACCTTTAAATTCCGTCGTTTTGACTTTCGGTTGTAATAATGCTTATACTTCTTGGACATACTCTGCAAATTCTCATGGGGAAACTCTCAGTCTCTCAAATTGGTCAATATCTGGAAAGCTTTACTTGTTTTCATGGGAAAGAACTAATAGTTCAATCTTTGTATGTGCATCTCAAAGTCAGAAAAGCAAGGTGGAAGTGAGCTCATGTTCATGCCAATTGAAATAGTGTATGTGTATGGCTTTGGTACTTTTTTCAGAAACATGTTGTACTGCAGCTTATTCACATTTATATACACCTGGAAAAAAGTTAGGGAACACCCACTTTTTCAGATTTATTTTCACTTGGATTGAAATAACAGCAAAGCCATTGACAAAACCGGAAAAAAATATTTCACATATATGAAATATGGAAGTACATAAAGTAAAAATGCTTAACAGAACATGTCAATTACCGTATTTAATTGCCTGTACGTTGATTTCATTCATTTACTATACTTTCTTAAAATACCATTCGTTTAAAAGAATGGGCATAGAGGCCGTAAAACTTGCAGTATGTGGGTTTGGGAGTTTCTGGAGCTAGAATGATTCCTGTCTGGCAAGAAAAGGACTTACTTGTCAGTTTCTTGTATGTTCTCATTGAACATCAATCTGTGGTTAAAATAACCTCCACATATCGTAAATCATACATTGGCTCTGTTGCTTTGAGTCTTGCAGCATGCACTGTGATACATTATTAGTGTATGTATGACAGTCCATTATTATCAGAAATAAAAATAAGAACATAATATTTTGCCAAAGAGAAAATAGCTTGAAACTGATCAGGGTGTTCCCTAACTTTTTTCCAAGTGTATATTAATAACACATGTTAGGGCTTCATGACACTGATGAGTGCCTAGAGCAATCCTTTATTTGTTTTCCTACCCTGCGTAGAATGTAGATGAACTAGTGGGGAGGGGATCTCTATCAGCTTGATAGGAACAGCATTTCCGTTGTAGTAACATATTGGCACATTGGTAGTGTCACATTCTGTTAAACAGTGTATGACTATAAAACTCTCTTCCTTATTACGGCCAATGGTGTCATTCAGAAGGAGCACCTTTTGTTGCATACACCAGTGTTGAACAAAATACCTAGGTTATCCTCTGTGAGAAAGTTTGTAAGATTTCATAGACTGCTGCTTATACATTGTATATATGTATCAGTGACATAACCAACATACCCTGTCTTTAGTGCCTGGTTAAATACTGGTTCCGTCTGATCCTTGAAGGTGACAGGAAAAGCTATTGTGCTCTGTAGTATGCCATTACCATCAAAGTTATGTGCAGCACTACATAGCAAATCTAATGTTGGTTCAAAAGGTTATTACAAGCCATGCAGAAGTTTGGGCGTGTCAGTTTTGGTGGGAATTCTATCAGGAGTTGACAGTGACAATTGTACAGGTCACAGAAGGAACAGCAGTGTCAACTTAAGGTCAACATTAAGTCCACAGAAAGGTCATGCTGACCAAAGACGCTCCTTTAAGCTTACGTTTTGTAAATTTGACAATTCTTTCTTGACCTCCCAAACCTCAAAAGTTTTTTGACTTGTAGCATTTTACGGGGTTATGAAAGACAGATTTTCAGCTAAAAATGAGTCAATAAAGTCTGAAACAGCCTTCATGCCAATATCACCAGCCTCAGTAAGATCCTTAGTTATGCCAGGCTTAGTAGGAACGCCGAAAGACAAAAAGTACAGTTCAATACCTTCAAAACTAGAAATAAAAGGATTGGTGACGTCATATTGAGCTCTGAAGTGATGAATAAAACACCAATCCATTTGTAGTATGAAGCGTAGTTTTAGCTGCTGAATCCTATAATACCCCGTTTGACTTTGCACGGATTTATTGTTTGCCTGATAGTTATGTCAAATGCATTTCTTTAGCAAAGAACCAATGATTGGTGACACACTAAACCTGTTTTGTTCCAGAAGTTCTTTGCATCTGCGATGCGAATCAGACAAAGGGGGGGTCTCATATGCGCCCACGCATGGATTTTCATCTAGTTTTACATGGTGAATACCTATGACCTATCAACTATAAAAATGCATTATTTATTTCAATAGTGACTTTTAGGTCTCAGGAGAGCACCTTGTGTTACTCCATTTTTTCGATGACACCTATCTTATATTTTGTCAATTTTTAAACATCAGTTTTATTGGATATCACCGAATTTAAGCTAGAATAGTGAAAGGACTCTATATGGATTGCTTTGATACTATTTTGGCATATACAAACATGCACACAATTTTTTAACGAAATTCTAAAGTTAAAATTTTCCTAAAATATATAAGTGAAATTCATGTGTATGCCAAATTGCGTCTACAATTTCTATATGTTCCTGTCCTTGTCAACCTATGATAGTGCCTATGAATTTTGCCTCACATGTCCTCTGTATATTGGCAAAGTTTCAAGATTTTTTGAAACCGGTAACAGTGCAGGAAAATACATTATATACATGTAGGTCATTTTTTGACATTAATCATGATTTAATGTTTGAGGCTAGTTTTGTCCTGGAACCTTGTAATTTCTCATTTTTTAGTAAAAATATTATAAACATCGATAATGAAAAGATATTCATGTACAAATGCATATTTAACTTGACATTGGAACAAATTTAAGGTTCCTCAGCACACTTTGGCCAATTTTACAAGTTATTGCTCATCATATTCAAGACAAACTAACTGTCTCTTTTGATTCGTCCTCCATAGGGCTGATTAGTTATAAGTGGTTTCTAACTATTTATGCTAAATACAGTTCCGTAAAAACTTACAACGAGGAGGATTCAATTTTTTTAGAGAAAAAATACCTTTTCTAAATTTTCCAAATCCATCATCTGCATGTATATTTTGACATTATCCCCCTTCATGATATAACAAACTAGAGTTTCGCACCTGAGTGCACATGATTTAAGTCTTCAGTACCATACATAGCGGCTTAGTAACAAATGTCACTTGCGAAAGTACAGTTCAATTGAATGGTTTAAAAGATTGTTTCGATTCTTTACGTCCCAGTCAACAATTTTAGCTCACGTGAGCCAAAGTCTCACGGTAAGCTATTGTGATTTGTCATTGCCTGGCGAGCGTCAGTCTGTCCATAAAACTTTTGCTTTAAATGACAACTCCTCCTGAACGACTGTTCAGGATACCTTCTACCAAAATTGCACAAATGGTTCCCTCCTCCGAACAGAGGGACTGCCGGAGCTCTAGATAAGAATTGATTTAAACGACATCTCCTCCTGAACCACTGGTCAAATACAAAATAAATTCACAGAATTGTTCCTCACACTGCTCTTTACAAAAATTGCACAAATGGTTCTGCTCCACTGAACAGGATGGCTGCCAGAGCTCCAAATATGAAATCTTTCAAACGTTATCTCCTCCTGAACCACAGGTCCAAATTCAAAATATTTTTATAGAATTGTTCCTCAGGATACCCTCTACCAAAATTGCACAAGCACAAATTATTCCCCTCAGCTGAACAAAAGGGCCACCAGAGCTCTAGATAAGAAATATCTTTAAACAACATCTGCTCCTGAACCACCAGGCTAAATTTAAAATAATTTCACAGAATTGTTACTTTTGATGTCTTCTACCAAAAATTGCACAAAGGGTTCTGCTCCGCAGAACAAAAGGGACTACAGAGCTCTAGATAAGATATCTTTAAATACCAATATCTCCTGAACCACAGGTCCAAAATCAAAATAATTTCACAGAAATGAATCTTATGTTGCCCTCTACTAAAATTGAACATGGCTACTAGAGCTAAAAATATAAACATTTTTAAATCCAATCTCCTTCGCCACAGGCCAATGCATCATCTATTTTGTGTTAGGACTCAGGTGAGCGACCCAGGGCCCTAGGGCCCTCTTGTTTGTTTTAGTTGTCAAAAAGAGCGTGTGAATAAACATAAAATGCATTTTATTTTTTTTTCCTAATTATATCTTTTATCTGCTCCTTGAACATTTTGTAGCACATAAAGAGAGTGCGGTACAATGGTGCATGCCATGCCACATTTCATCACAGGAAACATTAAGGAGTTTCCAGTTCATTATGGTTTAAGCCATGCATTCTGGGAAACCCCTAACACCTAAATGGGTAATTTTACAAACAACATAGACCCAGATGAAATGCCGCATAATGCTGGTTTTCATCTAAGAGAACACTGTTTGTAAAGGTAAAATAAAGATATTCAGACAAAAGAACACAATATTTTTTTAAAGTATAACCTGACACCCCTATGTACTATGGATTATTTGATACACTTAGCCAAAAGGAAGAATCCATTAATATACAAAGGATGAAGAACTCAGTGATGTGCCTGTATACTAATTTTATTACTTAGCCAGTAAGTATGTTACTGAAATAGTGTGCACTCAGGCGAGACCTTTAGAAATATATTAATACATATTACAAGGGGCGTTCAAAAATAATGCAAGTTAAATTACCTAGAATGCGTGAAGAAATAGAAAGTTTTATACTTTTATGTTTATTATTTGCGGAGCTCAGGACACCATTTTGTCGCTGTACGCAAAATTTTAAGCAGTCATGGACAACTCTCAATTTTACTTGCTACGTAAGCCTAGACCAAGGATCTACTGTTTACCCCCCCCCCCCACCCCCCAAAAAAACAACAACAACAAATAGGCAACCCACAAAAATATCCCTGTTCTATACATTGAACTTAAAAGACCTGTAAATGCATAAAAATGAACCCAAAAATTAGTCTAGTTTTGTGATTACCCCCAAAAAAGTATCCACAAAATCTGCATTCTCCAAAATGATTCAATTTTCTGAACCCCCTCACCCCCACCCCCCCCCCCCAAAAAAAAAAAAAATATAATAATAATAATAATAATAATAATAATAATAATAATAATAATAATAATAATAATAATAATAAATGAATATTGAAATTCAAAATTTTAAATCTCCCAAAATGGGTCTAGCCTTCATATACATATATATGAAAATATTAGACTACCCCTCCCCACCCCTGGGTACCCATTGTGCATTGAGTTTCAGATGCTTCTTCGAAATTTTATGAACTTGTCATCATGACTTATTTGTGAACTGGGCTAAGTGTCTCACGGTAAACCAGAAAAACCTCAGAAATACGTCTGAAGATGTGAAGGGATTATTCTGATTTAATAATCGTACTTTAAACCAAAAAACATGTTGTAGGGACTCAGGGGAGCCATATCAATATGAGACGGCTCTAATGAGTACCCAAAACATACTTATGACCAATGAATAGTAATTCAGTCATCAATGGAAATATCCCTCTAGACGAAAGGGTATAATTCTGAGTTTGTCCTGTAACTTTTGTCCAAACATGTTGTGAGTACTCCAAAGAGCCGTCCCGCATTGATGCGGCTCTATGAGCACAGGAGCTTGAGGTTCGATCCTTGGATCACCCATGTGGCCTCGGAACTAAAAGCTCACAATGTCATTACGTAGTGACACCATGAGCTTTTGGTTTTGAGGCTGTATGGGTGGTGTGAGGACCGAGCTTCAAGCTCCTGTGCTATTAGTATCATATTCGTGCTTTGAACTGATGGATACGCTGTCTGTCACTCTGCAAAATGCGACTCCATTTTACAAATAAGAGGGTAATATTGATTTAAATTTGCAATTTTCAAACTTAATCACATGCTATGGCGACTCATGAGGGCAGCTTCAATGTGAGACGGTTCTAATGAGTATCCAAAGCATGTTTTAAATGATGGATTGATGTTATGTCATTCATTTAATTAAGCCTCGGGATATGTAAAAAAAAAATAATAATACTAATAAATAAAAATAAAATTCTGTAGTTCTTAACCAAACACATGTTGTGAGGACCTAGTGGAACCGACTCAAGATGAGACGATCCTATTGAGTGCTCGAAAAAATTGTTTGGACTAATGGTATAGAAAGCGAACGCAATGTCCCGTAAAAGAAAAAAAAAGAAAAGTTTATATATCTTAGTTAAAAAATCTCGTAAAGTGGGTGCTTTGTTTTCTTCTCGGTTAAAATCCTTAAATTTCGTTTCGTTAAGGTTAAACTTAGAGGTATTCAAAGTGGCACAGTCAAAGTTAAGTCACATTCTGACTAGACCTATCAGAACCTCGGTGGAACGGATGGGACTAGGCCAAGAATGTGACAGTAAGCGTCTCAATGGTTGCAAACGACAGGGCGCAGATCAGCCAAGCACACGTGCAGGATGGCCTGTGCCTCTGTTGTTTACTACTGTGAAATATACTACGGGTTCTCAAACATTTTGTAGATGTACATAACTATTTTGTCTTTGTTTTTTGTACGTTTTCTTCTGTATGTTGTATATGTGTTTGCATTGTGCTCTCCATATCTGGAGGATAATAAAGTATCTATCTATCTTTTTAGAGCAATTCAAATCAAGGATTTTTGGATGTTACGTTTTTGGTGGTCATTATTGTTAATTTGAGGATTACCAGGACGAGCAGCATCCTGTTTAAGCGCTTAAATTTAGTCACTCACCTGTAAACCGTGGTTAAAGTCACTATAAATATCCCACACCTCTTATGAATATCCCACAACCTACCTTATATAGGCCATTATTTCAAGCACATTTTTAGCCTTTTCCCAGGCATGTTGCAGCAGGCTTTTGAACAACGTACACTGTACGGAGGTCAGTGAAGCTATAAAGAGGAATTCCGCTTTTCCCTGTGTAACTGCTGTTTTTCAGTCTACTATTGGTCAGTAAGGTAAATACAGGTAGCCAGAACCACCCCACCACACACACAAGCACATTTACAGGTATTGGTGTGTGTGTGTATGGGGGGGGGGTGTACTGGTTATCTGTTGTTTTTTTTCTATTTCAGACCACTTGTAAACCGCGAACCAGCAATTAATGTAGATATGATCAATGTTACGTTTATCGACACACCCCGGTTTGTGCACTTGGTGTGAAATAAAAATGAACTTGCAATATTTTTGAACGCCCCTCGTATATCAGGAGAGGGGATAATGTCAAAATATACATGCAGATGATGGATTTGGAATATTGTGAAAAGGTATTTTTTCTCTAAAAAAATTGAATCCTCCTCATTGTAAGTTTTTACGGAACTGTATTTATCATAAATAGTTAGAAACCACTTGTAACTAATCAGCCCTATGGAGAACGAATCAAAAGAGAAAGCTAGTTTGTCTTGAATATGATGGGCAATATCTTGTAAAATTGGCCAAAGTGTGCTGAGGAACCTTAAGACTTGTGTAGCTTTTACAATCAGTTAGAGTAACACACAAACAGTCTGCAACATTCAAACTTCTCAAAATCAAGTTGAAACACATCAATTAATGGATTCAGTGCTATGATCTCTTCACCACATATTTCTTTACTCTAAAATGTATTTTGGTTTATATTTGCATTCCAATGTTTTAATTGACTGTTCAGTCTTATAATAGTGCTAGATAAGGCAAGGCATCTGACTTCACTTATTTTGTCCCTTTGTAAGCTTATATGCGATGTCATATATGTAACTGGCATTCATTCTATGGCATGTGGTCAAAACCTTTTTAATTATTCTTGTTTTATCCTTGTTTAATATGATATTAAGTTGTTATGCATGATTTTCCCCTAAAATGTCAATGTGTTTGGAAAAGCCTAGGGTGTAGCTTTTTATTTTAATACCAGGTACTGGTTGGGATTCCTTATGTACCATTGGCTGACTGTTGCACAGGCATTAAATACCTGGCAAATGTTGTGTCTGTTTTGAATTCATCATTTTGTCAATTCATTGAATACCAAGATGCAAATGCAACGTTATCAACGGAAAGCACTGACTATATTTTAAACTCTGTTTGCAATTTCACTACTTTTGGGAAAGAGTTGCCCGAGGGTTCTGCTTTCCATGTGTTCTCCAAGTAATATGTCTATTTGTAGTTTTAGTATTGGGTTGAATATTGGCTTCAAAGTAAGTATGGCTTCAAGTTTTGATTGATTGCCAATTCCGTTTAAAGGGCATGACTTTGGTCAGATTACCTCAGTTCCCAATCATTGTGACTTCTTCTTATACAGTCCGACCTTTTTTGCAATTATGCTTGTTTATATATTCAATAAGTTTGTATTTGTAGTTTATGCTTAACAATTCCTGGAGTTTCCATGATGTATTTTCAAAACTGGTTCCTCAGTAAAGTAAATGGCAATTTAATCAGGGAATCAGTTATCCTTTGAACGATCTGATTGTCCTAGATGAACCTTTAATAAGATATTGTCGACATCATTTTTGTCTGTCCCGTTTGATACTATGACATTTTACAGGTTACGGAATATGATTGTAAGCACCTATGATTGTAGAGTTTGGTATATGTGTTCTTTAAATATTTCAGCATTTTTGTGGTAGAGAAATAATCAAGCAAAAGATCCCACAGCTACATAAAATGGGTGAATACTGTAGTTTGGCATTAAAGTGAATAGCAAAATAAAACCATAATGTGAAGATTAATGAAATCACCTACTTCAAGAGGAGTTCGACTGGGTGAAATTCCGTCTATGTGGTCAGTATTGGAATAAGGACGACAGCTTTGAAAGCATTAAAGATTCCGTCTTGCTCACGCAGGAAAATATGCAATATGTTCTAAATTATGAAATTGTGCAGAATGTGGGATATGACTATATAAGGTTGTAATATTTATTAAATATTTATTTTATCATGTTGGTGATCAAGAAATGATAAAACAAACGATTTCCTTACACAAATGAATTATGAAGAATGACTTTCTATTAAAGTGAATCTGGTATTGAAACCGTATTATGAACATTATCAAAGTTTACTGGTCTATGAGGAGTTGGACAAGGTGAAGTTCTCCCTAAGTGGTCAGTATTCATGTTGTTATAACAGTTTTAACAACATTTAATATTCCATCTTGCTTATTAAAGAAAGCAAACACAAAAAACTTGCTTTTAAACTAACCGAACACTTATTCATTAGCTACCATAATTTTTTTTACATTTCTGAGAACTTGGATTTGTAACATTCAAAGTTCTAGGAAAACATGTTACCGGTCTTCGATTTTCTTGAAAATTTTAGCATATCATCTATATATGTATAGCCTAATTTGAGAGTAAATTCATAGGTTGACAAGAACTGGAACATGCCTAAATTTTAAAAACAAAATTGTTAAAAAAATATTATGAAGCCGAAATTTGGGGACAATTCCAAACAAATTCATAATTTTCTGAATTTAAGTTTACAGAAACTGATTTTTGTTCTATGCATATCTAATCAGTGATGATCTTAGATAGTTTTAAAAATAAATATAACACAATATATGAAACTATAAGAGTTATGGGCGGCTTAAACTGAAGGTACCCCTTTTATCAGATGCCCGATTACATAACATCTCATTTTTTGACCATGTGAATAGGTAAGTGGGAAACTATATCACAAATAGAATAGTTATATGTGAGGCAATCATTATGCATAATATTATGAAAATATATGCGTGGGCAGAACCCTATGTAAATTTCCTATAGGGTGAGACCTCCCCTTTATGAGTGTAATCAGTTACACAGGTACATATTGTGTGCAGTTGGCATGGTCGTGTGCAATGAACATTGGGAACAAAGCCTACAGATACGACTGACATGAAATACAAAGTTGTTTTCTTTGTTGCCCTTATCAATGTCATCTGAATTATATCCATATACCTTGCCCAAAACTGAACTGTTTCACAACGAGTGTCTTTCAGAACTTGCCAGTAGAATGCATGGTACATATAATGATCTAGTGTTTATGTGAGCAAACTGCGAAGGTTGATAGATCACACTATAATAATAGTTTTAATCACCATAAATTAATAAGGAACTCAAATTATTTCAGCTTTATAAATTTTCTAAATTCACTGACAGACTTAATACATGTATAATCAACAACTGCTATACAGATACTCAGAATAACTTATGTATCATTTGGTAAAACATATAACAGTTACAGCTCAAGGCATTTATTAAATGAATACTTAAAAAGAAGTACATAAACCTGTGCCAGCATGCAAATAAGTATACACTAACCGAAAGTTTCAACCGATCACCTGCATTTTTTTCAAAGTAGGCGATAACTGAGGTTTATAAATGAAATTCGCCCAACCGGTTAGATACGGTAAGAGAAGATGTTATTTAGTGAATAAACATGAAAAAAAAATCGATATAAGATTGCCCTTTTACTATGTGCTAAACTTTTCGCTTGTCAAAAATATGTAGTTTTCTAGAAAACAGATTTTAAGACTGATCGGTTGGAACTTTCGATTAGCGTAAACAGGGCTTGTTAGAGACATTAGCTTGAATGTTTAATGCTATTATGAGGGTAACATACGTAACATGGTCCTGAAAAGTAGTGTAAGCGACCATAATAAGGAATTTTAAATCATTTAAGTAGCAGCCTTACATATATATTTGCTATATTCTGTGACAGATGTAATACACGTATAGTCAATAACTATCATACTGATACTCGGAAATAACGCAGGAAACACTAAGTAATGTATACAACAGTTATAACCCAAGACATTTATAAAACTAATACTAAAAATGTAATTGTGTTATAAGAAGTTCATAAACCAGTGTCAGCATGCAAATATGTACGGACATGTCATGGTCGAGACATTATCAGGGACGTTTAATGCTATTTCGGGGATAACGTATATAACGTGACGTTACACGTTTACGCTGCCACTCTCAGAGGGCTAAAATCTTTTATTTTGTGTCTCATATAATGTAGTTTGAGAAAATCATAGTGTACAAAATCCTCCCTGGGGGGAGGGGGGTCTACAGCCAGCTCAAGGCCTAATATGTTAGTAACGCTATGTGAGTCTCGACATGTGATTTCCAGCAATGTGGCATTATGATAAGTGTGGACTTAGACGAGTATTGCAACCTCCTTTTAAGCTCAGAAACTCCAAATGATGCTCGAACAGTGGCCTCAGAGTCATAGATTATTCAGCGACTAGCAAAGACTCTGATCAGACTGCGCGTATGCGCAGGCTGATCTGAGGCTTTGCTGGTTGCACATACCACATTGTTGTACGTCTCATGTCGCGGCTCATGTAGTGATGCCCATAGCAAAGTTGTGCGCGTTTATACATGACAAAATCTTAGCGTTTCGACGTCACTAGTTTTATTCAACTCGTTGCAAAAAAGCTATAGCACCATATTTCATTAGATAAATCCAACAAAAATGAGCACTCATGCAAGATCCTCTATCTATTATTCGGTAGTTTAAGACATAAAACCTGATCCGTAGCTGCCAGTCACTAAAACAATATACCAGGCCATAGTTAATATTTCGTTTCATAGTAACGGACGACCTTATCTGGTTAAATCTTTGTATATATGCTCTGCGCATTATGCTACTTGAGATTTCTGTATGTTTTGATGGTAAAACTACTTAAAATGTTTTTACTGACAGTTCCAAGGCGGTGCTACTTTTATGGATCAATATTGTTATGTGTTTGTCATACTTTCTTGTTCACCGGCGTCACTTTTGTGTCTTTGAGAAAGAATATTAATACTGGCTCCACCAGAAGACTGGTCCCTTAATAATTGAAAGATTGTTGGTTGGACATAAAGAGTCAAACCAACAAAAAGAAATGCTTTCTTGTCTGTTCAATGCAGCCTTGTGGTCACATGCTTGGAAAGGGCTAACTTCTTGTTTCTCTTGTGTGTGATATTTCATTGCGTTTTGTCACTTTTCCATGTGGCGTCTTGGGTCGGGTGTGGTACTTGATTGTATCGATTCTTGATCTTTGCCTTCTTACTTACTAATAACAGAGGGTCTGGATGGGGGGGGGGTCTGGTATTCACTATTCATAAAAAAATTGGCCCATTATTCATCTTATTAAAATTTTGGGTTATTCATTAAATTAAGACCTATTTTTCATTAAAAGTAAGAAAGGTGACAAAGAAATCTGATTAGCCACTATTCATTATTTTTTTCTTCGATTCATTAAAAAAAGGTTATTCATTAATTTCTAAGCCCTCATTATTCACTATTCATTATTTTTTGGCTCATTTACTATTCATTATAAAAAAGGATCATTATTCACTAATCATTATACCCCATCCAGACCCTCATAACAAAATAAGATTAACCCATCCGTTTATGGATGAACCTTGTATGCCATACATGGATGAAAAGCTTTACAGTAAGTGCCTACAATACATATTGGCGTTATACAATCAGGTGTCGCGTTACAAAAGCAAGTGGACAAGTTAAAAATGTGACCATTCAATTTTTTCCCCATGCTCTTAATATGGAATATTTTAATTTAAATTTATCCCTCAAAGGTGTGTATTAATACCCATTTATTTGTTGCCAAATTTGAAATAAATCAAATGACAAATAAAAAAAAGATATGTCATTAAACCACCCCAAAATGTCAGGAGTGTAACGCTTTTTGTGTGACATTTTTTTCACCATGTGAATGTTGTAAGGAATATATTAGTAAACATAGTGGTATTACACCAGTTTAAGCTTTTGTATATCATAAATTGACATGTTGTAGATAAAATACATAAAGCAGGGCTCTTTATATAATCTACCTATTGATATAACATGTCGGAGACATGCCCTTCAAAATTTACATGAGGTAAAAAAACCAATGCTTCTCGAAATATTAACTGCTACAAGTTGACTATACATGCTACATATATGTAACTTGGTCACACCACAAACAGACATGTGCAACATCAACTGAAGCTCGGATTTGATACTAACTTCACTTCACATGGGTATGTGTTTCTTCAAATTTAACAACCAACTGATGTCAGGAGTGTAACACATTGTGTTTACTTTCTCACCATCTTTCTATATGCTGCACAATACCTATATGTTTTTAAATTTATTTTCTGTTTTCTAGGAACACATCCCCACTCCAGATAATCAGCAAAATTTACTTGCTGCATCAGAGGATTGGAGTTCCTCACAAAGCTTGATTTATGATGTTAGGAGTGCAACACCTGTAATTCTGTTGCATGTTCTTCAGTGTAGGTGATAAAATACATGATTTTAGCTTAAAGCAACCAACTATTATGATAATGCAGACATTGTCCTAACAGTGGAAAACCTGTTTCTTTCCTTCTATATCAAAAAATGCCAGTTATTTGTTTTTGTAAAAAAGCCAATTATTAATATAATAGCCATTTTGTAGGTATAAAAATATGCATAAATAGTAAGATAGTGGTCAGTGTTTTTTTTCACCATGAGATTATTCCTTTGCCTTACAAATGGAACCATCAAATATTGATAAAAACTTCTTAATAATGTATTTACATGTTGATAATGGTAATGTATACAAATTGTTAAAATCCTGACATTTTTATATGTAATAGAGATATATCTTTACTAACCCTTCTAATCTAAGAGGCATTTCAATGAATGACCTCAGCATCAATTAGAAATAGGAAAACAAGTTATAAACCTTTCTTGTAGCAGGAAATCAATGAGAAAACTTAAGGGGGTAGGGTATTTTCTCTGCTCAAGACCAAGGAACCAAGAAATCCTCTTCAGAAAGAGTAAAGAAATATATAGGGAAAAGGTAAAAACTAATCTAGTTGAGATGACAAAATAGAAAATATCACCATATGAGACAGGCTGTCATGTAAAGTGATGAGAAAAAGTCATGGATCAAGATAAATACTTCTGTCTTTTCATGTCAGGAGTGTAACAACTTTCAATTTTGTTCATTGACAGTTGGAAGTCTGTTTTTGTTTGTTAAAATACTTTAGTAGTATTTTGTTTTTAAATATTTTAAACTAAAAGTGTACACAATGTTCCAATTAGCAGGGAGGCTCTACATTTTGATTGATCATTCTATCAAAACAAGCTTTTTAGTGCTGATGATCTTGAGTATTTCAAGATAAACAGCAGTTAAGTTATCAACTTTAATCAAATGTACTATATAATGCTGTGACAAATAGTATACCATCACACTATTTGTTACCAAAATGAGCCTGATATTTTAGAAATATATAGTTTGTATGAAATATAGATTGTCTATATCAACATACTTGTACCGATCAGGGGTGTAACAACTCAGATAGTTGTATACTTTTGTTACTTCAGACTGCTTTTTCTGAAGTTTATTGCTCATTTTTGGTCTTTTAAAGCAGTTCATAAACAACATTTTACAGCATTTAAATCATGCTGTTGTCACCTTGTTTTCTCATAATTGCTGAAGAATAATGCGTGAATTCTTCGTCTGGTAGATATTTTCTGATCCAACCATAAAAATGGCTTTAATAGTGGTAACCACCACCTGTATGTCATTTTGGTGTCATATGAAAAGCCCCCAAATCATATGAGATCATTTTAAGCAGTTGCTTGGTAACATTATCTTTGAAATAAATAAATAGCAATGCATGTCAGGAGTGTAACATTTTCTTTCATAACAGAGTGTTTTTATAATGGCCAGCATTAGAAAGCTAGACATCCACTAATGTTTTCTTCTTCTATAGATTTTAACGTCTGCAATCAATGAGTTTTCTTTTCATATGGGCTTAAACCAATTTAAGCCCCCCCCCCCCCCCGTAAAATATTTTACTGACCGTTCCAAGGCGGTATTTCTTTTGTGGATCTTTTTATGTTTTTTTCTGCCTATTGTTTGCTATGCCTTTGTACGCGTCTGTTTATATGTGCCTTATGGTCACCTGCTGGGAAAGGGCTGAACTCTTGGCTCTCGTTTGTGGTGTCTTACTGTGAGTTTGTTACTTTCCCATTGGTATCCTGGGTCAGGTATGTTACTTGATTGTATTGATTCCTGATCTTTGCACCCTTGCTTACTTCAATATCAAAGATTTAAAAACTTTAAGCATTAGATGCTGGAAAATCCTCGCCAAATTTTATAAAAAAAAATATCATTAATTTCACAAACATGTTTTACACACGGCAGTTTTGATGCCAAACATGGTTTATAATATCCATTTCATCATATTAGGTCAAAATTTCAGGACTTAATCATTTACTTGATGTTTTTATGACCTTGAATAGAATAGATAATGTTTGGTAAAAATCTCTCAATAATCTTAATCAAGAGATCGATTAAAGTAAACTATACATACTATTTACAAAAAAAAACTTAAAATTTGTCAAAATTCAGGATATAAGGAAACTTATGTTACAAAAAAGAAAGCTCTGATAAAGTGTTTAATTTTGAACCCCAATGTCTCACTTTGGTCACATTTTTTTAAAACTTGCCCAAGTATATTAGAGTTTCAACTGTGCTAAATTAGCTTACTCAGCTTTCATTTACTTTCTAGATAAGCAGTCATTAATGCTCTCCCTCAAAACGAAGAAGTCAGGACGTGGCTCAGTCTAAGCGTTTTTAAACGAGATTCGACACACCGTTTTTAAAGAGACCCCTCACAGCCTACAAATAAAAATAAATTACATTTTTTTTTCGAAAAGGGTCGGCTTATAAAGCTGAGTATACCACATACCTAGGGTTCCAAAGTTCTGGATCTGGACTATTCACTTCATAAAAAATAAAGTCACTAAAAGCTGATTTTTGAAACTGTGATCAGCAACAGCTACAGAAATTAACCCTTCGTTTTCTAAGAAAAATGCACCTGATATCGTCGTCTGCTGAAGTCGTGTGCTGAATGTAAATGCTTGAGGACAAAAGTAAGGCATGACCTGGATCCAAACTCTTTGTCACTCTAATTGTATTCCTGAAAAAAATATTTAACAAAAAAGATTTTGAAAATAAATCAGCAGACAACAAAAAGCATACTATAAATTCGGGAATTATCGCGAGGGTTTATTTTCGCGAAGTTTCGTAAAAATAGAACCCTCTCGAAATAGCGTAATCACTTTGTCGTTTACTGATGTAGGTAAACCATGCCCTTGCCGCAGATTTTAGCGTGGCAAATACATATTTTAACGCTATAAGCGAAAATAAAATCCTCGCGAAAATTTTCGAATTTACAGTACAAAGATACCCAATAGGCATGTTTAATCTTTAGGCTTGAGTTGTTCCTGTTTTATCAACACTTGCTATAATTCCTTGATCTGAACTTCCAGGAAACACGCGTTGTGGACGTTTACGGAACAGCTCTACAAAGTCATGTCTAAAATCAGTTCCAAAGCAAGAGTAAAGGAGAAAGTTGATTGAATGATTCATATACGCTAGTACCTCTGTTACTTTCATGATGTAATATTCTTGGCTGTGTTTGACACCAAACGCCGTAGACAGAAAGCCTGGGATTAGGACAGACATAGTGAAGCCACCTGCTGTCAAACAGTGTGCGACACTAATAATAACGGCTCTTAATGTGACCGCCCTGATTTTGGAATCTAGAGTTGACCGTGCCGTGGTTTTTCTGCTTGTAAGTAGGTACAGCACTATCAAGTTGCTACCAGTCATTAGACTGAACGGGAGGAGGAAAATCAAAATGGCGTCAATGAACCAGAGATGGTACCCGTTCAGGTAGTTAAAGAACGATGATAAGTCAGCCGAGCATGCTTTTCTATAACCAACAATCATGGAACCAGTTTCCGAAGCCTTGGTAGTAGGACTGCCAGATTCATTTCCAGATATCCCTGTATGGTCGTCTTTTGTAGCAGGTGTTTGTAGAACCGCTATGTCTGTCTCGCTGTACACTATACCAAATGGGAAATTCAAGATGAACATTATTGAGAAAACCGCAACCATCAAAGTTATTGTACCTTTGTTGCTTATCAAGTGAGAATGTGCCACTGGTCTAAATATCGCAAAAGTTCTTTCAAGAGTAAAACAAACCACTATCCATGTGCTGACCATAAGTCCAAAGTGTTTCCCTATCATGTCTATTCTGCAAAGGAAATCGTAGTTTTCTTGCGGACTGAACCCTGAAACCAACGTGATGGCCTCGTTGATAGCTGACAGACATAATGCGAGAGTATCCGACACTGCCAGTGATCTTAGGTATATGCCTCCTGGTAGTTTCTTGCACCTGCGACCTTTAGTCCAAACCAAAAAGCTTATAATGTTTCCACAGATTCCAAGAATTATAATGATAAATAGAATAAGTCCAGCACAGAGGTCGAAAATATTCATGACGAAATCCTACCAAACCAGCCTGCTCAGCTACATAGAGTACCTAGAAATTTAAAATATCCATTGTAGTGCATAAATATATATATTTTTGAAAATAATATTTTCACATGTTCTTACTGGGCTTCCATAGAAAAAGAATGATCTGCCGTTATGCAAGTCGATCGAGTCTGCTATACAGTGGTTTCAGATACAACATAGAACATACAGAATCGAGCTGTATACCTTTCGGATGCAAGGATCCTTGGTTCCCCGACTATTAGCTTAATTTTTCAGATCACGGTTATGTACGAAAGCCTGGTAGGGACATTTCTGATTTCTAGCTCCTAACTTGTATGTCAGAAATAATAAATGACCCTTCCATGTTTATACAAAAAGCCTGATAGGGCCAGTTCTTATTTCTAACTTCTTACTTCTAGCTTCTGTCTGTCCGTCCGTCCGTGCGTGCGTGCGTGCGTACGTACGTACGTACGTACTACGTACATACATACATACATACATACATACATACATACATACATACATACATACATACATACATACATACATACATACATACATACATACATACATACATACATACATACTGTCAGTCAGGCAGACAAATAGACAGACAGACAGACAAATAGACAGACAGACAGACAGACATGGGTGTGTGCACGAATGTACGCGCTCATGCATTAAGCTTTATTTAGGTTTTAAGATCAACATACATAAATATTTAAATATAACATGAGAATTAAAACAATTATTCATTCAATGATAAGATAATGAGCACACTTGCCTGATATGTAATTTATAATACCCCTATTCCACAGAGGCCCCGAATCCCACGAATTGACAAATATTTAGATTCGTGTCTGAATCGTACTCAGTTCGTGAAGATCTTAACTGATTCTCACAGTCCGTAGTCAGTTCTTGCAATTCGTAGGTCTATCGAGAATTCGGCTCAAAAGTTTTGAACTGTTCAAAACTTTGGCCACGAATTCCCCGATTCGAAAAATCGTGCGTGATTCGTATCATATTCCTAAGGCATTCTTGGACATCGAAACTGAATCGTAATCGATTCAGAGGCGTTTTTGGCCAATAGTAGCTACTCTTAGCTCATTAGTGGGGAATCGGGAGATTAAGCCAAGCAATAAAACCAAGGAAGAGATAGTAGAAGGATTTTCCCTAAGATTAATTACAAATGTACCCCGCCACGCGCATGTGAGCCAGTCCTAGAAGTTGAAACAGATTTGGCAGATTCTGGAGCACAATCAGGATCAGTCAGTAGCTCCTGGCTGGTGATTTTGCCAATGACGAACTGCCATATTTGTCCAAGTAAAAGAGTCTGGGCCAGGGCCTTTCGACTTTAACGTAGTTGTTTTCTTCTAGCTATATAACAAGCCGTTTTCTTCACTCAAGTTGCAGGATCAATTCTACTGCTGCTTTACGAGGGATATTCATTTTGCAACTGATGCCCCCGAAGCATAGATGGGCCTTATTTATAACTATTGTGAGAGAAAATCTCGCGAATTAGGGCGATTGGTCGCGGATTTCTGTTAATTCGTGCCCGATTCGTGCTGCTTTCGGCATATTCTAAGCTGATTCGTAATTGATTCCTTAACTTTCGTGCAGCATGATCTAATGTTATTTTGCTAATCGTAATGAATTCTTGCGCGATTCCAGCCGAATTGAGCCGATTCCCCCCGAATATTCGTAACGAAATCGTATCTGAATCTGGACTGACTCGTAGAACATCACGATTGGTGATTTTTTTTTAATGAAACCTCACGAATCCCCACGAATCAATAAAAAAGCAATTCGTGGCGATTCGGGCGATTCGTGGCCTGCGTGGAATAGGGGTATAAGACTAGCTTAACACATTAAATGTAGAATTCGAATTTTGACAGGCTTGGAAGGGACATTTCTTATTTCTAACTTTTAACTTCTATGTTAGAAATAATAAATGAACTACGATGTTTTTGTTTACTTCTATGTTAGAAACAATAAATGACCCTATCACGCTGTGGACACATACATACCAACATACAAACATCAAAGCTAAAAGTAAGAAGTTAAACGTTAGAAATAAGAAATGTCCCTACCTGGCTTTCGTAGTTATGTGATGCAATAAACATTATAAATGGGCCTCGTCGCGAGAAAACCTGTCTTCGGGGTTTCCGACAAAGCGAGTTTCAAACCAGTCTCCTCAGCTACAGAGACTAGCTAGAAAATTGAAATTTCGCTCGTAGCAAGTCTAGATATGATACTTATCAAAAACGAATAACAAAGGCGCTGATCAGACTGCGCGGATGCGCAGGCTGGTCTGTGCCTGTGTTGTTCGCAAACCCCCGAAGACAGGTTTTCTCACGTTGAGGCCAAAATAATGATGTGTGATCTTGAGTTCAACAAAAAGCACATAGGGGTCGATTAATTTCATTGCAACTTTGTGCACATGAATAAACGTTGACGTTTCTTTATGTTCAAAAGGCGCAAAGTTGTCTTAAAAAGTTAGGGATCACATATTGAAGTTTTCAGGGCGATAGCGGGAAGTTTTGATACGTCGCGAAAAATCATGATTTTGTAACAAAATCCGTCTATCACATGCATTTTTAAACTTTTATAAAAAAATCATATACAGAGTTTCACAATAGATGAAGATTTTTCATGTTCAATATAATTTATTCACGGTACTTTGAAAAATACAGGCGGTGCTTACCTTTTGACGCTGTGTTCAGAAATGAATTCAATTTTCGGAATATTCATGGAATCATAAATACTTCTGGTCTCTTGCAAAGTAAGTGAAGTCTAAAGGGCTTAACGTTAAATTTGCAAGAGGCCTGAAGTAATCATGATTCTATGAACATTCCAAAAATTGAATTTTGGCTAAAATATCATGCATGGTCTTGTCAAAATGTATGTGATGCGCTGACCTTTTTATTGGACAACATTTTTATTCAATTTGGCGCCAAGCTGTATAGACAAGTAATTGGGATTCATATGGGCACTAATTCTGATCCCCTGGTTTTCGATTTATTATTCCTGTTTTGTTTAGAGAGACTTAATGTTGTCTCTTTCTGATGATATGCAGGCTGATATTTTTTTATGCTTTTAACGCTACATCCAGATATATGGACGATATTTTAAACACTAATAATGTTTTATTATGACAATATGGTAGGTCAAATATACTCTTCAGAGCTACCTCTGATACCGAAGCTGCGTTTTTAGACTTCCATTATCAATTTCTAATGATATTGTTTCTACCAAAATTTATGATAAACGTGACGACTTTGATTTTGAAAGTGTGAATTTCCCATTTTTAGATTGTGACGTTCCTCGCTCTACATCCTATGGAGTCTATATCTCTCAACTCATTCGTTTTGCTAGAGCATCAGGCCATGTTGCTGACTTCAACACTTGCAATAAATTGTTAACTCGGAAACTTCTTAAACAAGGTAATAGGTATCAGTAACTTCGCAAAACCTTTTCTAAATTTTATAGACGATAGTACGATTTGATAGTTGGACTTAAAATTTCTCTAGCGTCTAGGACATGCGGAACCAGAATTCTATGGTTACTTGTTGTATAAATTGAGGAAGATTGTTGGCTCTAATAGTTTTTCAGCGCAGTTCATTAATATAATTTCCCATTATAAAAAGATTGGCTATAACATTAATGTATTGCAACAGACTGCATGCTTGTCAACCCAATCACGGTTGTCAACTTTGTTTTCTCTTTAATTGCACACCGGTAGGTCGGACTTTAGACTCTATCACGTAGAATCTGAAAATATTATTGCTTGAAAGAGAATTATTTTCTTTAGGAGAAGTCTGTTATGGTATTGACGACATAAAGTGATCTTTCTTGAACGTGAACATTTTGATCATTACTGTGTGTATTGTGTGTAATGGTCGGTATGTGAATTAGGATTGTGCAGTTTAATACTCAGTCTCACCCTTGCTCTCTAAATTCGCCTTAGCGATTAGTATTATAGAACATTTTGGTTACTGTAAAGGTGGCACCTCATGAATGCATACAGGTCTACCTTAGACATGGGTAAAAGCTGAAAATGATGCGTGGTTTTATTTCATCTTGCACCATAACACCTCAGTACAGGCACATAACATATTATTTAACCCTAAAACACCAGCAAAATAACTGCATTCGAAAATGCCTATTTAACATAAGCATTGAGGCAAACAGTGTCGACCCATATCAGACTTCTCCTATAGGAACAGACTGATCTGGGTCCACACTGTTTGTCAAGAGGCTTCAACTATTTCAGCGGACGACAAAACATACGACGTTGTGTGATATGCGCCTTATGGATTAATAGATGTGAGTTCAGTGTGTTTACGGTTGGGATATTCATGAAATACACGCACGTCTCGCGGCCCAAACAACTTATAAACTCTTCACCAAATTAGTAATAGAAACTGAATTCCCTTCTTTAGCGGATGAAATAGCTGAACCACGCCCAGATATAATATTAAAGTTACCGCCTTTACAGTGCGCAAAAGTTATATTATATCAAACATTTCATGAGTAGACTCTTGACTTGAATCCAGATAATATATAAAATATTTTAGAAATTTACAAGTACATGAGTAAACATTTTTGCTATCATGATTCACAAACAAGTATTCATTTTTTGATGATAAATACACGAATTCATATTATGCTTGGTACTTAATGCATATATATGCAATCACTGGTAATTCAGACAATCCTACAGAGTCTTCTTTATTTACAATATTTACATTTTCGAAGCAAGCCTTTAATTAATTTTTAAATTTTTGCAACCGTATATTATATGACTTTTTGGTTACTGTAAAGGCGGCACCTCACAAATGCGTAATTAGGACTGGTCAACCTTAGACATGGGTTAAATCTGAAATTGAGACGTGGTTTTATTCAAAAGTAGCTGTATCATCTTGCGCCATTACCTCAGTATTGACGCAAAACAGATTATTTAGTCCTTAAAACGCCAACAAAAATAACAGCATATGAAAATGTCTATTTAACATAAGCTTAGAGGCAAACATTGTGGACCCAGACCAGACGGCTCCTACAGGAGCAGTCTGATCTGGGTCCACACTGTTTGTCTATGAGGCTTCAAATATTTAAGTAGACGACAAAAACATACATTTTGTGATCAGCGCTTTAAGGGTTAATAAATGTGAGTTCAGTGTGTATACGGTTAGGCTTTTCATGAAATGTTCGCATGTCTGCGCGGCCTAAACAACTTATCAATTCTTCACCAAATTATAAATAGAACCTGATATCCCTTGTTTAGCAGATAAAATAGCCGAACCACGCCCAGATATGAATATTAAAGTTACCGCCTTGACAGTAAGCGAAAAGTCTATTAATACAGCCTCATGGGTGACACAAATTTGATTGGCAGCTGCCAAGCTCACTTGCCCGTGCAATACGCTTCGAACGTCGAATTCATTCGCAAGAAGTCACACTGGTGGTGTGATTGACATTGTGCCATACCTAAGTCGCACGTGCAAAACACGCCTCTTGGTTGCCCAATTGGCTGTCCATGTTCACACTGTCAGTTTTACACTCAAACAAAACCGTTAATACGATTATGATTAAATACAAAAAATGCTTTGTTTTCTAGATTATAGATAATTTCAATATTTTGTTTATTCATAACAAAATGTAAATATAAGCAATTAATTAAATTTTTGGTCTGTTTATGGAATACTGAATACTTCGGGTCTCTTGCAAAGTTATTATTCGGGCTTCACCTTCTTTGCAAGAGCCCCGAAATATTCATGATTCCATCCATGAGCATTCCAAAAATTAAATTTATTTCTTTAATGCATGCTATTCTTTGACAAGATATCTGGCCGTAATTTTATTTCAAAGTGTTATAATTACCATGTTCACCAGGCTGCCACAAATATATTTTAAACAGTCGTGCAAGTAGTTATTCTCTAAATGTTTGAGCCGCGCAATTGTTCCCATTTAATAAATAAATGACAATACAGTAAAACCTGGCTTAAGCGGCCACTCAAAAAGAAGACCAAAAATGTTTTAAGACCGACTATCGCTTAATGCAGGTCAAAAGTATTGCAGAATGCTCCACGGGGAGCATTCTGCAATACTTTTGACCTTCATTAAGCTACCATTTACCATTAATATCTTTGTTTTGTATTTTTTTGAGTAGCCGCTTAAGACTGGTTTTACTGAGCTCCATACCTGGTAAAAATCCTTATTTCACCATTTAATGTTCATAAGAGTGTCTATGGAAACTGATATTGGAGGTGACTTATATAGATTATTGAGCTACAGACTGAAAGGCGAATAAAGCAATCAGCTTTATATATTATAGTTTATAATAAAATTAAGCCACGATATGTGATTTCAAACCATGTGGCATTTTCACAAGTGTAGACGCAGACGAGTCAGGACAGCCTCCTTTTAAGCTTAGAAACTCCAAGTGATGTACAGTCAGTAGCTAAGCACTCAGAGAATATTCAATCGACTAGCAAAGGCTCTGATCAGACTGCGCAGACTGATCTGAGCCTTTGCTGGTTGAACTAACCACATTGTTGGAAATCTCATGTCGCGGCTCAAACTTATTATATTGAATAACAACTGGCGTTGGCCAGACTCTACGCATGCGCGGACTTTTGCAATAATATGCATAAACTTTACGCATGCTGGGTAAATTTCCATGGTTCTGTTATCATCTGCTGACTTTGTTTTCAAGACAAACGTTTTAAAAATCTGTCAGAAACACTTTTAGAGTGTCAAACGATCTGGACCCAGACCAGACTGTCGGTCCTTATCTGGCTCCAAACTGTTTGTAAAGGTTATCAGCAGACAACAACTGTCGCCGCTAGCGAAGAGAGATTTGATCAGAGATTTCTGTTGACGTGGCTCCTTTGAGACAGTCTTAAAATAATCTGTTTTTTAATTATGTAAAAAAATAACAACACAATAAATGTAAGGACCAGCTTGTGCGTTCGCGTAGTCTGGTCAGCACATAAACTTAATTATTCGCTCAAAGGAAGATATACGTACCTTATTCAAATTTATAGCTATGCATTATATCTGAGCATGTTTGCCCTACCCTTTACTGTTGTCACAACTCCAACTTTCTAGGTGAGACCCAATTAATTTCTTATCATCCGTCTTATTGCTTTGCTAATTCGTTGAATATTAAGTAATATAGAAGACAAATTATATTGCAGAAATATGGCAGTAAAATAATTGAAATATTGAAAAACACCAATTTACTTCTAATGGTATGTAGGAGTACAAATATGTCCAATTATATTGCTGATATATTTAAATGGTCTGCTGCATTTGGTTTAGAAACAAATTATAGACATGGCAAATGATAGTAGTATGAAATTATGGCGAAGAAAATTTCCTAGTTTTAACAACAACAACAACAACAACAACAACAACAACAACAACAACAACAACAACAACAACAACAACAACAACAACAACAACAACAACAACAACAACAACAACAACAACAACAACAACAAATTACTTCAAGGCTACTTTCCTTCTAACTGGAAAGAAGCCAATGTCAACGCCATTCACAAAAAGGCAGACAAATCTATGCCATCAAATTACAGACCAATATCTTTACTAAGTCAAAATGGAAAAAAAACAAGGAATGGTGTATCCACAAGCATATCTTTACAATTACATATCAGAAAACAACCTTCTTACACTTTTTAGTCTGGTTTTATTCGAGGCGTCTCTACAATCATCCAACTTTTACACACATACCATTCTTTCTTAAAGCAGTTGATAGTGGTAAAGAAGTACGAATTGTATCTTGCGTTATCAGAAGGAACTTTGACAGAATATGACACAGGGGGCTATTACATAAATATTTATTGTATAGCTGATGTACCAATATAGATTTTCAAATAAGATTTTCTGGATTTTAAGATTTTTGTTTAGACATTTCAGTTTTTACTTCAATTTTCAAAATGCTTTAACAAATCTTATACTTTGCCATTGCTTTAAAATTGAGTTATGTACATAGAGACAATTAATTTCTATCATATTTTGAATATATAGTAACCCTAAATGACGCGAAACTCATTTTCTGTAGTCAAGTCGGGTTATAATCATTGTATTTGAGCATTTTTGCACAATTTACGTTGCAGACACTACAATACAGTTAAATTTATTATATGCATTTATTAAATTAATTTTTGGTCATGAATTGTGTTTTTTTTAACCTCCCAGTCAACTGCTATGGTCATGTTGGGATGCCAAATGAATTGAAATGACAGAAACTTATACATGTTCAAATAATTTGTGTTGAGGTAATTTCTCATTTTTTTTAAACGCGAATAAAATTTCAAAATCTTATTTTTGAAACTCTAAAGGATTGGCCAAGCCTTTAACAGGCCTCCAGATTTGAGTGTGTGAGAATTTTTTTCTTATTTCTCAATCAAATATATACTGTGAGTACTCAAAAGAACTGACTCAATGAAATTGCATATTCTAATTTTTAAACTATTAAATTAAAAGAAATTAATTACAAAATTAAGTCAAGCCATCAAAATCTAAACACGCCTCTTCCATACCAACAACAGGGATACCACTGGCACAAAATAATGATGAGCCTTTAAATTGGCCCATTTCCCATTCAAATTTAATGGTTAATGAGCCCTTTAGAAAATTTAATGGACTGAAGAATGAAGAGTCCATAATATGCACCTCAGAGCAAAACAAGTGATATATTTGAATAGCTTATCATATGGGGCCCACCAAAATTATAAGTTTATTTATAGTTAACTGTAACAAGTCACAAAATGTTTCTGTCTCATCCTAGCATTATCCCTGCAAGTTTGGTCAAAATCTATCTACTGGTTCAGAGACTGGAGATTCCAAACTGTGACACATTTTGTGCAAAAGGAATGCATATCAGATCCCATTCATATTGTATCAATGTGAATATGAATAATTCAAGTCAATAGGTTTGAATTTAAACACAATCCTAATTTTGATATAGAGAGGTCATCAAACCCTAAAAGTTGCATTTTAAAGGGTTTGGAAACCCTATAATGTAATAGAATGTATTACATACACACGAAAAATGACAACAATTTCACACACAAACTATAAAAACTTAAAATGTTAACCAATGTACTGCTGAAAATAAAATCATCTGTGCTTACAGCTAATGTTCTTGCAAAACCAGTTCCATTACCACAACCTGAATGGAAAATAGAGGACCCTAACCAGTTAACACACTGTTTTCAAAACAGGACGTACTGTATCTAGATTCAGCAGGACAAGGTTTCTACTGATACCTACAAGTGCAATGATGGCTGCTTTTATCTTAACAAGAGCCCAATTCTAGCACTTCAAACAGTTTGAATTCAGATCTGGCCTGACGTATTGATGATCCCGATCTGGTTTGTTTGTCTGATTTGATTCTTTACGTCACATCTACAAATTCTTTCAGTTATGTTGGGATTGGTCTTGCTGGGTTGAACCAGTACTAAGCTAGGATTATTGTGTCTTGCTCAAGGACACAACGCAGTGACGCTGGTTAGGCTCAAACCTGCGGCCTCTCAGTCTCCAGTCAAGCACTCTACCACTAAGCTACTGCACTCCCTATGGTCCGATCTGGGTCCTCACTGTTTGCAAATAAGGATCACCAGACAACTGTGGCATAAAGGAAAGAGTTAACTGTGACAATGTTATTTCAGGATTGACATGACAATCACAAAATTAATTCATCACTTAACATTCTCATTAACCTTTTTTTAAATTCTAAAACCTTTACCAAAACACAAAGAAAATGTTTTGGTATATTAGGTAATTAGTAAAAATGATCAAAAATTACCCCAATTAGTGTATTTCTTTATTAACCAAGTTCAATTTTGTTGTCCTGTAAAACATTTCCTGAAAGATTCTTTCAAGGATTTAGAGCAAAACAGGTTTTATCTGGTGCCTTTTAAATCTCCTATACATTTTTCATACTCTGTTATAATTATCATTCTAAGGCTAGAAAGACCCTGATATTCTCAACATAAAAAACTAATTGTGATTTACACAGTTATATGCATTTTATTGCAATATTTAAATAATACTAGAAGTATTTCAATAGTTTTATTTTATCTTCTTCTGCAGAAACATAAATTTGAAGCACATCAATGTAGCTGTGTTAAAAACAATGGTCAAATCTTTAAACACTTAATATTACTGAACTTAAAACAGCCAAACTGTATCAGAGATATCTTGCAAACCAAGTAGCTCACCAGGGACAGTCTCTGTCATGAGCATTTTAGATAACTAGGATGCATAAATTTGTATCCATATTTACATGTTGAATTACATGGGAATTTTGAATACTATTGTTTTATTCTATATTCCATTAAGTAAGCCTTGCAGCTTACTAATATCTGAAGGTAGAATGAGAAAATATAGCTAAGTGTTCCTTTCTTCAGGATACCATTCTAAATATAAGTCTTGAAATAAAATAAAGTTTATGTAATCCTCAAAAGTAATCATAAGTTATCATAAAGTAATCATGATTACTTTGCAATGTAATCTGTAATTGTAATCGATTACATTTCAAAAAGTAATTATAATTGTAATCAGTATTCATAAAATTCCAAAGTAATTGTAATTGTAATTGATTACATTTGCATGTAATCGACCCCAACTCTGCCTCCAGAATTATGACAGCACATTATGTCTAAGACGAAAACTGCTTTAGAGTAGAATTATGTCACTAGAATGGTTACCAAAGCACTTGTCATTATCTCATCATTAGGTGAAACCTCTTTATGGTGGTATGTCAGAGAGGAACAGAGCAGCGAAAGAATCTATTTATATTATAAGTAAATATGAATCATGAAATAACCAATGAATGCAGCACCTTAATTATTTTTGAACAACTAAGTATGTTACCCATTCCCTTTTCATTCACTCGAACATTGCAAATGGTAATTTGCATATTCATTTTTGTATGAAATGTTTAATTTTCAACTGGGTATTTTTGTATATATTCTAACTCTTTGTATTTGGGAAACAAAAAAAGAGTACTTTTGCAAACAGTGGAATCCAGATGAAATGTTTCATTTCACCAGGGTCAGTATATTGTTTGTAAAGGTATAGCAGATCCTTTGACAAACTTATACATTTTTAAGATTAAAAACCTGACACCACTAGATACATGTATTTATAATGGACTATCCCAAGCTTATTGTATCAAACCAGAAGGAAGAATCCTATACGTAACAAAGGATTAAAGCTGTTTAAGTACGCTTTAATATTATGTGTTTTCTAGATCTAGTTATAATATTGTCTTGATTGCCATTTTGTTAAATTTGTACCAGCTACAAAGCCAATCAAGGGCTTTATTGTCAAATAGCTAAGTAGGTATTACTAATTATTGGCAAGAAGCAGCTTAGCAACTCCTGAACTCTGTCAGACAATATTCAGAAAATTTGATATGATAATTGGTTTAAACTACTTATTTCACAAATAGATACATACAGCAACTATCCAGTTTTAATAACAAGGCACCTAGTCCACCGGTCAAAACCGTATTACCTGCTCTAAACAGGGGTATCATCGGTGCCAACCGAATCATTGTAGTTAGTTTTAGTAATGTTTATTGATAGTCATGGATATTTTTATTGTGAAGCCTAGCCCTGATTATTTTTTCACCCCCCCTCCCACCCAAAAAATCAAAGATGGTCACAGTGCCTAAAGTTGCTCTGTATAATCAAGTATATTCCCAAATAAACACAACGAATAATATGCAGTGGACAATTGTGAAAGTCTACCAAAAACAAACAATAAAAAAAACAACAAATGATATGCATTCAAGTTTCCAAGATATGTCGTGTTAAGCAAAATTTGGACATAATCAATGGTGAGGGTAATGTTAACATTGGCATAATTTGGTTGAAGTATCATCTTAGTGCCATCAAAATGCTGGGATTCCGTCAGTGGCTATTGTGGATTTTATCTGAACTCAAATTTGCTTTCTACATGCTTGTTCGACAACACCTATAAACCAAGCTTTCTCTCAGAAATTAGATAAATCAACTCACGGCACAGTATCAAGATGGATATTTTCTAAATGTATAATAATTGGTTGGAATAAAGGCTTAATACGGACATTTCGCCTGCACTCTTTCAATCACTACGATGGATTTTGTCTGACACCAAATTGGATTTCTAGAAATAAACTACTTAAGTTTTCTATCAGAAATTAAGAATAAATATTCACGGCATGTTATCAAGATCAATATTTTCTAAATCTATATCCTTTGGTTGAACTATCCGTCTAATGCCGTTATGGTGCCTTGCTCCTGTTACTGACTTTTAGGGATCTTTGCCTGACCCCAAATTGGATTTCTAGAAATTAACAAAGGTTTCTCTCAAAAATTTTGAATAAATATTAACACCATTTTACTGAGTCAGATATTTCTAAAACTTTATCATTGGGTTGAGCAATTGGCAATTTTCACATGAGCTATGTTTTGGTTCCAGCAGATAAAGCTGCTAACAATGTTGTAGTTTATTGACGATTTTATTATATTAATACTCTTAAGCGTGAGCTTGTTGACACTAATGCCTATAAACTGCAGCCTTCTTTAAGTGAGAGGGTGATTGTTGATGGGCATGGTTGTCATACAGCCCTACATTTTGGTGTCATAGCTAAAGTAAATCAAGACAAAGTTCCTACGTTGTACTGGTTACCTTAACTCCATAAAAAACCCCTATAAAGCAAGATTTATTGCTAATTCTAGTTCTTGTACGACAACAGAACTTTCTAAATTGTTAACCTCGTGTCTTACAGCTGTTAAAAAACATGTTATCAAGTATTGTGAAAAGGTATATGAGAGATCCGGTAAAAACCTATTTTGGTCTATTAAAAATTCAGGTGAAATTTTAGATAAACTTAAAGCTAGAGATTTCAATGCGACCAGTTTGTCTACTTATGATTGTTCTACTCTTTACACTACTTCACCTCATAATTTAATTAAAGATAAACTTATTGATCTTTTTGAATAGAACCTTCCAGAGAGAAGGCTCTCCTTACCTTGCATGTACTGACAGAAATGCATTTTTACTTCAGAAAAACCTAAACAATATCATGCATGGTCGTGTCAAAATGTATGTGATGCGCTGACCTTTTTGTTGGACAATATTTTTATTCGATTTGGCACCAAGCTGTATAGACAAGTAGTTGGGATTCCTATGGGCACTAATTGTGCTCCCCTAGTTGCAGATTTGTTCCTGTTTTGTTATGAGAGGGACTTTATGATGTCTCTTTCTGATGATAAGCAGGCTGATGTTATTGATGCGTTTAACACTACATCCAGATATTTGGACGGTATTTTAAATATTAAAAATCGTTCATTTGACAATATGGTTAGTCAAAAATACCCCTCAGAGCTCCAACTAAATAAAGCCAATACCTCTGATACCGAAGCCGCATTTTTAGACTTGCATTTGTCAATTTCTTATGATATTGTTTCTACCAAAATTTATGATAAACGTGACGACTTTGATTTAGAAATTGTAAATTCCCAATTTTTAGATGGTTTGTTCCTCGTTCTACATCCTATGGAGTCTATATCTCTCAACACTTTCGTTTTGCTAGAGCATCTAGCTATGTTGCTGACATCAAAACTCGCAATAAATTGGTAACTTAGAAACTTCTTAAACAAGGCTATCGGTATCATAAACTTTGCAAAACATTTTCTAAATTTTATAGACGATAATATGATTTGATTTCTAAATTGCAAGTTGGACTTAAATCTCTCTTGCGCCAACTACTTTCGTAACCTGATTTCTATTAGACTTGGTGTATTAATTGAAGAAGATTGTTGGCTCTTGTAATTTTTCAGCGCAGTTCATTAGAATAAAGACTTAAAGACTTATCTGTTGATGAGATGGTAGGGACCTGATGCTTTGGCTGTTTGTCGGGCCCACCGGGGTTTACCTGTTGGATTTCTTTTGCTCTGGTAGTTCAGTTTTATTAACTGTTGAGTCGTTATCTTTGCTTTATCTCCTTTTTATATCTTGATTTATATGTTCTAGGAGAAGACGCATTTATTAGTTAGGGGTCTTTCATGCAAACCAAATATTTATGTGTCTTGATCCACATCTGAACTAAGGGTGAGGTTGATGCACCGTTAAACTGGCTTAAGCCCTCCAGTAAAATATTTTACTGACTGTTCCAAGTTTTATGTTTTTTTTTCTGTCTTGCGTTTGCTATGCATTTGTATGCGTCTGTTTATATGTGCCTTGTGGTTACCTGCTGGGAAAGGGCTGAACTCTTGGCTCTCGGTTGTGGTGTCTAGCTGTGAGTTTGTTACTTTCCCATTGGTATCCTGGGTCAGGTGTGGTACTTGATTGTATCGATTCCTGATCTTTGCACCTTACTTACTTTGACAAGTATCCACTATTTTAATCATCTAAAGTCATGTGATTCTCCTCCGTGTTTGATTTGACACGCAACATGACCATGTTCTGATAAAGTAGAATTTTGATCTTTTGACACCACCCCTTGGGGCGGGGGGGGGGGGGGTCTGCTATCACGTTGCTGCATGCGTCATTCCCTTTAATTTGATATGCAATGTGACCATATTCTTAAAAAGTTGAATTTTGCAGATGACCTCCCTTTTTGAGCTTGACCTGCATCTCTTCAAGTTATTTATCGGAAACCAAAAGTGTGACGCCTTGACGACGCCGACGACGATGGAGTCATGATCCCTATGTGTCGACCATGATTCAAAAGAGGCTTTTGAAAACTGACTGAGTTATAGCGAAATTCAAATGTTTAACCCTTGATCCAGCCTAACTGTGAGTTTGTCACTTTCCCATTGGTATCCAGGTGTGGTACTTGATTGTATCGATTCCTGATCTTTGCACTCTTATTTACTTTTATTTTCACTTTTGATAGCAAAATTGCGTAGAAGGTGACATCCATGCTAATCATGTCCCTATATGTGTAATAAAACTGATAGGGGTGGATGCCAAGTCTGGTAATGTCCCTGGGTCTCAACATTCTGTTATCTTCTGATCACATGATACCCATGAAACTCACTGAAACATTCAGAATGTACTTAAGATACATGTTGCATTTAATACATAACCTAGACAAGAACTGAGTTTATGCCCTTGCAAGGTTAAAAATCATTTAACTGCAAAAAGAGCTACGTGCATTAGGGAGCGGTATTAATTTGACTTTTACCGTTGCTATGTTAACAAAAATGGGCGCCAAAATAGACTAAAAATAGGAAATTTACAATTTTGGAACAAATTTGATACTTTTGACAGAGAAATTAACACAAGCAAATACCAAAAAAGATATTTTAACATATGATAAGAATAATCACGTCACATAACATATTAAAAGGGTTTTTGTTTTAGCTGTGCTGATAACCTACATGTACGATTAAAAATTTGGTCCCCCAAAGCCTTAAAATTGGCCCAAAATGGCAATTTCTCTATTTTAATATGTTCTTAAAAGGGTATCCTTTGGAAATGCATCAAAAACTGAAGCTAGCGTGTGCATATTTTCTGGGCCATAATTTTTGCGGCCATTATTGTTACCATGGTAACGGTAAAAGTTAAGTAAATGCCTGACTTTTACACTTGGATTATTCTTCTAAACAACCAATCAGAGGAAATTGGTAAAAAGCAACTTTCATACTCATTTACTATTTTCAATGTTTGGCTCCAGAAGGGGCCAAATTAGCCCCTTAATACACGTAGCTCTTTCGCAAAATCAAATTATGTAATGTTAATGCTACATGTTTTGCCAGTATCATACCAAACCAACAATACAAAAGTATATATAAAATAACTGCATGTGATATAGAGGAAAAAGTAATATTGATAGTATAACTGCAGGCCAGGTCAGGATTAAAGGTCTCTTAAGTGCACAGTTTGGTGCTTACAAGTCAAAAGCAGATATCTAGTCCCACAAGTATTTTAATGAATGACTTAGCACGTGTTATAATTGCCATAATCATCTTGCTGTCCCAAGTCTATTTTAAATAGTCGTGTAAGTAATGAAGACAATCGTGGTGTTCTCTGAATACTATGAGCGGAGCATGTGTTCCCGTTGAATAATGCTTAAAAGCTAAACCTGTATAATTCTGTAATTCACCATTAAATGTCCATTTGATCAAACAGAAACGAATCAAACTGGAATATTGAGCTACTATACCGGCTGAAAGGCGGATGAAGCATTCACACAGCTTATGTATTGAACAACAATGAGTTTGCCAGACTCTGAGCCTGCGGACTGTTGCAAAAATATGCCATATGCCTTAATCAGAGTATCTGTTGACGTGGCTCATCTGAGACAGTCTCGTGAGAGTCTGATTTGAGTTATACAAAAAACAACAACAACAACAACAACAACAACAATAACAGATGTACAGACCAGAATGTGCGTTCGCGTAGTCTTGTCAGTACATTAACTATTCGCTCACTGAATATTCAAATAGCTATACGCGCCTCATTCAAATTTATAGCCAAGCATGGTAGCTAATCATGTCTGCTTGATTCTTTACTGTGCTCAAAACTCCAGAAGACAGAATTTCTCTAGGTGAGGCTAAATGAATTTATTATCACCCATCTACCTTGCTAATTTGTTCAATATTAAGTAATATTATAGAAGACAGGAAAAATGGAATCAAAGAATAAAATATATAAGCAGAAAGTTGGCAATAAAAATAATTGAAATATTAAAACGAGCAAAATGAGGAATTAAGTACCTATGTCCTGTAATGGTTTATAGTGAGTGCACAAAGGCACGCATATATAGACTTGTCCATTGGCACAATTTCAACTAAGATTTATGATTAACGGGACGATTTTAACTTTGAAATAGTTAATTTTACATTTCTTGATGGAAATGTCTCTCGCTCCCCTTCCTATGGTTTTTATATTTCGCAACTTCGTCGTTTTGCAAGAGTATTTTCTAATGTTGATGACTTTAACAACGAAACACATTTTTGTCTTCTAAGTTACTAAAACAAGGTTATCGATACCATAAACTTCGTAAAGCTTTTTTAAAATTTTATTACAGACACTCATAGCTGATGGTTAAATACTATAATTATATATTTGCATAAAGACTCTTCTGCAACAAGCCATATCAGAACCTGTCTTTTCTGGCGATTTAGCTTATAAATTTAAATGAACTGCTGGAAAGCCTAATTTAAGTGATCAATTTAATAAAATTATTTAACGTCATAAACGAGTTGGATACACCATGGAATCATGCGACAGTCAGCATGCCTAGTTGTTAACCCAATCATGGTTTATAGCTATGGTTTCCTCTTTAATTGCACGATGGTTTATCAGCCTCAGACTCAATAATGACCCTATAGTAAAGCTTTGATCCGTTGAATGGTGCCTGATGATTGTCTTTGGCTGGGCCCACCGTATCTCAACTTGAGGTTTTATCTTCTTGCTAAATCTTGATTTATATGTTCTAGGAGATGGTGCATTGATAAGTTAGGGGTCTTTCATGCGTCTTGATCCACATCTGAATTAAGGGTGAGGTTGGCGCGCCTTAAAACCTGTTTAAGCCCTCCAGTAAAATATTATATAAGTATATTTAAACTGTGCTCCTAAATTCGGGAATATTTGCATGCTGTCTATGGAGAAACTTGTTTATTGAATGGGGCTATTTGGAATTCGATGAATTGCTTTAAGGATGGTAGAAAAACAATCAAAGATGAAAAGCATACAATGCGACAAAAGCGTTGATTTACAAGTCTGCTGGTAGAGTAATGGCCATTATTTTTTTGAGATATACAAGGTAAAATATTACATCACTTCGTTCCTCCTTAAACTACTGTTACTGGTAACTATTACGCAACTGTAATTAATTCTGAGCTGTTATTAGTTAGAAAAAGAAAGTGCCCACAACTTGAGAGGTCTGGGTTTCTGCTGTACCATGATAACAGCAGCCGCGTTGTGTTGAGCGCAGTGGAAAAAAACTGGATATAGAGCTGCTTCCAAATCCACCATATTGTCCTGATTTGGCAATTTGTGATTTCGGGCTATTTCCAAATCTCAAAAAGATGCTGCATGGTCAGAATTATGAGTGCCGAGAGAATTTGATGTGTGACGTAAACTGACATTTGCAGAAGATGTAACGTCCTGTCATGCATCACGTTTTCTGGTCATGGGATGAACGATGGAATAAATGCTATCTTTGTCAGGGACGTTACTTTGAAAAGGAGTAGAGGTCTAAGGTACGTTGAATTTGCTGAACTCGTATGGATCAAGAATTAGTTCGCGAAATCATGGGCCCTCGTATGTGTTAATAGCAGGGTTGGGAAAGTATTTTCCAGCTGGTAAATTCCAGTGGAAAATGCCCGCAAGGCAAATACTTCAAAAATCTCTGAAGTGGCAAATACTGGCATTAATGAATGAAATTAAGTAAAAACATGCAAATTTAAAACTCACTACTTTATTTTGCAAAAGCTGACACTAGAATCGATCACAAAATAAAATAAATATTTACACTCTTGCAAATATACAGTGTCTACTTTGAAATGATACACGCATAACCTTGGGAAATAGAATTTATCTATTTATTTATTGTTGTGTAATTACAGAAGTGACATGACATTTTAAGAACATGTTACAGCAAGCTCTGGTGTCTAAGATCTTTAGATTACTGTGTATCTTAATAGGGGTGAACTGGAGACAATACCTTGCATGTACATGTATGAAACATTGAGAAATGTTTGTTTTTCCCTAGTTTCAATTCAGTTTGGGATAGTGAAATACACTGAGTTTCCGTTCTGTCTAGATTGTATCCTGGGTCGCAAATCTGCAAACAGAGCATATATTCTGACAATCCTCAATGATAGAGTACTTTACCAACTCTAGTATCTGAGAAATCCTAAAATGATTAAAAATTGCGTTCAATATAGTTGACCCAGATAATATACACGTCCTAAAAAGAAAAATCTTCGACATGAGATTTCCAACAATGTGGTATGTGCGCCCAGCAAAGTCTCAGATCAGCCTGCGCATACACGCAGTCTGATCAGAGCCTTTGCTGGTCGCTTGACCATTCTATGACTGTAAAGCTACTGACTTAACATCATTTGAAGTTTCTAAGCTTAAAAGGAGGCTGCACAGGCTTGCATGAGTTTACACTTGTCAAAATGCCACATTGTTGGAAATCACATGTCACGGCTCAAATTATATGGCACAGTAAGAGCATACGCAAATGTGTCAAATGTATTTGCTTTTTAGAATCATAGTATTTAGCTGTACTGGGCAATCTCCTTATAAAATGGGAGGGAATTTTAATCATCAACACATAACCAATTTAAACTATTTCATTATTTAATAAAAATGCAATCATGGCTATAACTTATAAAAGGGCTCTTCAATCTTCAACTTAACTAAGCATGAACTTTTCTTGGCTCATAAACGATAAAAAAAATCACCAGTTGTTGTAGACAATTAAGCATTTACTGCATCATTTGAAAAATTTAAAGCATGATATTTTTCAGCAATTAAGTTTTTATGAGCAATTAAACTTCATGCTGTGCTGAGTTGAGATTGACAAAATTTACAGTAAATTTTCTAAAAAGGAACACTAGTTTTCTCTTTAATTCCCCTTTAGTTGCACGCCGGCGGTCGGACCTTAGACTCTTTGACGGTTCTGACTTAAAGACGTATCTATGGATGAGAGGGTTAGGGCCTGATGTTAGGTCTGTGGTATTATGGCCCCTAGGGGTTTAACCGTTGGATTTCTTCTACTCTGGTATTCAGATGTATATACTGTTGAGTTCTGATCTTTGTTTTGACTTTTCATATCTCAATTTGCATTTACAATGAGATGCTAAGTCGATAAATTAGGGATCTTTCATGCGAATCAAACATCTATTTGTCTTGATCCACATTCGAAATAAGGGTCAGGTGGGTACCATTAAACTGGTTTAAACTGGCCATAAAAATGCTACCGTTCCAAGGCGGTGTTTTTGTGGATCCTTATTGTTATTTATGTTTCACGTCTGTCGTGCTGTCTTGTCTGTTCATTGCAGCCTCGTGGTCACCTGCTGGGAAAGGGCTAACCTCTTGGCTCTCTTTTATGGGATGTTTTCTTGTCTTTTTGTCACTTTCCAATGTGGTGTCCTGGGTCAGGTGTGGTTCTTGATTGTATCCATTTCTGAAATGTGCCTTCTTGCTTAGGCTCATACCGGGTAGGCGGCAATCAAAACGTTATCAACAATCGACGAACGCGGATAAAAATCGATAAAACAGTGTTTTTGATTGCCATTTGTCGCCAGTGGGGCGACAAATGACAATCAAAAACACTGTTTCTATTGATTTTTGATCTACATTCCTCGATAGTATTGGCGTTTTCGATTGCCGCCTACCCAGTGTGTTACTTAGATAAACAACGTAGAGCCAGATCAGAGAGCCTCTAAAACAATCTGATCAGTGTCCTCCCTGTTCGCTTTTCCGACAAGAGTTTGGTGAATTCCAGCCTTGCGAACCATTAGGTAGTTTGAGGAGAGAGAGAGAGAGAGAGAGAGGGAGAGAGAGAGAGAGAGAGAGAGAGGAAGAGGTAAATGTTCAAAATTTTAGAACCTTTACCTTAAGAATCTCTAGATCTTGCATACATTTGTTGATTTGATGACTCAACTACGAGCCACGACATGTGATTTCCAATAATGTGGCATTTTGACTAGTGTAGACTGGGACGAGCCTAAGCAGCCTCCTTTTAATCTTAGAAACTCCAAATGGTGTTCAGTCCGTAGCTTAATAATCATAGAATACTCAAGCGACTAGCAACGGCTCTGATCAGACTGTGCGTATGCGCAGGCTGATCTGACGCTTTGCTGCTCGCACCTACCACATTGTTGGAAATCTCGTGCACTGGCTCATATGTCATTCGTTGGGGAATGTTTTTAGGATTATAACTGAATTCATGATTCCGTGGATAATTTTTCATTGAAATTTACCCTCCAAGTACTGAGTGAGAAAGTCTGTAATAGTTTCATTAATTTATTTTGATATAATCTAAGACAAAATGACCATTTCAACATGAAGTTATGGATATTTTGAAAGCATACAAAAGATTTAAAGTTTTAAAAAAGTAAGTGAATATGATCAGGAAATTACCACAATCACACACGGCAGACAAGGCGAGGGCAACGTCAAAACCAACAATTACACAACATAAGGAAGACAATTAAAGTAAAGCAACCAGCTCCTTCTTCACCATCAAGATTATTGCAAAGCTAGAAAGGACACTAAGTACTATAAAAAAATAACAAGGACCATTCACTGAACCCCCTCAAACCATGCAAGCAACAATAAACAATTAATTAACAACAACAAAAGCACCACTTCCTTTGAACGGACAGCAGCCTAAAGCCACTGGGGTCTTAATTGTACTTGTACCATAGATTATGTTGTTGTTAGCTCACACGAGGGCTTCCTAACTTATGCAACGTATCATCTCATAGAAACAGTCAAATCAACTTGATACACAATGATGAAACTAATAAAAGGGCTCGCGACTCACAGATAGTCAGAAAACCCCAAGTTGAGCCACGGTGGGCCCTGCCAAAGTCAAGCATCATGCAATAACCCACATATTACTGTGTTACGTCAGGACCATCATTGAGCCTGCGGCCTGACCCACCGTCGTGCAATTAAAGAGGAAACCACAGCTATAAACCGTATTTGGGTTTACAAGCAGCCATGCAGACTGTTGCAAGATATCCTAATGTGTTTAAACAAGGGGGCTCTTACATGATATGGGTAATTAACATGAGAGTCTGCCCACTCTTGGAATTTTATGATATTATGTTTATTGATTGTCTGGGGTATGACTTTTATATTTATGGTGCATTTGAGTTTTTATGCAATTCCATTGCTAATTAATGACGTCATGATGATATCACTACAATACCTTAGGGTACCCAGTAATCATCATTTCTAATGAAATTAACATATCATGTAACGGGCGTAGAAATGTTTTATTAAATAACTATATCATTGATAAGTTCGTTGATACTATAAATTGCTTTGGTTGTATTAGGATAATTGGTGGGCATTCATTTTTATGACATGGTACCCCAATTTAAACTTTATATTATGTATTCAGGCAAATTTGGAATTAATATTTTACGCGTTGAGGTCTTTGTCAAGATACCATTTCAACATATAAACTATCCCTATATGTTAAGAATATTAGACCAAATTTCATGAAATTCAAGGATCGGTAAAATATTTTTTCAACGTGATGTAAACACATGACCCTAAATCATCGAAATGTAAAAAAATACAATAATTATGTTTCAGTGTAAAACATAATGAATACTTGCTTAGTTTGAATTACCATGCTAGTACGTTTATTGGTAGAAGTTGATATGTTCAGTCTAATCCCTTTTACGGATTGGCAAAGAAAAAAACAATATTATTTGATATTAAGTTCCACGATTCTTATTTAATGAAGTGCTTGCACAATAATATTCTATACCCTAACCCAAAATGATACAATATGGTGACACCTGTACTTACCACATCTAGTTTCTAACGATAAACTACATCTAACCAATGTTACACGTAATATGTAACATTATTAAGAATTTTAATTCATACAGAAGAGAAACCTTATGACAAGTCAGTTCATACAGGAGAAGGACCTTATATCTATAATTTTATAATTGTATGCCTCATTTATAAACCTGGTTCACAAGAAAAGCCCCCTGTCAAACCTATTGGTTAAAATTAACCATTTTGGTCACAGAGAACTCTTGGCTTGTTCTTAAAACTGATGCTGATTTCCATCAAATAGCAACATTTATACCCCGCATAACTGAAAGATTGTTGAGTGGACGTAAAGAATCAAATCAAACAAAACAAAAGCAACATTTATACTTTAGCTCGCTGTATATTCCAGGCATACAGTTTCGTTTTTGGACCTCACTTATTCATGTAGAGCGCTGTTCTATGATACCTTTGATAAGACTCTGTTACACTTTATCCTGGCCATGGCACCAAAATGTGGCTACCCTTACCAGTTGGGATGTAAAGAAAATATTTGGTCTTCTTGTTTTTCACATGTTTATTGTTATGATATTATGTTTCTTAAACAATATCATTCAGGACTTGAGGAAGTGATACACATTGTCTTGGCCCCATACTGCCATAACATGGGGCCATGACCTTCGGTATTTCTGACCATTGAATCATTTTAAATTGTCTAAACATGTCTTTCTTTAGGAAAAGTGGAAGTAGATTTAAAAACAACCTCCTTCTGTCGAGTTATTGATTCATTTCAACTAGATAATTAATTTTGCTACAACTGACCTATACCCATAAGAGGTAGGAAATGACAAAGTTACCGGTTTTTGGATTTTCATGAAATTTGACTCAGATCAGCAGGATGTATATGGCATGTTTTTGTTATAATATGATATCTGAATAAACACTAGAACATATTTATCTTTGGAATTTAATGTTGAATGTTTTGTAAAATTTTGAGAAAGACATTGAAATTTTATAATCACTTCTTCAGAAAACGTAAACCATTATTTATCCAAATGGTTTTGTGGTATTAATATAATGCCTATGGTATTTTGGGTTCAATCTAGATGACAAATCATAGAAATAAACAAAACTATAGATTTAGGACATAGAAATTTAGAGAAAGGTACCACCTCAAAGGTTGAGTACGTCAGGATTGCTTCCTAAGCCTTATTCTTAACTATCTAATTCGATAAATACATTTTCATAGTTTGTATATAATGAGTTATTAAAATGCAAAGTTTAAAGAAAATCCATGCGTGGGCACAGATGTAAGTACCTCTTTAAAGATCCTTTATAAAAGATAATCAAACGTTGAATCGGATCACCACCAATCTTTCGCTAAACTTGCTGTTATTTTCATGGAACAATTTAATATCAGGCAATAATTCCCTGATGAAAGATATATTAGTAACAGGTATAAAGACATGGTACTAATGCAATTAGCATAGAAATTAGCTGGAGGTCATCCTGACACGATTTGAAATATTTTCATTAAAAATAACGTATTGTATTAAAGTGGATGAAATGGATTCATTATTCTGGGATGAAAGTAATTAAAAAATATCCTGAGCGCTAGTAATGTATAAAACGTGAGTGAATGATTTTTTGTATTTCGACCTTCTAAACGCAGAGTGCACATAATAGGTGTTCAAAGTATTTTGTTGTTTATCCCAATAAATTTGCATTCTCATTTTAAAATAGAGACAGTCTGATTATTTTAATTGAGCCAAGACATGAGATTTCCAACAATGTGGTATGTGCGACCAGCAAAGGCTCAGACCAGCCTGCGCATACGCGCAGTCTGATCAGAGCCTTTGCTAGTCACTTGAATATTGTATGAATATTAAGCTACTGACCGAATGTAACTTGGCGTTTCTAAGCTTCAAATGAGGTTGCACAGGCTAGTCTGAGTCTACACTTGTCAAAATGCCACATTGTTGTAAATCACGTATCACGGCACATACCTCCATTATCAGCACTATTTGACGTTTCCCATGTACAGAAGCTTTAGAAGCAAAATCATGAATCAACTGGGAAACGATGTTCATCTGCATATGCAGTCCAAATAAGGTGGTCGTTGATAAATTTACTGAGACGGTTCTATTGATAAAATTGCTCCATGAAGATGTTGATAGAAATAATTATTATTAAGATTATCACTCATGATAATCCATTTTATTTCGGGGCTGATAGTGTTCGCACTGTGACGTGGTCATAAGCAAGTTCGAATAATTTACTAATTCGTACCTATATTTTGCAGAAGATAAACTTACTTCCGCATTAATCATTAGGCTAATTAAACAGACGCTTGCACTTCCGCTTCAATCAACGATGCACCTAAATCTGCGCAGCTGCAATCAAGATGCCCAATAGTACATCAGACGACTGGCCAAAAGTCCTCTCCTTAAGGACATTACTGGTCAGATCGGTGCAACATCTAGTGACATATACCAAAATGTTCGTCTGTATGTCCAGCTTCAGAATCCGGTTGTTGACATCGTCGCTGATGAGTACTAACGGAGTTACGGCCCTTGAACCGTACATGCCCTTTATAAACATGCAAGCATCTCCAAATTAACATGATAAACTAGCTATTTCAATATTATAGACTCATCACTTTCCATCCCAATGCCTTCGTCGTCTATTATTGTACTCGGAATTATTAATCTAATTGTATACAAAGCAGTGAATTAAAGTGCTATACACTGCTCAAAATATTTAAAGGAACATTGCGTATTCTGCCATAGATCACAATACGAATGCACTTATAGTCTGACTCATAGAGTTGAATTAATAAAACTTGGCAAAAACACGTTTGTCCTGTGATTAGTTTGGTTACCTTTCAAGGATGATGGTTGTTGATAAAAATGAAATAATCCCTTTCAAGAAATCTCCATGGATCGCTTTATGTAAAAATGGAAACCAAATTTTAAGACGAATTTTTTTAATCAAGCACTACAACAGCATCATTTTTGTACAGTCAATAGTCCTTTGATGTTGCAGAAATCATTAGGTTACGCTATTAACAAATTGGGAAAATTCTACAGAGTTCCAGAAAAAAACGTCATTTTCAAGAAAATTAAAAATTACAAAATTTGAGGCATGAACTTAAGCGTCGGTCGCTTTATCAAAAACTTTTTTGACCGAAAGCTTTGACTATCATAGCAAAAATGGCAACAGAAACTGGGTTTCTGCCTTATTGTCTAGTGAAATGCATTACTTGTCTATTGGACAGGGGTTAACATTATCACCTTTGGAAAAATTATCAGGTGTTCCTTTAAATATTTTGAGCAGTGTATTAGTTAACTGTTTATTTAAAAAAATATTTAAATCATATGTGAGATGCAGTAAACACTGTGTAAAAAGGCCACTCAAAAATAGACAAAACAAAGATCTTAATCACAAATGGTAGCCGAATGAAGGTTAAAAGTATTGCAGAATGCTCCTCTTGGAGCATTCTGCAATACTTTTGACCTGTTCGTCTTGAAAACCAATTTTCGGTCTTTTTGAGAGGGTCGTTTTACACAGGTTTTACTCCATACAATGTAACCTCGTCTCATAACAGCAGCTATCGCCATTTACTTCCCATATGCCAGTTCAGATCTTATAAGTGGACTAAACACAAAATGTTAGAATTCAATTTCTTAATTGGATCATAAGAAAGATTTTGGTAATACAATTTTTGATCTTTGCTGTATAAACATTTTCATTACTCCAGCTGATCCTAAACCTGTATTGTCAGCTTTGGAAGACAGATCCATCATGCAACATCATCATGAGTATGAGGTAATGTGTGATTATATGTGTGACGTCGAAAGTGCAAAATGTTATTGCAGTGCGTGAATTGATGAATTTAACTGGAACAACAAAAAACATATTTTTACAAAGATATTTTCATGAAGAATCTAATGATTGGATAAAAAATATGTGTCACCGTGCTCTTTTTTTTGTTTTGGTGACTTTTCTGAAAAATCCTGAAAAAAATAAAGACTATAATAAGTGTTGTCTCCCGTTTCAACCAATTTTTTTGTTTGTCTACGCCCTATGTATATCACTGGGCGGAGACATAGCTATTATTGATTAAGCACTGACAAATGGGCGTAGAAAATGACAAAAATGATTTTGACCTAGCATATGTGACCCAGCACATTACATTATGATTCTCATTAAAGCATGGCTACAGCATGACTTGATACTTTGATGCTTTCTTACACATAGGATTTATGTAGATAAAAGCTAAAAATTATAGCTTTATTCCTGATGCATAGATCTAAATGTCATTTGAAGAATAAACTTACAAATATGCAATAAGAGGATAAGCATTCTTTTCCTTGTATTAATGTTTGGCAAGCCTGAATGTGATGTGTTGCAACCAGAACCACACAGCGGTGAGGCCTGCAACACATTATCGCACAAGGGCTTGACAAACGTTAATATACAAAAAGGAATGTTATATTGTCATTGTTATATATTATAGGACTTTTTGGGTACTGTAAAGGTGGCAACTTTAATTTTCATATCTGGGCGTGGTTCGGTTGTTTCAACTGCTCAAGAATGGAAATCAGGTTCTATCCATTGGTTAAGCGTTTAAAAGTTGCTTGAGCCGCGCAGGTCTAAACAGTGTAGATCTAGAGCAGTCTGATCTGGGTCCACACTGTTTGCCTCTATACTAATGTTAAACAATAAACAAACACTTTTGAATGTAGTTATAACGCCTCATTTTCAGATTTTACCTATGGCTAAAGTAGACTAATAAGGCAGTCATGAGGTGCCGCCTTTACAGTATCCAAAAAGTTCTAGAGTACTTTCCTTTCAAGCAAAAGCATTTCCAAAAAAAATGTCCACTGTAACATCGTGAAGCATACAACAAAACCACACCTTATAGGCGCAATCGAAAACATCAATACTATCGACGATTATAGACCAAAAATAGTTAGAATCATAGTTTTTTTTTATTACCATCACTCATCGAACAGGCGACACTTTGCAATCAAAACACTGTTTCTAGCGAGTTTTGATCCGCGTTCGTCAATGGTTAAAAGTGTTTTCGATTGCTCACTATCAGGTGTGGAAACAAACTTTTTTTTCAACAGAAACATGACTGAAAAATGTAGATAACTCCTAGCTCTTGTTTCAGATTGTTTTGGTTACGTATTCATTGTATCAATACACATATCGGATAGGTGGCAATCGAAAACGTTGATGCTATCGACGAACGTAGATCAAATACCGTCAGAAACAGACTTTTTGGATTGCAGTTTGCTTGCCTGACTGGCGACAAATGGTAAATTCTAGCGATTTGCGATCCACGTTCATCGATTGTTCAGAGTCTTCTCGATTGTCGCCTATCCGATGTAATAAAGTAGCGTATCTTATGATAATTGAATATTTTGGTCATTTCTCATTAAAGCATAAGCGACGGTATCTTAACTTGCAGTGGATATCCGTGAGCAGGTTGAAATGGCAATTAAGCCCTCTTCAGTCATGTTTTATCGTAAATAAAGCCCGTGGTCAGTGATTGGTCAACGATCGACCAAAATATGACACATTATTACATAAAATGTACAATTGTCAGCGATTGAAACACCTCAAGTTTCTATAGTAAACACTTATTATAAGGTATATAACAATAAAAGGATGATACATTCTTCTGTCTATTATCGTTTGCCAAGCCCAAATGAGATAATGTATTGTAGCCTTAACCATGAAGCTGTGAGGGCTGCACCAAGTGCGGATCCAGAGGGGGGGGGGGGGCAGGGGGTCCGGACCCCCTCTGGAAAATCACAAATTAAATGGGTTTCTATAGGGAATAAGCAATTGGACACCCCCTGGAAAAAGTTGGACCCCCTGGAAAAAATTGGATCCCATCTGGAGCCTTGAAAAACGATAGATTTCTTTGAAATTGACCATTTGACTTCTGTAAAATAAGCTGAGGACTAAAAAAATCGTTGTCAGAGCTTTTTTTGTCAGACTGACCTGGACCCTCCCCCCACCCCCTGATGAAAATTCCTGGATCCGCGCATCTGTACCATGCTTGCCAACCGTTAATATACAGAAAAGAATGATATATTGTCATATATCTTCCTTTCAGGCACATGCAGTTCCAATTAATTTTATTAAAATGTATGCAGAAATGTCCATTTTATCATCATGAAACATGCAACGAAAAAAAAAAACAATTTTTTCAACAGAAACATGAAATAACTCCTAGCCCTTGTATCAGATTGTTTTGGCTACGTCTTCAGTATATCAAAAACACACTAGATAGGCGGCAATCAAAAACGTTAATGCTATCGACGAACGTAGTTAAATATTGTAAGTAACAGAATTTTGGATTGTTGTTTGTAGTTCGATAGGCAACAAATGGCAATCACAAACACTGTTTCTAGCAATTTGTTATCAGCATTCATCGATTGTTTAGACTGTTTTTTATTGCTGCCTATCCGGTGTGATAGTATAATTGAATTAGTTACGTCATTTCTCCATAAAACATTAGTGACCTGCATAAAACATTAGTGACCATGTACCTCCATGGGACCTAAAACATGAGAATGTCACAAACAAGGCATGTGCACGTCTACAACCCCCCCCCCCTTTTTGGGGTGGGGGTGGGTCTTAGGTTAGTGGCAGCATGCAGAAATAGCAACCGAGATATGTATATAGTATGTATATTTATACGGTCCGCAACTTTTAACCATCAAAATACTGAATGACTTCATACTCTGGGTGATGTTTTTAAAAGCTTATACTTGCATTCCTTCTTTTTGTGAAAGCAAAATACTTACAGAATTACGTTTCAAGCATCAAAGAGTTGTCAGGGGAGAATAATATCTACCGTCTTACAAATAAGTATTCTCTTTTAAAAACAAGATTCAGGAACGATAACTCTTACACTCTTACTTTTAAGTAAAAGTAAGGTTATCTTTTGACATGGGTCCCGTACTACCTTAACAATTTAACAAAATGACCGTCATGACCAGTATAAAGCCATCATTGAATTATATCAGTTAAGCTTCATTTGCGTTGGTTTTGTTTAGTTATGTTTCTCAGAAGAGAATCACTATTGCGTCTGCTTGGTTCGTTTATCTATAAAAGTAAAATTAAATTCCATTCAGTAATTAAATTTGTTTATTATAGGATATACATATCATTTGCTCTTTGAGTGCAGTGGTCATTAAATTCACGCTATAAAATCTAAAAAATTTTAAGAGTTGTTTCGCTTACTAGTCGACCTTGTTTTAAAATATTATGCACATTTCCTTTCTAAAGGTGACCGCTGCATATTTACACATATTGCAGTTTTAACGGACCCAACCCTAAAAACCCTCCCATGGGTATGAAACGAACCATGCGGGTAAGAATCATTTAGGATAGGCCCGTGAATGTTGCGTGCTGCTGTTTTTCTTTCTATTACAGGTGTTATCCAACATTCTCAGTAGACGTTTCTAATCTGTCATGACGGTTATACAGATCCTGACATATGGATGTATCAAGATCTGCCTCACCAAGCAACGGATTGGCTTGCGTGTGAACTGCTGCGTGGCAGTTATGGCCTTCTGTTGCCTCATTCATCATTTGGTTGTGTACCCCACCGAATCATGCAGTTATAAGATGTTGGTTTGCGTTAAAAAGTTAACGTTACATTGATTTGTTGTGACAGTTACAATATGAAGTTTAAACTTTGAGTTGACAGATAGCAGATATTAATAACAGTATAATTATTATAACGTTGGCTTGCGTGCCAACTGCTGTGTGACAGTTTTGATCGTCTGTTGCCAAATTCATGATTAGGTTGTGTAGTCGAAAGCTGAAAAATCTGTTAATGTGTTAATAGTAATAATCAGATAGCAGATATTAATAACAGTTTAATTATTATAACATTGGCTTGCGTGTCAACTGCTGTGTGGCAGTTTTGATCGCATGTTGCCAGATTAATGATTTGTTGTGTACCCCACCGAATCATGCAGTTATAAGATGTTGGGTAGCGTTAAAAAGTTGACGTTACATTGATTTGTTGTGAATTGTTGGCAGTTACAATATGAAGTGTTGAAACGTTGAATCAATCATTGCGATGAAATACTTGTCAACAGTTGGAAAAAAACAGTTGATAGCTGATGTTTAAACATTTAGTTAAACTACTTGTTCACAGTTGGTGATCAATTGATAAGAGCTTAAAGTTGGTGTGGAAAGTTGATTAGAAATAGTCAGTTGAACTTGTCAACATAAATCATACATTGAATTTATTAATTAACAATTTAACAAAATAACCGTCATGGCCAATATATAGCCAACTTTAAATCATATCAGTTAAACTTCATTGCGTTGGTTTTGTTTAGTTATGGTTCTCAGAAGAGAATCACTATTGTTTCCACTTGGTTCGTTAATCTATTATAACTATATATAATTCAGAAATCAGTCAAACGACTTCAAGTTACATGAATCTGTTCCCTTTAAAGACAAAGGTGTACAGTAACGCAAATGTCTAGCGTAACTCAATTATATGAGCTGTAGTCAACCTAATTCGCTCCATGATTCCATAGGCAGGTATATTAAAAAGCTGTAAATGTTACTCGAAATCTCCTATATATAAATATATCCACTGAGAGAGAGAGAGAGAGAGAGAGAGAGAGAGAGAGAGAGAGAGAGAGAGAGATCACATTAAACTTCAAACCGTTCTCTGCCCAATATGCTTAAGTACATCTTTATTGCATTTACTTGTGCCTTTTCCAGGGACACATAGATGTAGTTCAAACTGGAATATTTCAACCCTTCAATTAGCTATCTAAAATTTGCAGCTGAAAACATTTGGAGATTTGTTGATCCTTAAATTCTTGAGCAAAACCAGAATGGCTCTATATTCAACGTGAACTACGTATCTTCTGGTATGCTTTATCAAGGGTATCTCTTGAAATCAGGAAAGATAACAAAAATGGTTGATTACTGCTGTCGCTGTGATAGTTGCAGTTCTTGTTCATTATCTAAGAGTACATATACTAACAAATCGCATAAATAGGAAGTTCTAGTTTCTTAATTTGACCATTGCAGCTGAAGAATTTTAGATGATGTCTTCAGCAAAACCAGCATTTTTCTTTATCTTGCTTTGCACATGAAATACGGAAAGATACCGAAAATATTGTTTACTGCTGTCGTTGCATTAACTGCAGTTCTTGTTCAGTGAGATATCTAAGATATAACATAAAGTTCATCCCAGTAAGAGTACATTTACATTCGAATCTCTTAAATTCCAAGTCCTAGTTAATTGGATCACAAGAAACATTTTGGTAATAAAAGTTTCAAACTTTGTTGTATAAAACATTTTCATTACTCCAGTTGGTCCTTAACATGTGGTGTCAGATTTGGAAGACAGACCCAATATGCAAAATCATCATGGATTTTAGGTCATGTGTGATTATATGTGTGACGTCGAATGTGCATAAAAGTATGTTACACTTTAAAATTAGTGTTTATAATATAAAAGTCAACATTAATTTCATCTCGTGCGTCAAAAACTGCTTATTTCATTCGTGGCTTCGCCATCCCTTTTAATCATATTTCCTTTATTTCTCTGCATATCTGTGATTTTACTTCAAAAAGCAATGGTTCAATATATCATCTTTAGGACTGTGTTGTTATATTTATTGAAAGTTTGTCAATCACCAGGTAACAAGGTATCCTTTCTAGCTATTTTTGGCACTTTTAGCCGAAAATCGTCAGAAATCAACCTAAAAGATGCTAAAACTCAATTTTATTTACTGTTACTTGTTATATTTCAACTTTGCATACCGGGAAAAACTGCATGCCATGGGTTTGTATGTGGTTTGTGATTGTGGTATTTCCTGATCATACTCATTTTCTATATTTTAGGTCACTTGACCAAAATGACTGCCACGCCTATATATGGTAAAGCAAAATATATTTGAATAATAAGCCTTTGTTGACATTGACCTAGTTTGGATTATTACTATATTATGACCAAATTTCAGGTGAGCGTTCCAGGACCATCAGGTCCTCTAGTTATCCATAGCTTGCGTACTGATTCCTGACATATTCAAGATGTGGTGCACCTCCTATTTGTGCAGCTTCGAAGTATATTTTCTGATGATTTTATTTGATGTTGAACTTAGATATTGTTTACGCCCACAACACATAGAACTTTTAACATTCGTTAACATCTGCAACACTTATGGGGTGTCTGATTTGTGCAATATGTAACGTCAACAGCTTCCATTTCTTTTATACAAGCCTTGCATACATACACATCTTACCAAAATTCCTAAGCAGGTGTGTGTATGTGTGGAGGGGGGGGGGGATATCAATTAATTTACATAATCTCCCCTAATAGATACAATAAGTATTTGGCGACGCAGGTTCTGAGCAGAGTTTGGCCTTGTTTTCTAAAAAGATAACAAATACGGTTTATTACGGCTGTCGTTGTGATAGTTGCAGTTCTTGTTCATTGATGTGTTTATGATATGACATAAAGTTGATTCCAGTAAGAGCACATATACAGTCGTATCTCGTAAATCCGAAGTCCTGGAGACCGGACGTTTTATTTCCAAGTATCAAAAACTCGAATTATCGGGAGGTAGACATAAAAACATATACCCCCCCCCAAAAAAAAAAAAAAAGAAAAAAAAAGAAAGTTTTCCTACCGAAAATGTGTTTTTGATGGGTAAAAAAACGCCTCAGGGGAGACGTTTCTTTGTCGCAGCAAAAACTAGTTTATGATAAATAGTTATTAAAATTGTTCTCAAAAGAGCATCTTATCTGAATCCAGAGTGCTTAAAATTTATTTCGATTTTGAGAGCATGTAAAAATTCGGAGTCGAATTTTCGAATGTTTACAGCACATAAGGGTTGGTTACTTATCGCATATGCGAACAGGAAGGGAAGGCTCCATGCTAGTTAGAAGGCTTCCATGCAAGCTAAACATTACTTGTACTTCAACAACAGCAGAATCTAGGGCGAAGATTTGGTACCAGTAAAATGCATTTAAGCTCCCTAGTGGCTGCTGTCCATTCTAAGGCGGTGGTTCTGTTGTTGTTGACTTTTTGTTTATTGCTACTCCCATTGTGGGAGTCTGTAATTGTTCTATGTTTTATTGTACGTTACTTTATGTCCATTCTATTATTGCAATCATCTTGATGGGGAAGAGAGAGCTGGTTGCTTTGCTTAATTTGCCTTCCTGGTGTCTCGTGATGGTAACGTGGCTCTTCCTCGCGGTGCCATGGGGTTGTCTGCAGTTTGTTATTGTGGTATTTCCTGATCATACTCACTAGCTATTTTTCAGTAAAGCATTGCAGGTGCGTAGTCTCGTTAGACCCTTGTTAGCTCGCGAGCTGGTGCATATAGAATGAACTGGCACATATACTTGTATACTAACGGAATCTTCCAACACCTACAGTGATAAATTTGCTACAAAAACATTTGTATGGTAGCAATTTTCATTTTATGTTGTTAAACATTCACATCGCGTGGGAAATTTTCAGAACATTACCTTTAGTATTATGCATAATACAGCTTATTTAGTTTGAAAGGGTCAAAATCAGAAGTCACAAAAATTGGAAATTGGGGTCAAATATGTATGTTTTGACTATCTTCATGGACAAATGGCTAGTGATACGAAGCGAGACCCCTATATTTATTTTGCTTTATAGATTTTACATTCATGATCACAAATGATCGCAGTGGAATTGTTAATTGCCAAACATAAAATATATGTACTTTGTTGCTGATTTTGAAAGTATAATTACTTCATCTGAGCCAAGTCATGATTTACAACTAAAAACAACTTAACATACTCAGATCAGTTGGCATTGTAGCATAACTTTAGTGTAAACGCTCCCATTAGTGTAGACGTTGAGACATAACGGGAGTTGTAATATAATCTATAAATATACATCTTCTGATTGGCTCAGATGCCCATCCACTCGAGTCAATAAAACTAAATATTACATGGTTTGCCGGACGTGACGTTGCAAAGCACACGGCACGAGGTAATATTGCATGGCTTACGGGAAGTGACGTCAGAATGTCAAGTAATTTCGCAGGATCCATCCGTAACGGCAGTGGTTTTAAAGACCTTAAATGGCAGGAAATGCATAACATACATGTATTATATAATAAAATAATTGTTGACTTATGTTTCGGTAGACATGGAGTGTTATTGAACAGTAAACATAATCATATTGACGTCCGCTCCGCGTCGGTCAATAATAACACTCCATGTCCACCTCAACATAAGTCAATAATTGTATAATATCGCTCCCGTTACTGTAAACGTGTTTACAATATTAGTACCGTTAGTGTATATGTTGACAGTAACGGTAGTGATCTCTCCCGTTATTGCCAATATTTACACTAACGGGAGAGTGTGGCGAAAATATGTGCGATACACTACCGCCCATCTATTTGTCCTTGTCGAATTCGCGTTGAAAACGCATTGAAAACGCACATAAAACGCATTAGTTTTCCAACGCGAATTTCGAATATCCAATCAAAGCCCACTATCGATACGCGTTGAACTGCAGTGCAACGCAGTTACCTGTTAGCCAATCAATAACTCAAGTATAGCAACGTAGTTCAACGTACAATTCGCGTTGAAACGCATGGTTGAACAGCCAATCAAAAAGGTTCAAGTGCGTTGCCAGATCTGTTACATGTAAATCAATGATTATTTCATTATTGAAACCAAGACAACAGTGAAAACATTTTCCCACAAAACGCTTTGTTTATCGTTTCTTTTTCTTTTTTGTGTCAATGGCACTCCCTCATTTTTGGCCATCGTTGTGAGATATTTCATGTCAGATGACTTTACAACCCATTGCATTTGTTTAACATCGGTTACAATTCCACTATGTGGACCAGTTCATCGTGTTCAGTCCAACCATATATCAAACAGGTCCGTGGATCTTTGTTATCAGGCCTAGGGATCAGGTTTCAGATCTTGAACCTGCTGCATTTTGATCAAATAACTGTCTTGAAGTCTTTATCGATCTATCTCTTCTTACTGGCACGATTAAATTTAGATCTTCAGATGGATAGGCCCCCAGTCCAAGCCTCACAGGAGGAACTGTGTTCAGAGAGAGAGGGGGAGAGAGCAGAGAGAGCGAGAGAGAGAGAGAGGGGGGGAAAGAGAAAGAAGGCTGTTTAAACTGTGTCGGAACCTACCTGCCCGGCATTGTGTTGCAGGGGTGCAGGCTGTTTTAGCAATGCCGGAACCTACCTGCCGGACACCGTGTTACAGGGGTGCAGGCTGTATAAGCGATGTCGGAACCTACCTCCGGGCACTGTGTTACAGTGATGCAGGCTGTTTAAGTAGTATCCGAACCTACCTGCCGGACACTGTGTTGCAGGGGTGCAAACTGTTTAAGCAATGTCGGAGTCTACCTGCCGGGCACTGTGTTGCAGGGGTACAGACTGTTTCAGCAATGTCTGAACCTACCTGCCGGGCACTGTGTTGCAATGGTGTAGGCTGTTTAAGCACTGTTGTAACCTACCTGCCGGGCACTGTGTTAAAGTGGTGTAGACTGTTTAAGCAATGTCAGAACCTACCTGCCGGGCACTGTGTTACAGTGATGCAGGCTGTTTAAGTAGTATCAGAACCTACCTGTCGGGCACTGTGTTGCAGGGGTGCAGACTGTTTCAGCAATGTCTGAACCTACCTGCCGGGCACTGTGTTGCAGTGGTGCAGGCTGTTTAAGCATTGTCAGAACCTACCTGCTGTGCACTGTGTTACAGTGATGCAGGCTGTTTAAGCATAGTCAGAACCTACCTGCCGGGCACTGTGTTGCAGGGGTGCTGACTGTATAAGCGGTGTCAGAACCTACCTGCCGGGCACTGTGTTACAGTGGTGCAGGCTGTTTAAGCAGTGTCGGAACCTACCTGCCGGGCACTGTGTTACAGTGGTGCAGACTGTTTAAGCAATGTCAGAACCTACCTGCCGGGGACAGTGTTACAGTGGTGCAGGCTGTTTAAGCAATGTCAGAACATACCTGCCGGGCACTGTGTTACAGTGATGCAGACTGTTTAAGCAATATCAGAACCTACCTGCCGGGCACTGTGTTGCAGTGGTGCAGAAAAATTAAGCGGTGTCAAAACCTACCTGTCGGGCACTGTGTTACAGTGGTGCAGACTGTTTAAGTGGTGTCAGAACCCATCTGCCTGGCACTGTGTTACAGGAGTGCAGATTGTTTAAGCGAAGTCGGAACCTACCTACCAGGCACTGTCTTACAGTGGTGCACACTGTTTAAGCGGTGTCGAAACCTACCGGCCGGGCACTGTGTTATAGTGGTGCAGGCTGTTTAAACATAGTCAGAACCTACCTGCCAGGCACTGTGTTGCAGGGGTGCAGACTGTATAAGCTGTGTCGGAACCTACCTGCAGGGCACTGTGTTACAGTGGTGCAAGCTGTTTAAGCAGAGTCAGAACCTACCTGCCGGGCGCTGTGTAACAGTGGTTCAGACTGTTCAAGCAATGTCAGAACCTACCCGCCTGGCACTGTGTTAAAGTGGTGCAGGCTGTTTAAGCCATGTCAGAATCTACCTACCGGGCCCTGTTTTACAGTGGTGTAGACTGTTTAAGCGGTGTCAGAACCTACCTGCCGGGCACTGTGTTACAGTGGTGCAGACTGTTTAAGTGGTGTCGGAACCTACCTACCAGGGACTGTGTTACAGTGGTGCAGGCTTTTTTAGCGGTGTCAGAACCTATCTACGGGGCATTGTGTTACAGTGGTGCAGACTGTTTAAGCGGTGTCAGAACCTACCTACCGGGGACTGTGTTACAGTGGTGCAGGTTGTTTAAGCAATGTTATAACCTACCTGCCCGGCACTATGTTGCGTGGTGCTGGATGTTTAAGTTGTGTCGGAACCTACCTGTTGGGCACTGTGTAACAGTGGTGCAAGCTGTTTAAGTAGTGTCAGAACATACCTTCCGGACACTGTGTTGCAGGGGTGCAGACTGTAAAAAGTGTCAGAACCTACCTGCCCGGCACTGTGTTACAGTGGTGAAAGCTGTTTTAGCAATGTCAGAACCTACCTGCCGGGCACTGTGTTACAGTTGTGCAGGCTGTTTAAGCGATGTCGGAACCTACCTGCCGGGAACTGTGTTACAGTGGTGCAGACTGTTTAAGCTATGTTGGAACCTACCTGCCGGGCACTGTGTTACAGTGATGCAGACTGTTTAAGCGGTGTCGACACCTACCTGCCAGGCACTGTGTTACAGTGGTAAAAGCTATTTTAGCAATGTGGAAACCTACCTGCTGGGCACTGTGTGTCAGTGGTGCAGGCTGTGTAAGCAATGTCGGAGTCTACCTGCCGGTAACTGTGTTACAGTGCTGAAAGCTGTTTTAGCAATGTCGGAGTCTACCTACCGGGCACTGTGTTGCAGTGGTGCAGGCTGTTTAAGCAATGTCAGAACCTACCTGCCGGGCACTGTGTTACAGTGGTGAAAGCTGTTTTAGCAATGTCGGAGTCTACCTGTAGGTTACTGTGTTACAGTGATGCAGGCTGTTTAAACAATGTCAGAACCTACCTGCGGGGCCATGTGTTACAGTGGTGCAGACTTTTTAAGTGGTGTCAGAACCTACCTGCCGGGCACTGTGTTACAGTGGTGCAGGCTGTTTAAGCCGCGTCGGAACCTACCTGCCGGGCACTGTGTTAGGTTGGAGCAGACTGTTTAAGCGGTGTCGGAACCTACCTGCCGGCCACTGTGTTACAGTGGTGCAGGCTGTGTAAGCAATGTCGGAGTCTACCTGCCGGTAACTGTGTTACAGTGCTGAAAGCTGTTTTAGCAATGTCGGAGTCTACCTACCGGGCACTGTGTTGCAGTGGTGCAGGCTGTTTAAGCAATGTCAGAACCTACCTGCCGGGCACTGTGTTACAGTGGTGAAAGCTGTTTTAGCAATGTCGGAGTCTACCTGTAGGTTACTGTGTTACAGTGATGCAGGCTGTTTAAACAATGTCAGAACCTACTTGCCGGGCACTGTGTTACAGTGGTGCAGACTGTTTAAGTGGTGTCAGAACCTACCTGCCGGGCACTGTGTTACAGTGGTTCAGACTGTTTAAGTGGTGTCGGAACCTACCTGTTGGGCACTGTGTTAGGTTGGAGCAGACTGTTTAAGCGGTGTCGGAACCTACCTGCCGGGCACTGTGTTACAGTGGTGAAAGCTGTTTAAGCAATGTCGGAGTCTACCTGCCAGGCACTGTGTAACAGTTATGCAGGCTGTTTAAGCGGTGTCAGAACCTAACTGCCAGGCACTGCATTGCAGGGGTTTAGGCTGTTTAGGCGGTGTTAGATCCTACCAGTTGGGCACTGTGTTGCAGCGGTGGAGGCTGTTTAAGAGGTTTCGGAAGTTACCTGCCAACACTGGTTTGCAGGGGTGCAGGCTCATTAAGCAGTGTCGGAACTTTCCTCCTGGGCACTGTGGGGCTGGGGTGAAGGCTGTTTAAGTGGTGTTGGAAACTACCTCCCGGGCACTGTGGGGCAGGGGTGCATGCTGTTTAAGCGGTGTCTGAACCTACCTCCCCGGCACTGTGGGACAGGCTGTTAAAGCCGTGTAGGAACCTACCTCCAGGGTACTGTTGGGCCAGGGGTGCAGGCTGTTTAATCGGGTTTGGAACCTTCCTCTTGAGCACTGCTGGGCAGGGGTGCAGGGTATTTTAGCGGTGTCAGTTTTTACTTTATCAGCAGGTTAGAGGGGCAGAACTGGATACTGTTCTACTTTTATTTTAGGACTGATCAGGTGAAGCCTGGGCACTTGCAATTGCTTTTGCTTAGGAGTGCCTTCTTATTTCTTTTGAGCGAGTTCTATATAGTTAGAATGTCAACAAGTGAGCTCGATTATTTTACTCATGCAACAAGGAGATTTTGCATCTAATCTCAGTTGACCAAATCTTAAAGTTCGATATTGTTTGATGTGAATCCCCAGAAACAAAATTGAATGCAGTGCGACATGGTTTTAATTCATCTGCTTCATGTCGTTGTTTTAAGAAAAATATTTTACATTGGGCACTAAAAGAGACTTATTATAGATCTATATCTGATGATGATCTATGTGATTTTACTGTTATACATTGAGTAACTCCATTTATTTCTCAACTGAAAGTCGTAATAGTCAGCTCAAATATTGATAAATGAATGGAGTGGGATATTTAAGTCAAACTGGGCTTTAAAAGCTCAAAGGAAACGGGAATTGAGATTTGCAAGACAAGTCTTATCAGAAATATTTAAACCTAAGTTAAACAATAACAATGTAAACATTGAGCAAGGTCAACTCAATTTTGATTGGTTTACGCATCACTGCGTTGTAACAAAACGATTTGATTGGCTAAAGGAAGAAACGCATATTTTATCGTTGAAACGCGTTGGAGGGCTGCTAATGAATATTCATGAGTTTCGAAATACGTTGATTCGCGTTTCATACGCAATTTAAACTCAACGCACGTACAACGCGTTGGAAACGCACATAAAACGCGAATTCGCAGGACAAATACGCGGGCGGTAGTGTATCAACGCCTTTTGTCAACAATATCCGCGTTATGATATAATTTCGATCCGTTGATTTCTTGCCTAATTATAAATTACCTTTACCTGCTATTCTTTATTCCTAGGTTTGACTGCTCTTTGGAGGAGTCTGATCACGACCAACGTTGTTTGAAGCTGAAACCCACAATATATGTATTTTCCCCCTCCACTTACGGCAAAATGCTCATAAACTGTCTATGTTGGATGGATATATTGTCACCATTACATTTTCTATTGTATTGAACTTTACTAATTATCACACCAGTAAATGTAATACTTTGGAAGATAAAGAGTTTTAATGTAAGCAAACAGGACAGACTTCGATGAGACGCCACCTTTAAACGCTTCTTACATGGATCTGCACTGTTCGCTCATTTCGCATTTGCAGTGCAACAGCCTGACTCCCCTTTGAGCATTGCTTGGAATCGGCGTGAAACAAATATGCATTTGTAGATTTACTATGTTTTACGGTAAATGCAAAATGTTTAATCATCCCATTCACTTTCCTTGTATTGGATTACATGATTTTGTATGGTGTCTTGTCAGGTGCAACTCTGTTATCATATGTTGTTTTACAATATTGGACATGCCTTGGTCAAGATAATAAACTTACTAATATACTACTATTAATCGTTCTAATAGTTATTAAGATATAAGGCAAAATCACTGGAACTTAAAAAAGTTGGTTTAAGTGGTCTTAATCCAGTAGCCAATGCCACAAAGTTGGTTTTGTTAGGCTTCTCAAAGGTCTGCAATTAATGGCCACCTCTTGTAATTTCATTTTTTTCATTATTGTGACAGTAACTTTTGGGTCTAAATTATCGCCACTTAGTGTAAACATGGTCCTGTTTACAGGTATAGGCCAATTTTGAACTCAGACGGATCAAAGATCAGACTATTCGAATTTACAGCACGTGAAAGGGGAAACAAGTAGAAACCGTTACAAAGCGGTATCATAGGTGTTTAGATGTATAATACATAATACAATATGAAGTAAACTTTCAACCATTTAGTCAACGTTCTCTGTAGCTCAGTAGGTAAAGATCACTATATTATATTTTGTTTTATAAGGCGAAAGATTTCAATGCGAGTTCGAGTCTCGGTCAGGCATATTTTTCTACTTTTAATGCGCGTGCGTGCGTGTGTGTGTGTGTGTGCTTTTTTATTTTTTCACCATGGTATTTTTTTTATTTCGTATTAGCTTTCAGATTCATTTAATTTCACATGCCCTCCGTCTCGCTGGCAGTGTCAGCATCGGAGCTGTAGTCGGTTTCCGACGCAAGATCGATCACCACCGGCTCATGTTCTTCCTTTATCGCGATCTTCTTTAACCAGTATACACGCTCTACTGACAAAACATGCTCAACGTACTTCAAAGTCGTGCAGTTGGACCCTCTTTCGTTCTAGACCGTTCAGATTCCTTCTCTTTTGTCTGGTCTCGCTTCATCGGCCGCTCAATGATACTCTTGCCTCGGTTGAAGCCCTTTCCTTTGCCTGGTCCAGTGATATTATTAGCCCAACTTCCTTCTCCTGTTTACAAAGGTTATGGATCCTCTGCATCTGCACTGCATCGGCATGGTGTTTGCTTTGGATTCGTTTGCAAACGAATTGAGCACGCGCCAAATAGAAAAAAAAATCTTCACGTAAAACATGAGAAATTCAAGTTTTCTCGAAGAACAAAAAGATAAGCTAAAAAGAAAAAAAAACTTTGGGACTCGAACTCAGGGATTCTAAATCTGACACTTTCCACGGAATACTTGCAATTTAAGACGTAGACCGCTCGACTAAGCCTGTAGATGTTGTATTGGTCATGTCGTTACATATTTATTGGAAAGTTTGTTACTTCGATAGCATGAGCAGTAAGTAATTGGTGAGAAAACAACCGTTACAATCTTATTTACCTTTCTCGTGCTCCTAAGTAAACTCGTCTGACCTTTGATCCGTCTGAGGTCAAAATTGGCCTATAACGGGAGCGATATATCCTAGTATTTTGAAGTTGATGCCCATTTTCACAGTGTGCTCTTTAAATAAATTGTAGACGAGTCAACAAGTAACACTTTCCACTGTAGTCAATTAAACTATTTCTCTCTAGAAGATAGCTTATGAATCCTTTCGTATATTGCATAAACACAAAGAAAGACATCTTTTATTCAAAATCATTTCGTTAACAGAAATACCAGTTGCGGAAACCTTAATGCAGTGAATTTGAAGTCCTCTTGACTATAGGTTTTATTTCGAATTATCAGTAGTTCAAACTATATGGAGGTAGACATAAAAATATATAATCGCGCAAAATTATTATCATCAGTTTCTTTTCTATCAAACATGAGCTTTGGGCACGTATAAGAAACGTTTCTTTCTCCTACGCTTTCAAAACAGTGTGTTATAATAGACAGTTATTAAAATTGATCATGAATAGGACCTGTTCTCTGAACCAGTGTGTCCCAATTTTATTTCGAATAAGCGAGCATTTCGAAAAATCAAAGTTCGAATTTTCGAGGTTTTACTGTACTATCGATGAGTTGTTTATTTGCTGTATTTTAATAGCACAAGTTTAACAGTATAAAATGCTTAAGTACATTCTCTGTATTTCTTTTTATCTCGCTTTATTATTTTCTACAAAAAGTACGGATATATTGTAAACTGTCCGTTTGTCAGTCGGTTTAGATCGTAACTTTCAATTATGACAGAGGGTGTCATATCTGGCAAAATGAGTTCCTATTGTGTGTTAATTACACGGCCGATATGATCTTGGAGTCAATTGTCACGGTCACGTTACGCAAAATCCTCTTTCATTTTTGAAAGAGGGTGTCATATCTGGCAAAATGAGTTCCTATAGGGTGTAAATTACAAGGCCGATATGATCTTGGAGTCAATTGTCACGGTCACATTACGCAAACTCCTCTTTCATTTTTGACAGAGGGTGTCATATCTGGCAAAATGAGTTCCTATTGGGTGTAAATTACAAGGCCGATATGATCTTGGAGTCAATTGTCGCGGTCACATTACGCAAACTCCACTTTCATTTTTGACAGAGGGTGTCATATCTGGCAAAATGAGTTCCTATTGGGTGTAAATTACGAGGCCGATATGATCTTGGGGTCAATTGTCACGGTCACATTACGCAAACTCTTTCATTTTTTGACAGGGGGTGTTCATATATGACACAGTTGTTGCCAATGTCGTGTGGGAAAATGTACCGCGGTTCTATAACCTATCTTGCACTAACCAAGACGATTCCTCAATGCTGCCAAGTAGTTCATTAGGACGCGTTCACCCTATATAAAATTATGAAAGTTATTTCAGACCCAAACTTTCATTGTTGCATGTTGTTTTATAATGGGTGATACAATTTGACAGGCCTTTTCAACCGTTAGACTAAAATCCTTTTTGGAAATTATCCCTTTTGCATATTTATGAATATTAATAAAAACTTAAAAAAGTGGAAAAATATAGGAAAAAACTATTAACCTGGGGGTAATTAGGCCGACTTAGGACAATTGTTTTTGGATGTCAAATTGTTCAATGGAACCACTTAAATGCAAACAGATATTGTTCTTAAACATAAACCTAATTGAATGATATTGATTTGCATGGCTTCTATGGCATCAGATAATGCAATCCTAAAGAATGGGATGTTCTTACAAAAATACTCATATCACACCAGCAGCTCATCATAAAATACAAAAACATTGTACTAAGATATTTCTAAGACATAGAACAATTATCTGGTGGTCCGATTTGCAAATTACTTCCGATATACAAATTATTTAATTTGCACAGTTATGAATAATAATGAAAATATGTGAAATATGAGAAAATCCTAGATAAAATAAGGTGTGCACATACAAAATTGCCCCACTATAAGATGCTAACTGACCTAAATTTCCAAACTTGGTACTATTTTATTGCTTAGACATAAAGCTTGTACTCAAATGGTCCGATATGCAAGTTACCTACTTTGCATATTAATGGATAGAAATAAAACATTAGACTTGAGGGAAAATAACTAGAAAAAAATAAGGGGCGTATAGGCGTAAATAATTACAACTGTCATAACATGTATTGAGATCCGCTAATCTGATTGGTCAAGAACGGTCATCTGATCGCATTGACCTGTATTTCATTTTTCAATGAACCCGGTCCGTATTCATGAGGGGCCGGGCCATTCACGACAGAACTACTTTTGTGATACTGTGCAATGCTTCTATGAAGAGAAATGGACAGCCTGCAACTACTGACACTTTACCTTACACTTACACCTATATTTTCCGGTCGAAAAGCAAAGATTAATTTACATAAGACAGTAGTCATGCCGATCAGCTGTCTGCTGCAATCTATTCAGTTTCACAGTCCGCAAAACGATGCGATCACCTCTTGCACATGTGCTTGTTTTCCTGCAACTTCTTTGTATGTTTTCAGTCGACCCCGCAATAAAATCGTTTCTTGAACTTACTGGCTGTTACCTGGTTTATTCAACATTTTGCAATTCGTCTTTGCTTTCTTCAATCACTCAATAAAGATATCACAATTTCTATTTGCTAGGGGTCATGTCTTTTCCTTTCCAAGCCATTTTGACAGATGATGGTTTTCGTCACCAATGTAAACGAATGACGTCATATCCGATGACGTAACTACCGTACACATTCTAATGAACACCCATGTTAAGTTTTTTTTTCTTTTTCTTTTTGCTACAGATGCGCGTCTGACTGCATATCCAGGGGTCGCGAGTTCGATCCCGGTCCGGTCCCATACTTTCGTGGAGATTGATCATGAAATAATTTCTACGGTCATTCTCCTCCCTTCCACTGATTCATTCAAGAAGGGTTGTTGTCAGTTACAAGCGAAAGTATGTGCACGAATTATTGGTTAACCGCTTGTTCAAGCCTGCCCAGGAAAAAGTGTGGTTAGGTCAACTGACCGTCCCGCAATGACCATAGCTGTTGACTTGGGACGTAAAGCAACAAAACCAACATGTTAAGTTTTTTCGGTTGTCACAATGTAAATACGAGATTCTAGTCTCTAAAATGTAGTTATTTATCGGCCGCCATTTTGATTTTTTGAACGTCGTAACGTATACGTTCGCACGTCATAGTAGTTCGGCAGAATTCGGGCAAATTTTAGGAGGACCTGGAACTTGATTTTAAACTTTTTTTCTTTGTTGATTCTGGTAGTGTTTACATTGTCCTCGAAGAATCCGAGTGATGCCACTCTGGCATCATTGAGCATTTCGATTTATCCAAGATGGCATCCAAGATGGAGGCCAGTTATAAGTGAAAACATTTTGTGATATTGAATAATGTCTCAAACCCATATTTTCCCCTAAAATTGTTAGCTATAAAGTTGGAATCTAGTTGAAGATACTTAGCTTCTAACAAAATAAAAAAAGTAAAATAAAAATCTATACAAAATGGCCGCCAAAGTGGCAGTTTATTACAAAAATATAAGAAAATATATAAAAAATATAAGATTTTCCCTGAGACCAGCAAACACTGGGGATTTGCATGCTAAATGCTAATTTTACTGATTCTGAGTTACAGACATGCAACTGATGCATCACTCAGAATTTGATATATTCAAGATGGTGTCCAGTATGGTAGCTGGCAAGTTTAAACCGTGGGAACGGCACCTTACCTGTAGGCATGTCTGGTGGATTTGTAATGGACCAGATATCTTGCTTGATGGAGAAACACTTTACAAACATGTGTATCTGATAAATGAACCCAGCATGCATATCTGATAGAGTTGCACTGTACAAGCAGGCATATCTGAGAGTGGAACAGGATCAGCAGACATATCTGATGTAATGGCTTCTCTGTAAGAATAGCACCAGACTTGTAACTGGTCCTCTTCCATCTGCACTCGAGTAGTAAAATGTTGGTTGCAGTGGCAAAGAACCAGTAGGAATGGCCTATAAGGAGGTAACACTCCAAAAGGCATGGCCTATAGTATGGCACCATACCAACAGGCATTGCTGATAGTGCGATACTACACCAGCAGACATGGCTTATAGTTAGCCACCACACCAGAAGGCATAGCCTACAGTGAGGCACCACACCAAAATACATGACCTATAGTGAGGCACCACGCACACGTGTTTGGCTGATTGTGAGGTACCACACCAAAAGGCATGATCTATAATGAAGCACCACACCAGCTGGCATAGCTGATAGTGAAGCACGACACAAGAATGCATGACAATTAGTGAGACACCACACAAGCAGGCACGGCCAATATTGAGAGACCACACCAGCAGGCATGGCTGATAGTGAGACATAATACCAGCAGGCACAACTGATAGTGAGGCACCATACCAGTAGGTATGGCAGCTAGAGATGCACAAAGCCAGCAGAGATGCAACATTGAATGGCAAAAGCTTGACAGGCATGCTGACAGAGTGGCAACTGTACAGCAAGTACCCATCTAGCAGCAGCACTCAACCAGAAGGTGTGCTTTAACAGCAGCGGTGTTCGTGGCAGTGAAACGAGGCTAGTAGGCATACATGCTACAGCTGCCGCGACATAGCAACACTCTACAAAGCATGTTTTTGGAATTTACAATGTAGCAGTCTTGGCTGATAAACTTTCACTGTAAGTAGCATGTCTCATGGAGGGGCATCGGTCAAGTAGCTATTATCTTTGAATTAAATGGACCAGGAGGCATGTCTGATTGAATTTTACCTATTCCGCAGACATATCGTTGAAGTTTCACTAAACAGCGGCTACGTAATGTCACTGGCTCATCGTATCAGACATCCTCACCATCACACATGTTTTAAAATTATGCGGTATTGAATCAGCACACATGCCGTTTGTTACAATTGCAGGAATGCTGGGTACTGTTAAACTGGATCAGCAAACCTCTCTGTTCAAGTCACTTCCCCCAGTGTGCGTGGCTGTTCTACTTTCTCCCTACCAGCAGCCCAAGCATCATTGCCACAGGGTCAGCAGATGTTTGAGAATGTGGCACTGGACCAGCACACATGTCTGAAACCAAGCAGTTATGTCTGAACAGCTCCAAGAGAACAGTAGGCCTTGTGCAGTACCCTTGTTTTAAATGTTGCTTTTAAACAACATGCATGTTTGTTATAGTTGCACCCGAATGCCTGGCACGTCAGTTACAATTTAATTCAGCCAGCATGCATGTTTGTTAGAGTTGCATCTCACCTGCAGACATGTTTGAATTAGTTGCAACTGACTTGCAATCACGTCTGTAGTTGTGTAGCTGAACCAGCAGGTATATGCGTTACACTTGCCTCAGACCCGCAGTTATGACCTTATACTCGTACCCAACTATCGGGCTGGCAAGTAAAATTACATCAGATCATCACGCATGTGTTTTACATTTACACCTGATTAGCAGTCATGTCTTTATAAGTTGCATACTATCAGCATGCGTGTCTGTTACAGTTTCTGCTTCTCAGCATCCATGTATGTTACATTTGCATCCGACCATCTGTCATGTCTGTAACAATTGCATCTGGCCATTGGTCATGTTATTAACAGTTACAACTAACTAGCAGTCATATATGTTAAACTTGCACCTACAAGCATGTCTGATACACTTGCACTGGACCAGCATTCATATTTGTTATAGCAATATCCAACCATCTCTGTTGTCTGTTGAATTTGCAACAGACCGGTATAGTAGTGATGGTTGTTACAATTGCACCGATCTATCAGGCTTGTACCAACCAGTAGTCAAGATAGTAGCTAACATCTGCAGCATGCAGATACATGTACCTTACTTAGAGGTTGTTTTTGTGTTGATACACTGCACTCCACAAGTACATTTTCTTCTTTTTTTCTTTGTAAATTTTATCCATCCATCCAGCTGATTTTTTCCCGCATAATGATTCTAAAAAGGTTTGTGTTTTAATCAAACACGTTCATGTATACCCTGGCATTTATCACTTAATTTTTTGAAGAACCGTTTTCCAAAAGTAGGAACTTTTATTAGAATATGACATTACGGTATTATCAGATCCGGCCAAATGTGGTCTGGAAAGTGTTTCGTGGGATGATGGAGACGTTTCCAGAACAAAGACAAAAAATCACCGTTACAAAAATAAGAGTTTGTTATTTTTTTTTGCAGTGTATCATAGCAAAAATCACGTGATCCCCCACCCTGTTATTGCTGCCATCTTCGACGTCATCTTAAATATTTTACAACACTGGAAAAGCAAAAATAATATGCCAGTCATATTCTCCAAATACAACCAAAAAAGATCAGAAATTGGTTACTAACTAGAATTTGATTTCAGGCTGAATTTATCTTTAAAATGGCGGCCATCTTGGACACAATCTTAAATTATTCAACCTTCTGAATCAAACCAATCCTTCATGTTAATCGTTTGTATTATTAGGCTTTTAAACATCCATAAACGTCAAAAATAAAATGCTCTATATCGAGATTTTTTGGTCGGATAGTCTTATGAAGCTAACTGGCGGCCATCTTGGACGCCATCTTTAAATTTCAACCTTCTGAATCAAAACCATGTTCTTATTTAATCGTTTGTATAATTCAGCCTCTAAACATCCATATCAAAGTCAAAATCAAAGTGTTTTATCGAGTAGGTTGGTCATAATATCTTAGAAGCCTAACTGGCAGCCATCTTGGACGCTATATTTAATATTTCTACCTACTGAATCAAAATAATGTTCCATTTTAATTGGTTGTAACATTTAGCCTCTTAAACATCGATAAAACCTCAAAATTAGAATGCTTTTGGTCGAGTATGTTGGTCATATAGGTCTTAGGAGCCCAACTGACGGCCATTTTGGACGCCATCTTGAATATTTCAAAACGCTCACTGATGCCAGAGTGGCATCAGTTGGATTCATCAAGTACAATGCCTCAACAACAAGAATCAATAAAGAAAAAAACTTTAAAATCAAGTTCCAGGTCATTCTGGTTTTCTACCGGACTAAAGTCTAAATGCGCGAAACGAACTATAAGCTGGAAATGTATTTTTTTAAGAAAACATAATTATAAATACTGAATAAGGAAGAATAAAGAAGAAGTCGTAGTTATTAGAATTGAAAGTTATTTTTCTGCGTTTGACTGAGGTATGAAATGTCGTTTAAATTACATCTAATTTTAGCATGCAAATTAGATGTAATTTTTCAATTCTTAAATGAATGCTAAGGAATTCAAAAAGCTAGTTCCACGAGGGAAGTAAGATCCAAGAAGTAATGCGAACCCATCTGTAATTTCTTCGACATTTGGTATTTTCAAAAATGGTTTACATGTATATTATGATCAATTATCGATTCTTTGAGAATCGATTAATTTTTAATAATCTCACATGGCAATTCCTGTTGCCTAGCAACAAGAGAATGCAAGGTAAACGACCTTGGCCACGCTTCAAAACGAATTTTCCAGATGAAATTGTGTGCCATACGCACAGCAAAATTATGTCAATAATCATTTCATTTGAAAGTGCATTTACCCCTGTAATAGATATGATAAAAACAGCATGATTAGCTAAGCGCCACATAAATAAATAAGATATTACTATCTGAACCACCCGGATTGTTTGTCATTTTTGATAGCTCAAAACAGTCACAGTCTCTGAAATACCCATGTTTGGTAGCCCAAAGGGGTGAACTCTTTAAAATAATTATTTTCTGAATTTTAAGACTTCGATAAATAGTGTATAGGTATACAAACCCATATATGCCCTTTTATCTGTGCCAGATATGCATCGAACATATGGTCTTTTTCAAACCAGGCCGTAATTGTGATATTTTGTCATCTGGTGTTGCTAGGCAACATAGAAAAGCACGTGGCGACAATATTACTTTGCTGCTTTATTGAATTTTAAACATAAGGTATTATAAACACAATACATCTGTTGTTTCATTATATAAACGAGTATTTCAAATTGTAGACATCATTTCTTTCTCCTATACCCCAAAGAAAAATGAAATTTTCAACAAATTTCGCGGCCATGTTTAGTTTGGTTTGGCGAGTCAAATCCTCCTTAGATTGTAACCTATCACTGGGACTTCGTGACATTACACATGCACAGTGCAAATATACACGCTTATTTATTGGTCGAATTTCAAAGCTGGGTCTGCATTCATTACAAAGTTATGGATGTGTTCGCATTACTTCTTAGATCGCCCTCGTAATATTCATGAATATTGATGAAAACATAATTTATTGCAGAAAAATCGCACAATAATTCAGGGGTGTACAAATTCAGCTGCTAATTGTTTTACAGTACCAAACCATGTACCAACTACAGTATATGCTAAGATACTGTCCTTTTACCTAATGATGATAAGAAATGCAAAATATATAAATTTTGATATTGATGAATATTGATGAAAACAATAGAAGAAAACTCAGTAAAAAATAGGGGAGTGCACCTGAAAATCACCTATATACCAGATGCTATATATCCTTAAATGCCAAACGTGGAATAAATACAATTTGCTGTGTCTTAGCATAGTACTCGTACCATGTTTTGTGGTCTAGGGCAGTCAGAAGTTATAAAAAGTAAATAAGTATGATCAGGAAATACCACAATTACACACTGCAGACAAACCTACGACACCGTGAGGAGGAGCCACAAAACATTTAAAGTAACAATACATCCGAAAGACAATAAAAGCAAAGCAGCCAGCTCTCTCTTCTTTGTCAAAATGATTCCAAAACTAGAAAGGACACAAAGTAATGAATAACAGAAAAAACAAAGACCAAACCAGAACCCCTACAAACAATGGGAGGTACATAAAACAATAGATCAACAACAACAGAGCCATCGCCTTAGAACGGACAGCAGCCTAAGCTACCCGGCGGGGAGGGGGGGGGGGCTACTTTACTGGCGTCAAATCTTCGCCCTAGATTATGTTGTTGTTAAGACACACATATTATTATCTCGCATTGAGGTTTCCAAACAAATGCAATGCATAATCGCAGAGAAGCACTCTTGTCAAATTAACACACAATGATGAAACATAGAAAAGGGCTCATGACGCACAGATAGTAAGAGCTAAATAAAGCTACGGTAAGACCAGCCAAAGACAAGCATAAGGCACCAACCAACATATTAAAATTTTATGACAGGGCCGTCAATGAGTCTGAGACCTGACCCATTGTCGTGCAATTAAAGAGGAAACCATAGCTGTAAACCGTGATTGGGTTTACAACCAGTCATGCAGACTGTCGCATGATATCCGTGTTGTATCCCACTCTTTCATAACTTTTTAGTATTGTTCGCTAAAAAAGGCTTAATAGTTCTTTAAATTCATAAATTAAATCACCACATAATACAGGTCCTGATATGCTTTCTTGCAGAAGAGTTTTTAAACAAATATTGTATTTAACAATCAACTCTGAGTGTCTGAAGTAAAAATTAGAAAAATGGTTTACGAAGTTTATGGTCTTGATAACCTTGTTTTAATAACTTAGAAGTCAAAAAATGTTTCTGTTGTTGAAGTCACCAACATTAGAACATACTCTCACAAAACGAATAAGTCGCGAAATGTATACACCATTGGAAGGATCTCCATCAAGAAATGGAAAACATTCTATTTCAAAATTAAAATCGTCCTGTTTAAAATCGTCCCGTAAGAATTTCTATGCTGTGTCCTTCATTTTTTTTAGTTTTCATTAATGTTCATGAATATGCAAAATCGAGAATTTGTATATCGGACCATATGGATACACGTGCTATGTATTGGCGTTCAGTTTGTATCAAGTTTACATGACATTTAGAAGCTAAGATTTAATAAAAGTAAGTAAGGGTGCAAAGATCAGGAATCGATACAATCAAGTACCACACCTGACCAAGGATACCAATGGGAAAGTGACAAACTCACAATATGACTTCACAAACGAGAGACAAGAGGTCAGCCCTTTCCCAGCAGTTTTGTAGTTATGTCCCTTAACTTGTTTACTGTTTTTTTCTCTTATTTCTTAAGTTTTCATTAATATTCATGAATATGCCAAATGGATATTTAGCTTATAAGACCATCTGGTATTTTTGCTATGTCTTTGTATTATCTTTGTACAAAAGTAAGAAAGAGGGCAATGATCAGGAATCGATACAAACAAGCACCACACCGACCCAAGTTTTGTATTCTAGGAGGAGTTGATGGTGAGATATGAGCATTTTGTAGGTACTTCCTCATTCTTAAGGATTGTATTATGGATGTCAATGGAAACCATGCGCATTAACATTACCCAAATAGGTTTGTGTTTTGGGAAAATATTTTTCATTAACGTTAGTGAGTATGCAAATGAGACCATTTTCAAAGGAACACGGAATGAATGTATCACCAATGATGTAACAACATGCACCAATTGTGTTGTGGGGCTGATATTGGTTTATTTATTTATTTATTTTACGAATTTCCTACCTTTGAAAATGTTCGTTACTATTCATGATTATGCAATCTATATACTAAAACCAAGTTCTAATCGGTCACTGTTCAAACTCATATTTCTGACCAAACGCTAATAAAATTGAAATGAATTTTTACCTATATATTTGTATTTTAATGGGCAGACGTTTAGCAGCGTTTTTGAACATTTTTCTTTAACTACAAAGTTTTTTGGGGTTAGAAATGCAAAAATCGACTTTTTTTTAAGAAAAATGGTTTTTGAGAGTAGTTTTTATAAAACTGACGTTTAGATGGTTACAAACTGGTCTGTCCGACATGAAAAACACCAAACAATTGACATTTTGCGTATGGAAGATTTTTAAGCGTTTTTAAATTGTTGCATTTTTCAAAAAAATTCGAGATTTTCGAAATTCACCAGTATTTCCTGGTAAAATTGTTAAATGCACTTAATTTTATTTGAACACTGTAGGCCAAACACAGTAGATTTTGATTAGTCCATTTTTGGCGATTATTGTTTTACGACTACTGTACACTTCCGGTTTCAATGTGAGAGTTTAAAAATCGATTTGGTAGCATTACATTTTTGTTTTTTCGATTTTCCAAGAAGGATGGTGATGTCTGGTAATAATGAATAATCGTTGAAAATTCCAATGCCGTGTTGCTGATAATAAAGCGTACAGAGCAGTGCAAAGTCTTTATGTAAAATGCAAGCTTAAAGCTGAATTTCAATGAATAATCTGCTAGAAGTGTTTGTCTTATGTTATTGAGTAGCAAAAACGACGAGTCCGATGGAATCAAAACTTTTGAGGTTTATTCTTCTTATAACATGCTAGCCAGTAATATCTTCAAACAAACAAAAACGTTAATTTGTGTTATGGTTTTTACCGTAGAAAAAGTGTGACTTATTGAAATGAGGGTACCTTTTTCTCTAACTTCGTCCGTGCAAGAAGTACACGTCATTTTTAAATGAAACAACTTGCAGAGTCTCGGCAAAGTATTGCTTCACTTAAAAAACATGAATTTTGTATACCCTACGTTTAACTTTCTGAATTAGCGTAAAAATGTAAGGTGACCGATTAGCAGTTGGTTTTAGTATACAAATTGATCATTTGTAACTACTCATGGGATAGAGGGCGCGTGTTTAAGGTTTAATTTGGTACCAGGTTTATGCGAACCAAATATCTAGTTGTCTTGATCAACATCAGAAATAAGGGTGAGGTTGGTACCATGGTACCATGAAACAAGTTTAAACCATCCAGTAAACTTTTTTTACTGACCGTTCTAAGGCTGTTTTTCGTGTCTGTCGTGCTGTCTTGTCTGTTCATTGCAGCCATGTGGTCACCTGCTGGGAAAGGACTAACTACTTGACCCTCTTGTATGTGATGTTGTCTTGTGTTTTGTTACTTTCCCATGTGGTTTCCTGGGTCATGTGTGGTACTTGATTGTATCGATTCCTGATATTTGCTCTCTTTCTTACTAAGTAAGCAAGAATTTCATTATTGGTTGCCATGAAGACGATACATTTTCATATAACCCAAATAGTAAGTGATTTTGATCAGGAAATACCACGATCACACACTATAGACCAACCCAAGGCACAATTAGGAAGAGTCACAGAACATCAACAGTCCTACGAGACCAGGAAGACAATTAAAAAAAAGCCAACCCGCTCTTTCAAGGAAGATAATCACGTGATACACATATGGTAATCTCACATGTTTTGTTTACCTTTTGCGCTCGATTGAATGTGTGTTTGACAATTATTTTCTTGGTTTTTAGTGGAGTGCAGACAAGACACCTAGTGCAGAGTACCCAGACTAGGGTGTTCTTCCTTATGACGCTGTACTTTTAGACTAGGGTGGTATATATACTGAACGAAACTTCTAAACCGCCACTCAATATTTTCTCAAATATCTTAATATATATGATACATAAATGGCTACAATTTACACTCAATATGGAAAATTTAATTAAACTGAACCTGTCAAAATTTCATTTTCATAAATTGAAATTAACATGCTCAATTGATAGACTGTATAAAGGCACCATCGCATTTCATTTTCACACAAACGCTAAAATTTGAACTCTCCGCTTAAAATCAAGTATTCCAGGGACCTAAAGTGAAAAACACCAACTTTATGGTGTTATAAATGGACACTATTGAACATTTTGGGGTTTCGCTTTTATTAAGTAGGAATTTTCAGGTAATCAAAAATGTTCCTATGGAAGCCCATATGACATAAAACAACACAAGAATGCTTTATGGAGATGACATGTTTTTGTCAACAATATTATTGTAACTTTCTGGTGCTGTAAATGGACATTATTGAAGAACACTATTGTGTTGATTTAGTAATATAAAGTAGCAATTTTCATGCAATTCAGTGCTCCTATGGAGGCCCATATGGTCTAAAAGAACACAGAAATGTGTTAATGGTGATGAAATGTTTTTCGTCGACAAAATAATTGAAACATCCGTCACCCATTAAGCGTGTACTGCACATCAATCTCGACACTTCCGACGTTTCAATGCAGCATTTGTGCATCACCGCACCAAAGTATGGTGGACTATACAGGACATTTTATGACATACGCAATACTCAGTTTTTGTCATTTTTTCTCGTCATACAAGTGCAAAAATGAAAAATGACCGACAGGTTGTGGTGTAAACTGTTGGCTCAATCAAACCATGCCTAACCATGTGATAACTTATGAATCTGTCTCAGCGAGGCCCCTATTTCGATTGAACCCACAGCCTGACCCCTCTACTTTATACTCATACAACCCAAACGTTGTTATTTTTTGTGATAAAATAAAGTTGTCCGATAGTTGTCGATAAAAATGCGAGTATACACAAGGTGAAAAAACATTTAGCATCGTGTGCCACGTGCAAAACAGGTATTAGTACTCTATCGTTACGCATAAATGAACATCCTTATTGAATCAAACTTTGTTATGTTCAATCGACGGATATATGTGCCAAAATATACTGTGTTAAATATCATGTCAAACAGTTTAATAATAAATGAGCTATATTGAAAAAATGTGTTGTGTAAACTGGCGGTTTAGAAGTTTCGTTCAGTATAGTTCTCTTGAAATTCGTCGCAAGGCTGTGCTATTTGGGTTGGTAGGAATCACACGTAAGTTTTCAAACAAAATGGATAGGCCTCACACTTGTAAAATGTTAAATGAAAATCGCATGGATTTTATACTACACAGCTGCTGTTCATTAATATTATTGTAGAGCCAGCCATCAAGCCAACACTCTCCATCAGTGGAAAAGCTTGTTTACCAACCAAGGGTGATTTATTGACTTTACTTGCTACCTTTACTCCTATCTCGTATAGTAAGGTTTGAAGTTGCATAGTTCATAGAGTACATATTATACGTTAAAAATGTATTATACACGTGACACTATACAGCATATGGTCACATAATCTTCCCCTCAGATAAGTATTGACCAGCCACTTGGCCTTGTAAACACATGGGTAAGGTAACTCAGGCCTGGCAGTTGTTATTATTCAAAGGCTTCCACCAAAGTCATCTAGCCAACAAACTCCAGCAACGAAAATAATACTCTCCCATTATGAATGTTTAATTACTAATATGGGCTACCCTATACTTAAAATTACATACATGAAGTAGGGTTTGTAGTTTCCATAGTACATATAGTAAGTTACATAACCCTATAATACATATGACACCACATCGCCACAATATAATTAGCTGGAAGCTAATATGTATTTTATTTCAATTTGGAACTAACACTGAACGACTAAGATAGCTAAAATTACAATAAATCTTAAAACAACTCCTCCTTATGAACCACAGGTCAAAAAGTAAAACCAAGGTACTATAGCACCTTTATCCCTGCCCTCTCACAGGTCTGGGGCCGGGGGTTACAAAGGCTTTATGCATTGGTTGTTGCCAACAGTGTGTACATTGATCAAAGGCTACAGATGTAGCACGTGATCATGGTCTACATTGTTTACTTATAATCAACAAATGCATGTCAATGCCAGTGATTAACATGGTTTTAAGTGTAAAATCTAGATTGTCTGTTCTTATCCGTATGTTTGAATATACGAGTTGGGAGCTCAAAAGAACTTAAAAGTCTTATTACCACATTTCTTTTAGAACCCACAACCAATGTTTAGGTTGATGAATCGGAGCCTGACATTTTTATAAGGAATGTGAAATTCTAACATGTTATAGACCATAATAATTTTATTGCATTGAGGGTTTCGTAGTGTGAAAAAGGCAATCCATGCTAATTTCGTTGGCAAATCTGTCATTCCCAATGATAAGCAACATTGAATAATATAGACCAAGAAAGTGAGTTTGTGTTTCCATCCCATTGACAGCTAAGATCATATGGAGACTGAACCATTATAAATTGGAAGAGATGAAATTGAACTTGGAACACCTTGGTACATGTGTTTTTTTCCCACTACACTAGGGTGACACCTGTCGATTTAGCTTGCTAGAATTCATTGGAGGAGATGAAATTGAACTTGGGACACCTTGGTACAAGTGTTTTTTTCCACTTCACTAGGGTGACACCTGTTGATTGAGCTTGCTAGAATTCAAACGTATCCAAAGCTGTGGGAAGAGTCTTGAGATTGTAAGGACTCTAAGTATTGCTATCAACCCGCTGGTCATATAGTCACATGGGATTTAAAAATCATAACTGATTCAAGAATTCGGTCTGTTATATGTAAGGGACCTAAATATAGGTTTCCTGTGCCAATAGACTTCAAATCATGTCGTCAGGAAATTGCAGGAGCCTTACAAGAATTTTGTAATCGCTGGTGTAAACGAGAGCATGTTGAGTCTAATGCCTTAAATAGTTAGAAACTAAATATTTTTAAAATTATTAATGGTAGAATTTTATCTTATTGCAACAATTTAGATCTTCTACCACCTAAAATAGTAAGTGAGTATGATCAGTAAATACCACAATCACAAACCACAGACAATCCCGTGGCAACGCGAGGAAGAGCCGCTCAACCATCACAAGACACCAGGAAGACAAATTTAGCAAAGCAACCAGCTCTCTCCTCCCCATCAAGATGATACTAGAATAGACTTTAAGTAACGTACAATAAAACATAGAACAATTACAGACTCCCACAATGGGAGTAACCATAAATACACTGAACCGAAGTTATAAGTAGCCACCAAACAATTTTTGCTCCCATTCAGATAGTAAAAATCGCTCTCACAAAATTTAAATTCTATGAAAAGGTCCAAGGCTTTGATGAGAATCTGTAAATTATGTCATTTCAAAATGACTGGTAGACCTTGCACAGACGAGGTCCGAGTAAAAGTACCCTCATTTCAAAAAGTCACATTTTTAGTGTGATATAAACTATTCATCAGATATGTTATCCATTTATATTTTACTTAGTTTAAAGATGTGTATAACAGCTGTGATATAAGATGAAAAGAATACAAAGGTTTTTTGACAATTGAACGCTCCATTTCTCTTCTACGTTAACATGAAGACAGCCACGGTCAACAACTTAATCAAACGATTTTTAGCTTAACCATGCAGTTTGCATACTCACTGTGCATTGCTCTGTACGCTTTATTATCTGCGGCACAACAGTGCAATTTTCAGGTATTGTTTATTGTAAACTGGCGTAACTGTTTTGCTTAAAAATTAAAGGAAATCTTTAACAAATGCCATTTAAATAACCTTTAAAATTTCACGTTAAAAACGGAAGTGGATACCAAATTAGTAAAAATATCGTTAGAAAATGGGCTCATCAAGTTGCATGTTCTTTTGTCAAACACATTAACATAAAATAAAACATATACAATGATTTTTGTATGTACAGCTGATGATTTCTGAAAAATTTGGAAAATTCGGAAAATTATAAATTTTTAAAAATTCATAAAAAATCTGTCATATGCAAAATGTCAAATGTTTGGTGCTTTTCAAGTTGCCTAGGCAGGTTTGCAATCACCTGTACTTGTATTCGATAAAAGCTGCGTTCAAAACGCTTATTTTCTTCAAAAAGTTTATTTTTGCATTTTTGAACCCAAAAATCGTTTTGTGATAGAAAACTCTTCCAAAACACCACTTAACTTTAGTCTATTTCAATGCACATACTTGGGCAAAATTTAATTTCAATATCACTAGTACTTAGTCAGAAAAAAAAGAAATTGAAAAGTGGCTACTTAGAACTTCGGTTCATTGTAAAAAGTCAACAACAACAGAACCACCGCCTTAGACCGGACAGCAGCCTAAGCCATCGGGGGGCTTAAATGCATTCTACTGGTACCAAATCTTCGCTAAATTCACTTTTAGACACTTGAAGAAAGGGATCCAGGAATTCCATAGGAGGTTTGTTTTAGCCCCCTCAGATAAGGCTGCTAACAATGTTGTGGTTGTTTGAAAAAGATACTTTATTAACACCCTAAAGCCAGAACTTAGCACTGCAAAACATATGAGCATAACAGGCTTGATGAGACATCTATCGTTGATAGGCATCGATGCGCTATGGCAGCTATGTTTGGATTGTTTGTTGATGAGGACCATAGCAAGCTCCCTACGTTATACTGGTTTAGCCTGGGTTCCAGTCTGATCATTTTTTTCTTCTTTTTTTATTTTTCCGTTCCTTGGTCAAAAATGACAGCCTGGGGAACTTTGATTTCAACCGACAGCGCCACCTGGATTTTTCCTCAAATTTTGTGAGGTAAAGCCAAGAACGATAACGCTATCGGATAACTCTATTGTGTTATAAATAGTAACAGGAATCCCAGTGAAACGAACCATAACCATTCTGTCCTATCATCGAATGCACTTTGTGGACGGTAGTTGGCTTCACGATTTAAATTGAAACAGCGTTTTCCGACTTTGGTGTATTTGTTAAGTAGTTATTTTTTGCCTTTGCGAGACACGCGGCATTTAATACACATGGTCGAGATAAACACAACACATCCGAGAAAAACGTCATCTTCTTTGAATTTTTGCAATATTTTTGACACTTCAGTTTCATCTCTGTGTTTGAAAATGATAATCCTTTGTTTTGGATCAATCGGCCTCGAACCAAGTAAACACATTCCATCTTTATTCGCGTTTTTACGTGGAGTTTCCATGATCAGCTGATTGATACAATGTAATGGTATCCTCACTATCAGATCGGTGTCTCGTTATCATCTTTATTACGTCACACTAAAGCAATAGGCTATAATTAGATTAATCGGCTTATCGGATTATCAAAGGGAAATACCACCGATGTCCCCAGGCGTCAATATTAATCAAAATGAATAACGGACAACCGATACCTTTGATGTGGTATGTTTTTATTCTCTTATTTTTTAGAATATTAGCATTAGAAAATATTGCCAAAATATTGACGACTGAACCCAGGCTATACTGGTTAACTAAACTTCATAAACAGCCCTATAAATCACGTTTTATTGCTAATTCTAGGGCATGTACAACTACTGAGTTGTCTATTCTTTTGACTTCTTGCCTCACTGCGATTAAAAAACATGTCATTAAATATTGCACAACAGTTTATGAAAGAAATGGCAAAAAAAATATTTTGGTCTATTAAAATTCAGGTGAAATTCTTAATAAATTGAAGTCTAGAGGTTTTCTAGTATCTGGTTTGTCTATATATGAATTCACTTCTCTCTATACTACATTGCCTGATAATCTAATCAAAGAAAAACTAACAGAATTAATTGAACACACATTTAACAGATAGGGCTCACTTTATTTGGCTTGTAATGATAAAATGCCTTTTTCACTTCTGAGCAACCTAAACGATATAAATTGTGGTCATGTCAGAAAATGTGCGATGCGCTCCATTATCTTTTGGACAATATATTTATAAGATTTTGCTCAAAATTGTAGGTATTCCAATGGGTACTAATTGTGCTCCTCTTGTTGCGGATTTGTTTTTGTTTTGTTATGAGAGAGACTTTATGTTGTCTCTGTCAGACAATAATCAAACTGATATTATTAAAGCTTTAACTCAACCTCCAGATATTTAGATGACTTACTTAATATTGATAATCCTTATTTTGAACAAATGGTAGGTCAGATATATCCCGCTGAACTTCAGTTAAATAAGGCGAATTCTTCTGATACGGAAACTCCATTTTTGGACTTGAACTTGTCAATAACAAATGGCATAGTTTCTTCTACAATTTGCAGTTTTCATGTACTGAAACCAATTCATCATTTCCTGGTAATAAAATCAGATTTGTAAAAGCTTTGGATAATTTACTCACTCATGTTCGAGTTGAATATATCTGTTTAGAAATCTGATAGGCTGATAGTGTTTATGAAAGATTTGTTTTGAAAAAGTCAAATTTGAAAAAAAAAGTCAGCAGAAGACAATAAAAACTTGAAAAGTTAGCAAGCATGCAACGAGTTAAAACAATCCCGATTTAGATTAAGTCTTAATGAAGATTCTGATTTTTTTTAGCTTTTTCAAAGAGAAAAAAAATCCTTTAACTTAAATAACATATGGTTCATTGAAATATTTGGGGTTTATTTTGAAGTGGAAATTTTCAAATCAAACTTGCTATCGACCTTGCTGTTAGCCCAGACAATACAGTTTATTGAATGGTATGTGCTGAACTGAAATTTTGTTATATATTTTTTCATGAAATTTGATTTTGTTATCTTTCTAGATGTAAATAGAGGTGTATAGTTCATATAATGATAGGACATTAAACGGGATAATTTTAATTTTGAAATAGTAAATCTCCCCTTTCTTGATGAAGATGTTCCTCCCTCTCCTTCCTATGGTGTATATATTTCTCAGCTTATTCGTTTTGCTAGAGTGTGTTCTAATGTTGATAACGTCAACGACAGAAACTTATTTAAACAAGGTTATAGATATCATAAAGTTCGAAAAGCATTTTCTAAATTCTACCACAGGCACTCACAGTTAATTGTTAAATACAACATTGGGTTAAAAACTCTTCTGCAACAAGGCATATCAGAGCCTAAATTTTATGGTGATTTAGTTTATAAATTCAAACGAATTGTTGGTAAGCCTAATTTTAGTGATCAATTCAAAAAGATAGTAAAACGTTATATAAGGGTTGGATATAACTTGGATGTCATGCCACAGTCTGCATGCCTAGTTTTAAACCCAATCACGGTTTATAGCTATGGTTTCCTCTTTAATTGCACGATGGTGGGTTAGGCCTCAGACTCTATGAAGGCTCTGACGTAAAACTTTAATCGGTTGGTTGGTGCTCGATGCTTATCTGTAGCTGGACCCACCGTGGCTCAAACTTGAGTTTTTTTTAGCTCTGACTATCTGTGAGTCATGAGCCCTTTTCTTTGTTTCATCATGGTGTGTTAAATTGATTAGAGTTTTTCTCCATGATGATATATTGCATTAGTTAGATGGCCTCCATGAGAGCTGAAAATTTCTTGTACTTCAACAACAGCAGAATCTAGGGCGAATATTTGGTCCAGTAAAATGCATTTAAGCCCCCTGGTGGCTTAGGCTGCTGTCCGTTCTAAGGCGGTGGTTCTGTTGTTGTTGATTTTTTGTTTATAGTTACTCCCATTGTGGGGAGTCTGTAATTGTTCTATGTTTTGTTGTACGTTACTTTAAGTCTATTCTAGTATTGCAATTACCTTGATGGGGAGGAGAGAGTTGGTTGCTTTGCTCAATTTGTCTTCTTGGTGTCTTGTGATGGATGAGCGGCTCTTCGTCACAATGCCACGGGGTTGTTTGCAGTTTGTGATTGTGGTATTTCCTGATCATACTCACTAATTATTTTGACATATAAAGGAACAAAGATTAAACCAGATGTGAATTGTTAATCTGATTGTAACAGTTATGTTTAGAAATACACACTGCCAATGCTATCGAAGTGAAATGACTCTCTTAATCTTTGATCCTTAAGGGATAGAAACTAGGCCATACCATTATGATAATGCAGTGGAACTTCAATGGCTCATCATGGTGTTATTTACGTTACATTTTCATCTAAGCACCATAAATCATTGATATTTTGCTAAATATAGTATCATTTTATATATTTTTCAATAAATATTTTAGGTTAAGATAACATGTATCTGAAATACAATTACATAACCATTTCAAAAGTGCTTACAGCTTGCTTCTATTACAATTTATAACTATTTTGTGTTACAACCTTAAAGAAAAACGTTATGTAAGGTGGGAATCTTTTCATTTTAAAATAAAGCTATAATCCTATCTGTATGCTTTAAATACCATATATATATATATATATATATATATATATATATATATATATATATATATATATATATATATATATATATATATATATATATATATATATATATATATATATATATATATATATATATATATATATATATATATATATATATATATATATATATATATATATATATATATATATATATATATATATATATATATATATATATCAGTATTTCATAGATAAACAAGAGTGATAGGGCATATTAAACATTGATTCAAGTGAAAAAAATCAATTTGTTGTTTGATTGAAAATATGTAACGTATGTTACAAACTTCAAGGTATTCTATTTAGTGCTTGATAGCCTAAATAATACATCATAGGATTTGTATTTAAAAGATGATTTTTGTGTTTAATCCAAAATAATAGTTTGCATGAAATAGAATTGATTAGTTCATATGAAGAGGGATGTTATGTCAAATTGTCATAGTATATTAGCTTTTTGGGCAAATGTTTTTAGCTTTTGAAAATAACATGTTTTTACCAATTTTGCAAAATTTATAGATTTAAACCTCACTAGCAAAAAAGTAATATAGCTCTTAAGTAAAAACTGATTAGGGACAAAAGCCCAAAAGGACAAAGCTGTGAACATAACGTATAATATCATATGATACCATGTGTGTCCAAAATGTTGTCAAAGACAGTATGAAATTAAGTCTAAAACGTTAATATAAAGTGAATTTAGTTTTTGTAATACTTATCCAAAGACTGATAGTAATAAATGTATCTAGAATAATGTAACGGATGTAACATTTATAAAATCTAAATGAAAGATTAAAATTAATCTGCTAGTTGTACTGATTTTCTATTCCAGTCATATTCTTTCAATTTCAAGATCAAACTGATATGTAAGAATAACTATCAGTTAATATATCTGCTATAAATTTCTAATAAGTTAAGGGCAGTGTATCAAATTCTGCTTTTGTGGCTGATGTAATATGGTTTTAGATGATCAAAGTGTATAAAATCCCCTTCAGATATATTTTGGCAGCTCATGATCTAGTGATAGCACAGCACTAAATATTGGTATAGACTTAAAGTAAGTAACGTATATAACTACCGTACCATATACCTAGGCTATTTTAACTCATAACACCTATTTGCATCATTTAGTTAAGTTATTTTAGGCAATTAACATGGCGATAAATAAAATTTAGATATAACTTTGTACTTGCACAAAAAGATGTGCAGCTGTTAGACAGTAAAGCTCCCAACTGTCAGAGGGCTATCATGTGTCAATTTACGTGTGACATAGTGTAGTTTTGGAAAGTCCTAATTAACTAGATTCCTCCTGAACTGAGGAGGTCTATTAGCAACTCAGGGTCTAGAAGTCATTTGAAGAATATGGCTGCCAGGGTGGCCATATATTATTTTGCACAACGTCACATCCATATTGCCCTGATGACTTCGACAAAAGTAATGTTCAAAACAACATGTTTTTGAGATGAAATTTGAAGAATTTCAAAATGGCTGACAATAGGAGACCCACAACAGGCAATGTGGATTATCATAAATTGACTTCGATCATTGCTAGATTAGCTAGCAATAAAAAGAAGATTGTGATTCCTATCTATTTTGCTATCGAAGATTCAAGTGTGACTCCTACCTCACCGTGTGATTCATATCATCGTCTTCCATTGCCATTTTCATCTCCAATGAATAGCAATCTTTTACTCAATTTGTGGAAAACTGGTTACTATTCATTAAAGGCAATGACCGAAATGTGTAAATAAGCCTTAGATTTAATAAATAAGCTGATTAGCTTTCGACATGACACTGTACTGACAAAAGTGTGATTCCTACCATTTCACTACGGCAGATTTTGCACGGCTTTTCACAAGAATTGCATGTTTTAGCTGAAAATGGTAAACGATAGAATGATTATAGCCGGGGTACTCTGCACTAAGTGTCTTTTCTGAAATCGATCTAAAAACCCAAGAAAAAAAGCTTGCCTTACCTTGAATCGATCAGAAAACCGTCATAAAAATGTGAGATTACCAATTGCGTATCACGTGATTAGTCACCCTGTATTTCTTTCCCATCAAGATGATTGCTGCAAAACTAGAAAAGACGATAAGTAGTTCATAACAAAGCAAGGACCACACATAGCCCCTACGAATGTTTACTAATTGAACACTAAGTTTTAGATGTCACTAAAATTACTTTGAAATCAGGCTTTTTGAATGAAAGCATCAATCTCTTGCCGTTCCATCTATTGCCATCAGTAACCGAAACGTTGTATATGCGTCACTAAAATATTTTACTATATGTGTATACCCGGTATCTAGTTTTTGAACATGTATCATTGCATAAAATGTATTGTCGCACGTTATTAAAATGCATGCGTTAACCGGAACAAACCAATGCAATTAACGAGCAGTAAATGCACGGATTTGGTATTTTGTTTACAATCGTTCCTGGCCACTAAATTTTACGACAGCGTATCATTTGATCACACCTTTGAGTGAAATATAAATGAAAATTTCCAACCACGTATAGACTGTGAAACGGCAACAAATATAGATCCATGTTTTTGCAAATCCATGTGAATATGTCTTTGAATTTATGCAATAATAACGATCAAGAATTCTTTTTTCAATGCATAAACATTCGCCAAGTCCCGAGAAAGATGTTGAAAACCTTTTGATTATCCCCAAAGCTTTTATCAATTGAAAGTAAGAAAAGGGGCAACGACCAGGAATCAATTCAATCAAGCAAAATACCTATTAAAATGACAACTTCACAATTAGACATTACAAACGAGTACCTGCGTTTCACTGAAGTATGAAATGTCGGGAATATTACATCTAATTTGCATGAAAACCGAAGATTCTTATAATTACAACTTCTTTCGTTATTTTTTCTCATAGGTTATGTTTTCCTTAAAATTACGTTTCCAGTTAATAACGTTTCGCGCATACAGACTATAACGTGCGTCACGGCGCTAAAAACAAGATGGCGGCGAAATCGCATTAGACAGCTGATTGGCATGAATTCTGTTGATTTAAGCATCGTATGTTTATGTTAATCTTTGTTTTTCCACCTGAAAATATCTGTGTTTGTGTAAAGTAAGGTGTAAGAAGTTGACGACTGTTCATTTCTCTTCATAGAAGCATTGCACAGTATCACAAAAGAAGTTCTGCCGTGAATGCCCCCGCCCCTCATGAAGACAATCGGATTTCATTGAAAATGAAATGCAGCTCAATACGATCGGATGACCGTTCTTGACCAATCAAAGCTTAAGCTCGTGGATTATCTCCTGGTACAGACGGACACACCATTACTTATTTCCTAGATTGATCCAGTTGGTGTATATCGTCGGCTTCGTTGTCAAGGTAAAATAATCTCTGCAATCCTAGAATCCAATCATTTTAAGTCAGTTATTGTTTACTCAGTTTGTGTTACAACTCGAAAAAAAGATTTTGACATGTCGTTAAGAGTGCCCATATTGGTCTGTTAACAAACGAAGTCCGAGGATAAAACCCCCGCTGTCGTAGACACTGAACAAAAACTAGCTTGCTAACGCTATACACCGATCGTGATCAGATATCGCACATCTCAATTAGGAATCTGTGTTATATTTAAATAACAGTTTATGCTTTAAGCCTGATTTTGTCTAGCACGGGTCTCGTATATTGAAATCCGATAGACCTGAGGCCTTTGTATTATCAGAGGAAGCATGCGCACTGGCGACCATCGTCTCAATATTGATTAGTGATTCCAGTCTCTGCGACAGTGCCATAGGAATTCCATTTAAGTGGTGGACATATTGTGGCATCCTAAAAGATCAGACAACGTGGTAAGTCAAACGTGTTTGTGTGCTATTTTGTTGTTAGTGCATGTACAACCAGTCCATTCAGCATGCAATCTCGAGCCATCCACGACCCATCAGCGAAACGCCATTGAAATGGCGTTTCGCTGCTGGGTCGAAGGTGGTCAGCTTACTGGGTGGGTGTTTCCTCTTCTTTATTACCCATTATAAGCCACTCAGGTCATCGATTGTTTGTATGTTGTAGGCTAAACAACATTATGTAATGCCTAATGCTGAAAAGTATTTGTATTGTATTGTATTGTATAGATTAAAGGCGCAATACTCGTGTAATTAGCAGCTTGCAAAGTAAACGTGTAATGTCATTAATATGATCACCAATTAGATTATTGGTGGCATAAAAGAATCACATTTTCTATGCCAAAGGGAATGGACATTAAATCTTATTTGTAAACATATGAATAGAAACGACATTGAGTCCAATTTTGATAAAACCCCTAAGCATGGCATTTATTTTTATTTTGTTAAAATACCAGATAGACTTTTAAAGATACTACAAAAGTGTTTTCTGTACATAGCTCATATACGCGCAAAAGCCGCACATGCTGGCACAACCAGCGGGGCTTCTAGTCTAAAATTTGGTCTGAGTCTTTATCTACATGCAAGTAAACGATCAGAGATGGCTCTAGCGAGTCTCCACATTTTCACAGGCTCGCCTAACACTTCGTTGCAGTGAGTGTTTCTAAATGTAAAGTTGAATAGTTAAACCAATCCATTTCAGTTGGAATTTAAGCACATTTACATTTTAGGGTTGTTAGATTGTATTATTCATTTTTATTATGATTTCAATAGATCACTCTGTACGCAAATAATGGGGATCTGACCAGATACCGCGTTGTGTGGAGTCTTATCTGGATCTATACTGTGTGCCTATGTACTAGGCTTACTTGGGCAAACTCTTGTAAATAGCCCATGTGCCATCCTCACATGATGACAACAAAAATATGTCCATTAGCACCAATTTATGTTGTTATCACTTTTGTGTGAAAAACGCTTTAAACCGGTCCAATCAATTGGTTGCATATCTGTTGGTGCAAAAGGTGGAGGTACGGCTATATGTTTTTGCGTTTCTGTATGTTTGAATGGAAAAATGTAGAAGCTATTTAAATGCGCTAAATGAGAAGTACATATTTCTTTTTCTGACGGCCCTTTGTAATAATACAAAACAAGAAAGGGGTTGGAAAATCTGCTGAGACTTGCTGTTTGTTTCCGGTGACTGGTGTCGTCCGGACGGGATTTTGTCTATCACCATGGGTCCCGGCCATGGTTATCTATCTATCTATCTATCTATCTATCTATCTATCTATCTATCTATCTATCTATCTATCTATCTATCTATCTATCTATCTATCTATCTATCTATCTATCTATCTATCTATCTATCTATCTGTCTGTCTGTCTGTCTGTCCGTCCACCAACACACCCATCCATCCATCCCTATCTGTCTGTCTGTCTGTCTATCTATCTATCTATCTATCTATCTATCTATCTATCTATCTATCTATCTATCTATCTATCTATCTATCTATCTATCTATCTATCTATCTATCTATCTATCTATCTATCTATCTATCTATCTATCTATCTATCTATCTATCTATCTATCTATCTATCTATCTATCTATCTATCTATCTATCTATCTATCTATCTATCTATCTATCTATCTATCTATCTATCTATCTATCTATCTATCTATCTATCTATCTATCTATCTATCTATCTATCTATCTATCTATCTATCTATCTATCTATCTATCTATCTATCTATCTATCTATCTGGCTGTTGGTCGTTCGGTTGGTTCATCCTTGTTGGCTACTTTGAATTTCTGAAGAAAAAAAAGATTTTCAGAGAAAGAAATGTATTTGTATTTGAAAAATATAACCCGTGACATTGGACCTACCCAAGTAATGTATTGTATCGAGCCTCAATTAGTACGGTATGAGCCAGGACATGTGATTTCAACAATGTGGCATTTTGACATGAATTGACTCAGACGAGCCTGCTGTTAAGCTTTTAAACTCCAATGCTGATCGGCCAGTAGCTAAACAGTCATAGAATATTCAAATGACTAGCAAAGGCTCTGGATCAGTCTGCGCGTATGCGCAGGCTGGTCTGAGCCTTTGCTGGTCCCACATACCACATTGTTGGAAATATCATGTCGCGGCTCAATTATGTGAAGTCTGTAATGACCAATAAGCTACAATTCATGTCTAGTGGTAGATGTCCCATGTTCACCATATCTGCCTACAATAAGGCACCTAGGGTTCATACAGGCAAGCATGAGTAAAATTCAAGTACTTTTAAAAACATCTCCAACAGTTTTCAAGGACTTAAACTTAATGAACAATACTGATCTAAGTGTTAAAATTCTACTGACTGAGATAATTGAGAGATTAGTACTGGAAAATTGTTATAAAATTGTTGTGCCTATATTTGGTTCAGCATATGCTGCACCAAATAAAGGCACAGCAATTTTACACTGATTTAGTTCTCTATCAACAGTGCTAAGTCCTACAGAAAATAGTAGAATTTAATGAGTTTTCAAGGCCTTTCAGTGTTTTTTCCAGTACTTACAAGGTAATTTTAATTTTCAAGGACTTTTCAAGACAGTCCTGTATATTCAAGTACTTTTCAAGCCTGTGCGAACCCTGGCACCATATTGTATTATTGAACGGCAATTTTATATGGTTCAATGAAGTATTTGATAATAATTTGTGTGACTTATATTAGCACTAAATGACGGAAAGTCTCATACTGCAGGTGGTTTTGCGTTAACTAGAAACTCATGTCGCAAGTTTTACATTCCTTAAACCTGACATGGGTGATTTGAGAATATTTTCTTCTTTCGTAATCGTTCTGTGAATCTACCATTGTACATCATTGACAATCCCTGTTTATTGTTAGACAAGAAGTCATTAAGTTCAGGTCAAGGGATACAGCCGCATGATCTGACCTGTGCAGCTTGCGCATATTTCATATTGTGTACATTTCATTCATGTCTAACAGCAAATTAGAGGCCCTCACAGGGGTTTTGGGGAACAGGGGAAAAGGGTATTAATTTCAGGGGAACAGGGGAACAAAGGTCAAATTTTTAGGGGAACAGGGGAACAAAGACAATATTGGGGAACAGGGAACATAAGAAAACATTTTTTTATTTTGGTGAACAGGGGAACAAGCCAATTTATTTCAGGGGAACAATGGAACAGGTACCCCCCCCCCCCCCCCTGGGAGGGCCTCAAATTAGAACGATCACGTTCAATCAAATGTTTATTCTTTTAAACGTGTTGCCAGCTCATTCCTTAAGTTGTTATTGGCATTTACATGGCTGTTTATGTTTGTATTATGGTTAGGGTCCAGAGAAAATCGGGTTCAATGTAAATTATGGCTTTATATTTACATTTAAATTGTAGTTGCTTTAGATGACACCTAAAATTCAGGATATTTGCATTTCTGAATGCAAAACATTGAACAATCACGTGATCTGACACGCGCCTTGGGCGGACTAACGTTAACGTCGGCCAAAGCATGGCTGAGGGTCTGGATGGGGTATAACGATTAGTGAATATTGGCCCTTTTTATAATGAATAGTGAATAATAAGCCAAAAAATAATGAATAGTGAATAATGAGGGCCTAAAAATTAATTAATAATCCTATTTTTTTAATGAATTGAAGAAAAAATTAATGAATAGTGAATAATCAGATTTCTTTGCCACCTTTCTTACTTTTAATGAATAATTGGTCTTATTCTAATGAATAACCCAAAATTTTAATGTGATGAATAATGGGCTAAATTTTTAATGAATAGTGAATACCAGACCCCCATCCAGACCCTCATGGTTCTGCTTATCTGTGTGACGTAATTATTGTGTGAAGTACATGTAATTATCGTATCACCATGATGTAATTAACGTACCGTCATGACGTTGTTACAAGAGTTTCGCTGGCTGGCTGTTCCAACATCCACGTTACAAATAAAATAAATCATTTTAAAAAGGTAGCAGGCGGGTCTCGGTGTAAGATTGTATGGCATATTTGCTTGATAATATAAAAGGTAAATATAAGGATTGAAATGCGGATTTTTTTTAACTTGCACTGGATTATGCTAAACATTAGCTTTTTAATGTCTCCGAAAAGCCCTTCGGATTTCACAGACATTAAAAAGCTAATGTTTGCATCATCCAGTGCAAGCTAAAATCTGCATTTCAATCCTTAAAATGACAGAGATGGCTGTCTTGCAAATATAAGGTAAAACGCATGTGTTTTTAAAGAAATGTTGGTTAAATTATCATATGGCTTGGTAACTTTATGGCAATGGCATATAACATAGGGAAAATCTGGAAAAGCTGGTTGGTCCAAAAGTCAAACCATTTAGTAGATATGCATGACTGAACAATATTGTGAATAGGAACAGGTACTATAGAAAACAGTGAAGACCCAGATGAAAGGTCGCATAAGGCAGTATTTTATCAGGATCTGCACTATTTGCAAAGACAAGATCGATCGCCTTTCAGAGAAAGATATATATATATATATTTGTTTTGGAAATTCTAACTACGACCCCTCAATATAAACAATGGTCCATCCTGAAAAAATTATATCAAACTTTGTCTTTAAATGGGTTAAACAACCTTACAATGTTTGTTGTTCATGGAAATGTAGCGTCAATGACTGCTAGGGAAGACAGTCACTATTGTTAGCACATTTGGCTATCTATACTTACAGTGGGTTCAGGGGGTTCACCCGAACCCGTCCCCGCCCCCCCCCCTTTTTCAAATATCCTATGAAAAGGAAATAATTTGGTCTCAGTGAGACCAAATTATTTCATTTTCATTGGATATTTAGGAAAAATGATATCGAAATCAGCAAAGAGAACCCATATCAGAGGGTCTGGATGGGGTTTAATGATTAGTGACTAATGGCCCTTTTTTATAATGAATAATGAATAATGAGCCAAAAAAATAATGAATAGTGAATTATGAGGGCCTAAAAATTAATGTATAATCCTATCTTTTTAATAAATTGAAGAAAAAAATAATGAATAGTGATTAACAAGATTTCTTTGCCTCTTTTCTTACTTTTAACGAATAATTTGTCTTATTTTAATGAATAACCCAAAATTTTAATGAGATGAATAATGGGCTTAATTTTTAATGAATAGTGAATATCAGACGTCCCCATCCAGACCCTCATACCAATCCCCTATCCAGAAATCCTGGATTCGTCCCTGACATATAAAACCGCTCCTTTACTTTGATGAAACATTTTAAATGATTTATAGTCTTAATTTAGAAAACACTTTTTTCAGTCCTGTTAATAATATTATTTATGGGCCAGTTTTCCTGCGTTTCGAACAAATTCCCAATAACCACATAAAGAAACAAAAATGGATCTGTTAGAAGATAATCGCACGTCAAGCAGTTATTTGATCAATAATTCATTTACGTCATTGCAGCTCATTCAGGAATTGGGGCTTGGAAAACTCAGGTAAGCTTGCCCATCAACACAGACTCACCAGAGTTTTCATTGTTCAGTGCATAAAGCAAGGCATTAGTAAGTATTTTAATAAATAAAATTCTGGATATCTATCTCCAAAATTGCATTGTGTGCGTTTATTGAACGACTATTTGTCAAAGTCACAATTTTACATGAACTGGTCAATTTATTGTTTAAACACTCCCTTGCACATGAACGTTTTTATCTTCACATTAACGAAGCAATCCTTAAATAAACCTTTAGATTTTTGTAACCGATAAAGCCTCATGATTTGATACAGATTTGATTGACAACTGCCAAGCTCACTTGCCCGTGCAATACGCTTCGAACATCGAGCTCATTCGCCAGAATTGACACTGGTGTTGTGATCGACAGCGAGCCACACTTGAGTCGCACGTGCAAAACAAGCCTTTTGTTTGCTTCAATGGCTGCTCGTGTTCACGCTGCCTGTTCCGCTGTTCCGCTTTTCCGTTTTACACTCCGACAATCCGTTAATACGATTTCATATTAAATACAAATCTGTTTTTCTTTCTAAGGGGTACTTTCATCTGTGCCCACGCATGGATTTTCTTCAAACTTTGCATATTAATAACGCATTATATACGAATTTATCGAATTAGATAGTTAAGAATAAGGCTTAGGAAGCAACCCTGACGTACTCCACCTTTGAAGAGGTGCCTGTCTCTAAATTTCCATGTCCTAAATCTATAGTTTTGTTTATTTCTATGATTTGTCATCTAGATTGAATCCAAAATACCATAAATATTATTTTAAACCACGAAACCATTTGGATAAATTATGGTTTACGTTTTCAGAAGAAGTGATTGTAAAATTTCAATATTTTTTTCAAAAATTTACAAAACATTCAACATTCAATTTAAAAGATGGAGATGTTCTAGTCTTTGTCAAGATATCATATTATCACAAAAACATGTCATATATATACTGCTGATCTGAGACAAATATCATGAAAATCCAAAACCGGTAACTTTGTTATTTCCTACCTCTTATGGGTATAGGTCAGTTTTAGCAAAATTAATTATTTAGTTCAAATGAATCAATAACTCGACATAAGGAGGTTGATTTTTTAATCTACTTCCACTTTTCTTAAAGAAAGACATGTTTAGACAATTTTAAATGATTCAATGGTCAGAAATGCAGAAGGTCATGGCCCTGTGTCATGGCACTATGGGGCCAAGACAATGTGTATCACTTCCTCAAGTCCTGCATGATATTGTTTAAGAAACATAATATCCTAACAATAAACATGTGAAAACAAGAAGACTAAATATTTCCTTGACATCCCAACTGAACTAGAGGAACCACATTTTGGTGCCGTGACCAGGATAACGTGTAACAGAGTCTTATCAAAGGTTTCATAAAACAGTGTTCTACATGAATAAGTGAGGTCCAGAAACAAAACGGTATGCCTAGAATATACAGCCAGCTAAAGTATAATTGTTGCTATTTGATGGAAATCGGCATCAGTTTCACAAAACAGAACGAACAGAGAATGTTTAAGGATTAAATTAGCAATACCTTTGAACCCAAGAGTTATCTGTGGCCAAAATGGTTAATTTTAACCAATAGGTTTGACAGGGGGTTATTTTTGTGAAGCAGTTTTTTATGAGTCTTACAATTATAGAATCATAGATATAAGGTTCTTCTCTTGTATGAACTGACTTGTCATAAGGTTTCTCTTCTGTATGAATTAAAATTCTTAATAATGTTACATATTAAGTGTAACATTGGCTAGATGTAGTTTTAATGTTAGAAACTAGATGCGTTAAGTACAGGTGTCAACATATTGTATCATTTTGGCTAATATTATTGTGTAAGCACTTCATTAAATAAGAATCATGGCACTTAATATCGAAGAATATTGTTTTTTTTTCTTTTTCCAATCCCTAATAGGGGAAAACACTGAATATATTAATTTCTACCAATAAACGTACTAGCCTGGTGATTCAAACTAAGCAAGTATTCAAGTATGTTTTACACTGAAACATAATTATTGTATTTTTTACATTTCGATGAATTAGGGCGATGTGTTAACATCAAGTTAAAAAAATGTTACCGATCATTGAATTTCATGAAATTTGGTCTACGTATTCTTATTATATATGGATAGTTTATATGTGGAAATGGTATCTTGACAAAGACCGCAACCTGTAAAAATGTTTATTCCAAATTTGACTGAATACAAAATATACAGTCGAAAATTGGGGTACCATGCTATACAAATGAATGCCCGCCCAATATCCTAATACATACAAAGCCATTTTAAGTAACAGCGAACTAATTAATGATATAGCTATTTAATAAAACATTTCTCCGCCCGTTACATGATATGTCAATTACTTTAGAAATGATTATAACTGGGTACCCTAAGGTGTTATAGCGATATCATGCATGACGTCATTAATTAGCAATGGAATTGCATAAAAACTCAAACGCACCACCAATATTAAATTTATACCCCAGACAATTAACTAACATAATACTTTCAAAATCCAAGCGTGGGCAGACTCCCATGTTAATTTCCCATACCATGCAAGAGCCCCTTATAAATAAATTTTATATTTTAGATATTTAAAATAAAATTTTAATATAAGCAATAAACTCAATTTTTGGTCTGTTCATGGAATTATGAATACTTCGGGTCTCTTGCAAGAGACCCGAAGTATTCATGGTTCCATGAACATGAACCATGAACATTCCATTCTTAAATAATCTGAATCTGACTAGGACTTCTACAGATTTTTATTTGAGTACTATAAGGTTATAACGCTTCTCACAGAATAGCAAACAATTCTAATTAAACCCCTTTATGCACTAATGGATGCGTCCTTCTGGTTGGATACAATTAATTGGAATGGTTCATTATATATACCTATGGGTCACATGTTATAATTTCCAAATAAATTGTACTTCTTTCTCTGAATATATCTTTGGTTTACGCAAGTAGTGTAGACCCTGATAAAATACCGCAATATAGTCTTCACGGTTTGTGAAAAGCAAGCATCCATGAGTTACTAGTATACAAAGGATATGTAAGAAGCGAGTTATTTAATAGAATCAAGTTCTGGTGACAGCATGGAGATATGTCGTTCTCTGTAAAGCGAAATTAAAATTGGGAAAAATGCGATTTTGTACAATAAAGATACACTGTTCCAAATCTAATTGCTGAAATCCGTTGATGTATAGGTTTGCTATTATATTGCATGTAAAATTGTGCAGTAGATGTCATTTTTGTCTTACAAAACTGTCAAGAATAAGCTGACATATGAGCCGTGACATGTGATTTCCAACAATGTGGCATTTCGACAAGTGTAGACTCAGACGAGCCTGTGCAGCCTCATTTTAAGCTGAGAAATGCCAAATGCTGTTCAGTCAGTAGCTTAACAGTCGTAGAATACTCAAGCGACTTGCAAAGGCTCTGATCAGACTGCGCGTATGCGCAGGCTGATCTGAGGTTTTGCTGGTCGCACATATCACATTTGTTGGAAATACCATGCCAAGGCGCAATTATTTTAAACCAAAGTAACAGTAGTTATGTTTAGCTGTCACAATCAAGGGAATATATAGAGGATCTTACATGAGTGCTCAAGTTTTATTGAATTTATTAAACGAGTTGGGAAAAAGCGACGTCATATGATAAACACAATTAAAACCAATGCATGTACATGTATAAACAGGTTTCCTGGTAGAGATTGCATAATGTTGTTAAACTTTTCAAAGTAAACTAGAGTGGTGACATATTTTCTTTTTACTGATTATTGATTTTTGGGGCTAACTCTTACCGATTACTGATTTTTGTGTGAACAATTTACTGATTACTGATTTTTGGGCCAAAATTCAACTGATTAGCGATTTTTAGATCAATTTGATTGTGTGTACATTACTAGGTACATATTTATTTGACAGCCTCAAAACTAAAGCAATCTGATATTGTGCACATTTCCAGGTCACTCTCCTATTATCAGAGGTCTATTTCATTGTGAACTTAAAATAGCTACTGTCCATTTCTGTCAAGCTGAATCTGTCATTCCAAGAGCTATTCTAAGCATTCGATTTGAAAATAATATTTCATTCACTATTTATGTAACTGATATGACAGTGTTTTTGTCTAAAGACGGAGGAAAGTCTTCAAGATAGCAACATATAGTTCGACGTAGAATGTACGATTGATGAGGCTTCTGGAAAGTAAACTGGTCAAAATAAGTTAAACCGCATGTCAGTCTTTTCCATAGCCATAATATTAAATTCCAAAACTTTAGTTAAAAATATCGAAGGTACTTGCAAATTCTAACTCCACCGAAGTTAGACAACAATACCTTGAGTGTAATTACACAAAGTTCAATTGAAAATACCGATTTTCTTTGGGCATGTGCTAAATTTTCCAAGAGTATCATAATGTTTGCCAATTTTACTGTAGGAATGATAGGAATAGAAACGAGACATTAACTGGAATGTGTGAAGCTCTATAGAAAATTTATCGTTAAATCTGAAATGAGGAAGCATGGCTGCTACTTCGCTGAATATTTTATGGGAAAATATTTAATCAGTTAAATGTTATGATAGATCAAACATGAATGTATTAACATTATTAAGTATTCGGGAAAGTTTCTGGTGGGGCTTGATTTACTTTGACCAGTTTATATACTCGTATCCTAGCCTGCAAAACTTCACCGTTTTAGCCAGTCGATGTACAAATAGCTGATAAGGCTAGTGCATGGCGGATCCAGAGGTGGGTTCAGGGGGTCCTATCCGAGGTCCGAACCCCCGTGGAAAATCAAAAGTGGCTATACTTTTCCTTAGAAATACTGGTACATGTACGGTCCCAACACTCTCCCCTCGGGCCCAATTGCTTCTCCAGGGAGGTTCGTACGGCCCACTGTGAAATATAATGATGACTAAAAAGGTTGTCGGGAATCAGGATCCCCCTGGCGAAATTGTCTGGATCCGCTCATGTGGTGTGTACTATCTTACCTGGCCCCGAGGTTATACAACTTTTTTTCATTTTCAACTCAGCATAAGACAATGTTGGCATTTTAACATTTATTATCATGATAAATACAACATCTGAGAGACTTAAGCAAGAAACTTCTTCATTTGTCGGTATTTTAGTTTTTATGAGAAGTTGAAATTGCGTGGCTCTTTATGACCACATACGGAGAGCTCATAATACCGTCATTAGGACAAGTCTTTAATCTGCCAAGTATAGTGATAAATTAAGGCCATAAAGTAATCAGCAGTAGTTCCACTTTTAGGTTGAAATATAGGCCTTTACACGCCGATTGTGCAATAGGTCGTACCGAGATTCACACTCTATTGCAATCCGTAGAAGCCAGATGACCAATTAGGGAGCGCAGTGGCTCAGTGGTAGAATGCTTGAATCGAGACCGAGGGGCCGCGGGTTCGAGTCTCACCGGCGTCACTGCGTTGTGGTCCTTAAGCAAGACACATTTATCCTAGCTTAGAACTGATTCAACCCAGGAAGACCCGTCCCTGTTTGACTGAAAGATTGTTGATGGGACGTAAAGGATCAAATCAAACAAAAAAACCAGATGATCAATCCGACTCGCTATACTGTTTACCGTGGATCGGTCAAAAGAAGAATATGCTTTGAAAAACCGGTACAGCCAGCCTAACGTTTAGCAGTAAAGAGAATCATAATCAACCTGCTTCTTAACGATGTTTATGAACTTATTGGAAAACTGAAAACGCAAACAGGACAGAATGAGATGCCACAACATTGACACAGTGCTCTTTGATTCAAAAAGCTAAGAAAAATTCGTTAGGGCTAATTTGGTCTTCCTTGAATATTTGGTTCTCACGAAGGCAGAATAACTCTTAACCCTTCACTTCATAGAGACGCCTTATAATGCTTTTGCTACATGTAACAGAGCAGACTCAGATCCGGCAGCTCTTGTAAGAGCTGCCCGATTAGGGTCTACTCTGTTTGCTTATGGAAATACGATATACATGTATATCATGTATCATGTTATATGCACAACGGTGAATGTTTATTAATATAATGATTCTTAGTAGTTTGAGCCTAGCATGAATATTCACGAAGGAAGGGGTTAAGCCAGCACTGGAGGGGGAGGGGGTTCGATATGCTCAATTCTTTCATTTTATGCTGTTTTTGCTTTCCAAAAGTGTCTTCTATGGTGTTCAGAAACTAAAAAGCAAACGTGTATTCAGGAAAATTGAGATTATTCACGTGCGGCATATTGTATCTTCCGTAGCACAAAAACAAAATTCAATGGACTACAGAAATTCAAACTGTAAATTGGCAATGCTTTCTAAAGTGTCCTATCAAAAATCCAGAATCGCAAGCCCTCAGGTATTTTTGATTTTCAAATATTAAAATTAGGGCTTCAAGTGCTCCTTAACTTTTTTTCCACGTGTATATATACGGCATCTAAATGCGTTATTTCAAGAAAACAAACTAAACGTTTTTAGGGGAGCAGTCCGCCTTTTCGCTAGAAACCGGCGGCAACCCTTTCGATTTTTGGCAATAGAGTTGTCAGTGAGCGCCTACATTCAATGTCGCAGCGTGGTCTAATTACAGCAATAAATATCCTTGTATTTGATTTTAGAAAAACGATGAAATGAATAAAACGCAATTTCTTTGCTGTTAATGAAATCTGCCAGTATTTGTGTGCAAAATATTCATCTTTAATTCAATAGATGTGGCTTGAACAAACACCACGCATTTTATTTAACTAGATCTATTTGCATGCTGCGTATTTGCACTTTAATTTTTGTTCCTTGATGATTTGTTCAAACTCGTTCAGGATTACCATCACTTTCAAAACGTTTGGATTAAGATCAGGTTTGACGTTTTGTCGGGCTGATCTAGGTCCAAATTGTCTTACCAGATGAAAAAAATTGTCACTTACAGAGAAAGAGTAAACACCTATTAATCAATAACGCTTTAAAATGTACTAAAACTAATTTCCGAGTTCCAGCAATATCACAAGCTGATCTTAAAAGTTTTAAGAGGACGCTGCTTTCAAAAGCTCTTACTTGTAAGAACATTTTACTTTCTAAGAACAAAAGCAGCATCCCCTTAAAATGACGTATATCAAGTATATCATACGAACAATCTTATAAATTGATTTTATAAGACTTAGTGATGCTTGGTTGTTGCAGCCTCAACGGTAAGAAAGTACCATTGTTAAAAAGTCTTGCTTCGTTTAACCCATATAAGCCTAGCATCCTTTTTGTGGGACATGGCAAATAGTGCAAAGCCAGAAAAACGCGGCGTCTGATCAGGTCATCCACTGTTTGAATACAGAAGTTTCTTGTTTCTTTTAAAATTTGAATAAAAATGAAAAATACCACCCAACAACCCTAAAATTGGAAATGTAGTCGTCCAATTGATTATAGTGAGAAATTCAATTCAGCTTAAATGGCAGAAATACCAATGGCTTATGACTTTTCTCAATTCTGATGGCGGAGCGTGTGGTGCAAAACTAACCCTCACCTTATTACAACCAGGATGTAATAAGTAATAGTTATACCATGGGTTGTCCGCCTGTACGTGGAGATAATCCACGAGCTTTAGCGAGTGGATTATCTTACGTACAGGTGGACAAACATGGTATAACTATTTTATGCCACCTACATCAGTGTAAACCTTGCACATCAAATGATATTCCACGCTAAACTTGGTAAAGGTGGTATAATTTCTGGCATCCTTGTCTTCCTTACTTGATACTATTTTACGGAAAATGCAAAATAAAACACGTTCTTTTGAAATCACTGAAGCAGAAAGTAAGTTCGTTGTAATTGACATTCTTGATCTTGCCAATGTTCATACTATTTTAATCTGGATATCTTTATTCTTTTTTCGTCATTGATCCGAAAAATATTTGTGGTTGCGAAGGTAAAATAAGCCCTGGTAGACGGTGTCGTTTGTTTGCTTTTAGTGCTGTTGTTTGTGGTGCAGCTACAAACCAATGGCGTGAATTTGTGCCAACAGCACAAGCACAGTCTTGCATATCGTGTTGTTAACGTGTGTGCAGTTAAGGAACCAATCACAAGACATCTTCCTTTTAGTTAATTCTTGCTTATAGTGTTGTTGCATTGTATGCAGTTAAGAAACCAAACACAATACATCTTACTTATAGTGAATTCTTACTCATGGTTTTGTTGCCTTGTATGCAGTTTAAAACCAAACACAAGGCATCTTACAAAGAGTGCATTTTGGCCTTTTGTGTTGTTGCCTTGATGCAGTTAAGAAACCAAACACAAGGCATCTTACCACTGGTGAATTAGTGCCTTTGGTGTTCTTGCCTTGTATGCAGTTAAGAAACCAAACACAAGACATCTTACCAATGGTGAATTCTTGCATTTGGTGGTGTTGCCTTTTGTGCAGCTAAGAAACCACATTCAAGCCGTCTTACAAATTGTCTTCTATGGTTCAGTTTATAAACCAAAGACAAGACATCCTACCTATGATGCATTCCTGCCGTTGTGCTGCAACATTAGTCTCATCTATGGATGTGTCGCACATGAAATTTTGACGAACAAGGATCAATGCAGCCACCTATTATACGGCGGCATCCGCACAGGCTTATCAGCAGCTTGGTTGTTCTCTTATTGAAAAGCATATCTAAGCTTGCTACAAGCAAACTTTCATTGTTCTAGCTTATCGCTGTAGCTGAGGAGACTGGTTTTAGTCTTGCTTTGACGGAAACCCGGAAACCGGTTTTGTCGCGTTATCAGTGAAGATCGAGATGAAATGACGCATAATGCATAATTTAATCAGGATCTTGACTATTTGCTAAGACAAAAACGATCTTCAGAGAAAAAATCCATTCTTTTTTAGAAATTATAACCTATGTCCCCTCGATATATACACTGGACCATCCCCTGATTATTGTATCGCACCAGAATGAAGAATCCATTAGTGAATAAAGGGCTAATGAAGACATTGTAAAGTCAATATAACAACATGTCAATCATAGGGCCAGTTAAGCAAAAATTTCCAGCGTACAATTGCGATTATTTTCTTATCCATTAATTTAAACATGTGTTTTGGGTGCTCAAAAGAACCGTCTCAGTGAGACGGTTCTTTTGAGTACCCACAACATATGTTTTGGTTGAGAAAGAAGAAAAATAATTTTCCGTTACGCTCCCTTATCTGGGGAGAGGGCATGATGTCAAAGATGTTTGGCATTGACTTTAATCTAATTTGATTGCAAAAATTTGACGCAAACTAAAACATCGATTACATTTTCTACAGTTATTTTCGTTTTGCAGGCTGATGTTTTTTAAGATATTTGACATTTGAAATGCCGCCTTAAGGCTTAGGACTTCAGTCAAGGTTAGAAACAGCAATCACGTTGTGCTAACTTGATTATCTTATTCTGAGCAAAAACACGTATCGAATAATTGGCAAAAACGTTTATATTTTCTAGGAAAAATGGAACCTAACTTGTATGTTGCATACCACCACAGGGAATGAATAACATAATTCGAAACAAGAGAGACTGTAAAGTTCGTTTAAATTAACTCTAATAGTTGAAAATACCCGCTTATTTGAACTATATGTGGGTTACATTGGATTCAGAAATTGGTGCATTTATCAAATGTCTCAAAACTCATACTGTTTTGGTGCATAAAATAAATGGCATCTCTTAAGCTCACAGAACAAAATAGTTTCAGACTAGAAAACATTCGAGGTAATTCGGGGTAAGACTCCCTTTTCTATTAGCTTCACTTGTTACTAGTCCGAGGGGATGCTTTGTAAGCCAAAGGTTAAAGGTAACTTTTGTGACCAGTCTCCGCCTAGCGTCCGTAAACTTTTTCATTAAACGACATATCTTCCTAAACCACATGCCCATATTTAGAATAACTTCACACAAATGTTCCTCCTAAGGCCCTCTTCTAAAATTGCACGACTGGTTTAGCTAAACGAAAGGTCCAAATTCTAATTGAAATGTTCCTCATAATGCAATTTGCCAGCTTTGCCTAAATGTTTTCACTCCGCTAAATACAATGGCTGCCAGGGCTTTAGGTAAAACATATCTTAAAACGACATCTCCTTTACTGAACAACTGGCCAAAATTCTAAATAATTACAAACAAATGTTCCTCATAATGCCCTCTGCCAAAATTGCCCAAACTCGGGTTTGTTCTTTAGAACAAGGTGGCCACCAGAGCTCAAGATAAGACATATATTAAAACGACACTCCCTCTTTTAAAACACACACAGTCGTATATGTGCAGCTCGGGCTTTACAAATCATCGAAATGTGTATATGTGTAAATGAGAATTGATGATCATGCCCATGTCGGAATGGTTGATATGTAATCATACAATAAAACATGTCTTAAACGGCCACTGAAAAATAGACAAAACAAAGGTCTTAAATACAAATGGTAGCTTAATGAAGACAGAAAGTATTGCTGAATGCTCAAAGAGAGTATTCTGCAATACTTTTGACCTGCATTAAGTAATAATCGGTCTTGAAAACCAATTTTGGTCTTCCTTTTGAGTGTCGTTTGACACAGGGTTTTCTGTAGAATAGAAACTATTCTGAATCTTCACTAGTTTCAGAAATATTGCTTTTCTTTTAATCATCATTTTTTCAATAATATTCGCGTAGGGTGTTACGGTGAGCATAAATAGATAATGTTACTTGTTTGTTTATAAATGCTTTTGAACAGAAGTCCCCTGCCAACATGTCTGTCTGCCTGCATGTTTGCACTGAAGACGAAGTACAGTAAAACCTGTCTAAAACGACCACTGAAAGATAGACAAAACAAAGGTCTTAAAGACAAATGGTAGCTTAATAAAGGTCGAAAGTATTGCAGAATGCTATGGAGCATTCTGCAAAACATTTGACCTGAATTAAGCAGTAATCGGCATTGAAAACCAATTTTGCCTTACTTTTGAGTGGCCGCTTAAGACAGGTTTTACTGTATAGCTGATTAGTAAGGCAAGGATTCTGTCTGAGTCATTAAAATAAGATCCCGCAACCACAGACGGAGACCGATAATTCCAAAGGCTATGCATCTCAACTATTTGCTAACGCGTATTCCAGTTTAAAATGAAAAAGTATTTTATCTGGTACATGTAACCCTAAAATGTGCCCGTTTAATTGATGCTTATCGGGAAGCCCATTGATTAATGGGTTTAATATGACAGAGCAAAAGAAACATTCGCATGTATTTTTAGAAGTTTATGCTTTACAACGTTGTTCTGAACATTCGCAATTATAGCAGTAAAATCAGTTTCTCTTTAGTCTGTTTTTCTGATATCTAGATATGGAATATGTCTACTTTACTTTCGTAATTTCGAAATTTCTTGTCATATGTTTAAATCTAAGAAAGCAAGTAGCTCATGTTTCATATGGTCTTGAAAAAAGTCATAAAGGATTTTCTCGAAACCATTCATTTGTTTCATCACTGTTTCTGAAAATACAGTTTTGATTAAGAAAGTGTATTCGACACGTGGTTTTAAACAAGTTTTAGGTTGGTATCGACAACTATATTCGACATATCATGGAGTAGGATAATGTTCACAGAAATATCATATATGCGATGAATGCGCATTGTGTTACATACATTCGGTGATTGAAAAGCAGATGACAAAATGACATCATAAACAAAAAAGTGTCTTCTTTATGAAACACATTTTAGCAAAATTTGCGTTCGATACGGAGTATTATCAATAAACACACTTGACATGTGCGGATCCAGAGGGGAGGGGGGCAAGGGGTCTGCCCCCCCCTGAAAAATCACAAAAATATTCGGTTTCTTAGCAATACTGGTCAGGATCACCTGAAAAATCACAAAGCTACCAAGCCAGCATTCAATGTTGGGCCATCATCGGCACGCCAGCGAAACGCTAAATGGCGTTTCGCTTTCGGGCCGATGATGGCCCGATTGTTTTGGTATTTGGATCCACTCATTAACTAAAAAACTTCCCAAAGTTGGACCCCCTCTGAAATAACTTTCTGAATCCGCGCATGATTGACATGCGTGACTCCAGTGATGTTATTGAATACCTAAGAACTGAAGAGTGATTTACAATCAGGAGATAATGGAATCTAATGCAACGCGTGTCAATTTCAGCAGCCATGTATTACATTATGTCACTTCCCCTTGCACAAAAAACATTTTCATGAATAAATAAAGGAAATGTCTATTAGATGTACCACTTAACTGGCAGCAACTCTCGTAGGCGATAGATGTACTCTGTATTCATTTAAGTCGTAAAAGCCTGGCATCCTTTTTCTGGGGCACATGCAAACAGTGCAGGGTCTCAACTGTTTGCTTACGCAATGTTCTATTAAACTTTAGAAAAATCAAAATACCACTCAACAACCCTTAAAACGGAAATGGGCTTCTCCAATCGACAAGAATGGGGAATTCCATTCGGCTTAAATGGTTTAAGCACAACTATTTAGCTTGCCACTTAAACCTTTGTGTAGCATTGTCTCGAGAATTGGCCATCATAAAGACCAAGTAACCGGTACTGGATCAATACGAAATTACATCTTGCAAACATTTCCTTTCGTTTAATGACACTAAATAATCTGAAAATTAACCAATATAAGCCAAGCGTCCTTTTTGTGGAACATATGAAAACAGAGCAGACACAGACCAGACGACACAGGACGTAAATGTCGTTTATTGGATTCGGAAATAAACTTAAACTTATTGGTATTATGGCATGCCAATGTTTTGTGCTATCAGTTTGATTTTTTTCTGTAGTAATAGCAACTTTATTTCTCAAGGAAGAATAACTGTGCAAAATGTGCCTAGTTAAATTCATCACTATTGACAATACAACTTCTACCATTGAGTCCTTATCTTTGCTTTATTTCCTTGTTATATCTTGATTTATATCTTCTCTGAGATGATGCATTGATAAGTTAGGGGTCTTTCATGCAAACCAAATATTTATGTGTCTTGATCCACATCTGAATTAAGGATGAGGTTGGCACCGTGCAACCGGTTTAAGCCCTCCAGTAAAATATTTTACTGACCGTTCCAAGGCGGTACTTCTTTTGTGGATCTTTTGTGGTATAGCATAATCCCATTAAAAGTCTTTCAACACATAGTAATGCCAATAATTGTGTTTTAATAACAAATCATTGCATATTTAATGGTATGTGTGAGAGTTCGTGCAAAGTGCAACAGTCGCCCCGCTTCTTGTACCAAATTTAACTTTATATGTATTTTGTTATCTGCCAGAACTCAATATACCGTAAGTATCACTTCCTATATATGGAACAACTCCGTAATGAATTGCTGCATCAATAATGGGCGACACTTCTTGCTAATTTGTATTGCATTCTCGTGATAATTAATCACGAAGAAGAAGCCGTCAACCTGTGTCGACGTGCTTAGAATGCGAAAAGTCTGAGTGTTGAATTGCATACTCTGTGTGTACTGAGAATTTCAGTATACGATGGTGGTGCATATATGGCGTCATGATGAGTTAAGTCGAGCCTAGACCGTGCTACAATGCATTCATTTGGTAAAAGGTATTTGGACTGAGCTGTCATCTTAATCCTTCATTGTGTGTGCAAACAAGCAAGGTTCTGGCTACCAGTGCATTTTGTCATTTCTAGCAATGCTACCGGCAAATTCAGAAATTTTCGAGAGAATTTTAATTTCGCGAATAGCGTTAAAAGATATATTTGCGACGTTAAAATTCGCGACTGGAGCATGATTTACCTACATCAGTAAACGACAGGGTGAATTCGTCATTTCGCGAGGAGCGAAATTTTGCAAAAATAAATCTCTCGCGAAAAGTTCTGAATTTACAATAGGTATTTGCTCTTCGATAAAACGTCAACAGTAGACAATGATCTTCATAAAACCTATGTGCATAACTCTTTGAAGCCATTGTCAAATGAACAAAACTCCATGTTCAAATCATTATGTTCACATGCAGCTTGAATATTGGTAGGAATCAGGCCTCGAGGTTACGTGTAAAACTTGAGTTCATTCTCAAGCTCAAAATAAGCGAAATGATTGGCTGCAGCAACCAATCATTTCAATTTGTTTTGAGTTTAAGACTGTACTCAAGGTTTATAACCTCGAGGCCAGGTAAAGTATACAAGAATAGTGAACACATATGTTTCTTTCATTGCATAATACTTGCATAGCTTTCTCGTATTCAGGCAGCTTCCTCGAGACTCAGCAACTGTTCATGCGTAGAAAAAACATGTGTGGTACCTTTAATACACACCGCCTAATAAATCATTTTTTCGTTAAAAAATAGTTTGTCAGAAAGACTGTATTTATGATTGAATATGTCATCTTTGTGTATCTGCATTTTATATATTTGCCTCTAAAAGCACATTATGGATAAAATGCTTTTTATGGACATTTGATTATAAATTTAGCATCAATGAATTGTTAAACTGTGTTATAAGACAAAGTGCAAAATTAATGTAATGTGGTTGCAATACATTTTCGAGGGAAGGGTGCCTATATTCCAGTGCCTGGTGAACCACGTTGGCGCTTGATTTCGCCTAGGTCGGGTTCACGGAAATTTGGTATGCCAGACATAAGTGTGACCAGAAAAATGTTCATTTATTGTTTATCCATTATCCAGCTGCTGAGCAGAGCCTTAAAGTTGAATGGGTGGGGATTTAGAAGCACAGCGACATATACAAAACACTTATATATACAAAGTAATGATGTGCCTGTTCAAACTCATCCACTATCTGAGTTCATGCTGTAAGATAACAGGTTTCACCTGAGAGGATTCACAATATTTGTGAATTCCCATGTAGGGATTTTCAATATTTCTGAATCCTTGATTTACTTTGGTTGCATATGTTCAACGTATGTGTACTGTTGCGTTTGTGATCGAAAGGTTTATGTTTTAACGGGGAATTCTGACACCAGTTTGTTATTATTTCCTAAAGGTCATGTTGATAAGCCTGTCAATTTTGATGATATGTTTAACACCTTGGAAAGATCGCGTTGATAAATGATACTTAGTTTAGTAATATTACATCAGCCAAATAAATAGATATGTGAAGTTTTACATTTATTGGCAGGATTTCGCATACACCAAGTCATTTGGCCTTTGGGGAATTGCGTTATTGGTATGACTGGGTGACTTTTGTATCACCTGATTGGTTGATATAAATGGAAGTTTATATATGTAGAGGACACTTCGTTGAAAACATGAATTGGTTAATGATGATGTCATTAGGTGGCGCTGTTGTCAGCTCCTAAAATATCATGACTTTTTAGATAATACATGTAAGATGAAGCCCAGTGTGAGAATGTGAGATATTGTGCTTAGATTTCGTTTTGATTTGGAACTCTGGCGGTTTATGATTAGTTTCTCGAAGTTTTTAAGTTGGACTTAATGAGATTTAGAAATAAACCCCAGAAAATTTGTGAAAAGTGTTGCTGAAATTCTACCTTTGCAATTCTAAAGAGACTGAGAAAACACTACGCAAACTTAGAAGAGAAGAATCAACTACTACGTTACAATGTGCTGTCCAAAGAAACCTGAATTAACTCAATAGTTTTTTTTTCTTTTATTCAAATTGATTGAAATTCCAATCAACCCATACATTGGATTGCGTGCTACAATAGAATTTCTTTAATGTTTACAAGAATCCCCGCCTCGCGCTGTTCTTGACTTGTCAACACATAGGCCAGTCCTTGACAAAAATGGTACTATTTTCATTAAGCATATTCTTAAAATGTGCATGGGTAAGTGTCAAATGAGACAAAACATCAAGTTCGTTTTCTATTGCCAGACATCTTAAACTATACAGTATGTGTGAGCGAGCTAGGCAGGCAATGGCGAGGCTGCGCATATATAAATACTGCGTTTTTTCCTTTGACGTTGGTGGGATCAGTACTGAACTATCCAGTGTTGGCTCATCTTTGGAATCTGTAATCGATATCGAGTTAATTATAATCAACTCTGTCAGGCATGGTCGTCATTCTCTGTCAATAACATACACGTTTACGTGTAAGTTCAGACGAGAGCTAAAAGGTAGCCCAGCCAGAATAAAGTATCGGGCCACTATAGGCTCTCAAGCTAAAATCCATTTAAGTTGCTGGTAGGCCGATACTGACCCTCTTTTACGTGTTTACTGGCTTCACCAAACCCTCCATAGCAAAAAGGTAACCAAGCCAGCATAAGTGTACGGCCACTATCGGCCCACAAGCGAAACGCCATTCAAATGGCGTTTCGCTGGCGGGCCGATAGTGGCCCTCATTAATATGATTACTGGTAAGTGAGTATGATCAGGAACCCGCTTAGCCGGAACCCGCTTAGCCAATCGGATTCTAATCAATAAAAAGGAACTACTACCTACCCAAATAATAAAAAAAAAACATGATTGCCACCCGCCATCCCCTAATTGAAGCGAATATTGCGTTCGGGATAAATGAGGTTAGAACAGCATGGGTGTGGGCTATAGGCGACGGCAAACATAAATCAAGCAATCTACGCTCAGCTAATCTACACGAAAATATGAAATAATGTTTTATATATCATTGTATTACCAAGCCATACACCAAGACCTACACCCATTTGGAATAGTTTTCTCAAGGAGGAGATTGTCCAACTGTTTTCTCTTATTTATACACTCAAAAAGCACAAATACTGGTAAACATTTTCGATTTGTGTGCTATCTATATGTAGATTTAAACTGTGGTTTTCTGCGCACTTTTGACCTCACTGAGGCAAGAAGATATGTGGTACTGTATCGCAACCAATGACCCGTTTTTGCTAAATTGCATATTTGTAGTTCTATTGGATACAGCATTACTTTGTTTGGATTTTTTTTCTCAAATGCTAAAAAGTCAAAAAAATTTTAATATCCTTCAATTGTTTATCTGAGTATATAATCACAGGGAGACAATTAAAGTAAATTAACATACTGTGATGAAACAAGGAAAATGACTCTTAATTCGCAGACATTCAGAGCTTCAGAAAACTCCTTGTCAAGTACTACAGCATGTTTTTTGTGGTATGCAGAATGACTTTTGTTCTATTTTTCTTTGAGCAGTGCCAATAACAATTCTGCTATAGCTGTGTAAGATGGGCGCTAATGGACAGACTTTTAGGCATTTGAGATTCGAAATGAGTTACGACTGTAATCGCGAGCTTAATCGGAAGCTTCGTCAAATTGCTTGCTGTTTTCTGTCACTCTCTTATCACGGAAGGTATTCGAAGGCGTTTATAAATCCATTTTTCTTTATGAGCCAGTAGCCAGCACAATGTACAAATTGCCATGTGCGCATAGCGAAGATTCATACAATTCTGCGTTCCGCATAACCTGATCAGAGCCTTGAGTTCGGTCAATTCCGTGGAATTCCGTGGAATCAGACCTCGGATGTACAGCGAGGATTCACTTTGATAACGTGGCACTGGCGTCATAAAAACCATGCCAACACAATGACAAGATGCTATAAATGAAGTTTAGGTTATTTTTTCAATAAAATATTTTATTGCAAAACATAAACTTCATTTATTCTGTTGACAGAATAATGGATTAGCCCACATGCTACAGAACTAAGTTTCCTAACGCCAGTTTCAGCTTTTTCGTACATAGTACTACGCGTAATGCGCCTTACGTACAACCGAGGCTTGATTCGCTTCTCGAATTGTGTCGGACTTTCCCGATTGAAGAAACATAGGACTACCCATGCATCACCTAATGAAGACTTATCAGACTGCATGGGTGCTGGAGCACATGTCAATTTGTACCTTTTGCCGGGTATCCGGACTTATATAATGGCAGTCAACTATTTCAGGGCTATTCGCTACAAAATTATAGACACGCCATGGGCTTGAGTGAGGATAGAAAATCCGTTCTGAAGAGCATATTAATGCACCATTATGCTTGCCGAGCGATGACAAACGGCGATCCCAAAGGGGTTTCTTTTTCTATTTGTCTCTCACAATAATGACAGATTGTTTTCACGTTTCCCTTTAATTTACACAAGTTTTGTTCAAATTAAACTTTAAGTGAATGTTAAATAATCTGAGATATGAGTCCTTGCATGCGTACCGCTTCTACAACGAATGAAGGTTGAGGAAAACTCAGAACCAAAATGATACCTCTAGTACCGATCGACCCGTCAGCATGTGCACTGAACCCTTTCCTTCATGAATATTCATGCTAAGCTCCTCCACCCACTATGAATACATTTGTAATCAATATATATTTAAATTTCACGTTTGTACTAATATAATGAAACTACTTGTCAGGTCCACTAGCGTAGGATCATATCATATCAAATTTCCATAAGCAATCAGAGTAGACCCTGATCAGGCAGCTCTCACAAGAGCTGCCTGATCTGGCTCTGCTCTGTTTGCAAAAGTGCTAAAAAGGCGTCTCTTTGAGGTAAAGGATTAAAGAATGCATTTGTGCACATGCGATAAGTCCCAAAGTCACGCGTGCTGGCACATTACGTATGATTTTGAACCCGTAAGGCCAAATAAAAAATAAGTGAGTTTCGGGTAACGGGTCTGAAAATTTTAGGTATAGTAGGCACACATTTTTTTTAACTATTTTTTTATCTAGAAAAAAAAATATAATTTTATGCATTTTCAAAATACATAAAATTATATTTTTTTCCCAGAAAACCTGAAAAAATATAGGTTTCACCAGTAAATTTAGGAAGGGTCGGGTTACCCTTAACACAGGTATTTTTTTTATTTGGCCTAATGTCCGTCTTCTCTTGTGTTAAAAAAAAAAAGATAAGCTTCTGAAAGGAGTGCAGTGTAAAATGTTTGCAATGCTTGTGGTTTTATCAGCTGGACCAAAAGCATGATTGCACTTGAATGTGAATAAGAAGGACTTCAAAAAAGATGTGCTGTTTGTGTCAGCAATTCCTAAACATTTTCCCGCCATTACTGACCATGCCAAGCCGTCCGTTCTCCCAGTTTGTACTTTGGTAGCATATACTACAAATGCTTAAGGACCCAATTCAGACTACTGCTCCCTTAGGGCAGTTTGACCGTCGGAATACAGTGTTTGCTTCCATGGTAAAAGCATTCTTAAGTGCATTTTAATATATGCAGTCTGATCAGAGCCTTTGCTAATTACTTGCATATACTATGACTGTTAAGCTATTGACTGAACACCATTTGGCGTTTCTAAGCTTAACTGAAGGCTGCACAGCGTCGTCTGAGTCTACACTTGTCAAAACGCCACATTGTTGGAAATAACATGTCACGGCTCATATGTATTAAGTTAAGCAGGCAACATTTACAGGACATAAAATATTGGCAAAATAAGGGTTAACCCAGCTAAACATAATTTTGTTAGTACAGAGAATACCAATTCGATTAGATATGTTTCAGTTGTTTATCAAAACAATCTAATAACCCATAATTGTGTTCTAACGGTGCTGTCTGCTAATTATACTCTCAAGTCGGTAATATCTGGTTCACACCAACGGCGAATGCCGCGCTTAAAATCGGCGAGCAAAGCGCCGTCATTTTTGTTTACTTTTCCAAAAATATCACGATCTCCTAAGTAATGTTACGCTCTGATAAGCTCTTATACGCTCTGATACGAATTGGGGGACGAATTATTGCCCGACTTGTTACGTTTCCTTACGATTTGATCCCGCTTTGATGAGGCTATGTTACGCTTGAAATCACGCTTTGATAAGCTTTGATAAGCTTTATTACGCTTTATTACGCTTTGATGCGACTATGACGCTTTAAATCAGGCTCTGATACGATTATCAAGCTCTTTTGTGCATTGTTACGCTCTGTTAAGCTCTGTTACGATTGGAAAATGTCGAGATCGCCGATTGCATGCCGCCTTTGACCCAGAGCTATAAATAAAAATGTAGCAGATCCACAAAATCATTGCATCTTTGATTCCAGAACACGATGGTAGAACAACAAGATCCAGAAATTCCAGATGTACCAGAGCATGATCTATCTGAAGAAGACATGATGTTTGTCTCCCTGCTGTATAACTACATCCTAGCCCTTGAGGCGGAGGAGAGCGTGAAAGAGCGCGAGAGAGCGTGAGGAAGCTTGCCAAGCGTAACAAAGCCTAACAAAACGTGTCAATCCTTGATCAAAGCGTCTCAATTCGTGTGAAAGCGTGAGAGTCCTTCATGAAAGCCTAACAAAGCGTGTCAGATCTTGATGAAAGCGTCTGACCTCGTGTCAGATCTTCATGCCAGATCGTAGCAAATCTTGAGACATCTTAACGAAGCGTGTCAAGTGGTGACAGACCGTGAAGACTGGGGTCCCCGCTTTGAACCAAGCTCTGTTAAGCTTTCCTACGCTTTGAGTCAAGCTTTGCTGAGCTTTGTTACGCTTTGTTAAGCTTTGATACGCTCTCGGCGCTTTAATCAATTCGTGACACAGCGCCCAAAATTTTTGAACAGTTCAAAAAAATTTGGCGCTCTTGCCGAATGTCCCGCTTTACTCCAAGCTTTCCCACGATCTATTACGACCCTGCCGCTTTAATCAAGCTTTTTACGCTTTGGTGCCGCTTTGCACGCCGCTTTAAAGCGCCATCAAAGCGCCGTTGGTGTGAACTAAGCATAAACTGTGAGAACCAACAGTTTGAACAACCAATGAGATAGAAGCAAGTGCAATTAACCAGGAAATACCTCAAACGATGATTACAGCCAGAAACCCTCATAATATGACAGCTCATCATATTTTACATGTTTTACCATTAAGTTCATTTATATCTGCAATGACAATGGATACTATTAACCCTTTTAGAATCATTGGGATTATCTAATAAAATTTAGGGAGCGCAGTGGCGCAGTGGTAGAGTGCTTGACTCGAGACCGAAGGGTAGCGGGTTCGAGCCTCACCGGCGTCACTGCGTTGTGGTCCTTGAGCAAGACACATTTATCCTAGCTAAGTACTGGTTAAACCCAGGAAGAACCGTCCCGCATAACTGAAAGATTGTTGAGTGGACGTAAAGAATCAAATCAAACAAACAAAATCTAATAAAATTTGATACATTAACGTAAGGATTGTCCATTGTATATATTGAGGAGTAACAGGTTATACTTTCCAAAAAAGGAATTTATTTCTTTCTTTGAAGATTGATTTTGTCTTAGCAAATAGTGCAGGCCCTGATGAAAATGTCGCATAATGTGGCATTTCATCGGTGTCTTCACTGTTTGTCATAGTACCCGCTTAGGGGTACCCGGTCCTCAAAGCCTTAGTACTAAGCATCACCAATTCGCCAAGATGTTTCAGATGTTTATCCAAACAATCTAAATCGCTTTAAACCATAATTGAGTTTACATCGTGCTGCCTGCTATGATTTGGGCCTCGACGCGACAAAACCTGTCTTCGGGGTTTCCAACATAGTGAGATTCAAACCAGCCTGCTCAGCTACAGGGACTAGCTGGAGAATTGAGAGTTCACCTGTAGCAAGTTTATATATGATACTTGTCAAAAAGCGAAAAACAAAGGCGCTGATCAGACTGCGCGGATGCGCAGGCTGGTTTGCGCCTGTGTTGTTCGCAAACCCCCGAAGACAGGTTTTCTTGCGTCGAGGCCCATTTCACATCGTGTTGCCTGCTATGATGAACTGTTAGAACAAACAGTGTAAACAACCAATGGGATCGGAGCAAGTGCAATTAACCAGGAAATAACACAACTAATGATTAAAGGCTAATCTATGGCACCTAGAAACTATCATAATATGACAGCTCATCATATTTTACATGTTTTACCATCAAGTAAATTTATATCTGCAATGACAATGGCTACTATTAACCCTTTTAAGATCAATGGGATTATCTAATACAATTTGATACAGTAACGTAAGGATTGTCCATTGTATATATTGAGGAGTAACAGGTTATAATTTCCAAAAAAGTATTATATTTCTTTCTCTGAAGATTGATTTTGTCTTTGCAAACAGTGCAGGCCCGGATGAACTGCCGCATCATCGGTATCTTCACTGTTTGTCATAGTACCCGCTTTGGGGTTCCAAGTCCTCAAAGTGTTAGAACTGTACGTCACCAATTCGCCTAGATATGCTTCGGTCGTTTATCCAAACAATATACATCCCTATAAACCATAATTGAGTTCACATCGTACTTCCTGCTATTTAAACACACAATATGATGAACTGTTGAACAGCCAATAGAATTGAATCAAGTGCATATGCGCCGCGATATGAGTTTTCTAACCATGTGGTGTGTGCGACCAGCAAAGCCTAAGATCAGCCTGTGTTTACGTGAAGTCTGATCTGAGCTTTTGCTAGTCTTAGCTTAGTCAGAGCTTATGTTTACTGTTATGTACTGTCTTTAAATAAAGAATTTCTAGCGATAAGGCGGGCTATTTCCCTAAATAAGATGTTCGTTTAAAATAATTTTATTTTGATGAGATAACGTCTGGAGACACTAGGCACACTCAACAAATACATATAGACGAGCCGTCTATGTACCCTTGCCCGCTAGTTTGTATATTTAAAACGGTTTTTCCTAAATGCATGTAATATATCTACTTCGTTTTGAATGAGAATTTATTTTGATCATCAACTGTGCTCGCTATTCAGTAACATGTGTGGGAAATAGACCGTTAAACTAAGGTAAACAAACGTCCTACACTTATCACGATACAGTACATTATATAAATTTATACAGTTGATGTACAATAAAAACGACCATCTCGCAAAGTGGTCAATTTTTGTCAGATGATTGATGTCTTCTTTCGCTTATACAATCCCTCCCCCCCCCTAGACCCAAGACGCCCTTTACACATGTTGTGTATTTATATAATGATGTTCAATTGTCCAAAGGACATCTTGGGTGTAGGGGGGGGGGGGGGGTGGAAAGCATCTAAAAACAAACTGAAAGACACCAGTTTCATCTTCTCAATGACAAACATCACAATTTTAAGTATATTTCGTACGCATGCGCAGAAGGAATACTGCTAAGTTTTGGAAACGAAGGGCATTTATATCCTAAATAATTTAGTACTTTTACTTTTTGAAAACCTATAATGGATTTACTGAAATTCTGGTCTAATCGACACCCTGTATAAAGACTTAAATGAGGGGTGGGAGTAGAAAGCGCAAGTTTTCAAGGCTTTGTAAATGATGAATCGCTTTGAAACGTATTTTGATGTTAACTATACATATTATACTACCCAAACAGATGAATTTTAAAATTATAAGGGCTATTTGAAAATTTAACTTTTGTAACCATGTCAACTAGGGAAAATATACGCCTTATCGCTAGAGCTTCTTTTCTTATCTTATCTTATCCCAGTCGCTTGAGTATTCTATGAGCGTAAAGCTTCAAACCAAACAGCATCCGGAGTATCTAAGCTTAACAGGAGGCTGCACAGGCTCGTCTGAGTCTACTCATGTCAAAATGATCCCATGTCGCGGCTTTTTAACCAGGATAATGATTAAAGGCTAATTAATGGCACCTAGAAACTCTCATATTATGACAGCTCATCATATGTACGTACAATGTATTTTACAACTCACTTCCTTTATACCTGCAATGATTGTGGATACTGTTAACCCTTTTAAGACCAATGGCATTGACGAAGAAGTTGAATACAGTAAAGTAAAGATTGTCCATATAAACTACTATTTCGGTTATAATGTCGGCGCAGTGCGCCCCCCCCTGCCTCAGGCATATGGAGCTCGCACAAAGGGCCCAGTTTTATGCACCCACTATGGCTTCAATAAAGGAATTCAGACTGTATACCGCATTTATCCTACGCCTATTTGTGTTAAGTAAAGGTGTGGGGCATTATTGGATTGAATTTTGGAAATGTTCTAAAACAGGTCTCAATCTTGAAGGGTCGACGTGACAATTTCGTCTGCATAGTGTCACCCCACTGCTCCTGAAAGTGTAAGTTTTTTTTATTCCGCCCGGAAGGGCAAGGAGTTTTATTATCGTTTGTTTATACTTGCCGCTCCTCTTAAAGGTGAGCTGTACGCTGTGTCAATTATAAATACTGAGTGGGAGCAGAAATATTTTTTCTTTCTCTGAAGATTGATTGTTCTTAGCAGACAGTGCAGACCATGATAAAATGCCACACCATGCGGCATTTTATCTGGGTCTTCGCTGTTTTCCATATTACCTGCTTAGGGGCTTCCGGTCCACAAAGGGTTAGGCACGTAGGTCACCAATTTGATAAGATATGTTTCAGTTGTTTATCAAAATATTCTACTTCTCTATATAAAAGAAAAGAAGAAGGCAAAGCTCAGGAATCGATACAATCAGGTACCACATCTGACCTGAGATACCATATGGGAAAGTGACAAAAACACAGGGAAACATGAAACACAAGAGAGCCAAGAAGTCAAATATGTTCTTAAAAAAGTTATCCTTTGGGAGCCAAGAATGTACCAAGAACTGAAACTAGAGTGTGCAAGTTTTCTGGGCCAGACTAGTTAGTTTCGGCCATTTAGGCCTCATCAGTGACCCTCTAATAATTTCAAAGTTCTCAAATGAAACCCATGAACCCTTTATCACATCGTGCTGCACGCTAATTAAATTCACAAGGTAATGACATGTTAGAACCAACAGTATAAACAACCAATAGGGATAAAGCAAGTGCCATGAGTGCTTTAACCAGGAAATAGCGCAAACACTGATTACAGCCTTGAAACTCGCATATATTTGACAGCTCATCACTCGTTTTGCAATTCATTTCCTTCATACTTCCAATAATAATGATAATGGATACTGTTTAACTATAGCTGATTTCACAGGCCTTCTGTACTTTTCCGGAATTCTTTCGGGACTCAAGTCACATGGACTTGTATCACATGACTACATCAGTCAATCAACACAACTCCCGCAACCACGAGGCCGAGTAGCCATGTGCTCGAGGCGTGCATCAAAATACAAAAGTAAATTCTGTTTTGTGAGCAAATAGGCTTGTATAAATTGTATGCGAAGTGAAGATTAGTTGTAAGGGGCACTTAGCGCCGTTTTGTACTTTTTATTCTTACCTGGAAAACCAATTTTACTAAATTTTCAAACAGCGCCGTTGTGTTTACAATCCGAGGTAACACCACAGGACCGGTGACACGTGACTGAGACGGTGCTCATGTAAACATTTCACCGTTTGAAGAATGACTCAGAATCTCCCCAAAAACATCATTGGCAGTGTGGCATCGATCTATCAAGCCAATCTAGTGATATAAATTCCTAATATAACCGAAAATTACGTAAATTCGCACGTTTTCACTTGTCGACATTGGGTATCTGCAATGCTTATTTAAATATACGTCACGTTGTTAGGAAGTTTTTTTGATTGGCCATATGTTTTTCTATTCGGGTGGGCTCGGAGCTAATCGGAATGTGTCGGGAAAACTCGTATGAAATTAGCTATTCTCTGCCTACAGGGAGTTTTTATGCTTTTGTGTTGTCTGCTATTTTTTTCAAAATCAACTTTTTTAAAAAAAATTTAGGATTACCATCAGAGTGTCAAGCAGTTTGGATCCAGATCAGGCGCGACAAAACGTAGGGCCTGATCTGGGTCCGAACTGTTTCCAATCATCAGACGAGAGTTAACACTGTTGGTCAGACATGTGTGACATTTGTTCTCATATTCGTTCAGGCCTGACCATGTGATAATGTTACTTATTGCATATTCATAAATCCATGCATGTATATAAAACCTGCATACGTAGTTATCTAGCATATCTATGCGTGTTTTTGCGTTTGTCCTAGCCTCATCCACTTGCCTACATGCGTATGGGAGAAGTGAACGCCCCTCTGAGACTGTGCTCTTGTTTACTTCCTCTCACCCTATACAAACGCTTGTGTGATAATGGCCAAAGTCATAAACTGGCACAATGATTGATTACTTCCTGGTGATGAGAGATAGCCACCATATGTGCAAGCTTGTGGTGCTACATATTGTGTATCAAAAGTCTTAATCAATGATACCACTCAGCGAAAGAGTGCTAGTATACCTTTGAAACTCGTAATAGTTTTGCCCGACCAGAACTTTATACGTCCGCTGTCTTAATATGACAATTTCTTGGTTCCACTGTTATCAGAGGTTGTGGTTTTTCCTGGTTAAATGCGCTAACCTCTTGTATCACTGCTTGTTTATACTGCTGTTTCAACCATTTCATCACCTTGTGAATATAATTATCAGACTCCACAACATAACACAATTATGGGCTATAGGGATGTACTCTTTTGCATAAACAACCAGATTATATACATTCTAATTAGTTATTCTCTGTACCCACAAAACTGCATTTCGTTGGGTTAGGAATTGCTTACACAAATGGCACTACACGTTTGAGGCCCTTCTTTTTCACACTCTTGTACATTTTGCTTTCGTTGAGTCCAGCTAACAAGTGTTTGTTGATACATTTTATTTAGCATACATTGTATTATATCACACGCAATATCATATACCATATAATAAGACCATTAGATGGTCGTCATACAGTAAATTATGAATATTAAGGTAACACACATGCACAGTGGAGATTATGATCAACTCTGAGAAAACGAATAAGCTTGTTCATGAATACATTGTTTGCAAAGGCAGGGGAACATTTCGGTGGATAGAAATTATAGGTTACTGGTTAATGCTCGCATATTATCATAGCTTCAATGACATATATCAGAGGGGCTGTTGGGGAAAGCAATGATAGAAGGAAATATACATGTCATATTTTGGCGTTGCGTCTTTCGACGTGTGGATAATTGAACATTCATGAAATGATGATATTAACATATGCCACTTGCTTGGGTGACAGCAAACGTGCTCATTATTAAAAACTGATTGCTCGTCTTATGTGAATGCATGTCAATCTTTAATAGACTACTCCTTCAGGCATATGGCATAATTTTCTTTATAGCATTAACACCAATATCTACCACTTCCGGTCTATGAAGTACCGGCAATACGCGTAAGTACCAGCAAATCGACGTATACATTTACCAGTGTGCATTAGGTGTGTGTTTTTGTGTTGGGTCTATGTTTTGTGGTGTTGTGGAGTTGTTTGGCAATCATTTTGCTGATAAGGAAAGAGCGGATTGCTTGTTTTACTGCTGTCATGCGGCTGTCAAATCAGTGCATGTGTCTATTCCTCTTGGTACTTGGGGCTGGGCTGTGGTATGTGATTGTGACATTTTCTGATCATACCCACTTGACTTTTTTTAATCTACTTTTCTTATTCCACAAATAAACAATTGCAATTCAACCCTAAGCAAATATATTCTCGGAGTAATTAACTCTTTTAGGACCAGTGGAATGTTCAATTAAGTTTGAAACAGTTAAGAAGTATACTCTATTGTATATATTGAGGGTTTACAAATTATAATATCAAAGAAATATTATAAATCATTCTCTGAAGATCCATTATGTCTTAGCAGTGCTGACCCTGATGAAATACCACAGGTTAGATAAACAAATATTTTCAGCGTAAAATCGTAAAATATTTTCTTACCAATCAATTTTAACATATGTTTTGGGTGCGCAAAAGAACGGTCTCATTGAGACGGCTCTTTTGAGTATCCACAGCATATGTTTTGGTTGAGAAATAAGAAAATAAAATTTTCGTTACGCACTCTTAACTAAAGTCCTGAATACCATTTCATTTGGGTCCTCACTCTTTGTCATAGTACCCGTTTAGGGATTCCAGCCCTCATAGGGTTTAAAAAGGTCGTTGCCTGTATCGTGCGTTTACTAGGAATACAGTCTTTACATGGAAATATTTCTGTAATTGAGAAACCGTCTTAGATTGTTTTATGAGCCTTGTTCAGCAGATCAATATGTACATCCGGTTAGTGTAATCCTTATTCATTATTGTCGTTGGAGAAAAAAAAACAATATAAATAGCCTACATTATTTATATATGGAAATAACATGTTTTAGTCGGATGTTGGAGGCATGGGAACCCAAATAATTGTGTATAGATCGAGCTTTATCTTAAACCCATGTAACATGTACGAGTATCTTCTCTAACGATACCTCCTTTCGACGTTATTGTTTATAGTAACCATTTACATGAGGATCGCTTCACGCATTTTTGCCAGTTAACAAGCCTTACTAAATGTCGTCTCTGGTTTTGAAATCATCTCGCAGGGGGAGATAGAGTTGGTTGCTTCACTATAATTGCCTTTTGATGTCACGTGACTGTTATTGTTTTGGGTCTCTTCCTTACGGCGCCATGGGCTCATCTGTAGTGAGTGATTGTGGAATTTCCTGGTTATACTTATTTTTGGAACAATGTACATGTACAGGTATTTAGCATAACGGTGTGCAACACCTGTGAACGAGCGTAACACACAGTTTGTAAGGTGATGAAGGATAATAAAAAAAGATACGCAACCCCACTTAAAAGCTTGAATATTGATTTTACACCTACAATGTATGCAGTAACAATAGCACAATCATCTTGTGGAATGGTGCATTTATAAATAGAGAATATATCATGGGTATTTATGTATCATAAAATTTATAAAACGATTTAAGAGAAGAGATACCTCTTTTTGGTATTGGTGATAAGTTATAATTTGATAATACAGGAGTAGTCATGTAAGATTATATTTGTTACATAACACTTAAATTACTTTGAAATTGCGATTTTAGCGCACAATTATAAAGATTTTGCCACATACTTGTATATGTGGCGTCAATATGTTCACCATAGCGTAACCTTCCTAACAAATTGCATTTTATCACTATCAGACGCGACATTTAATGAATTAAATATAGTGTTGGTTTGTTGTCATGTTTTTTCGTTAATTGCACGATAGTGTGTCAGGCCTTAGACAAAATGATGGCTGTAACACTACACTGAGCCAGTGCATGAAATTTCCACCAATGTGGTATGTGCGACCAGCAAAGCCTCAGATCAGCCTGCGCATACGCGCAGTCTGATCAGAGCCTTTGCTAGTCGCTTGAGTATTCTATGATTGTTAAGCTACTGACTGAAAACCATTTGGAGTTTCTAAGCTTAAAAGGAGACTGAAGAGGCTCGTCCGAGTCTACGCATGTCAAAATACCACATTGTTGGAAATCTCATGCCACGGCTCATACTGTCATCGATGGGTTGGTTGTTGCATGTCCGTCTTTGGCTGAGTCTTTTTTGACTCAGTTAGTATTTTTTTTCAATTCTGGTTGTCTATATTTACTGACTTTTCTTTGTTGTGTTTTAGTCATTTTAGTTGATTGTATATATTTCTTTGATTATATAAGAGGTAAGTTTATAAAGCCTATGTATGTGCTGAAACAATGTGTGTGGTTTAGCAACAACACAATATAGGTTGAAGATTTGTCAAGTAAAATACATTAGGTCCCCAGGTGGCTACGGTAGCTATCCGTTCTAAGGCAATGTTTCTGTTATGACCATTTAATAGGTCTTGTGTTGGAGATGTGTTTATATTCATTGTTAAGTATGTGATTAAATGTTTGTGTCCTTATGATTTGGCAATCTAGAAACCTGGATGATTTGCTTATAGTATTTTGCTTATGTATGTGTATGCATGTGTGTGTGCGTATTTATTCACTTCTCTCACAACATAGCCTCTATATGATTGTGTCATTTCCTGATCATTTACACTTGTATGATGTGATGTGTTACGTGTGTTTGCTACCTTCAGCTTCGTTTTCACCAATAAATCAATTGGATATGAAAGTTGTTCGTGTCAAAACGCCTCAGCAATCTTATCAAGGAGAAATTAGATGTTTTAACTTTAATTTCACAATTTACAGAAAGGATATAAAGTACATTGCCCCGGTTGCTTGAAGCGAAACTCGAGTTTGGTAGCATATCATTTCATCTCTATATAAGACAACATATTCTCCTGTATGCACGTAAGTATGGAAATTGTTGAGCTACATGTTCACCATACACGAAACAAATTCAACTTGCGTGTGAACATAAATACCATGGCCATGTTATCAGGTTATAGCACTTCAATCAACATACAAACGTATCTACGCGCATATGCGTTAACCCTTTGTATTCTGATGGACTTTCCCATACACATGGATACAATAAGTATAGGATTGCGATTGTGACATTTACGGGATCAAAGTCGCCAAAGAAACTTCAGCTGGTTGCTATTATTATTTACTATTTTTTTCAAGCAGTTTCGAGCACCTCTTGCGCTCAACAAATAGCATGAGGGTTATCCCTCATCAAAAGTAGCGTGTGCAATGTTACAAAACATCATGGGCTGGCTGAATTGATTTTTCCTCATTGAAGACACATTAATATCACTTTGCTGGATGCAAGCAGATAAAAACGATATATTACTGTTACAGATCACCACGCCGTATTTGATATCATACAACAGTGTTCAAATAAGAGGTATGTCCACGTCAAATGGTGCTTCAAAAAATAGGAAGCAAATGCTGGTTGTAAGCCTTGTCATAACGCGACGGTGCGTTAGACAAAACATCGACCGTTGTAAACGTTTTCAGACCCCAACTCAACTGAGAATGGTCAACAATTGTTAGTATGTTAACATTAATAATCAGGTTGCAAACAACACAGAGATTTTTAAATCAAGAAAATCGTTAATTTCTATTGTTTTACTTTTTATGAGCAGTTAAAACATGCTCTGTTGAGTTCAGACTGCTTCTATCAAAACACGACGCCAACAGTACTATTTACTATCTTTTTCACTTTTAACATTTTCATCTAAACAGTCAGGTAAATTTATTATGTGTTTTCCGTGATTTTTCATTCAAGAGAGTCAGATCGTATAACGAGTGTCTATAATGTAGATATCAGAAACTTTGTCAATTTAATTTCGCGTCTTCGTCCTCACTGCGCTTTTATAAGACAAACAATTCCATCTTTCTTTTGTCTCTATACAGTTTTCGTTTAAAAATCCGATTAAATCTGTATTCTATATTTCAGAAATGACAGTATGTCATGTCAAATGTGAGAAAACGATCTTATGCAATGTTTTCAGAGTAAATAATTGATTATTCCCAGACCTAGAATTGTATTGAATGATGTATTCGTGAAGAATGCTTTTTTGATCAGTGGTTTGGACAATAGACATTCTCAAGAATATATGCAATCGTTAATTGAAGCGGAAACCAGAAGACTTGAAATTGTCTGGTGATGTTCCTCGCTCTACATCCTATGGAGTCTATATCTCTCAACCGTTTTGCTAGAGCATCTAGCTATATTACTGACTTCAACTCTCGCAATAAATTGTTAACTCAGAAACTTCTTAAACAAGGCTATCAGTATCATAAACTTTGCAAAACCTTTTCTAAATTTTATAGACGATACTATGATTTGATATCTAAATTCCAAATTGGACTTAAATCTCTCTTGCGCCATGGACTTTCGGAACCTAAATTCTATGGTGACTTGGTGTGTAAATTGAAGAAGATTGTTGGCTCTAATAATTTTTCAGCGCAGTTCATTAAAATAATTTCCCATTATAAAAATATTGGATATAACATTAATGTATTGCAACAGACTGCATGCTTGGTGGTCAACCCAGTCACGTTTGGCACTTTAGCTTTCCTCTTTAATTGCGCGTCGGTGGGTCGGACTTCAGACTATATGAAGGTTCCGACAGGCAGGAGTGGGGTATAAAAGGAAAATAAGCCTTAATTCTGGCACTTTCTGTTTGGCACTCAAGCTGTGAAGATCTCTAGGAGCTCTTGAGCTTATATCTAATTTGATTGGCTTGTCTATTTAACTATGAAATTGATTGACACCTGTCATCAGCTCAGTGGCCATCTGTTTTTTGATATGGGGTATTCTGTAATAACTATCAGTTATGAGGTAATTTAGTCAAAACCTAAGAAATAAAATTTGAATTATGAAAGAATTTTATTTTGGAAATTTTTCTTAAAATGGAATTTTTAGAAAAAATGATCAATATTTGCTAATACAGTATATGTTTCTTATAAATCATTTAGTAAAAAAATAATAGAAATAATAAATTATTTTTGCATTTATATTTTTACTATAGGATTTACTAAAACTCTAAAAAGGTTCTTTATCGTGGCAAAATGGACAATTTAAAAAAGAAAAAGCTCTCATTTATATTATTACCTGCGTCGCTTTAGTGAAAGCAGGTCTAGTAGTGGGTCCACTCCGTCCGGTCGTCTGTCCGTACGTCTGTCCGTCCGTCCGTTCGTCTGTCCAAAACACTTAAGGGTGCCAAGTTTGTGTAATCTGTAACTCCAAAAGTTTTCATTCCTTTTTATTCAAACTTTGCCTAATGATTGTTCACATATTGAAGATGTGCACCTTCTATTTTGTGCACTTTTCATAATTTTTTTCTCACTTTTGAGGGGTGTTAAACTTAGACATTTTTTCCATCAGCAATGCTTAGGGGGTGCCTAGTTCGTGTAATCTGTAACTCCAAAAGTTTTCATTTTTTTATCATTTTTGTCGAATGATTGTTCACATATTGAAGATGTACACCTCCTATTTTGTGCACGTTTCATAAATTTTTTCTCATTTTTGAGGGGTGTTGAACTTAGACATTTTTTCTATCAGCAATGCTTAAGGGGTGCCTAGTTTGTGTAATCTGTAACTCCAAAAGTTTTCATTTTTTTAATTCAAACTTTGCCTAATGATTGTTCACATATTGAAGATGTGCACCTTCTATTTTGTGCACGTTTCATAATTTTTTTTCAATTTTGAGGGGTGTTGAACGTAGACATTTTTTCCATCCACAATGCTTAGGGGGTGCCTAGTTTGTGTAATCTGTAACTCCAACAGTATTCATTCCTTTGTATTCAAACTTCACACAATGATTGTTCACACATTGAAGATGTCCACCTCCTATATTGTGCATGTTTCATAATTGTTTTCTCATTTTTGATGGGTGTTGAACTTAGACATTTTTTTCCATCTGAAATGCTAAGGGGGTGCCTATTTTGAGAGATTGTTTCATTGTTTTTTCTTATTTTTGATGGGTGCTGAACCTAGACATTTTTCCCATCTGTCCGTCCATCCGCAACATTTTAGGGGTGCCAAGTTTGAGTAATCTGTAACTCCAAAAGATTTCATTCCTTTTAATTCAAACTTTGCCTTATGATTGTTTACATATTGAAGATGTGCACCTACTTTATTGTGCATGTTTCATAAATTTTTCTCATTTTTGATGAGTGTTGAACTTAGACATTTTTTCCATCTGAAATGCTTTCTGCAGATTACATTGTGAAATTTGGGTGTAAATCTGATTTCATTCCTGTTTATTTGAACTTTGCATATCCACTGTTTACACATTGATGATTTGCTCCCGCGACGCAGGTCCAGAGCAGAGTTTGGTCTTGTTTATTTAAAAAATTGACAAGACACATTACTAAAAATTATTTTAAAAAAAAATCTATGAGATAATAGCAATTACAAACAGAGATGTTCTATGCATATCAGTTCAAAAAGCAAAGGCTCAGAAAAGAGAATGCTCGGGTGAACTTGTAAACTATGTTTGTTTATACAGCAATTAGCACCAATTGCATGGATGGACAGTCACCTTTTGTTTTCTTAGTTTAGATTAATATTTGTACGGGATAAATCTGACAAAGTTTTATTTAGAAAACAGCGAAGATCCAGATCAGCTATGCTGATCAGACCTCAAACTGCATCTAATTAGTTAAAGTTATTTTGATCAAATTTGGGAGAGATTAAGTGCATAAATATACAGCATGATAATTATTGATAATTATTTGAAAAAAAAAATTGTATGAACAAAAAAATGAAAAATAATCAGATATTATATTGATTACAACCAAATTCATTGAAGAAGGCTGCATTCATCAATTATGTCTTCATTCAATTTTTATCAGCTTGTTTGTTCTTATTTTTCTTATCAATTATTATTACAAAAATATTTTCATTTTTGAGACAGTCGTAGTAGAAAACAGAACAGTAGCCTTAGGCTTATCTGCTAGACGGCCTGGTCAGTAGCTAAGCTCCGCCCACTCCACCCACTGACCATCTCATACAGGTAATAATCTCTCGGCCGGGGGGGGGGGGGGGGGGGGGTACAGAATCCATGCCTTTAAAGACTTATCTATTGATGAGATGGAAGGGGCCTGATGCTTTGGCTGTTTGTCGGGCCCACAGGGGTATATCTGTTGGATTCATTTTGCTCCGGTTTTCAGTTTTATTTACTGTTGAATCCTAATATTTGCTTTATCTCCTTATTATATCTTGATTTATATGTTCTAGGAGATGATTTATTGATAAATTGAGGTATTTCATGCAAACCAAACATCTATGTGTCTTGATCCACATCTGAACTAAGGGTGAGGTTGGTGCACCGTTAAACCGGTTTAAGCCCCAGTAAAATATGTTACTGACCGTTCCAAGGCGGTACTTCTTTTGTGGATCTTTTATGTTTTTGTTCTGTCTTGTGTTTGCTATTTCTTTGTGTGCGTCTGTTTATATGTGCCTTGTGGTCACCTGCTGGGAAAGGGCTGACCGCTTGGCTCTCGTTTGTGGTGTCTAACTGTGAGTTTGTTACTTACCCATTGGTATCCTGGGTCAGGTGTGGTACTTGATTGTATCTATCTATCTATCTATCTATCTATCTATCTATCTGTCTGTCTGTCTGTCTGTCTGTCTGTCTGTCTGTCTGTCTGTCTGTCCGCCCGTCCGTCCGTCCGTCCATCCGCCCAAACCCACCCACCCACCATCCATCCATCCATCCATCCATCATCTATCTATCTATCTATCTATCTATCTATCTATCTATCTATCTATCTATCTATCTATCTATCTATCTATCTATCTATCTATCTATCTATCTATCGATCGATCGATCGATCGATCGATCGATCGATCTATCTATCTATCTATCTATCTATCTATCTATCTATCTATCTATCTATCTATCTATCTATCTATCTATCTATCAAATGATATGCCTTCCCACTCCAAAAAAATGAAAATTTGAATACAGTTATCTCCTATATAGTAGCACAACAACCGTCTATGAATGTAATGCATGGCATCATTAATATGACTTGCAAGCAATAGCAGACCGGTCATTAACTAAGAACTGCAAACTTTTTTGGTCTTAATAAAACAGTTATAAGAAAACGCGAGATGTTTGCGTCATGCTAAACCACAAACTTGCCTTAAAGAAATACAGTATAACCTGTCTTGAGCGCCACTAAAAAAGAAGACTATTTTTTTTCGAGACCGATTATCGTTTAATGTAGGTCAAAAGTATTGCAGAATGCAATACTTTCCACCTTCATTAAGCTACCATTTGTCATTTAAGGTCTTCGTTTTGCCTATTTTTGAGTGGCGGTTTATATACTGAGGGAAAACAGTTTAGCAATTATTTATGATGGAGTTTCCCATAGGCGATCTTTGAAGCATTAGATCTTTTTAGTGGCAAGTTCACAATCATGACAGTTGTTTGAAAATGAACTAATGGCTACCTGTAAGTTGTCAAACGAAACAAAATCCAACTTCATAGTGAGGATTTGATCTGCTGAGCATTTTAATTTCAAACGTTATTCAATTGAAAGGGAGGTAATTTGGATAAATATGATGTTCAACTAAAACTGTACGAAAAGGGTGAACATAACATTCAGTTTTAAACCGTTTTTCACTTTCTTGCTTTTGGCTGTAAACATTTGACAGAAAAATGAAACTTGTAGTCGAAAACTATTCGCACTATTGCCAGATAAGCTGTTTTAGCAAGGGGGCATAAAATTCAGACTTAACATTATGTGGAATTTCAACCTGTTAATGTCATCGTACTCGTGAACGTTTGTCAACATATATTTTTTGACACTATGAAATTAAAAGTCCTATTTCTTCTAAACTATGAATCCCCAAAGTAGATTGCTAAACTTTTTTCCCTCAGAATATATAACAGGTTTTACTGTAATATTTACAAGGTGAATATCTCAGTAGGAAGGTACGGACTGCATTAGACCTACATGTATCAAACCTCAGTCTGGAAGTGTCATGTCAGATCATAACATCGTTCTGTCAGAGAAGGTCTGCATTAGCATCATACTTTACTTAAAATGGCTTCCTCATCAGTGTTGGAACTATGTCTTGAGAATGTGGACCAGTCAATAATCGAGATTTTGCCAATTACATGTATCGCATATGTACGAAACCCGGAAAGAGACATTTTATTTCAGTTTGTTTTTTTAATTTTTATCTTGTACACGTCAGACAAAATATTATCTTGTAGGGAAAAGATTTCCCAACAAGATATTATCTTGTATAAACATATGGGCATACATGTAATTATATCTATCTCAAACTTTATTCTTTTTTCGAAATAACTAATTTTTACTTAAGACAACGAGTTAGAGTTAAGCTCAGAGTAGTTTCAGACAAGAGGCCAAACCACTTTTTATTCGCAAATAATGCTAAATAAAGATAAAATTATTTATTCAGTGTTGATTCTGCTGTGTTTCTTCTTTCAAAGATCTGTTGGTTTTGCAGCCTCATTAGTTTGCTGTACTTTAATACTAAAATGTTCTTGGCATGCGGTACATTTTCTGTTCCCAAGGCAATGTTTCTGCAAGGATCTAGAGGGGGTGGCAGGGGTCCGGACACCCATCCCCCTGAAAAATCACAAAAATATAGGGGTTCTTAGCATTACTGGTCCGGAACCCCCGAAAATCACAAAGATACCGAGCTAGCAATTATTGTTGGGATATCATGTGCACGCCAGCGAAACGCCATGTAAATGGCGTTTCGCTGGCGGGCCGATGATGGCCCACTTAAAGTGGTATCTGGATCCTCTCGTCGACATGAAAAAAAAGAAGAAAAAAGAGTTGGACCCCCTCTTGACCTAACTTTCTGAGCGTATGGTGTTTTCTTCTTTGTGCTTTTTTCTTGCATAGCAAGCACGGACATGTGCGAATATGAGGCTTGTATAGGGGGTACCAAATATCCCATATCCCTTGAAGTAAACAGGCAATTATCTCTTATAAATTGGCAAAATTTTCCTAAACAGTCAATATCCCTGAAAATAACCAAAATATTGCACTCAGTATCCCAAATCCCTGGAAGTAAAATGGATAGTATCCTATATTCCTGGAAGTAAAATGGCAAATTTCCTGTATCCATAAAACCCCAATACAAGCCTCGAATATGATGCGGTTGCTTTACATGTATTTGCTGGGGAGTAAGTTGTTTTTTCTGTGATAAGCACCGGTTATTATTTCTGCATCCCACTCGGTTTTACAAGAATAGTTGTCTGTCATTTCCAGGACTTTGACAGATACAGGATAGCGACATTACCGCTTGGGGCGTTAAGGTCTTTTTCAGAATAACAAGCCGCGCAGAACAAGAACACAACTGAAACCAATCGGGAAAGACCGGCACAATTCGAGAATCGAATCAAGTCTCAGGCGTACGTAAGATGCATTACACGTAATACAATGTAGGAAAAAGCTCTATTTCGTTAGCTGGAACTGGCGTAAGGAAAATTAGTTCTGTAGCATGTGGGTACAGCCATATCAAACTCCATTTTTCTGATTACTCAAAAACGTTTAATCAGAAGAATAAATGAAGTCTATGTATTTTTCAATAAAATATCGCTATAGCGATATTGCAATCAAACTTGTTATTGTGTTGGCATGGCTGCTTGGATGTCAGCGTCACGTTATGTAACGTCAGCTTCACGTTATCAAAGTAGATCCTCTATGTACATCCGTGGTCTGATTCCACGGAATTCCGACGAATTGGCAGTTCCGATTGAACAAAAACAAGAGAAACGGGTGCATGGATATAGCGAAATGTCCCCATCTGAAAGGCGCATAAGGACTGTATCTTGTTTATGCGACAATAATCCATTTCGACCATCTATTACAATGAACATCGTTCACGATTGGGCCACCATTTTACAAGATGTGCTTTTTGACTGCAATCCGTGATTGTGGTACATCCTGGTCATAGTCGCTTTCTTTCTTCATCCGCGATTAACTAAACTCGCTCTTATTTGCGGAAAAAATATTGCATCCATTGGTAGCTTTTCGGTGTCCAATTTCGATATATAAAGGTAAAATATAGGGGCTACCTTATAAATTGAGAGTATTAGCTGTATAAGATATTTCCCATTAAGTAAGCAGCTCCTTAAATGACAAGATCGTTAAAATATTCTTTCTCAGCCAATGACGTGTGCTGATAACCTTTACAAATATGTTAGATCAAGTTTTGACCAGACAAAATGTCTGGTATGGTTTGGATCCAAACAATTTTGACTCTCTGAGGCAATTCTAAAAAGTATTGTTTAACAACACGTTTACTTTACAAATGAAATCAGCAGACGACACAAAGCATGCAGGCAAATAGTTAAAACATAAAAAATGACGTCAACCATTTTTTTTTAAAAAAAAGATACAGTGCTGCGTAGCAACTGATATAAAATTTAATCAGTAACATTTAATTGGATAATCATAAATTTCTACGGAGAATAAAGCTTTACACAGCTGCTATAAAGCAGAATAATATAATTTTTATTGTAGCAGGAATTGTCTGGTTCTGTGATCACTACCTTGAGATATTGATCGATGTGAAACGGGGTTTTTGTGTTTTATAGAAGATGAATAATGATAAATGCAAGTCAAGGCCCCGAGGTTATAAAACTTTTTTCATGCTCAACTTAACTGAGCATGAAATTTCAACTACTCATAAAGATGAAAATAACAACAAATCAGGAAGTTTCTTGCTTCTAGTCTCTCCAATGTTGTATTTATCATGCTAATAAATGTTAAAATGCCAACAATTGTTGGCATTTTAACATTTATGAGCAGGATAAATTTCGTGCGCAGCTGAGTTGAGCATGGAAAAGCTTTATAACCTCAGGCCCAGTGCTCAATGTAGGGTAGGTGACATCCCCGGTTGTTGTATTTAATTGCCGTCCTCAAGGTCACACCAGCACCTTGAAATGTCAAATTTTGACCAAAATAGGGTTTTTGTATGATATCTCTTGAATTGAACACTGTAATCTAGCTAAACTTAATGTTTTGTATCATTGTGGCAAAATGTAGAGCTGATATGATTTCGGTGACCTTGACCTAAGTTTCAATGTCACCTCATTTCAAGGTCATCATCCTTAGAAAACTGTAAATTTAGCCTTTCTGAGCTCTGTCTTCTGAACCAGTGAGGTTTTCTGCACCAAACTTGAATATATACATTGTTTGGAGACAGAAAAAAACTAATTAGATTTTAATGACCTTGACCTTGTATTGACAGTAACCACAGCACTTTGTAATTTCAAAGTTTAACCAAAATTGTGTTTGTGCATGCTCTCCCTTGAAATAATTGATGGATCATTGTGACACAATAAAGAGCAGTAAGCATGATTGCCGACTCGAATTGCGGACATAGTTTTCCTCTGATAACACTGCTTTAACTATTTTGGGGTCTGGTCGCAAACTCCGATGACACAATTTGTTAAACTGTATGGCATGACCCTTATAAGAATGTAATAGACACGTTTTATTGCTTTATACAATGGCGATTGCTCCATAGTTGGCATCATGCTACATAATCCCATTCGGAGCGATTACGAACAAAATGTCTTGGGAAAGCTTTCAGCTGTCAGATAACACTCCTTTTAATTGATTAGTCTCGATTGGTCTTTATCTTGAGGACTACAAACGGAAGAAACCTAAACCCTAACATCCGGTCTAGGAACAAAAATCCGCATGAAAATTTTATGTTGCCTTTTTAGTGATACTATATATGGCAAAGAAATTAGAAATAATCAGGAATCTCAAAGATTAATCTCTGCATGTATAATTATGTCTCTGATAAACATATAAACAAGTTAATTGGTGTGCATGAAAAAGATGAGGATGTTATGAGAAATGAACAATTGATGAGTTGTTTGCAAGCGATGCATTCTTTTTACAACACGTATTATAATATCAGCGCATCAACTCATTAAATGGACAAATACACAGTGTAGGCCCTGATAAATTGCAGCAAAATGTAGCATTTTATCTGGCATGTCAGGAATGTTGACAAACGGTGATCCCGAAAGACGAGGTTTCTATCACATCCTCACACAAATAATGGAATCTTGGTTGCTTACTCATCCCTAAATATCTCATTTTATATAGAAAAAAACATGAAAAAGTCTTCCAGGTAATACTGAATACGCTGAGATGCGACCTGGTGACGTAATTTTATCATTTCAATGACGCCACGGATCGACATGCGACCAGCGTGGGGCTGACGTGCGGCTGTTTGTTGTTTATCTTTCCCAGGGCTAGTACGGGAATATGAGATAGAATTATATCACATGCCTTAAAAACAATGGATATCCCGATCTGGTGTGCGAAAAAAAAAAAGAATTATTGATCGTTTATCACCGAAAGATAAACCATATTTGGTTGTATCTTGTTTGAGCTCTATAAGGTCATTTTGCTCAAAACTAATGTAACCACAGCATTGTGTCTGAGATTATGATACCTTATTTTTTGATTATACTAAGCGCGGCCAGTTATGGAGGAGAACGTTTTCCTTGCCTTCTCTGAAAAAAAGTTTACATGCAAAAAGTAAGTTACTTGCAGTGATTCATTTACAATTTTGGGCTTATGGGTCCTGGGACTCGCTGTTTCCCTTAACAATGAGTCCAACGGTAAAATCATTAAGTCCAGAACACTATTTTTCATGACAAGTCTGCAATACCATTGCATCCTGGGACTCGCTGAAATAAAACTTTTGCATCCCAGAGACAAACTTATGCGCAAAAGATGCAGGATGCGCAGGTAAAAAAAACACTGAGTTAGTGTGATAAGTGAATACCACGGCACCACGAGGTAAGGCCAGTTCCAGTAACAAGACATCTGAAAGACAATAATAGCAAAGCAACCATCCCTCTTTTCAAACCGTATAAATAGAGGACCTTACATGAGTGTTTGTGTATGATTCAAGTAATCGAACGAACGAGTTGGGGAAAGATACAAATGCGAGATTTGTGTATCAGAACAGATCATTTGTTTATTTGACGTAAACAAACAGTTTCTAGCCAATCCGATACAATAGTGATATACATGTCTTGGTCACAAATATTTTTACAGTTGTAGTGCTTAACAATAACGATCTTGATTAAACCATGCATGCCAAAGGTCTCTGCAGTTGAATGACATTCATGTGTTTCTAAATGTACGTATATTTGATCCAAGTGGTAGCATTTTACAATTTCAAATCAAATCAGTTCTATCGTGTTTTTCAATATCTGAAGGCTGAGCCAAATCCTATTTCCCAGTCAGCTCCCGCAAGCACAATAGGTGCTTGTGGCGTCCCCATTGAGTAGATAGGTGCTGACTCAGTCCTGCATGGTTGCTCAGCTTGATACTTCTATCATACAACGAAAGATTGGTATATCAATAAGCAAAAACTATTAATATCGCTGACAGTAGTAGGGCAGTATATGGTATGGAATAATAATTGCGCATTATATTTCAAAGTGTTCAGAAAATTTAATTAGTGACTTTTACTTTGCACACGGTCACAGTAAATTAATGTACGTTGTTAGTCACATCATAAATATGATTTAAGCGATACGTTCATCGTGACTGTGTACACAGAGTATAACAGTAGACGCATAAAATCTTGCAAACTGCAGTTTTATTATTTTTTTATTTTTTTTCCAACGATGTCATGTAAGTACTTTTCACAGAAACGGTAAATAGAGGTAAATATGTTGTTACAGGTAAAACGGTATGGGACTTTCTTCCTGTATACAGCGTCCTGGATTAAATCCTCATCCGTTTTCACACCACATTATAAACTGAGCACTGAATATATCGTATGATACTACAATTGCATTGGAATCCTAGGTTTGGTGTGAAAACTAACTGCAATGGTTTTCGCTATTTACGAGAAATTGTTCATGATAACCTTCGTTACTTAACGTTCTAAATACTAGTAGTTAAGATAACATTTTTCGTTGAACCAAACTTACTGGACAGCTGCACAGGCAGGCGAACACAGAATGCCAAAACCAATCCCACACCGGATAGGCGGCAATCGAGAACACTCTTAACAATCGACGAACGCGGACAGAAAATTGCTAGAAACAGTGTTTTCGATTGTCTTTTGTCGCCAATTTTGGCGACAAATGGCAATCGAAAACTCTGTTTCTAACGATTTTTGATCTACATTCGCGGATTATATGAACGTTTTCGATTGCCTCATATCCGGTGTGAATCCATTTGTACGATTATCTCATGGGCTTGTCCGTATTTACCTTCCACAATTTTGAAAGATTTTGATAATTAATCATTAACCCGTCTTGCCGGATATCGCCAGACCGGACAAATTATTAGCATCTGTAAACAACTGTCCCTGAGGCCCTCTATCTTACTCTGAAAAGTTAATAGACTTTACTGCAAACTATGGACGGTTGCTACGCAACATATTCCATATTATTATAGAATGTTCGCACGCAATACTAAAAACAGTTGGTTTCTGACAAGTGTGGGATCCAATAAGGCAAAATTGTTTACAGACGCTTCGACACTACCAACTTCCGTCTGTCTAGAAATAAGTTAACAGCTGAAAAACCATTTGCACCTTCGATGGATGGGTTATTTCACATAACATAACACCATCATTGACCGCTTAATAAGTATTGATGCATTTTATGACCTACACTTTAGCACCGAGTGACCTAAGATTACTCTTTAATCCACATAAACTTTACCAACACTTTAAAAATGTGCCAACATGTTGAAATAGACTTGTTTAACAGAGAGGGCTCACGTTATTTGGTTTGTAATAAGAAGCCCGCATTTTTCACTTCAGAACAACCTTAAATAAAAAAAATTGTGGTCATGTCAGACAATGTGTGATGCTCTTCTTTCCCTTTTTGAACAATAAATTTATAAGATTTGGCGCGACAAAATATAGACAAATTGTAGATATTCCGATGGGTACATATTGTGCTCCTCTTTATTTATCTTAAATTTGATAAACGAGATGATTTTAATTTTGAAATAGTAAATTTCCCATTTCTTTATGGAGATGTTCCTCGCACCCAATTCTATGGTGTATATATTTCGCAGCTTATTCGTTTTGCAGGAGTATGTTCTAATTTTGATGACTTCAACAAAATAAACCTATTTTTGACTGCTAAGTTATTAAAACAAGTTTATCGATATAATAAAATTCGTAAAGCATTTTCTTAATTCTACCACAGAAAGATTGTTAAATCCAATATTGGTTAAAAAACTCATCTGCAACATTGCATATCGGAGCCAATATTCTATGGTAATTAAGTTTCTAAATTCAAAAGTATTGCTGGAAAGCTAAATTTAGTGATCAATTCAAAAAGTTAATCAAACGTTTAAAAAAGTTGGATATAACATGGGTATCATGCGACAGTCTGTATGCCTGGTTGGAAACCCAAACACGGTATACAGCTATGGTTTCTTTTTAATTGCACGACGGTGGGTCAGGCCTCAGACTCAATGACGGCTCTGACGTAAAGCTTTAATCGGTCGGTTAGTGCCTGATGCTTGTCTTTTGCTTGGTCCTCTGTGACTCAACTTGAGATTTTCTTTAGCTCGGACTATGAGTCGTGAGCCATTTTCTTTGTTACATCATTATGTGTTAATTTGAATGAATTGTTTCTCTGTGATGTAGATTTCAATAGTTAGGACGCCTCCAAATTTTTGTGCTTTGACAACAACATAATCTAGGGCAAAGATTGGGACCAGTAAAATGCATTTAAGTCCATGGTGGATTAGGCTGCTGTCCGCTTTAAAGCTTAAAGCGGCGGTTCTGTTGTTGTTACATGTAATTGCTTGTTGATTCCGATGTGGAATTCCGTGTTTGTTCTATGTTTTGCTTTACATGTACGCCCTTTCTGGTTTTACAATCATCTTGATGGGAAAGAGGGAGCTGGTTGCTTTACTTTGTATGCTACTGGTGTCTTGTGATTGCTATATTGCTCTGCCTCACGGTGCCGTTGGTTGGTCTGCAGTATGTGATTGTGGTATTTTCCTGCTTTTATATATAGACTAATGAAAAATCTCTATGGAGGTGTCATAGTCGATATAATATGCACATTTTAAGGGAATGTTGTGGTCCCAGACACTTTGAATTTTTGACTTGATGTAAGCCAGTGCACAACCAAAAATAAGTATTACTAGTTAATACCACAACATGCGCGGATCCAGAATGTTTTGTCAGAGGGGGTCCAACTTTGACTACGTTTTTTAGTTAATGAGGAGAGAGAGAGGATCCAATTACCACTATATGCGAGCCATCATCGGACCGCCAGCGAACCGCCACTTAAATCACGTTTCGCTGGATGGTGGCCCAATATTGAATGCTGGCTTGGTAGCTCTGTGGTTTTACAGGGGATCCGGACCAGTTTTGCTAAGAAAGTAAGAAAGGCGGCAAAGATCAGGAATCGATACAATCAAGTACCACACCTGACCCAGAACCCTATATTTTTGTGTTTTTTTCCCACACGACAGACCAACCCACGGTACCGCGAGGAAGAGCCACAGAAGAATAGACTGATTGAGACCCATCTGGATATCAACATAACCTAATCAATTTAAATGCCTTGCATTGAATAGTGGGATGACCAGGAAAACCACAATCACGCACTGCAGACCAACACACGGCCCCGTGAGGAACAGCCACAGAACACTTACAGTCACATAAGGCAGACAATTAAAGTAAAGCAATCAAATATCTCGCACTCAGCTAGATAATTGCAAAGCTAGAAAGGACACTTATTGCTGCATACATACAGCATGTACAGTAAAGTCGCATATCAGACTGGGCAAATACTAATCTGAGCTTTTACATGGCGCAAGCAAGAGCCGTCTAATCCGATGTTAGGTGCAAGTCATTTGTAGGTTTTGTCACGTACTTATGAAATCATGTAATTGTTCAAGTAACTAATAGAAACTATGCTTATGTTAAGCGGTCAGACACTATTCATCCGAAAGCCAATTAATACATAAAGTAAGCAGCTGTTGTAAAGTTAAACAATGTGGATAAGAGTCTTCAGAGGCAATACCACATATGATCCATAGAAACAACAATTCTATCTAAGAGCTCAATAGCCAAAAAAGTATTTAATAAAATACATATTAATAACATTATTATTAAACAAAGGCGTTGCAATAAGAGAATGTAAGGACTCCAGTACATGTTAGTTATGATATTGTTGACTGAAAATCTCTTATTGCTTTTATAAAATCACTTTCGGTTTTTAGATAAACTCAACTATTAAACATGGGTTTCGGCTGACAACACATCTTATTCTGAACCATTACAAATAAACACTTTCACCAGGCACAAATAATCATATAAGCATTTAATACCATTAATATTATAATCAATTAGAATGTGATAGTAGAATGAAATCAAAAGACCACTGGCGTAGGAACAGGAGGCCAGGGGTGGGGGCTGACCCCCTATAATGCTGTAGGGGCCCCAGAATAGCCCTTGGCCCCTCAAATAATCTATCCAAATTGACATATTACTCGGTGTAAAATTAAACACAAAGTTGTTATTTTAAATGTGCTTGCTCGCTTCGCTCACTCTGAGTTTTTAAACTTGTTTTAAAATTCTCTGAGAGCAGACAATCTGATACCTTTAGATTTCTTTTAGTCAGAAGGCTGTTATCACCTGGTATATATATATATATATATATATATATATATATATATATATATATATATATATATATATATATATATATATATATATATATATATATATATAGTATTAAAAAAAGTCCAATAGAATGCACAAATTTTTATTTTATATGGCTATATATATATATATATATATATATATATATATATATATATATATATATATATATATATATATATATATATATATATATATATATATATATATATATATATATATATGTACAAATGTATGTATGTATCATTCTTTCAGGGAAACTGAGTTTCACGCTTTTTCTATTATTCCTATTTTCTATCCTCAATTTTTATTAAGCTCCAATTTTTCTCCAACATTTTATAAGTCTTTGCTTTCGCTCTGAAATACTTTTCAGGCAAGAGGTTTCAACCAAAACATTTTCTCGCTCGCTCGCTCGCTCGAGTAAGATATTATATTTGTTTTTGGTTCTGTTTTATCCCTCTTGGCTTTTTACACTGAAATCCCAGGGGCGGGTACTCTGATATTTTCGTATATACGTAGGCTCAAACCATTTTTGGTGTTCAAAATTTTTAATTTCAATATTTTCCGGGGTTTTCAGAAAAAATGATTATTTTATTGGGTATGATAAAAATGCCATATTTTTGGTGGTCATCACAAAAGATGATGGGATGACACAGTAGATGCTGGGTCCAAGTCTGCGTATCAAGAAAAAAGTAGAGTATCCCCTCTTGGGTCTTAAATACCTTGCAAAAAATTGAGGGATGCTGGGTGGTATTTTTCATTTTCATTCAAATTTTAAAAGAAACTTCTGTGAGCAAACAGTGGAGAATTTGATCAGACGCCACGTTTTTTTGCGGCGTCTGATCTGGTTTCGCAATGTTTGCCTATGTCCCACAAAACGGACGCTATGCTTATTTGCGTTAACTGTGATATATGTAGTAGTGTATTAATAGAAATGTCATTTATCAAGTAATTTCGTATTGACACAGTTACAGATCCGAGGTCAACTGTATTGGCTCAAGGCCGAAATAATATTACAAAATTCCTATTTTAATTATGATGTCATTGGAGACTCGAGTTTATGTGGCATGCAGGTAGAAAATTATATTAGTATCGTGCATAATCAAGTCAGGAATCAAAACAGGATAATAGTGAAATAGTGAAACAAACATGCAAGAAGCAATGCTTATACTTTAACAAAACTGTTATGGTATTTATATTAGAACAATTTGTAAGCTTTACAAATTAAAAAAACCCTCTTGGTTCTCTTGTATGTGATGTTTTCTTGTGTTTTATCACTTTCCCATATGGTTTCCTGGGTCAGGTGTGATTTGATTGTATATATTCTTGCTGTTTGCCTTCTTCCTTACTTTTATAGAATTATCACTGCATCGTCACTTATTTAGGAGCTGTACATCATTTTCAACGTCTTCATTTGATGGTAAGAAACATATGAATTATGAATACAAATATAAATAACAATAAAAATATTAATGATAATAATGATAAAAAGAATTCCAGAAAACCTTGGTGAACTTATTGTGACTGGTCAAAATATGTTAAGCCCCATGCCACTTTTTTCGATAGGCATAGTGTTACATTCTTGAAGTGTATGTGTTTTTTTCTCATAAATATCTAAAATAATCGAAAACTCATCAAATAACAATAATATCTCCGGTGTAATTACACAAAGTTTTAATTGAAAATACCGAGTATGTTTAATTTTTAAGAGCACCCATATTTTTGCCATTTCTATTATAGGAATGATAGGGAGCGAAATGAGACAATTACTTAAAAGTGTGAAGCGGCAAGGATTTTTTTTTCAATTTTAGTGAAACCTAGCAAATGTTGAAGAGAAACTTTCCTGCTATCTCACTGAAAAATGATTCCAAAATCTTTATTCAGTAAAATTTTATGATAAAACAAACATGAACCTTTAAGCTTGAAGTCTATAGAAAACATTCAGCTGAGGCTTACATATGTGACTTATTTTCGCTAGTTTTATGTCATTATGTGGCTGAATTTATTGCTTATATTTACATTTTATTATAAATATCTAAAATATAATAAAACTGTTTTTAATTTAGGAATTAAAACAGTTTTGTATTTAAAATATAATCGTATTAATGGTTTAGTCGGAGTGTAAAATGGAAAAGCGAAACAGCCAGCTTGAACACGGACACTCAATGGAGCAACCAAGAGGCATGTTTTGCACGTGCGACTTGGGTGTGGCTCGCTGTCAATTGCAACACCAACATCACTTCTGGCGAATGAGTTCGATTCTCGAAGCGTATTGCACGGGCAAGTGAAATTGACAGCTGTCAATCAAATTTGTGTAACTAATGAAGCTATGAATGGCTGCAAAAATCTAAAGATTAATTAATTAAAGGATTGGTTCGAAAATGTAAATATAGTACTCAAACAAAAAAGATACGTCCGATTTTCATGGTACTGTATCGTTTGATCCAATTAAGATGTCTCAGCAAAAAATATACCAAAATGTTTATCAAACGTCCGACACACAAAAGTTGGTAATTATTTGATTTTATCTTCTTATCTGGAAGAGTTATTGAACCTTAAGTGAAAGCAGCTCATTCCACTATCATCAGCAAGTTGATCATCAAAACGTGACACATTTTACGTTAAATGGCAACCAGGAACGTCCAACAATGAAAAAGCATCTAAAAATTTCAGATGTGCTTATTAAACGAGCGGCATTGCAGTTCAAAATCGAAAATTTACGAAGTTAACTGAAATTACCTCCCTTTGCATTTAACAAATAACAAATTTCCGATTCTCCTTAAATTAACATTATTTTGACACCGTTTTTGCTTTAATTTGTTGTGCTTGTGTATGACAAAGATTACACAAAGATAAGAATAAAAAACATGGCTGATGTCGGCCATCACATGTTCACTAAATCTGTGTTCTATACCCCACCCCTTACTGAAAAAAACGCACGTGAATTTCCAGTGTCAATTGTTTTAATGCTGATTAGTCTTAATCAATGTTAAAATGCTTGTGATGAAGAAAAAGAAATTCAAAGTTGACCGACTCTGTTGAATATCAAAATGCTGGACCAAAAATGAATTTTCTGAGTGTCTTCACCCACAGTCTTGGCCGATGTTTTGTGACGTCAGAGTATGTTACAGATTAATGGTTGTGGTCGTAAAAGCAATGCATACAGCTAACATGCATAACATCTTAATAGAGAGTTTGCTCAGTGATGTTTTAATGTGCTTGAATTGTTCGGAATTATGATGGACACACAGGCTATTGATGATGTGACTTTTTGATTTTAAGGGTACTCGTGTTCTCTGAGTTGTCAGCGGCTCTACTGGTTATCAAATGAATTTTGTTTAGGTGCATAACGTTTCTAAATGATATCAGTTTGTAATGTAAAAAAATGAATGATATGCGTTCATACATTAAGAACTGGCAGACATAAACGTCAAGCGGACATAACTTTATTGTTTCAGTATATAATGAATCTCTCGCTTGCAAATGGGACCTTCACTGGTCTACTATGTAATATATATACCAAAATCTCCTATGATGGCTTAGTTGTTGTCCAGACAGTCGTAAGACTTCTAAAACACAGAATATAGCTTAAGGTTTTCATCTGTTGCTATGCAACTCCTAATCAGTCATTATCGGATTTATTTTATATCATTCTGGCTTAGAGGAAGGATTTTTACTGCTTAAGTTGACATGAACTGTCTCGACTATCCATGCACGGTCGTTATTTACATTTTAATACTGATAAGTTCTTCTTTGTACAAGATACAGTATATACTGGAAGGTCCAATATAAAATATCGTAGCGTCAGCGGTTAGAATGTTTTATCGCATCCTAGTTTTATGGTTGAAGTTTTTTTTTATATTTTAAAAGGACATACTTGCTCTAAGGCGGTGGTTCTGTTGTTGTTGGGCTCTACATGTAGGTACTTAATGTACTTCCTATTGTTTGTGGGAGTTCTGTGTTTGTCTTAGTTTTGTTATGCATTACTTTGTGTCCATTCTAATTTTGCAATCATCTTGAAGAGGGTGAGAAAGATGGTTGCTTTGCTATTATTATCTTACAGATGTATTGTTACTATAAATGTTCTGTGGCTCTTCCTCGCGGTGCCGTGGGTTGGTCTGCAGTGTGTGATTGTGGTATTTCCCGATCATACTCACTCACGTTTCCATCTCGATCACGATGAGAACTCATGCACGGATCAAGAAAATTTTGTCAGAGGGGGCCTGACAGCCTATAACTAAATTTCCGACCGTACATTCGTCGATATACCTCCCCAAATGAAAATCCAGAATAAAGTTACAATGTACTTTCTAATTGATTGTTTTGTTTGTTTGATTGGGTTCTTTACGTTCTATCAACAATCTTTCATTTATGTAGGGATCGGTCTTCCTGGGTTAAACCAGTACTAAGCTAGGATTAATGAGTCTTGCTGAATGAGGTTAGTTTAGGAGGTTCCCTCACCGGCATCACTGCATTGATTCAACGCATCGACGCCGGTGAGGGAACCTCCAAATTGAAATTTGTACAGATTTGCACAGATTTAATATGTTGCATACTTCCTTTGGTTGGCAGCCTTTACAGAAAGCGCTATTGTTTTCTAACAACCTTACCACCTGGGAGAACGCCGTCAAACGTGTTAAGAATACAATGAATATATTAGGCGTTATTAACACCGGCCCAGACATGACAATAAAACGTATTACCTCAGCGAAACCTTTGACATTAAATCCATTTTAATACCCGTCGGGATTGACTATGCAGCTGCATTGCTTAGAAACATCTTCAACCAGTCGTGATTCTTTTGATTCAGTCAATTGTTAGAACTTCTACACTCAAGCGTTACTTTAGTATAAATGTGTGTTGTTGTATAGAGTAAAATCCATACGCTGGCTTATAGATATTAGCGTTCGCTATCTTAAAAAAACGGTTTTCTTGTTTCTCAATCAAAGCATATGTTGTGGTAACTCTAAAGAACCGTCTGAAGGTTCACACAAATCTACGTGGTAAAACAATTGCGATTGTAGTATTGGGCCCTGACTTTTACAGGAATCGTTTGCAATGAGCACTCGAACACATATGTCTTGAAAAACTGTACATTGACAATGAAACTATTGTAACGTGGTTAGTACACGTGCTACCTTACCATATAAGGAAAAAAACGCATTGAACCCATAACCCATATCAGCCGAATGGATTTTCCCACTATTGTCGATTGAACCAGTCCATTTCCTTTTTAAGGGTTGTTGGGTGGTGTTTTTCATTTTTCATCAAATTTTAATTGAACATTCTGATAACAAAGAGTGAAGATCCTGATCAGACGCTGTGGTGTTTGATCTTGCTCTGTTTACCTATGTCCCACAAAAATGACGCTAGGCCTGTATACTAGGTTAAATACGTACATATTTGAACCTAAATTATGGGATAGAAATATTCTGGATGTTTCTTGATGTGTGCGAACACAATTTGGTCAGTCTAATCCTAATTTTGTTATGGCATTTTTGCTCTAAGACTGAGGGTTAGCACTCATTACCTAAGTGAAAGAAGTCCTGATTCATCACGCTGGTAAATGTATCCGTCGATTTGCTGGTATTTACGCGTATTGCCGGTACTTCATAGACCGGAAGTGGTAGATATTGGTGTTAATACTCTATAGAAAGCATGCCATATGCCTAAAGGACTATAGAGTTAGACCATTTTTAAATGTTAGGTATGCACATGGTGATTTATGTAAGCAATTAGGAATAGATTCGAGTACCGATCACTATTCCTAAATGCTTACATAATCGCCATGCACATACTAAATACTTAAAAATGATCTAATTCTATAGTCCTATAGGCATATGGCATGTTTTTTTTATATATAATTTAACACCAATATCTACCACTTCCGGTCTATGGAGTACCGGCAATACGCGTAAATACCGGCAAATCGACGTATACATTTACAAGTGTGTTCAAAAAAATTAAAATTGTTCACTACATTGTTTTACCAAGAATTTGCTTAACGTGGCAAATAGCGCAGATCCTGATGAGACGCTGCGTTTTGTGGCTACGCTATTTGAAAATGCTCCCTTTTTCTTAGAATCATTTGCGTATATGCATAAACCATGTCCCCATAATTTTGGCAAGCTACGCCTCTGCCTAACCATGGTTATCCTTATCTTTAAGAACTATATTTTATCTGAAAACTTGAGGTGACTTAAGTACTATCACTATGGTATTTCCACGATCGTATCATGTGACATACTGTTTGATCAGATCTAGTGATACAAAAAGCGTGGTGATTACATACTAGATTGTAGCAAGAAATGACAAGCACAAATGCCTCTTAAGTTCTCGTCTGTCGCTGTGCGGTTCAATTATATTCTTAATATTGCTAAAGAGATTACTTGGTAACATCAGTCTCCAATTATACCACCCCTAGGCATCATTTCTAGATGACATTTCTATGTTCTGTCACGGCATTAATATCTTTTACATTGGCTTTATGTTGTCTGATAAACTATCTTTGGCAAACTTGTTTAATATGCGTCCATTTATAGTTGCGGCTATGAGCATGCATGCGTGAATATAAACCAAATCGTGCTTGAGCAAGATCTGGTAATCTGTCAAGATAGCCAGTGATCTAGTATAACATACTGAACACCAATCATTCTGCGACTGCCAATCAGAATTATTGGTGATAGGGGTCTGTTTAAAGTATCCCGACCTGGCTTATACATGTACTTCTATCGAGAATATGAATACAATAAATATGGGCCTCGATGCGACAAAACCTGTCTTCAGAGATTTCCGACAAAACGAGACTCGAACCAGTCTCATCAGCTACAGAGACTAACTAGCAAATTGAAATTTCGCTTGTAGCAAGTTTAAATATGATAGTTTAAATATGATACTATAATAAAGGCGCTGATCAGTCTGCATGTATGCGCAGGCTGGTCTGCACTTTTGTTGTTCGCAAACCCCTAAGACAGGTTTTCTGGCGTCGATGTCCAATTATGTATTATTTTATGCAATTGTTTTAATTAGACGGTCTAGTGGCTAGTTCACTTCGTAAGATATCACTACATGCCTGAAACGTTGTTTTAATCGTGGTCAAGTGTATGCAGGTGGTCAAGTGTATGCATTCTTTTTAAAATTAAGAATGTTCTTAAATGTTACTTCATATCAGCAAAAGTTCACATCTAAAAACAAACTGAAAGACACTAGTTTCACCTTTCCAGTGACAAACGTCACAATTTTAAGTATATTTCGTACGCATGCGCAGGAAGAATATTGCAAAGTTTTGGAAATGAATAGCACTTCTATCCTTTACAGTTTAGCATTTTTACTTTTTGAAAACACTAGCAAAGTATTTTCTCAAAGTCTGGTCTAAATGGCACCCAGTAGAAAGACGTAAAATGAGGGGTGGGAGTAGAAAGCGTAAATTTTAACTGCTTTGCTAATGATAAATTGCTTTGAAACGTATTTTAATGCTTACTTTACATATTTTGCTGCCGAACCGCACCAATTTTAAAAACAAGAGTGCAGTTTGAAAATTTGGTGTTTATAATCAACTAGGGAAAATACACGCCTTATCACTAGAGCTTCTTTACAAATGTCCTACGCTTCATCGCCTTCATCTGCAAGCGGTTGTTACATGTAAGTAGACTCATGATACTTAAACGAATACTAAACTTATCGAAAACATATCTTTTTTTATGTAAAAACGAACATGCTTTTAAAAAATCTCAACAGCAAGTATGTGCACATTTTCCTTTGAAGCCTTTATGGAAGCTAAATGACAAAAGCAGATATAGGCCGAATATTTGGCTAGTAAATTAATTTAAGCCCAATCCCCTCCTCCCACCCCAACAGTGGCTACAACAGCTGTCTGTTCTAAGGCTTTGCTTCTGCTGTTGTTGTTTCATTGTTTCTAGTTTCGCTCCTATTGTTCTGTCTTTTTTGTGTGTACATGCATGTTCCTTATTTTTGTGTGCAGTACTAAGTGTCGCTTCTAGTTTTGCAATCATCTCGCTGGGGAAGAGAGAGCTTATCGCTTTAGTTTTATTGCAGTTTGGTATCAGGTGATTATTAGTGCTCTGTAGCTCTTCTTCACGGTGCCATGGTGGTTTTCCGTGTGTTATTGTGACGTTTGCTTGTCATACTCACGTATTTTTCATCATCAGTGCTAGAATCATTTAGCTGATCATATAAAATGTAAGCTGTAAAGTATGAATAAAACAGATTATGACGGAAAGGATCTAGGCAACCTATTCATGAAAGTACAGCTCATTTTACACTGCTAATAGTTTTCCATTAGTTATCATGAACAGACTCAATAACACCGACACTGCTGTTTTCTTATATTGTTGGTTCTCTCTATTTCTGAGGAATCCGTTTTCCAGATTAATTAGAGGTCGCAACACTTGTCGTTGTTTCTGTGTGGAATTGGTAAAACTTCTCCCCATGCATCGATATAGTGTTGGTATTTTTCTTATTCTGGTCCTTCAGGAATTTTGGGATCTGACGGAAAGCAGAATACCACCTAAGCCGGTGCTAGGGGCGTGAGAATTGTTGCATTTTCCATTAGTTCTCATGAACAGACTCAATAAAACAGAGTCTGATGTTTTCTTTTATTGTAGGTTTTCTCTATTACTGAGGAATCTTTTTTTCCAGATTATTATACATTTGATGGTGGTTTACAATATATCCGTACACCCACTCCCTTAAGACAGGCTAATATCCTATCATATTTCTTAACTTCTCTATGAATGTACTTTCCAAATTTAACCTAAGGCTAAGAAAGCGTTAATGGAATAAAAAGTTTTGCTTATTCATTCTAATAAAGTATACTTCTGATATTTTATTATCTTGACACACCTACACTGCAACAAGACGTCTTCCGATAAATGAGCCATGCCACTAGAAAATATCTCAACAATTGTCCGGCTAAACCTAGATTTATATTTTTGAAAACACTGAAGATTCAGATCAGGTGGCTTCTGACGAAGCCACCTGATCAGGATCCACAGAGTTTCCACTCTTAACGAGAGTAACCAAATTTGCAGAACGGCCCTCTTTTACTAGTTAACACACAATTTATATACATTAATTGAATAGAACACAAACTCGAAACATGAAGGCATGAAGTAATGTGAAATGAAAAATTAATATTGATGGACCATGACAAAGAAAATGGTACATTCGTCCTCTTTTGAAACCTGCCATCAAACGGCCATTACTTAAAGATCTAGATTCATACTATCATATGAGTTAATCGTGGCGTTTGAGTAAATGTTTGTTTGAAGGCTTTTTAAAATTGTTCATTTTTCATCCGAGCGTAATAAAAGGTAATAAAAACAGTATATTTTATTAATATTATCATTAATGTTATTATTGATGGTATAAGAAAAGAAATATTTCTGAAAAAACAACAACAATGAAAACACACTCAAAATGTACGTGTCGGCCGTCTGAACTGAATCTAACCTATCTTTCTATTTTTGACATTAGCAGGTACTCCGTGTATTCAAGATTCAAAAAGTGAGTATGATCAGGAAATACCACAATCACACACCGCAGACCAACCCACATAACCGTGAGGACGAGTCATAGAACATTTTCACAAATACAATAAAAGCAATGCAACAAGCTCTTTCTTCCTCTTCAAGATGATTGCAAAACTAGAAAGGCCACAAAGTAATGCACAACAAAACAAAGACAAACACAGAACCACCCTACAACCAATGGGAAGCACACCAAACAACAGATCATCAACAACAGAACCACCGCCTTAGAACGGACATCAGCCTTAGCCACCAGGGGGCTTAGATGCATTTAACTGGTACCAAATCTTCACCCTAAATTCTGTTGTTGTTAAAACACAAAATTGTTGATTCGCATGAAGGCTTCTAAACTTATACAGTGTATCATCACAGTGAAACACTCAATTTTAATTAACACACTATGATGAAACAAAGATAAGGGCTCATGACTCACAGATAGTCAGAGCTAAAGGAAACCTGAAGTTGAGCTACGGTGGGCCCAGCCAAGGACAAACATTAGGCACCAACCAACGGATTAAAGCTTTACGTCAGGGCCGCCATTGGGTCTGAGGCCTGACACGCCGTCGTGCAATTGCATAACAATAGGAAAACATAGCAATAAACCGTGATTGGGTTTACATTCAAGCATGCAGACTGTTGCATGATATCCATGTTGTATTCAAGTCATCGAGAGTCGCAACATGTACAGTACATGTATGTATTTTTTACAGACTGATAATCGCAGAAATGGCAGGTTGTTCAGCTGAAATGTATGCAAAGTTATGTTCTCATGCTCTAAAGACATACATGAAAGTCCAGCAAACCCATAAAACTAGATTGTGCCTTATCGGCATCAATGAACAAATGGGCCGATCCATACGAGTGTGGTACGTATCGCATACGCGCAAAGGTCTCCTTCAAACACCCCAGCTGACGTATGCAAAGGAACCTGCAGCTATCTTAATTTTAATTTGAGGCTTTATTTACATCCATACTTTACGTATATGAGCAGCGAAGGCTCTGGCGAGTCTGCGCGCAGACTCGCATGAGCCTTCGTGCTCAACATTGCGAGAAGTACAAACTTGCATGTGCAGGCGTTAATGTCTCATAAAATTGAACATTAGCTGGATAGCATGTCCTCGATGAAACATAGAAGATAGAAATAGTTGGTAATGAACCAAACCTATCTGACGGTGTTCAAATGTCAAAACCATTAAGAGACATGACACTATGATCGATAAGGAACAGCACATGTTTTTGCGTTCAATTTGTGTAATTCCAAACTTCCGGACTTAATGCAGAGCAGGGAGATTAAGTGTTGCGTTAAGATTGCTACCGAAGCAAATTGTTGCTGGTGATTATTTTACGTTACCTAAGTACATGTATGCAACATAACCTGATAATTTCTTTCTTGCACGACGGATAAGAATATCTGATATTTTAACATCGAATAGACATTCTTATCTTACCTTGGCTGTGTGGGCTGTACATGCAATGGTAGTCAGGTACGGAATCGTCAAGTGACGTCATTTCCATCATCATGTAGTGTGACATCTACTGACTTCGGGGAGTTTATTTTAAAATAAAATGCGGAATTGAATGGCGAGGAAGAAAAACAATCCATCAATTTGGTTGAGGGGCGGATAGGAAAGTCCGTCACTCAGGATCATCGTTTGTGATCACTCGTCAAGCAACATTAAATGAAAAGCAGTGATCTTCACACATTAAAAGACATTTAATTGGCATGCAGCGTGTGATTGTGTCTTTCCTATAAATACATGGCTTACTGTTCTCTCAATATGAGCCACGACATGAGATTTTCAACAATGTGGTATGTGCATATGCGCAGCCTGATCAGAGCCTTTGCTAGTCGCTTGGATATTCTATGAATCTTAGGCTACCGACCAAACATTATTTGGAGTTTCTAAGCTTAGAAGGAGGCTGCACAGGCTCGTCTGAGTCTACACTTGTCAAAATGACACATTGTTGGAAACCGGGAGTGCAGTGGCTCAATGGTACATGTAGATTGCTTGACTCGAGACCGAGGGGCCGTGGGTTAAAGCCCCACCGGCGTCACTGTGTTGTGTCCTTTAGCAAGAACATTAATCCTAGCTTAGTACTGGTTCAACCCAGAAAAACCCGTCACTTTATAACTGAAAGATTGTTGATGGGACCAAAAGATTCAAATCAAACAAAACGTTGCTGGAAATCACATGTCGCGGCTACATGTAATACAGGTTATACTCATATACCGATGAGAGGTTCCTTTATAAGATAACGATACATCATTTCCATAAACTGCATACTTCTCTGAGTTTTGGGCAATACAGTAGCTGAGATTTTAGGAATTCATTTGCAACTTGTGTTATTCTATACCAGTTTTTAATCACACTATAATATCTTACCATCCTGGAAGACATTTCATGTTCTGTCACTCGGGGATTATTCCCTCTAATTATGGACAGTCTAATGGTTTCCGAGGACATTTCTCAGACAGAGATTTTGAACGATTTCCACGACTTGCCAAAACCAACAGTACACTGTGAACATAGACGATCTAACATGAGTGCTCCTGTGTAATTGAATTTATTAAACTCGTTGCGAAATAAAGATAAAATGCGAGGCTTTCCGCAACAAGTTTAATAAAAGTAAGAAAGAGGGCAAAGATCAGGAATCGATACAATCAATCACCACACCTGACCCAGGATACCAATGGTAAAGTGACAACGTCATTAGACATAATAAATTATGTAATTAAACAGGAGCACAAATGTTATACTCTTTTTATCACAGGACATTAAAATCGCATTTTTGGCGTGGACACGTCAAGATTTTGCCATCTTATAAATACACAACAGCATAATGCACGTCATTACGTAACGTTACAGGAAATCTGTAAACAGTTTTTCTCGTACACCAGATCAGGATTTCCGTTGTTTTTACCCATGTGAGAAAAAACCCGTTCCAGCCCGTGGGAAAGATAAAAAGCGAACAGCCGCACGTCGGCCCCACGCTGGTCACACGTCGATCAGTGACGTCATTGTTATGTTAAAATGACGTCACCATGTCGCATATCAGCCAATGCAGGATTTTCTGGAAGCCTTTTTATCACGATCATGATGGATTCTTATATTATTGCATGGCGTTATATCACTTCAAGATGTCATGTGATAAAATACCAAACTTGGTTTAAGCTAAATTGCCTCTGTTTTTGGTGTTACCTTTCACCTGCTTTAAAAGCGTTGTTCTGTTCGATTGTTTAGGTCTCGAGAATAAAACTATAATGCCAGGTAGAAATGTTTTTTTTTATCACTGGAGATATGTTGGCCTCGAGTGTATTAGAAGGAAATTCTCGGCCTATTCCATTGCGGCTCGGACCATAGTTCGACAAAACTTCCTGTCGCATGATGCCACGACTAGTCTAGGTTTGCCCAGACTGACCAGACTAAAATCGGTGGTCGATGTTTGGTATCGGTGGGCTATGATTGGTATATAGATCATTTTAACCCATTTAATTCCTAATGGAATTTCCCACCCTTATCAATTGGATTCGTCCATTTAAAATGTAAGGGTTGTGGATTAATTGCGGATTAATAATTTTCAATTTCATTCTGTGACATCTTATCTGGTTCTGCACTGTGTGTGGTGTAAAAAAGACGCTAGAAAGACTGATAGTCTGTAGTTAAATTATAGTTACCGTCGTTGAACAACATTGCATAATTAAATCCGTGAAAATCACGATTTTCGAAGAAGTTTGATGCAACGCTTGTCTATAGGCTAATGCTGAGTTCTAACAATATTCAGTTGAGCAAGACACGTTACTAGTAATCCTTGCTTAGTACTGGTTCAACTCAGGAAGACCAGTCCTGACATAACTGAAAAAACGTTGACTGGGACGTAACGCTGGACCCTCAGTAAGTTTAATCCTTTCTCTACATCTACATGTAGGTCAAGGATTCAAAGTCATGAAAAATAAGAAATTGATTGCCAACAAAAGCCAAGCCTCTGCTATTTCAAACCATAGACACTATTCTTTCTCGGGCATAGATTGATTGATAGATATCGATGTCGTTTACTTCTGGAAATGACTTCTTACAATTTTAAGGTGCTTGAAAGTGTCCACCAAATTGTATCACTCAGTTTTCTTCAACAACATTGGATTGGACGGTTGATTAATAAAATGAAACCAAGCTTACGAAGCACCCTAAAGGTTATCAGAAAACGATAAATAACCAAGATTTTAATACTGGCACAGAGCAAAACGTTGGCTGTTTTTAAAATGCAACTAATAGATCAGTGAGCGGACGAAAACTTCCTTTCGCGAAGAGAAATTATTCTTTGCTAAAATTATACGCAGTGAACTCAGTGATATTTTTATAAATACATGCTTTGCATTCAACTATCATCTTATCACACATATATGTCAATGCAAGACTAGATATAACCTTACTTTCGCACACAATCTTTCGACAATGCTGGTTCACCGGTTTTGCCCTTTAAAGGGAATAATAATAAGAAGGAGGAGGAATTTTATCTTTGTAGAACGGAATTTTCTTCTGCGAAAAACAGGGCCATTTTATCCCCATATACTTACATTTTGCAAAATCGCCACTTATCCATTAAAACATCTTAGGAGTATTCATATATACATGAAATGCCATCCAGGGCCTCCTTACATATCTTCACTTCCATTTATGTGCGAAAAGAAGCTTCATTCTGTTGTTTAGCCATACCGCCGCAAACATTAAAAATAAACGTAGCATACTGAAAAGAAAGGAAACTGATTTATAGAAACAATATAATTTATCCTTAAATTACAGTATGAACTCATTAAAATTAAGAATATTGGTTTAGTTATTATAAACATTATGAATTTAAAATAGTTGAAAGAAAATACACACAAAATGAATGGTCTGAAATGTCCAGTATGTATAATCTGGCACAAATCTACATGTCTGGAAAATGATAATGAAGGTTTAATGCATATTGATGCCAGGGCACGTCATAAAGGAATTTTACATATAATTCAAAATTGTTTGTATTCTAACCCATATACGCCTAGCGTCCTTTTTGTGGGACATAGGCAAACAGTTTAGACCCAGATCAGACGCCGCAGAACGCGGCGTCTGATCAGTGTCTCCACTGTTTGCTTACAGAATGCTCTATCACAATTTGAATAAAAATGAAAAATACCATCAACGCCCTTTAAAACGGAAACGGACTACTACCAATTGATAAGAGAGGGTAATTTCATTTGGCTTAAATGGGTTAAGGTTGGTGGCGGTTTCATTCAGTTTGATATAAATGTTCGACAAATGAAGAGTTAGTTTTCCATACACCAATTTGGAACATTCATCTGATCATAACAGAATGACTGCTCCCCTGTGTAGCATGAGAACTGGCCATTTGACCCGGTCATTTCAACTAAGTGGAACTATCCAATATCAACTGGTACATGTAATTGCAATCTGAAATAAGAATGCCAGTGTAAAACGTGGAGCCTTCAACATAAAAAAGACAATATAGTCATGTTTGGAGTCATTGGTTCATATATTCTGCAGTGGCATACCTTTCCCATCAAATATGAATTTTATTTTATATGAAATAATGCCCTTAGGTAGAGGATTTGCGCCAAACATAGGCTAGACAAAACGCATCACTTTTACGATTTCTTCAGGAATACATTCATTTATTTAGTACTCATAGGTATGCATGTTAGCAGGCTAACAAATGGCCGAATAAGTCACTGGTATGTTCTTATCTACAGCTGCCACACGCACATGTCCCTTGTTTTGCAACTTGTATAATCAATATGGAAAGATTGGCTGCAATTTAACACAGAAATAATTCAATAATGTAATAGTGTAATAATGGTACACATGGAAACAATGGATTACTAAATATTTTGGGAAGTTTAATTTTAAACCCCCACCCCTTTGGTAGCTTCTCAGGGTCAACTGCATATATCATTAAACCGACATACGGAACAAATATTCTTAGAGATTGAAGTAAAATGTCCCTTTACTGTTATCAGCAGGCCCTTCTTCAAAGGCTGATCTGTTTTTGACTTTGTATGTACTCTGACTAAATAAATAAAGTATAGACCTTGAACAAATAATGCTGCATGGATTGACAATCAAAGCAGTTATCAAGACTAAAGGTAGACATTTACAGAAGGACCTCTGAGACTTTGAAAGGGTTAATGCCTATTTTTCTGATGCTTTCCAAAACTGCCTTGTGCTTAATACATCATTGGTATCCTTTAAATAAGACGCTAGGTGTATTCAGATAAATAAAATCTAAAATTAGACAGGTAGACTCTTATGACAAACGAAGAGAAGCTACCAAAGGGGTAGGGGTTTAAAAATGAACATCCCAAAACATTAAGTAATCCATTGTTTCCATGTGTACCATCACTTTCATGTGTACCATTATTACTGGATAAAATCACAGTGCACAGAATAGTGTACCTAGCTGTTAAAAGGGCAATATTTTTTGTCAATATTTTAGTGCTGAAATTTTTTTCTTGGCTAATTATTGTCACTTATAAATCCAGCTGTATATCTGCCTAACAAAGTTTATATGAGTAAAGCGATAGTCGATAATGGGCCTGGGTAAGCCAAAAAGGTGAATTTTCTCCTAAAAAAGGATGAAAAGCATTTTGTTTATGTCCTGGAATTTATGCCTGGGTGTTCTGACCCAGTAATAGGGTCGTCGACTTCAACATATTGATCATTTTTAGATTCCTGACTACTGGGCAAGAACACCCGACGTACAGAACTATGCGTACAGTATGAAAACCTTGAATAACTTTCAAAATGCTCTGACCTCAAATTTTGAATTTGGTGCACATTGAAGGACTTGTCTTTTGTATTTTATCGAAAGTAGGCATAAATTCCAGTAGATAAACAAACACTCCTTTCATCCTCTTTTTAGGAAAAAGAAAACACATTTTGGCATAACTCTGGCGCTATAGCGACTATCACTCAACCCACATAAATCGTGTTAAGCAGATACATAGCCGGATTGATAAGTGACAATAATTTGCGAAGAATAATTTCAGAAGTAAAATATTGACCAAAATACTACCTTTTTAACAGCTAGGTACACTATTCTGTGCACTCGTCGACTGCAACCAAATGCGATGACTGCACTGTACTGTTCGAGTACAGTGGTTCTCTAGCGTGCCTATTACCACTTGTGAATCCGACCATGCGTCGAAGTTAATATCTACAAATGTACGTTTATATCGCTTATCAACTTGCGAAATGCAATCCTGGTCTATTTGTACTGCTCTAAGAACAACAGCAGAAATTTCACCATTGATACTGACTGTAAATTCAGTGAACATGTCGCATTGTACTTGTATCTTATAGTTAATACATACGCAAGTTTCCTGTTTTATTTCTTAATGAGTTTTGTAATTGGATGCAGCTTTGCCTGGCTTCTATCTAATGAGTGAAATTAGAGTGAAGTTTCTCAATTTATTCCCTTGTTTATTTTAACTCCATACACAACATTTTTACAATATATGGCAGTAACAGTCTCGTATTTTACAGTGTTGCTTAATGACAGGATGCGATACATATGTATTTTTACGTTAAACTGTTTTCTCCAAAATTCGTGTAGTATTAAAGTGGAGAATATAAAGGAAGAAAATTGAATAATATTTGTTCAGGAAACTAGTACCCCCTTTCGCCGGAATCAATCGTGAAACAAATCCTGCTCCTACAATGAAAGCAGATTATGTGATAAGTAATAGTTATACCATGGCTTGTCCGCCTGTACGTGGAGATAATCCACGAGCTTTAGCGAGTGGATTATCTTACGTACAGGTGGACAAACATAGTATAACTATTTTATACCACCTACATCAGTGTAGACCTTGCACACCATGAGATATTTCATGCTAAAGTTGGTAAGGGTGGTATAAGGTCAAAACTTTCTCCAGCATTTTCAAAATTGTTTAATAAAATATACTGACCATTTGAAAGCTCCTTTGTCATAAACAAGGATTCGATGGTATTTATTGTTTCTGTTTTATTGCAGATATGATATCTTCTAAGTAACTTAATCTGGATCAGGTAATTGATGCATGCAAAGTGATTGTTTTCAGAATAAAAAGAACATTTCTCATGAAGCTGATCCTTATATATTTTCTTACTTTTTTTTCTCAATTCCTTCTTACAAAGAATTATAGACTGATTTGACCAGCTCTGATTTTTTCTCTGTGCTCTAAACTAAATTTAGCAAAAGGAACCAATTACAAAGTGACAAGTTGATACTCAGCAAAAGAGCAACCAGAATTTCTATCAATTTGAGAAATTCAGTATATTCTAGACTGATTACTGGACAATATTAAACTGATCCTGGCCTTTATCATTAACATAATTTCACCGCCGATTGAGCAACTATTTATACTCTTTAGCATTCATCGTATATACGTATACGGAAATGCATGTGGTACTTTATAACATGACTCAGTGATAGAGTGCTTGACTCGAGACCAAGGTGCCGCGGGTTCGAGCCTCAATGGCGTCACCGCGTTGTGTCCTTGAGCAAGACACATTAATCTTAGCTTAGTACTGGTTCAACCCAGGAAGACCCGTCACTTTATATCTGAAAGATTGTTGATGGGCCGTAGAGAATCAAATCAAACAAAAACTGTATCACCACGTGGTATGCAATGTCCTGGTCTCTTGTAAAGCTAACGGAGATAGGAACCAGTCGTGGGCGTGACTAGACAGCGACCAATACGTGTTCCAATTTTTCGGCCACTAGGCCTTTAAGTGAAGTTGATGAAATATTTAAATACGATTAGTCAGAGGAAAGGTGTTTAGAGGATTCGAAATATTTTTACACGATTGGGCGACTTCTCATATATGCAAACATATACACTTGGTTACCTGTTATCCTCCTTACATGTATAAACTCTTTCCTTGCCAGCGATGACTTTTTTCGTCTGCTGATTACCTTTGAAAACAGTTTGGACACAGATCAGGACCGACACAACGTCGGTCCTTGCCTGGATCAAAACCGTTTGACACTGTGATAGTGATACTGAAAGATTTTTTTGAAAATGTTTATCAGCAGGCGAAAACAAAAGCATGAAGAATAACCTAGCACGCAAAGGCTGAATGCGTGAACTCAAATTTTCTCGTACTTCACAGTTTTCAGGCTTCACCCATATCTATGACCATGTTTTAACCCAGCGTAGGTCAACATCTTGCATATAATGCTTCGTCAATAGTCAGCACAAAACTCAATAAAGTGCATATCATCTTCCATAAGGTTACAGAGTACATTCTGTTAGAGTTCAAACTGAAAAAAGGTTAAATGCTATACAGTAAAACCTGTATAAAACGGTCACTCGCAAAAAGACCAAATTTGGTTTTCAAGACCGATTATCGTTTTATGCAGGTCAAAATTATTGCAGAATGCTCCAAGGGGAGCATTCTGCAATACTTTCGACCTTCATTAAGCTATCATTTGACATTAAGCTCTTTGTTTTGTCTATTTTTGAGTGGCCGTATTACAAAGGTGTTTACTGCACATGCAAAAGTTCAATATTCTAGCTAGTCTCTACAGCTGAGCAGACATGTTTAGCTATATGCACCCAGAACAGATGCATAGTTAAATCATATTATTTTCTTATATTTTATAAAAAAAATGAGGACACAATGCCAAATACTGTAGTATATTTGAAAAGCATTTCCCGCAAGGTATCGATATAAAGTTTTTTTTCTTCTATTTTGCTTTATTTGAAAACTGCTAAAACCAATTTAAAGTTTCTCGTACTTCACAGTTATCCAGGCTTCACCCATATTTCTCCCTATATTTTAACAAACCTGTAAGCGCTCCCCACATCGTGCACTTGGATAGCTTTAACAACATTAGTACTTGGGTAGAGTTAACAACATTAGTACTTGGGTAGCTTTAACAACATCAGTACTTGGGTAGCTTTAACAACATCAGTACTTGGGTAGCTTTAACAACATCAGTACTGGGGTAGCTTTAACAACATTAGTACTTGGGTAGCGTTAACAACATTAGTACAGACACATAGTGCTTTGTAAAGTCAATAGTTGACAGCACACAACTCAATCTCCCAAAGTTTACAGAGTACATGTACAACCGTAAGAGGTCAACGGGGACTAAAACAAACCCAAGGAGAAACACTATATGTTTTTGAAACACCGTGGGCCTGGAACAGATTCTAGTTGTTTCTTTTTTTCTTTTTGTTTGTTTATTATGAAACGGCTAAAACTTATAGCTGACCCTTGGCTTTGTTGTTCGCAAACAACGAATCAGGCTCAGGGTTATAAAACATTTTTGCATGCTCAACCCAACTTAGCATGACGTTTCATCAGCTCATAATTGGTAAAAGGTCGAATAGACATTTTGCCTTAAAACTCACAGCTTTTTATGTTTATCCTGCTCAAAAATGTTAAAATGCCAACAAGAGTTGGCATTTTAACATTTTACAAGCAGAATAAATTTCATGCTGTGTGGAGTTGAGTATTAACAATGTTTGAGAAGCATAATAACCGCACTTACTACAACAGACTTTGAAAGATTCTAAATTGTATGTGTAACTTAACTCATTTAAGCCTAGCGTCCTTTTTATGGGACATCGGCAAACAGTGCAGAACCATATCAGACGCCGCAGAACGCGGCGTCTGATCAGGGTCTCCACTGTTTGCTTACTAAATGGTCTATTAAAATTCGAATAAAAATGAAAATTACCACCTAAGAAGCCTTTAAACGGAAATGAACTGGACCAATTGATACCAGTGGGAAATTCCATTCGGCTTAAATGGGTTAACATGAACACGGCGCTTAACGACCTGCTTAATCAGTAAACCAGGCGAATTCTATAGTCCGAAGCCAAGAGATGGTGGTATTCTGCCTGCTGGAATACTTGCGTGTTTGCAATGTTTGACACCACAAACGATTATATCAAAACATTTGCATTTCTATGTCCTGTTTTCGATAAATTGCAGTCTTCGATCTTTCGTTGTAAGACTCAACTTGAACCATCAATTTCATTCGCAAATAAAAGGCTTCGGATGTCTGGTAATCGAAATAAAACATGGATGCAATATTGCCACAGTTTGTTAAACACGACCTTTGTTTATTTTGTTCAAGCTTAACATGTGTGAGGTCATTCCAAAGATATAAAGTATCATATATGACGTCAAATTTGTGATTGTGTGTGATGTCATAAGTGCAATAAATATGTAACACTCCTTAAAAATATGATATATAATATTTTGATGCGATACAGAACGTTTGCATTTATGATGTCATACTTGATTAAACGTACCGCTGTATTTATGATAACTTTGGATATTGTTTTTGTCTTTCAATACTGAAATGAGCCGCGCCATGAAATTTCCAACACTGTGGTATGTGCGACCAGCTAAGGCTACCGCTAGTCGCTTGAATATTCTATGAGTGTTAAGCCACTGACTGAACAACATTTGGAGCTTCTAAGCTAATCAAGGGGTGCACAGGCTCGTCTGAGTCTACACTTGTCAAAATGCCACATTGCTGGAAATCACATGTCGCGGCTCAAATATGTTCTCAGCGCTTTTAATCGAAACGTGACATACAATATGTTTTCTTTCTTTTCCTTTTCTCTCTCTCTCTCTTTTAATAATAAAATGTGTAAGGCGATGCCAAAAAATTAAGTAGGGTAGGAAAACCTGAAAGACACATATATTTGTGGCCTTAAATACGAGACAGGTTTAAACCAGGTCTCTTACATGAGTATCGCTTTCTAGGGTTTGTTAAGGACGGGCCGAAATACATAAATATGCCACTGCAAACGATACAAGGCATCACTTTTCTGCGAAAAACATGTCACGTAGCTAAGATCTCGGCAACTTAGTAGAAGGTTATTTTTAGAAATACAAATCAATGGAACTTTTCTCATAAAAGATTTTCTTCGGAAATCAGGCGGTGATATTTCCATTTTTGATACTTCCCAGAGGGTGAGATCCGTCTTACATGTCTTATCTTAGGAATTAAAGAAGACATACAATTTATAACTGATGCACAGTGCTAAATTACATGTTTTAGACAGCTTTGGTAGACGTCCCAATCTTGTCAAATAAACTCACAAATAGAAAAGCACACGATATGGTGGTACAACATGCGCGGATCCAGAAAATTTTGCCAGAGGGGGTCCAACATTTTTCCTCTTTTTTTTTTGATAAGGAGAAAGAGGATTCAAATAGCACTAAAAGCGGGCCATCATCGGCCCGCAGCTTTCGCTGGCGGGCTTATGATGGTTCAACATTGAATGTTGGGCTGGCAACTTTGTGATTTTTTAGAGGATCCGGATCAGTAATGCTAAGAAACCCTATATTTTTTGTGATTTTCAGGGGGGGGGGGGGTCCAGACCCCCCTGTCCCCCCTCTGGATCCGCACATGTACATATCGCTTATATTAAAATGCATCTAATAAAAGCCAATGCTGGCTTATCCATAGGGGGCAAGGGATCTAAATTTTGGTCGGAGCTTTCATTTACAGCCGTACCACGTGTATGCGAGCAGCGAAGGCTCTGCGTCACCAGAGCCTTCCAATATGTACCGAAATCCCAAGTGCTGGCCCAAATGCATCAACTGCTGCTCTCTCCAACCTGTAAGGTCCATTTACATGATTTACGAAAAGGAACTGGCTCATCGCATTTTACTGGTTTCACTTTCCAATAAATAAGATACCATAGTTTCCTCTAGCTTCGATGTCTGAAAACTGAACTTTTTGAACGCCATAACTGAAATACTCAAACAGGAAAACATGTACAAACACAGCATTCCCCGAAAGAGCAGCCTGATCAGTGATTATTTGTTTGGTTTCTGTACATGTATCAAGATATTTATTGTTGACTAGTTATTGATGGATGATGATGATTATTTAGATTACTCCATTGAAGAAAGTTTGCATTCAAAGAGTTATGCATGCTATTGCGTATGAATATTTATGCATCTCTGTCCCAAGCAGAGTTGGGATAATCGTAATCTGTAATCATGATTACTTGTAATCGATTACTTTTTTCAGTAATCATAAAGTAATCTGTAATCGTTGATTTTTATGATTACAAGTAATCGTAATGTAATCGATTTTACATTGCAAAATAGCCTGAAATCATGATTACTTTATGATTACTTTTGCTTTTTACACACGAAAAATGAAACTGTTTAAAACAGCTGCTAAGTACCAGCAATAGATCAAAGAGAATAATGGGAATGTGAATATGCTACCAACAATAGATCAAAGATATCAAAGACTGATCCAAAATAACTTAGTGTTGGGCCAGATCTGAATTCAAACTTTTTGATACTGATTGTATGTATCTTCACAAATAGTGCAGACCCTGATGAAATGCCACCTTATGTTGCATTTCACCAGGGAGACAGTTTGCAAAAAAATGTCTGTTTTGTATGCAGCAATGAAAGGGTTAGTAGATTAACGTGTTACCTGCTAGTGACAACTTTTGTCGTCTGCTGATATCCTATGCAAACAGTTTGGACTTAATCAGGCTCAACAAAATTTTGGGCCAGATCTGAATTCAAACTTTTTGATACTGATGTGATCCCTAAAAGAATTTGCTTCAAAAGAAGGGTAATTCTGAATAAAATGAACAGATCACAAAAACATGCAAAAATTATCTGGCAAGAACATATATAACAGGCAGGAAACGGTCCCTTGTATGGTAAACACAGTTGGATAGTCTTGAGCCAAGCTCAGATTTGACATTAATCTCATCAGACACATATTCAAAGCTTTCCCTGTCCAATTTCATCGTTGTGAAAAATTTGTCAATAATAACTGTGAACATTGGCTGATGGTATTGGTCAACTTTTTTTTATTTGCTCTGCTGTCAATTGAAATAAGGACTCTTTTCTTAAGTGTCTATTTAATCCTTTATATGACAGTTTAGTTTTAACACCTTTCAGCAAGTGTTTTATCTTTACCATTTTCCTGCTGAATATGATCTCATCTTTAGTGTTTGGTTTGGTCTGCAGAAGATCCAATTCTGCAAATTTTGTCATTCTTTTTTTAGATATACATGAAACATAATCTGACAGTGTGTTCCAATAATCAGGATTAAATTTAATGAAATAAAAGAGTATCCAAAATATTGGGAAATAATGGAAGCTGGCCTAATTTACTTCAGGAAGACGTGTTCTCTGAATATGATAAAATAGGGATAAATCCAAAATTCTTCATAATGTATATCATCAAATAAATTTTAATTTTTCTCATCATGAATCACACAGTTATATGAGAGAGTTTCGTCAACTAAAAATAACTCCATACAAGTCCACATGAAGATTGAAATCTACAAATACTATTAAGAAAAGCATATTAAAAACTGTTTTTATTTTAAATAGCAGAGTTCTTGGTGCTTTATATTTATTATTTTAAACATCTTAAGTTGTAGCTGATTTCTACATTACTAAACAGATATTTTGAATAATTTTATTTTAATTTCTCCTTCCTCAGAAAGACAAACCTGAAGCACATGGAACTGTGTTATTTATGATGCATGTAAAACAAGGCAAGGGTCAAATTTTGAGGTTGGCCTTACTGACCTGAAAATAGCCAAATATGGACATTTGGAGTCAGGACTGTACAAGGGACATCTTGCAAATACATGTACGATAAATGGTATGATCAAATGTGTATCCATGCTTATATTTAGAATAATAAGTTTTTTTTTAAAATACTGTTGTTTTATTCCAATTCATATACAATGTAGTAAACATTGTAGCTCTGTAAGCAGAATTGAGAACCATAGCTTAGTTTTCCTTTCTTCAGGATAACATTCTATTAAGACTTGAAATATGATAAAGTTAATTTATTGCTCAAAAGTAATCCTAAGTAATCATAAAGTAATCACGATTACTTTGCAATGTAATCTGTAATTGCAATCGATTACATTTTTAAAAAAGTAGTTGTAATTGTAATCAGGTCTCATGAAATGTCCTAGTAATTGTAATTGTAATCGATTACATTTGCATATAATCGACCCCAACTCTGGCTCCAAGGCTGTCATATATCAAAGATGCCTTAATATTTGCACGAATTAAGTCCGTTCTTTACGGGGCTAGCCACGTGTCGAGAGACCGATTTGACCATAGGCGTACATTTGGAAAGCAAATAACTAGTCGATATGCTTCCAGCAGGCCCTGGGAAACAACTACTAAGAATGGTCTTGCTTGTTTTAAAAAGTGTAAGCTATTTTGTTTTTTTAAGAATTAAGTGAACAAGTTCAATTAATGTTGTGTTGTGCCCGAACTTCCCAACACACAGATTCAGTCATATAGGGATTGGGTCTTAAAGCCTTTTCCACCGGAGTGGGGAAGCCTATATGGTAAACGAGTACATTGGCTATTCTAGTTAATGGTTCAACTGTATAAGGAAACATATTTCGTCCATTTTCTGACCCCGCGCCACCACACCTTGTACAACTTTAAAGACTTTTATACCAAATAATAAAATGCCCATACCATAAATGCTTTCTTATGTTTGGTTGTGCTTATGCTTTACCTCCCAGTCAACAAAATTTCAGTCATGCTGGGACTTTTTCCAGTTTCCTGTGATAAGCCAGTACTAAGCAGAGAATAAAATGTCCTATTCAAGGACACAACGCAGTACCTCCAGTGAGTCTCGAACAAGCAACCCTTTTGCTCCCAGGTATAACACTCAACCAACTGAGCGACTGCGCTCTTCAAATGGTACATTTTGTAATACTATGCTAAAACACGTCGTATCTTTACTGATTTCTTAAATATTACATTTGGGCGGCATATGGATAGACTTATCATGTTACAACACGTCGTGTCTCTTCTGATTTCTTAAAATATTACATTTGGGCAGCGTATGGATAGACTAATGGAGTTCCTTTCTGATTTCTTAAATGTTGCATTTGTCTAGATCCGTCACAGGCAGCGTATTTTAATAAGTGGTAGGCTACAACTCGTCTTATTCCTCTAGAAGATCATAGGCAGCCTCAAATGGACACATAATTTAATGTTTCTAGAAAATTAAACAAAACGTGATATTTTGGTACTTATCGCATATGCGCAAACGTCCCATTCAAACAAACATTGCTGGTGGAAGGTCTAAGTTTTCAGTCTGAGTCTTCGCCAACATCTACGTTTATTCATTGTGTATATGCCCATTACGTATGCAAGCAACGATAGCCCTGCCAAGTCTGCGCATTGGTGCAGGCTCGCGTGAACCTGCGTTGCTGGGCAATGCGATAAGTATAGAAATATCTTGTGCTGGCTCAAATAAGCTTACCTTTTTATAAGATCTAGATTTCGTAGATTTTACTATATACAGGTGCATGTATAGATCGGGTGGAAACCATAGGGATCTTTTGTATTGAGATATTTTGAGATAAATAGCTAAATTCAAAATTGATCCAGTGCATGAAATTTCCAAAAATTTGATATGTGCGACTAGCAAAGCCTCAGATCAGCCTGCGCATACGCGCAGTCTGATCAGAGCCTTTGCTAGTCGCTTGAATATTATTTGATTGTTTAGCTACTGACTGAACATCATTTGGAGTTCCTAAGCTTAAAAGGAGGCTGCGCAGGCTTGTCTGAGTCTACACTTATGAAAATGTCAAATTGTTCGACATCTCATTCACTGACTCAATTTTTTATCATTTCAGGTTCAAGCAAACAGAAGGATGAGCTGGCTGGTGCTATTGTCGCTGGTGTCCATCGCAATCTGTGCGCCACTTGGTGAACAGGCAGCTTCCCTAGAGGGCCTTGATGATCATGAAATAGGTAATCCATCATTCGGGAAAGTCCGCCATAATTCGAGAGTTGAATCATGGCTCGGATGTATGTAAGGAGCCTTACGCGTAGTACTATGTACCAAAAAAACAACAACTCCATTTTGTTAGCCGGAACTGGCGTATGGAAAATTTAGTTCTGAAGCATGTGAGTTCAGCTCTATTAAAATCGATTATTCTGATTATCAGAAAAAGTTAATCAGCAGACTAAATGAAGTTTATGTTTTTTCAATAAAATATCGCTATAGCGATATTTTATTGAAAAACCATTAGCTTTATTTTGCTGCAATCACACTTTTTATTTTGTTAACATGATTTCTGTGACGTCAGCGACACGTTGTATAACGTCAGCGTCACATTAGCACCCGCGTTATCAAAGTAGATCCTCGATGTACGTCTGTGGTCTGATTCCAAAGAAATGTCACTGAATTGGCCGAGGCAGTTCCGATTGGTAAACCAAAATACTATTTTTAGATTTAGTTACTTATCGCATGTGCGCAAAATACGTAAGATTAAATCATTACAAGATTGGTTGGTGAAGGATAAAGAAACGAAACACAAATTATACCAGCTTAATAGTCGGAAATATATTTGCTGCAGTTTTGTAACAACACTTCACTGGGTCTGTTGATTGTTTTGTAAGTCTTGGCTACGAAATAAACACGCCGTTGCATCTTGATATTTTCTTTTCAAATCAAATTTCCCATATGACTGCAATTAATCAACTATGACTAAGGCCTAAATACGATGTTTGATGTTTAACCCACACAAATCAGCAAAAATTTAGGTGGGACTTTGCGCAGAATAACTAAAATGCTTACTAAATAATTTTGCACGTGAAATGCACAATGACTTATTATTTGACTCGTATAAAATACCTCTTTTGATTGGCTTAAACTAGCCTTAACTTGTTGTGACAGATCTTGATGTCCACCAGTGATTAACTAAATTTAGCCCAGAACAGGTATACATCTTTTTTCCACTGCTACTTGGCAGCTTAAATAGATATTGGAAAACTGACATCAGATGTTGTACTCAAGAGAGGGATAAAATAGACTAGCATGTATATTTCACAAGTCAAATGTTTTGAATTAATACATTTTATAACAACACTAATTATTAAAAAAAAACTGCTAGTCTTTGCACATCTCATAAGAGTTTCAGAAACTTGAATAGCAATTGTTGAATTAATCTTGTTTTCAGTGCACTATGAATATTTGACTTGAGTAAATTTATAAATATGAAAAGGCTTGATATAAAATTAGGAAAAGAGAGACAGTGTGATATAACAAATCAATTGGTGCATTATTTTTGTTTAACATCAGGATTTAACATATTTTTTCATATTCTGGTCCTTTGGGAATATTGGGTTCTGGTGTAAAGCAGAATACCGCTTAAGCCGGTGCTAGGGGGCGTGAGAATTGTTGCACGTTCCATTAGTTCTCATGAACAGCCTCAGTTAAACCGAGTCTGCTGTTTTCTTATATTGTAGATTCTCTCTATGTCTGAAGGATATGTTTTTCCAGACTAGTTAGTCAACCCTCGAAGTGATGTTCACTGAGGCTTGGTGAACATCACTGCTTTTGGGTTAACAAATCCTGCTATTAACCAAAAAAGAATGCATCAATTGTATGATGTCAGCTTATCAAGCTACAAAGAGTGCTAGACACAAACAGGGCCAAAACTGGTTTAGTAATAAACACGTTAAGTTAAACTCATAAAATTTAAATATAATAATTTCAGATAAGAAGGCGAAAGAGTTCATGATGTTTGACAATGAACAAAACGCACGGAAGGAGACTAGCAAACGAAGTGACCCATCAATGCTTGAAGAAGAATCAGTAGACCTGGATGGCCAGGTGCATGCAAATGAGCCAGTTGACATTGCAAGCAATGAAGAGTATATTCCTGAGAATGAATCTGAGGCACCAGAAACTGAAGAGTCATTAGCACAAGGTGAGGGTGAAAGTCCTGAGGTTGACGATGCAGGAGAACAAGAGCTAGGTTCTGAAGAGATCAATGATGTGGTGGAACCCGAAACCTCAACAGAACTAGAGGAAATACCAAATCCTGATGACATCAATTATGAAGAGTATTTAAAAGGTTTACAAGGTAATTAAACACATACGGTAATTAAACACATACAGGTTTGCATCATTATTACAAGGGACATTTTATATATATATATATATTTGGAAATATTGAGCTTTTACCTTTACATGCAACCTAAGACTATTTTAGAATGCATTACTTTAATGACTTTCAAGAGGCAAAGACATACCTATATATCAGACTCTGGAAATATGGTAGAAATGTGATAATGTTGGACCTGACAGAACGTTAGAAGTGATTGCGTAAAAATGGGTTGATTTCCATATACGGCTTCTGAAATTGCGGCTGCAGATAGAGGATACTTAGCGCTTTAATATTCTATGGCCATTAAATCACATTCGCAACAAGTATTGGATATGTAAGATTTATTTGAAAACTAAGCACATTGTGCATAAACTTTTATTGAAAAGAGATGTTACAAATTGATGATGGTTACGGGCTTATGAGTGTGATTAAATAGGTTAGCCGTAAAGTATTATTGTATTTTTTCTTGTTAATAAGGTAGATGGAAGTGTAATGGTGACTTTCATCTGAAAACAAAATAATGATTTCGGTTTTATTAGAAATGAACAGCAAAATAAAAAGCCTAGGGTTTCCTAAAATCCCCTTTTTTGTACATAAATCTCTATCGTTAAGTTTAATCTGGTTGATTTGCTTCAATTGTCTGCCTGATGTCTTGTGGCTTGAGTGTCCTGTGGCTTTTCCCCACGGTGCCATGGTCTACAGTGTTTGATTGTGGTATTTCCTGCTCATGCTCACTTACTTTTTTAAGAAAATGATTAGTACGCCTCGGGCCCTGAAAGAGGCCTTTCTCCGGGGTTGGCGAACAACAAAGGCACATAGCTGCCTGCACCTCTGCGCAGACTGATCAGTGCCTTTGTGATTCGCTTCTTGGAAATTATCATATCTAAACTTGCTAGAAGCAAACTTTCAATTTTCCAGCTAGTCTGTGTAGCTGAGAATGCTAGTTTGTGTCTCGTCGAGGCCCATTTGTCGTGTGATTTTTGTCAAGACCTTTGAATCCATAGTGACTCAAATGAATATGGCCAGCATATATCACAATCGTGTATTACAGCCTACGGAAGTTACCATATTCTTAGAAATTATCCAGCTACGATTACACATAGGGTAAAGTCGGGTAACTTCGGACATCAGGTAAATTCGGACATACATAAGCAAACAGAGGAAATCAAGATGAGACGGCTCCTTTTGAGCCGTCTCATCAGGATTTTCATTGTTTGCTTAGTTAATTTATTTTTTTATTCCAATAATCTAAATATGAAACGAACAAGATTGCTGTCCGAATTTAGCCGACCGTCCGAATTTAACCGATTTTACCCTAACTTCTTTTTATCTAAAAGGAGACAAAGTCTTCCTATGACACTACTGTATATGTGTACACTTTAAGCAAGCAACTGTCAGACTGTCAATTTAACTTAGACCTTAGAAAGGCGTTATTAGCCGAGTGTCTGTTAACATTAGTTTGTTCAGTGCATATAAAATGGTACTTATTGCATACAAAGCTACCATCATCCATTTAGTTATGCTGTTTTAATCAATTAACTCCACTGGATACCTGCACATATACAGTACCATTCACACTATTCTTTACACCCTTATTATCCAGGAGTGACTATTTTTGAGAAAATAATTTCCAAAGTATTTTCGTATCTGATAGAACAACCAATATGCAATTCAGCAAAATGCAAAATAAATTTTACGGGTCATTACCACACCATATGTACCAATCCTCTTTACTAAAAGTTCACAAGCAAAACATTTTGCGTTTATATGTTTTGCTGCAACCTTTACCTGGTCATTGCTTATGTTCTAATTCCGACCACACACAAGTGTTCACACCATTTGTAGTAACTGCATCTAATAACATGGCAAGTTCTTCAAAAACAGAAATGCACAAATATGGCATACCACAGCCAATATTACAACAAATTGAAAGTAAAACGCTGACATCAGCTACAAAATTTGGTGCCATAATTTTGACTGAGAGCCAGCAATGACTTTGGGACCAGTCATTATGGAATACAAAAGATAGAAATCATTTTAATGTTTGTGACTTCAGTATAGAGGGTTACACCATTTGGACATGAGCTGTACCTGAATCATTGAAACGTGGCTTAAATCAAACATTCATTTTGAATGCAGATATCTGGAACTATGAAATGCATGCAAAATTAGATATTGTATTGAATGTAAGATGGAATTTAATATCCTTCAATTGTTTTTCTGAGTATACATGTTAACGATGTTTTAAGTATTGTTTATTAATACAGTTGGGTATAGTAAGCCCAATGTTTACCTGTAGCTAAGTATGCTGTCCATCTTTAGTCTGCTAGTTAACTAGATGTAAAGAATAAGTGGAATTATACTTTACATTATACCTAAATAAGGAACAAAACGCCACAGAACACATGCAATCAACCACATATAAGAGCAGCAAAGGCTCTGGCGAGTCTGTGCATTTGCAAATACACAGACTCACCAGAGCTTTTGCTGCTCACATACACATACTACATATGAGCCGCGACATTAGATTTCCAGCAATGTGGTATGTTCGACCAGCAAAGCCTCAGATCAGCCTGCGCAGACGCACAGCCTGATCTGAGCATTTGCTAGTCGCTTGAATATTCTATGACTGTTCAGTTACTGACCGTTTCTAAGCTTAAAAGAAGGCTGCAAGGCTTGTCTGAGTCGTCCGAGTCTACACTAGTCAAAATGCCACATTGTTGGAAATCACGTGTCGGCTAATATCCTATGGATGATGATTAATACTAAACTTTAGACCGCTGTGTAGCTATGTGGACTCTTTAAAATGTCACATCAGCACGCAGCAAAGGCTTTGTGGAGCCTCGAATACACAAAGTTTAGATGTAGATAAAGGCTCCAAACAAATTTTAGACCTCTGTCTCCACTGGATACGTAAGCATATGCGTTTATTAGATAGAGGAGCTTACACGGATGCACATGCTTTATTGAATTATGTCTCACCCTTTCAGGGTCTGGAGACATATTGTTTTTCCCCGGGTGTCCGTTCGTCTGTCTGTCACAAATCAACTTGAAAACCGCTTAAGCTCTATTCACGAAACTTTATACAAATATCAATCAGCATGAGATGACGTGCAGAGTGCAAGAATGGTAACTCTGCCGTTTATACTTTTTGAGTTATTTTCCTTTGAACTTTGTGCATCACAAAAATCGTGTCCGCTCTATAACTTAAAAACCGCTTAAGCTATATTCACGAAACTTTATACAAGTACCAGATTACTTTCTTAGAGGGTGATGCAGGCTATAGAGAAAGAAAGAAAGAACTTCTGGTTTCAAAATGGATTTCGATCATAATGAAAATTATCAATGACTATTTTATACCAGGTTATGATTGTGCAATACTTAACTACATTGACAGATATCTTGACTAGATAGCATGAAATGACTAGAATTTCCGTTAGAAATTGTATTTAATGTTTCTTATGAAATTGTGTTTAATGACTCATGCTTTTGACATCAAAAAGGGGGAGACATCTGTTTTTTCGTAGAAAAAAACAATTCTAGTTTATTAAACGAGTGAGGAAAAATGATAAAAAGCGAGGCTTGCTGAGCATTTAATCTCTTTTTCGCAAAGAGTTTAATAAGTTCAACAATACAGGAGCACGAATGCTAGATTCTATTTATCGTTAAATCATTTCAAAATCATACTTTTGGCGTGAAGAACGTTAGGATTTGTCTATATGCGTGACGTCAAAAGCGTTTTTTCATAACGTTTCTCGAAAATCTGTAAACCACTAGTGATTTATCGATTTTAATGCATAAGCGACGTCATATGATGATGCCATTTACATATGTACATCTTAAAATGATAATTATAAACCAATTTTATCTTCTTGTTTCAAATAGAAAGGATAATCATTGTTGCTTTTTTTCAGAATCCAGTTATTATCCTAATTATATGGATATGCTTGGCAAGCTTTCGCAACAAAAGGAAAATGCAAAGTGGGGCCGATTGTATGACGCTCCTGCTCCCTATATCAATATACCTACACGGTACCAGCGATATCGCAGAAGTCAAAACAGAAGATTTAACAATGTACCAATTTTGCAAAGGGCTGTAAAACGCGCACGACGAATCAAGAGAGATCTATACTATCCATCTGAAAGTCTTGGACAGGAGTATGACCCTTATGAAGAGCAGTATCTTGTAGATCCATATGATACTTACGAGCCAACCGGAAACGAGGACCTGGTATCTTTGTTAGATCTTCTGGATAATGCAAAAGCGTACGACGATTTCAATTATGGGACATATGGCGGAAATGGAAATGGATATGAATGGCCTGAAGAAGACCTGGATGACATGGTGTATGAGGAAGAGCCAACATTTTACGTGCCTAAAAGACAAGCTGGTTTAACTTTTGTGCCAGGAATTAAGCGGTCCAAAGCGTTTTATCCCTATTTTGAGGAGCCTCATTCACACTTCGATGCATTTGTGCCACAGAAAAGAAGGTTTCGTGATTACGAGGATGAGTATGAGCGTGTGATGCGGCTGGCAGCTGCGCTGAGGGAGCAGGCGGAATACCCGGAGGAATATGGATATCCGGTAAGATTTTGATATTGCATACATGTACGAGAATACTTAATTGACTCCAAGGATGTCAGTATTTTGAAATATCTGCATCGTCAGTCATCTTATAGACTACGCACTCAGGGCTAAAGAGAGTTTGGGGGTACTACCCCTATATGTGGCCATTGAGGAAAATTGGTTTAGAGCATTTCACAGGCCTAAAATGAGCTCTCAAGACACGCAAGCAAACACTATTAGTTGTAGTTTTCATCCAAAAATCAATTAAAATAGATTTAAGACCCTATACTTGCGGTTTCCGTGCTCTGTAACTGTCTAATAAGGGGTACAGTTATTTTATATTGTTGAAGTCACTGCCACATTCCTCGTTACAAGCCAAATAAAGCGAGCCCTCAAATAATTATCATAATCTGACACTTGATCATCCACCCGTTCTAATTAAAGCTGACTGTACTTTCTTCTTATCTAAAGGCTGCACGTCACTGGTCCCCCATTATTTGTAAAATGTCGGATCTTATTTTAAACAGAGACTGGAAAAGTGTAGTTGTCCCGAATTTTAGAACAGGTGGAGACAAGTGTCAGATGATCGTAAAAACACTCACTTCTGTTTTCCAGCCAGTTCAATTGCATGATTTCACTTAATAAACTATTTTCTGACGCCATCTAATCAGGATCTGCACTGTTTTCTAATAGTTAGTATTGTGAAAATTAATAAGCTCTGACGTTAAAGTATATTTTCGTCTTTTTCCAGGTTTACAGAAGAAAGTAAATGGTTGAATGCTATAGTAAAGAAATGTTACTAATACAATCAACGTTGTGTCAATGTCATGGAAACATGGTACTTACATGTGTCTTTTAAATGATTCAAGACCAGTTCTGAGTTTGACAGAAAGTGAACTTTCGCACAGCTTTAGAGAAAGCCAGGATTTCTTACCTGGCTATATCTTACATTGGGTTCTATTTTTAGACCAGTGCACGAGATTTCGGTACTTATCTCTTCAGCAAGCAGTGGAGGTTCGGACAGACTCACCTGAGCCTTTGCTGCTCGCATACACGATGCATGCAGAGAACTGAAGGCGCAGACCAAACTTTAGACATAATATGGTCCTCGTCGCGAGAAAACCTGACTCGGGGTTTCCGACAAAGCGAGTTTCAAAACAGTCTCCTCAGCTACAGTGACTAGCTAGAAAATTTAAATTTAATCTGTAGCAAGTCTACATATGGTGTTTTTTATAAAAGAGAATAACAAATACGCTGATCAGACTGCGCGTATGCGCAGGCTGGTCTGCGTCTGTGTTGTTCGCAAACCTCTGAAGACAGGTTTTCTCGCGTGAGACATGAGATTTCCAACTATGTTGCATTTTGACAAGTGCAGACTCAGCCGAGCCTGTGTAGCCTCCTTTTAAGCTTAGAAACTCCAAATGCTGTTTGGTCAGTAGCCTAAGAGTCATAAAATAATCAAGCTACTAGCAAAGGCTCTGAGCAGACTGCGTGTATGAGCCATTGCTAGTCGCACATACCACATTGTTGGAAATCCAGTGTTGCTGCTCATATAGCTTCGCTGGATACATTAGAATGGGACGTTTATCATAGACATTTGCTCATATGCGATAAGTACCAAAATCTCATGTGCTGCCACAACGGTCAATGTAAGAAAACAATGGTGTCTACCATTTATCCCTATGTATATTTATGGATTCTTTCATCTGGTTTGACACAGTAACTTTTATATAGTTAAGGTAATACAGAATAGAATTTCAAAATCCTGCTGCCGCTGAAGGATGACTTGTTTTTATCTTAGCAAACTATAAAGACTGATGATATTCCACATTGTCTTATTAGCTGTGGCTTGTCATTGTACCCACGTGCTTGTTTATGTATACGAATGGTAAATGCCAATACAATACATCGTTTTGGTACGTATCACATATGCGAGCAGCGAAAGTTCAGACGAGCCTGTACATCCGTCGGCACAGTCTCGCCAGACCATTCTCCACTCGCAAGCACTAAATATGGAAAGTGGTGAATGAAAAGGTAAACAATTAGGCATCTATCACATCGGGGTATCTGTCTGTGCATTTCTAAAGTAAGAAGCTCGTGTGCTGACCCTGTAGTTTATTTGTAACACCGAATTTGTGCTTACGCCAATTAATCGATGTTTTTGTCAATATACTCTATAATTCGTTAATCAATAGGTTGGTACCTAATTTGCTAAGTTTGCTCAAATCGTTGCTCGTCTGAACCTTTGGTACAGATTATTCCTAATTTCAGAATTCTTTGAGCCTCAAACTGCTGATTTAGACATAGTATCATAGCTTCACTGGTTGTCGTGTTTATAAAATGACATGCAGCCATATCAGACATGAAATTACACATAACTTATAGGCATTTTTACAACAGATTTTGATTGTTAAGACAGATTCAGTCATGGCTTTGATTGTATACGAGGTGTTATGTTTTAATTTGAAATAGTTTTATTTGTTGTTTGCTGTTGCTGTATGTTGTTGTACTACGTCACTAAACAGTGACCAACCACAAACACTCTCACCATTAGGGGATAACTGTATTCAAAATTTTGGATTTCAGGTGTTATATCATCGATATATGGGCGGACATTTAGTTTTACGACGACGCGCGGGCAGAGCCGTAAAAAGTGATTGCCGACCATATATCCGACGATATACCTCTCAAAATGAAAATTTTGAATATGGCTATCCCTATTCTAATGCACTTCTGTAGTTTCCTCTCAAATTGAAGCGTTGCAAGCCGCATACAGCCGCACGTCATCCAACAAATTGTGACGTAATTAATTGCGTCAAACTATTTCGGACAGTATATCACAGAATATAATGTTGCAAATTGTTGACGTAATAAATTCAGACGTCGCGTTACAAAATCAAGTGCATTAGAATGTTCTTTTGATTGGTTGCAATTTAGAATTGTTAAATACATGCGAGACATTTGGAATGGGACGTTGTTGCTCTATAAAATAACAACAACGTTAAAACACCAGTCAAAGCTGATATGAAATAATATTTAGAATCACAACGGTTTTCGCAATCTATCTTAATACATGTTTCAGTGTATGGACTGATCTTGAAAACAAAAAAAAAACAAAAAATCGAAAAATTTCTTTTCTGTGTGTGTTCGTGTGTCAACATTTCTTTGCTGATAACCCTAATTCCAACTATATGTTTGTTCCTTTTAATGGCGTATGTATGATACCGTAAGCTGCATATATCTAAATGCACTTCAGACTGCTTTTGATAACCAAAGAAAATAGTAAGGACAGTCTAATCTGGGTCCATAGTGCATGTAATACAAATTGCCAAATAATTCAAATTTTAGAAAGAAGATGCAAATTGTCGTGAGCGGCGTGAAAGGGCTGAAATGTGCAAATAGTTTGGTGTTGGCAAAACAAGGGAGACAAACCAACAAATAGACTTTACCAGATATTTAACAGTTTATTTTATCTATCAGAGATAAACAAAACAAAATGGCTATGTTAAAACGTTGGCTTTCATATTTTATTTCAGTGATAAATTTACCTATTTTTCCCATTAAAATAAAATATTTCCTCTACTTCTGTGTAATCTTATCATTTACATTCTCGCTTGTTTGATTAGACATAACGATGGCGTAGCCAGAACGCAGCAAAAAAGTTACGTACATCAAAGGGAGACTACTGGATCAAGCAGTGATTCTTTTCAATTCTGTCCCATTTCAAAATGGGAACTTCTCTTAAAGGTAAGAATTTGCTGCCAAAGGGAGCGAATTCTTTCCTTTAAGAGCAGTTCCTTAAGGTATAGAAAATCACTTTTATCACACCAAATGACCTCCCTTGATTGTTATTCTTGCTATTACGCATGTGTGTAACTGCGTAATGGGAGCTACGCCAATGCATAGATCAATGTATAATTTACTTACGCTTTTATATAAAATGACAAAGAGTACAGGTTGTAACGTTCACATTAATTATTGAGACGTTCGACTACAGTATTATATAAGAAGAAAAGAAACAGCCAGTAAATAATATACTATACTGAACAAAAGTGAAAACACCTAAATTGTTTGCCATATGCAAACCAAGAATGCAAATTAAAGTGTATCTTTATGTCCAAATACTGGGTAATACATAACAGTAAAAGTTTTAAGGATGCTGTCACGAGCAAACATATGAAAGCCATTTAAATGTGACACAGGTCCAATTCTTAGGTTGCAAATTCGAACAAAAATCTCACACAGTTTAAGCCTAAAGAAATACACTACCTACGAGATCCGACTGCACGAAATGGAAGTCTAGACATGTGACAACCAGAAATGTGAAGGGCTTATCTCAAGTGTGTTTTGATCTTAAAAAGCGGAGTTTCCATCAAAATGCCAAGTTTGAAATTTTAAATCTCCTTAGGAAAATCAATGTGCTGTTGCATCTTAGTATGAGGACATAACTAGTCAAGAAATGGTAGAAACAATGAACTGAGAGGTCTACCTGATTTGGCAATAGAAAATAATCAAAAATCGTGATGAATCTAAGATTAACAAACATTTAATATCAGCCACCTAATCAGGATCTACACTGTTTGCTTAATCGTATTGCCCTTTTCTCAATCTCATTTGCTTTGCATTTTTGTCAGCATTTTAACACACATTCTTTTTAGCATGACCGTCATAATGCAAAGATAAAGGTTTCTGCAATAAAATTGACAACTTCAAATAAAAGTTATATTGCTAGTAACATGGGGTATAGGTCATGATGATCTAGATTACCATGGAGTCCATCTTTGCATAACATTTACTCCTGATGCCAAATGCGATTTGTGATCACGTAAAAAGTGTGTGATTTATTTAAAATACTAGGATCAAATAATGCTTCAATCACATGCCACATAATAATCTTAGGCACTGGGAGGAAGAGACACAGATCACAGACATCCACATGACAGCACAAGCGCAATTAAAACAAATATCATAGAAAACAAGAAATATCTTTAAAAAAAAATATTCGTCTGCACTTCAGTTTTGTAATTTATTTTATATGTATTGCTGTTTGTTACACATATAAACTTGATAACCTCTCAAGACGAATGTATCAACGACATCTATGTTCCATCTTGGAGGGTTTGTTACATGCGTTTCAGAAATTTGAGAAGTAATAGTTGAAATAATATTGTTTTCAGCGCACTTTGAACATCTGACTTGAGTAACATTAAAAATATGAAAATACTTTAAATAAAACTAGGAAAAGAGACACAGTGTCATATAACAAAACAATTGGTGCATCCTTTTTCGATCAAATGATCAGGATTAGTCAACCCTCGAAAGTGATTTTCATCTTGTTGAATATCACTGTTCTCCAGTTGACAAATCATGATGTTAACCTACCAATGCATCAATTGTATAATGTATGATTGTATATATATACACAGTCAGACATAAGTTAAGCATCGCCTCAAAAGTTTCCTAGAAAACGAAGGAAGCTTTCCAGTCTTGAATAATTTCTTGTTTTAATTATAAAAATAGATAAAATGGTGACACTTTGAAGCAAATTTCGATTCGATTATCACAAAGGCAACCAACCAGGCATGGTAAATGCACACTTACCCCTAAAATGTCCCTTTTCTCTAACACATTATGGTATTTTCAAAACGGTTAGACATGTAAAGTGTTAGCGTCATAATGTTGCAATATCTAAGGCAAGTTCTGTCTGAAAAATTTAGATTCATACCACCAAAGGAATAAAAGTTATGGATGTGTAAGGAATGGCATGTTATATAGTGATAATGCAAAAAATTATAAACACGCGATTAACTATCTTAATGATCCTCTATAACTGACACGAAACCTTGAGTTCGACAGAATCAGTTTGGCACGTGTTTTAAAAATATGTCTAGATTATTTCTGCGTTTATTTGAATTCAAAGTAAGAACTTTAGATTAAGCTGTGACACTTTTTAAGGGTACATCCAAAACTAGGGGTTTGTGTATACAGGAAACCGTAGATTTTCAGCAAAATGACCAATGCCATTCTGATATGTTCAGCAGACCAAAGGAAGACTAGGGTAACAAAATATTAAAACTGGTTGTTCTTCTGAAAAACTTTGACACGAAAACCGTCTCTGATATAATGTTTGGGTGATGGACTGTATATATCTCAATGCACAGGATGCCGGTGCATGTTTTTGCAATATGCAAACTGGTTGTGCGCATGTAGGGGCAAGAACTCCATGTACAGAGGCACACATCATATAGTGCGTCCAGCTAATAGAGACTGGGCGTGCCAGACAGAGCGCTGTCATACACTGTCATATAAGACTCGTCTACAGTAAATCGGGTGTAAAAGCTTATGTACGCTTTTCTCGTGCAACCAACTGAAGCGCAGACGACAAGGGTGACCAACTTTATACGTTAGCGTACCTGGTAAACGTTTATCGTTAATATGCTGCTGGGGACCTGCTGCATTTCATTTTCCGGGATGGATATGTTGTGAAAGTTTTGGGGGAGGGTAGGTTTGCACTTTCTTCAAATTCTGTCTGTATGGCAAAACTGGTTTGATTTTTAAGCCTGATACAATAATAATAAATCACCAATTAGAATTAAGCAGGACAAGGGTTAAGTATCTGGGCCATGAGAAAAGGGCATATAAACATGAGATTTGGTCTTATCGCATATCCGAAAAAGTCTCTTATAATCGCTCGTTCTGGCGTGTCCAGAGAGACTAGATGTCTAAAAGTTGTTTGGAGTCTTCTTCAGCTAGCATACTTTGTTTATGCGAGAAGCGAAAGCCCTGGCGAGTCCATGCGTACATGCAGGCTCGTCGGAGCCTTCGCCACACGCCGATGTAATAATCATCATCTCGTGTGCTGACCAATTTATAGTGTGGACCATTATTATATTTTCTCATTCAGTATTATAATTTGAATAGTTAATATTTCGAAACATTGTCAGATTGCATTTATCTAGACTAGTCAGTCTTCTTGTTATCCAAATTAATTCAAGATGCCTTTTTCTCACAATGGGCTCAAAACTACAACAGGTACATGTATATATACAGGCGTTTCACGGGTGAATAAATACACTCTGTCTTACCGATTTTTATATACTATACTATAACGTATGCTTGTATTCCTCTTTTTCGTGTATGTGTTTTTGTTTGTCTGTGTTATAATATCTTTCATTGTGTTATTTCCTTGTCCTACTCACATGCTTTTGACATTATCAAATCGCGTAGTCTCCTCTACAATTTATGATAAACAAGATGCTATTGTTACCTCGAAATTGTGAGCTCCTCTCTCTATTTGGTGGAGATGTACCTCGCTCTCTTTCATGTGTCGTATATATTTCACAACATAATCCATTTACAAGAATATTTTATAAAGGCAATGGATTTTAAGTAAAAATATTGGTTGACTGCTTAATTCATGAAATGAGGCTATCTATAACATAACAGAACAAGCGTGAATGACCAGGAATGTCAAGATAAAATTTGCAAGCTTCTTTTTTAAATTATATATAAGATCGCAGACAATAAGGCACACTTGAACCATATAATATGATTAAAATGTCAACACATTTGTGGGAAACTTTTCTTGGTATGAACGTGTTTGTATCATTATCAAACTTCATGCAAGGCAAAATATGATATACGCTGTTTATAGCTATGGCTTCCTATATTTTTGCACGGCGGTGGTTTGGGCATATCCGTGGGTAGGGGTTTGAAGCTTAATTTTGGCTTGGCTACCGTTCTACTGCAAAGTAAGTATGGGTTCACTTCTTTAGTTCTGGCTGTAGTTTGGTTATTATCCGTTTTCTTTGTTACATCACAGTCAGTTATTTTCTTACTTTAATTGATATAGCAAGAAAGTTTTGAAATCTCTATGAAAACGGATTTATAATATCCTTCTTTGGATGCCATGACATGGTCATATCATATTATCTTATTGTTTGTCATTCTTCATATAACTAGAACTCGTGTAGGTTAGGGTGGCATACATAAACCTATACAATTTTATGTCAATATATGTGTAGGTATTAAAACATATGTGGCGCATCAAGAATGGTACCGTGCAAAACATTGAGAATGACACATTGCAATAATAATAATAATATACAAAGAAAAGGGCTCATGACTCATAGATAGTCAGAGCTTAAGATATCCTCAAGTTAAGCTACGATGGGTTCAGCAACGACAATCATCAGACATCAACTAACGGCTTAAAGCTTTACATCAGGGCCGTCATTAAGTCTGAGGCCTGACCCACCGCCCTGCAAGTTGGAGTTCAGGGTAACTGGGTCTTGACATTAGTAAGGCTATATATATAATCAAAGACGACATCTTTACAGCTAATCAACATGCAAAACATGACACGTATCTATAAAGTTATCTTAAAATATACATTAACTATTGTCCTGTTAAACCTGGATTTATTAAAACACTGTAAGTCTATATCAGTTACCTGCTGACGAAGCCATCTGATCAGGATCCACACTGTTTGCCACTCTATTTGGAAATACAGTAAACATAACTGTGTAAACCAATACTCGCTTATTGCAGGTCTACAGTATTGCAGAATGCTCCAAGGCGAACATTCTGCAATACTGTAGACCTGCATTAAGCTACACTGTCATTAAGATCTTCGTTCTGTCTGTTTTTGAGTGGCCGTTTTACACAGGTTTTACTGTACATGCTTACAACTGGAATGCTGCAGATAAACAGGATAAAAAGTGGATGTGCGGGGAGAGATGTACAAACGTATTCAGCATGTTAAGGTTTAAAATTTCATAGCCTACTATGCAAGAGCCACTGGATTATAAGAATTCATCATGAGTGTGAGGGTAGGATAGAAATATCCGTCCCGAGGATCGCCGTTTGGCATAACGAGGCTTGCCGAGTGATGACTAACGGTGATCCAGAGGGACAAATTTTTCTATCCTACCCTCACACGAATAATGGATTTTTGTTCGTGCTCAACACTGTTTTTATTTATTTATTTATTTTAAAATTGCTTCCAGAAGTCGTTGAATACGCTAAAATGCAATGCCACATGATGACGTCACTTGACGTCCTGGGTAAGATAGCATGGATAAGATAAGATTTTCTATCCCAGGGTAAAATCTCAGATATCCTTATCCGGTGTGCAAGAAAATATCTTATCATCACACTATATTTACTGATTATTTTAAGAATGTAGCATAAAATGATAGTTGTTTTGGACGTATCTAGATAATTCCGTCGGGGTGGGGGGGGGGGGGTGAGTTATCAAAGTATTACACAGATGATAATATGAACCTCCCCAAAGGGTCCAACTGCTTCTCGAGGGTTCATATCATCACAACAGGACTTAACTGTAAGCAGCTCTAATCAAGATAATGAAACGTCACTGTTGACTTTACTTACAATTGAGATGACAAACAAAATACAAAAACCTTCCTCTTTTGTTTAATGCATTTGGTCATGGCTTGTTCTTACTTCACGGATACCCTGTACTTATGAATAGCTTGAAGTCAAGCAATCCGTTTTGTTACATTGCTTTGCTCATACATCGTAGTTTAAAAGCTAACGCCATAGGACAGAATTGATAATACTTACTTGCGTTAGGTCAACAAGATTGCAATGAGCACCAGCACATTACCACCATAAGCTTACAAAAAGATCTTATGAAGAAGTAATTCATGCAGTTGAAAAGGCGATCAACTTGCGGGAAAGTGTCTTTTTTTCATCTTCATATTATGGAGTTATCCTATTTCATGGTCATATTGGAAACTTAAGCTGAGAGACCCACTGCATAATTTAACGATTATGCAATACTATTTCGTACACATTGTCCTAAAATTTGAACACTATGAGGAAATAAACTACATCTTAACGTGAATCAGTCATAGTTTTGAGATGAAGAAGGACCTCACACAGTCGTAATACAGGATTGCCTACAAAAATGACAAGATGAATGTTTCAAAGAAAATGATACTTTTTCTGAGGAGAGGGTAGTTGGTTCAGCCTTCGAATTATACTTAAACATATTTTTCACATCGGGCAAGAACTGATTAAATCATGGGTTTAAAACACTGATTCTAGATCTGTTATTCAACTAACAGGAAATAGAAAAAAATGTTTTTGAGATTAATCAAATAAATTCTTTCGCATTTAACAATTTACATACATCATCTACACATGACATGTTGGATCAAGGGGCGGTATGGGTGGGGTTGGAATCTGTCGAAATGCGTAGTAATAACAAGATATTATAAATTATCTTCAAGTCATGCTGCAAACATTACATTTCCATATATTTAGATGAGTAGCCGACAAAGCCTTGACTTTCTGTCCAAACTTAATTTGCTCACAAAATACCCAGTCCATCCAAGAATATTATGATCATGTCATGTATTCTTTTAGGTGCACTGAATGCAAGGTTTTGGTTAAAGCACGCAAATGCAGTTGTAATTTATACATAATCGTTTTACCATGGCCTAAATAATTTCAGAAATAGCCTATATCAGTTACTTTCTGTATCCTTACTTTGAAATCATTGTTAAAAACTTTGCTAAGTGATATATATTTTAACATATAGAGGCGATTTTCCTGGCATGAGTGTAAGTGACATCATCGTTACAAACGGAAACTAGATTGTTATTCACATTTATCTCCCATGCATTTCAGGTCGACAATATATCTCTCCCAATTGGTGCCACAGGTCGACATTATACAATTATTGACTAATGAGGCATTGGATATGATGTGATATCGACCAGATAATACCAATATTGACCGAGGCAAAGCTGAGGTCAATATTGGTATTCTCTGGTCGATATCACATCATATCCAATGCCTCATTAGTCAATAACTGTTTTATTATATAACATTTAGAGAAAGATGTACAGGTATTATTGCACCTGGAAAAAAAACTGAACTTATATACAAGTTTTGGGACAGACAAGCATTTAGCAGAAACAGTGCAACCCTAAATAAGACCACCCTTTTACTATTGCATTTATGTTGTGCATGAGTGTCATCATTCAACATTTACAAATAAGAATTCTTACACACTTCGCATGTAGAGCCAATGATAAAATAAGTGTGATATGCCAAACAATAATTTACAGCTTTGAAAGCGCAGGGAAAATGTGTGATAGCTGACGTCATTTGTTACTGGTAAATGACGTCATTCATGGCGTTAGACGGTGTCACGTCGTTTTTACGCTTGAAAGACGTTACAAATACATGTAAACGTATGCGACGTGGTCTAAGTATTGGCGGGAGTTCTTCAGTGCAAAGGCGGAAAGTTGGAAGAAGCTGAAGACTTCAAATTTGTTTTCGCCGTTTATTGTGCATTAAAATCGAAATAGATCAGCTCCAGTGCGTGATTTGTTGCGTTCTCAGCATCTACGATATGATTATTAGCCACGCTTTAGAAAAGCAGAACCAGAACGGAAAAAACAGCAAGGAGTCTAATTTTAGTAACTAATATACACTGGCAAGCGCGCGCAAGCCAGTGAATATGACAATATATTGACTGGCCACGTGAGCGCTCTAAGCCAATGAAATTCAGTCTTTTTTCTTAGTTATATAATAATATGTAATTGTGAAACCTTCTGATCATATTCAATTTGTTTTATTCCTTTGTCCCTCATGCAAATATGGATCCAACGGGCTAATATATGCTTGGTAAACCGATGGTTGTCATGTACCAGTCTCCGCTAAGTCTCGTGATAATTAAGATTATGGTACATATGATGCACGAGAATTTTGTTTCTCAAAACCTTTTTAAACGCACATTCTTGACATATCCAGGCTGGCTAGATGTCTTAATTGTGGTCTTTATTTACATCCATAATTTATGTGTACAAGCAGCAAAGGCTCTGTAAAGTCAGCGCATGTGCATAGACTCGCCTATGTCATAGCTGCTCGCCGATGCGATAAATATCAAATATTGTGTGCTGGCGCAGGGATTATCAGCAGTGTTCTTATGCTCATAATTTGGACTCAATATCATTATGATTAGATAATGAACATCCAATTATTATTTTGGTCCATCAGATCAGATGCAAGAAAAAACGCATTGCATAATTTATTTTGTGGTCACGTACAATGAGGCCAGGGCCCGGGGTTATAAACTTTTTCTTGTGCTCAACTCAACTAAGCATGAAATTTATCATGCTCATAAATTTTAAAATGCTAATAATCGTTGGAATTTTAAAATGTATTAGCTTTATAAATACAACATCTGAGAGACTTAAAGCAAGAAACTTCTTTTGTGGTTATTTTATGTTTTTTTTCTGTCTTGTGTTTGCTATGTCTTTGTGCGCGTCTTTTTTTTTATGTGCTTTGTGGTCATCTGCTGGGAAAGGGCTGAGCTCTTGGCTCTCGTTTGTGGTGTCTAACTGTGAGTTTGTCTTTTTCCATTGGTATCCTTGGTCAGGTGTAATAATACTTAATTGTATCGATTCCTGATCTTTGCACCCTTACTTATTTTCTTAATTTGTCAGTATTTTAGTTTTAATGAGCAGTTGAAATTTCGTGGTCAGCTGAGTTGAGCACGAAAACAGTTTTATAACCTCGGGGTCTGAATCTTAGGTTACACAAAGTGCAATTGTTGTGCACTTGAAGTGACGTGCACCATAATTGCATTAAATGATATAAACGATCTTACATGAGTGCTCATGTTTTATTGAATTTATTACAAAATAGGGAAAAAGTGATAAAAATGCGAGGCTTGCCAAGCATTTTAACGCTTTTTCGCAGCGAGTTTAATAAATTCAAAAATACAGAAGCACGAAGGTTAGATTATTTTATCATATGACATCAACCTTTAAAAACTCCAAGAAAAAAATGCATCTGAAAAAGTCGTTTGCTGAAGTCGTCTGCTGCAAATAATTGCCTAGCATTACTGACCAATAAGTTATAGAAGGAAACAGCGTGGACCCAGAACAGATTGCTCCTATAGGAGCAGTCTGATCTGGGTCCACCCTGTTTGTCATAGAGGCTTCTTAAACATTTGAGCAGACGAGAAAAGCAGACAACTTTTGTTGTGATTTGCGCATTAAGGGTTAAGATTATTTTGAATTCATGGTTTTGGCTTAAAACGTTAGGGTTTAGCTATATGCGTGGCGTTAAAAGCCCCATTTCATAATGTTTCCGAAATTCTCTCAACCACTAGTGGTTTAACGATTTTAATGCATGGCGTTATTTCACTTTCAGATGCGACGTCATATCAATGAATAAGTAAATTAGTGCAATTGTAGTGCACATTATATCCTCAATGGTGTTACCTTAAGATCAGTCGCCACTGTACCATAACCTACCAAACTTGTATCTGACTACCATATGTATGTTTTGACAACTATGCCAAGCTTTTTAAAAAGGCAATTCTTGTTTTAAAATAATAATATAATTTATTCAAAATATATTCACGAAATCGTCTTCTCCCCAGCCTAGTCAAATTACGTATTAGCTCGAATGGTGTTTGAGATACCATGCTTACGAAAGTACATCACTCCGAAAAGAGGAAATAAGTTTTAAAGTCAGGTTTATTTCACGGAAAATCAACGTATACAGTTTAAAGCACATAGCTTACATACTATACATGTATTTCCAAAGATATTGGAGGCACGTAAAGTGCGATAGACAAACATACGAATAGGGGAATGGATAAACAACAAATTGCCTCAACCATCCTTTACTTTCACAAAGTCGGGGGCCAAATATATACTGAGGGGAAAAGATAAGCAATATACTTTGAGGATTCACAGTTTAGAAAAAATAGGACTTTTGATTTCATAGTGTCAAAATATATGTTGACAAACGTTTACGAGTACGATGACATTTAAAGATTGACATTTCACATAATTAAGTCTGATTTTATGCCCCCTTGCTAAAACAGCTTATCTGGCATAGTGCGAATGGTTTTCGATTAAAAGTTTCAATTGTCAAATGTTTAGATCCAAAAGCAAGAAAGTGAAAAACGGTTTAAAAGTGAATGTTATGTTCACCCTTTTCGTACAGCTTTTAGTTGAAAATCGTATTTTGCCAAATTACCTCCCTTTCAATTAAATAACGTTTGAAATTAAAATGCTCAGCAGATCAAATCCTCACTATGAAGTTGGATTTTGTTTTTTTGACCATTTGCGGGTAGCCATTAGGTCATTTTCAAGCAACCAACGTGTTTGCGAACCTGCCAATCAAAAAGATCTTATGCTTCAAAGATTGCCCGTGGGAAACCCCATTATAAATAATTGCTAAAGTTTATTTCCCTAAGTAAATAATGTATAGCAACTTGCAGCTCAGGCTTCGTATGCTTGTAATGCCTAGTATAAGTGTAAGTTATTGTATGGTTTATGCGTCTGTACGGGAAGATAATTTACAAGCTTTGGCGAATATACTATCGCCCGTACAGACGCAAAGACATACAATAACTTCTTATTGCACTAGTATGCTTTTGCACTTTGTGCATTGCGAGATATTTGACATTAAACATTGAAAGGCGCAATAATATATTATAAACGAACAACCTCCATAATATATCACTGTTGGTATCTTCCTTTCTATGTCGTTTTTGTGGTACTTTCTAGACGTTTTCCGCTGCATTTGAGCTTGTTATTGCGTTGAAGTGGTTTCCATGATGTCATTTACATGTGATCAGTGGTGCCCTAAGTTAAACATAATTTATGATGTCTGATTCGACGAAAATTGCCAACGTGTTCTGAATGTGGATTGACCTTGTATATATTCCATTTCTTAAACATCATATATAGCATTACGTAAAACTAAATTAGCTTATATCAAGTCCATCTAACTACTTGAATATGAGTCAGAAATAACTCACTGACTTGTAAATAAAGATATGTGTAAAAAAAAATTGATCGAGTAGTTCGTCAAAAACTGGGACAAACTAACTGACCTGAAAAACATGGTATATACCCTGACCAATCTTTTTTTCTAGATTATTTTTAAGATTGTGCTGTTTAAAGTTTGGTATTGGATCGCGCAACGGCTCAAATTTGGTGCTTTAAAAAACCCTTAAAAAGTGTAGGTTACACAAGGACCAGATAGTTAAGGCTTGGGATTAGGCCTCCAAAAACAAAATGTGGCTAGTCTTTAATCAAATGTTACATGCAGTACCACTCTTGAAAAAGCAACTGGGTATGATAAGGAAATACCACACGCACACACTGCAGACCAACCCCAACGCACCGCGAGTAAGAGTCTCGGAACACTAACAGCCACAATACACCAGAAAGACAACCAAAGCAAAGCAACCAGTCCATCTTTCTCGTCAAGATAATTGCAAAACTAGAAATTACACTAAGTAAAACATAGTAAAACAAAGACCATATACAGAAACCCCACAAGCAATGGGGGGCATTAAAACGAATCATCAACAATAGAATCACCGCCCAATAACGGACAGCAGACCAAGCCAAGGGTGGTAGGGGGTAGGTGGGGTAGGGTGAGGGGCCTAAATGCATTCCATCCACGCAAAATCCTCTACCTAGATTGTGTTGTTTGCATGGAGGATTCCTAACTTTTGCAATGCATCATCACAGAATCATTGATAAAACAAAGAAAATGGCTCACGACTCGCATATAGTCAGAGCTAAAGAAAATATCAAGTTGACCACGGTGGACCGCTATGCGATTTATGTTCTAACTTATTATATAACGGTACATATACCTGTCACATAAGCTACATGAAGCATGTGCAAACGCGCTATCTCGTAAAAGTTGTCATTTAACCTCACTGGTTTCATCCCATTGATTTATGCATCTTTTCCATCATCTTTCGTTTCTTTTTACGTATTTTATGCTTTCTCAACACGTTATCTCTTGCTTTAGTTGCCACCTCATTGTCTGTCGTTGCATGGCTCGATGCACCATAGCTTTGCCTAACATTACCTTCTACATCCTCTGGGTACAGTTTTGGCAGGCTCTGCTGATATCCCTCGACCATGATCATATTCAAAAAGCCAAGCTTTTGAGTCTTTTTTACTTTTCTAGGAGATTTATTAATATTCGTTTTGGTTTCAACAATTTGAATATTCTGGCGTTGGCTTGGAGCAACTGTTGGTGGTGAGAGAGGACGCAGTTCTTGTTTCTTACCTACCACATTGAATATATCTGGGAACTTCTGGAGTTTTAGTGTAGTACTTTTTGCTGCAGGACTAGTTATAACAGGCGAATCACTGGGGTAAAATAGGAAACCAGGCATTGTGTCGTACACTGGGGGAGATTCTGGTCTCTCTGTTTTGTCCTCTCCAGGATCAATTTCATTTTTCACCTGTAATAATAAAATGGGCCAACATGAAATCCCAGCAAACATCTAAAAGCGGGCCACAATCGGCCACGTGGTGGCCCGATAGTGTGTGCTGGCAGGAATTTTAGTTCATTATAGTAAATGAGCAAAACGTCCCTGGTGACTTATCCACAAGGCTAGAGATATAAATTGAAACGTTGACCCATTGTTAACAAGGCGAGTGGTGTATCCAATAGTCAACACGGTGGAGATTATAAGAATCTACCATAAGTGTGAGGGTGGGATCAAAAAAAGTCACATGAATTCAGCATTTGACACCATGAGGCTTGCCGAGTGATGACATACGGTGATGCTTATCACATAATAACAACGCGCCTCTGCCAATGTATCCAACCAGGCTTGAGCAGTTTGTGATTGTGGTATTTCCTGATCATACTCACTTACTATTTTTGAGCTCTAAATCGAACAATTGACACCTGGTTTAAAAAACGAGTGGTTTATTCACTACGTCGGGTAGCTCCTAGTCATTTGAGACGGAAAAAAGTAAACACCTTGAAGTAAAAATGCGGTTATAGCAAGGGTGTAAACTTGAAAATCCTCAATACATATACGCCTAGCGTCCATTTTATGAGACATAGGCACCCGGCATCTGATCAGTGTTTTCCACTGTTTGCTTACAAAATATTCAATCAAAACTTTGAATAAAAATGAAACAATACCACCCAACAACACTTAAAACGGAAATGGACTGGTCTAATTGATAGCAGTAGGAAAAACCATTCAGCTTAAAGGAGTTACAACTACCCCTAGTTAATTTAATTTACACAAGCAAGTCAAAAGCAATCATTTTGCTGCTGCTCTTATTCACAAAAAACTGTGATCTCTGAAATGATTGTGTTACTTTCGATACCATTCAAGCTGATTAAATGTTGTAAAGTGCTCAAATATGAACCCTATCTGGTTTACTGTTTCACAGGCATTAACGTAATCTTTCAACTGCAAGGGTAACGATCTCATACTGGTAACTTGTATCATTGTATTAACAACATTTGCCTGAATCTTGGGACCGGACAATTGCGTGGATATAAACATGTTGATGCCAACTTTTATTATTGTTAATGAGTCAAATCCACTAACATGAACATTTAAACTACGTTTTATACGCTTAATTTGTAGCCTCCAGTAATGGAATGAGTATATACTTTTCGTCGACTTAGAAAAAACCCCATTACCCACATACATGTACATGTACAGACATTGGAGATGACGCTCCAAACCATAACCTGCAGATGAATAAATGCCCATCAACTGGGAAAGTAATAATAATGATGTGATGCAGGCACAGGTGATTCCACATCACATTCGAAACTCTGCTTGAATATTTAGACCAGAAACCCTTATGACTGCATGCATCATAATTCTTCACCAAACCATTCATTGGACAATGCATTGTAAGAACACGTACACCACCGCTTGCAACCATGAGAGAATCTGGTAACAAGTGAGGGTTTTCATGAGATGAAACAACCAGAAGTCGATAAAGTCCTGAAGTGTTCAGCTGAGACTGTGTTTTACCATGTCAAGATCATCATTAGATCATCATTTGAACACATTTTGTAAGGTCAAAATCAATAATGGTACATACTAAGACTAAGATTGGTATTTTAAATTGTTTGGTATGCAATGTGTGATTATATGCTATTTCTGGATCATACTGGCTTACCTGTTCTGCCTTAAAGCACAATGATGCCTCTTTGGTCATTTGGCCTTGTCAATATTATCATTTTGAGTTTGTCTTCTCCAAAGGATGCTCAAAATGATATTAACTTTCAATAAGCAATTTCTGAGTCATTGAATATGTCTAGTAAGTATGATGACCTTGGGTTGAAAAATAATCAAACAAATATTTTCCCATTTTATATACATTTAGAAACATATACTTAAACGCAAAAGTTTCGCAACTCTTACTAAAATGTTGTTTCCTTCTTTTTGACCAAAATAGTGTACTCCGTGATATTGTGATTAAAAAATTCCAATGATTTGCCGTTCAAACAACATGAAAATCAGACCAGTGCGACTTACGATTGCCGATCTTTAACAAGAAAAGTAAGGCAACCCAAATTTGAAAAGACACAGAGTTACAATACCTTACATTTATCGAGTCACAGTGTTGCAACACCTTACATTTTATTTGAAAAAAGGTGTTTGACCATTATCTGATTTCAAAAGCAGAAGGGCAGATAAATCAAAGCAGGTTATTTTATGCATTTGTCAACGTAAATAACGTCAACGTAAAGCATTCAATATTTGACGTAATTGGCCGTTTAAGCACAACCGAACATCATTAATCGACTTTTTTAATGTCGAAAGCCTTCAACACATTGCATAAAAGGCAGAAGTATTGCACAACATAACGGAATAAAATGAACACTTTTGATAAATTGGCTGACGTCAACAAAGAAACGCAGCGACTTTGAGCGTTGATAAACGTTGATTGTTAAACCTTAAAATGTTTTACGTCAGATACGACATCTGGCTATCACAGTTTGTTTTCAACTTGAGATAACATTATTTATGCTAGACGTAAATTATTGAAAAACACTGACGTCATTATAACGTCAGAATGAAGAGTAAGATCAAAACCGAATAATAGTAAATCATTCCACATTGTGCAGGAGCATAAAATATGATTATATGAATATTCTAACATGGACCATACTGAAGTAAACACAGATATTAAACAGTTGCGAAACTTTTGCGTTTAAGTATATATGACCTTGTCATAAAGTAAGTCATTGCCAATTTAGAATTATAATTGGAAGAAACTTTGTAGAATCAGCATTCTTAAGTCTGCAGATCACCACCAAAGGTCTTTAACTCTTTTGGTCTAAAGATGAAGGATGATGAAGGTTTTAACCCCATATGGGCATGACAACCATTTTTGTCACTGGACCGCACAGTCAATTTCAAATGGATGCTCCATATGTCATTTGACTTATTTGCCCTTGTGCATAGTTAGACACACAATGTTAAAAAGTGATAGAAAACCAATTTTGGCGACCTTGTATGAAAGTTCGAAGTTGAACACAGACATAATCAATAACTAATATATTGTAATTGTCTCATCAGGTTAACCATACCAATCGTTTTTCTTTGTCCAGGAAATGCACAATAAATCATTATCTGCAAGCAGCATCATTGCCAGACATATACAAGTATGGTTGTTGAAATGTTAATGTGATTTTGAAAGAAGTAATGCTTGCTTTTGATATTCTTGTACCGATAAATTAGTCAACATTACCTGTTTTCCACAAATACATTCTTTGAGCTTCCTTCTATTCCAAACCAATATAATCCCTAGGACAAGAACAACACTAGCTGCAATAGCTGCTACTACAACGATTGTCACTGAAATTATATCAACATAGTGTAAACATTCTGAATCTTGAAAACCCAGGCCTGAGGTTATATTTTTTTTCATGCTCAATTCAACCATTTCAACTAAGCCTGAAATGTATAATATCAGTTACCTCTCATATTAACTTCAATGTTGCACGTTGCCTGATAAATATTTTCTATATCAGGCAAGTCGCTAAAGACTCCATCCTTAGTTGAATTGAGCATGAAAACGTTTATTAACCTTGGGACCAGGTGTTTCTAACAAACAGAAACAAGTTGGTTCCAGCTATTGGTCATTCGATCGAAAACAAACAACATTTGTGTGAAATTATTTCGATTAAAAAAGTTATAAAGGAAAAGCAGACACTACCATGGTAATCGGTTGTGGTGAATACAATAAGTAAAACATAGCTTACAAAGTTGCTCAGTATAAAGAAGTATAAATTGTTACAAATGCTGTAAACTTGTTTCTTTGTTGCATTTTTGTGCTATAAAGGTATTTGCCATGAGTATATTACACAGTTGAACTATCACAATGTATGGTTCCTTGCAAAACACTATAATACCACAGCTTGTATCCCTAGAGTTTGACAATGTTTTAAGATGTATTTTAGTGTCTGGTGTTTTTTTACCGTAGCAAGCAGTGTAAGCACTGATAAAATGCAACGTTATTTTGCCATTTCATCTAGGTCATCACTGGTTGTTTAAGTAACAAGTAGACAAACATTAACGATGAAACTTACTAATTTCGCTACCCGTAGAATTATTAGTTGTACTGTCAGCATCAGGACTTCCTTTTGGCTCCTGTGTACGATATGTACTAACCACAGTAATGTTATCTCTAGTATTAGTTGTAAAATAGTCTGTAGTTTCTCTGTCACTACTTGATTTAACTGTTGTATACTCAGTTCTATTTGTATCATCAGTAACTGGATTAGTTACAATGCTTTGTGTTGTATCAGTATCACTTATTGTTTCGTTTTCAAATGAAACAGTTGTATATAAAGAAGTTGAATAGTTAAATGGATCTCTGGTGGTTGTAGAAACATTTAAAGAAGATTGTGATGTAGTTTTGTTGAAACCCTCTTCACTTGTACTTGGGTAAGCAGTGACATTTTCAAGGAACGTATAGTTTGTAAAAATATTTGGCGTGTATGTAGTTGAATTTGTTTGTGAATAAGTTATATTTTCATTGTCGTCTGTACTACTGTTTGTTGCCATCGTTACATTAAGGGTTGCATTATTTTCTGTGACAGTCACATTTGTATAGTTAACAGTTGTAAACACTTCACTTTCAGTGGTAATTGATGACTGCACTGAGGACATTGGCGTAGTTGTCAGAGTTGTTGTAGAAGATTGTATTGTAGTTGTACTTGTTGAGAGTGTGGGATCTTGACATGTGTTCTTATCTGTTGTCTGAATTTCACCTTGCGTCATTGATCCACACGACAGTGTTAGCTCAGCAAACTTGTTGGATCCTGAATAGAGAACAAATTTCATTTCAGATAAATTAATTGAAAAGATACCGCAAAGAATCAAACTAAAAAAGGATGTATGACTTTTGCAACATAAAGTACAAAACAATTATTTTCCTGTCGCGTATTTATGCACAAGTGTTACGCGTGAGAGATATTTATAATTAGTTACATTATTAATTTGTCGCAATTCAATCAACATAACATATCACTAACTGTCAAATGTTACAAAATACTCTGGTAAAACTCTTGAAAAGAGCTGGTTACTTTACTTAGATTATACCATGATTCAAGTTTGCGTCTGTGTTCTATACCCTTTCATTTCAGTGCTATGGTTGGATCTGCAAATGGTAATTATGTCATTGCTGGTGTTAATCACTTGGTTTTAATTAGTCTATTCACGAGAAAAAAAAAACAGAAAGTGCAACAGCTCTTACGCACCCAGCACTGGCTAAAGAAGTGGTCAAGTTTCTGTAGAAACCATTTCACAAAGACCAGAACATAACATAGAGGATTTTACATGAGTGCTCATGTTTTATTAATTTTTTTAAATGAGTTGGAAAAAGAGATAAAATGCGAGGCTTGGTGAGCATTTTATCTCTTTTTCGCGACGAGTTTAATAAATTCAATAACACAAGAGCAAGAATGTTAGATTATATTTATCATGTGACATTAAGATTACTTTGTCATCTCATTTCTGCCGTAAAAAGTTATGATTTTGTCATTATGAACGCAACGTTGTTATGGACGTCATAACGTTTCACTAAAATCTGTAACCACTAGTGGTATATCAATTTCATTGCATAGCGTTAGTTCACTCCCAAATGCGACGGCATGTGATAAAACAAGTTAAAATATACTAAAATTTAACTAGCTGACTATTCTGTTTACGCCCTTTCTGCTAGGAAATATTAACCACATCTTAGTGTTAGTGGAACATGTTTGAGGTGGAAGATTGTGTTATAGTTATACCATGGTTTGTTTGACTATAAGTAAATACAATCAACGATCTATAGCGAGTGAATTATCTCCAATACAGGTGAACAAACCATGGTTTAACTATTTTATAACATTTACATCGGTTTAGACCTTGCATGTTTTGGTTGAGGTATACGCCTCAATATGTCTATTAAATGCATCGGTGCTCACTTTATCAAGAATGACCTGGTGGACATCAGCTGGGAAATAGTTTATACTGTTGCCTTTTGTGTGTGGTCTGTTTTGTGGAACATAATGTCAATAATAAAACCATTGTGTAGTCCTTTATTATTGAAATTATTTTTGCAAACGTTTATGCTTTCAAAGCAATAATTTAACGTATTGATAGACAAAGTCATAATTAGCACGTAAAACATGGAAATTTGACCAAATTACTATGTTTATTAATCCTGGGCTGCAACAAAAGTTTGTGGTATTTTGATAATAATCGCAATCATAAATTATAAATGCTTTAAGTTCCAGTTTGCTAACGATCAAACATTTTGTTTAATACAGCTTAACATATAAAACTACAATATGGAACTAGCGATACACATTTCAAGCTAAGTGCTACCTTTTCGTAACCCACCTTGTCGTGTCGACCCTGAAACTAGCTCCATGTTTATATAACTGTACCAAACACCAAAATATTTGAGTTACGGATAAATGATAATAATGTAGCAAAATCAGATTTATTTAAATTAACGAACCTAATAAACCCTTAAATGGGCCTCGACGTGAGAAACCCTGTCGTCGGTGATTTGCAATTAACAAAGGCGCAGACCAGCCTGCGCATCCGTGCAGACTGCTCAGCGCCTTTGTTATCGCTTATTTGAAAGTATTATTTCTAAAATGTCTTCAAAGTAAGTAATGGTGCAAAGATCAGGAATCGATACAATCAAGTACCACACCTGACCCAGGATACCAATGGGAAAGCCAAATTTCAATTTCCCAGCTTGTCTCTAGAGCTGAGGAGATTGGTTTGAATCTCCCTTTCTCTGAAACCCTGAAGGCAGGGTATGTCGTGACGAGGCCCATAAATAGTTTTAGATTTCGATTCGTGTTGCTTATCGCAGGCTTACCTGTAATATGAAACCAAAAGTATCCATTGTCTTTTGTCATCATATTATCTAGTTCTAAAATAATAAATGATGATGTGCTTGTATAGACAGTTTTTGCTCTGTAGTTGTTGTTTGCTTCACATCCAATAACAGTGCTTTGTCCATCATCTGTGATAACAATGCCTTGTTGACATTCACCCCCAGTCTCTATTAATCTTACATCTAGTGCAGTTATCTGTATATGGGTGTCACATGACGTTTCTATCGAACAGGTACACCCATTGTGTTCGGGTTGCATTGCACTTGGGTAATTGTCATTCCACATATAAACAGAAGCATCGGTGACGACTTTCGATGCGCATGGACTTGCTGCAGACTTTGCTGAGAAAACAATGAGAACCTGATATATAGTAAATAACATATCAACACAAACCATATAGCTTGCATACTGATTCTCACTTTTAGCAAATAAAACGCTCTCTCACAACTTTTTGTAACGAATATTAGTGCAGTTAACTGTACGGACGGAGGGAATACAGAGGCTCAGTGGTGGAGTGCTAGACTTAAGATCGAGGGGTAGATGGTTCGAGAGACTTATAGGTGGCACTGTTGTGTGTTCTTGAGCAAGAAATACTATTCTCTGCTTAGTACTAGTTAAACTGATAAAACGTCCTGACTTGGCGGAAAATGTTTGAGTGGGCAAACATGCTATGAGTGTCTGCCCATAGTAGGAATCTTTATGCTAACAATATGGTATTTATTATTTACTATTGTCCAAAGTGAGCAGGAAAATGTATTATGGTTAGTGCTGAGCCAACAAACCAAAACATTCGGTTAATAAGTTCATTGAGCTATAATAATTATTGGAATAATGTCATAAGAATCATATCGTGGCATTACTAAGGAGAAGTATATCTAGATCACTCTATCTTATTTCTCCACAAAAATATTTTGTTTTGGTGTGCATTGGAAGCGCTCTACTAAGACGCTTCCAATGAACAACCACAACAGATGTTTTCGTGAAGAAAAACAAATATCACATCTTTTATATAAGAACACTATGCCTAATTTAATAGATATTATATTCTTGACCTGGGTCTTTAGCTCCCTACGTAAACAAAAGATACCAATAGGGCTATCGATAATCAAACGGATAAGGCTCTACAATAAGCGTTTGTAATTTTAGGACCCGATACCTAATACTATTTAGAGTACAACGAGCCTTTCATGACACATCTGTTATCGACAATTGGATCAGTAACAGTCTGGACTGCTCCATAATACTAAATTTCACCCATCTAAACTCAATAGAAAAATAATGAAAGCATTTTAGAAACCAATGCTCTAAAACCTATTTTGCATGAAAAATATATTGGAAAATTAAGTTTTATCTAAAGAGCACTTGACTGCTAAGAGTAAATGAATGTCTTGTGTCGTACGAAAGAACTTTTTGAACCATGTTGAAGGTGTAAGAAGAAACCATGATGCCAAATCCTTTGAATCAGCACATGCGATTTTGTACTCATCGAATTGCTGTGCAACGAATGCTCAGGCGAGTCTGACAGGCTCGCCACAATTATATATACGAGAATAATTGATATTATTATAATTGGTGCCATATGTATATCATAGTTTGCCTTTCAACTTGTTGAGGAAAAGAGATATTGTTTCTTGTCTTAAAATTGCTAAATCGTATAATCGTACATACATGTACATGTTACTTCTTAGAAGAAATGTTTTTTTTTATTATTTATTGCTTTACGTGTCATAGATAAGGAAGTTTGTTATATGACTGGAGAGAATCCTGTCTTCTGATATGGTTGTCTGCTTGAAAACTGGTCTAAACCGGCCTACAGGTTGATATAGGATGTAAACCAGCTCTAAATAGTTTCCAGATGTCAATATGGTTGACACCTTTCTTTATATCACCCTCTAGAGAGCTTAACATTGAATCACTTTTTGGGTAGATAAATCCGCATGTCTACCTCATTGAAGTCAATACTTGTATAATGTCATATGCACGATTCAAAAGTTATGTTACATATTTAACATATAAATTAAAGCAGAAGACATATATTGTAGAATCATCCTCGAATTTCAAAGAATATTTGGCTTGAGAAATAATGCGTGAATCGTGTGCTAAAAGACAATTCCAATATGATATCATGAATACGTATCTGATTGTTTTTTTCTTACAATTACAAGTAGTGCTAAAAGTTGAAGTTGTCTCTCCAGTAATTTTAGATGCTCTTTTTTGAAAATAGTGCCAAAATTGAAGCTGTCGTCTGCATTGATTTTAGGGTTTAAATATACGTTGTCAAGCCCATCGCATGCACGCCTGCGCAACATGCAAAAAATATACTCGGCTAACTGGTATGGCCAAAAGTGTGGTGGATAAGTAATTGTTTTACCATGGTTTGTCTGTCTGTACGTGGATATAGTCCACGATCCTTAGCGAGTGGATTATCTCACGTACAAGTGGCCAAACATGTTTTAAATATTTTATAGCACCTATATCCGATTAGACCTTGCACATTAGGAGATCGTTTATGCTAAAGTTGGCAATGGTGGTGTACAGTATAAACGTATTTACAAAAGTTGAATAAAAGCAGTTATATTCCGCCCCATGTTACACTGGAAGTATATATATATATATATATATAATAGCATATACATATAGATGAACGTGGTAAGATCTCTCAGTTTTGGTGACAAGTGCATGCTGCAGAAATATTTTGATTGTTTGTTCTGGACAAAGTATTTTCAATTTTTACATGCACTAATATCACCTATCCATACTCAAGAAAGAACTTCTAGCGATAAGGCGTATATTTTCCCTAGTTGGCATGATTACAAACACCAACTTTTCAAATTGCCCTAATGCTTTTAAAATTGGTGTAGTTTGGCAGTAAAATATGCATAGTACGCAACAAAATACGTTTCTAAGCGATTCGTCATTTAAAATACCGTGTAAACGTGCACTTTCTACCCCCACCCCTCATTTAACGCCTTTATACTGGGTGCCGTTTAGACCAGATTTTGAGTAAATGCATTGCGAACTTTAAAAAAATAAAAGTGCTAAAATATTCAGGATATAAGTGCTCTTCATTTCCAAGACATTACTGTATTCCTTCTGCGCATGCGTACGAAATACACCTAAAATTGTGATAAACGGATGGCTGAGAATGGGTTTGCCCCTAGGGAATTTTGCAGACATATCCTATCTTGTAAAGAATTGAAAGCTGAGTCTTTTAAGAAGTGTTTGCACTCTGTGCTCCGGGGCGTTAGTCTGTAAGAGCCTGTAACATACGTTACTTTATCAAACTAAGAAAAAGTAAATTGAAAGTTTGGACTACAAATTAAAAACATTAAAATATTTATTTTTAAAAATCATTCATATAGTCTGCATACTGGATATCTTAACTATGTATGACAGCCATTTGAACAAAATTGCGACTTCCTAAGGTGTCATATGCGTTACATAAATCAGATAACCCATTAAAATTTGCAAGTGTGACTAACATCATTTACATTCACAATCTCCCTGTGTGCTTTGCAAAATGGTTTTAACCATGTCTGACTAGCTTATGCAATTGGCTAACAGAAAAATTAAAGTTTGTTTTCCTAGCTTGAACATTTTTTCTGAAATAAGCAATTAAACAACCCTACCCCTACCCAGTTTTAAGGTGAAATGTTTGGTATTAAAACTAAAAAAAATAGTTAAAAAATATTTGCAGTCAATGAATGTGTTTCATTGTTTGGGATTTATTTGCTTATATGAAAAGACTCATAAATCTGCAAGTTTGTTGCAAAAATTTTAATATCAGAGGCTGTAACATATGTTACCTGATGTAATAAATGGGCAAGCTCATTGTCTTTACGTAAGATATGCCTAAAAATGTTTAAATCTCCTCGAGGGAATTTAGCAGACATATTCCTTCTTAAAGTACAACTCAAGCTGCATCGAATAAGTGATGTTTGCACTCTCTATGTTGGGGCGTTAGTCTAAAACAGCGTGTTAGATGCGTTACTATATCAAATAAAGGAAATGTAGTTTGAAAGTTTGAGCTAAAATTGTGAAAAAACTCGCAGCTGTTGGATATTTTACATTGTTTAGGGGTTTTAAACTAGCTCCCATAATAAAGACTTATAGATCTGCTAGTTGTCATCAAGTTTTTTAAAGATCAGAGAGTGTTACATATGTTAGCGTGATAAGTAAAATCATCAAACAGTATTTCGACATCAAGCTGAGTAAGGGCCTGCTCCATCCTAATCCCCTTTGGAATTCTGCACACAAATTACATCTTATGTAACCATTCAAGGTGCATTTAATAAGAAATGTTTGCACTCTGTAAGTCTAGGCGTTAGCCTGTAACAGCTTGTTACATATGTTACTATATCAATTTCAGAATAAGAAATTTGAATGATTGAGCTACCAAAAGAAGACATTAAAATTATCTAATAAATTGACATTCTTATTGTCTTTATATTGGATGTCTTTACTACATATGGAAGCTGTTTAACATTAAAACGGCTAACTGTGGTGTTATGTGCGTTACATGAACCTAATTATAATTTAAAAGCTATAATTGTGGCTAGCGTCATGTAGTCAAACAACTTCTATGACTTGGTTTCAAACTGTTTTATTAGATTTTACAAACATATACTCAATTGATGAATAGGAAAAACCAAGTTTGCTTTTCTATCTTAAAAATATTATTTTATAGGAGCTAATACACAGCCCTACTCCCAGTTTTACGGAGAAGCGAATTTTGTTATTACCCTTTAAGTAAAACACATGAAAGCGATTACAGCGTGTGGATATTTTTCATTTTCTTAGTCTGTCTTGCTCATATATCTACAAGATGTCATTAAGTTAAAGATCAGGACTTATAAGTCGTTGGTGCCAAAACACTAGAAATTATATTCATTTCTGATTATCAAGCCCATGGACTGGAGTTACAGATGTTACCATGACCTTTTGGGCACATTTCCTAATACTGTGCATATAATGCAAAATATAGAGCCACAAATAGAGAAGATAATTTTACATTTTTACAAGAAAATACAATAAATGAAATGGTCCAAACTATTTCTCATCGATTTAACACTCATGTTAAACGTTTGTCGTTGTCTGCTTCTGTGGTAATCATTATTATCACACGCCTCCTTGCAACTGGTAGAATCATCACACAATATTTCAATCATTTACTGTTATTCAATTTTACCACCAGTCCACTCAAAATTGATGAGCCATTATCAACTTTCCAATTTTGCCATTTATGGCTTGGAACATTGGGAAACTGATATGAATTCCTAATAGTTGGCTTTTTGAGTATGTGTTACAAGTGATACTCTGCAAGTAGGAGAAAAACTAAAGCTTTACAAGGAGGAAACTATGCCATTAAGAGCAATGAGTACCTGGACTGATGTACCTTGATATTTCTGTGATAAAGAATCATATCTTAGCTGGTTAACTTTAATAAATGTAGCCTTTCCATACATGCAACCCACATATTTTCATCTAATAATGTCTCTGCAATTATTATCTTTCCCCAAGCATTCAAATACTTACTTGAAGTCTTAGTACTTCTGAAGTGCTGAAACTGAGGTAACTCTTTCCCTTCAGATAAACGAACTAGATGTATCACAGCAGGTAAAGCAATGAAATGCAGGATGGACAGAGCGCAAATTAGACCCTTTCAATTCAATGATTCACTAAGTTTCTAAGATAAGAGCGCTTATTAAAGGATGTCACTCGTTATAATAAATGAGCATGGGCATTGTCATGACATCCTTTTTGATTACACAGTCAGAGGCAAGTGTTTTCGATTTCAGTGTTTTCAATGGATCATGACATGAGGCACCTTACCAACTTGTTTACTCTGTATAAATCTTCCATAGAGCATAATATAGAACTACTGGTTATCCCATTCTACCTATATATAGTCCACTTTCCTTCTTTTGAATGCAACAGCTAATGATATGGCTGCAAAAACTGAGAAATCATAGGTTTTACATTATTTTAAGACATGCTTCAATGTACTGACATCAAAAAAACAACCAACTGCAAACATAATTGATGGCAATGTCCAACTTCATATTCTTCCTCTTATACCAGATAACTTTCAAGGTGTAACAGAAATTGTTTCAGACGGTCTGCCAAAACCATCAAGAGTCAACATTGTAACTAAAGAAAACTTATGAAGTTCTTTGGGCGCAGCAAAATACTATTGATCTAAAACCTGAGGACTTAAGCACAAAAGACTGGATAGGTTCCATGGCGAATGATGCAAAAAGCAGCCTATCAAATTTCTGTTTGACCAATGTCAGAAATCTTAAAGTATTGTTAGAGGTACACGGTAGACACATAGATTTTGCAAAATCAGAGCAAAGTTATCATTTGACTAGCACGGATGCAGAGGCAGCTGCAGTAAGATTGCTCTTGCCACTTCACAGGAAGAGATATATACCAGAGTCATACTCCATTGTATGCATATATGTGAAATGGCATTAAACCCATATTTAATCAGGTGTTTGATCCCATGACACTGACATGCTGTTTCTGCTTTTGAAGAATGCTAAAGCTTCAAGATTGGCTGAGTCAAGTTGTTTGACGCTGACACTGGCCACACATATCAAGAAAATTAAGTCTTTTGATGGCTAAAGAGGAGGATCACACGAAATGCTTTTAAGTGATGTTTGTCACAATTACCAATTTTAAAAAGTAATCTTAATTAATGTAACACATATAACACCATAGGAAGCTGTATATTTGTTAAAAAATCATTTCTTATGTATCAAAGGTATTCAGCATGCAAACTACATGAATAATTCAAATAAATAGATAGTTTTATGTCTTCTTTCTGTTTCTCAGACTTTCAATTCATTTATTCTTAAAATGATATGGTAACATACATTTCATACCATTACAGGCTAACCCCCTAGTTAATAGAGTGCAAACATCTCTTATTTGATGCAGCTTGAATTGTTTTTTAAGGTATGATATGTCTGCACAATTCCCAAAGGGGTGGAGAGGAACAGGATTGTACTCAGTTTGCAGTCCCAATACAATGCCATGATTCTACTGGTTGTGATGAAATTGGTGATTATTTTGCAATAGAAGCAGACATAATGATAGACATTGTGAGGGTGACTTGAATAAAGATTGTTTTTGAATAATTTTATTTAATAGGAATATTTATTAAATTGTGTCATTTAAATGAGAACTATTATTTTCTATCTATATATTTTAATATTATAGGCATTAGGAAATATGTGATTAAAAAATTTATATATAATATAGGTAACACAATTCCATGGGCTTGTTATCAGCAATGAATGTAATTACTAAGACTAAGGCACCAGAGGCTAGAGATTAATAGGAAAATATGTGAAAGCGGTATTTTTCTGAAACATCATCTCTTACTTCCAAGAAAATTTCCTAGCTCATTCATTATGCCATGTAACATACGTCACATACTTTAATAAGTGTTCTGATCCTGATGTCAAACTTGCGAATGTATGATTCTTTATTGCATTAGCAAGACAGTGCCAAAAATGTAAGATATCCACGAGCGTCAAATATTTTCATATATTTTTCTTCAATAATAGATACCGAAATAGGATACTTAAAATTGGGGCTGGGGTTGTTTAATAGCTCATATAAAGCAATATATTTGAGATAGAAAAGCAAACTTTGTTTTTTCTATTAGTCAAATGAGTATTTTAGTAAACTAAGATTAAAAACACTTGTAAAAATGCACAAGTCGTCTATAAAATGAATGATGTTCGTCACGATTTCAACTTTCAAAGGGAAATTTTATCTATGTAACGCATATAACACCATTGAAGGCTGTAGTTTTGTTTAAAATGCTGCTTTTATGTAGCTTAGTTATCCAGCTTGCAAACTACATAAGGAATTTAAATAATTAGATGGTTTAATGTCTTCTTTCTGTAGCTCAAGCTTTCATTTTGATTTTTTCCTTAGTTTGTAACAGTAACATATGTAACAGGCTGTCAGAGACTAACACCCCGGAGCACAGAGTGCAAACATCTCTTAAAAGATGCGGCTTGAAATTTTCTTTAAGGTAGGATATGTCTGCAAAATTCCCTAGGTGGGGGGGGGGGAGCAGGACCTTTTTTAGCTCGAAGTCTATGACGTTTGTCATTGGAAAGATGAAACTGGTGTCTTTCAGTTTATTTTTAGATGCTTTGCCCCCCTAGACCCAAGATGCCCTTTGGACAACGACATTTCGCTATAAACATTTACAACATACGTAAAGGGCATCTTGGGTCTAGGGGGGGCAAAGCATCTAAAAATAAACTGAAAGACACTAGTTACATCTTTCCAATGACAAACGTTACAATTTTAGGTGTATTTCGTACGCATGCGCAGAAGGAATAGGGTAAGGTTTTGGAAATGAAGAGCACTTATATCCTTTACTTTTTAGCACTTTATTTTTTTTTTAAATTCGCAATGCATTTGCTGAAAATCTGGTCTAAACGGCGCCCAGTATAAAAGCGTTAAATGAGGGGTAGGGGTAGAAAGTGCACGTTTACACGGTATTGTAAATGGCGAATCGCTTTGAAACGTATTTTGTTGCCTACTATGCATATTTAACTGCCAAACTACATCAATTTTAAAAGCATTAGGGCAATTTGAAAATTTGGTGTTTGTAATCATGTCAACTAGGGAAAATATACGCCTTATCGCTAGAAGTTCTTTAGCAAAGAAGTATATTTACTTGATATACACTCATAGTCCAATATCATGTAGTTGGTTTTATCCAGATATATATCATGATCGCACGTTGTCACCGTGTATGAGGGTTGTAGATAATTACAGCTAGGTCGTCCTTGACACATTGTATAGTATTGAAGAGCCACATCAACATCATACGCATCACTGCAATCATCAACGTCTGACCTATATAATGAAACAAAGTTGGGCATATACATAGAGGAGCTTAGCACTTTCATGCGCGGATCCAGAAAGTTTTGTCAGAGGGGGTCCAACTTTGACAACGTTTTTTTTTGTTTTGTTTTTTTTTAGTTTGATGAGGGATTATTTGATCAAGATACCTCTATAAATGGGCCGTCATCCGCCCGCCAGCGAAAGTTTCGCCGGTGAGCCGATAATGGCCCAACATTAAATGCTGGCTTGGTGGCTTTTGTGATTTTTCAGGGGATCCGGACCAGTATTGCAAGGAAACCCTATATTTTTGTGATTTCCCATGGGGGGGGGGTGGTTCCGCACGCCATGCCCCCTCTAGATCCGCGCAGGCAAAATTGGGCGAATACGTAGAGGAGCTTAACCTTTTGGAGACCGGTAACCACCAAACGGGTACTTTGGCAAACAGCGAAGACCCAGATAAAATGCTGCATCATTAGGGTCTGACCATTTTCTGAGACAAAATCGATCTTCAAAGAAAGAAATATAATATGTTTTGGAAATTATATCCCGTGGCCTTAAATATAGACTATGGACCATCCTGACTGAACTTTATCTAACTTTATCGGAAAGTTTATTGGTCCTCAAAGGGTTAATATATGTGAATGCTCGTGCATTAATGAATTTATTTAGGCAAGGTCTGCTACCACTTAACTGGCAGCAGCGATTTTACGTTAAAATCGCTGCTACCAGTTAACTGGCAGCAGCGAATTTACGTTAAAATCGCTGCTGCCAGTTAACTGGTAGCAGCGATTTTAACGTAAATCCGCTGCTTCCAGTTAATTTTTTATTTTTATTTTGACAAGAAGGTTTGAGTCGGTGACGCATGGTGCAAACCAGTGTTTATACATGCAATAATGTAAACTTGGATCCAGAAATGTGTCTCAGGAGGGGAGAGGGTGTCTAGTTGGAGACCAGGGTGGTTCAGACAAAGTTGCACAATTTAAAATGGAAGGTTTGAGGTCCGGATCCGCAGTTCCCCCATTGGATCCGCGCATGTAATTATTCACAGAGGGTTTGGAAACAAAATGGGATTTTAATTTTTATTAATTTTATTTTGCTTTTGAAGAACATATATATATCGTACAAACATTGTAAAGAAAGCAACAATAAAATTAACAACTAATGTTAGCAAATACATTAGGCCCTTTTGTGACATAATTTAAACAAATTTGACTATGATCGTCCTGTGCATCCTGCATTACGTGAACGTCTCCGTACTCATAAGTTTTTTTTCAAAAAGAACAGCGTTTTACCTTCATTATCCAGTCGATGCAAAATAACTTTCAATACACACTACAATAAAAATACTGAAGCGAACTGGCAGCAGCGATTTCACGTTAAAATGGCTATAACCAGTTAACTGGCAGCAGCGATTTTACGTTAAAATCGCTGCTACCAGTCAACTGGCAGCAGCCATTTTAACGTAAAATCGCTGCTACCAGTTAACTGGCAGCAGCCACTCCGATTTATTTAACGAGTTGGGGAAAAAGAGATAAAATGCGAGGTTTTCCTTATTTAATAAATTCAATAATACAGGAGCATGAATGTTAGATTCTATTTATCATAGGACACTAAAAGAACTTTAGAATTGCGTTTTTGGCGTGAAAATGTGTTTTTGTCATTATCTACACAACGTTGTTATGGACGTTAATCTCTACAAACTATCTGAATCACTAGTGGGTTATGGATTTTAATACAGTAATAGAGTTTATCAATCGTTCTATTTAAGAGCTTCAGGAGGTGAAAAAAAGTCATACAAAGAAGCTCGTGCTTGCGCACTCATATCTTAATCAGAATTTTGACCTCCCTCGGTTTATAAAGAAAATGTGTATTACACTTAATAGTCTAAAAATTAAGAGAATAAAAAGATACCACATCAAAGGTATCGGTAGTCCGTTATTGATTTCGATTAATATTGTCATTTTTTTACCATGACACGAAAAAAGACAAAAAAAAAAAGAAAAAAAATGATTAGACTGGAAACAAGGCTAAAACGCCCCCAAAATTGGTGGAAAGTTAATCTAGTTTTTATACAATGAAGACTTAACAGGTAAATGTACCTGCAACAAGATTCGTCAGGTGTCACCGTCGTTGTTTCTGCTTGTGGACAGCCGGTCGACAATTTCTTCGCCATGGCCCTCACGTCTCTAAGCACGATCACTGATTCGCCATCACAGCTGAGAGACATGAAGTTATCAATTGTTATTCCATAGCAGGCAGTTAACGAAAGTAATTTTGGACTGACGACATCTGAAAAAAAACATCATCGTAAGCTTGATCTCAAATTTAACGTAACAAATGAGCCAGTGTATGAGATTTCCAACAATGTGGCATTTGGACATGTGTAGACTCAGATGAGCCTCTGCAGCCTCCTTTTAAGCTTAGGCACTCCAAATGGTGTTCAGTCAGTAGCTTAACATTCATAGAATACTCAAACGACTAGCAAAGGCTCTGATCAGACTGCGCGTATGCGCAGGCTGATCTGAGGCCTTGCTGGTCGCACATACCACATTGTTGGAAATCTCATGCACTGGCTCAATTATCATTTGGGCATTTTAAACTTTAACAACTTTACACAGACTAACTGATTGTTATTATGTTGATAGAACATAATAGCAAAAATCTGTAAAAAGATAAAAAAAAAAAGCCAGACATCGAGGTTCGAACGCTTTGTAAATGCTCAACTCAATATCAGCCTCATAAAATGTTGAAATGCTAACAATTATTGGCATTTTAAAATATTTATTATAGGGATAGATGTTTTTGTTGTTCCTTTGTTTAATGTGCTTCCCATTGGTTGTGAGGGGGGCTGTGTTTGTCTTTGTTTTGTTGTGCACTACTTTGTGTCCTTTCTAGTTTAGCAATCATCTTGAAGAGGAAGAGAGAGCTGGTTGCTTTGCTTTTATTGTCTTAAGGATATATTGTTACTGTAAATGTTCTGTGACTCTTCCTCACGGTGCCGCGGGCTGATCTGCGTTGTGTGATTGTGGTTTTTCCTGATCATACTAACTAACTTTTTTTAGTGTGTTTAACAGCAAGACACATAGCAAATTTAAGTGTTTTCGTTCTTACGAGCTGTTGAAGAGCTCTTTGCTTATATGGGCTTTTGGCTTTTCACCACTTTCTTCTGGTTGGCTTATTAGACGGATAACCGAAGTGTAAAAGTCTTTTAACTTTTACCGTTGCTATGGTAAGAAAAATGGCTGACAAAGAAATTTAAAAATGGAGAAATTCCCATTTTGGACAAAATTTAAGGCATTGGGAGAAGTTAATGTTTAAGAATTAGATATAAGCACAGTTAAATAAAAAACAACAACCTTTTAACCCTTAAAGCGCCAAGAAAATGTCGTCTGCTGAAGTCGTCTGCTGCAAATAATTGCCTAACATTACTGACGAATTAAATATAGAAGCAAACAGCGTGGACCCAGAACAGACTGCTCCTATAGAAGCAGTCTGATCTGGGTCCACACTGTTTGCCATAGCGGCTTCTTAAACATTCCAGCAGACAAGAAAAGCAGACGACTTCTGTTGCGATTGGCACTTTAAAGGTTAATATGTTGTGTGCTGTGATGATTATCATCATCTTTTAAAATATCGTTTTGGCATTTGCTTCTGCTCTATGTTATTTTCTCTGTTAAATGTCTCAAATTTGCTCCAAAATGGCCACTTTCCTATATTCAGCTTATTTTGGCGGCCTTTTTTTGTTACCATAGCATCGGTTAAGGTCAAATTTATTACAGACTTTTACACTTGGGTTATTGGTATAATAAACTAATAAAAAGAAATCGGTGAAAACAATTTTTTGGTCTCACAGGGGTCCAAAATAACTCTTTAAAGCACGTAGCTCTTTTCCGCTCAGTTTGGTAGAGCATGAAAACAGTTTATACCCTCGTAGTCATAAATTATACAATCCATAAAGCGACTTCATACAGGTATAACATGATAGACAAGATGGGTTCCATGATGGTATTGTGACAATTTATTGATAATGGTTCTCCCTCTTTGTCCAATAAAACGTGGGTTCCTGGTTTTAACACGTTCGCTGCCAAGCACCTCAAAAAACCAATACCTCAGTGCCACGCATGTTTCAAGGACTCCTGAATATTGAGGGTTTATGGGTTCAACACAGAGTATCTCCAGAAACATTCAACCTATCGCTGTGAAACTTTCACAGAATGTTGCTAATATATAATACTTTTATTTGAACTAATAATAAAAAGATAGCCAAGTAACGTTTGGCGGCCATTTTGGGAGCCATATTGAAAATATGAAAAATGCCTATAAACAACTATTTTATGCAAAATAGATAAAACATCCATCTACATCAAGTATCACACATCAGGATTTATTCTGATATATTGTTTCATCCGAAATAAATCAAAATATAGCGGTTGAAGGGCTTAATGCATCCTGTATATCATCCCCACGGACATGTTTTCGATATTTTTGATTCCTGCGAAATCTAATGACATTACAAAAAAAAAGTTTATAAAGTCAATTCTTGTACAGAAAAAAAAGAACAAAGAGTTGCGTTCCTTATAATGGTTAAAAATAAACAGCTATTAGCTGTGCCTTTAGATTTCGACTGTAGTCGCGTTTGGCAGTGAATGGTAAATTCGACTACAGTCGCGTTTGGCAGTGAAAGTGTTAAGCGAGACCATGAGAGCACTCCTATTTTCCTCAAAGCCAACACTGATACATTTATCCATGGTATCTACGATATAGGCGCACTTCGAATCGAACTATAGTCCCTACTATAGTAACTAAAGTTTTATTCGAACACCGATAGTCGCTACTAGGGTGACGTCACGAACCTACTAGAGATAAACGGCGGGTCGTAGCACCGTTACTCTAGTAGATAGGCTGGTTCCTTACTCTAGACCTATCTAGCAAGATGGGTTCAAGATCAGTCAGTAGCCTCAAAATGATTTGTTTGTTTTAAAATAAACCTAGCTGAGCAAATATTTTGGTCCCACTTATTCGTAATTGATTATTAAAAAAGGTTGTGCAGTTTGCAACATCATTTTTGTCTACGATGAAGAATTGAAGTGTAGCATACAGGGCTATTCTTTTTGTTAACTTGCAAACCAACTAAAAGTTCCAATTGTAGCCGTTCGGGTGTAAACGTGCGTGCGCATATAGTACGTAAAAACATAAGTAGGAACTTCAGTTCGTTTCGAAGTGGGCCATGGTTCACTGTATTGCCAGTTTGAGGATGAATAAGTATTCTATGATTTTATTAACCTGACACAGGTGCATAATTTCACGGTTAATGCTCAAGATATTTCTACCTTCTGTCGACTTCTGTTATTAACGGTAAGTTTTACAGGAAGTTTGCAAGTACTAATGCAGATAATGTACTGTTTTGTACCGTCCTATTTAGTATAGTTCTGCAGCGCTATTTTGGCTATGTTGACATTCTGTATTTACAATGATATTTACCAATAACAAAGTTATTTTATAGATCTATAACTCACTATTTTTTGAATAATACATGCATTTTATTGCATCTAAAATGTTATATGCACATACCAATCACACGGAGAATTCGTAGCATAGTGGATGGATCGCTTGTCCACTGTCATGAAGCTCGCGAGTTCGAACCCCGTCACCATACCTTTTTTTCGATTTTGTATTTTTATTAATTTATTTATAGATATAATTCATAACCATTCCCAAACCATTTGGGTTGCTTATTATCGCTTTAATGACAGCAAACAATGCATACCCTTTTGAGTTGATGCATTCAGTGACATCTCGCATATGCGCATATGCGCTTTGATGTTTGATAATGATGTCCCATTTGATGGACACTTTGGGTAAATAATAAAACTGTTTTCCAATAATGCTTAAAGGATACAGGTGCAAACATGATAAAATAAAACTGAAGAGAAAGAAAAGAAGTCTTTGAGTCATTGGGTTCGAACCTGCGCATAATGGAAAATAAATGGATTATTTGCAGCCAGCGGCTCTACCTACTGAGTTCACCAGCTGATATCAAATAGTTTTCAAAACTACATCTGACTGCTGGATATGCCAGCCGAATGTTTTGATTTCAATGTAAACATGGCCATTAGATCTTGGCAGCACTATACAGAGTTTACAACCAATGGTTCGTAAGCTCGAGTCCGCGTGTGTTTTTTTTTTTTAAACCTTTATTTGATTCGTTTAAGTTAATCTATTATAGAGGTACCACGACCTCTGAGTGATTATATTTTAAAAGGTATTTCAACGAAACTTCATACATTTGTTAAAGACATAGATCACTATCCAATAGAGATCATTAAAGGATTAACTGATAAGGGACAGTTTCAGTATCTCACAAAATTGATGGGGCCTCAAGAGGGGACTTACCTGTATACAACTCAATTTCATTCACTAAGATAAAGATCAATATTTCATGATAAATTACCTAATCCCTTTATGGGACCACTTTATTGCCCCAGTAAGGAAGTCATAATCACCTCATTATGACTGTTCTTTTGATCTGACCAGAATGACCCCTGGAGAGAGTCATAATGAGTGGTACCAGTATTATTGCTCAAATATTTATCCCTTTAAGCACATGCATACAACGTGTCATGCACAAGAACCATAATTCTTGCGCGTTTTTTTCAAATTATTCCCCTTGTAACATGACTAAATGCAATTTAGTCCGCTCTGTAAGTTGAACACAGTTAAAGCTATTTGGTTGAAACTTCATACATTTCTAGATCAATGAGACAATGTGTAATGCACAAGAACCATAACTCTGCTTTGGATAATGTTGGAGTTATTTCCCTTTGATCATTTGCAATGCTATTTTGGGTCCGGTATCTATTTTTGTAAACGTTAGAGGCATTTCAAGGAAACCTCATACATTTGTAAAGCACATTCAGACGACTTGCCATGCATAAGAACCATAACTCTTGCATGTATATTCTCCTCTTTGCGCGTGTTTGTGGGTCTCTTCGTCACAAAATCGAGTCCACTCTATAACTTGATAACCGTCAGAGATATTTAAACGAAACTTCATAAATTTGTTAAGCACTTTCAGAGGATGTGTCATGCACAAAAACCATAACTATTGCAAGTATACCTTTCAAATAATTCCCCTTGCAACATAACTAAATGCAATTTTGTGATTTTTCTTTATTCCTGAAAGGGGGAGACATCTGTTTTTTTCGTAGAAAAACAATTCTAGTATGATTCTGTTATCAATTGATTCAGAGTTTGTTGCTGCTCCCATTGCTTGTCGGGGTTCTGTGTTAGGTCCTTATTTATAATGTTTTGTTATGCAGTAGATTATACTCCTTTTTAGCTTTGCAATCATTTTGATGAGGAAGAGAGAACTGGTTGCTTTTGGATATACTTTGATTGTCTTCCAGATGTGACTATACGTGCTATTGATTCTCTTCATGGTGCTGTTGATTGTCTACAGATTGTTGTATGTTTGATCATTACTTTTTAAATAGTTATAAAGAATAGTTCAAGAACAAATGTTCTTAGCAGTCTTACAGAGCGGTTCTAGAATATTAGTAACAATTATTAAAATTTGTACAAATTATATTTCTTAAAATAGACTTTTTCTTAAAGACTTTAAAGACAAAAAGAGTAGTTCATGTCTATGCATTGAACATCGTTTTTTAACTGTGAAAGGACATTTCTCAACATGTTCTAAGGTCAGACCTGGGGTTAACTATGCAATCAAATAACTTCTTGTCAAAATGATACAACAATATGATTCATTATATAAACGTTGCATTTCATTGAGAATTTTTGTTTGTTGAATGCCCATTAATGCACGTGTGTGAACTGTGCCCCCTCTAATAATATATGCTATGCCTCCAATGGATATGAATTCTGAGTGTGTGTACAGGTATGTCATCTAGGTAATGGTAAATACATATGGTTTACCAGTGGTAAACAAGTGGTATACCAGTGAAATTCATTGATATTACCTGTGGTTTCCAGTGGTATACCAGTGGAAGTCAGTGGTAAAATTTGATGGCATTACCAGTGGTATATCAGTGGTATTTCCAGTGGTATACCAGTAGAAGTCAGTGGTACAATTTGGTGGTATAACAATCGGTTTCCAGTGGTAGGGGTATATCAGTGGTTTCCAGTGGTATTACCAGAAATATACCAGTGGAAATTAGCGGTATAATTGGTGATTTTACCAGTGGTATACCACTGGAATATCATTGGTAAAATCAGTGTAATCCAGTGGTATACCAGTGGAAATCAGCGGTAAAATTTGGTGGTATAACTACTGTAATCCATTGATATAACAATGGAATTCACTGGTATTACCAGTGTTTTACCACTGAAATCCGCTGTTTTACCAGTGTTAATACCGCCAAATTTTACCACTGACTTCCACTGGTATACCACTGGAAATACCACTGGTAAACCACTGGTAATTCCAGAGACATTTTCTAGGGGGGGGGGGGGTATATTTGATACTTTTCTTATTTCGTCCTCTAGAGAACTAAAAATAGCATGAGATTCAAATCAAAATGGGTTTCCTGAAATTGTCATGATTTGCTGTTTCATCTCCCAACATGTAAATTAAAGACCTAAAATGAAAACCAACAGTTTTGTTTTGTTTGTATTCTTTGTTTGAATAAACAAAATGTGAACCGTATTTTTATGTTTTACATTCTGCATTCATAGAATGTATATGCATTCCAAGTGCAACATACTATATTTAACTATTTTAAAAACAGTTACTAAAACTTATTAGAAATACATTAAGTTGAACACAACTTCAGCAATACAAATCTAGTTACAAAAGTGAAGGTGGAAAATAAAACGTTCATAGTTGAATTGTCATGTAACGAAACAGTTATTGACATTAATTTTGATTGACAATAGAATTTATCTACCAGTAAAAAAAGCTATTCACCTCGGCTGCAAGACCTCGGTGAATATCACTTTTTCGGGTAGATAAATCTTCATGTCTACCACATTGAAAGTAAGAAAGACAGCAAGATTCAGGAATCGATACAATCAAGTACCACACCTGTCTCAGGATACAAAATGGGAAAGTAACAAAATCACAATACACATCACAAACAAAAGCCAAGAGGTCAGCCATTTCCCTTCAGGTGACCACAAAGCAGCAATGAACAGACGCGCGCGAAAGCATGGCAAACAGAAGACATAAATAACAGTAAAACATTTTACTTGAGGGCCTAAAACCGGTTTCACAGCGCGCCAACCTCACCCTAACTTCAGATGTGGATCAAGACGCATAGATGTTTGGTCTGCATGAAAGACCCCTAACTTATCCATGCATCATTTCTGATCTGGTCGATGTCCCATAAAAAAGACGCTAGGCTTAAATGGCTTTAGCATGGTTTTGAGCACATGCGATGATTAGCAAATGTGTGTGTGTGCGCTGTCCCATATGTTTATAGCTCTTATGCTAATAAGAACAGAAAAATGAACACATACAACACAACCCGAGGATATAATACTTTTTTCATATTCAACTCAACTGAGCATGCAAATTTCATGTTTATAAATGCTAAAATATCAACAGCTGTTGGCATTTTAACTCCATTATCATTATAATACAACATCTGAGAGTTTAAATGCAACAAAAGTCTGTATTGTTCAGCTTTTGAGTTTTTACGAGCAATTGAAATTCCATGTTCAGTTTTTCTAACCTCGGGACCAGGCAACAATAAACTGATGGTACATGTATTGACGTATATAAGTACCTTGAAAGAGAATCCAGCTATACAACAAGCATATCCATCTAATATCCATGCCAGTCAGTTATATACATTTCAGCTTAATAGTATTTGTTCAGCACTATTGTACATGTATACACTCATTTTGCTTGATTAGTATATTAAACAGTAGCACATTAGCCAAATCTATGTTTTGTCATAAGTGTTAAGACAAAAATATTGTATCATTGTGCCTGCACGCAATATTTTGGTACTTATGGATTGTGCGACTGCGTATTCTCAGACGAACCTGCGTTCAGCGTAGACTCAATGGAGCTTTAGTTGCTTGTAAACACATAATTGGGAAACTTGTGATAGTTTCAACATCTAGGTTTAATTTTGGCCCCACTGCATAGCCTGTATAATACATGTTAAAGTGTTACTTTACGGATTTGAGATAAATACCATTTTTTCTCGAGCTGGCCCGTCTATTCGTCCCAATTTAGACACTTCATAAGAAATAACCCTTTAATTGTCATTAATTGTATGACAATGTCGTAGTCAGAACACTGAAAAATACGCACACCAAGGGGAGATTATTGGAACTAGCAGTGATGCTCTTCAATTGTGCACCTTTTTAAAATGGAAACGTCTCTTAAACGAAATAATTTTCTCCCAGAGTTTGCTCCCTCTCGGCGCAAATTCTTTCTTTTAAGAGCAGTTCCTTTTGGTATGGAAACTCACTTTTACCACATTGGGTGACCTCCCTTGATTGTTACTATTTTTATTACGCACTTGTGTAACTACGTAATAGGAGCTACGCTTATGTTATAGAAACTGTACCGGAGCTGACCCCTATCACAAGATACATTAACCAAGTGGGTCGACTAGGTTTGGTACTCATGACTATCTACGCCTGCACAAAAGTAACATTACAGTAAAACCTGTCTTAAGCAGCCACTCCAAAAGAAGACCAAAAATTTGGTTTCAAGATCGATTATCGCTTAATGCAGATCAAAAGTATTGCAGAATGCTCCAAGAGAGCATTCTGCAATACTTTCGACCCTCATTAAGCTACCATTTGTCTTTAAGATCTTTGATTTGTCTATTTTGGGTGGCCGCTTATGACAGGTTTTACTTTACCCTGAAATGCAGCTATGCACTGTGTTTCATTAAGCATTTGTCTCGTCCTAATGACTAGTTTTGGATTTTTTGCTGCTTTTACATTCTGTTTCAGCTCGGGTTGTTTACATTATGGACTACCCTATTTAAACTTACTGTCCTGCCAGCCAAGAGTGACAGTGACATTATATTTTGTTTACAACAGTTACGTTAAACTCCACTTGAGCTAACGCGAATCGGTAGATCACTTGTGTATTAATCCTATCCTGTGTATTGGATTAATACACAAGTGATCTATCGATTCTAAGTCCCTAATAACTTTGTAAACAAAACATTGCATCACTGTCACTCTAAGCTGGCAGGACAGTACCAAGTTGAGAAATGTAATTATAGTTCGTTGATGTTTCGCATTTCGTGTAGTGGCTCACTTGTTTTAATTCAATACCTATTGTTTTTGATGATTTATTATAATAGTGTAAACTTCATCGGTTTATACCCAAAGAGTACAATAAGAAGATTAATACGGAGATTATGTACTTGTGAACTTGTATGGTTAACAATATAATGATTTTATACAAACGCTATTCCAAATGATTTTATCTGTAATAAAAAAGACTGGCCCAAAAAAGTAGGGGGTACAAAAAATCTAGAAATTTAATACCTGGTATTTCACCTACATAATTTTGTGTTTTCAAAGAGAGAGCAATTTGTAAGTCAATTTTCAAAAAGCTACTGAAATGTTTCAGCAGACGTCAAAGTAGACGACTTATGTTGTGATTGGCGCTCTGATGATTAATAGATCAATTTTGAGAGTATTTTGGGCATTTTGTCATAAATGACCAGTACATACACATATAAGTCTGCAAACCCGCTTGACTGGTCAATGCATATTCTTACTCGTTGCAAATTACCAAGGACGAAGTCTTATTATAAGTTCATTGTTGGCGAAAAGCTGACTGGAAGAAAGCACGTGTCCTGTAATGGTTTTTGAGCTATAAAAGCGATTTAGTTGTATGAAATGTGTATTTATTTCATTATTTTTATACATGATTTTACGTGATACTACGTTTGATAGTTAGAAAACGAGAAATGCAAACTATTAAGGTAGAACAAAACAAACAGCAAACCGACAGAGGCGACTTTTTGGCTGCCACCTTGTTACCGTTCATCCGATAAAACTTATATTCAGACATGGCGAGAGTTTGATAAAAGTAATTCATGCATTTTCGAAGACAACTGGTGATAAATGACTATGTAAGAGTCTTCACAAGTTCAAACTGACCATAGTCAGCCATTTTGGTGGCCATCTTGTTTATCGTTCATCAGACAAAACACATATTCCAACTTTGGCGAGAGTTTGATAAAATAATTAGTATATGAAATTTGGAAGAAACAGGGTGATAAATAACTAGGCTAGAGTGTCCACAAGTGCAAACCGTCAGGTGGCGGCCATGTTGTGGGCCATCTTGGATATCCTAAAACGCTCATATCTGAACTTGGGTGAGAGTTTGATAAAAGCAATCCATGCATGCAATTTGGAAGCTGACTAAGTTTGTGTCCACAAGAGCGAACTGATAAGCAGCAGCCATTTTTGTCGGCCATTTTGGTTATTGTTCGTCGTACAAAACCCATATTCAAACTTGTACCAGATTTGGATGGAAGCAATCGATATATGAGATTTGAAAGAAATCTGATTTAAAATGAACTAAAATGATATGGAGCCGTGAAACCGGTTTAAGCCTTTTACTGACCGTTCCAAGGCGGCACTTCTATTGTGGATCGATTTGGAAAGAGAAATTTCGGAATTTTAAAGTACCCAACAAGGGTCCATTAGTTAGTACGGACAGACGAACGGACGGACGGACAAGCCAAAAACAATAGAGCTCCGCCAACATTCGTTGAGGGGGCCTTAACTACGAAAAAAGGCAGTAACTTTTAGTATTTTATCACGAGTGTATAGGTGATATTAGTGCATGTTAAACAATCCCAACTTGAGATGAAAATGCTTTGTCCAGAACATACATCCAGAATATTTCTACTGCATGCACTTGTCACCTAATACCGAGTGATCTAACTACCTTTCTCTAAAGGGTTATAAACTTTTAATGTGTCAAGCACAATTACAATTAGTGGTCCAATACTGTTTTGTTTAACCATTGTAAATAAATTTCTATGCTTAATTCCTTTTAGTCATAACGCATAGAAATACTTAACAAACTAAGAAAAAAAAAGAAAGTAACGTTTTGCTATTTTATCATGAGGCCACAAAGAAAGGAATCATTTTAGATTTCTGATCTGGACCATGCAACACGCGGGTGTTATATAATTATAAAGGTAATCCCGGAAAACAACCAGAATGATTATATGGAACATCTACATACATGTATATAAAGTCACAGACCCAGACCCAAAGTTACTGACAATCATCTCTTCAAGTCATCCGCCACATCCGTCTTTAGACTTTTCAGAAACCCAACGGTCGCGGCGTTTCCACAATCTATCCAACGTACCATTGTTTGTACTTATTGTAGCTGATCTCAATGAATGTAAACCATACTCGCTTGCATTCAAACCCATTCTGTCAATTTATGTAGAAAATACTTCTAACAGTGGAATAAGACAACGACTTATTCCGATCCAGTCTAAGAGTTTGTTGTTTCGATGAACTTCCATACATAATAGCACGAAAAATATATTCATCAGATTCACTGTCAGCAATATTTGCTGCCAAAAGATACATCACCAGAAAATGAACTGGACAACACAAAGTCCCAGTCTTTGGAATAGCTCAACTGTTAACTAGGCGATATACATGTACGCCAGTTTTACTATTTCTGATGGAAATAGAACTAATATCTGATCTCCGTAATTTAAGTGCTTCATTAATTCTCAAAAAGCCACAAAAGACAATAAAACCAATGTTGTTATACGCAAATAGCCTAGTAAACAATTAGCTACCGCATACTTATATACGAAAGCCTTTAGAGTTTCAATTGATATAATTGTGCTCCTTATTCCTAGCTGACTTGGCATCAAGTCGACAGCAAACGTCTAAACAAAGTTTAAACCATGCACTGTCATCGCATATATTTTACTATACATGTATTTACTATACATGTATACACCTTCTAGCCTATGAAAACTACTAATTGCATAAAATGTCTTATTTAATGTTGACTTGGATGTTCCAGTCTGTACCAAACTTACAAGGTATTAGGCTGGGGCCAAGGGTGAAAAAATAAATAAAAAATGATAACCCGGAAAGTAGCAAGGTTTATTATACTATAAATTTGAAGAAGTATATATGGTACATTCTAAACCACTGTATAGCAAGCTTCTCGGAATTGCATAACACCACTAGAGCTAAGAAAGTATGGTAGCCCATGTGCGTCATAGGTATGCATGCGTTTAATACAAACGCTATTATCTCAGCAACGCGTTTTCAAATCGAAATCAAACTTCCTTTCAGCAATGACAATGTTTTTGTTTTAAAAGTTTTGAGTATTAGTTTCAATTTCAAAGACCTGTTGCTTTAGCACTACGCATGCAATGTTGTGTACCATAGATAACCAGATAAAACGTAACGTTTCGCTTTCTCCCATTTGTATCTGCCTCGACTCAATTCGATTATTTTCAAACAAACACATCATAACTGACCAAATATTATATTGCGGCCTGTTTGGATGAGATTTAATATTCAATATGGCTGCCGTCGCTATAAGGTATGAAAACATATTTTTGGGGAGCATTACTGATCCTACTTAGAGGTCACGTTTTAAATGCTTGCGTATGTTGTGGGACGTCCGTATGCCTATTTCACAACACAAATTTTATTGTCACGTAAGAATGGAGACTTTAAGATGACATTGAATATGAGCACATATGCTGTAAAATAGATTCGCTTTATTCAATGCATTTTTGGCGAACAAGAAGGGTAGATAATTATGCAAAACACATCGCAATGTTAAGTACATCCTGAACGGTTACTAACTTTTTACTAAGTATGCGATACTAGCCTACATGTAAATAAAGTTGATATAGGATGGCATCATTGTGTGTCATTACAAAGCTATTGGGTGAAAAGCGTGAGAATCTTTTGACGTTTATAATCGGCTGACCGATTTAAAAAAACACACACGTTGAGGGCAGCGTTGGTGGCTTACCTGTTAGTCCTCTGTCTGTCCTGCCACACTATACATCAATTGAATTTTATATACATATATGTATGTTGTCTTTAATTTATTGTTAAGGATATATTAAATGTTATATTGTAGAATGTCAATGTATTAAGTTTATTATAAATGTTTAACAGTCACAATAAATTCAACTGACCCAATGTTATTATATATAATATCACATTTTCTATATATATAGAAGTTTGTGGTCAATTTATTTATGAATTTTGTCATTTCCATTCTCTTGAAATCAGCATTAATTGTGTTTAAGGGTGTATTTTGTGATGTCAATTGTGTGAAATGTAAAAAGTGTATGGTATTATGCTTCATTTCAGTCAAGTGACACATTAAAGTCCTCAAAGCGAATCTTAAGGCAAAAATAATGAATTCTTATTTTCAACACCTTCTTTATTATAAATCTAAAAGAATAGACTTAAAACATTAGCAGTGATGATTGTTAGATGCAACATTATAATCCCCTTCCCAAAAACTGATCAGAAACTTTTTCTCGTAATTATAGATGGTTGCCTAGCAACAAACAAAACGGACTTATTTGTCATACCTAGACTTTCCATACCTGCATACTGATATAGCATTACCTGAACGACATACTGATGTATCCACACATAGATTTATTGATATTTCTTCAGATACAAAAGCGTTTTTAAACCCATCATTTTATATTTTAAAAAAATCAAAACAAGGAATAAACAATTAAGTAAGTTTCAGAGCTTCCACAGCAGCTTTTAGATGCACAATATTAACTATTCATACATATTTTACTTAAATACTATGCATACCTGAATGTCTAAAGTATAGTTTGAAGCACAAATATTACTTGTTTACATTTAAAAAGTCATATCTGGCTCTCCAACACTCGAATGTTTGGGAGCTGGATTCATGAAAGTTTTAATTAAATTTTCTTTTATGAAATATGCAGTTTTGTAAGCTTGAGGTCTTTAATTTGGCATACTTGTATGTTTTACATGTATTAACAAAATATTTTGCAAGGTAGCAAAACTGTATAAAGATTTCAAAACATAGAAAAAATTCCATTAAAATCAAACACAAAGCTGGAAATGAATAAAATAGTCAAAAAGGGACAAACAACTGAAAATGAAAGAAAAAGTGGCAAAAAGAAAACGAAAAAAGAAAGAAAATAGCAAAAGTAAAAGACAAAGACCAAAAGTAGATAAAACACAATTAAAAACTGTGGTGGGGATATTTAATGCAGCTGCAACTGGCGCCATGAAACTGGCTTAAGCCCTCCAGTAAAATATCTTTACTTACCGTTCGAAGGCGGTACTTCTTTGGGGATCATTTGTGTTATTTATGTATTGTGTTGCTTTCGCGGCTGTTCATTGCTGACTGTGGTCACCTGCTGGGAAATGGTTGACCTCTTGGTTCTTGTTTGTGATGTTTCACTTTCCCATGTGGTATCCTGGGTCAGGTATAGTACTTGATTGTCTCAATTCCTGATCTTTGCCGCCTTTCTTACTTTCATTGTTGTAGCTTACGACATCAGTAGTCCAAAAGTTACGTATATCTGTTATACCTTTAATTTCTGTTTTCTGTTCATGAAATCTTACATGGGTGGATGACTCAAGGAGGATTGGAAAGATTTTGTTTTGTAAAAATAGACTGCAATAAATTTATACGAGTAAAGTTTGCTGTGTTTATAACCTGAAAACACACACATTCTTTTTAGTGATGTGTGATGTAAAGTAAGAAAGAGGGCAAAGATCAGGAATCGATACAATCAAGCACCACACCTGATCCAGGATACCAATGGAAAAATAAGCACATCACAACTAGACATCACAAACGAGAGCCAAGAGGTCAGCCCTTTCCCAGCAGGTGACCACAAGGCTTCAACAACCAGACAAAACAAGATACCAAAAAAAAGAAAGAAAGAAATAACATAAATGATCCACAAAAGAAGCACCGCCTTAGAACTGTCAGTAAAAATATTTTACCGGAGGGATTAAACTGGTTTAACGGTGCACCAACCTCACCCTTAGTTCAGATGTAGATCAAGACACATAAAAGTTTGGTTTGCATTAAAGACCCCTAACTTATCAATGCATCTTCTCCTAGAACACATAAATAAAGGTATAACAAGGAGATAAAGCAAAGATAAGGACTCAATAGTAAATAAAACTGAATACCGGAGCAAAAGAAATCCAACAGGTAAACCCAGGTGGGCCTGACAACAGCCAAAGCATAAGGCCCCTACCATCTCATCAATAGATATCTCTTTAAGTCGGAACTGTCATAAAGTCTGAAGTCCGACCCACCGGCGTGCAATTAAAGAGGAAAGCAAAGTTGCCAACCGTGATTGGGTTGACCACCAAGCATGCAGTCTGCCAAGGACAAGTCACAAAAGAATTCAGGTTCAGAAAGTTTCTTTATTCGTGACAAGTGCATTGTTTACGTCTGTTCAGTGCTTACATGCAGCATAATAACCTCTTTAGAAAATGTTAGTTATATTGTTTCATCTTAACTATGTTACAAAACTTTATTATACAAGTCATTTGGATAGAGTTTCTTATCCTCTTGTAGTCTTGTGTGGAATAATTGTCAAGCTGTTGGTCTCCTCTGTTTCTTTTTTTCTTTTTTTTTATCGAAGGGGTACCTATGTTGGTTTCTGCCACATGGATTAACTAATGAGCATATTATTTTAATTTTTATTTTTTAGTGCTGCAAGAATATTTGCTTTCTGGCTAATAACAAAATAATTGTCATATTCCTTTTGGTCATGAAGATTACTTAACAAATAGATAAAAACAAACACAGCCTTTGAATAGCATAGGCAGTTTGTGTTTTCAAGTTAGATTTTAAACTTAAGGCAAATCAAAATATGTTCACCTTTCCTCATGACATACAATTGTATATATGGGGTAGAATAGATACCATTTACAATCCCATTTGCTATGATAACATGTTTAACAACGCGTTTAAATCATTATTACGATTTTTAAAAGGAAAGCGGCTCCCATACAAATTTCGCTTGTACCGCAATTCGCAACGAATTGCTATACAGTGGTTTTGTATTACCGAATGTTCAAATATTCTTTATGCAAAAAGTCAGCTTTGCTACTTTCGGGGTAAGCATCGATGACTTTTTACGAGATACGCTGGTCTGGACTACAGCCTATATAGAGCTATTGTCTCTGTTGAAGCTGGCATATGCGATCGATTTGTGACCTTGCACCAATTAACGAAGGCTTTGAAAGCACACTCATACGCTTGTTTTCTTTGATCTTGACGACTAGCCATCATAACTGAAATGAGTGGGTTCCACAATTTTTTCTAAAGTTCTGTTGGCTTGACATTTGTGTCTAACATTTCCCACCAAGGTTGACTTCGTCCCACCTAGAATGAAAAAAACACAGTTTCACACTGTTAAATACCCCTTGAAAACCAATTACACATTTAATTTTTCTTGTCTTTATCAAGTATATCTAAACAATATCCTCGCAATCAAAACACTTATTTTGCAAAACCATTTAGTAATAGGTTAATCGTTCCACCTGTGACATCTTAACTTGTTATTCCTCCGCCAATCTACATCTACATGTTCACAACGTGTGTCTGTTCTACTCATATTACAAACTGCTCCATTCCATAATAAACCTCTAGTGTGCTAACCACAACAACATTAGTCTGTTTCGTCGTCTGCTGACTTTTGTAATTTTAACTGTCGTTGGCACACAGTATAGATCCAGATAAGACTGCTCTAGTCATCTGGATCCATATTGCTTGTCTCTGTACATAAATTGGTCAACAATGTCAGATAATGATATGCAGCAGACGACTCCAGCAGACAACAATTTCAGTTTGCCTGAAATTGACAATTATCTAAATTTCAGATTTCAAATCAACCACGCCCTTTCTACTAATGTCTAGTTTAACAATTAACAGCGACTTGACATTGTCCCTGCAAATTAATTCGCTCTTCAAAGGGCCATCATCAAATATATCGCCTGAATTCGGAATCAACTGAAAATCCACAATAAAAACTGAGCGCTTCCAACTTCTGGAAATAAAAATGACCAAAACTTGCTAAAGGCCATGTATGTGTAATAAATGTCCCATCAGCCTTACATTGCACTAAATGTCTGAAACACATTGACGCTAAATGAAAAGGGGGGTCTGACCAACTCCTCTCCCCTGTCCATACAACAGACACAACGATTAACAGTTTCTAAATGAGGATTCCAAAACTTTGAGTTGAAACGGGTTAACTTAGCGTTATGATAATTCGTAAATCTATCAACAGAGAATGGGACCCATAAAGACTGTACATATTAAAAAAATATGCACCAGTCTCCATAATCTACTATTTTACTGAGATAATCTGATTGTTGATTCATTTCCCGTGGAATCCACTCTAAATGAAGCTGTATGTTATGTGCAAAACATACTGAAAACACATTCATGGCGAACACATGTACATGCTCTTTTCTGCTACCCTTTTTTAAATGCTGACAGCATTTTGAGAATCAGAACAAATTTGTATCTTCTTATTGCTAAAGTCTTTTCAAAATGATTTAACATCATAATCTATATCGACCAGTTCTCTTGCAGTGGATGATTTCGAAATCTGAAAGCATTCCATGGTATGCCATTTCGTTCTGATTTTCTATAAACGCTGCAGATGCATAACTGCTGCTATCTGAATACACATTAATTGGATTAATACGACGCTCCTTATCTAAGTTACGATAGCAATTTAACTTTTTTAAATGAGTTCGCCAATAATTTAGCTCCTGAATTAATCCAAACAGCCAGAAATATTTACAGGTTTGACCCAGCTTAATCTGTTATTTATCTAAAAATACATTTAGAGTGTCATTAATTGACTTATATTACCTTAAGACAGCGCAAGAGAAATTAACAATCCTGTTAAATGCGCAATTTTGCGGGCTGATACTCCATATACACTATTCAGAATGTCAAATATTGCATTTTTGACATTAAGAAGTCTAGTTTCTGGAATTTCTAGCACCCCTTTAATGAGATTCCACAACAATCTCAAACAAACTAAACGGTGACACGGCACCCAAACACTTTTATCATTATTTACGTTAAATCTAGAGGACTGCAAGTCAGTTTTAACTGTTTTTGCTTGATCGACACATTTCTCGAATGTATCACAAACCCAAGCCCCACGGTCCAAATAAACTGCAGTCTTAAATGCCTGAATTGTCAGCATAATCGCATGTCTCGTACTCTTCTATTGTACTCCACCCACCATCCATTCTTTCAGCTATCTTGATCAGTTAATTCGACCTCTTATGTCACTAATAACCTTCTCGGTATGAGATTCTATATCCTCAATTCTTGACGCATCTAAACTGTTGTTCACCTCCTCAAGTTTCTGAATCACAGAACAATTAAAGTCAAGTTGTTTTTATTGCCATTATACTTTAATGTAGCCTGTTTTTCCTCTGCTTTTTTTTCTTCAGCAAATGTGCTGGCTTGTCAAGAAGCTGCGTCCTAAGATCTCTGAATTCATAGGCATAATGGTCTTAACTAGCCTTTCAGTGTCCTCTTATGTGAGTAGCGATGCGTCCTGCGTAGATCTACTTCCAGATGTTGCGTTATCCATAACTTATTGTCTAAATATCCCACAAAAATCCTGTAAAAATAGTTTATATAATGAATGGTATTAGTTCATGTAAAACAATCTCCAATTGTTATATAACATGAAAATTCCAGAACATACATCCAAAATAATTCTGCTGCATGCACTTGTCACCTAATAACGAGATAATTAACTGCCTTTCTCCATGTGCTACATTTAATGCTCTTATTATTCCAATCCTCAGGATTGTTGGTACAATCATCTTCCATTATTCCTTTTTCTGGATATCCTCTGTAACTTTCCCATTTGGTAGCCAGGGACAGGCGTAGTACTTGATTGTTTCGATTCCTGATCCTTCCTGTATTTCTTACTTTTATAAACTTTCAATGTGTCAATTACAATTACAAGATGTTTGTTCAACCATTGTAAATAAATTCAATAGTAGTGTGCTATCTTAATAGTTTAGTGAGACTGCGACCTATAATGTGCCTAAAGACAGAGTGGTGTATGCAGGATACAACACTAGGAATAATTTACGTGCCGTAAATCACTTTTTTTCAATCCATTGACGCAGATATTTCTTGACATTTCTCGCATTGAAACTTTCATTTTTTCAGCATTAATGTGGAAATCATACCTAAAACTAATGAAAAGCACAAAAAACAACAACAAAAAGACACGCATTTCTTACAACTAAATCTCCTTAAAGGATCAATAACCATTTCATGACATGCACTTTCTACCATACAGAGATCAAGCCAACAATTAAATTATAAGACTTCGTCTAATAAACAAAACATCTTGCGTAAAATTGTATGTTTTACATATCCATAAGTTGAAACATTTGTTTTGAGGTGCTCAAAAGATAAGACTTCTTTTGAATACACACAGCTGTTGTTGGTATTCGCAAGTACTGAATGTATGATACGAAACTTAATTATATATTCATACACGCCATGTGTCTCCATGCGTGAATTTCCGGAGCCTCAGTTGGTCTGTTTACCACAACGATTTTAAACACAACTTGTCTATTTTGTATTTTAAGGGGTTGCTGTTCAAAACTTTCTAAAAAATGATGTACTTCTGTCCTTGAAGATTGTTTTATTTTAACAAACGTTGAAGCATTTCAACTGGTACTTCCCTGTTTGTCGAAGTACCTGTGTACCGGTATCCAGAATGAAAGGGGTTAACGTGCATGTACATCTACCTATTGTGGCTAGATTTTGAGCCTTTATCAGCGATCAATGAGTGATTTGACGAGACTGCGCTTTGCACATACTCATCTGAACCTTGTTGTTTGACTAAGAGATGAGACACAATTTTATATGCTGACTCAAGTGATCGTGTTTTAAAGCCGTCATGCCATGTCATAATGGCGCCATGTTGTCATCATTACACTTACGTGGAAGCGACGACTTGTAATGCAAAATGAAGTGTTGGTACATTCTAAGGCACTTGATTTTGTAACGCGACGACTAATTGGATCACGTCAAAAATTTGCAATAGTATATCCTGCCATATGCTGTCGAGAATAGTTTGATGCCATTAATTACGTATCATGTCGTTGGATGACGTGCGGCTTTCTGTGACTTGTAACGTTCCAATTGGAGACGAAACTGCAGATATGCATTAGAATTGGGATAACCATAGTCACATTTTTCATTCAGGGGGATATATCGTTGGATATACGGTTGGAAATCACATTTTACAGCTCGGCTCGCGCGTCGCCGTAAAGCAAAATTTCCGACAGTATATCCGACGATATACCTCCCCAAATGAAAATTTTGAATAAAGTCATCCCCTAATTGAATAATATAAAATTTTGTTATTGAACAGTTACCGCTCATATTAACTGCATTGTTGCACGTTGCCTGTTAAACGCTGTATATCTCACGTCGCGTGCCTTATATCAGGTCATGATGATGTTGTACTTTTTGAATGACGTCGCTAATGACGCTGAATCAACACAAAAAACGAAAATAATATCATATAACAAGTTAGAAGAGTGAATCAAATGGGTAAACTAATAAATAGAATACCAGGTTTGCATCTTTTGATATCAAGTTTTCCAGGCTCGACTTTGAGAACGCTTGTTACATCGTTCACAATTCTCACGATGTCAACAATTGTTCCCAAAGCCTTGCCTGGTAAACTTGATATCAAAAGAAACTCACCTAGTATTCTCTATATATAATTATTATATTCAGGTTCAACATATAGAAACATCAACTTGCCATTGCAAGGCATGTCTAAAGAATGCAAATGTCAAACTGCGTTTGGAAGCATTAAAACAACTTTTTAATTAATGCTACAATAGTGATTCATGCTCTTCTCGTTAAAACACTAATTATCTTTTAATCAATCTGGCAGCAGGCAGTGGCTTCCTTTAATGTAAAATCTCAGCCAGTATTGTAAAAAGATATCTAGTCCCACGTGCACGCGTAAAGCTATCCTACTGTGTTATTTATTTAGTTTTGTCGCTTTTCAGCTTGCACAAATATAGTCAGGTTGGGGCAACCTTGGACAAATTTGACTCAAGCAGACACTTTGGTTGTAGCCTGCTCTTATTATTGATGCTTTTAATTGTTGATGAGCCTTTTATCGCCGAATTTTCCTTCCGGTTTTGCTGTTTTGTTTTTGGTGTAAAATAATATTTAGAAGTTTTTGCTGTTTATTATGTAACGAAAAAATGGGTGTAAATGAATAAATTTATTGCATAATAGTTAATAAATACAGCGCGATATTTAAGCAAAGCAATTAGAATGTGTATTTTTACGCAATGTTTTTGGATTTGAAGGCATTGTTCCCTTTAGTTTTTTTTGTGCAAAAATGTGAAGGTTCCAAGTAAGTAAGGGTGCAAAGATCAGGAATCGATACAATCAAGTACCACACCTGACCCAGGACACCAATGGGAAAGTGACAAACCTACAGTTAGACATGAAAAACGAGAGCCAAGGGGTAAGCCCTTTTCCTAGCAGGTGACCACAAGGCACATATAAACAGACTTGCACAAAGGCATAGATAACACAAGACAGAAAAAACCCATGAAAGATCCACAAAAGAAGTATCGCCTTGGAACGGTCAGTAAAATATTTACCGGAGGGCTTAAGCCAGTTTCACAGCGCCAACCTCACCCTTAATTCAGATGTGGAACAAGACACATAGATATCGGTTTGCATGAAATACCCCTAACTTATCAATGCATCATCTCCTAGAACATATGAATCAAGATATAACTAGGAGATGAAGCAAAGATAAGGACTCAACAGTAAATAAAACTGAATACCTGAGCGAATGTAATCCAACAGGTAAACCCAGGTGGGCCGACAAACAGCCAAAGCATCAGGCCCCTACCATCTCATCAATGGATAAGTCTTTAAGTTGGAGCTGTCGTAGAGTCTGAAGTCCGACCCACTGGCGCACAATTAAAGAGGAAAGCACAGTTGCCAACCATGATTAGGTTGACCACCAAGCATGCAGTCTGTTGCAATGCATTAATGTTATAGCCAATCTTTTTATAATTGGAAATTATTTTAATAAACTGCGCTGAAAAAGTGTTAGAACCAACAATCTTCTTCAATTTATACACCAAGTCACCATAGAATTCAGGTTCCGAAAGTCCTTGGCACAAGAGAGATTAAAGTAAGTAAGGGTGCAAAGATCAGGAATCGATACAATCAAGTACCACACCTGACCCAGGATACCAATGAAAAAGTGATAAACTTACAGTTAGACACGATAGACGAAAGCCAAGAGGTCAGCCCTTTCCCAGCAGGTGACCACAAAGCACATATAAAGAGGCGCGTACAAAGACATAGCAAACACATGACAGAACAAAAACATAAAAGATCCACAAAAGAAGTACCGCCTTGGAACGGTCAGTAAAATTATTTACTGGAGGGCTTAAACCAGTTTAACGGCGCCAACCTCACCCTTAATTCAGGTGTGGATCAAAACACATAGATATTTGGTTTGCATGAAAGACCCCTAACTTATCAATGCATCATCTCATAAAACATATAAATCAAGATACAACAAGGAGATAAAGCAAAGATAAGGACTCAACAGTAAATAAAACTGAACACTTGAGCAAAAGAAAACCAACAGGTAAACCCCGGTGGGCCTGACAAACAGCCAAAGCATCAGGCCTCGACCATCTCATGAAGTCCAGTATTACTTTGGTAAGGTATAGCAAAGTTAGAAAGAGGGCAAAGATCAGAAATCGATACAATCAAGTACCACACCTGACCCAGGAAACCAATTGGAAAGTGACAACGTCACAGTTAGACACCACAAACGATAGCCCTTTCCCAGCAGGTGACCACAAGGCATCAAAAACAGACGTGCATGAAAGCATAACAAAACAAAACAAAATAACATGAATGATCCACAAAAAGCACCGCCTTAGAACGGTCAATAAAATATTTTACTGGAGGGCTTAAACCGGTTTAATGGTGCACCAGCCTCACCCTTAGTTAAGATGTGGATCAAGACACATAGATATTTGGTTTGCATGAAGACCCCTAGCTTATCAATGCATCATCTCCTAGAACATATAAATCAAGGTGTAAAAGAAGGAGATAAAGCAAAGATAAGGACTCAATAGTAAATAAAACTGAATACCGGAGCAAAGAAACCCAACAGGTAAACCCCAGTGGGCCTGACAACAGCCAAAGCATCAGGCCCCTACCATCTCATCAATAGTTTAGTCTTTAAGTCGAAACCGTCAAAGAGTCTGAAGTCCGACCCATCAGCGTGCAATTAAAGAGGAAAGCGCAGTTGCCAACCGTGATTTGATTAACCACCAAGCATGTAGTCTGCTGCAATAGATAATTGTTATAGGCATTCTTTTTATAATGGGAAATTATTTTAATGAACTGCGCTGAAAAATTATTTGAGCCTGCAATCTTCTTCAATTTATTCACCAAGTCACCATAGAATTTATGTTCCGAAAGTCCTTGGCACAAAAGAGATTTAAGTCCAAAACAGCAAAAGGGTACTTTCTAGCAGTAACTGGGCGTCTCGGCCCATAACAAACTCTGTTGTGCTAAACAAACTCTGTTGCTAAATAGCGAAAAAAGGTTTCTTTCGCGACAGAAACGTTTCTACTGGGGTTGTAGCATTAGATTGTTGGGTTTATATATCTTATTTGAATATTTGGCCTTGAAAAATATGTAAAAATAACAAACCTAGCTTGACCATGACCTGGTCAAACATTGTTAAAGAGATCTTGTGACTCAATATCAGATCCGGTTGAGCAATTCAGGTCAACTAATTTTCTTCTTCTCTTCTGTTGCATTTTAAACCATATAGGTATTTGGTGTATGCACCAATTTGCATTATCTAGCTGCCTGTTCCCAGAAAATAATCAATAATTGAAAATACAGGTAACCAAAACCCCTTTCAAAATTTTGACTTTTAAAAATCAATCAATTAGAAAAGGATTCTGCTTATCTTTTTTTTTTTAAATTTAGGCAAATTTGCAGCAACGCATATCAGAACCTATATTTTATGGTGATTTAGTTTATAAATTCAAACGAATTTTTGGAAAACCTTATTTTAGTAATCAATTCAAAAAGATTGTAAAATGTTATATAAAGGTTGGATATAACTTGGATGTCATGCGACAGTCTGCGTGCCTGGTTCTAAACCCAATCACGGTTTATAGCTATCGTTTCCTCTATAGTTGCACGTGACTCTATGACGACTCTGACATAAAGTTTTATCGGTGGGTTGGTGCCTGATGCTTATCTGTAGCTGGACCCACCGTGGCTTAACTTGAGGTTTTCTTTAGCTCTGACTATCTGTGAGTCATGAGCCCTTATCTTTGTTTCATCCTGGTGTGTTAATTTGATAAGAGTGTTTCTCCATGATGATACATTGCATTAGTTAGAAGGCTTCCATGCGAGTTGAACATTTCTTGTACTTCAACAACAGCAGAATCTAGGGCGAATATTTGGTACCAGTAAAAAGCATTTAAGCCCCCTGTGGCTTAGGCTGCTGTCCGTTCTAAGGCGGTGTATCTGTTGTTGTTGACTTTTTTGTTTATTGTTATTTTCATTGTGGGGGTCTGTAATTTTTCTATGTTTTGCTGTACGTTACTATATGTCCATTCTAGTATTGCAATCATTTTGATTGGGAAGAGAGAGCTGGTTTGCTTTGCTTAATTTGTCTTTGTGGTGTCTCGTGATGGTTGAGTGGTTCTTCCTCGCGGTGCCATGGGGTTGTCTGCGGTTTGTGAATGTGGTATTTCATGATCATACTTACTTACTTACGGTAGATGCTGGGCCCGAGCCTACGTATGAAGAAAAAATGAGAGTACCCCCTGGGTGAAATTATGTTTATACAAAGCGAGCCGAGGTATGTTTTCCGCCAAGCATCATTTGTGCTGCGTTGTGCAGCAAGTTTGTACTTGCATGCTTTGTATTGAAATTTGTTTGTACCCCAAACAACAAGCTGATATTTTGTGTTAAATTATTTTAATTTAATCTCAGCACGAGGCGTGTGCAATATTCTCCCGTAGTTAGTGTTAATAAGGAAACACAGATAATTACAATTCAAAATCACCTGGGATTTAGTTTGGACACACTGTAAAAATGATCAGATACAACAAGCATGAGCCCTTGGAAGGCTGGCAACCCCTAAATGGGTACTTTGGCAAACAGAGAATAAGGGTGTGCACTGTTTGCTTAGACATAATCGATCTTCAAAGAAAGTAATATGTAAAATATTCTGCGGAATTATAACCTATTGCCCTTAATTCTATAAAATGGGCCATCCTGACTTTATTGTATGTAGCGTTATGGAGAAGTCTATTGGTCTGTAAAGGGTTCATTTTGCACATGGGTCCTCACTGTATGCCAAAGAATCTGTTTACCGGTATCTTGAATGAAAATGCTTAACCCATTTAAGCCTGGCATCCTTTTTATGGGACATCGGCAAACAGTGCATAACCAGAAGATCAGATGCCGCGTTCTGCGGCGTCTAATCAGGTTCTCCCCTGTTTGCTTACAGAATGTTCTATCGAAATTTGAATAAAGTTGAAAATTACCACCCAACATCCCTTCAAACGAAAATGGACTGGTCCAATTGATAAGAAATGACAAACAGTGCATAGCCAGATCAGACGCCGTAGAACACGGCGTCTGATCAGGTTCTCCACTGTTTGCTTACAAAATGTTCTATCAAAATTTGAATAAAGTTGAAAATTAACACCCAACATCCATTTAAACGAAAATGGACTGGTCCAATTGATAAGAATGGGAAATTTCATTCGGTTTAAATAGGTTAAGGAAACTTATCCGTTCAAATATGAACCACTTTATATATAGCGTGCTAGATATACTTAATAAAAGCACCGCAAGCACTACATAATACCCCGCCACTGCTGGGGGCACCAAAAGTTATTTTGTGAGATATATAATGCCTAAATAGCAACAGAACTGAGATAGACAGTGATATGACGTCCTTAGTCACAATATGTAACCTTTGATGGTCAACATATCTGTGAAGTTTCATTCAGATATTTCATATAGTAAAGGAACTACAGGTCAAAAACATTTTCCAGATTAATCAAGGGCGGATAACTCATGAACTGGAAAGTTAAGAGTGACGGTCCTTCGTTGTAATATGTAACCTTTGCTGTTCAACATATCTGTGAAGTTTCATTCAGATATCATAAACAGTAAAAGAATAACAGGCCAGAAACCATTTTTTAAGGACACCGACCTCGATACGGCTGCGCATGCGACGCGCGCATCTTCCATAAACAAAGTTGACGTCGTACTTCTAATACACGTCAGTTTCTGCGAGGAAAAACGCCACATAGTTCAAGTTAATAAGCGATAAATAACGCATTTTTGGAAGAAATGAATGTCAATAAATCAGCCAGGTCATATATTAACAATCTGAGAACAAATATCAACTAGGTTAAAGTGATTGAAAGCAGGAATTTTCGTGAAACCGGACTGCATATTCACTCCGAAGTCGACAGCGATTTTAAATTGCAGTTGCGATTATAAAAAATCGGATAGTCGACAATTGCGCCCCTTTGATTATTTTACTCCGTGTGCAAAAACAAAATATGGCAGGTCATAAAAAGTGAGTTCTTTAACCGATAATGTCAAAATAAATCAGGCAAAAAGCTCTCGGTTCAACAAATCAAGTGTAGCATCATTCCACCTGGTGTTGGAGCGCAGTGGCTCAGTGGTAGAGTGCTTGACTCGAGACAGGGGTTCGAGCCTCATCGGCGTCACTGCGTTGTGTCCTTGAGCAAGAACATTAATCCTAGCTAAGAACTGGTTCAACCCAGGAAGACCCGTCCCTTTATATCTGAAAGATTGTTGATGGGACGAAAAGAATCAAAACAAACAAACATTCCACCTGATATTCTCGTGTGCGGATCCAGATGGGGGGGGGGGGGAGAGATCCGCACCCCTCCCCTGGAAAAGCACAAGATATATGGGTTTCTATAGAAATTAGCATTTGGACCCCCCTGGAAAAAGTTGGACCCCCCTGGAAAATGTTGGACCCCCTCTGGATCTTTGGAAAAGGATAGTTTTTCTGTTATTAAACCATTGGGCCCCCTTAGTAAACTGTAAAATAAGTTGAGGACTTAAAAACAATAACCACTACTTCTGCCCAGAGCTCTCACTATAATTTTGAAAACAGGGGTCCCAGAGCCTAAAACAAGGTCTGAGAGTGAGATTTTTTGCAATCCTCAACTTTACCTTACAATTAAGCTTTAGAGGTGGTTTGACTGTCTAACATTTTCAGGATGGGGTCGAATTATTTTCCAGGCACGATTAGTGACAGTGGGGCTGGGGTAGTGGCCAGTTGTTGATTCCTAAGAAAATCTAGCAATATCACTTGCATTTTCTTTTTTTGTGTGGGAGGGGGGGGGGGGTATTGACTATTGACCCTTCAGTCCCCTCTGGATCTGTGCATGCTTTGTAGGTAAAACTTTGATCACCATAGTAGGCTGTCTCGAAACACTGTGCTGAGTTTACAAGTTAGCCTTTATACCAAGTAACAATAACCACCACCATAGAAAAATGGCAAGGTCACTGATTACAAAAAATCATGGGGGAAATGGAAAGGAATATTTTATTTATCAGTTAAACATTTGGTTTTGGTGCTTAAAAGAACCGTCTCAATGAGACGGTTCCCTTCATCATATGTTTTGGTCGATAAAAAGGAAATTTATTTTTCTATCACACACACTTTCACTCATGTAGGCTATCTAGATGCTTGTGAAAAGACAGTTTATATATTTAGTGACAATCATATTATGACAAAACCATAAAAGCAATTGTGTCTAACAATGAAGCAGATCATCTTTGGGTTATTGCTTCCGTAAATCTTACTCATCACATTCAAACATACACAACTCCATCAGAGGTACAGATATTAATGTAAAAATACAACTTTTCAGGCGACCCCTTTTTCATATATTGTATGACCGCTGGGTGTTTTTATTTATATTTTTTCAAATCATGTAAATTTTCATCAAATATCATCAAATTGTTTGTTTCTATTGGGCAGATATCTCTTAAATTTCCTCATTTTAAGTCAAAATTGACATTTTCATTATAACAAATCATTTTTGTAATGACCCTTCTTCAGATTTTCGAAGACATAAGGTCTCTTACTAGCTCACTTTCATTTTAAATGCATATTAAGGGATATTGCTTCAGTAAATCTTACTCATCACATTCAGAACTACACAAAATCCAACCAAGGGACTAATGTCTAGTGTAAATATACTACTTTTGGGATGACCCCTTTTTCATTTACTGTGATGTTCTTCGGTTTTTATTTTAAATTGTAACAAATTATGTTTAAGTTCATCTTATATCCAAAATTCATTAATTTCTCTTGGGCAGATAATATTTTAAGTCAAAATTGATCAAAATTGACATTTTTGTAATTACAAATCCATTTTTAACGACGCTTCTTCAGATTTTCGTAGAAATGAGATCTCTCACTAGCTCACCAACATAGTAAAGGCATATTGAGGACTTATGTTTCAGTAAATCTAACTCATTATATTCAGAACTTCACAAAATCCATCTGAGGTACCAATTTACAGTGTAAAAATATTGCTTATGGGATGACCCTTTCTCAATACTGCGTTGACCGTTGTTTTTGATTTCATATTATCCAGATTATGTTAAGGATTATATAATATAATATATAAGTCATTTATTTCTATTTGGCAGATATACCTTAAATTCCTGCATTTATGTCAAAATTAATCAAAATTGACATTTTCATAATCAAAAATCCTTTTTGTAACGACCCTTTTTCTTTTCTTTTTTGATTTTTTGGCCTCTTACTAATTCTTCAACACAGTATAGGCATAATCAAAGTTATTGCGAATGTTTATGAAAACCTAACTATTTCTATTCAAAATTACACAAATTCCATCCAAGGTACTGATTTGTATGTAAAAATAACACTTTTAGGGCGACCCCTTTTTCATATACTGTGGGGACCTTTTGTTTTATGTCAAATTTTAACAGATAATAATTAGGTTTATCTTATATCTAAAGTATATTTATTTCTCTTGGGGAGATATATCTTAAATTTCCTCATTTATATCTCAATTTATCAAAATCGACATTTCATAATTAAAAACCTTTTTTGACGACCCATCTTTTAGAGTTTGGTAGCAATTTGGCCTCTAACTAATTTACCAACACTGCAAAAGCATAATAAAGGTTATTGCCCAAGCGAAATCTAACTTGTACCATTCAGAATTACACAGAATAAATCAGACGTACTGATTTGATGCTGTAATATTACTTTTCGGACGACCCTTTTTCATATACTGTGATGACCTTAAATTTTTATTTCATATTTTTCCTGTTTATGTTAAGTTTCATCAATTATATGGAAGTCATTTATTTCTATTGGGCATATATACCTTAAATTCCTGCATTTATGTAAAAAATAATCAAAATTGACATTTTTCATACATAATTAAACATCCTTTTGTAACGACCCTTTTTATTCCTTTTTATGGATTTTTGGCCTCTTACTAATTCTTCAACACGTTAGAGGCATAATTAAAGTTATTGCTTAAGTAAATCAAACTATTTCTATTCAAAATGACACAAAATCCATCCAACGGTGACCTTTGATTTTTATTTCAAATTTTAACAGATTATGTTTAGGTTCATCTTATATCTAAAATTCATTAATTCCTCTTGGGCAGGTATATCTTAAATTTCCTCATTTATGTCAAAATTTTAGTCTTTTCCATTAACCTCAATGAAAAAATAAGCATTTCTCAGGGTACTTTTGAAACGACCCTAACTTTTTCCCAAGCACGGTGAGGTACCGTTTTTTTCGCCCTAATTGGCCAGGAATGCTTTACTTGATAAGATGTAGCAGTATGAGTAAATTCTCTTGGGCAGGTTTCTCACAATGAAATTGAACCCGGTGTCCTTAAAGGGAGAAAGGGCAGTAGCTCCATCGAAAATGGTCGGATTTTGCCCATTAACAATCCCATACCACTCATCCCCAATAACAATATGTATGCAAAATTTGAAAAAAATTCTGTGCATAAATACTCAAGTTATCGATCGGAAACAGTGAGCATGGACGGATGAAATGAACTACAGGTCAAAAACCAATTCTCAGATCAATCAAGGGTGGATAACTCACAATCTGGAAAGGTAAGAATGACGATCCTTACCCACAATATGTAACCTTTGATGGTCAACATATCTTTGAAGTTTCATTCAGATACTCCATATAGTAAATGAACTACAGGTCAAAAGCCATTTTTCAGATCAATCAAGGGCGGATAACTCATGAACTGGAAAGGTAAGGGTGACGGTCCTTACTAAAATATGTAACCTTTGATGTTCAACATATCTGTGAAGTTTCATTCAGATATTCCATATAGTAAAAGAAACTACAGGCCAAAAACCAATTCTCAGATCAATCAAGGGTGGATAACTCACAATCTGGAAAGGTAAGAGTGACGATCCTTAGTCACAATATGTAACCTTTGATGATCAACATATCTGTGAAGTTTCATTCAGATATTCCATATAGTAAATGAACTACAGGTCAAAAACCATTTTTCAGATCAATCAAGGGCAGATAACTCATGAACTGGAAAGGTAAGAGCGATGGTTCTTTGTCACAGTATGTAACCTTTGATGTGAAACATATCTGTAAAGTTTCATTTAAATATTCCACATAGTAAAGGAACTACGGGTAAAAAACATTTTTTAATTCAATCAAGGGCGGATAACTCACAAACGGGAAAGGTAAGAGTGACGGTTCTTAGTCACAATATGTTACCTTTGATGTGAAACATATCTGTGAAGTTATATTCAGATATTCCATATAGTAAAGGAACAATAGGTCAAAAACCTTTTTCAGACCTATCAAGGGCGGATAACTCACAAACTGGGAAGGTCAGAGTGACGGTCCTTAGTCACAATATGTAACCTTTGATGTGCAACGTATCTGTGAAGTTTCATTCAGATATCATGAACAGTAAAGGAATAACAGGCCAGAAACCATTTTTCCAATACGAAAAAGGGCAGTAACTCCGTTAAAAATGGACGGATTTTGCCCATTAATAATCCCATACCACTCATCGCCAATAACAATATGTATGCAAAATTTGAAAAATTCCGTGAATAAATACTCAAGTTATCGATCGGAAATGATGAGCACGGACGGACGGACGGACAGACGGACAGACACCGAAAGGTATAACATAATACCCCGACACTAAAGTGTGGCGGGGTATAAAAAGGGGAAACAGTTGATAGATACTGGTTACTGAAACAAGCCACTGTGCTGTTTAACCAGTTTTGTTTGTTTTGTTTGTTGCTTTACGTCCCATGTCAACAGCTATGGTAATTGCGGGACGGTCAGTTCACTTAATCACACTTTTTCCTGGGCAGGCTTGAGCAAGCGGTTAACCAGTAATTTGTGCACATACTTTCGCTTGTAACTGACAACAACCCTTCTTGAATAAACCAGCGGAAGGGAGGAGAATGACCGTAGAAATTATTTCATGATCAATCTCCACGAAAGTAAGGTGCCGGGCGAGTTCGATTTGGATGGAAAAAAATAAATAAAAAGTTGTAATAAAATGGATGATAATAATGAATTTTAAAATTACATAGAGTCTCAGTACTTTTTTGACGGGAAAGAGCATGTACAATATCTGACAGTTTCAAAGAGCTATTTCAGACGACTGTACATGTTCTTTGACTGAAAAGAATATAGCAATAAACAGTCATAATGATACATTGATACTATATATAGGGCATTATAGGTCAATACAAATATAAAACCAGAGGGCCAAGTGGCCTTAAAGCGCTCACCTGAGTTTTGTTTAAAGCTTACGTATAGGTATCTGTAGAAAGCTGACCATGTCCCTTGCGAACCTGGCGCGGGGCCAATTTTGCCCCAATGGGCATAATTTGAGCGAATCTGGTAGAGGTCTACTAGGTGATGCTATTAACCAAATATATCAAGGCTCTAATCTAAGTAAGTAAGATCAGGAATCGATACAATCAAGCACCACACCTGACCCAGGATACCAATGGGAAAGTGACAAACTCACAGCAGACACTACAAACGAGAGCCAAGAGGTCCTTATGGTTTCAGATAAGAAGATTTGCCGATGTCTTTCCCTATGAGCCAATGTGAAACATATGACCCCTGGGGCGGGGCAATTTTTGGCCCCAGGGGCATAATCAGCAAGGTGATGCTACATACCAAATATCATGGTTCAAGGCCTAATGATTTCAGACAAGAGGATTTTTCATCTTTCTCCCTATTTAAGCCTGTGTAAAGCATGTTACCCCCGGGGTGTGGCCATTTTTGGCCCAAGAGGTATAATTTGAAAAACAAACTTAGTAGAAGACCACTAGATAGTGCATCATACCAAATATCAAGGCTCTAGGCCCTGAGGTTTCAGACAAGAATATTTTTTTCATGTTTTCCCTAAATAAGCCAATGTAAAATATGTGACACCCTGGGCAGGGCCATTTTTGGTCCCAGGGGCATAATCTACAAGGTGATGCTACATACTAAATTTCATGACTCTAGGCCTAATGGTTTCAGACAAGAAGATTTTTTCATGTTTCTCCCTATCTAAATAAGCCTATGTTAAGCATGTGACTCCCGGTTTGGTGCCATTTTTGGCAATAATTTAAACTCCACTAGGTGATGCTTCATACCAAATATCAAGGTTCTAGGCCTTGTGGTTTCAGACAAGATTTTTTCATGTTTGTCCCTATATTAGTCGATGTAAAGCATGTGACCCCCAGGGCGGGGTCATTTTCGGCCCCAGGGGCCTAATTTAAACAAATTTGTTAGAGGTCTACAAGGTGATGCTACACACCAAATATCAAAGCTCTAGGCCTTATGGTTTCAGACAAGAATTTTTTATGTTTCTTCCTATATAAGCCTAAGTAAAGCATGTGATCCCTAGCGCGTGGCCATTTTTAGGGGTCTAATTTGATCAAACTTGGTAGAGGTTCACCAGATAATGCTTCATACCAAATATCAATGCTCTAGGCCTTGTGGTTTCAGACAAGAAGATTTGTTCATGTTTCTCCCTATAAAAGCCTATGTAAAACCTATGACCCCCGAGGTGGGGCCATTTTTGGCCGCAGGGCTATAATTTGAACAAACTTGGTAGAGGTTTACTAGATGATACTACATACCAAAAATCAAGGCTTTGGCCTTGTGGTTTCAGACAAGAAGATTGTTTCATGTTGCTCCCTATATAAGCCTATGTAAAACATGTGATCCCTGGGGCGGGGCCATTTTGGCCCCAGGACTATAATTTGGACAAACTTGGTAAAGGTCTACTAGATGATACTACATACCAAATATCAAGGCTCTAGGCCTTGTGGTTTCAGGCAAGATTATTTTTTTCATCTTACTCCCTATATAAGCCTATGTGAAACGTGTGACCCTCGGGGCGGGGCCATTCTTGGCCCCACGGCTATAATTTGAACAAATTTTGTAGAGGTTTACTAGGTAATGCTACATACCAAATATCAAAGCGCTAGGCCTTGCGGCGTCTGAGAAGAAGATGTCATCTTGAAAATCTATTTTAGCCTGCGTGACCTCGATATGTAATGGACCAGAACAATTTGGACAATTTTAAAAGAGGGTCATATAAGGATCATTCCTACCAAGTTTGGTCGAAATCCAGTTAGTAGTTTAGGAGGTGAAGTCGTTCGAAGCAATTGTTGACGACGGACGATGCACGACGGACGACGGACATCCAACGATCACAATAGCTCACCATGAGCCAATGGCTCAGGTGAGCTAGCAAAGACAGATTTTTTACAAATAGCGATTAGATTTTGTTTAAAAATTTTGTTTCAAAAAAGTCATAATGCTATCAATATTTATATCTTGAAATAACTGTCTCATGTTATCAACATGAAAGCAATTATTTCTTCCTTGTGCAAAATCCAAAAGGAAGTGACATTCAGTGAATGGTGCATCGCAACCAACACAGTGTGGATGCTCTTCACCTAGTAGTAAGTATGAATGTGTGACTCTTGTGTGGCATAAACGGAGTCGAGCTAAAATAACTTCTACTTCTACTTTTCGAATGTTTCGAACAACCGCTTAATGTTCACCAATAGTTGGTTTTATCTCAATAAGTTTATTTCCAATGCTGTTATACCATGAAGTTTGATATATTTATTGATAGATGGCTTAAAATTAGAAAAATGAATCTTAAAAGAAGTTGGTTCTAATGAGAGCGATGTTTTTGCTTGCTGATCTACCATCTCATTCCCTTGGATACCTTCATGACTAGGAATCCAACAGAGAACACTTTTCTTTATTTGCTAAAAACTCTTGACATTTTTCTAAACGCTTCTGAATCTGTGGATTCTTTGAACTGGTGTGGCTCAAAGCTTTCAATACTGAAAGCGAGTCTGATTATTTATGCATTATCATTGTTGCTTTCGCAATTGATGTTTTGTTTGTTTGTTTGTTTGTTTATGTGGATTCTTTACGTACCAGTCAACATTTTTCAGACAAGTCGGGACGACTTACTGTCTTTCTGGGTTCAACCAGTACTGTTAAGCAGAGGATAAGGACATAACGCAGTGCGATGCCAAACGGTTTATTATATTGAACCATATTAACGTGAATACACCACGTTGTAATTTGGTTTGAACATCAATTATTCTATCACTATTACGAAGTAATTTTATTAACACAAACTAATACCTCAGTGTAATTTCGCTTTCACAATTCCTTCATTTAACACGGGATGCACCGTGTTATGTTTCGCTGTTCACTTTTTATATTCTACATTTGTCGAAAAAGTCGGATAATACTGAAATGACGTTCGTGGGTCCGTCAGCCGGTTTTACACAAGACTGTAAATTATCCAAGAATTTAAACTGTGCAGTGCAAAATGAGATACACTGAGGGAAAAAAAGTTTAGCAATATACTTTGGGGATACACAGTTTAGAAGAAATATGATTTTTAATTTCATAATATCGAAAAAATATGTTGACAAACGTGTAAGAGTACAATGGCATTAACCGGTCGACATTTCACATAACGTGAAGTCAGATTTAAGTCCCCTTGCTAAAACAGCTTATCTGGCAATACCGAGAAAAGTTTTCTACTAAATGTTTGATTTTTCCATCAAACCTTTATATCTAAAAGCAGAAAAGTGAAATCCCGTTTAAAAACTGAATCTTCGATACCCATTTCGTTCAGGGTTTAGTTGAAAATCGTATATTTTCTAATTACCCCCATTTAATTGAATATCGTTTGAAATTAAAGTGCTCAGCAGATCCAATCCTCGCTATACAATCAGACTGTGTTTCTTTTGTACTCTTGCAGGTAGTCATTAGATCATTGTCAGCAACTGACATGTTTGCGCACATAGATAAAAAATAGTTGATGCTAAATGAGAAAACCCGGTATAACTGGTTGCTTAACTTTTTATACAGATTATGTTACCGTCTGCTGTGCGTAATTTTGCATTATACGATGACTGTCATACCTTTTGAGATTGTGAAATATAACATATGACTTTGAATTTTAGATTGCAGTGTGTATGTGCCGCACCTTTGTAATCACCTGTGATAATATTAGTCTCTTCGTTTTATTTTCTATTTCTCGCTCTCATAGACAACAAGGTGTATTGTTCCGTCATTACTTATGCTTTAGGGTGAGCAGGGTTAATATCTATATTGCAAACCTCACACTCCAAGTGGTTGAAGAAATAACTTCAACTGTATTATACCTATGTATACATATAGAGTAAGCAAACCGTGTTCCTTGCTGTGAAAAGTGAATGGTGGTGATAACGTATTCAAGGAGTCTGCAGGACGAGTTGTTTACCGAATCACCACCGTTCCTGATTGACAATATTAAGCAAAATCCTTGTTTCTGGAGGAGTCAATAAGTGAAAAATTCTCCTCGTTTGTACTTACTCTCTTTAGGATGAAACAACTGTCCATTTGGTATGGCTCTACACTGCTAGTTCTTTGATTAACTATGATTTAAAATGATATGCTGAACAAGCTCATTATCTTGCCGAAGTAACTGTCGATGGTAAAAGACGTTTGTGCGCGCGCGCTCGCGAGTGTGTGTGTGTGTGTGTGAATTTAAGCCGCCGCCCTTACGAAAATTATATGCTTATTTGTATGTACTGATGCCGCATGTTTTACATGTATCATGTAACTGAGAGAACAAAGTTTGATTGAGTTTGATTGCATTTGCTCCTGATTATGTTCTGGAAAACATGAATAGAAGAAAATGGATAGCATATTTTTGTTATTCCTTTAAATAGAGACAATCATGTATGGAAGGACAACTGTCACTTATCTTAATCCTTCAGGCGTTAGGCTTAAGAACAATATGTTTACAGCTTTGAGAAAACAATGACAGATTGATCAGTGTGTTGCATGTGCTGATCCAGAGGGGGGAACAGGGGACGAGAACCCCCCTTGGAAAATTACAAAAATATAGGGTTCCTTAGCAATACTGGTCCGGATCCCCTTAAAATGACAAAGCTACAAATCCTGCATTCATTGTTGGACCACAATCGGCCCGCCAGCGAAACGACCCTTTATTAGTGATATTTGGATGCTTCCTCCCCTCATCAAACTGAAAAAGTTGGGCCCCATCTGAAAAAACTTTCTGGATCCGCGCATGTGGTGATAATCCGATTAAATGTTTATAAACTGTTTTCTAACATTAAATGTCACAGACTGAGAATATTGAACACTAATGCAAATTGCTTGGTTTACATATGTCTGATATAGTGTGAAAGGTATATGTTCTAACAATCAGGTTTGTATGTTCGAGGAGATGATGCATTGATAAGTTAGGGGTCTTTCATGCGAACCAAATATCTATGTGTTTTGATCCACATCTGAACTATGAGTTGGGTCGGGGCGCCGTGAAACCGGTTTAATCCCTCCAGTAAAATATTGTACTGACCGCGCCAAGGCGGTGCTTCTTTTGTGGACCATTTCTGTAATTTCTGTCTTGTTTTGTTATGATTTCGTGCACGTCAGTCGGCACTCTGTTTAATGATACCTTGTGATACCTGCTGGAAAAGGACTGACCTCTTAGTTCTCGTTAGTGATGTCTAATTGTGAAGTTGTCACTTTTCTATAGGTATCCTGGGTCAGGCGTGGTGCTTGCTTGTATCGATTCCTGATATTTGCCCTTTTTCTTACTTTGATTATTCAATGTAAATTTGTTGTCTTTAGATTATTGCCCCAATTTAGTATTACAGTGAGATCTACCATATTTTATTACTTGTTAGAAAAAATACTTGTAACGTAATTTAGAGCAACCAAGAGTTGCCTGCCAGCCAAACACAACATTTTCATCATCGTTGCTTCAAGGTAAAACAAGATTAACAAAGCTGGTGTCCGGAAGACCCATATTGTAGAGCCATGGCGTACAACGAGTCACCTTCAGCCTGACACACATCATTCATAACCTACATGCTAAGCAAAGCAAGTGAGTATGACAAGAGAAAGCCACAATCAAAGACTACATACCAACCCACGGCACCACTAGGATGAGGCACACCAACAGCCACATGACAGCAAGGCCGCAACTAAAGTATAGCAACCTACCGACGACCTCAAAACTAGAAAGGACATCTAGTATTGCTTTACTAAACAATAGGGCCATGTAAGCAAACATTTTGAGCGTACAATTGCGATCAAATTCTTATCCATCAGTTTGAACATGTGTTTTGGGTGCTAAAAAGAACTGGCGCATTGAGACGGTTCTTTTGAGTACCCATCTGTTTTGGTTGAGAAATATGAAAAATAATTTTCAGTTACGCACATTTTTCCTGCCAAAACAAAGACAAAACTCGAAATCACACAAACAACAGGATCAACAATATATAATGAATCAACAACAAACCATCGCCTTAGAATGGACAGGCGCTGAAGCAACAAGGGTCTTAAATTATTTTTTTCTGACCTTAGACTCTGTAGTCATTAGAGAGTAAAACAGGATGATAGGCTTGTATGGGTTAATATGAAACCTATGCGAATCAACCATTTTATTTCAGAGCACTTGGTCATGGAAGAACAACACACGGAATAAACATTTTTTCTTTTGTGTGCTTATTGATATTGTTAGACCAAAGTGTTTAAAGTATGTGAGAGATTTTTTTATGCACATTTATTCAGAAACCTGTACAATTTTGTGCTGTTTTTAGCATGTGTAGCACAAAAACTGGAACAATCACATGCATTCCAAAATGGTAATCTTGTAAACACGTTGTCAGCATATTTTAAAGTGTCTGGTAAAGTGTAGCTGTGTATCCACACTATTTTGTTGCTTTATGGTAAATAATGGTACATAATGGTACTACGAAAATTAGTGAGAAAGATGCCTTACAAACATGTATTTGCCTTTTCTGTTAGAGCCATATTGTATAACTTAAAGAGAAAGTTTTAGTGTTTGAAACATATTCGTTCCCTTTTAAAATCGGTTATGTGAATTCCGTCATTTCTTATCTTTTATAAAAATTAAGTGAATATATGTTTTATTTGTGAATATTGCTTAACGTCCAAGTCAACATATATGATAATTGTTGGACGGTGCCTGGATGGTAACCATTTCGGAAATGGTTACCATCCAGGCACCGTCCAACAATCCTTGCTTAAAAACACAGGTCTTAACACTGGGACGTCTTTATTTCAAATCCAGTCCTCTACCACTGAGCTACTGTGCACACCAAGCCTAGAGATTGAGAAGGGTCTGAATCATGGAGTAGGATGTCTTAATTTATTATGAACATTGTAAAAGTAAGAAAGAGGGCAATATCAGGAATCGATACAATCAAGCACCTCACCTGACCCAGGATACCAATGGGAAAGTGACAACTTCACAATTAGAGATCACAAACAAAAGCTAAGAGATCAGCCCTTTCCCAACAGGTGTCCACAAGGCATCAATAAACAGATGCACACAAAAGCATAACAAAACAAGACAGAAATAACATAAATGATCCAAAAAAGAAGCACCGCCTTTGAACGGTCAGTAAAAAAATAATTGGGGGCTTAAACCGGTTTCAGTGTGCGCCAACCTCAGCCTTAGTTCAGATGTCCTCTTATATTTGCGTTGGCATGTAAATTGCGCCCCGTACTATAAAGTATGCGGCGCTAGCACGCATGATTTTTTTAAAAATAATTTGATGTCATAGTGTCATGACCAAAGGACATTCATAGGTATCAGTCTATAAAAAAGGTCTGCTATGCTATCCATAATTCCCTTTGATACGGGCGTCTAGACATTGGACTATCATCTACAATGCATTCAATGGCATTTTGGCATGAACGTAGCAACTCACAAGATGCCTTAACCAAAATCGGAGAACCGACTTTATTTTCTATTACAGTAAAACCTGTGTATAACGGTCAATCTCTAAAAGAATGAGCATTTTACAATACTTTCGACCTTCATTAAGCTGCCATTTGTTATTAAGATCTTTGTTTTGTCTTTTTGGATTGGCCGTTTTACACAGGTTTACTATCATTTGTCATTTGTTGATTTATAACAAATGAGGCAGCACATGACATTTTTGTACTTCTCGAATTGTCGAGCAAGGAAGACTCAGGCATATCTTTGCATATGCGTAAACTCCTCATTAGAGGCTCCGCTGCTCTCATACACAAAGTACGGATACAAATGAAGACTCAGACAGTTCAAAAATATTGTACACACAATAACTCAATAACCGTTATTTATATCGCCATGCAACTATAAGGTAGGTGTATCAGGTCAAGACAACGTGTCCCGTACACTTATTGTTGTTTTCCGTTTCTCCATTTCAGAGTTATGGCCTTTTGGTTGTTCTTTATGCTTATTTGGTGTAATTTTCATTCTTTACACCCCATAACTCACTCACTCTTCAATATATCTTCACGCAATGTTATAGGAATGTGTATTAGGTAAAAACGATGTGTCGTGCGAAAGAATGCTTGTCTCCTCTATTCTAGCTTCAAAGTTATGCCCCTTTGATTGTTTTTTCCAAAAGTGTAGTACGCCCCATAACTCAAGAACAATTTTGGATAACTTCATGCAATTTATAGGAATTAGTATTACATTGTAGGTCAAGACAATGTGTCGCGTACAATAATACTTGCTTTCCGTTTCTTTGTTTCTGAGTTATGCCCTTTTATTTTATGCTATTGTTGTATACATGTATACATTCTTGTACACTCTTTAACTCAGTAATCGTTCATGATATCTTCATCCAATTGTATTGGACTATAAACTATATCAAGATGACATGTCGCGCACAATAATGTTTGGAGTGTTCCTTTTCTATAAGTAGAATACGTTATGTCCTTTAGACTATTTTCCAAACATTGTGTAGGCCTCTTGAAACTCAATAACTCAGTAACCATTAGGAATATCTACATGCAATTTTATATGGATGTGTATTAGGGCAGGATGACCTTTCACACATTCGAATAATCAGTCCATCTTTATTATTTTAAAAAGTTATGCCCCTTAGATTATGTTTCAAACATTCTTTTACAGCCATAGCTCAGTAACTGTTTGGGATATCTTGATGCATCTTGATAGTAACGTGTGTTGGGTCAGAACAACATGTCCAATTATAACTGTTGGATTCGGTTACTTTGTTTCACAGTTAGGTCCCTTTGGTTGTTTTCCGTCAGTCCAGAATCATTCTTGAACGAGCAATAAGTCGGTGGTTATTCATGAAATCTTCATGCAATTTTATAGGATTATGAATTTAGAAAGGACGATGTGTCGGAAACAAGAATGGATGTTCCTCCTTTCTATGTCTAATGTCTTCGCAGATAGGCGTATACTGCGACGCTTGCTGAGCTTTTGCATAAAATACTAATAAAACACTGAATTCTGAAACCTGGTAACAAGGTCATAAACTTTTTTCATGCTGAATTCAACTGAGCATGATATTTCAACTGTTTTTACAAGATACAATTATGAAACTTAAAGATGGTTTTCCTGCTTTACATACTCGGATATTGTATTTATTCTGGTAATAAAATGTTAATATGTCCACGATCAACAGGCTCCAGTGAATTGATCCTTTTTGTCCCCGTTTTTTTCGAAGAAAAGCGAGAAGATATAGTTTTCTGCATTCTGTACTTCCTTTCTGCTAAAGTGGTAGGTATCAAGTGTGCGCAACTCCTCCTATAGTTGCAGATCCATTTGAAATATTCAGGTGTTTTTGTCAAGGTATGAAATGTACATAAAAATGTGCAGGTGGGTTGTATATTATCCTCAGTTTTTGGGGACGGATGTTAATCCGTTCCCCAAGTTTAACAATAGCGTTTCGACCACACGTCGTTATTCGCTCTTGCACTGTTGAACACATCAATATGTTACACTTATACCCAATTTTCCACCATATGTGTTGCAAAGTATCAGGCTGTATGGTTGATTTAGAGGCAGAGTGGTAAACAGTTGATTCTGATCAGTTACTTTTTGAGAAGCCGGCTGATAGGGATCTACATTGTATTCAAAACAGGGCATTTCAAAGCCGCATGATAAGGGATTAATACGATCCTAACAACACCTATTAAGAAAGCTTCCGTTTAAAAATAGTTCCAACTTGTTTCGTGTTTTTTATTGTCGTTGTTGTTTTTGTCTTTTTAAAATAGGTCTAGATCTACAGTATTTGAGATTTATCTGCTCAATTTCAAAATATATAATGTTCTTAACCAATCATAAATATATGTAAATTATTATCGCGCAATAATAAATTTATATAATTAGCGACCGCGTGAGCAGGGAACCAGTTGATACATATACAAGAATTGGCTTTTAAAAAAGTTAGCGGTCGTTTAGCGATATGATTGTAAGTCGTCTTACGCGCTACATACTTGTGTTTGAACCTCTCAGACTTGTCCAATTGCATTAATATTTGTTCTAAGTTTTGATTATTAATATCCCAGCTGTGATTTTATATATATTTTTTTTACAATTTAATTCATTTTCCCATTTAATGCACCCTGGAAAATGCAAAAGCCAAAAGGTAACCAAAATCTAAACCTGTTGACTGTACAATGAGCCTTCGTTTCTAGCATAAATGTAAACCATATCACCATTTGAGTCAACACGACCTTTTGGTACTTAACGCATTGTCCAGTGACGAAGACTCAGGCGACTCCGCGCAAACTTGTGCAGACTTGCCTTTGCAGTCGCATTGTTGAGTGTCTCAGGCAAATGTGCAGACTCGTCATGCATTCGCTGCTCGTATTAGCGGCAACCCAATCACCATTTGATCAAACACGCGGCATTTTAATACTGTTGCGAAGGCTCAGACGAAACTGTCAGCGCAAATATGCAGACTCGCCAAAGCCGTATTCACTTTACAATGCGATAAGTGTCAAAATCTAATGGCAATTTCGGTGTCATTTTTTGAAGCAGAAAATGCTCTAGAGAACAGGCTCATCTAATGATTCGTCAAAGTTCCAAAATATCATGTGGTGGCTCAAATGGAAATCTGTGTTCCAGAAGCGAAGGTTCTTGTGAGTCTGCACATTTGCACAGGCTCGCTTGAGCCTTCGTAACAGTATCAGAATCCCATGTGCATGCTCGATTGGCGGTGTGTGTGTCATTTATGCGAGTAGCGAATTAAGGCTCTGATGAATATTCACAAGGCTGCACAGGTTCACCTGAGCCTTTTGTCACTCGACAATCTAATAAGTACCAAACTCTCTTGCTGGCCCGAAATGCGCTTTCGCTGTCATATATGACTTCAGCGAATGCTCTGGCGAGTCTACACGTTCGTACAGGCTCAGCTGAGCCTTCGTCACTGTACCAAAATTTTATGCGTTGGCTCAAATGACGACTTGTGTCTTATTTATACGAGCAGCGAAGGCTCTGGCGAGTCTGCACCAGTAAATACAACAACGGGGTGCAACCATCGTTGCGTTATTTCAATGCTCACTTCAAGGTTATGAAAATCCTCAATAAAACTAATTGCTGATTTTATCAAGAAAATGTCACTTCATGGGAGTATAATACTTCCTATGCTTTCATCAATATAGGCCGCTAACTGACTTCGACTTCAGGGCCCATGCGCGGATCCAGGAATTTTCGTCAGGGGGTCCAGGTCAGTCTGACATAAAAACAACGTTTTTCAGGGGGGTCCAATTGCGCATTCCCTATAGAAACCCATATAACTTGTGATTTTCCAGGGGGGGGGGTCCGGACCCCCTGCCCCCCCCCCCCTCTGGATCCGCACTTGAGGGCCGTCGTCGACTTTTGAAAAGTGGAAAAGTGGTACGACCTTGAAATGTAGTATGCGTCTTTCGAGTGTCAAAGACACGTGTGTGTGTGTGTGTGTGTGTGTGTGTGTGTGTGTGTGTGTGTGTGTGTGTGTGTGTGTAGGGGTGGGAGGGGGGAGCACGAGAGAAATGACCCCTCTCGTTGGGGGATAGGGCCTCCCTAAAGAAATATTTCTAATTCAAAATGTCCGTAAAAGCGATTCTAATGCATTTTGAGGTCACATTTTTCTAGTGAAACCAAGTTTATTTTTTTACAAGCATTAGCTTTTTCTTAAATGCATATGACAGCTTTTTGAACCCTAACCATCAATGCATTAACACATATTTCGGCCCATCGGTGGTGGCGGTGGACAGTTTCTATTTCTCAACAAAAACACAGTTGCGGGTACTCATAGACTTGTCTCAATAAGACGGTTCTTTAAAGCACCCAAACATATGTTTAAATCTCTACCAAGGCATATGGTGTGCATAATCAAAATGGAACTGTCTCATTTTTTGAGTACCCAAAACAAATATCAAAACTGATGGACAAGAAAACATTCTCACTATTACGCTGGAATTGTTTGCTAATCTGGACCTATGATTCTATATCGAGAGAAGACTCAAATCAGGTTGCGCATCTACAACATTACTACGGGTTAACACGAAATCATGTTTGATCTGAAACAGCATAATTTTATATTATTTTTTCTGTTCCTTCTCAGCTCACAGGGGTCGGCAATGATGATTTAAGACCACTTTGATGCACGCTCACAATTATACTTTAATTGCAATTGGTGTCACTTCTTCTTAATCTTATTTTTGTAACGTCCGCTTTTCACACACTGATGCCCCAAGAATGTGTGTGTGTGGGGGGGAGGGGGGGGGGGGTACTCTGATATTTTTTATATATACGTAAGCTGGGACCATTTTTGGAGGTTCAAAATCTTGAATTTCAATATCTTTTTTTTTGGGGGGGGGGAGGGGGTTCAGAAATATCATTCTTTTTGGGGTATGAAGATTTTGTGGATATATCATTACAAAACTGGACTGGTTTTAGGGGTCATTTCTATACATTTCAGGTTTTTTTCTTAAGGTCAATGTGCAGGATGGGGATATTATTTGGGGTAGCCCAAAATTATAAATATTTTTTGGGGTCTGGCTGATATTCCTTATATATTTTGGGGGTAGACAGTAGATGCTGGGTCCAAGCCTACGTATGAAGAAAAACACGAGAGTACATAATAATGTCTAAGTTCAAAACTTCCAAATATATTATCAAATGTGCACAAAATATAGGGTGCACATGTTTAACGTGGGAACAGCCATAATGCAAAGTTTGAATATAAAAGAATGAAAGCTGCTGAAGTTACAGATTACACAAACCAGGCACCCCAATCATTTCGGATGGAAAAATGTCCAAGTTCAACGGAAAATATTTTTCAAATGTGCACAAAATAGGAGGTACACATGTTCAATGCATGAACGATCAATCATTATGCAAAGTTTGAATAATAAAGATATGAAAACTGTGGGAGTTACAGATTACACAAACTAGACACTATCTAAGCATTTGAACGTAAAAAATGCCTAAGTTCAAGACCCCCCAAACATGAAATAAAATATTCGTGAAACGTGCGCAAAATCAGAGATGCACATCTTCAATCGTATCATCATGCAAAGTTTTCATATAAAGGAATGAAAACTGTTGGAGTTACAGATTACACAAACTATACACCCAAAGCCATTTCGAAGTGAAAAAAATTCTAAGTTCAACACCCGTCAAAAATTGAGAAAATATTTATCAAATGTACACAAAATAAGAGATGCACATCTTCAATGTGTGAACAATCATTATGCAAAGTTTGAATATAAAGGAATGAAAAGTATTTGAGTTACAGATTACACAGACCAGACACCATCTTAGCATTCTAGACAGAAAATATGTCTAAGTGCAACGCCCCTCAAAAATAAGAAACTTGATATTCATGAATTGTGCACAAAATAGGAGGTGCACATCTTCGATATGTGAACAATCACTATGCAAAGTTTTAATAAAAATGAATGAAAACTTTTGGAGTTACAGATTACAAAAACTAGGCGCCCCAAAAGTATTGCGGATGGATGGACGGACGGACAGACGGACTCTCTTACAAATGGATTCTTGTTGGTAGCCAATAAAGCGTAAGTACCAAACAAATCCCAGAAAAGTTTAAAGGAATAAACCTCATTTTGAGTTTATTAGCTCCCTTTATTTGCAAATGAGGTTTATTCCGTAATTGATTTTGGAAATTTAAAGTACCAAGAAATTTCGGAAATTTAAAGTACCCAGTTAGCGTACATTCGTGAGTACGAATGGACGGAGTGGACCTACTACTAGACCTGCTTTCACTGAAGCCACGCAGGTAATAATAATTATGAAACAAGTATTAGCTTTCAAAAAGGCTGGTGGTCGTTTAACCTGATCATAATATGTATTCATGCACACTGCATGCCTCAATTTTGAACTTCTCCAGCCTGTCCATTTACAATGGTTCGAAGCTCTGAGATATAAACGTCAGAGCTGCAATTGTTTACCTTTTAAAACGTGCTTCCATCGCGTATAGGTCTACTCTTTTTATGTGGCTGGATTTTTAGTACCCGGCTTATGCATGGCCATTTATAGTCTATAGTGAACAAGATATGTTATGATAATGGATCTAGCATGCGACACATTTATTGAACGTTATTTGACAACACTGGACAGCCCATTTTTACGATATTTTATTCTAAAACTGAGGCCAAAAAGCAAGGTAACAGTGACACTGAATGATATTCGACACTTCGTGACCCCCAAGATGTGTCCACAAACCAAATTTGGGATTCCTATATCAAATAATATAGGATTTATGCTCGTGACACGATTTTTCTAGATCTGGGGGTATATGTTAAGGTAGGGTACGCGACGCTCCGTGACCCCAAGATGCATGAATTCACGAATTTTGGCATTCCTTCTTCAAATAATACAGGAGATATGATCCTGACATTATGTCAACACAGAAACACTGTCTCAGAACTGACAGCAGCAGAAACCACTTGGTGCCTAAATTAATTTTACTGGACAGATCTTCACTCACGATTCTGCTGAAGTCAAAAGCTGAGAAAGAATAGTATCTTAATTTGACCATATGACCATGCAAATGGACGGTGATACTAAAGTATGAGAGTAAGTCCTGTGCCTTCAGCAATTAAGTACCTATACTCTTATATTGTAGATACGTATGCATAACCATTAATAGTCTATATTAAAACTGTTTACCGTGTCCGTTATATGGTAGTACATCAATTCATATCTAATTCCGTGTGATGTAGATACAAATAAGAAATGACAATTTATATAGGAAGCAATCGGTTTCAAATTCTGATGCTGCCAATTCTAAGGAAGTGGTTTTGGTGTTGATTAATTGTTTATTGTTTCTTCCATTTTTTTCTTTGTCCTTGTTTGGCTTTTTTGTTGTAAGGTTTTAGTTAACCGTTCTTGTTAGCTGAATCGCAGGTTGTACAAAAGGTATCAAACTAAAAATCTCCCTATTTGAAGACTTGCACGCTTAAATACGGCCGTCCCCATCAGTACTCTCAGTGCTTTGATTTTGTACAAGTAGAGCTTATGTCATTTTTCAGGCGTTATTACTACCAAAGTGAATAGAAGGTGAGTATTCTATATGCGCAACTCCTCCTGTAGTTTTATGCCGACTCTTTTGTAACTTTACAGATATTTTGGTCATGGTATGAAGATGTGCATTTGACATAGTTATGACCCAAAGCTTTTTGCATTGTTCTGGTAGTAAAATTTTAATATGTCCACGATCAACGAGTTGAACTCATTTTAGAATTTAATGATATACAAAGAGTATATATGCTGGTGCCTTGTGTGCACAACTCCTCCTACAGTTTATTGCTGATTGTTTAGATACCTTTCATGTGTTTTGGCCATAGTCTGAATATTTTCATTCAGCTTGGATATGATCCTCAAAATGGTTTTTGTTACATTTTATTTTAATAAAACTTGGACATGTTTCGGCCGTTTTATGCTATCAATGTCTAAATATAGGTGGTACTTGGTCAGCTCAAATACGCCTTCAGGTTCATGCTTTTCTTTTTGAAACTTTGCATGTGCTTACATTTTATTGTATGCCATGACATGAAGATATTTATGTGCTTGGGATATAAGTCTCAGATGATGAGCTTCGTTTATTGTTCTGTTTTGAGAGCTCAGTCATCATGATGTTAACTAATTCGTTTTATGATAGCTTAAACATTAAAAGGCAACCATCGATTAGCGGACAAAATTACTTATCTGAATTTGCTTCTTTTCATTTGTATGATAGTTGTTGACATCAGACGGATCAAATATTAGACGAGACATCTTGATGGCACGTGATAGTTTTATCCAATTGCAACTGTTATTTCTAAACCAAATACTTACTGTTTGTGCTTTTGACGCTACCATGGACTCGTCCAACCTTGGATCCGTCTAAGGTCAAAATTTACTTATTGCAACTTAATCTGCTGAACCAGTAAGCTTAAGCGTATGTATATTAGAATAACGAATGCTAAATGAACCGTGACATGAGATTTCCAACAATGTGGTATGTGCAACCAGCAAAGGCTCAGACCAGCCTGCGCATACGCGCAGACTGATCAGAGCCTTTACTAGTCGCTTGAATATTCTATGAGTGTTAAGCTACTGACCAAACATCATTTGTAGTTTCGAAGCTTAAAAGGAGGCTGCACAGGTTCGTCTGAGTCTACACTTCTCAAAGTGCCACATTGTTGGGAATCACATGTCACGGCTCAAATCAAAACACTCGGGACTTGGTATACGTTATAATATCCGAAATTCAGTTTTGATAAAAGCCTCGATATATGTATTATGTGAATTATAACATAACATGGTGTCAATATGCCATAACAGTGTTGTCTAATGATTTCTCTAAAAATAACTTCTGTTCACAAAAAATAGGATGCAACTTATCACGCATAGAAAAAAATAGTAAGTGAGTATGATCAGGAAATACCACAATCACAAACTGCAGACAACCCCGTGGCACCCCGAGGAAGAGCCGCTCAACCATCACGAGACACCAGGAAGACAAACTAAGCAAAGCAACCAGTGCATGTCTTATATACAAAACAGTATTTACCCCCCCCCCCCCCCCCCGCACACACACATATGACCATACAAGTAAAGTAGAAATACGACAAAATACAAAAAGTTAAACAATATGCAAAGAGAACCGCACAAAATATAACCACCAGAAAAGACAAAGCGTTTGCTGTTACTTATTGCTACACGAATACCATAAAATGCCCCCTAACATGATTTGATATACCTACTACAGGCTAATCAGTTGCACTATTCAAGCAGCGGGCGGAATCTGGTTCTTAGCACTGAATAAGAAAGTGATCATATGCAAATATTCTTATACGTGAATTTTCACGAATTGACTCGTTCTATTTGCCCTCGTGAAATATATAAAGACGACGTAATAGATGTAAATTGACACTGAATCATTTTCTTCCGAGGGCAATAAACAGATTTGTACTGTGTTAATCATATTGCTACAACATTGGTCTTGATAAGCTGCAGTTTAGACGATTTTTTTTAGCAAAATGCCTAGTTATCTTCATGACATATTTGCTACGGGTGCCCATTGGATGCGTCTCTGAGAGACGCGCCAGAGACACTTCCACATGATGCTGTCTTGGAGAAACAAGGAAAATATTTGTCTGGATATATATGCATCTCTTATTTGGAAAAAGAGTAACAATAACAAATAGCAGTTTCGTCCGGATGATATTAAGCCAGTCATACGTATGTCGCCTTTGCTTCCTCACTATGAAAGTAAGAAAGAGGGCAAAGATCAGGAATCGATACAACAAAGTACAACACCTGACCCAGGATACCAATGGGTAAGTAGCCAATTCAAAATTAGACATCACAAACGAGAGCTAAGAGATCAGCCCTTTCCCAGCAGGTGACCACAAGTCAACAATAAACAGACGCGCACGAAAGCATTACAAACACACAACATAAGTAACATGAATGATCCACAAAAGAAGTACCGACTTGGAACGGCCAGTAAAATATTTTACTGGAGGGCTTAAACCGGTCACCGGTTTCATATCATGGTTGCAAAACATTAGCATTTGCTGGGTGTTGTTGGTAAGTTGCGCTAGATCTCTAGCATATTCGCAGTTTACCTAGCAATGTAGCATGCTACATAGCCACATGTTTCATAGGCATGCTTATATCAAAGCGGCTAACCAGTCGGCTCTCAGTAGTAACCGACAACAGTTGCCCTTCTCGTGACAGTTAATATCCATAAAATATGTTTCCGCATTGAACAATGGACACTGTGACTCCAGGGTCTATAATTAGAAAGTCTCCGTAAAGTTACAGATAGGTACTATTTTTATGATACGACAAATATTTTTTTAAAATCAAAATTATTACACTCACTTGAGCATGAAATTTGTTCTTGTCAAAGATTTGATTTAGGTTCATGTTCTTAACTTTAAGGAGGCATTGTAATGTTGGACCAAGGTCCCGAAATGATAAAACTGCGTTCATGCTCATTGCACATAATGATAAATATATGAATACAACAATGGCTTGTTCAAATATAATGGAAATCGCGCCTAATATTCGCTCGTGCAAAAGCTATAGTGGCTTATCTCAAAACCGTTCATTCATAGCACGTGCATAAGAGCATAAAATTGCACCATATGTGAAAACCCAGCCTTTGTTCCTAAAAATGAGCCTGCTTAAAGTTGATTCTGCATATGCATGGTAAATTCTAAGCATGTTAACGGCAGTTTTACGATGTGCACAACCTTTGATTAAACGGGATATGCACCGCTTACAGATAGTTTTTTTGAGACTATAGTCCTGCCGCAATAATAAGAAACGCAAAAATCTGGAATATTATTTTATTACTTGTATTTTTCCCAAAATTAAGCTCAAATCTGGATTTAAAATATCCTGCAGCGTCAGAAGAAAATTGTTAGAATCATCTCCTACCACTGCTCTGACCCATGATCTCTTGGGAATGTCGACATTTTTAGGCTTTCTGAAAAGCGGGTGGAATTTAAAATGTGTAACAGCCATGTGGCGGCCTATATATCTGTATTTGAATTTCTACAGGTGAGTGTCAAAAGCACCACACATTTAAAAAGCGTAATTGCTTTGTACAAGTCATTTTTAATCACTGCCATTCATTTCATAGTCTCGACTTAATCAGCGTAGACCCAGATCGAACTGATCCAGTATGATCAGTGTGATCAGGGTAAATACTGTTTGATAGGGTTTTTTATAAGGACATATTGTACTAAAAACGCGTAATGTGGCTATTATGGCCAGTTTCACAGAAACTATATTTTACAGTGGTCAGTGGCCTAAATATTATCAAATATTTTTATAGTCAACCATTCATTTGCCTGTACTTAGTTAATTGGAGCTGTTTACAGTGTAAAAAAACTGGAATGAAAATGCCCATAGTTTTAGGGCAAAAATTAGCCGTAATACTCAGATACACGGCAATATCTTTTGTCAAAAACACCGCCTGAAATGCCATGTTCTCCACTGGTATATCAGCACTGAAGCATGCATCTCTGTTTACCATACACACTCATGAATCCAAATCGTATAGCCTTCTTAAAAAGTTTTTTTTGGGGTAAGGTTAATTTTGAAAGAAAGACATATGGTACATGAAGATTCGTTGTTTGCGTGATACAAAACGTTTTGAATGATAAAAATGGCTTGTGCTAATTCACAAGTTCTGCAAATCTCTGTGTAATGCCTTCAGGTATATTGTCAGTCATTTCAAGATAGTTGATTCTCAGAGGAGTTTGATTTACCATTCAATTGCTCTGAAAACGTAATTTTAAATTTCTACAAGTCCCAGCAGATTTCTTTCAATATTATACTGCTCCAATAACTTCCTTATAACTTTAAAATGAAGCCGTGAATTGAAAAAACAAATAAAAAAAAAAGGCAAAACAGATAAATTCGAAAACAACAACAACAAAAAACAACAGTAAAACAAAATTTATAAAAAGGAGTGCCACAACTTAGGATATTACCATACTGCTCACTGGGCTTTAAAACTATGTCGAATTGCCAAGTTGTTTGGTTAACAGTGTTTGAAAATTGCATTAAATTTGCAAATGATAAGCAGAATGCGTATTAAAGGCAATTTAGCCCATGACTTAACCACTGTCTTTTGTTTTCATTTAATCTGTTTCAAGAAAAGGACCATATTCAGCATGGTATATTTGCCATACTTCGCACTTTTTTGAGTAAGATGATAATTCAGTCCGAAATATTAATTTCACAAAATTTAGTTTTATAATTAGAACCCTTAAGAAAACTGTGATAAGAATAGTGACATGAAATGATGTAATGTTCAAATGTTGGATGTTTCACGAAAACGTGGCAATTGCAGAATACACTGACCCGTACATTAAAGCCTGGTCAGAAATAACACTGCTTGTCCCAAAATGTTAATAAAGACAGCATGATAAAGCGGCACATGGATATATACGCTGATCTGAGTGAGTCTCCACTGTTTGCGCAGCAGAATAGAATGCACAATCATCCTATACATCGGTAACATGTTATTAGTGAAATGCTTCCCAGATATTTTTGTTAAAATAATTCTAACAAAAAAGCTGCTAATAAAATCCATTTGTCCCATGTGAATGCATCCATGGCTAAAACGAAGTGGCATACTCCTAAATAAAATGCCGCATAATGCTACATAATGTGTATATTTCGCATAATGCTACATAATGCCACATAATGTGTATATTTCACGATTTGAAACCAGGTTGTCAGCTACACAGGAAACAGCCTGGTTAGGGCTAAATAGGTTATACAAAGTTTTATGTTGGTTTATGTTGGTTATGAAATATACCCTCGGGAGCTCTGTTCCCTCGTATATATGACATAACCAACATAAAACATTGAGTAACCTATATATGTTCATTATAAAAGACGGATATACCAACCACATGTTATTATAAGTCAGTGTTGTTGCAACGAAATATGTGGCTTCTGTTTAGCGTCCAATAGAAACTACCGTTATTCAATTCAAGTTAAAGTAATGTCAACGAATAAATACATGCTAGCTTCTTTCAGCACTAAAATGATGAAACTAACCAGTATGATCATATGTATGATAGTAAATGTTTAGTTTGACCAGTTCATTTTTTATTGTGAAAGAAGCGAAGTAGTTTCATGTGATTCATTGTTACGCTCGCACACAAAGTATGGATATACTGAAAAGCTCATAATTGCGCACATATGTTGAAAAAGTGGCAATTTAAGTATTACAACGGCTATGGTGTTATATTTAATTGCAAGGCGGAGGGTCGAATAAAGACCCTGACCTTAAACTTTAATTGATGTCTTGGCGTCTGATGCTTGTTTTTTTTGCTGGGCCAACCATGGCTCAGCTCAACAATTTATTATCACAGGGAACAATTAAATCAAATTAAAGTGCTGTGAAGAAACAAAGAAAATGACCCTCAACTCACAGGCAGTCAGACTTTTAAGAAAAAAAGATAATGACCCTCAACTCACAGGCAGTCAGAGGTTTAAGAAACAAAGAAATCAACACTCAACTCACAGTCAGTCAGAGTTTTAACTCTTACTGCCTGTGAGTTGAGGGACATTTTCATTTCTGACTGCCTGTGAGTTGATGGCCATTTTCTTTGTGTCTTCACAGCACCTTAATTTGATTTAATAGTTCCCCGTGATAATAAATTAGGTGTTTTAAAAACGATGGAACCTAGATCTAAGATTAGGATGCTGTCCATTCTAAGGCGGCGATTATGTTGCTGTTGGTTCATTCTTTGTGGTTGATCACATTGTGTATATGGGTTTTGAGTTTTGGTCTTAGTTTTGTGATGCAAGACTTTGCAGTCCATGCTAGTTTCAGAAACAAGACAAAACTGATTTCAAAAGTACCATTCGCTGCAGATTTACATCATTCTGCGAAAGCATTATAAACTCTCCCATTAAATTCAATATTTACGAGTATGCACATTGGTCAGCACATGAGTTTGTGATCTCTTTTGCATCTGCCAACAGAGAAACTTCGTCTCTCGCAGACACACAGCATGGACATAGTGAAAGACGCAGACCTAAAGTTAGATCTATTGCCTTGCTGGAAACTTTATCATTGTTGTTTAAAAGGGATATTATGGCATATGCCCCAAGGACCAAACTGTAATATGCTGGCATCTGTGTAGTTTTGGCCTCATTCTGTGTTTTGACACTAGTGAGTGCCACATACAACTTGATTGTTCAAATTACCCTATTAATTCAATATAAAGTTTGGATAACGAGTATAAATTTCTTCACAAACGAACTTTTCCGAAATAAAAATACATATAACTTGAAATGAAATTAAATTGTACAAGTTTCTGAAAGTTGAATGCCATGCAATATTGTAAAATCAATGTATACAAGTAGACATCTTAGCTTCGTAATACCGGGCCGCGAAGCGCAGCCGGTAACGTGTCTGGCTACAGATGCGTGTCTGACTGCAGATCCAGGGGTTGCGAGTTTGATCCCGGCCTGATCACATACTTTCGTGGAGATTGATCATGAATTAATTTCTACGGTTATTCTCCTCCCTTCCGCTGAATCAATTAAGAAGGGTTGTTGTCAGTTACAAGCAAAAGTATGCACACGAAGTACCGGTTAACCACCTGTTGAAGATTGCCCAGGAAAATGTGTGGTTAGGTAAACTGACCGTCCCGCCATGACCTTAGCTGTTGACTCTCGACGTAAAGCAACAAAACAAACAAAATCAGCTTCGTAATAAAGTAAGAATGTGATAATGTTGTATGTAACAGGTTCTAAACGCTGTAGTAACTGTTGAATAATAATCGCGTTGTAGTCCAGGCTGTTCTTCCAGTTTGTTGTTATCAAAGTATATCACGGCAAAGCCCCATTATAGATAGGCATAACCAAACCCATGTCATCAAATTAACGTCACACAATGTTGTTTAGACGCTTTTGGTGACAAATGTCATATATTTCCATTCTTTGATTCTTTCTGTTCCACAAGTGGGCCGTTGACCTGGCTCTTTGCACTATTAGCCCTGTAGGTCTTTATCTCCATGGCTGACTGATTTGAACGTACAGACAGTGAGAGTGTTCGACTAGCCGTATCGTTGTCATGGTAACCGTCACAGCTTGATGTTATACTTGGAGTTCTCACTATCTGCTTATGTATGCCGCATATTCTCAGCACTCTGTAAAGAACAGCCAATAATGGATCAAATGTCCTCTTCAACCCAATTCGGAACTTTCTATTGATGATAGTATACACCCAAAAGTTTGCATGGAAGTTTAAGACTAGTAGAATTTCATAGGCACAATGAAATGCCCTGTTGCTCTCCAGAGGAAGTAATTCTTCTCCTGAGTGCCTCAGTGACACAGAAATGAGCAAAAATATCCCATATGGGATTTCTGGTATTAGGAAAATTACAACCACAACTATTACAATTATAGAAATTCTTCTATTCTGTGCAGCACGTCGTTTGAGAATTCTCTGGTTGGTAATCAATTGGGATTCGTGTATTTTTTCTTCTGCATGGCACATCACGAAGATCATTAATGAAGTGAAAATTACAAGCAATATGCAGGGAATTAGGTGCATCAAGAAAATGGTGATCCATAAGTATGCACAGTCGCCAGTGCATGGGGATTTCAATGTCCAGGCACATCTGCCATGCGCAGCCTTTTTATTCGTTAAGTGATACACGTGCAGTATTGGTGACACCACTGCGACGGCCCCTATCATCATCAGAGTCTTGGGCATGGTGTACAGGGTTTGTGCCTGGAATGGTCGTGTCACAGAGATGAACCTTTGGAAAACTAGACACACTGTAAACCAGATCGACATCGTGTGGAACGATTTCGAAATAAATAACCTGATAAGCATAAAGGCCTCGCACCATCCTTCAGTGAATTGAAGATCTACACCGACTGTATTACTGAATCCGTATATGTATACCGGCAGTGTCACAAGCCCTGTTAGCGAGTCAGAGACTGCAATGGCGATCAGAATTACATGGGTAGTGTTGCGCATGCTCTTACGACTTAACACGAGCATTACAAGAATATTCGCTACTGTGGTTAAGATTACAAGAATTTCCCATATATACAGGTATAGTACTTTCTCAAATCCGAAGAATCTGTAATAGAAGTAATAGTTGTCTGATGTCGTGTTGCCATAGTCACCGTAGTAATAACTGTTGAGCATTTTATAATAATCATAATAGTCATGCCCCGCTGAACCATTCGCCGTGGTATAGTCACTGGGTCCATACGCATTGTAATCTGGTTCTACCCCATTGTAAAACTCCTTTTCATCAGTGGTAGCCATGTTTGATTCGTAAATGTTCTTGGTTTGGATACACTATGCTATGGATGCGTATTCGAAAACCCTTCTACTCCGTTTTTTCTTCTGTCATATACACTTTAGTCACGCATGTACGATTAGTTTCACAAGCTGAAATAGACACATATTTGACATGTAGAAGCTATTGTATGGTTTGTGCGTCTGTACGGGAAGATAATCCACGAGCTTTAGCTCGCGGATTATCGCCCATACAGAAACAAAACCATTCTCTAACTTGTTTATTGCATCAGCATGCCAATTTACTTTGTGCATTGCGAGGCAACGGAATTTCAATGAAATGTGCTATACTCGTAATTAAAAGAGTTGAATTGCAAATTCGAATAGACGCAATGTATATTTTGGCCTGCCTATGAGCTGCATGTAATCGTATTTGCGGCATACTCGATACATGTGCTGTGATTCCTATAATTAAAATTCCTGCTAATTCGAACTAACTTTGGATAGTATTTAGTAGCTATTCTATTCCCCTCCCCCCTCTTAAAATATGTTAAATGTTTATGAATAAGAAACGCCTTATTCAAACGTTTCGTTTAAGCACCCAGAGCCTACGTTTTGTTAGATGATATTGGGAATCATCATTTTGAGGTTATATATGATTTATTGAATAACTACTTTCTTTCCAACTACTGATATTTGAAAGCTAAACACTAGTCACGAGGACGTTGATTATAGAGTTTATATGCATACGTTCATTATCACACTGTAACCATGCATGCATGCACAATAATATAGAGAACTCGAGTCCAAATGTATATCCAAGGTCTTAATGTTATTTGGTTGACAACCGCTAAAGCTAGTGCTAAGGGCGTGATAATGTTATATTTAACATTGATTCTCATGAACGGACTCGATGTAACCGAACCTGCTGTTTTCACTAGCGCCACCCAACTAGTCACGAGCGCCACCCAACACTTGTTGAAATTATACTAAATATTCTTAATGCTGATTTCACTAGAAAACTGGCCCATGAGAGCAATTTTTTGATGGTATTTTTATCTCACCGTTTGAATTTGATAAGAATGGTCAGCCATCTAATGTGTAATAACCTACTGTGCATTGAGGCATGTCATAACTCTCGTGTTGTTATATACCGGATACACCTAAACAAGTATTTGACAGAAAGTAAAAGCCACGAAATGTGGCATTTTAATCAGGGTCTGCACTGTTTTTTATAGATTAAAAAAATCTTATAACACTGAAGTGCATATTTATTTAGAAAGTCGACCCGTGGTCGTTTACATGTAATATGTACAACGAACCATCCTTGGCCCTTTATATCAAACACCAGATAGTAAAATTCTAGTAAGATGTTGGTACAGAAAGTTAACTTAGAGGCAAAAAAATGCCATCATGCACAATATTTACCTATTATACTGATATTAAAATTATCACACATTCGGCTGTTGCACTACTCGTACTGCCTATGTTAAAACATCACGTGAAAGTATCATGAGCATCATATTCCGCTATTTGAAGTACAACCGGCGAACTCTTAACCAATACAAGGGCACGGCAACCACTGAAAAACAAAACGCTTCTCACATGCGAAAAGAGTATTTTGTAAATGGCGTTTTTTTAGCTACATTTGCAAACAGTGGCGACCCTGATCAGACGTCGCAAGATGCGACGTGTGATCAGGGTCTCCATTGTTTTCTAACATATAGTTCTATTTAGATTTAAAATTAACTGATAAATACCACCAAACAACCTTAAATATTGAAATAGATTCTTTGAACTGCTAAGGCTAGTGAAAGTCCAACCAATTTCAATATATCAATTTTGGAGTCTGCAAACCTTTCCTTACTGAAAATCAAAATACGGACACATTGCTTAACAGCGTAGATGCAGATTGAAAACTACCTCCATGCAATTAACGATGGGCATAGCAGCCTTTACAGTTGCATGTGTACATCGTAAAAATGTACAAAAAATCAATGTACATGTAGGTTATGTGAAAATAGAGATGTACATAGTATTTCATACCATAAAGGGCTGTTTTTTTTAATTCCAGGTTACAGTTCGACCACAAAAACTGGTGATAAATTCAAATTGTAAGATGAAATGGGCCTCGACGCGAGAAAACCTGTCTTCGGGGGTTTGCGAACAACACAGGCGCAGACCAGCCTGCGCATCCGCGCAGTCTGATCAGCGCCTTTGTTATTCGCGTTATGGAAAGTACCATATCTAAGCTAGCTACAAGCGAAATTTCAACTTTCTAGCTAGTCTCTGTAGCTGAGCAGGCTGGTTTGAATCTCACTTTGTCGGAAACCCCGAAGGCAGGTTTTGTCGCGACGAGGCCCAAATTCAAATCAGATTTCACTAGAAATTGGCACAGAAGAAGACGAATTCAGTATCTAACTACCAATGTATCCATATTGTTGTTTGATTGTTGGAAACTATATAACTCATATAAATCATGCTTTTATATTTGTAATTCTAGCTTATTATTTCAAAAGAAATGACAGATGGAGTTTTAACTTTAACTTTTGTCCCAAGAAAGTAAGTGGGTATGACCAGGAAATATTAGAATCACACACCGCAGACCGAGTCATTGCACCGTGAGAAAGAGTCACAGAACACTAACGGTCTCGAGTCACTTGTATGAATCTACACTGATTGTCTATGTACCAATTTGCGCGTACAGATGTTCAATCATGATCAGACAATTCAAATTGTCATGTTTTCTTACTGTATAATGACAGCAAATTGAAATTGAATAGTGGTATAACTCGCAAAGTGCAGAATTTCTTGTTCAGTAATAAGCAATGGCATGTGTCTTATTTCTTTAGGTTTAGAGTCTTGACATACTGATCCTGTGCAATTGCCTCAATGCAAGCTAAACAATTTTGTGATTTAACAATAACACATCTAGGGCGAATATTTGGCATGAAACAACTACAACAACAACAACAACAACAACAACAACAACAACAATTACAGCCACTGCTGTCCGTTCGAATGAGGCGATTCTGGTGTTGCTGATTCATTGTTATGTGTCGGTCTCATGGTTTTATTGTTTCGCGGTGTGTCCTTGCTTTGTATTGCAGTTATTATTGATCTTTCTAGTTTTGTAATAATATGGGAGCAGGTTAAATTACTTTAATTGTTTTCTTGCTGTTGTGTGTCTGTCTGCATTTTGTATAGTAAAACCTGTTGAAAACGGCCAATCAAAAATACCAGAAAATAGGTTTTCAAGATTAAATATGATCGCTTTATGCAGGGCAAAAATATTTTTGACCTCCATGAAGCTACCATTTGTCATTAAAATCTTTGTTTTGTCTATTTTGGAGTGGCCGTTTAACCCATGTTTAACTGTATCTCTTCTTCATGGTGCCTAAGATGGGTTTGTGGTCTGTTCGTTGGTGTTGTCAGTGCTAAGTGCTTTCGTGCTTTTTTCGTATCCTGGTTCAATCCCACAACCCTGTTTACCAAACTCGAGACCCTACGCACTAAGCCACATGTAATTCCGAAGAAGTCAGATATCCAAGCTGATTCGTCACAAAACTATAGTGTAAAAAGGTACGTTAGCGCCAAAAGAGATGGCAGCTAGCTGTCAGCCCTTTTGTTGTAGACTTACAGTCACTTATCACCTGGCAACAGTTTCACCGGCGATAAATGTTCTATTCTCTGGATCAATGCATAATCGAACAGAACATTATACCACCCTTACCAACTTAAGCATGACATAGCTCGTGTTGTGCAAGGTCTACACTGATGTAGGTGGTAAAAATAGGTATACCATGGGTGTCCGCCTGCACGTGAAGAAAATCCACGAGCTTTAGCTAGTGCTATGTGAAAGGTTACACCAAGTCAGGTTTAGTTCAGTTACCGTCAAATTCGGTGTAAAAGGACACTTATGTTTTACAGCGTACAGATTGCGCTTCGTGGCCCGATCATGTCTCAACATTCCTAAGAAGATTTAGACGCATTTCCCCCGAAGCTGTATACACATTATCAACAGCATCTGTCTAATTCGTTTTATCCACTTCCGAATTGAGCAGATGTGAATCTCTGATAAATATGTTGACAGCGGAAAGGAAGCATATTGCTCTTGAGTAAAGTGTGATATTTTCTGGTTTTAAGCATGTGAAATTATAAATCACTTGAAATAGCCAGCCAGTTTGTGATGTATTTCCACTCATCGCATTACCGAGCCCAGCCTAGTCTCGCTAGAATTAACATTCGCTGCCTAAGGGATATAGGCGAAGTTTTAGGTCAACATATGTGCCCCTACCACAACTTGATACATGTATCTCGATATGCATGTTTTTCGCTTTACTTTACATTGGCGTAGCACCGATTACGCGTTTGCGCACGTTCGTAATAAAAAAAGTAACATTCAAGGGAGGTCACCTAAAGTGGTAAACGTGATTTTCCATACCATACGAAATCGTTCTTAAAAGAAAGAATTGCTCCCTCTGGGAGCAAATTATTTCCTGTAAGAAAAGTTCCCATTTTGGAAAAAAGACGCAGTCGAAGGACGCAAAAGGACGCAACTGCTTGATCCAGTAGTCTCCCTTTGATATGCGTAACTTTTTCAGCGTTCTGGCTACGTCATTGCTTTACGTTTAAGCTTAACGTGCTCTGAACTGGCTACATGCAATATAAAGAACACTACAATGGTATGCTTTTCTCAGTGAGCACTATACATGTTCGTGAACAAGCTCTTTGGACTAAAGTTTGTATTGAACATGGCCGACGAAGGCTCGTCAGGTAAAGTCTTCACTGCAGGCCATGCACAATATAATAGAAACATACGGTTCCTATTACATGTAGTACCTAGGCATCAAGTCAAGAGTGACTCAACACATAATAGTACAAGGTATGTGTGTATGAGTACCATTTTTAAATGTATGCATCAAATGAAATGCGGTCACTCGCGTTTCATATGCTTTTTTAAAACCTACGCGCGTATAACGCATTCAAAACGCGCACTTAATGCGTTTTGGTAGAACAACTGTTAGCGTAAGCGTCATTTCAAATGATAACTATATCACATTTGTCTAAGTTTGATACTCAATTACGTGCCAAGGACTTCCGGAACCTGATTTCTATGGTGACTTGGTGTTTAAAGGATCATTGACACTTGCTATGGGTAAATGCCTATGGTTTTCAGTAAAAAAAAAGTTTGTCAATCGTCCATTTCTTCACCTTGAAGCTACCCTGACCTGAGTACTTTATGGCTGTGAAATCCGTTTTTGATATTAAATGCTTCAAGGATGTAAAATTTTGGGTAGAACAATCAGTTTGACATTAAGATATATAGAAGTCCGAAAACATTTTTTAAAATATCATTCCCCCCCCCCCCCCCCCGTGTGCCAGCAAAAGCTTTTGCATGTATATGTGTTAACATATTTTACACATTGTATGGAAGTGGCTTGCTGGCACACGGAGGGGGGGGGGGAAGATGTTCAGCAGCCCAAAAACCCAGAGCGTAAGCTCATAAATTGCCTTTTCTACCAAGTAAGAAATTAATGACAGTAATGAAGTTCTCTAGAACCAACCTCCTAAATTGCTTTGTATTCTGTGCAAGTTGAATATAAAGTACTTAAAGATTAAAAGTAGAATTAGCAAGATTTTATGCATTTTTTCATAAGAAAAAATCTCACTGTTATTAAATGACACATTATTTTGCAAACGTCCTGTACTTATATATTTGCATGCTAGGGAATTTTTCATGTTTTTATTTTCGTCTGCTGCCTCTTCAAAATTAAATCTTTAAAAATATACCACACAGGACCACCATCAGAGTGTCAAACAGTTTGGATCCAGATCAAGACCGACATTCTGTTGCTCTTCATTTGGGTTCAAACTGTTTGCAAAAGGCTATTGGCAGACGACAAAATTATCCACTGGCATGCAAAGAGTTATAACAGGTAAATACTTTAGTGTTCAATACATAGTCTCATATAGGGATATACATGCATATGTAAACCATAAATATTCGGACACTTTAAATACATTCAACATGCTATGCCCTTTAAACAAAGCAAAAGTAATATCCAAAGGATCTAGTTAGAATCAGTTTTACTTTCCAATGCTAAATAGGACACTTTCATTCCTTCAAAAAAATTTATTTCTTTTGTTGAGCTTTCAGTTTTGTATTATTTACGGTACATGTAGTCAAAAATGTACAGGTAACTTCTAAATTATCTCCCCAAAATCATTTCATTTCAAAACATATTTTGTTTTTTTAAACAATTTCATCAATTGTCGTGATTCGTTAGTACTCTGCGTATGATATGTTCATTAAATATCACCGTGCCTACCAAATAAATCAAGAAAACGGGCAGAAATCACTTTTTAAAGCACTTTCTTTTCATGAAATTTCAGACCCCCTCCCCTTTCTACCCGCCATAACTCTCGAATGCGTAGGAATTTTGCAAATATTTTGCTAGCTGGCTCTTGTCATTAGATTCACCTGTTGCACTGATACTACATGCACTACACCAGAAGCTCAAAAGCAGCGTTCTGGGAATCAGAAAAATAGGCGTTTAAGGCCCAAACCGTCAATGATCCTTTAAGAAGATTGTTGGCTCTAACAATTTTTCAGCGCAGTTCATTAAAATAGTTTCCCATTATAAAAAGATTGGCTATAACATTAATGTATTGCAACAGACTGCATGCTTGGTAGTCAACCCAATCACGGTTGGCAACTTTGCTTTCCTCTTTAATTGCACGCCGGTGGGTCGGACTTCAGACTCTATGATGGTTCCGACTTTAAGACCTATCTATTGATGAGATGGTAGGGGCCTGATGCTTTGGCTGTTTGTCGGGCCCACTGGGGTTTACCTGTTGGATTTCTTTTGCTCCGGTGATCAGTTTTATTTACTGTTGAGTCCTTATCTTTGCTTTATCTCCTTTTTTATATCTTGATTTATATGTTCTAGAAGATGATGCATGGATATGTAAGGGGTCTTTCATGCAAACCAATCATTTATATGTCTTGATCCACATCTGAATTAAGGGTAAGGTTGGCGCCGTTCAACCGGTTTAAGCCATCCAGTAAAATATTTTACTGACCGTTCCAAGGCGGTTCTTCTTTTGTTGATCTTTTATGTTTTTGTTCTGTCCTGTGTTTGCTATGTCTTTGTGCGCGTCTGTTTATATGTGCTTTGTGGTCACCTGCTGGGAAAGGGCTGACCTCTTGGTTCTCGTCTACTGTGAGTTTGTCACTTTCCCATCGGTATCCTGGGTCAGGTGTGGTACTTGATTGTATCGACTCCTGATCTATGCACCCTTACTTACTTTGACATGTGCGGATCAATTCAAAGAAGGGGGGGGGGCAGGGGGTCCGGACCCCCTGGAAAATCAAAAGTTCTATAGGTTTCCACAGGTATAAGCAATGGACCAGACCCCCTCCCCCCTGGAAAAAGTTGGATCCCCTGTAACCTTGGAAAGTATAGTTTTTTTCTCGAAAATAAAGCATTGAATCCCTCTGTAAAATAAGTTGAGGACTAAAACAGATATTGATTGTCAGAACTTATTTCTGTCAGTTGGTCCGGGACTCTGATCCGCATACATGTCTGCCTATGATATACATGTACTTTAAACCATATGAGTAACGTTACAATACTTCCCATGGATATTCCGATTGGTTAATTTTCGTCCGAACCGATGGGAATTTTAATCAGATGATCCTTTCTCAGCAAAGTTCCTAACGAATCACTGATACAAATTCAAATGTGATCAAAGATAAAGATTTTCACCCTGTTGTTTTAATTCAAATGGATATAATTTCGATCGAATCAACTTTAAGATGTCGCAAAAAAAAATCAAACGTCAAAAACAAAATATCTGGCATTTGTATAATTAAATATAGCGTGTTCATATCCTCGCTTTACCCGCTAAGACTTGGAGCGCAGTGGCTAAGTGGTAGAGTACTTGGCTCGAGACCGAAGGTCCGCGGGTTCGAGCCTCACCGGCGTCACAGCGTTGTGGTCCTTGAGCAAGACACATTTATCCTAGCTTAGTACTGGTTCAACCCAGGAAGACCCGTCCCTATATAACTGAAAGATTGTTGATGGGGAGTAAAGAATCAAATCAAACAAACAATTACCTAAGATTTGTGAGTAAATACAGAATATGTGTTTTATAATAAAGCATACATGTAGGTAACTCGAAAAATGAATAACTTGAATAAGTCGTTTCTTGTACTTTTGGTTTGTACATGAACACAGGGTTCAACGATTCGTCAAAGTTTACCCTTTTAGCGCACCAATTACCAATCAACATTACGTGGGTCATCCAATAAGTTCTTACAATGGTCTTATATCTAGGGAACTGTTATTGAAATCAGAATTCTGATACCCACTGCATGTGGCCATGAGTGTTGCCCATTTATATTTGAGATATAGAGTTTTTATCACAACCTGATCTTATGGGATACATGTACAAATTTGTAAACAACACTGTGATAGCCTATGGCCGCGCAAAATCACGTTTCAACAAATTTTTGCTGGAGGTAGAGTTTGTTTAAGATGCAGTATGTTTCTTTGGAAAGTTATATTAGTGGTTGGTGATGTTGTCTGAATACACAATTGACCCATAAAAGAAAATACCATAATGATATTAACCTAGTTGCTTTGAACGTTCTTGGTTGATAGGCAACAACAGAAAATTACATTTTTGCCTCACTTTAAGCGTTAATTATAAAATAATATATTTTAACACTAACAAAAGTCATTACGATCAATTTGTATAATAATAGATACATGTTTCGATAAATATGTTCTATAGTCTTCTTAACGCATAGAAAATAATAACTTTCAATAAATGCTATATACCAAATATGGTATATTGTACCTCAAATGGAACACAGTTTTTCGTTTTTAACATTTTACATAAAAGTTACTTCACACTGAAAGTTTGCATGCGCATAGAAATAGTAAGACCCTAACTAGATTTATTTTTTGCGGAGACTAATATCTATTTTACAGCTCTGATATCTTGTAAAAATAAATAACTTAGTTTTTGTAAGCATGAAAACACCCTTTCAGTATCTATTTTTGTACTGTCCGTGCAATACACCTGGGGTAGATATACCAGTATTTGCTCATCTATAAAATGTCCCATACAGATTACAGCAGACGATCATGTTAAAAGCATCAAATTGTGCCGCTCACGATGCAATCCAAGCTGCTTTTATAGGTCTACGAATAATTGCCTTTCTTTTGGGTCACCATTTTTGTGACAAGATTGAAAATAATAACTGAAACATTATTGACTAGGCTGATAAACAGCAACGCAAGCCAATATGTAGCTATATACATTTAAAACTACTGTAGCATTGTTGTAAATTGTCTTATATTAATAAGCATATACATGGTTTTATGTTCAACTGATAGTCAGTTGTCTGCAGTATGTGATTGTGGTATTTCCTGATCATACTCACTTACTATTATTGATCCGTTTCGCTCAAGGTACAAGAGGGGAATAATTATTATTTAGCCCAAAACATTAAGAATGTTAAAACTCCATCCTATCGCAGCATTTATGAAAATGAATGCAAACTTCCAAAAAATATTTTTGATTAGGTTTTTTTGGTTTAAATATGTATTTCCAATTAAATATAAAATTCGCATTTTAGATTTAATGTCATTGCCGAAAAACAGTGTTCCATTTGAAGGGCTATAGTAATACACTATTAGTGCAGCCAATTTTTAAGGAAAATATTTCTGTGAAATCGGTAATATGTCATAATAAAACCCCTTGTTTACACCACAGTCACAAGCTAAATCATTATCTATGACGTTCAGAATCAACATACATACTGTTTTTATATATTCCATATAAAAAGTGTTAAAGAGGAGTTTGTATTTTTTTTAGAAATTTGGGCATATATACCCATACAGTGTCCAGTCCATGACCATTTACCTTGTGTTCTTTAGTTGCCTAGCAACCATTGTGATTGCAGCATGGAAAATATTTGAACAGGTGATTCAATTCCCTATATTCTAAATAACATGTGAAGATTATTGATACATATCATAGAGAAATAGGTTTTGTTTTATGGGGTCATTGTCGGAACTTATTGGATCACCCTCGTAAATATAAGATTATACATGTATAAGCATGGTAAAAACAAGACAACAATTTATCAAACACAGAGAAGCCGGTGTGGTTTATATGACTTATGAAAGATTATAAAAAATGCGTTCGTTTTTTTATAAAAAGGATACCGCCTTTTCTTTCGCAATGGAAATATACAAATTGATGCTTATATTACACTATACAATGCGTATTTGATAATTTGTGGCATTAAGAAAAATAATATTTAAGGATGGCCCATAGAGGTTTTGACAAAATGTGCAATCCCTCCTTTCTTATGCGTAATATTTGATGCAGTGTGTAAACATGGTTTAAACAATCTTCTAATGACATCATCCGATTTGATGTTTTTTTTTTATGCTTAACGTCCCAGTCAACACTTACGGTCAGTTCACCTAACCGTACTTTTATTGATGGTTTAAATCATACTATGATCTTAACGACAGGGTTATGCCACATCATGTAACTTGACTTGTAAGGTACGGCTGTGACAGACAACGATTTTTCATCCATTAAACATGCTAAAAGGATAACACCATAAAGCGTCCAGGCATCCAGATTAGCAAATATTTCAGTGCGTAAAATGAATATTATTATCTTATCCATCAGTTAAAACATTTGTTGAGGGTGCTCAAAAGAACCGTCTCAGTGAGACGGTTCTTTTGAGTACCCACATCATATGTTTTGGTTAAGAAATAAGAAAACTACTTTTTCATCGCGCACTTCTATCTATAGGTCTGAGAAACACTTACTGTTTCCCTCAAGGGGGTTTCTTATTAAAAGACAATTATTTCAGGTCAATGCAGCTAACTAAGCATGCGCGAGTTTGTCACAGAATAACAACCTCATTCATAGGCGGATCCAGAAGGTTTTGTCAGAGGGTGTTCAAATGTGACGGTTTCTTTGTTTTCAGTGCAAATGAAGGAAGAGAGGATCCAATACAACTATAGGCGGGCCATCATTCAAATGGCGTTTAATGGCCCAGCATTGAAAGCTGGCTTGGTTGCTTTGTGATTTTTCATGAGATCTGGGCAAATATACTCAGAAGAAAAAGTTTAGTCAGTATTAATGTTTTCTCATAAAATCAACAATACTGGATATATCATTGTCAAATTGTATATATGAGTTGTATTATCGTAGCTTTACATGTATCCGTTTATTGTGTGTCATATAATGCCTCTATTAGACTGTATCAACCAAATTTCAAAATGCACGGTGTGCACGTGCTGCGGTAAACAGGCAGGGCTATTTTCTCAAATGCTGTTTGATACTGAAAGAGAGTTGTTCCTATTGCAATAATCCGGAAAAAATTTAGTGCTAGCAAGCTTAAGTCGCCGTCCAGGCTATCAACAAATTACAGAAATACCGCGTTTTTGACGTCTTAAAGCAGGTACACGTGTTGCGGACGTGCCACGCAATTTGGATGTAATGAACAAACAATTTATCGTCTGCAAACACGTTTTCGACAGCCTGGCAGTAAAAATGACAAGCATCCGTCAGGGAGACCGCGAATAACGACGCCACTTGAAGTTAGGGTCATAGTGACGTCAACATGACGTAATCGCTTCATGGCCGCTTGGAAACGTCTTAAACACCTTAGACATGCAACAGGTACGAGAATTTCCGTCTTTACTGTCCGAAATCGTCTGAGGGGCGCTAGACTGATTTTTTAGTTTTGAAATTTGAGTTTTGACAGTGACCCTTTCGTGTAAGTTTGATGAAGAAAAGAGGTATGTTTTCAAAAAAATTGTTGAACATGTTCAAATTTGAAAGAAATTATATGAATTTCATGTTAGGTAAGGTTTTTTGTTAATATTAAGACTGTCCTACAAAATAATTGCACACAGTGTCTGTACTGACTAAACTTTTTCTTCTGAGCATATTATTAATAAACCCTATAGCTTGTGATTTTTCTGGGCAAACATTATTAATAAACCCTATAGCTTTGTGATTTTTCGTGGCAGTCCGGACCCCCTGCCCAACCTCTCGATCCGCGCATGGCATTTTTTACTGTGATCGGGAATGGAATCTGAAATTTAATTAGTAAATGGAAGGCTTTTACTGTTAAGCTCTACTTTACAGCAAGATCATGCAGTAACTCACATCGCTGATAATGAAGAAGGATTGCCAGAGTAAGGTCGTAATAGAATCATATGGGACAACTCATTTCTTGTGCATGTGTTATTAAGCAATAACGCATTATACAGTACAACATGTCTAAAACGGTCACTCGTCTAAACCGTCACTCTCAAAAACCAAAATTGGTTTTAAAGACCAATTATGGCTTAAATGCAGGTCAAAAGTATTGCAGAAGGGGAGCATTCTGCAATACTTTCGACCTTCAATTAAGCTAACATTTGTTAATAAGATCCTTGTTTTGTCTATTTTGGGGGGCCGCTCCAGACAGGTTAACTGTGTGTACAAAATCCGCAAAAGGAGACAGACAGACAGACAGACAGACAGACAGAGGTCTAGTCTGACTTATTCACTTGCATGCTTACACCCCCCCGAGCTATCAGAGGATGCACGTGCAGTTTTCATGTTTGTAAAATGGAAGCGAAACATTAAAATCAACTAATATGAGTATGACATGCAAGTTCAAATGATTAAATCTTGCACTCTGCTGCAACCTGGATCGAAGTCGAATTGAAAATAAGGAAGTTACAGGTAATGTTATATAGAGAATGGGAAGCGATTGCAGCCATTCTAGGCCGCGAGGTGACGCACATTTCTTAATAGATATTAAAAAACGAACAAACAAACAAACAAACAAACAAACAAACAAAAAACAAGAACATAACTGCCTGCTATACATTCAAATGTTTTGTGTGGTTCTATACTTATGCTTCCAGTACGGTGCCTTGATATCCAGTTTCCACTCACTCTAATATACTAGTAGGTCACTACTTTAAGTGAAAATTGAAGTACTCATATTAGTAGCAATGTTTTCTAAATGAGCTAGATATGCAGCTGAGTAGTTTGGTTTGATGCCTATAAAGTAATTTAATAAACCAACGGGACGGGACATGTTTTTCTATGACTTTGGCTATTTTATAATTCTATAAATCTGCAGTGCAGCAATTTTGGAAATGTTCTATGTTTGGAAGATATAACTGGATTAATTGCGATTCCTCGTATAAGTTCACAGATAATGGTTCAATTATTCACCGATATGCATACAGATGTCAGAGAGATTCATTGCTAGTATAGCTGTTTCAACTTGATCTTGGCATGTGCATGTTATATGAGTTTATTCTTGAGGTTTTGGTTCTTATCGCATATGCATAATTTGCTCTTTAAACATGCAGTTGTAGCCATATAGTGAGACTAGATTAAATTCATTATTAGCGACCGATGCCAGCTAGAACATTGACATTTGGCATGGAGAAGCTTTGGCAAATCTACTTTCCAAGAACGGAATAACACACCGACCATACTGCGTGGCTATACAGATTGGTCCGCTCTTATGTTGTTTGCATGCAACAGTCATGTTTTCTAGGATTGAGGCTAAACTATGTTTCATTTAGAAGCTGAATTGAATAGATAACCCTTGCATCTCGAAGCCAATATGCATCGTATATTCTTTCGAGCTTACATGAATTAGAATAAATGTTAATAGTCTGAATTGCACTTTGTTCAGAAAAAGCATAATGTTTCATTTGCTGAAATTGAAGATGCACAACACAACATGTTTAGATGTTATGCTGGAAAAAGATGTACCTGAACCTTTGGTGAATGTGTTCTAGGATCATTAACTGTTTGTGGCCGTGTTCCTTGGCTATAACCAGTACTGGCTGGCTGGGTTTATGGTTTTGTGGTTTTATGTCCAGGAGCACCCGAAGGTTCACCGGCAGTGGTTCTGATTTTAAAACGTCTCAGAAGACACCGTTAAAAGTCTCATCTGACAGACCGGGAGAAGCCAGAAATTGAACCTGCGACCCCTGGTTTACAAGAAATAGGTTTATCCCCTACACCACAATAGGCGTAACCTTGGTGGCTTGTACTGCTTGCCATTCTATTTTAGGGGTTTTGGTGTTGTTCTCTTTTAATAGAAACTTTTTTCTTCAAAGTAAAATAAAATGATCCAGAGAGTCCAACAATAATGAACCCACTCCAGGTACAAGAACGAAGAGAGACATTAACACAGAGAACAAACATAGAAACAAGTGCTTATCTATATAGAAGGCCACCATTTGCCCGCCAGCGAACGCCATTAAATGGCATTTTGCTGGTTGGCTAATGGTGGCCCAATATTATATGTTGGCGGGGTAACCACATAGTTTTCAGCCGCTATGACAAGACATTTACCTTCGATTAAACCTATCGCAGATGCAATTTCTTAGAGCATTTATCAATTGCTTACATGCATTGTTCTCTGGTGCACCAAATCTTCACCTATGGTTAAAAAAACCTGCAGACGCGTTAGTAGGACCACTGGGAGTTCTCGATAAGAGCAGTTAGCTGTTCGCCTGCTACGGAAAAAATGCATTGGAATATATTGTCTACCGATGTCTTCTGGTGCACGTTAATGTATGCACCAAGGACTGGTTTAGGCATATACGGACAAGGAATGTGGACACGGATTAGACTGTTCCTAGAGTAGTAGTCTGATCTGGGCCCATCCTTGAGAAGCAATCTGATCTGAGTCCACATCGTTTGCTATTGTGACGTTCTAAATGGACTAGCAGACGATCCATCAGACGATATTCACAGCTGCACACTTTGTCTGTACATTTAGAAAGCAATGTTACACTTATAAGAGTAGTATGACCCTTTCCCCAAAAAATATCTCCACAATAATGGGCCCATGTAAGGACAAAATGGGGTTTTGACGAGCCTAATAATCAGCCTTCTCTTCGGAATTCCCCAAAAAGATGATTAAAAAGCACTTGACTACACCACACTTAATAAGAGGACGATTGTTGCTGAAGCGCTCACCTGACACTAATTCGTCACAATGTAGATAAAACCATTAAGCCTAGCGTCCTTTTATAACATCGGCAAACAGTGCAAAACTAGACGCAAGCAAAAACATCGCTTTCATTAGAACCAACTTCTTTTAAAATTCCATTTTCCAATTTTAAGCCATCTATCAATAAATATATCTTGGAAGAATGGCAAACTTCATGGAATAACAGCATTGGTAATAAACTTCTTGACATCAAACCAACTATTGGTGAATATCAATCAGTTGTTCGAAACATTAGAAGAGAAGAAGTAGTTTTAGCTCGACTCCGCTTAGGTCATACAAGAGTCACTCATTCATACTTACTACAAGGTGAAGAGCATCCACAATGTGTTGGTTGCGACGCACCATTCACTGTACGTCACTTCCTTTTGGAATGTGGCGATTTTGCACAAGTAAGAAATAATTGCTTCCATGTTGATAACATGAAAGAATTATTTCAAGATATAAATATTGATAGTATTCTGACATTTTAAGACAAATAAATCTTTTTAACAAAATCTAATTGCTATTTTTAAAATCATGTTTTGTTTTACATTTGTATCGGACCATAATACAGATTTTTTAATGTTGTATTCTGTTCAGTTAAAGAACATGTATAGTTATCTGAATAGCTCTTTGAAACTGTCAGATATTGTACGTGGTCTCTCCTGTCAACAATCATATTGCAACTAATTATCATTACACAAACTCATCATCATCTTTCCTTTTATTTTATCTTATAAATTTTTACTTTTTCCATCTTCATCATGTTTAGTTTAATACCGTCTGACGCTAATGACCCACAAGGGTTGATGCGTCGTTAAGCACCAAACAAACAAACAAACAGACCAAACGCGGCGTCTGATCAGGTTCTCCACTAATTGCTGACAGACGTTTCTTTTAAAAATTTGAATGAAAAGAAAAAATACCACCAAACAACCCTAAAATTGGAAATAGACTCGTCCAATTGATAAGTCGGGAAATTTCATTTGGTATAAATGGGATAATATTAGGTTTAAAATGTCAAGACCAAGCTTGGATCATCATTGAACACACTTTGTAACGCACATATTCCTAAAGAGACATACCACGGCCAAAGGTGATTGGCCCATTATTTTAATTCGGAGACGAAGGTTTTTGAATATAAGTAGACATCATGAATGTGATAGTGGGATAGAAACATCCGTCCCGAGGATTACCGATTGGCATCAGGAGGCCTGCCGAGTGATGACTAATGGTGATCGCGAGGGACTGATTTTTCTATCCCACCTTCACACGAATAATGATTTTTTTTCTTGCTTACCACTTAATATCTTTCATTTTATATTGGAAAAAGTATGAAAAAGACTTCCAGAATATCCTGAAATCACTGAAATGCGACATGGTGACGTCATTTTAACATTACAATGGCGTCACGGATCGTGCAGCTGCTCGTTTTTTTTTCTTTTCGTACGGGTATGTGGGTAAAACCAACGGAAATCCCGATTTGGTGTGCGAGAATAGATTTTACCTGAGATGGAATGGACGACATTTTGGTCATGTGGCATGGACAATATAATCTAATCCAAAGCGTGTTCATATGAAATTCAACTTCAATTGACCCCCGTAATGTTAAAAGTATGTTTTTGCAATCCAATAATTGTCAAGGAAATCAACAATCAAGGACCAGTTTCAGTTTTAGATTTAAACTCCAATTAGCATATACTGGTTTATCGATACGGTATTGTTTATTAAGAAGGCGAGCATTTATCAACCTAGCAGTACCACAGTTACCAACGTACAGTTTTTAAAATCGAAAGTTGTTACTACTGTACGTTTAAAAATCGTGAGCTGCTTTTACACATTGTTGTGTAAACACTTTTAAAAAGTTATTTATTTTTTAGCTTTTTCACTGGAGAGAGGCCTGCAATTGAAAGGTAAAGTATACTTCTTTCCATTGTTGCTTTGATTTGGAACCATCAACCAATTGTTTGTGTAGATTAATATGATTCAGCTGTTGAATCAGTGTTATTTTTTCATTTACGCCTGTGATGAACCACGAAGTTTTGCTTTTCGGCTTCCATGAAGCCATTATTCAAATTTTCTAACAACGCGAAACGAAAGAGTGACTATTCAGCATCAATTATCATTACCTACCGATATCTCAGTGGCTAAACAGTTCGAGTGTTTCCGTTTTAGCTCAGGTCCCATCCTGTTGGTGGCTGTACGGTTATCTACAACTGTATGCAATCATTAGCTGCAAAGTGCGGAATAAAACCTGTGCGATTAGCTGCAAGAATACATCCATTTTTAAAAGGCCAACACACACTGAAATTGCACATAATGAATTAAAATCCTTATTTTTTCTTTAAGCAAATAAAATAATAAATGTTTTCTTATTAAATAGGTTTTCTTATTTCAAATCTAGCTGACACAATGGGGTATAAATGTAACGTATGTGAATATGTCTGTGGCAAAGGGGTACGTGCATTAAGAGGCTATTTTGTCCCTCTATGAGGTCAAAAAATAAAAGTTGCTCTTCACAAGTTTCTTCTTATTAGTTTATTAGAACAAAAGCCAAAGTGTAAAGGTCTGGTATTGATTCGAATTTTACGGTTGCTATGGTAACAAAAATGGCCGCCAAAATAGGCTAAAAATAGGAAAATAACATTTTGGAGCAAATTTGAGAAATGTAACAGAGGAATTAATATAGAGCACAAGCAAATACCAAACAATATTTTAACAGATGATGAGATTTATCACGGCACACAATATATTAAAAGGTGTTTTTGGTATTTGCTTGTGCTGATATCTAATTCTTAAATAATCGGCCTCCAAAAGCCTCAAATTTGGCCTAAAATGGCAATTTCTCTATTTTAAGCCTATTTTGTTAGCCATTTTGGTTACCGTAGCAACCGGTAAAAGTATAATAAATGCCAGAATTTTACACTTTGGCTTATCTTCTAATAAACCAATAAGAAGATATTTGATGAAAAACAACTTTCAATTTTTGGCTCTAGAGGGGGCCAAAATAGCCCCTTAATGCATGTACCCCTTTGCAGAGGCCATTGACTACATGCTTATTAAGCATCTGCAAGATGAACTCAAAATGAGCCGTGGCATGTGATTACCAACAATGTGGCATTTTGATAAGTGTGCACTCAGACGAGCCTGTGCAGCCTCCCGTTAAGCTTAGAAACTCCAAATGATGTGTTGTCAGTAGCTTAACATTCACATAATATTCAAGGGACTTGCATACGCGCAGGCTGACCTGAGGCTTTGTAGGTTGCACATACCACATTGTTGAAAATCTCATGTCGTCGCTCAAATCAGAAAGCTAGTGGGGAAAAAACACAGCTAACGCAATAATAAGACAAACCAAAAACTTCCAAGTGGCGCCATCTGTTGTCAAATATAATGTGTGTTTTATTTACTGTAAACCATCAAAAGAGACCATTTAAATTGCGAAACGTACATCTGCGTACCATTTTCCAAAAAAAGTGCAACAAGTTCACTTTCAGAAGGCATGATAGGCACACAAGACCGGAAAACAAATGCTTGTTCGGACGAACCACCGTTTTAAGTTCAGTTCCAAAGAATAAGTACTTCCCAAGCAAGTATTTATGTAGCTGAGATGTAAATGATGACAATTATCTATGCCTTAAAGAAATAAGAACATGACTTCTCGAGAGAGTTTAGTAACATGTCCATTGAAGAGTTAAAAGAGGAAGATATTGAAGAAACATCAGATTTGCATGTTGGTTGTCGTTAATACCAGATGTACAGGCGACTTTGGCTGCAAATGATCAACCAGACACCGTCTTAATGTACAACAAAATGGTAGCTGGAGGGACTTTCTCAATGACCAATATTGCATATCAATTTATTTTTAGTTATTCTTGAGTGGTTCTCGACAGGGTCAACTACCAAAATGAGGTAATTAAGAGACCAAAAAGCTCTGGCGCGTGGGTATGATTTTGAGCTTCCGATTTGAAAAACTGTACGATGGTCAACTGTGAGTACTAAGATGTATTTCTTGCATTAAGAATATGCACCTTACCAGACAGAACTTAATTGTGCAGTCATTAATGAATGTATAAAATAATAGGTTTGCTGCATCAGATATAGACTTGGAATATATGATTACAAATAACCTATCAAGGTTCATTATAACCAGACACAATTTGCTATACGATGACAATGGCGTGGTACATTCAGCACTGTAAAACCTTTAATAATAAGTCTAGTATTCACCAGTGTATAAGTATTTTTAAACATAGGCAGATCCAGAGGTAGCTAGAGAGGGTCCGTACCCCTCTGGAAAATCACAAGTGGCTATAGGTTTCCTAAGAAATACTGGTATGGACACCCCTCGAGAAGCAATTGGACCCTTTGGGGCAAATTGCTTCTCGAGGTATGTTTATACGACCCACTGTGAAAAACGTTGATGACTGAAAAAAACACACACAAAATACCCAAACCTTGTCAAGACCCCCACTCTGACAAAACACCCTTGATACGCTCATGTTAAATCACAATAAGCATCGGGATTACATGCAATAGGACAATGACCAAAAAAGTTGATTAGAAAAAGATGTAAAATTAATAAAATCATCTTGACTGATCTCCAGATTAAATTGTTAAGTTATAGTTTGCACCAGCATTTTGCAATATTCGAAGCAGCTACCATTGTAACTACTGTACATGTGAACGTGCCATTTCGATGGTTTAAAATTTAACCCATATAAGCCTAGTGTCCTTTTTGTGGGACAGAACGCAGCGCCTGATCAGTGTCTCCACTGTTTGCTAACAGATTATTCTATTAAAATTTAAATAAAAATGAAAAACAGCACTCAATAATACTTAAAAACGAAATTGAACGGGTCGAAATGATTAGAAAGGGAAATTACTGTAGCCTACGTTTGGTGTTTATTTATTTGATATGTTGTTTCTGTTGACCCAGATATTGGAGACTAAACAACTTGTTTATTTGATCATGAGATTTTTCTAGAAAGAATGAATACTCATCTAAAATTAAAAATAATTTATCATGGAAGGTTCTGGAACCTTGGAGAAAAGTCCGAAATTTTCTGTAAATTTCTTTGTCATTCCAAAAGAAGCTTTGAGTGTGGACAGGAATCACCCAGAAGAATTGAGAAACGCTTTGACTATTCCAGAATAACCATGCGAGCTGAAAATTTTTTGTACTTCAACAACAGCAGAATGTAGGGCGAAGATTTGGTACCAGTAAAATGCATTGAAGCCCAAAGGTGGCTTAGGCTGCTGTCCATTCTAAGGCGGTGGTTCTGTTGTTGTTGACGTTTTGTTTATTGTTACTCCCATTGTGGGAGTCTGTAATTGTTCTATGTTTTGTTGTCCGTTACTTTATGCCCATTCTAGTATTGCAATTATCTTAATGGGGAAGAGAGAGCTGGTTGCTTTACTTAATGTGTCTTCCTGGTGTCTCATGATGGTTGAGCGGCTCTTCCTCGAGGTGCAATGGGGTTGTCTGCGGTTTGTGATTGTGGTATTTCCTGATCATACTCACTTACTATTTTTTGGATTATATTTAACATATGATAGCATAACTGTTTCCTGATTATTCTAGAGCTATCTTAAAGAACATATTTAAAAGTAATTTTTCATAAGGGCAATTTGGAAGTAATTTCACCATTTAAAAGTCAAAATCTTTTGTGCTGGATTTCTTACTGATTATATCTGGTTTAATGTGTGTTTGAGTTATGTACTTGATTGTATCGATTCCTGATCTTTGCACCCTTACTTACTTTTATTCTTTCTGGATTACTTTCGACATTCAAAGCTGGATTCAGACTAAGCGTTCATTGGGACTTAACTTCAAAATCTTGGGATCAGAAACTGCTGAAGAACTTGTGTTGATAAGTATTCTGAGGGACAGTTTGGACACAAGGTACTGTAAATTAGAATTTCTATGATTGTTATATATTTTTCATTGCTTAATGTAAATGATAATTTTGATTTTGTTATATTTTAATATTTTTTTTTAAATTTTAAAAGTGCTTTTTGCTGACTTTCCAAATACCAAATTTTGGTTTCCTGAATTATTTTCTAGTTACGCCTGCTACGCAGCATTACATTCTGGTTAAATGTATGAAAAGGTAAAAAACAATAAGCCTTTCTTTCCATTTAAATATATGCCATCTTCTTTAGTGGTCAGATATAAGACAAGTGTTTCTTATTTACCAAATAATTCGCATATTGCTGAACGCATCTACATAATTTGAATGGTTTTAGAATAGAAAAACAGACATCGTCATTAAAAATTATGCCGCGACGCAATAATTTAATCAATTTGGTATTTGCAACTAGCAAAGTCGCTTTAATATTCTATGAGTGGAACATCATTTTGAGTTTCTTAGCTTAAAATGAGGCTGCACAGGCTCGTCTGAGTCTACACTTGCAAAAATGCTATTGCTGGAAATCACATGTTACAGCTCATATGGAAAATCTTCCTATGACTCTTCTTTCGAAACGTATCTAGGTACATTCTTAGCTCCATGTTCGCATGCACTATCGAAAAAGTTAAAATCAAATAAAGTCAGGCACGCATTTGTATCAAATAGGCCAGACATTTGAAATTGTTTTTGCAATACTTTAATCAGACAAGGCTTTTGTCTCGAGGCAAATGCTTTGCATATATTGATAGATAGACAAGGAATTTTCCATACTCTTTTTCAAAAACAACTGCATACTGCCAACCACTATTTCACTCAATATTCTATTACAATAATTATTACATTTTTGTTATTTGACTGTACTTTTTAAAACATGCGTGTTTGCATTTACCATTGGCCGTTTGTCTATGATCACACTGATATTCAATAAAATGGTGTTAATCTGTTTGTCAAAATAAGCACATATATGAGCCACGACATGAGATTTCCAACAATGTGGTATATGTGACCAGCAAAGCCTCAGATCAACCTGCCAATACGCGCAGTCTTATCAGAGCCTTTGTTAATCGCTTGAATATTCTATGACTGTCAAGCTACTGTCATAACAATAGATGGAGTTTCTAAGCTTAAAAGGAGGCTGCACAGGCTCGTCTGAGTCTACAGTTGTCAAAATGCCACATAGTTGGAAACCACATGTCATGGCTTGTATATAAACGTGTGACCATAAAATGACACAACCGCTGCTCTAAGACCAACAGACGTCAGGAAAAGAGTAAGCATTTTCTTACTTCTCAGCCAATGCATATGTTGTGGGTTGTAAAAACAAACCCCATCTCAATGAGATGATTCTTTTGAGCACGCACAACATAAGTTTTAATTGTTAAGTAAGGAAATAATGAGAATTGTGCACTGATACATTTTGCTTAACTGGATCTATGGACCAACCATTGGCACCAGACACGAGAACACAGTCAATGAAATAAGTGTTGTAGAGCGAAAATATTTTACCTGTCCCAGCCAGGAATCGAACTCAGGTCACTGAATCTACAGCAACACTCTACCACATCCCTGTAAAAGCTGGCTTCTACCGCAATGCAGTAGAAGTGTATTTATACTTATTTATATACTGTGACAGTCACTCCCTCAAATTTGAAATTCGTCCCTGAACCTCTTGGTACAGGAATCACGTGAAATGAGACTCAAGAAGATATTTATGCATAGAACGGTCATAGGATGGGTTATTTGCGAGATATTGCGTATCACTACCTCATGTCATGCGTGATATTGTTGAAGAAACATATTTTCACAACAATAAGTATCTAAAACAAGAATACCAAGCCTTTCATTTACTTCCCATTTTGGTGCCGTGACCACGATAAAGTGTAACAGAGACTGGTCAGTGGTATTATATAAAGGTGTTCTACATGAACAAGTGAGTACCAGTTACTAAGTTGTATGCCTTGAATAAGCAGCCAGCTAGAGTATAAATGTTGGTCATTGGTGAAAACCAGCATCAGTTTTACAGAACAGAATTAACAGAGATGATTTAAGCATTGGATTAGCAATAACTTTGTGACCAAGTGAACAAAAAAGTTTATTTGAACCAATGGGTTTGACAGAGAGTAACTTTTGTGAACTCGGTTTTTAATGAGGCTTGCAAATATGATCTTATGGATATAAGGTTCTTCTTCTGTATGAATTGACTTGTCATAAGGATTCTCTACTGTATGATTTTACATTCTTATTTATGTAACCTATTAAGCCTAGCATTTGTTAGATGCAGTTTTAACGTTAGGAACTAGATGTAATCACCATATTGTAACATTTTGGGTAATAATTATTACGTAAGCACCTTACTAAAAAAAGAATCGTGCAACTTACTATTAAAGTTTAGTGTTATTATACTAGCATGATAATCTAAACTAGGTCAGTATTCAAGTACGTTTTACACTGAAACATAATTATTGTATATTTTACCTTTGAATGATTAAGGTCCATGTGTTTACAACAAGTTAAGAAAATAAGTTACCGGTCCTTGATTTTCATGGGACAACACATTCTTAACATATATGGACAGTTTTTATGTTGAAATGGTATCTTGAAAAGGGTCGCAACGTGTTCAAATTTGAATTCCAAATTTGACTGAATATGAAATATACAGTTGAATATTTGGGTACCAGGGCATAAAAATGAATGCTCAACCACTATCCTATTATTAGCAAAGCCATTTATAGTATCAATGAACTTATCAATGATATCTTTATTTCTTAAAGCATTTCAGTGTACCTATGTTGTATGATATGCCAATTACTGTATAATTGTATATAACAGGGTACCCTAAGTTATGGTAGTGATATCATACATAACGCATTAAATTAACTATGGAATTGCATAAAAGCTTAAATGCGCCATAAATATAAAAGTCATGCCCCAGCCAATTAATCAGCGTAATATCATCAAATTCCATACCTTGTAAGAGCCCCCTTATGTTTTTAATGGTTTTAAAAAATAACCAATGCGATCCTAGAAATTCAGTCAAGCAAAGGCAAACAAGGCAGACCCAGATTAGACGCCTCATTGATGAACGGTCTGATCACGGTATACATGTTTAGAATGCAGTTTGAACACTTTTGAAACATAACATTATCGTAAAAACATTTATTTGAAATTAAGAGTAAAATTTGAAGAAATTCTGCTTGTGTGTCCACTGGGGCAGTATCTAATTATATGTTTAGACAGGGAATTCATTCACGCACGATTTTAATGGGCTTAAGGGGCTGGCAATCGCAAATGTTGTTACTGGAATGGAAATTTAACTGTAGAAACCAAAAAAAAAATGGCACTCTTGTTTGGAATACTTATGGCCTTATAGTTATGGCTTTTCAAGTTGTATGAGAAATGCAAACATCACTGTGTGTGACACGCCCAAATACACATAATTAACGTACTATGCAGAGTGCGTATTAGTCATTTTTGAGATACTTCAGATATGCGAAAAATCGTGCATTTTATGATAAAAGCATGAAACTTGGTACATGGCCAGATTAGTAATTATCAAAATTTCTGAGGGTCAGTGCCAAGCCAGAAATGCACCTTGACGACCGCCATTTTGAATTTCAAAATGGCGACCTATTTTCATAAAATGCCTGTTAAGTTGGGTATCATTTTGCAATAAACTTTTATTTAAAGAATCTGTAAGTGTGAATTTTAATAATAGAACACTTGTTATTATCTGAAATCACATGTAGATTGGCATATTATCCAAGCTGGTGGCCATTTTATAAGATGGCCGTCATTTTTATATGTTACATCAAGATTGCTTTATGAAAACATCATAGAATGAACTTAATTTAGATTATTGCATCAAATTCAAGTTGTTCTAAGCATAGAACGGCTCAAAATGTGACTTTGTTATTTGTGAACAATTTGTAAGAGAGTTTTGATACAATATGGCATCCAGGATGGCTGCCAAAGAAGAAAGATTTTATGATTTTCGTTTTTTATACATTAATATATCATTGAGATTTGTATGAGTGAAATTTGCTATATAGCAATGAATGTTCGTTTCTTATATAATGTGTAATTTTGAAATTTTATCAACTGTTAATTCAAGGATGGCATCCAAGATGGCCGCCGAATTGGAAAATCCTATTTATTGGTGATTTTTGCTGTTCTTTCTAAATAAATCTATACATTTTGCTATTAGGCGTTTTCGACATCACAAGCTAGGATGTATAATGCTAGTGAACTAGTCATAATCAAGGACGTATTGGAAATATACACTCAACAAAAACAAAACAATAAATGCATGTTTATTACTACCTGTCTCGAGTCAAGGGCAGCAGATGATCATAAGGTTAAGAAGTTTACGGAGTTTCTGTCATGTAAATTTGCAATGTATGACTGCAGGCAGCTTGAGGATGTCTCTAGCGTAGAGAATGTCCATATGGTTACAGATCTCCTACCTCAAGCTTTTATCAGGTGCTATCACCTCCATCTTCCATCATTAAGTAGTGTTGTGCCACAGGCATTTGGTGCACTTTAGCTCAAGGGACGACTTTACTTGTATATGACTTGATATTATTTTGTTCACATGAAGAGCCTTCTCCTTCCAATACTTCCATGCATCCAATTTCAGCAGCAGTTCCTCCATGGACTCAGCTTTGATTACCGGATCATCTTTGTACAACAGCAAATATGTTCAGTCTGTTCTGAATTCTGTGATTAGAGCCTCTTGCATAACAATTAAGAGCAGTGGAGTCAGAACAGAGCCACGATGAACATCAACACCAAAAAACTTCTCACTGCGACAATTGCCAATTATTGTCCTGCTTTTCATGTCCTTGATCATGCCATTCATCAATCACACCAACTACTTGTTGATTTAAAAGCATGCACACTAGCTACCTGCTGTTCTTCTCTATGTTAATGAATGTGACGTAGAATGGCTTGTTAGAAGTCAGGAGCAGCTTCTGTAGCTGGCTTAAAATGAAGACCGCAACTGTAGTGCCACCATGGTCGGACTTAAATCTGCACTGCATCTCGTCAATCTCAACTCTCTGTCTGACATGTCTCTCCAATATGCACTCTAACACCCTTATTAATTACTTAATTAACTTCAAGTCTCTGTTCAGAGCACCCCCTTTGCCTATGTTCATACTGTCAATTTCACTCTGTACTAACACTCGAGATTATGTTGCAGATTAGGTCAAACACCTCGACTGAGCCAGTTTCCCAAATGCATGTATAATAAAGCATCTGGATGACAATTGGTGATGATATGTCTGCTTTGTCAGAACGCATCCTGCTAATTGTTTTTGTGATAATTCCTGTACTGATCAGCTGGCTAGTCAATCAACTGGGATTTCCTCTTGCATGCCTCTTGCATTCCAAAGAGTTCGAATTTGAGTAACTTCATAATGCTCTTTCCACGCTTCTTTCAAGGCTTCTTCACCTAGCGACTGTTGGCCTACGTCATTCCGGACATTTTATTCCCTTTTTTGCTTATATACTAGGTAAAGCAATGACCAGAAACTAGTACAATCAGAGCTAACATTCTTCCTACAAAATCACAATGGGGGAAACTAAATATACAGATAGATAGTGTACAGTGGTGATGTAGCTCTCCCCTTAAAGGCAGTTACTAGGCTACCTTAACATAACCAAAATCATTCACATGCATGTATATAAAAGTACATACAAACCACATTTACACCAATAATAATAAAATGAGAAACACAACAGCGCTACTACCTTGGAACGATATCTAGGACGAATGTTTCTTAGTCAATGAATAGCCACAGAGAGCAATAAATCACAAAAAGCAAGAATTTATACAGCAAGGGCAGGTATTCGACTGCATATGCGGTTGGGGCACCTAGCTGAAGCTCCCTGGGCTGTAAAAGACCATCACTGTAAATACAGAGCAAAACAACATCATCATTTAAAAACCCTACATACCTAAATAGACAAAAAGCTTTGGTTTCAACTAACTAGACTGAATAGGCTTTTGGACTTATTTATTATGGAATCAAATGCCCGACTCACTAGCAAGCAATTGGTTAGGAAGCTTCGGCTAGAAACTAAGATGTCTGCAACTTTATATATTGGATTGACTTCAGAGTTATATAAACTTTAATTATATTAAAGTAGATATGATAGTACCAGCTACATCATCAACACAACCTAATAAGGCTGGCTGCAGCAAATACGTCATTTGATAAGATCAAGTTGAAAAGTTGATGTGTGTGAAAACGGAGGGATGTGGTCTAAGTACATTTAATTTTTTAAATTGTATACAGTTTTAGGAGACATAGAGCCTTTTAAGCCTATGGTAACTTGACGTCAAAAAGAAACTTTGATATCTCTATTACAGATTTTATAGGATTTTTCACTAAAATCTGATGTAAACAATTGATATTTTATGCAATGGCAATTCTACAAAGGACAGTTTTAGTTTGCTATAGGTACAAAAATTCTTTGTATCTCATTATGACCATATCAATTTTATATAGAGCACACTTAATAGCAACATATGTATAAGTGTCTAAAACCAAAATTGGCAACCATCGTGGGTGACAGGTTGGATGTCCCCTTAACTATTCTAGTTCATTAAATACAAGAGCGCGCAGTCGATGGGGCGCCATCGCAAATCCCCACGCTAAAGTTTTTGACTCCCCTTTTGACTCCCCCAGCACCCACAAGTCCCATCCGGGGCATGACCGTGGCAACAGAATGAAAATTCTGTTCAATATGTTTTCTATCTTTTATTTGTGAGAACACACACAAAGAGTTTGGTATAAAAAATCTTTGAAATTGACATGTTTATGATATTTGACCTTTTGACCTTGCCCCAAGGTCACCAGTTTGACCCTAGGATGAAAATGTTACTTGCATTCTGTTCTGCTCGTCATCCCCGTTGATTTGATATGCCACATGACCATGTTCGAAAAAAAAATTGACCCCCTGGGCACACCCAGTGCCCAAAAGTCCCTACCAGGGGCATGACCCAGGCGACAGAATACAAATCCCGTCTGATATGTTTTGTATCTTTCATTTGTGAGAACACACACAAAGTTTGGTATAAAAAGCTTTGAAAATGACTTTGTTATTGAAATTAAATGATATTTGACCTTCTGACCCCTCCCCAGGGGGCGGGGCCAAAAAAAATTACGCTGCGCGCCCCATTCATGTGAGTAACTCACACACCAAATTTGGTTGAATTTCGTCCAATGGTTTAGGAGGAAATAGCATAACGGACAGAGAGCAGGACAGAATTTGATTTTGGCCCCTAAGTACCCCCAAGTCCCAACCCTAGGGCATGACTCAGGCGACAGAATAAAAAACTCGTCTGATATGTTTTGTATCTTTCATTTGTTAGGACACACACAAAGTTTGGAATAAAAATCTTTGAATTTGACTTTGTAATTGAAATTAAATGATATTTGACCTTCTGACCCCTCCTCAGGGCCCCAGAGGGCGAGGCCAAAAAAATCTTTTACGTTGCACGCCCCATTCATGTGAGTAACTCACACACCAAATTTGGTTGAATTTCGTCCAATGATTTAGGAGGAGATAGCATAACGGACAGACAGCAGGACGGAATTTGATTTTGGCCCCTAAGTATCCCCAAGTCCCACCCCTGGGGCATGACCGAGGCGACAGAATAAAAACCCCTTCTGATATGTTTTGTATCTTTCATTTGTGAGAACAAACACAAAATTTGAAATAAAAATCTTTGAAATTGACTTTGTAATTGAAATTAAATGATATTTGACCTTTTGGCCCTCCCCCAGGGCCCCAAGGGGAGGGGCCAAAAAAATTACTTTGCGCGCCCCATTCATGTGAGTAACTCACACACCAAATTTGGTTGAATTTCGTCCAATGGTTTAGGAGGAGATAGCTTAACGGACGGACGGACGGAGGCGATAACAATATCCCCTTCGCTTTTTTAAAAAAAACGTGGGGATAATGATAATTTCTTGAAAATCATTTTCGTAACTTCAAACAACCTAAAAATATGTTCCTATAGAAAGTAAAAATACGTTTCTTTTCTTTTTCTAAAACTAAATACAAAGCCATCTTGAATACCATGCTATAATATACTTAAACGCAAAAGTTTCGCAACTCTTACTAAAATGCTATTTCCTTCCTTTTGAGCAAAATATTTTACTCTATGATATTGTTGATCGACAAGTCCAATGATTTGCCGTTCAAACAACATGAAAATCAGACCAGTGAGACTTATGATTGCCGATCTTCAACAAGAAATGTAAGGCAACCCAAATTTGAAAAGTCACAGAGTTACAATACCTTACATTTTATCGAGTCACAGTGTTACACAACATTACATTTTATTCGGAAAAGGTGTTTAACCATTATCTGTTTTCAAAAGCAGAAGGGCAGACACATTAAAGCAGTTAATTTTATGCATTTGGTAACGTTCATTACGTAAACGTAAAGCCTTCAATATTTGACAGGCACAACTAAATATCAATAATCGAGTTTTTTAATGTCACAAGTGAAAGCCTTCAACACATTGCATAGAAGACATCAGAATCGCGCGGCATTACGGAATAAAATGAACAATTTTGATAAGTTGGTTGACGTTAACAAAGAAACGCAGCGTCTTTGGGCGTTGATAAACGTTAATTGTTAAACCTTAAAATGTTTTCCGTCAGATACGACATCTGGCTATCACATCACATCATCTGTTTTCAAATCGAGATAACTATCTTTATGCTAGAGGTAAATTATTGAAAAACACTGACGTCATTATAACGTCAGAATGAAGAGAATGATCAAAACCGATTAATGGTAAATCATTCCACATTGTGCAGGAGCATATGATGTGATTATATGAATATTCTAACATGGTCCATACTGAAGAAAACACAGATATTAAACGGTTGCGAAACTTTTGCGTTTAGGTATAAGTTAAAATAAAAATAAAGTCTAATAAGTTCGTCCCTTGTTTGTGTAGCTATTTCTACTTAATTGCATACTAATTTTGCATGGAAATTCATAATTTGTCAAGTTGGTATACCACCACTATTGAGAATGCAAAATGTTTTTTTGTATGTTTGATTTGATTCTTTACGTCCCATCAACAGTATTTCAATTAAACAGGAAAGGGTCTTCCTGGGTTGAACAAGTACTAAGCTAGGATAAATGTGTCTTGCTCAAGGACCACAGAGACGCCGGTGAGGCTCGAACCCGTGGCCCCTCAGTCTCGAGTCAAGCACTCTACCATAGAGCCACTGAGCTCCCTTTGGATGCAAAATGTGACAGCCACCTTGTGACTATGTCCTAAATCTTGTGTTTTCTAAGCCTAAATGACAATTTTGAGGCAAATTAGTATAATTGACTGCAAAATAAGTGGAAATAAATGAAGACAACAAATTGGCTTGCAAATGTATGAGCTTAAAATAATGCAATTTAAAATAGACTGCATATTTTGGAAAAACCAAGCTGGGGGTCACCGTATAAATGGTGTCCATATAACATTTCTACTTTGACATCCATCTTGGATGGTATGTTGGATGCTCTCTTCTTTATTCAAAGCCATTAAATAAAGTTATTCTTGAAAATCGTTTGCATAAATTCAAACTACATTCTTCCAGTTCAAAATAAAAGCAGATAGTATGTTTTGATTTGCACATTGGTAGCCATCTTTAATACCATATTTGAACAATACGCAACAATAAAGCCATGCTGATAAGTTAGCAACTTGTTTAACGGGACTATTTCTACTTGCTAGAAGAAATTTGCCTCAAAATTTATAACTTTGTAAAGTTCTATAATATAACTGCACTTTTTAGATACAAAAGTGGCAGCCATCTTGAAAAATACAGCCTTGATCCTGATTTTTTTAAAATTGAAAGATGATTTTAAGGTATTGAGATATAACTGATGGCTATTTAAGTAAAATTAACTGAAGAAAACATGATGTTTGCAAATAAATAATGAGATTATAATGAATAAGTTGAAAAAGGCGGCCATTTTGGAAAAACAAGATGGCGGCCATTAGAGGGCATTTTCGGCGTGGCACTGACCTTTATTTTTTTTTGTTTTGTTATCAACTAGCCATGTATCAAGTTTCATGCTTTTATCATAAAATGCACGATTCTTCTTAAAATTGTTACATATCCGCCCCACTACTAGTCTGTTTCTGTTCGACAAAAATCTTTTTATGATCACTAACTACAGTCATCAGACTACAATAAAAGAAAGAATTTCCATCCAAATGTATGTTTTTCTGGATAGAAAAATATAGTTGGCAATATTTACTTCAAACAGTTACCATGATATGTGACTTCATCAGCTTCATGAGACACATGTAATAGATAAAGGATACTTTTCCGAGGCTTTCTTGTTTAAACCGCGAGGTGGGCGTAGCCAACCGAGCGTTTTAAACAGAAAGCCGAGGAAAAATCCTTTATTTAGCTTGTAGTATGGTGCAGGCGCAAATAAACACGTGTTACTGACACCTGGCGAAATTTACATTCGCTCCTCCTAGCATCCCGCCTAAGCTGTCAATTATATTACATTTACCTACGGTAAATTTGTCGCTAATTAGGAAGTTCCCGCCTACATCGCTGTTTAACTAAAATTGTAAGTTAGAGTACGGTTTTAAGCTCCTCCTTCGTCGTTATTCTAGGGTGTCCGATTAAACATCAGCAAAGATCAAAGAAAAAAGCATCGGCCATACTACAACTACTGTATGGATTCTAATTGTAGATTTTAAGTCTTTTGTTCATGTTCAATTTAATATTTTTGTCTATAATTTACCCAAGTTTTCACAACCATGCAAACCGATTCGAACCAGGAAGCTTGAATTTTAGACACAAATCTTAATGAGGCTGCCAGGGGCGGATCCATGATCTCTGGAAAAGAGGTTCATAAAGGGTACGGGGGGGGGGGGGTGTGAATTTCGTTTGCTGATTTTATCTCATTGTTCCTAAACATCACATGAAAATGGAATAATTTGGTCCAAATTATTTCATTTTCACAGGATATTTAATAACGGGGGGGGGGGGGGGGGGGGAAGGGGTTCGACCCCCTGAACCCCTTCTGGATCCGCTACTGACTGGAATGAGCTCACCTGATTCATGGCTGCTCGTCGATGCGATAAGTACAAAGGCCTCATACATTGTTCCTAAGCATAGGTTGAGGCTGCGTACATATATGTAACAACATGGAGGATCTTACTAATGCTCTTATGTTTTATTAAGTTTATCAAACGAGTTGGGGAAAAGAAATAAAATGCGAGGCTTGCCGATCATTTTATCTCTTTTCCGCAACGAGTTTAATAAATTCAATAATACAGGAGCACAAATGTTAGGCTCTACTTATCACATGACATTAACATTACTTAAAAATTCCACTTTTTGCGTGGAAACGTCAAGATTTTGCCAGCGTTGCGCAACGTTAAATGTTGCTTAATCTGTAAACCACTAGTGGTTTATCGATTGTATTGCGTGGCATAATAACCTCCCAGGCACGACGTCATGTGATTAAGTATGTTAAAAGCGGCCAGAGATAGTATTGTCCATGACAAAGCTCCAATGTAATTTATCTACAAATCAGCTTTCCTTATATTTTTTCATGACGTGAAATGTCGTTTATCCATAAAACCAAACAACCACTCCGAATTGCTAAGAGTCTGTAGGAAACTGACATTAGGTCACGCCATCTTTGTAATCACAATTTCGCAAATGATGGCAATTCAGGATACTATTTCCACGGCAAAAAGTTTGGTAAAGAGAAAACGAGTCTTTTGTACATGTATATCGACAAAAAAAACCCCAAACTATCCGAGTTAACGCTATATGGTTTGTTGCTCGTTGTGGTGCTGTATTTTTTAAGATGAGAAAAATATAATACTATGGATCTAGCAGAGAGCAAAACCAATGAAAACAAACATTTTACTGATCAGGACTAGTTTTAACTTGTCAGTAAAAAGTAAAGAGTATAAAGTAAAACTTTGTAAAATGCACTCGCCATATGATTTAATTTGTACCGGAACACTATGAAGCCTGACACAAGCATAAGCTTTCACAAAAAAGCTTGCCTGACCGTTAGCCACCATTTTAATGAACAACATATTTGGTAAATTATGCCGTTTGCTCAATTTTTGGATCGTCAATATGCTGAAACATATTTCTAATTTTGATTAGAACTGGAAATGCATTGTATTATTGGCAAAAAAAGAGAGTGCGTGGTTTCCGTACTTAGTGATACCTCATGTGCTCGTGTAGGTTTATTTCTTGCACTTGCGGGCAATTTATTACCGCTGTGGTATATATTTGGCAATAATCTACGGGTAACTGTTAAACCAATTATTAGAATATTTCACAAAAATCTTGGTCTACGATAAGCTTTTATAAAATTGGTATTCTGAATAAGGCATACTTTTAGTAAGGGCAGCGTAGGCTTGTGACAGACAGACAGACAGACATGCATACAGACAAGCAGGCAGGCAGACAGATATATTCTGATGATTGACCCTTCAGCATTAGAAACATTGATCGGGCGCTTTAAACACCTGAGCAATCCGGATGGTCCAAACTCGCCATTACTTACTGTCTTTGAATTGATCAATTCGGGGCGTTAAGATCTAGACACGTCTCTGTCCGCACAAGTCTTTCTTCAAACGAAAGTCTCATGGCAGACAGGGCAGACAGGCAGACCACTACATACTTTTTTGGTAATCTACAAATTCGGGGCGATAAATTAGCTTTATTGGGGTTTATTTTAAACCTGGTTTCTCTGAGTAGCTATGCCCATTTTGGGCGTTCAGTCTTTGGAAGGTCTCTGCGTAGTACACGAACGATTTGAGTTTTGATGGTGTCATACATCCGATGACTGAACGAACCAAGACTACGATATTATCCGCGCCACGACCACTTGACAAATAAAATGTACCAGGTAAATCATCTGCTGCCTCTTTGCCTACTAGGTTCGTCCGTTGATAGCCTTTGCAAACAGTTTGGACACAGATCTGTCCCGACAAAATCGGGACTGATCTGGAGTCTAACTGTTTGACAATCTGATATTATTCCTGAAATCATGTTTCGAAAGAGTTGATTTTGAAACGATATCAACAGACTTCATATACTAAAACTGGTTTTGCATGACGCTATTCAATTACTATAACACATGTTTTGCTTTAATATTGTCTTGAATGGCATTGAGTGAAATATGTGTTGTTTTTGATGATAGGTCTCTGTTTTTACTTCATAGAGCTTGAAAATGAGCTTGAAGAAATGACGTTCATTATTTCGTGAGAATTAACAGCGTCTTGTGTTGAGTATGTTTAATAATTAGACTAGAAATGGACCTTTGCAAACACGGTCTTAAACTGCATGAGTCCACACGAGCTATTGTAGGGGAGGTGAAATATTGACAACAATTCTTCATTAAAATATCCAGGGCGGGAAGCAACTATCACAGCAAAACGCAATAAGAAGAATGCCTGTGGCTTTAAAGAACATCCGCTTTTACAGATCAATCTCGCGGATTAAAGACATGTTGTTAACATGACAGTGAAGCTATTAAAAGGCTCACCTCATATGCACCTTTAAACTATGATAGGGTAAAGTTGGGTATATTCGGACAGACTGCTAAATTCGGACAGCCACCTTGTTTGTTTCATAGTTCAGTTATTGGAATAACAAATACATTAACTAAGCAAACAGTGAAAATCCTGATGAGACGGCTCATAAGGAGCCGTCTCATCTGGATTTCAACTGTTTGCAAATGTGTGTCCGAATTTACCTGATGGCCGAATTTACTCGACTTTACCCTATCGCGTCTAGGATTGATATAACGCCATGTATTAAAACAGATAAACCACTGTTGGTTTACACATAAAATTTTACTGCATCGATCCATGCAATTTATTAAACATCTAATATAGCATGTTGAAATATCAATACTTAACTTAAGTCTTCCTTAACTTAAAGGAGGTGTTTTGTCATCTGCTGATTTTTAAAAAAAAATCCATTCATTCTTTAAGGAACAACTATCAGAGTGTCAAACAGTTTGGAACCAAACTAACATGTTAAACCCCTATTCCACTGAACGGCGACTCCGCTACGCTCATTGTGATCTAGGATTTTCTCTAAAATTATTCCAAATCGCCGCGGAAGCGTAGACACCCACATGATTCTGGGACTTGACGCTTCCAGTACGCTTCTACTACGCTTCCGTTATGCTGCTGCTGCGATCCCACTACGACAATGAAGATCTGTCTACGCTTAGTCTACGCTGATGGCGATGTAGCTGCGACCTTGCTACGACCTTGGCAATGGAGCTACGTTTTCGTTGCGCTTTTGTATCCTTTCTATATAGAATCTGAAACTCGGATACGCTTCTACTACTGTTTGTCGGGCCCACCGGGGTTTACCTGTTGGATTTCTTTTGCTCTGGTAATCAGTTTTATTTACTGTTGAGTCCTTATCTTTGCTTTATCTCCTTTTTTATATCTGATTTATATATTCTAGGAGATGATGCATTAATAAGTAAGGATTCTTTCATGCAAAACAAAATCTATGTGTCTTGATCCACGTCTGAACTAAGGGTGAGGTTGGTGCACCGTTAAACCGGTTTAAGTCCTCCAGTAAAATATTTTACTGGCCATTCAAAGGCGGTACTTCTTTTGTGTTATGTTTTTTCTGTCTTGTGTTTGCTATGCCTTTGTGCGCGTCTGTTTATATGTGCCTTGTGGTCACCTGCTGAGAAAGGGCTGACCTCTTGGCTCTCGTTTGTGGTGTCTAACTGTGAGTTTGTCACTTTCCCATTGGTATCCTGGGTCAGGTATGGTACTTGATTATATCGATTCCTGATCTTTGCACCCTTACTTACTTCCTATTTTCTCACTCATTTGGAACGATAATTTATCATTTCCCATGATTGTTCTTCTGATATCCTAATAAAATTTTGTGAGTCACACTGTGTTATTCATCAAGTACAACAAAAGCATTGAAAAGAAGATAGCCAAAGAATGGTCAACCTGGCATATTGAAATCATTTGTGTTTTAAGGCAACACATTTTGTTAGTTTGCCAAATTAACCATTTTCTGGCTATCTGCTTTACAATGTTTTTGGCGAAGAATCAAACAGTGTGACTGGCAAACTTCATTATGATATAAGAGGAATAGCGGGGAAAACCCCGATAATATATCTTTCTAAATGAGTGAGAGCATACATGTATGAAATCTGTAAATAAAAGAATACAAGAAGTTCTTATTAAATGTTGTGTTTGTGACTTTTTCTTTCATGGGCACCCTTGCAAACGGACAGAAAACATAATGTTACAGTACCTAAAATATGACATTAAATCTACTGATAGGTGACAGTTTAATCTAAGTATCCTGCAAATTTGAAATGCTTCTTCAAACATTATGTTAAAATTTACGTTTCTTTTTATACACACTGTACATTGTACATATAGTAAACAAGAAAAGGGCATTTGTAAAACTAGTAAGTGAACTTGCTTTTCGCAATTTTGGCAATGTTTAAAAACTTAGGATTTTTCTCTCCATGAAGCACTCTTACTTATTCACGAGAAATGCATTTGCACTATTTAACACTGCTATTATGTCATTTTCAGTAATCAAATTCGTTCTCTAGGTTGGCGCCGTCCTCTAGGTTGGCGCCATTCTTCAAATTCAACTGATGCTTGTGTTTTGTGTGTTTAATCTGTTGCACATGTATGCATGCTGCCATAACCAACAAAGCAGTTTGTTTGAATTTGTCTAATCAAGAGCGATCGATTGCTTGTGTATTTGGAAAATAAACGTCAAATTCAATGACTGACTAGTTACCTTAATCACAACATTGACTACATGTACTTACTCTGAAACTCATTTGATGCAAATCATGCCAGGATATATCTTGTCAGGGGAATGAGAATGTTTTCACAGTTTTCGTTTATGATATGAAATTAACATTATTTTTAAATCGTGTTTTATTTTTTCGTAAAATAACTCTAGGATTTTGCCATATATACGCGACGTCAATACGCCGTTTAATACATAACGTTACCAAAATCTATAAGTCACTAGTGGTTTACACATTCTTATTGCATGGCGTTACACACTTGTATATCACTCCCTGACGCGACGTCATATGATACATATAGACACGTGCTAACATTTGAATGTGCATCTGCAAGCAAAACCGAAAGAAAAAAAAAATGAGACTTTGACTTACTTTTTGAAAGACTCATGATGCTGAATGTTAATGCTGGAGTGAGTGGGGTTTTTCTGCATCTTAAAATGAGTATTACTTTTAACATACTGAAATATCAGTACGTACATTTCAAATCGTTCATTGATGAATGTGTAATCTAATAGGGCCCAGGACACACATCTATCAAGAATCAAACTTAAGTGGTTTTCGTGGATCATTTATGTTATTTCTATCTTGTTTTTATTATTTTTTCGTGTGCGTCTGTTTATTGATACCTTCTGGTCACCTGCTGGGAAAGAGCTGATTTTTGGCTCTCGTTTGTGATGTTTAATTGTGAAGTTGTCACTTTCACATTGGCATCCTGAGTCAGGTTTGGTGCTCGATGGTATCGATTCGTGATCTTTGCCATCTTTGCCCTCTTTCTTACTTTAACTGGGAGAGGAATTCAAGACCTTCAAAATCGTTCACCACTGTCTTATAACGGCTATTTTTCAAACCATGTACCTTAAATTAATTTTACAATTTTCACTAAAAGCTGGTCAATTTTATATGCTTTTACAATTTATCTCGCTGTCATCTTCAGTGGATGAATAATAAAGGATTTAATCTAGGTGCTGCGTTTGCAAATGCCTCTAGTATATATAAGATGTATACCTACCATTAAGACCTATCGTTGGAAGCGAGTTTAATATAAGTAAACTAACTTAAAAATCGATGGTGGCTACTTCCAAAGCGTTCATTATAATCGGAAGCAAGCTTGTTCACCATCGCTAATTAGGTGTATATAAGGGCAGAAAGGGTTATATATTTCCCGAGTTGATCATTATAGCGACCGAAATAGCAAAATGTCGCATCATAGGTCAGTAGTTAAAGTACAGTTGGTGCTATTTTGAGTCATCATATATCTAGACATACATGAACAGTAAACGAATATTTCAGTGGAACCTATTAAAGTAGAAATTGTAAATCCTTACAATGTACCTAGGTGGATGCTAACCTAGGATGCGTCAGTACTGTGGTATATTGTGTTTAAGTAGGAAACGAAAAGGAAAGTCATTTTGCTTTACAATTCAATACAGCTTAATGTTAATGCTTAACAGTGTATACCTTAAATTGGCCTCGACGCGAGAAAATTGCAAGTGAACAACAAAGCCACAGACCACCCTGCGCACCCGCGCTGTCTGATCAGCGCCTTTGCTATTCGCTTATTGGAGAGTATGATATCTATACTTGCTGCATGTTAACATTCAATATTCTAGCATAATGTTGTAGACTGAGCAGTCAGGCTTGAGTCTTACTCAAATGGAAACCCCGAAGAAATGTTTTTTAACGACGAGGCCTGAATCTTATACTTCTACAGTAAAGCCTCTGTAAAACGGCCACTCTCAAACATACCAACAATTGGTTTTCAAGTCAAATAATCGCCTAATGCAGGTCAAAAGAATACTTTCGACCTTAAATAAGCTACAAATTGTCCGTAAGATTTTTGTTTTGTCAGTATTACACAAGTTTTACTGTATAGTACACGGTTGTCCAGGAATCGATAAAAAGACAATGTTACGTTCAATTGCTATGTCTATTGCAGTTTATCACAGATGAAATTTGTCTCATTACTTTGGAAATTCAAGTCCTTGAACTGCCTACTTACATTTGAGCCGTGACATGAAATTTCCAATTGACATTTTGACAAGTGTAGTCTCGGACGAGCCTCTGCAGCCTTTTAAGCTTAGAAACTCCAAATGATGTTCAGTCAGTAGCTTAACAATCATAGAATACTCAAGTGACTAGCAAAGGCTCTGATCAGACTGTGCGTATGCGCATTCTGATCTGAGGCTTAGCTAGTCGCAGATACCGCATTGTTGGAAATCTCATGCACTGACTCATTTCATTTCGCTTTAGAAATGCTTCAACAAACAGAGTAGTTTATGTTCCGATACAAATTGAATTAGTCTTCCAGTTAACTTACAAAATACATGTTTGTATTAAAGTGTTTTTATTCAAATAGTTCACAAGGCGATGGGTTTTTATTACTCCTAGATTATACTTTGTGACTTGCATATTTCAACAGATAGAGCATAGGTGGATCAAGAGGGGAACAAGGGGCCCAGACCCCAGCCCCTGGTAAATTACAATTTGCTATATGGTTCCTTAGATATACTGGTAAGGACCCCCATCGAGAACCAATTGGACCCTTTGCAATAGGAATCAAAGGGACCGATTGCTACTCGAGGGAGGTCCGTAATGACCTCTATGAAATACGTTGATGAATCAAAACAGTTTTCATGACCCCCCATAATTTTCTGGATCCGCGCATTTAGAGGATGCTTACTGTTTTCTACTATCGTCTATAGGCAGACCCCAAGGTTATAAAACTTTTTCAAACTTTTCCACGAAATTTATCCTGCTCATAAATGTTTAAATGCCAACAATTGTTGGCATTTTAACATTTAATAACATGATAAATACAACATCTGACATACTTAAATCAAGAAAATCCTTCAATTGTTGGTATTTTAGTTTTTATTAGCAGTTGTAATTTCGTGCTCAGTTTAGTCGAGCATGAATAAAGTTTTATAACCTCGAGGCCTTGTAGCATCCGTATTGTAAAAAGGATGAATGACGTGAGAAGTGTTGCACTTTCTAACAACTCTCATGATCCAAACAAATATGTGTCTTGATCCACATCTGAACTAAGGGTGAGATTGGCTTGCCGTGAAACCGGTTTAAGCCCTCCAGTAAAATATTTTTACTGACCGTTCCATTGTGGATCATGTGTGTTTTTTTATGTATTGTGTTTGTCATGCTTTCGCGTTTGTTCATTGCTGTCTTGTGGTCATCTGAAGGGAAAGGGCTGACCTATTGGCTCTTGTTTGTTTATTGTGATTTTGTTACTATATCATTTGGTGTCCTGGGAGATAACAACGTCACAAAAGTGCCATAACGTATGATATATAGAATCCAATAGTCGTTCAATTTACTGTAGTTTCATGATTATTGAATTTATCACGCTAATTGCAAAAAAGTGATAAAATATTCGACAAGCCTCGTTCTTTATCTCTATTCACCAATTTGCTAACTAAATTCAGTTGTACAATACAAGGTCCTCTATATTTTTTTTCTTATGTGTATTAATTTGCGTCAACAATTAAACAACTAACGAAGAATTAGCTCTATCCTTATTGACCAACAAATTAAACAATTTACTTTTTTCTGCTTTGGCAACAAACTAGGCTTTGAACTAAGGGTGAGGTTGGTTTAAGCCCTCCAGTAAAATATTTTTTACTGACCGTTCCCAGGCGGTGCTTCGTTTGTGGATCATTTATGTTATTTCTGTCTTGTTTTTGTTATGCTTTCGTGCACGTCTGTTTATTGATGCCTTGTGGTCGCATGCTGGGAAAGGGCTGACCTCTTGGTTCTCGTTTGCGATATCTTATTGTGAAGTTGTCACTTCCCCATTGGTATCCTCTGTTAGGTGTGGGGCTTGATTGTATCGATTCCTGTTCTTTGCCCTTTTTCTTACTTTGATGTTCGTGAATAATTCGTACACTAACTTATGAAATTGTTTCCCGCTACATGTAATGCATATCATATTATTAATCCTTGACCAATCAAAACTCCAGGAAGGATTTTTTTCAAAAACCCCTTCCTGCTCATCAGATTTAACGTAGCAACTTATCGGCATATGATATACACCGACTGTTAATCTCCATACGTCCAGATAAGCAAAGCTTTTGATAGTATTTTTTCTATCCATCAGTTAAAATGTTTTAGGTGCTCAAAGAAACCCATCTTAATGTGACGGTTCTTTTGAGTACATAAACCATATGTTTTAATTGTGAAATAAGAAAACTGAATGTAAATTAAATACGCATTCGTATCTGGAGACCTAGTGAATCGCAACCCTTGGTAGTACAAGATGAATCTCAGAGAGCTGGTCATTCTAAATGAATAAAACATCCAATATTCAGTTTTTATTTAGCGCGGTCAATGCCTAAGTACACATTCAATTATTGATCCACACCAAATGATAAGGTTTGCAGTTATGTCAATACACTTTGGGACCGCATAAAATATGTTTAATTTTATTAGGAATAATATCTCGATTTGTCCCTGATGTTGCATATGTGAGAAACGTCTAGCCAGTGCTGATTCACTTTTCAAAATATGACCCGCGGTTGGAGCATTGTCTGATGGCTATCCCGTGAGCATACTGGTTCTAGTTTCAATATGTGAACACGAGACTTTATAAATAATTGTCTATCATGTTAGTTTACATTCGAAACAAATTTAATGTACATGTATGGAGGGTCTGCCGATTTATTACTCAACAGATGATCACTTTGTTCTAAATATAATGAAAACACAACGAACCCTTATTTTTTTCGCAATAAAAGTGACATACATTGAGCAAATTTCTAATTGGTCAACTTCATGCTTCTATAAATGAACCAAGGCTTTACCGAGACTCTGCAGGTCATTCAATTTAAAAATGACTGGTACTTCTTGTACATACTTTGCTATAGTAACGGTACCCTCATTTAAAAAATCACATGTTTTTCTACAATATGAAATATTCATCCATTTGGATTTTTGTTTGTTTGAAGATGTTTCTGACTGCCGTGATTAAAAAAAAGTAAGTAATGGTGCAAAGATCAGGAATCGATACAATCAAGTACCACACCTGACCCAGGATACCAATGGGAAAGTGACAAACTCACAGAAGACACCACAAACGAGAGCCAAGAGGTCAGCCCTTTCCCAGCAGGTGACCAAAAAGCACATATAAACAGACGCGCACAAAACATAGCAAACACAAGACAGAACAAAAACATAAAAGATCCACAAAAGAAGTACCGCCTTGGAACGGTCAGTAAAATATTTTACTGGAGGGCTTAAACCAGTTTTATGGCGCCAACCTCGCCCTTAATTCTAATGTGGACCAGGACACATTTGGGAAAGTGACAAAACACAACAAAGACGACAGCCAAGGGGTCAGCCCTTTCCCGGCAGGTGACCACAAGGCTACAAGGAACAAACACCACAGCACAAAACACACCAACATGAAGCATACCTGTAACTAACAAAAAAGATCCACAAAAGAACTACCGCCTTGGAACGGTCAGTAAAATACTTTTACTGGAGGGCTTAAACCGGTTTAACGGCGCCAACCTCACCCTTAATTCAGATGTGGATCAAGACACATAGATATTTGGTTTGCATGAAAGACCCCTAACTTATCAATGCATCATCTCCTAAAACATATAAATCAAGATATAACAAGGAGATAAAGCAAGGATAAGGACTCAACAGTAAATTAAACTGAATACCGGAGCAAAAGAAATCCAACAGGTAAACCCCGGTGGGCCCGACAAACAGCCAAAGCATCAGGCCCCTACCATCTCATCAATAGATAAGTCTTTAAGTCGGAACCATCATAGAGTCTGAAGTCCGACCCACCGGCGTGCAATTAAAGAGGAAAGCAAAGTTGCCAACCGTGATTGGGTTGACTACCAAGCATGTAGTCTGTTGCAATACATTAATGTTATAGCCAATCTTTTTATAATGGGAAATTATTTTAATGAACTGCGCTGAAAAATTATTAGAGCCAACAATCTTCTTCAACTTATACACCAAGTCACCATAGAAATCAGGTTCCGAAAGTCCTTGGCGCAAGAGAGATTTAAGTCCAACTTTGAATTTAGAAATCAAATCATAGTATCGTCTATAAAATTTTGAAAATGTTTTGCGAAGTTTATGATACCGATAGCCTTGTTTAAGAAGTTTCTGAGTTAACAATTTATTGCGAGTGTTGAAGTCAACAACATAGCTAGATGCTCTAGCAAAACGAATGAGTTGAGAGATATAGACTCCATAGGATGTAGAACGAGGAACATCACCATCTAAAAATGGGAAATTGACAATTTCAAAATCAAAGTCGTCACGTTTGTCATAAATTTTGGTAGAAACAATATCATTAGAAATTGACAAATGCAAGTCTAAAAACGCGGCTTCGGTATCAGAGGCATTGGCTTTATTAAGTTGGAGCTCTGAAGGGTATATTTGACTAACCATATTGTCAAAATAAACATTATTAATATTTAAAATATCGTCCAAATATCTGGAAGCAGTGTTAAACGCATCAATAACATCAGCCTGCTTATCATCAGAAAGAGACATCATAAAGTCCCTTTCATAACAAAACAGGAATAAATCTGCAACCAGGGGAGCACAATTAGTGCCCATAGGAATCCCAACAACTTGTCTATAGAGCTTGGTGCCAAATCGAATAAAAATGTTGTCCAACAAAAAGGTCAGCGCATCGCATACATTTTGACACGACCATGCATGATATTTTTTAGGTTTTTCTGAAGTAAAAAATGCATTTCTGTCACTACATGCAAGGTAAGGAGAGCCTTCTCTCTGGAAAGTCGAACACGCTTCAAATGATTCACTTCAATCAGACTCCTTTTTTCTGTTACGCAATAACATGAAGACAAACACTACCAGCAGCTGTTCTGTACGCCTTAATATGTGCGACATGGCATTGACATTTTCAGCGATTATTCATTACTATAAGACGTCACTATTCTAGTTTAGAAATTAAAAAAAATAGTGCAAAGTATCGTCAAATTGACTTTTTAAGGTTTACATTCAAACCGAAAGTGCGCAGCAGCAGTAAAATGTTTGTCATCACAAAATAGATGAATCAAGTTAGAATCGGTTTGAGCTATCTTGTTCAGATAAAATAAAATACATACAACACATTTAGCACAAGCTACTAATGAACTTCAAAAATCTCGAAAAATGTGATATTTTAGAAAAATGTGTGAAAATCTACTTTAGTCAAAATTTCAAGTGCATGGTGTTTTTTGAAGTTGGCTAGACCAGTTTATTACCAACTGCACTTTAATTTGATATAAAACTTCACTCAAAACCATTTTTCTTCAAAAAAGCATATAATTGCATTTTTAACCAAAAAAAGTTAGTGAGTATGATCAGGAAATACCACAATCACAAAACGCAGACAACCCCGTGGCACCGCGAGGAAGAGCCACTCAACCATCACGAGACACCAGTAAGACAAATCAAGCAAAGCAACCAGCTCTCTTTTCCCCATCAAGATGATTGCAATGCTAGAATGGAAACAAAGTAACGCACAACAAAACATAGAACATTCAAGACTCCCACAATGGGAGTAACAATAAACAAAAAGTCAACAGCAACAGAACCACCGCCTTAGAACGGACAGCAGCCTAAGCCACCAGGGGGCTTAACTGCATTTAACAGGTACCAAATCTTCGCCCTAGGTTCTGCTGTTGTTGAAGTACAAGAAATGTTCAGCTCGCATGGAGGCCATCTAACTAATACCCGTGGATAGAAAGGCAACTTTTCTGAAATACCCATTCAACTGCACATATTTAGGCAAAAATTCATTTCCATGTTATCAGCGCTTGGCATAAATAATAAGTTTAAAAAGTGACCGATTAGAAATTTTGTTAAGTGTGTACGTACAAACACATACATCTGATGGGGTAAAACAAAAACATAAACATTGTTTTCATTACAAGCAAACTTTTCTTTTTGTGGGTGGTTGTCATTTGATTAAATGGAGATATTACATTGAAATAGTAGCTATGTTAGAAATTACCTTTTAACAACAAACAGTAATAAAAACTCTCAAATCTACAATTATAGTAAATAGGCCTGTACAATGTTTGGTGAGTATGTGGGTCACTAAGAACAAACTGAAGATTGGAAAATTGTTTTAAAATCATTGCAGTTTTCACTTGTAATTGAGATTATACTTCTACGTCTGTCCTAAAAACGATTTTAAGGTTCACATCATTTCCCGCCTCTCTTTTAACTTTCCCATCCTTTAGTAAACTGCATACGAGCCTTGTAGCATGAAAAAAAACAAACAAAAACAAATTAACAATTAATGAAACCTATGCATTATAAAAGAAAACAGCGTCTTACTTGTTCTAATTTCGACACATTTTCTAGCTAGAATTAAAGGATAATTATATTATTGAAATGGAGCTTTTATTAAATAGCCCACCCTCTGGTTATGTTACTAGCTGGAACTAAAAGAGAGTTCGACCTAATTTGGAGCAAATACGAGGGCTGTGCTAATATGAATGCAAATAGCTTCAAAACTTTCTTCACATATATGCTACAAAAAATGGTATACGTTTCTAAAAAGGACGTATGCCACCGTTAAATTGGCACCAGACCTAAAGAAAAATACAGTATACTTGTCGAGTTATAGCCCTTTGAACGAGAGTCACTTTAGTGTACTAACAAATCCAATGCTTCGAACAAATACCAGTGTTATAGACAAGCGTATAATTCTTCGATAAATTGGTGAAATTTCGTGAAATATTTAAGGAAGTATCCCCATATACCTATATAGTGATTCTGTGAAAGTTGCAAAAATCCGACATGTTTTTATTAAATTGCATCGAATCGTTTTCACTAAAGTCTCCTTATGTTTGCAAATAAATGGTATGCAAACACCACCTTTTAGATTTCAGTCAAACTTATTTCTAACAAAATGCACGAAGGAACATTTAAACTAGTTTAACTCAAAGACAATATAATGGTTGCTCATACTGAGTTGTTGCTACAAATCATTGAAGGATAGTGGGTAATTTTAAACGCTGAAATAGCACTTTTATTAAGTTAAAAATGCGATAAGTAAATGGATTAAAGAAAATATACTTAATTGTGTTGCCATAACATTGCGTTTGGACGTTAACTTTAAGTTTTGCCTAAATAGGCATTACTTATAAATAAATTACGCACCTGGTCTTGAGGACTAGACAGATTGAACATATTTCAATTAATGTAAATACGTCATTAAGAAGAGGAAAAATGCTTGAAAATGATATAAAATGTGATAACTCTGTACATAGAGGACAGCGCGTTTTGAAAATTCCCTTAAGACATATAAAACAAGTTTTAAGCAAAACGCAATAATCATTGTATCACCAGTAGATATCTCAAAATGACGTATATCAAAAAATTAATGACGTCACAAACGTGCCTGTTTACTCGAGATTGAAACAGGATTATATAAACTTTTTCCTGCAAGCAACTTTGTCAATGTACCTTAAAAATGTAAGTGAGTATTATCAGGAAATACCACAATCACAAACCGCAGACAACCCCGTGGCATCGCGAGGAAGAGCCGCTCAACCATCACGAGACATCAGGAAGCCAAATTAAGCAAAGCAACCAGCTCTCTCTTCCCCATCAAGATGATTGCTAAACTTGCATCTAAAATTTGGCGCAAGTAAGTCTCAAACTTACAAAGATATGACTCTATATCCGCACCAAAACGTGCATCGCAATTTGTTTCAGAAAAACTTCAGTATACATGAATGGCCTTTATATAAGCGTCTGTAACTCGAGAAATATAGCGAGTGAGTGTTTCTTTATGTTTGGTGTCATTTTAAAGGCGACAAATAGTTCCTTCCAGAAAGGTATGTCATTTTGTCATAGCATATATGTGACGAAAGTTATGAAGCTACTTGCAAGGCATATCAGAACCTATATTTTATGGTGATTTAGTCTATAAATTCAAACGAATTGTTGGAAAACCTAATTTTAGTGATCAATTCAAAACGATAGTAAAACGTTATATAAGGGCTGGATATAATTTGGATATCATGCGACAGTCTGCATGCCTAGTTTTAAACCCAATCACGGTTTATAGCTATGGTTTCCTCTTTAATTGCACGACGGTGGGTCAGGCCTCAGACTCTATGACGGCTCTGACGTAAAGCTTTAATCGGTGGGTTGGTGCCTGCTGCTTATTTGTAGCTGAACCCACCGTGGCTCAACTTGAGGTTTTCTTTAGCTCTGACTATCTGTGAGTCATGAGCCCTTTTCTTTGTTTCATCATGGTGTAGTAATTTGATTAGAGTGTTTTTCGTGATGATACATTGCATTAGTTAGATGGCTTCTATGCGAGCTGAACATTTCTTGTACTTCAACAACTGCAGAATCTAGGGCGAAGATTTGGTACCAGTAAAATGCATTTAAGCCCCCCCCCCCCTGGTGGCTTAGGCTGATGTCCGTTTTAAGGCGGTGGTTCTGTTGTTGTTGACTTTTTGTTTAATGTAACTCCCATTGTGGGAGTCTGTAATTGTTCTATGTTTTGTTGTACGTTACTTTATGTCCATTCTAGTATTGCAATCATCTTGATGGGGAAGAGAGAGCTGATTGCTTTGCTTAATTTGTCTTCCTGGTGTCTCGTGATGGTTGAGCGGTTCTTCCTCGTGGTGCCACGGGGTTGTCTGCAGTTTTTGATTGTGGTATTTTCTGATCATACTCACTTACTATTTTTGCATTCATATTTGAATAGCCCTCGTATGTATCCTATTCAGAACACAAAATTCTCAGCATGCTTTCATGTTGCACTGGCTTATTATTTGTTAAATAATACTGTCTTCGTTCTACCTAGTCTGTATGCAGACATTTGAATAGGAGTTGCGAACTGGAGGCTTTTAAAAGGAATGGGGAGAGTGTTGCGAACCTTAAACGAATATTCTGCTTTTTATGAAAACAAAACTAGGAATGAAACTAGTTTCAAGAGAAAACTACATGAATTTCAGTTATGGATCATTCACCCACCAATCATTACGCTGGGTCTGTCTATTTACTATTTAGATTTGAGAGTTTTTATAACTGCTTGTTTTAGATACCATTTAACACATAGTTTATAATATATTTGATCAATCAAATGACATAAAGGATTGCTTGCTGCGAAAATATGTAAAGCTTATTTGCAGATGGTTAGATGTATTTTGTTTGTGTGTATTAATAATTTATATCATATTAATTGGGAATATAACAATGATTTTTTGTAATAAGAATGGAGACATCGCAGCTATAGCACTATGTAGGAAATATCTTTATACCTTTCATTTGTTTTGCAAGTGCACATATATGATGAAAACTTATTGGAGCCATGACATGGGAATTCCAACAATGTGGTATGTGCGACAAGCAAAGGCTCAGATCAGCCTGCGCATACGCGCAGTCTGATCAGAGCCTTTGCTAGTCACTTGAATATTCTATGACTCTTAAGCTACTGACTGAACATCATTTGGAGTTTTTAAGCTGAAAAGGAGGCTGCACAGACTCGTCTGAGTCTACACTTGTCAAAATGCCCCATTGTTGGAAATCACATGTCACGGCTCATTTACACAGTGCCATGTTCGTGAAAAGTCATATATCAGTAAGACGTTAGCCATTCTAACTGCAGGTCAAGCTTTTGAAAGTGAAATCACCACCAGTCAGTCCCACTGGATCTTATATTTATGTGACATCAGGGCTATCTCTAGATATTTCTAATAAAATTAAACATATTTTATGTGGTCCCTAAGAGTATAAGCATAATTGCAAAACATCAATAATTAGTGTACAAGGATTAATAATTGAATATGCATTTAGGAATTCGTCCCCATCCATTTCCTCTATTCTGTTAGTTACCTTCTATGTTTAAATTACTAAACCTGTATGTTTTTTCCAGTGCCTGTGTGTAATGATAGACCAGGGTAATATTGAATACAATGGTTTCAAAGGAACACTTAAATACTCAGCATAACCTCTCATCCTATCACTTTAATACAACCAATTTCATCAACTCAATAAAGCATAGCCTTTCATGTGAGATCCTCCATTTATGCCATTTCCATTTTAAGGTTTTTTGGGAGATATTTTTTCATTTTATTCAAATTTTGGTAGAACGTTCTGTAAGCAAACAGTGGACACCCTGATCAGACTCAGCGTTGTGTAGCGTCTGATCTGTTTTTGCACTGTTAGCCCATGTCCCACAAAAACGACGCTAGACGTATATTGGTTATTATGTGATTTTACGCTTTAGCTACAAGTATCATCATCTTATTGGCTGGACCATTTTGTTTTTGCATTATATTTTTTGTCTTATGTATTGTGTTACTGACAGGTCCAGATAAGGAAATTTTATTTGCGTAAAATTTTAATTATTTTCTTACCCATTAATTTATACATGTGCTCTCATTGAGACGGTTCTTTTGAGTACCCATAGCATATGTTTTGGATGATAAATAAGAAAATAATTTTCCAAAACGTACTCTTATCTGAGGCCTGAAGTCTATTCAATGAAGCAACATGTATGTTTCTATAACATGTATACCCTTGTCTCCAATATATGCTCCTTGGATTTTTTCACAACTTTCCTTGTGCAACTTATTAAACAATTGAGCCATGCCATGTGATTTCCAACTATGTGGTATGTGCGACCAGCAAAGCCTCAGATCAGCCTGCGCATACGCGCAGTCTGATAAGAGCCATTGTTTGTCGCTTGAATATTCTATGAGTGTTAAGCTACTAACTGAACACAATTTTGAGTTTCTAAGCTTAAAATTAGGCAGCAGAGGCTCGGCTGAGTCTATACTTATCAAAAAGCTACATTGTTGGAAATCACATGTCACGGCTCATATGTTTCTTTTATACTCTCGTCACCAATATATGCTCCTTGGATTTTTTCACAACTTTCCTTTTGCAACTTATAAAAAATTGGACAAGTTTTTCTCTCATCTCTGGTAAACATGAAAAATAAATTATTCCTTTGTATGCGAAATTAAACTTATATATTTCCTCGAAAAGCGTAAGATAAAGTCCATCCCTATGGGTCACTTTGTAGGCGTTGTCCATAAAAGTAATGCGAGATTTTATCACGTTGTGGGGAATAAATAATAAAGCATACATAAAGGCAATAATTATAGACACAACGGTAACTCTAAGACTTCCCTGCATTGATTTAATTCTCATCTTTTGGGACGAATTCGATGTCAAATTACGTGAGCTTTTCCCCACAACGGAATACTCTGTTGAATGTTTTCTTACACTGGGAGAATGTATGCGCAACTCAAATGTCAAACGGTTTGTTGAGAAGGTAAACCGGCCATCTTTACAAGGCACATAATATGCACACATATAAACCGCTAGGCTGACTAGAAATCCGACGGTCGCCAGCATAGGAAGTATAAAAGAGAATACTATATCCACTTTTCGTAGAATCACAATATCTTTTATATTCTCAGGTATAACTGTGCATCTCTTGACAGTTCTAAGTGAAAACACTCCACTGGTCCAGGTAAGATATAGATGAGCTACCACAGCGAATACTGTCACAGTCGTGATATAACATTTTGTTCTGAAGGCACTACAATAATGCCTCACTGTTTCCGGTTTATATGAAGTTATAACTCGTTCTATAAGCAGCATGACCACATACCAACTTGATAAGAAGGTTGTCAATAGATTAAGATAATATACCAGCTGACAGAACCCTTCTTTATTGTAGATATCAACATAGCGTACAGATATCCACGGAACAAACATTGCTACTAAATATACGCTATCAACAATTCCCATGGTGAAGAAATAACAATATGTTGAGACCTTTTTCAATTCGGATTTTCGTATTATGATTGACAGTATGATGTTTGTGATCAGGCCTATCGTTAAAATAGTCGGTACAGCATACTCATCAAGAACGTGTATGGCTTTCATTAACGTAATATCCAGAGAGGTGATAGTTGCCCCATGTCTTTGTAAAGACGTGTGATTGCTTCTAAATTCGGTGGAAGATGTATCTGTACTGCTAAAGGAGTTGTTCAAATCAATGGTAATGTTCGTACTAGAATGCGACATAGAGCTGACTAATTTCTCGTGGCTTGGAATATATGCGTGACCATCAGCCATAACGCCGTCTTCATTTTAGATTTTACACTCCCCGTCTGTAGACGATTGTATCTGCTTCAATCATCTCAGTGTTATGGTAATATCGCCATACTAACATTTAGCAGGGTCGAATAGCTGTATAGGCGCCACCAATATTTCTTTAAACGTCACCCTGAAAAGAAAAGATTACATATAAATCAGAATTTAAACTTTAAGTGTGGCTATTAATAGAAAGGAATTAAAAATTAGAGGCGCGACATGGGCATGAGTAAACCAACAAATGCGGCTGTGCGTCACTAGAAGATAGAAGAAACCAAAAAATGAATGTGCACAAAGCACAGACTCAGATCATTCTAGTCATCAGCTTATTCTGATCAGACTATCGGAACTGCATCGGACAATTCCGTGGTATCCCGTGGAATTAGACCTCGGATGTACATCGAGGATCTACTTTTATAACGCGACACTGACGTTACATAACGTGACGCTGACGTCATAGAAATCATGCCAACACAATAACAAGTGTGATTGCAGCACAATAACGGTTATAAATGCAGTTTATGCTTTTTCAATAAAATATCGCTAAAGCGTTATTTTTTTTTAAAAAATAAATAAACTTCATTTATTCTGCTTATTAGACTTTTTGGGTAATCCGACACATGGATTTTAATAGGGCTGAACACACATGATAATTAACTGTGTTTCCTTACGCCAGTTCCGGCTAACAAAATGGAGCTTTTTCGCACATACATGTAGTACTACGCGTAATGGGCCTTACGTACACCTGAGGCTTCATTCGATTCTCGATTGTTCTGGACTTTCCCGGTTGTCTGATCAGAGTTTTGGCAGTCCGCATGATGAAAGCTTTAATCCATAGTTATCCATTTAGCGCACAGTGAAGACTCAGACGAGCCTTCACTTGGCACACTTATTTTTGTTTTGTTTTGTCATACAAATATTCAATTCTATAAAATGGATTCAATTTGGCTATAATTGAATATTACTATTACATAATAACCTACATAAGAGAGGTTTATATAATATTTTCTTATTTGTCTACAAAACATTGGGACAAGCACAAGAGAAAGTTGTGGTAAACTTTAAAATGAAAAGAACATATATTAACTTAAATGCCATTTCCATGATTTTTTTCTCATTAATGAGAAACAAAAGTAATTGAAATGGTATTTTAGGAACAGTTACAGTGTTATTATAAAATTCTTTCAGTAAACGTTTTAAAGTTGCGATCTGAATGAGATATTAACATTATAACATGTAAAATGATAACTTGATATGGCGTACTGTATCACGTCGAGTGGATTGGGTCACACCATCGGATCTCCAGATTCGGCACAATAATCTGATACTGTCCGCCTGATCAAGTAACTATAATTGTAATAATACGAAAGGTGGATAAAATACCAAACTGATTTTTGTCCTCAATAGTTATGAATATGCAAGTAAATCCTTATGCTAAATGACTAAGCAATCGTCGAGTATGTACTATTTTTTTCTAAAATTGTTTCTTATGTATTGTGTCTAAATTTTGATTGGAAAGGCGTCTTGAATCTCCTTTGGAGAGGGGTAGGGTTCTGGGCTCCTATTGAAAACCTCTATCAGTTTTAATAATGAGTGTCTCCAAGGTCTTTAAATTTGCATGCTATTTTTCTACACTCCAAACAAGTAATTTAGCCATTTCACACTTACATTTTCATTTATTTATAGATAGTTACGTGTACACAAATCATATGCTTGTCCAAGATGACGATCAGGGTGAAGACCTGAGATATGTTTTGAGCACATACTCCATAGCTTATGTGGATAACATGGCTTTCATGATGCCGCCATTTAAATAAGTGTTTTCATATTTTCAAGAAAATATATACAATGCAAAAGTAATTTTCAGTGTAATGTACAAAACATAGTAAGTGAGTATGTTCATGAATACTGCAGACAAACCGTTGGTAACGTGAGAAAGAGCCACACAACAATCACGACAAACTAAGCAAAGCAATCAGCTCTCTCTTTTCCATCAAGATGATTGCGAAACTAGAATGGACACAAGGTAACGCACAACAAAACATAGAACAATAACAGACTCCCACAATGGGAGTAACAATCAACAATGAATCACCAGCAACAGAACCACCGCCTTAGAACAGACAGCAGCCAAAGCCACTGGGGATGGGCTTAAATGCTTTTTATTTGTACCAAATCTTCACACTAGATTCTGTTGTAGTTGAAGTACAAAACTATTAAGCTCGCATGGATAATTCCTCATTAATTGCAATGTATCATCATAGAGAAACAATATAATCAAATTAACGCACTATGATGAAACAAAGAAAATGGCTCACGACTCAGAGAAATTTAGAGCTAAGGAAAACCATAAGGCCCAACTACAGCCAAGCATCAAGCACCAACCCACCGATTTAATCTTTACATCACAGCTCTTATTGAGTCTGAGTCCTGACCTTCTGTTGTACAATTAAAGAGAAACCATAGCTATAAACAAGTTTGCCTATGCGCACAGCCAATGTTCAAATCAATTTACGCATCCGCAGTCTGACCAGAGTTTAAGTTTTCCGCCTTAAGAAACATTGGACTATTGGCTACACATGAAACGTCCATTAACGACTCTGTTCAGGCTGCGCGGATGCTGATCTGAGTCTTCGATGGGTGCACATGCCAAACGCACCGCTTGTTAGACACAAACTTGTACCTTTGTTGGACAAAAACTTGTACCATTTGCTGGACACCGATGTGTACCTTTTGTTGGACACTGGCCATTTACTACCAGAAGCTAAACTGTAAAAAATATATTTTGGACAATGACCAAGCTAATATTCAATGTAGATAACAATTTGAATACTATTAAACATTAGCTATTACCATGGGATATTAAGTATTGATGCATATGGTATTCTGTTTTGAGAACACATACATGTACCCTCAAACACAACCTTTGCATTGGATATCTTACGATATAAAGGGTTTTGCACTAATTAAGGGGAAATAACTTTCTCAAGCAGACGTCTGTGCGGTTCTTTTCGATATGGTGACTAAGAAAATACCATGCAAGGCATTTCGTTTGAGTCTTTGAAATAATGAATCAATATATATATATATATATATATATAGCCTAAATTGGTCAGAATGTGTTAAAACTGAGTAACGGCAAAGTTCTGGCAATTTAGATCGATTTCAAATCCACTGGTACCATCACCGCTAGACCGAAAGTTTGCGGTTGCAAGGCGAGTTTATGTAATTTGATTGAGTTCTTTGATTTTCTGCCAAAACGTTCGCCTGATTACTTAAGTGAATATTTTACAATGGTCACCGAAGTGCTACAAGGAAATTAGTCTGGTTCAAGTCTGCTGCCAGCATATCAAAATGTCTAATTTGAACAACATGGCATTGGTGAAAGTTTGCTATAAAACAACTTCTCAGAGCATTTTTAACGTTTTTTTTTTGCAAAAGTAAACATAAATGCATTTCCATCAAATAGTAGTAAATTTACCAAATGATACATTTAGGCCTTCATGCTAAATATGACCGATTTTAGAGAAGTATTGGTCATTGGATTCACTGAAAATTTACAATTGTCAGACACTACATACACATTGTACCTCAGCCAAACAGTGGTAAACTACAATGCTGCCATTCATTTTGACATTTTATATTACACGTTGTTAATTTATTGTACTTCTGAATCCAAGAAACCTGACATTATCCAGCATTTGAGTAGAATAGTAATTTAATTATAGAATGGAACATTCATTACACAATGCATATATCTTTAACGAGAACACTTATTCCACCAGCGGGGTAAATAAGTAATAGTTATACCATCGGTTGTCCGCCTGTACGTGGAGATAATCCGAGTGGATTATCTTTTGTACATTGTACCGGTGGACAAACATGGTATAGCTATTTTAGACCCCCTACATCAGTGTACAAGAGGTGTTTCATGTTTATTTGAACAAATTTGATAATGCTGTTACTCATTTATTTCTCGTTATATTGGAAATTAATCGATTTCCATGGGTTAGTCTGATCTCCAGAAATACGCAGTCATCAAGAAAATAGCTCTTAAATTTTATTTTCTTGTTTGAAACAGTCTCTGAAGATAAGTAGTCAAATTTTAAGCGTTTAAAAGTGCTGTCTGAAACGAAATGTACATAATCTTTCTCGAACAATTTCTCTATAAAAGATATGAAGTTTTCTCTTGGAACCGTTTATTTATTGTACAAAGATAATAAAAGTATGTTCTGTTAGATAATAAATGTATGTTCTGTTAGAAAATAATGCATTCCAGTTGAATATTTTCTTTTTGGAAGCGATTTGAACATCAAATTTTAGGGTTTACAGTTTCCATAGCAACACCAAATTGTATGCAAAATACTCAAATGTAATATTTGGTGATCAGTTGTATCGACAATAGAAAATTAAAATATCTTAGAAATTGAGTCGGCAGTGAGTTTTGAGAATTTGTTTTTCAAACTTCTTCCAAGACACATTTTTATACATGAGATACCCATTTGGGCACTTGTATGGAAGAACTTATTAAACCCAGTTTCCAGGCAAAAACAGGCACATATAGACTGTTTCTCATTTTAATAACAGACTGAGTGTTCCTCTAAACTTAAAAGACAATTTCACACTTAAATACGTATTTTCTTCGAAGATACACCCGTTTTAGCTCTTAAAATCAGTTCAAAGGGGGTGGGCATGTATTTTGGGCCGCCATGTCATGGCGATACATTAACTTGCCATCTTGTCTATTTGGCAATACCAAGTACACGTCCGTTATGTATGAAAAAGCAACATTCGTTTGTTTTATTAATATACAACCGCAAAAAATGAAATTCAGATCTGTTCAAATAAACATGAAACAGGTCTCGTAGACCAGGCATATCACGAGATATGTCGTGCTAAAGTTGGTAAGGGTGGTCTAATGAATCTTAAATGAGCCAGTGCATGAGATTTCCAACAATGAGGCATTTTGAAATGTGTAGACTCCGATCAGCCTCTGCAGCCTCCTTTTAGGCTTAGACACTCCAAATAATGTTAAGTCAGTAGCTTAACTTTCATAGAATACTCAAGCGACCAGGAAAGGCTCTGATCAGACTGCGCGTATGCGCAGTCTGATCTGGGGCTTTGCTGGTCGCACATACCACATTGTTGGAAATCTCATGCACTGGCTCAAATGAGAGCTTGTGTATTATTGAAATTATCAATTAAACGAGACAAGGTAGATAATTGAGCCGTGACATGTGATTTCCAACAATGTGGCATTTTGACAAGTGTAGACTCAGACTAGCATAACGGGTGGTAAACCTAGGAACTACCACGAAATTGTGTTAACGTAATTTTGTTCCCAAGCCACATCCGGGACACGTCGTGGTAGTTTCCAGGCCGAAAATTGGATAAAGAAAGGTTGGTGTCACTTTTATTTTTGTTTTATTTTACAACTTAGAACAAACAATGGTGAAATCCGACAATGTGGTTCCGTGTAAGTATGTCTCAGCGTCCCCTCTAGCCCAAAATTTTGTTTGAAAAGTTATTTTCTTTCTTTTGGTACGTGTTTCCCCACTGAGCATCGGACCAACTTTCCCCAAAGATCGAAGGATTTTAGCCCATATCTGTCAAATTGAATGGAATTTGATATCATTTGACGATGGAAATGATAAAAAGACCCTGAATAAACATTCCTGCACAGAAAAAAAAATCTGAGCATTTACTCGTAAACGATTCATGCCCCGTTCGTCCTGTGTGGTAGTTTCCAGCTCATCGTGGTAGTTAAAATGCTATCGTGGTAGTTTCCAAGACTTTATAGGATACGTTTCTGAAGTGTTACAAAACATTATAGTGGTTGTTTGTTTCGCATGATAACCCTCGAACTCGTCAATTAATTACCACGGTAAACAAATAAACCACATTTCAACACCATGAGGAAGCTAAGCTGAGGACTCGAGATTCAATGTGATGCTTGACAGGTGGAGACCATGCCCTGGACTGCCAAACAACACCTCTGGAAATCTAAAGCAAAAGAAGGTCTTCAGTTGAGCCGTGGTGGACCAAGCAACAGACAAAAAAAAAATGATATAAAAAATTGCGTCACTCACTACGTTGTTCCATGTTCAGTCAGCTTTAAGATAAAATGGCAGGCTAAGACTACTGGCCCAAAGTATTGTTAGTACTTGCGCTTCGGAAAAAAGGGAAATATCCTCGGGTTGGGACACATTTTATATACATGCGAGTGTGACAATGAACGGGCATGTTATTTGATAATTAAAAAACATGTTTATTCAAAAACAAAAAATGTGAATATCCCTTCTTTTCATTCTTCTCATCATTTCAATAGCCAACTAAAATTAAAATTCAGGCAGTCGTCATTTGTTATCTGACAAAAGGTTATTTGAAAAGGTCTTCGTATGAATAAGAGGAGTATTCAAGGTTCGGCCCGCACACCCTGTCTTTATAAAAATGAAGTAGCCCCTGAATAGTGGAAATCTGCTGATGCGAACTACTACTAAATTCCTACAAAGTCTTGGAAACTACCACGATAGCATTTTAACTACCACGATGAGCTGGAAACTACCACACAGGACGAATGGAGCATGAATCGTTTACGAGTAAATGCTCAGATTTTTTTTCTGTGTAGAAATGTTTATTCAGGGTCTTTTTATCATTTCCATCGTCAAATGATATCAAATTCCATTCAATTTGACAGATATGGGCTAAAATCCTTCGAACTTTGGGGAAAGTTGGTCCGATGCTCAGTGGGGAAACACGTACCAAAAGAAAGAAAATAACTTTTCAAACAAAATTTTGGGCTAGAGGGGACGCTGAGACATACTTACACGGAACCACATTGTCGGATTTCACCATTGTTTGTTCTAAGTTGTAAAATAAAACAAAAATGAAAGTGACACCAACCTTTCTTTATCCAATTTTCGGCCTGGAAACTACCACGAGGTGTCCCGGATGTGGCTTGGGAACAAAATTACGTTAACACAATTTCGTGGTAGTTCCTAGGTTTACCACCCGTGAGCATGTGCAGCATCCTTTTAAGTTTAGAATCTCAAAACGATGTTCAGTTAGTAGCTTAACAGTCATAGAATATTCAAGTGACTAGCAAAGGCTCTAATCAGACTGCGCGTATGCGCAGGCTGATTTGAGGCTTTGGTATTCGCACATACCGCATTGTTGGAAATCTCATGTCGAGGCTCATATTAACATTTGCGATAAGGAGCTGGTCCAAATATTTTCGCAGCTAATGTTACATGTAGTTAACCCTTTGTATACTAATGGATTCTTCCAACTTGGTTGGTACAATTAACTTTTGTACATATCTAGGTGTGCCAGATTACAATATTAAAAAAATAATGTATTTGTTTGTCTGAAGATCTATTTGACCTTAACACACAGTGTAGACCCTGGTGAAATGCCGCAGCAAGTACAAGTAGTCTGCTGTTGGAGATGATACATGGACCTGGTAACTAGAAACCCTGATTTTGTTCCATGCAAATAACAATGACGAAGAGAACAGATCTTGGTCTATAAGTGAGTACAAGTAATGTGCCCTTGAAGGTGATGCATGGACCTGGTTGCGAGAAACCCTGATTTTGTTACATGCAAATACCAATAGCGCAGCTCACATATCTTGATCTATAAGTGCATATAACTGGTGTGATGTATAAGTTGAATACATGGACCCGGTCGAGAGAAACCCTGATTTTGTCCCATGCAAATACCAATGGTGCAGATCACACATCTTGTACTATAAGAGAGTACAGGTAGTGTGCCGTTGAAGATTATAACATGGACCTGGTCGAGAGAAACCCTTATTTAAAGCCATGAAAATAACAATGGCACAGGTCAATCTGCGCATCTTCGCATTCTGATCAGCGCCTTTGTTTTGCACTCTCTGAAAAGTATCATAGTTGAACGTGTTTGCTGCAATTTACACACATGTACTAGTATTCTAGCTATTCATTGTAGTTTTGCAGACTGATTTAATTTTTACAACGCATCTGGCTGCAAACCCCGAAAACAGGTTTTCTCGCGTCGAGACCAACATGGTGTAACTGCAACTTCTGCGACCATGGTTAATTTGTATTGCTGTGCAAAATGCATGCCCGTAAGTACGGAATATCGTACTATCTAAGTCCGTGAAACCATCATACATGTACGCGGATCCAGAAAGTTTTGTCAGAGTGGCTCCAACTTTGACAACGTTTTTCTTTGTTATATTTGTTTTTAGTTGATGAGGGGACCCATTTACGGGCCAACATCGGTCAGCCAGCGAAACGCCATTTAAATGCCGTTTTGCTGGCGTGCCGATGATGGCCCAACATTCTGGCTTGCTAGCATTGGATCCAGACCAGTATTGCTAAGGAACCCTATAGTCATGTGATTTTCCGTACCCCCTGTCCACCCCCGCTGGATCCACGCATGACCATACATGTTAAATAAAAAGGACGCAATTTCATCACGTTAAAAGGTTTGTTAAGCTTACTATTTAGTTAGAGTATTTGCATTGAGATAACAATTAATCACAAATTTAAGTTACCATAGAAACTACAGTTTTGATGCTATTTATCCTTGCTTATACAGGGTATACAGTACTTGAAACTAATTAACAATCTGCTATAGCTTCTGAGTAGATATCGTGCGAAAAAACGTAGGCGATCTAGCGAAGAAAGCACATGATTTGTTGGAAGCTGAAACATTGACTTTCGTACAAGATAGGCTAAACATATCGATGCAATGTAATGACGATCGTGTATTTCAATTAGGATTTCAACTGCGAATGAGTTACATGTACATCGATAGTTCATTCTCCCTATTTGGACAGATCAGCAAATGCCAAGAGTTCAAGTTGTCTAACTGCTAACCTAATCTACGTTTCACGACAGTAAAAAAAAAACATTGACTAATTACGGTATCAAACTACGTTCCATCTCTGTCATTCATTTTCCAAGTCTGGAAAACGAAAGTTTTCGACTCATCCCTCATTTTTACATCTATATACTGGATATTATTTCGATTAAATTAAGAGCGTTTTCATTTTTACTTTTCAAAATGTGAACGTGTGGAAATATTTTGTAGTGATCGCGTAATATATTTTAATAAAAAAATGCAGGTGAATGGCAGTTCAATCCCAGTGGGCACCGAGCGAAAGTCAACAGGTAAGTGCGTGCTAGAGCGCTTCCTGTTTGCGACAGTGGTACACGATGAGGTCATTTTTGCATAACAATGACGTCACTTGACGACCATGCGCGTGTACAACCAATTTACAATCCTCGCGTGACACAGTGACAGCCTGCGTAAGATAACATCCGCCTTGCAAGGATGCTGTACTATGTGATCTTTCAACGTGATCAACACTGTTATGGGAGCTCTTATGAGTTTTCCGAAAACACGTGGTTAAAGTCAGAACTTATCAAGCTTCGCTTTGCAAAAACATTCTTATCATGTGGTTGATTGATTAAAACGGATATTTACCCTTTGCCTGCTAATGTCGACTTTTTCCGTATTCGGATTACCCAGACCGGACACAACTAAATGCCTGGCCTAATCTGGATCCAAACAGTTCGACACTCTGATGGTATTCCCGAAAGGTTACTCCCAAAACGCAGTTACGCACGTGCGTAATAAAAATAGTAACATTCAAGGGAGGTCACCTTATACGCGATTTTCCATGCCATAATAGATATAATGAACTGCTCTTAAAGGAAAGAATTTCCTTTTTGGGGGAGCAAATTATTTCCTTTAAGAGAAGTTCCTATTACGAAAACGGACGCAATTGAATTAAATCACTTCTTGATCCAGTAGTATCCCTTTGATGTGCGTAACTTTTTAAGCGTTTTGGCAGTCGAAAGCACCATGCACAGGGTTACCTCATTCCTTGCTTGTGCCGACTTTTGTCGTCTGCTGACAACCTTTTGCAAACAGTTTTGACTCAAATCAGGACCGACAGAACGTCGGCCATGATCTGAATCTAAATCGTTTGACACTCTCAAATTGATCATGAGTGATTTTTTTTAAAGAAAAAAAATCTGCAGACGACAACACAATCATGGAAAATAACCCAGCATTCAAAGAGTTAAAGGAAGTCTTACAATGATTTTAATATACTAGTAGTTTCTATCACATTTTCTGTGAAACAATTCAATTGTCGACAATAACAAAAATACATTTACTTATATTACGGACCAGTACCAGAGATGTTGGTGTTTATCGCAGCGACGAGCAAAGAAGGCTTATGCGAGTCTGCACATATTCGATGCTTGTATGCACAGCGTATGGCAGCTTACACATCACACAAGACGGGCCAAAGGTATCCTGGGCGTTTAAAGGACGCATTTGCGCGTATGTAATAAGTGCACAACATATCGTGTACTTGCTCAAATTGTTACATTTATAATAAGCAACAAGAATGAAACTTCAATGCGACTTGACTATGATCATACCGTTTACCCAGTTACTTCCAAAGCGGGTGTGTTATAAATAATCATATATCAGGCTTTGCTACCCACGTGAAAAAGTTAAAGTCCTAGGGTATCCAATGAGTAAAAGCAGTGGTCTTGATAATATATTGTCAGACGAATGCCCAGGTTGATCTAAGTCATACAATGAACCACACTTCTAACGCAAAATCAAACTGGACCTTAAATATTACAAATTGTTTCATCCATTGTAACGCAATTTTATCAAAAATCAAAACACTCATTTATGAAAATGAAAGTGGAACTTCATCAGTCAATCATTCCCTTTCAACCACAACCTGATTGTGAATGTCTGTCATAGCCCCTGAACAGTACAATGATTTCGGCAAGACCTTGTATATTAATGAAAGTTTCATTTCGGAAACATTTTGCGTTGGAAATGTAGGTTAGTATAGATACATGCGATGGAATGGCTTAAATTGGAGGTTTTCTTACCTTGTGTATTCGGTTAACGCCCGCGTTAGTAAAACATACCCGCGTTGAAAGTAACTGGGTAAACGGTGTAATGATCATGGCCTGTTCTTTGACAAATTGGTAAATACAGTTCATATTTCCTAGTTTAACATCATTTTCAAAGACATGTTGAAAGAAATAAGCTAACAGTTAATAAGTTGAATATTTATCTAAACTTATCTATATTCTTTTTTGCTGTTTTAGTGACAAACAGAAAATAGCCAGTCCTTTAGCTTCGAGGCTGATACGAAGTCTAACAGTTCTTCCGCATAAAACGCATGCAGTCACTGGGCATGCAAACTCGTACAGATGCTGCCCTCAGTTTGATGGGTATATTTCCATTAGAAACAGAGATTGATTTTAGTAAATTAACACTTTTCGGCCAACTCTGTAGAACTAATACATGTACATGTTTGAAAAGGGTATTTCTGTTTAGGTTATTGTCGTATATGAACTATCCTTATAATGGTCATCATGGTTTCATACCAGATGTTATAAAACTGTTAGAAAAATATCAGATGTTGCATATAGTACATACTTTTGTTGATACTAGTAGATTTCCTAGTAAAAATGCCTGGAATCGCTAACTCAAAGGCAGACTGCATCAAAGTGCGATTTGTTCATGGAATAGTAGAACATTGACACAAGAGTTTTATCGCTTTAGAATTGTTCACCCTGAATTTCAGCCTCATGGGCGTGATATTTCTCTGAAAGTCAGCGGAAACTGTTATCACCTTGTACGTCTGTTATACATATGACTGCTAGTTTGACTGATACAAGACATAATATACTGTGCACCGCTTTTGATTCTTATTACGATAATATTGCTGACCATTGTATACACGAGTGCAGTTATCTGACAATAGATAGGGCCAGGTTATGGCAAGACATCCGAAATACATGTACGACTGCTTTCGAATTTTTGCATAGCCAAAACATGTTTCTTGTGTCTAATGTTTCACTTGGCATGGCATATGCTCAATTAAATAATATTTTAAACGATGAACTGGATAATTTTAAACGAGTATGCGTTTTTAATCTGCACAAAATATGGCAAAATATATATCTGCAACTTCAAGTATGCTGGCGTTGGGTCGATGTTGATACAGCATTGTGTTAGTGGCCTGGTGCGAACCAATGCTGTGTTGGTATCGAATCAACATCTCAACATCAGCAGCCTGATCTATGTCTATATACAGATGTCAGTCAACTCGATTTATGAATTAAAGAGGTGATATATACTATCTGTACCCGGTTATGCTCTTACGTTTCGTTTCGGTAAGCGAGTTGATAAGGGGACAGGTATCTATCACAATGAAAATAGGGTACATATCGTGTATGTGCAGGCATCACCTTAATGCGCATTACAAGAGTTCAATCGAAGGTAATCCGTACAAACAGGAAGGCTCTGACAGGATTGCGCTAATGCGCTGGCCAGTCAGAGCATTCTCTGTTTGCATGCACAATCAGTACCCAGCTAACTATCGAGCACCTTGCTCAGTCATATGATTTCTATCATGTATATATGTTGTACTTGCTTTGTCTTTATTATAATTACAATGTACATATGTTTATAAATGTTTTGAAACTCTCCAGATTGGAGGAAATAAAGAATATCTATCTATCCTACCGGTTATGGTTTGATAAATTGCTCAAAACAGGATTTTTAACTTATTTTCTTTTTCCATCTACTTTCTAATAATATTGATAGAAAGCAGTATGCCTAATATATACCTAAATTATCTAAGGGTGTTTAGTAACCAATACAAAATCACCTGAATCCATTGACTGCAAGGTCAATAAGAAGTCAAACAGTCCTTCCATCTTTTATAAAACTTGGTACAGAAGTGCTTCAGCGTTTGATGGAGAACACATTAGCGTATATGATGATGAAAGTTGCACTGCGAATCTAACAATCGAGATCTCAAAGCTGAAATAGAGGGCGGCCCTATAGTCGCTTCGGCTTCTAACAGCAATAGAGTATGCCCAGGTAGAGCAATGAACTCTCTCTTCATCAGCGAGATGATTGCAAAACTAGAAATGACACTAATTACCTCATAAAGAGACCCACAAATACCGGGAACCAACTTATAACAACAGAACCAAACACCTTACAAAGGACAGCTGCTGACGTCAACTGGGGCTTAAATTAATTTTACTGGCTAAATCTGCTGTTGTCAAACACAAAACACATTTTCGTACGAGGACTGTTCAAATATAATTGCATGTAGCTTCATAACTTTCTTCACATATATGCAACAACAAAATGGTAAACGTTTCTATAAAGGACTATATGTAACCTTTAAACTGACACCAGACCTAAAGAACAATACAGTACACTTATCGAGCTATAGCCCTTTGAATGAGGGTCACGTTAGTATACGAAAAAACGCAATGCTTCGAACATATACCAATGATGTAGAGGAGCGTATAATTCTTCGATAAACAGGTGAAATTTCTTAAAATGTTTATGGAAGTATCCCTATATTATTATATAATGATTCTGTGAAAGTTGTGAAAATCCGACATGCTTTTGTTAAATTACAACGAATTGTTTTTCACTACAGTCTCCTTATGTTTGCAAATAAATGGTTAACAAAACACCACCTTTCAGTTTTCAGTTAAACCTATCTCTTACAAAATGTACGAAGCAACATTTAAACTAGTTTTATCTCAAAGACAATATGTTGCTCGCTCATACTGAGTTGTTGCTACAAATTATTGATGGATAGTGGTTAATTTTTAAACGCTGAAAAACATTTTTATTTAGTCAAAATTGCCTTAAGTGATGGGGTTAGAGAAGGTATAATTAGTTTTTTTGTCATAGCATTGCAGCTTTAATCTAAATTTGAACGAAAACATTAAGTTTGACCACAGGCATTATTAATAGAATAAAATTACTCACCTGGTCCTGAGGACTAGACAGATTGAACATATTTTAATTAATGTAAACAAGTCATTAAGAGGCAGAAAAATGCTTGAAAAATTATATAAAAGTGAGTACTATGTAAGTAGAGGACGGCGCGTTTTGAAAACTCACTTATGACATATTTAGCATGTTTTCAGCAAAACGCAAAACAACGACATAGCGATGTTCATTATTACATCACCAGTAGATAATTCAACATGACGTTTATCATAAAATTAATGACGTTACAAACGTGCATGTTTACTCGAGATTGAACCAAGATTATATAAACTTTATCCTGCAAGCAACTTTTGGATTGCCACTTAAATTTGCATCTAAAAGTTGGTGCCATTTTATCTAAAACTCACAAAGATATGACATAATATCCGCATATGTACCAAAACGTGCATTGCAATTTGCTTCAGAAAAACTTCAGTATACAGGAATATTCTTTACATAAGGGTTTTTAACTCGAGAAGTATAGTGAGTGTTTCTTAATGTTTGGTGCCATTTTAAAGGCGACAAATAGTTCTTTCCAGAAAGCTATGACATTTTGTCGTGGCATTTATGTGAAGAAAGTTTGAAGCTACTTGCAATCATATTTGAACAGTCCTCGTATGTTATGTAAAATGAAATCGGAGTAATTTAGTGCCATGATTTACCAGTTTACACAGATCTGTCATGTACTGTAGCCGTTACTTTATTAAGCCGCCATGTGGCGTGCCATTGCATACACGTTCCAAGTTGTGTAGGTAATGCTATGTCGCAATATACTGCTACCCTTTGCCACTAAGATACAATTGTACCCAATTGCCATTTTGTTTTCAATAGTGATTTAGCTCTAATACATTTGCAATATTGACTAGAATAGTTCTGGCATTCTCTTACATCAAAATTGTTAAATTATTATCTGAAATTAAATTCCAATAACCATCATGCTGAAAATAGAGGATCTTACATGAGTGCTCATGTTTTATTGAATTTATTAAACGAGTTGGGGAAAAGAGATAAAATGCGAGGCTTGCCGAGCATTTTATCTCTTTTTCGCAACGAGTTTAATAAATTCAATAATACAAGAGCACGAATGTTAGATTCTTTTTATCATATGACAAATTCTTTGAAATCTCATTCCTGACGTGAAAACGCTATAATTTTGTCATTATGTACGCAACGTTGTTACGGACGTCATAACGTTTCCCGAAAATCGATAAACCACTAGTGGTTTACAGATTTTATTGCATGGCGTTATTTCACTCCCAGACGCGACGTCATATGATAAACTCTTATATTTAATAAAAGTCACTTCTTCTTTTTCAAATATGTGATAGGTTTGGGATTGTCAGTTTGAAACCGTAAACTTGCAATAAAGTTTCTGTTTTATTATAATATGTCTGGATTCTTAGTGAAAGCAAAAATAGCTCTTAGCTATCTGTAGACCAATCAGAACTGCATCGGCCAATTCTGTGAAATCAGACCTCGGATGTACATCGATGGTCTACTTTGATAACGCGACGCTGTCGTCACAGAAACTATGCCAACCCAATAACAAGTGTACATTAATTGCAGCGGAACAAACGGTTAAAGCATTCCATAATATTTACATTCTTGGTGTAGTTGCCTTATATGAAACCAACATTTCTATCTGCTTGCATTTCTCGATGCAAACCATTTAATATCATGTGATCTGGACCGCGTCTCTATGCTGCGTAACGTCAGCGTTAGCCAATCACTTTTTATTTATCAACGTTTGCATGACGTTATTTAAGTATCGCCACGACGTTATGTACACGAGTTTCGCTCACTGGTTGTTCCAATACCACAGTTACAAATAAAATAGTTTATTTTATAAGGATAACTATTGGGGTTGGGTGTAAGATAATGAAATAAATTTGATTGATAATATAAAATGTAAATATAAGGATTGAAATTCATTGTTTAAGCTTGCACTGGGTGATGAAAAACATTAGCTATTTTAATGTTTCCGACAAGCCCTCCTGGCTTCACAGACATTAAAATTAGGGGATAACTGTATTCAAAATTTTCATTTGGGGAGATATATCGTCGGATATACGGTCAGAATATTAGTTTTACGGCGACGCGCGAGCGGAGCCGTAAAACGTGATTTCCGACCGTATATCCGACGATATACCTCCCCAAATGAAAATTTTGAATACGGCTATCCCCATTCTAATGCGTCTCGAATTGGAGCGTTGGAAGCCGCATAAAACCGCACGTCACCAAACGAGATGTGACGTAATTAATGACGTCAAACTATTTCCGACAGTATATCGCAGGATATACTGTCGCAAATTTTTGACGTTATCCAATCAGACGTCGCTTTTCAAAATCAAGTGCATTAGAACAGCTAATGTTTTTCATCATCCAGTGCAAGCTTAAAATATGAATTTCGATCCTTAAATAAACATTGCTATAAATGAAGTTCATGCGTTTTCATTAAATATATCGCTATATAGCGATATTTTATTGGAAAACACATTAACTTCATTTATTCGTTTCGGGTAATCAGAACAATGGATTTAAATAGGACTGAACCCAGAAGCTACAGTGCTTTGTTTCCTTAAGCCAGTTCCTGCTAGTAAAGTGCAGTTTTTTATACAAAGTACTACGCCTTACATACATCCGATGCTTGATTTTCGAATAGAGCCGAGATTTTTCGATTATCTGTAGACGTACATAATAATATCCTACTCAAATGGTATATTCAATGCAATAAACTTTCGTTCAATCTAACAATGGGCGAATTGAAAACAATCGTCGTTAAATGTAATATACTAAGTTGAATCCAGATTCTATTTACAGTTTGACTAAAAAGTCAGCATTGCCATAAATGTTTTAAAGCAGCCCTTCCAAATATGGATGAAGCAATGATGATTATCAGATTTTACTGCATTCAAGAGTGTTCGTGGTTGACTTGTACTTTTATCAATACGCAATCTCGTTCACAATATCTTAGATAATCCTTCAATAATCCAAGAGTAATGTGTGACACAGAGAACCTAAATCAGTATTATCAAGATTGTAACAGACGCTCGTTAAATGCAACTGTTAAGGGCCTATATTCACAGACAAGAACATAATGGCATTACACAAAGACAGATCGGTTATATGAATGATTGTACCATCACCAATCACCCTCTCGTTTAGATATTAGTCAGCACGCCCTGAAAAGTTAACTCTATCATCCCCAAAGGATGTGCCAATTGTGTCTGTATATATTGACTTATTAACCCACACTCCACACAGTAACTGTTTTGAGACAGTCGTGCTGTTGTTGTTAAGTAAATTATTTGTTTTGTTGCTCCCCTTTTGTGTATCTAGGGTCAATCAAAGTCGTTGCAACATTTCGTGCTGAGGACGGGAAGGATGTTGCCTTTGTGGTTGATTGTGTTCTGGTTAGTATATGGGTCTTCAAAGTGTGCATGCACTTGAAATTTTACAATTGCAATGAATGTTATAAGTATTGCTATCAATTTCAAAAGAGCTTACCAGAGAAACGATCGCTTTTGAAGAAAATGATAGTGAATTTTAAAATCAAATACCTTTTGGGGTACTTATAATAATAGCTTGCATTTTGTGTAGATAAACTTATGGCGATTGGTCGGTAACGTAATTTACATTTCAGGTTCTCTTGTCTTCTTTTCCGAGTAGCAGACTCAAGCGTACTGTTTAACAATATTAATATCGCCGTTTGCACATAATACTATTTGGTTTTATAAACCTTGCATTTTGACTTTTCGAAATACAAAACTAGGAAAAAGGCTTTGTTTGTTGGGTTCTGTGCTGGTCTTTGTTTGGATGTCCTTTCTTGTTTTGGAAGCATCTTGACGAGGAAGAGATAGCGGGTTGTTTTTTATTTATTGTCTTTCTGATGTCTGGTTACTATAAATGTTCAGTGGCTCTTCCTGACGGTGCCGTAGGTTGGTATGCAGTGTGTGATTGTGGCATTTCCTGCTCATACCCACTTCATAATTTAAATTTCATACATGTAAAATTTGTTGTATTTCACTTAAAACACATACAATGAAGAATGAATCATCTTATTTCCTTAAATGTATATTTAGTTAAAATCTTGACAAAACAGCTAAGCAAAGCTAGAATAACTATTACCCATATCTTGCCATTGCCCAAACAATGGCCAACCCTACTTTTCAATATAGAGAAATTCCGCTCAATTGCTTAAAATTACTTACTCGCATAAGCAATTTGCTTACTGTTGCCTCTGAAATGTTGTAGCTCTCTGTCGAAACTGCGGGCATTTATTGCTCGCTGAGGCAATAATTACCAGAATCTTATGTCCTGGCTCATATATTAAATCTTTTGATTGTACTACATGTACTAATGATTAATCAGAATATGTTTTACGAGCAATATGTATAAACAATTTTCGCTTAGCCGAACAAAAAAAATGCACTTACCTTGTAATAAATCTAAATTGAGTACAACAACTAATCAAGTCCTTTCTCTTCTGTGTCCTTGACTTCGTTAGGTAAGATGTCTGCTTGATTTGTGGCTTTACTCGGCTATCGATTAGCACAAGTGCCATTATTCAGATTGTTTTACGATCCCATGTAATTATTAATATAGTATGGTTTTATGTGATAAGAAAACGCCATTACAAGACAAATATAGAACTTGGAAATTGCTTAGCTAATTTTGCAGCTATGAATAGGAAAGATAGAAGTGCATTCATTTCCTTTCTAGGCACGAACCGTGCATCAAAGATGGCTCAACATCATGGCAGAATATTCGTACATTACAAGATGATCCATATAATATAAAAGGTAGCCCATATCATAAGAAAGGAAAAGACAGTTGTAGGTCATTATGAAACATGACATCAGCACACGAGATTTTGGTACTTTATCGCATATGCATTTCCAAAAATGCCTCCATTAAACGCACAAAATGTCGTATGTAGCGGCGCAAAAGTTCTTGATTTAGGTCTGAGTCGTTATCTTTATCCGCATACACGTGTGCAATATACGAGACTTCTGCGCAGGCTCGCTTGATCGACAAAAAGTATAAGAATCAAATGTGTTGGCTCATTTTGTTAACCAATAATTGTTACTTCGACACACACACGCGCACGCGCGCACGCCAGCACGCACGCACACCTTGTTAAGGTAATAAGTGTTTATGTGGCTGTTTCAGATACATCTACATAAGCAAAATACAATTGCGAAAAGATGCTGCCAGCAATGCCACAGCTGTGCCGTGCACATCTGCGGATGTTAATCAGAGCCTACCAATATACACGCTGTAACACAACATATTTTGGATGTATCTCTGATAAGGAAAGAAAACAGGATACGAACGAATCTGCATCTCTTCTGTACCTGACGATTACGTAACTATTGATGGCGTTAGGGGTGGTGGAAGGGTTAAGCTAGAAAAAATGCATTTCGACACCAAGCACAGATAACAAATGATTGCAGTATCATATCTATTCTAAAGTTTTGGCTCCGCCTTGCACAATTGACAGCGAGGGGCGTGTTTTGATTCAATAACTCAGATTAAATTAAAATATAATCTCCATTTATAGAATAACAAGAAAATCCATCTAAACATACAATTTGGCATACCCAGGGACCAGCTCAGGAAAGCCTAAAAATATTCGCCAAGTAGTTGAATCGAATATCCGAAATGTTCAGCAGAAATAGTGTTGATTCTAAAAGCTGCAACACATTATCTCACTTGGGCTTAATGCACGGAAAAGAATGATTTATCACCTTATTATAGTGCATTGTTGCTGAAATATTTGGTTGGCAGCTATGCTTTGACTAAGCGTACACCTGCCATGGGTTAGTATGACCAGCAGATGCCACAATCAGATATCAGAGATCAAATCAGTGCACCGCAAAGATGTGACAAAGACCACAGACACCCTAAGGACTGAAATAACACGATTAGAGTAAAGGGACTGGTCAGCGCTCTCTTTCTATAAGAGATAATTGGCAAATTGAAAAGAGCACAAATGACTACTTCACTATACCAGGACCAGGACGAGGACCAGACACTGAAACCCAACATAAAAAGGGAGCAACAAAAATTAATGAGCCAACAATAACATGGACCTCGACATGATAAAACCAGTCTTCTGGGTTTTGCGAACAACCGATGTTGTCTGCACATCCGTACAGTCTGCCCAGTGTCTTTGTTATTCGCTTAATATATATATGCATGCTAAGAACGAAAATCTTCTAGCTAGTCTCTGTAGTTGGGCAGGCTGGTTTGAAACTCATTTTGCAGGACATGACAAAGACAGGTTTTCTTACGCCCTCCACTCTAGAATGAACGGTAGCTAGCTTGTGCTGCTGCTGGAAGGGGTGGGGTTGTAAATGTGTTTACTGACCAATTCATCGCCATAGACACTGTAGCTTGTAAAATACAGAAACAGGTTAGCTTGCATGGCCGCTTCTAAATTAATGCAATGTATCATTACAGTGAAAACCATCTATTCAGATCATTTGAAATGTGATGAAACAAAGATGTGCGCTCTCAATTAACTCACAGACAGTCAGAGCTTAGGTAGGACTCCCCCAGTTGAGGAACAGTGGTCATCATTAACACTAATGACCAGATTAGCCATCCTCATTGGTGCACTGATTGAGGCACTAAAGGAGGAAATAGACCTAGGTACATTGAAAAATGATTGCCTTCCAATGGCAATTTATTCAATACTTTATACTCGTATCTTGCATTTCAGACTTCTGTTTCTAATTTCAATTGTTGTGCTACTGTATGAAAAAACACACCTTTGAAGAGAAATTGATTAATATTAAAGATGTTTACAATTGTATTTAATTACTTGTTTTATTTATTTATTGTTTTGTGTTAAATTTATGTATTCTATGTTATAAAAAAGTATGGTAATTAAAGAAATTAAAAAAGAGTGAATATTATTCAAGTTTGGAAATGAATAAAAGATAAAGCCAGTGATTTTGATGCTTGCTTGTGGATAGGAATTCTTAGAGGGGGATTCAGTAAATGGAAATTAAACCTGAACAATCATTAAAATGCTAAGGTATAATTTAATGCTTGATAAACTGATAATTTGGTTCTATAGAATTAAATATAAATGCTATTTCATTTCCTTGTTATGTCACTAAATTGTGTCCATACTCAGTAAGCCAGACACGCATTTCCCCCTTGAAAGCCTATCTATAAAAGCTATTGACCATCTCTTTAAGGAGCAGTGATAAATGCCTTTAAACAGTGTTTTCATTTAGATTAAAAGTAGAAGTTGCATTGGGGTAAACTATGTAAACGGCATATTCATTGTTATGCATGGGTCAAAAAAGTCATTATAACAAAAGCTAATTTTTGTTTGGTTGTGGTTTTACGCACCAGTCATGTTGAGACTGTCAGTTAACCTAACCACACCTTTTTCCTGGACAAGCATGATAAAGCGTTTAACCAGTACTTCATGCTCATACTTTCGCTTGTAACTGACATTCATTCTTGAATCAGCGGAAGGAAGAGAATGACTAGAAATTATTTCATGATCAAACTTTCAAAGTATGGGACCAGGCTGGGATCAAACTCAGGACCTTGGATCTGCTATCAGACTTGCTACTGTTGTGCTACCTACAGGTACGGGGCTAAAGTGAGAAGTCGTTAGATATATTTGTAATAGCTTTGGCGTAATGTGAAGTTCCTTACACAAAAAGTCAAATACAGCTTTTACATTGTTATCAACATATACAAAACAGACTCCTAGGCTTGGCCATTTATGACCCAAGGACCATAGTTTGAACAAACTAGGTAAAAGTCTACTACGTGATAGCCATAACAAATGTAAAGACTGTCGGCCTAGTGATTCCAGACAAAAATATTTAATGTTTTCTTTATAAACCCTATGAAAACATGTGACCCTGGGAGCGTGGCCCTTTTTGGCCCCAGGGGCATTATTTGAAAAAAAAAACTTGGTAGAGGTGTACCAGTTGATGCTATCAAGGATCTATGCTGTGTGGGCTCAGACAAGAAGATAAGTTAATGTTTCCTTATATAAGCCCATGTAAAAACATGTGGCCTCTGGAGCGTGGCGGGGCACTTTTTGGCCCCTAGTGGCATAGTCAAAACAAACTTAGGTGAGGTCAATTAAGTGATGCTACATACCAAATGCCAAGGCTCTATGCCTCGTGGTTTCAAACAAGATGGTAATTTCACGTTTTCCCTATATAAGCCTATGTAAAACAGGTGACATGGGGCAGACCGTTTTTGGTCCAAAGGGCATAATTTGATCAAACAAGGTAGATGTCTACTAAGTGATGCTATTACATTACAATTAATTCGAAATCACATTGTTGGTGTAAAGACGTTATGGTTTTATCACTTATTATGTTATAGACGCCATTACGTATCGCTTCGCCTTCTGTAAAGACCTCTCAATATTACCATGCTTTTATATCACTGTAAAGTGATAGAAGATACTATACGAAAAAAATAGAAAAAGCAATTTCAATTAACAAGTAATTTCGTCATTGGGTTAATACATCTTTATTTAAACTCACTGAAGTCAACAATTGTTGATCATTTTATATTGCATATGCATGCTGTGCCATTGTTTCATGTTTGCAGATAGAATGTTACATTTAATATCACATTAAAGTAATGCTATCCTGTCAATGTCGCATCTCTGCGCATTCAGGAACTTCTTTGGGGCATTTTTAAGTATTTGGGATTTTAAGTCAAGTTTGCGCTGTAAATCCTATTTAAGCCATCCAATAAAATATTTTTACTGACCGTTCCAAGGCGGTACATCTTTTGTGGATCAATTATGTTATTTATGTCTTGTCTTTGTAATGCTTTCGCGTCTGCTTATTGCTGCCTTGTTGTCACCTGTTGGGAAAGGGTTGACCTCTTGACTGCTGTTTAATTGTGGTTTTGTCACTTTCCCATGTGGTGTCCTTGTTCAGGGTGTGGTACTTGATTGTATCGATTCCTGATATTTGCCATCTTTCTTGCTTAGAAAAAGAATCCATTATTTGTTTGAAGATGGGATAAAAAAATCCACCCCTCGTCATCACTAGGCAAGCCTCGAGATGCCAAAATGGTAATCCTTTGGATGGATTTAGCTATCCCACTCATGATGTGTTCTTATACTATGCATCGGTTCTTCTTTGTGTCTGTTAAACATGAGATTGATACAAGTGAGCCACGACATGAGATTTCCAACAATGTGGTATGTGCGACCAGCAAAGCCTCAGATCAGCCTGCGCATACACGCAGTCTGATCAGAGCCTATGCTAGTCTCTTGAATATTCTATGAGTATTAAGCTACTGACCCAACATCATTTGGAGTTTCTAAGCTTCAAAGGAGACTGCACAGGCTAATCTGAGTCCACTGCACAGGCTAATCTGAGTCCACATTTGTCAAATTGCCACCTTGTTGGAAATCACGTGTCACGGCTCAAGTATGTGTGGGTTTCTCATTTCAGTTTGTCTACAATAAAATCCTTCATTTATTCTATCAATAAGACCAGCTGCAGAAAGAGATAAATAGATAATTAGTACTTCCCCAATGTAATTAGACCCTCCTTATCACATCTTATTTCAGCTGTATTGCTTTGTCTCGAACAATAGGTTCAACTAATTAGTTGTGACATACAGCACAAACATTTGAAAGATGGTATTAGCCATTTGTATTATCTACATTAAATAATATAAATTAAATGATAGGCTAAAGGTAGGTTTTCCGGAAATAAATACGGGTGATGCACGGACTGCAAATTGCCTTTAATATAGTTGAGTCCCCATTCAGAACCGCCTCGGCTAATTCCGTGAAATCAGACCTCGGATGTACATCGAGGGTCTACTTTGATAGCGTGACGATGACGTCACAGAAGCCATGCCAGCACAATAACAAGTGTGATTGCAGCAAATCAACCGGTTACACCATTCCACACTAAACATTGCTATATATGAAGTTTAGGTGTTTTCAATAAAATACCGCTATAGCGATATTTAATTGAAAAAACATAAACTTAATTTATTTGTTTTGGGTAATCAGAATAATGGATTTTAATAGGATTGAACCCACATGCTACAGTACTTGCTAATTATATGCAGCTTTTTCATACATAGTACTACGCCTTACATACATCTTAGGCTTGACGAAATGTTTTGATAAATGAGTCCCCCAGTGGTTATGGCTCATGTCCCTTCAATGGTTGCAATTCTGCGCTGAGTGTGCTTTATAAGTGTCAAGGATGGATGAGACCAGACAAGCGTGAACCACAAAGATGATGGCTGATCACAAACAATTTGGGAATTAAGTACAAAACAATATTTAACTAAAATGATAATATAATTAAAAAAAACATTGAAAAAATATAATGGAAAGTCATTTCAATTGCATCTTCTGTCTTCATATTGGTCTTGATTAACTGTTTGTAAGGCACCAAAAGGAAAATGAAAGAATGTTATTGGTTGACTGGTTTCTCTACTAAAAGAAATATTTAAACACTTGAAAATCCTTGTTTCACAAAACTTATCTTTTATCTTGCTGCACTATCCTTTCTATTGACAATTACAAATGTCAACATCAAGATTGGTATTCGTTACTCAAGATATTTTCTCCTTTAAACTTCAGATCGACATGTTGATCCATATTGATCTCCAAGGATAATCCTCAGGTGTATCATCAAGCTTAACGTCAGCCATAACATCAGGCCAATACCTCAGGTAAAACTTTCAGGCCAAAATTTTAGGCATAATTTTTAGGCGGAACCATGACAAGATCCCCTGGAGAGAACAGAAAATAGAAACACAACGAGCGACCCGCTCTGCTACCACCCCGTGATTATAATATTGACTGCAATCTGTCAAGCATATGCAAGCACTTTAAAACGACAGTGTTCCCGCTCTGCACGTGTGTTCATCGACCTCCCGTGCAAAGCAGAAACCCTGTGCTGGTATAAAGATGGACTTTATTATACCCTACAATTTTAGTTGCGGACACAGCCCTATCGGAAATTAAACTCCCTAATATCAAGAGTAAAATATAATACAGTGATGGCTAGCAATATGCTCATAGCAGCCCCCTTATCTCAACTCCCACAGAGGTCAAATAAGGAAAGAATTTCTAGCGATAAGGCGAGCAATCTCCCTAAACGAGACGTTCGTTTTATTTTGTTGAAATAACGACTGGAGAAACTAGGCACATTCAACAAATGTATATAGACGAGCCGTTGATGCACCATTGCCCCTAATTTGTATATTTAAAACGGGTTTTCCTTCATGCATGCAATAACTCTACTTCTTATTGAATGAGAATTTATTTCGATCATCAACTGTGCTTGTTATTCAGTAACATATATGGGAACTAGACCGTTAAACAGAGAACCACGCTATGTACAGTAAAATATATTTATACAGTTGATGTACAATAAAAACGACCATCTTGCAAAGTGGTCTATTTTTGTCAGATATTTAATGTCTTCTTTCGCTTATACAACCCCTTTCCCCCCCTAGACCCAAGACGCCATTTACATATGTTATATATTTGTATAGCGACATTTAATTGTCCAAAGGGCATCTTGGGTCTAGGGGGGGGGGGGGGGGAAGCATCTAAAAACAAACTGAAAGACGCCAGTTTCATCTTTTTAATGACAAACGTCACAATTTTAAGTATATTTCGTACGCATGCGCAGAATGAATACCGCAAAGTTTTGGAAATGAAGGGCACTTATATCCTTAATATTTTAACACTTTTACTTTTTGAAAACCTGCAAAGGATTTACAATAAACTATCGTCTAAACGGCACCCAGTTTAAAGACGTAAAATGAGGGGTGGGAGTAGAAGGCGCAAGTTATCACGGCTTTGTAAATGATGAATCGCTTTGAAACCTATTTTGTTGCTTTCTATGCATATTTTACTGCAATCTTAGGGCAATTTGAAAAGTTAAGTTTTGTAATCATGTCAACTAGGGAAAATATACGCCTTATCGCTAGAGCTCCTTATCTAAAGATGAAACTCGTCTCCCCGAATAAAAGGAGCAGAAATCAAAGTACATAAGCAACTAATCAAACAAGCCCCATGCTTTCCATGAACAGATTTATATAATGCAAAGTTTCAGTTCACTGGGAAAAGGATGAAACAAGGGACATAACATAGGGATATGTGGTTTTGTTTATTTTATTTTGTTTTCTATGCTATCGTCCTAATAGTGCCATTGGTTAATCTGTGGTCTGTGATTATGTCATATCCTGATCATAGTCACATGTTTTTCTATAATTAAAGGAAACAAGGTTTGTCTTTTAAAAAGATATACGGCAAAGTGAGAGAAAAAATGTTAAATTGAATGGCAGGAGAAACTTGAAAAAAAAAAAAACCAACAACAAGACAAGCACTATTATTGCGTGTTGTTTTCATGGATTCTGGTGATACTATGTTTTGTTTTGCTTCTCGGCTGCGGGATTACGGTTATCTCGCGAAAATCTAGAAAGTCGCAAAGCTATAAAACCCCAACAATGTTTGTTGCGCATAGTGTAAAAAACAATGGTTTGGGGCTACCTTAGTAGTTTAGTATGTAATCTTTGAATATCGATAAATTATTCATACGGAGGAATTTTAGCGTCGCAAATTCAAAATATACTTGCAGATATTTATTGAAAGGGGCTCTTGCATGGTATGGGAAATTAACATGGGAGTCTGCCCACGCTTGGATTTTGAAAATATTATGTTATTTAATTGTCTGGGGTATAACTTTGATATTTATGGTGCATTTGAGTTTTTATGCAATTCCATTGCTAATTTATGACGTCATGAATGATATCACTATAATACCTCAGGGTACCCAATTATTATTATTTCTAAAGTAATTGACATATTATGTAACGGGCGGAGAAATGTTTTATTAAAAAGCTATATCATTGATAAGTTCGCTGTTACTTAAAATAGCTTTGTATGTATTAGGATATTGGGTAGGCATTCATTTTTATAGCATGGTACCACAATTTTCGACTGTATATTTTGTATTCAGTCAAATTTGGAATTAACATTTTTACAGGTTGCGGTCTTTGTCAAGATACCATTTCAACATATAAATTATCCATATATGTTAAGAATATGTAGACCAAAATTTCATGAAATTCAAGGACCGGTAACATAATTTTTTTAACTTGATGTAAACACATGGCCCTAATTCATCGCAATGTAAAAATACAATAACTATGTTTCAGTGTAAAACATACTTGAATACTTGCTTAGTTTGAATCATCATGCTAGTACGTTTATTGGTAGAAAGTGATATGTTCCGTGTTTCCCCTATTATGGATTGGAAAAAGAAAAAAAAAACAATATTCTTTGAAATTAAGTGCCACGATTCTTATTTAATGAAGTGCTTACACAATAATATTTGCCAAAATGATACAATATGTTGACACCTGTACTTAACACATCCAGTTTATAACATTAAAACTACATCTAGCCAATGTTACACTTAATATGTAACATTTTTAAGAATTTTAATTCATACAGAAGAGAAACCTTATGACAAGTCAGTTCATACAGGAGAAGAACCTTATATCTATGATCTTACAATTGCAAGACTCGTTAATAAACCTGCTTCACAAAAATAACCCCCTGTCAAACCTATTGGTTTAAATTAACCTTTTTGGTCACAGATAACTCTTGGCTTCAAAAGGTATAGCTAATTTAATGCTTAAATCTTCTCTGTTCATTCTGTTTTGTGAAAATGATGCTGATTTCCATCAAATAGAAACATTTATATCTTAGCTGGCTGTATATTCTAGGCATACATTTTTGTTTCTGGACCTCACTTACTCATTTAGAACACTGTTTTATAATACCTTTGATAACACTCTGTTACACGTTATCCTGGTCACGGCACCAAAGTGTGGTTCCTCTAGTTCAGTTGGGATGTAAAGGAAATATTTAGTCTTCTTGTTTTCACATGTCTATTGTTAGGATATTATGTTTCTTAAACAATATCATGCAGGACTTGAGGAAGTGATACATATTGTCTTGGCCCCATAGTGCCATGACACTGGGCCATGACCTTCGGCATTTCTGACCATTGAATCATTTAAAATTGTCTAAACATGTCTTTCTTTAAGAAAAGTGGAAGTAGATTAAAAAACAACCTCCTTATGTCGAGTAATTGATTCATTTGAACTAAATAATTAATTTTGCTAAAACTGACCTATACCCATAAGAGGTAGGAAATGACAAAGTTACCGGTTCCGGATTTTCATGATATTTGGCTCAGATCAGCAGTATATATATGGCATGTTTTTGTGATAATATGATATCTTGACAAAGACTAGAACATATCCATCTTTTGAATTGAATGTTGAATGTTTTTTAAATTTTTGAAAAAATATTGAAATTTTACAATCACTTCTTCTGAAAACGTAAACCATAATTTATCCAAATGGTTTTGTGGTATTAAAATAATGTCTATGGTATTTTGGATTCAATCTAGATGACAAATCATAGAAATAAACAAAACTATTGATTTAGGACATGGAAATTTATAGACAGGTACCACCTCAAAGGTGGAGTACGTCAGGGTTGCTTCCTAAGCCTTATTCTTAACTATCAAATTCGATAAATACTTTTTCATAGTTCGTATGTAATGAGTTATTAATATGCAAAGTTTGAAGAAAATCCATGGGTGGGCACAGATGAAAGTACCCCTTTCTTGCGTTCTAACTATCCCACTTTCAGCGTCAAAAAAAAAGAAAATGTTCAAAATAATATAAAAACAAAACAAAAAATAAACAGTTCAACAACTAAATCAATTTAATAGCTCAATAACCATTTCATGACATGTACTTTCTTCCATACAGATATCATGCCTGCTTTTCACAACAAGTGAATTATACGACTTCGCCGGACATACATCAAAATAAACATAATCGGAAGTTGGACACATCAGATATCTTAGGAGAAGGCCTTAGTAAACATATAAAATTGAATTTGAACTCTTAACTAGTACAATAAGGGGAAAGGAAGTAGATATTAATAAAACAAACCTGTTCCTAAATAAAGCTTCATAATTAATTAAATTTAATGCAGCTTTAACTGCTTTTTTATCCCCATTCAGTGATCGTTCTAATAAAAGTAGAGTGGAAGGCAAATATTAGGCATCGATACAATCAAGTACCATACCTGACCCGGATCACCATATGGGAAAATGACAAAAACACACATAAACCAATGCACAAAAGAGTCAAGATATCAGCCCTTTTCCCAGCAGAAGACCCACAAAAAAGCTCCGCCTTTCATTGGTCAGCAACACAATCACTGTATGGCTTTGACCTCAGTTCCGATGTGGATCAACACATAGATGTTTGAATCACATGGACGGTCCCTAATTTATCAATGTTTCATCTCCAAGTATATACAAATCAAGATATAAAAAGGAGATGAAACGAACAATTCATATAGCTTAATACCAAAGCAAAATAATTCAACATTTAAACGCCAGTGGGCCTGAACAAAGGCACGGCATCAGGCTAAACTAATCTTTAATCAACCTTCAGTTTCTCTTCCTATAAAAGTAGGGAGGACGCAAAGATCAGGAACCAATTCAATCCAGTACACTACATGACCCCTAACACCAAATGGAAAAAATGGATACGACACACAAAATATAACCCTCGAAAGAGACTAGCGGTGAGCCCTTTTCCAGCAGGCCCCATGGTTATAAAACTTTTTCCATTCTCAACTCAGCTGAGCACGAAATTTATCCTGCTCATAAATTTTAAAATGCCAACAATTGTTGGCATTTTAACAATTATTAGCACGATAAATACAACACCTACGAGACTAAAAGCAATAAACTTCTTCAATTATTGGTATTTTAGTTTTTATGAGCAGTTGAAATTTCGTGCTCAGTTGAGTTGAGCATGAAAAAAGTTTTATAACCTCGGGGTCAGGTGATCACACAGACAAGAGAGCTTAACTGAGAGAAAAGGGAAACATAAATGACAAAAAGAGTCCACAAAAGAAGCACCGCCTCCATTGGAACAGTCAGTTTAACAAAACAAAAGAAAAGAAAAACTCTGGAGGGTTTAAACATGTTTAACGGTCTTAAAGAAAACCACATTTAAGTTTCCATTGGAAGCGTTTGCTATTGACTCTCCAACAGAGTATCACAACCAAGTATTATTGTAAAAATAAGCAGATTCTACTACTCTGTCATGATTTTGCACACAGAGCGCCTAAAATGTACAAGAGCGGATCTGCAGCTTTCGTTGGATACAACGAGGCTAACAAGAGCCAGCAAACAAATTAAAAAAGCTCTTACACACACACACACACACACACACACACACACACACACACACACACACACACACACACACACACACACACACACACACACACACACACACACACACACACAACATTTTTGTTTTGTGTTTCGTCTCATGAAAGCGTGAACATACATATATAGTGTCACCAGGTATGATAAGCAACCAACAGGTAGTAACAAAATTTAAAACCTGCACAATTAGCCTGGTTGCAATGTTAATCAACTTTGCCATAATATACGAATGCATTTTCTATTTTCTTCTTATTCTGAAATTGAATCGTGTGAGCGTGTCACCTTTGATCAGATTTTTCTCAGCTATAATGAATTATTGATAGAAAGCTAGGATACATTGCGTATTCCCTTCGGACATTATTGCTTTCTCCTGCTGATAATATGAGCCGCGACATGAACCTTCCAACAATATGGTAAGTTCGCCCAGCAAAACCTCAGATGAGCCTGCGCATATGCGCAGTCTGATCAAAGCCTTTGCAAGTCGCCTGAACATTATATGACGGTTAAGCTACGAACTAAACACGATTTGAAGTTTCTAAGCTTAAAAGGAGGCTGCACAGGCTCGCCTGAGTCAACACTTGTCAAAATACCACATTGTTGGAAAGCACATGTCGCGGCACATTAACCTTTTTGTCATGGATATTTTCCAATCGGGAAAGCCCGTCACAATTCGAGAATGGAATCACGCCTCGAGAGTAAGTAAGGCTATTACGCGTAGTACTATGTTCGAAAGAGCTCCATTTTGTTAGCCAGAACTGGTGGAAGGAAAATTAGTGTTGTAGCATCTGGGTTCAGTCCTGTTAAAATCCATTTTTCTGATTTCCCGAAAAGTTTAATCAGCAGAATAAATGAAGTTTATGTATTTTTCAAAATACTATAGCGATATTTTATTGATGATAACAAACTTCATGATCAACCGTTTGTTTTGCTGCAATCACACTTGTTATTGTGTTGGCATGGTTCCTGTGATGTCAGCGTCACATTATGTAAAGTCAGCGTCACGTTATCAAGTAGGTCCTCGGTGTACATCCGAGATCTGATTCCATGGTATTCCACGGTATTGGCCGAGGCAGCTCCTTTGGGGATTTTTTCATTGATTCCAGGCATATCTCACACATTCAGATTTGCATTTGTCAAAATATTAGGTTAAGCTGATGGGTAATTATTCTTATCGCATATACCAAGAATAAACTTTTAATATACCAGAATCTCGCGAGCTTGCCCGTGCGTAGTTTCAATACCACACTATAATATGTGTGTATGTGAGCAGTGAAGGCTCTGATGAAGCTCTGCTGGTCGGATATGCAATTTGTACCAACATCTCACGTCACACCAAAATGACATATCTGCCTGTTTTAACTACCACATTCACTAACTATTCTACTTACTCTACCATAACTTTAGATACGACGCAAATCGGTGATAATAATATACTTGACAACGGTTGAAACGCTACATTTTCATCATTTCTTTTTCATCATATAGAACGAATAATTTATTTAAATACTTCAATCACATCTAATCAATTAACAGATTGATCTGCTATATAGGAATACATGGATTATCATATATTACTACCCCATAGATTCTTAATTTAATCCAATATAGAATTCGAGCCTACATAATATGGTTGCCATCCTTTTATGCCTGCTTTTGCTGCTATTTGCGTTTAAAACTGAAGATAGTGCAGCGCTGCACTATCAAAGCATTCCACCCTAACGTTCTCTTATTTTCTTGCCTTATATGTTCTATAGATGTTCTATCGTTCAAAGGTACTGTGATACTGCTACAAAATGGAAAAATGTTGTTCTGTGGCTAGACATTTCTTTACTAGGTATGGGATGCTTTGCCACTGCCCTATCGGCACAGTGTAAAGGACTGCACTGCATATTTAAACACAAATGGGGGCCAAAAGCACCTCAACTATATTTGAAAATTAATGGATTGATGAAGTGAGGTATTTATACAGCAGGTACATTTTGATTTTGGTTAACAATTAGGTACTGATGATGTGTATGTTCTATACGACGAAGAACAAATGTTGATAATATATGTGTTTATTTTGCTGTCAAAAATATGTTTACACAAGCTTTCTTTTAAAAAAGAACATTGAAAGTAACAATCTCACAACTAAAAACGAACATAATAGAAACGCAGTTCACATGTTTTGATATTGGACTTAGTTTAAACGTATTTTATTGCCAAATATGATACAGCAATGGGGTTGGGTCACAAGTTCTCACAACATTAGTTACTTCCCTTCCCCTACATTATATACATACAGAATATAGCTTATAAACATGGCTTAATATATACAATCTGATTAAGAATACAACTTATGATCAAAACAGGATGATAGCAATATAAACTAGAAAATTGTAAGTAACTAATAAAAAAAATACATAAACATAAGAATAAATAAATGAATAAATAAATAAATAAATAAATAAATTAATAAATAAATTCAAAATTATATAGATAAATAAAATAAATAAATAAATAAACAAATAAAGTACAAAATAAATAAAGAAGCAAAAACTATGACTGCCAATATGAACCCCTGAAACTTGGAATAAGTTTTTGATTCAGGTCACTAAGTACTCGTATTTAAATATACATGTTTTACGAATTGGTTGTGGACTTTTCGTTTATACATAAACGTATGCAAAATGTATATAACATTTTACAATTTACTATGAAATGCAAATCTTTTTTAAACCCAGGTCCAATTTAATGGACTATAAAAAATAAAATATATTTTAATGAATGTAAGGAAAAGAGGGGGGGACGCTTAAAACCGAGGCAAAAGATATAAACCGACAACATCAAATTAAAATTTTATCTATTGCTGATCAACTTTTCAATCAACGTAATGCGTCACACTCCACCGTGTCGGTAAACTAAATTAGATTGCATATAAAGGAAGCAAATTAAAGCATCAATGAAGATAAATCACCCTGTTCTTTGCAACAGAAATATCCGTTTCACTGGTTGGTGCTTATGTAGCCATTGCTCAATGGAGACCATCGAAACTTTGTTGTAAATTTAACAGTTTATGACCACCTGTTGCTTATTGTCCTACAAACTTCCAAGAGGGTTTCAAGATGCAAGTGTTTGACTCACAAATACCTGTAGAAGGAGCATTTCTGGAAATTATAATTGTAAGACAGCCTTATAATCTATGATTACTAAAGACCATTATTCAAATTTGCATCCATTCGTCATTCGAGAACATGGTAATATTAATGAGTGTTTGAGTATTACCTGTCCTATCATAAAATAGTTGAAAGTTGAAAGGTCCGGGCGTTACGTGACACCATGCGCTGATCCAGAGGGGAGGGGGCAGGAGTCCGGACTCCAACCCCTGAAAAATCTCAAAAGCATAGGGTTTCTTAGCAATACTAGTCCGGATCCCCTGAAAATCACAAAGTTACCAAGCCAGCATTCAATGTTGCGTCATAATCGGCCGGCCAGCGAAACACCATTTAATGGCGTTTCGCTGGCGGTCCGATGTTGGCCGCTTATAGTGGTATTTGGATTCTCACTTCCCTCATCAACTTATAAAACAAAACAAAAAAAAACGTTGTCAAAGTTGGACCCCCTCTGACAAAACTTTCTGAATCCGCGCATGGACATAGTTGTATTGCTAGGGTCATCTATAATGAATAATTGACCAATATTGGCCTTTGTCAATTAGAATTCTGAAAGGGAGAGTTTTGTTTAAATTAAGCATGATTACACTTTATTCGACTGTAAAATGTCTTCGTTAGCTTGAATACAATACTTTTGCCAGAGGTTTACATTTGCCAGAGGGTTACAGAGCTCATTAGAGATCCTAATTTCAAACCAATGTCACATTATCAATTCTTTTTTGTATTTTTGCGCATTTAACGTACAATAGAACAGCATGTGGTACTCACACATAGGGTTTGGTGCGTGAAAGGAGGGAAAATAAGGGAATATTATGCTCTGACCTGATGACAACATTTATTGAACGAAGTTAGATAATTTTTTGCATGTAGCACCAAAAGCGTGGTACATCCATCTATTTGAATGGTTTTAATTTCATTTTTATATTTTTCTGTGGTGATTTGTGATAAATCAGTGATATAATTTAAGCTAAGTTAAGGGTTTGGATTTAATGTTAATTCCTGAGTTTTCAATTGGTAAATATTCACAATCAGTCTGCTGCTTCTCGGTGAGATTATTGCCAAACTGAAAATGATTTAGATAAATAAAGGGAGTTATGAATATTTTGAAACACGTTCTATCACTGAGGTCATTGTATGTCAATGGTTGATTGTTGTATACCCCCAGTTTACTCATCGAGTCAAAACATTTAAAAGCGGCACTGGTTTTAGACTTTTATTCGTGGAATAGTATATGATTAAATGCCCCATTGTTTATTACTTTTCAAGTATGTCCCCTACAAAGAATACCAGAGCCATTAATGCAATTTAACACATTATTACTAATCTGAGAGTTAATAATATTATTGCATAATGAAATTTCTTAACACCTTTTACATTACAAAACTAGGACTAAACATTAAACCCAAAAAAAGAACTGACAACAAAACAGCCATTGCCCTGGAACAAACAGCAGCTTCAACGGTTGGGGCTCAAAGATATTTCCTGTCTATAAAGTCGCGCTAGATTATATAGAGGATCTTACATAAATGAATTTATTAAACCAATTGGGAAAAAGGATAAAATGAAAGGCTTGCCGAGCATTTTATCTCTTTTTCGCAACGAGTTTAATAATACAACAGCACAAATGTTAGATTCTATTTATCATATGACATTAATACTACTTTGATCTCATTTCTGCCGTTAAAATGTTATAATTTTGTCATTATGTACCGGGCTGCGTAGCGCAGTCGGTAACGTGTCTGGCTACAGATGCGAATCGGACTGCAGATCCAGGGGTCAGGAGTTCGATCCCGGCTCTTGGAAATTGATCATTGAATGATAATTACGGTCATTCTCCTCCCTCATGAAGGGTTGATGTCAGTTACAAACGAAAGTAAATGCACGAATTACTGGTTAACCGCTTGTTCAAGCGTGCCCAGGAAAAAGTGTGGTTAGGTGAACTGACCTTCCCGCCATGACCATAGCTGTTGACTGGGACGTAAAGCAACAAAACAAACAAACAAACACAACTTTGTTATGGGCGTCATAACGTTTCCCGAAAATCTGTAAATCACTAGTGGGTTATTAATTGTACTTTATGGCGTTATTTCACTCCCAGACGCGACATCATATGATAAATTGCTTTTCAAACATACTCTAAATTCAGAAATTTTCGCAAGGATTTTATTTGGAAAATAAAGCCTCAGCGAAATGGCGGAATCACCAAGCCGTTTACTATTTAGGTAAATCATGTCCCAGTTGCAATGATTCAAAGTAGCGTTTTTAACACTAATCACGAAATTAAAATTATCGCGAAAACTTTAAAAAATACGAAATTATTCACTGATTCATCACATGAAAACAATCAACACAAATACATTAATTGTGATCGAACTCGGAAGATGGTTCATAACCAAGTGACATCCAGAGTTCAAGAGAATGTTGTCAATAAAAAATGAGCCGCGATATGAGATTTCCAACAATGTGGTACATGTATGTGTGACCAGCAAAGGCTAAGACCAGCCTGCGCATACGCGCAGTCTGATCAGAGCCTTTGGTAGTCTTCTGAATATTCTCTGATTATTAAGCTAATGACTGAACACCATTTTGATTTTCTAAGCTTTAAAGGAGGCTGCATAGCCCCGTCCAAGTCTACACTTGTCAAAATGTCAAATTGTTGAAAATTTCATACCATAACCAATTGACAACCAGAGTTCAAGAGAATGTTGTCAATATGTATCTGCTGAAGAAGGGATTATGGTTCACACTGAGCAGCTGTGATTACTCAGGATCAAACTAAGGCTTCTATGACATACTCGTATATTTTTATTTGCAGCATCGTATTCGACTCAGTTGAATTTCCATTGCATTTATCGCTACATCTAAACATAAGTTCACCACATCAGAAGCACTTACTTTATATTATACATCCACGCCTAAACCTCGTCCACGTGTAAGTAGTGCTGAGTAATATAGATGTAAAAACCGCCAATCTCGTTGTCAAATAACAGGGATAAACAAGCAAGTGTTATAATTCAGCCGCGGCGTGAGATTTCCAACAATGTGGCATTTTGACAAGTGTAGACTCAGAAGAGCCTTTGCAGCCTCCTTTTAAGCCTAGAAACTCCAAATTATATTCAGTCAGTAGTTTAACACTCATAGAATATTCAAGCGACTGGTAAAGGCTCTGATCAGACTGCGAGTATGCGCAGGCTGATCTGAGGCTTTGCTGGTCGCACATACCACATTGTTGGAAATTCCATGCCACGGCTCATATATAATATATGGTATTTTACTATTTATGTGGTGTTTTTCCGTTGTTAAAAAACAAAACAGTGCACATTCTCCAAGATTTGAAGTAAGTAGAACTTGCCTTTCTATTAGTTCTCCTCTCTGCAGTTCATGTGCACGTATATGCAAGTATTATTGAGTTATTTTGCACCGCCCTACGTAGCCAAACATTGAATTTTAGTTTTCACAAAAGTCCTCTATTTAATTGTTTTTTCTGCATCAGAACAATAGCCAAAATGCAAACAGCTGGTATTTATATGTCATTTTCTATTTTTCTGTAATTGTAACATGAAATGACTGCAGGATTGAATTTTAAAAACAAAATGGAGACTTTTTTTCCAGAGAAATTAACATTAACATAGAGCACAAGCAAATATTTAAAGGATATTTTAACAGATGATTAGCATTATAATGCCACATACCATATTCAGAGGGGTTTTTGTATTAGGTGTACAATACTGATTATATTTTTCTTAGAAACGGTCTGCTGAACTTGCAAATTTTGTAAAAGAAATGTTCCGGCATTATGTTGTTACTTTAGCAACAGAAAACGTTCGATGAATGTCAGACTTTGCACTTACGTCATTGTTCTAATCAAACATAAATCAAAAATTTGTAAAACATAATTTCATTGCTTGACACCAGAAGGGGAAGCATATATCTCTAATACACGTCCTGTTTCTGCGTTTCCGTCTCTTATTTGATTTGATTATGACCTCGCTCAACGACCAATTTCTAAGACTAAAGTAAGAAAGGTGACAAAGATCAGAAATTGATACAATCAAGAACCATACCTGACTCAGGATACCACATGGGAAAGTGACAAAAACACAATTAAACATCATAACAAGAGCCTAGAGGTCAGCCCTTTCCCAGCAGGTGACCACAAGGCAGCAATGCACAGACGCGAAAGCATGACAAACACATGGCATAAATAACACAAATGATCATAAACTAAGTGGGACAAATGCGATCTAGTATGTATATATTTTCATGAAACGCTTCACGCTTCAAACATGCCTAAACTTTCAGACTTTCGAATTATATTCATTGTGATATATGCATTGAGTTACCAGCAGTATTGTACACCAGCGGCGTAGTGAAGAAAGCTCAACATATTTTAAAGAGCATGACAACATACCAGACGGTTGTGAATCAATCAGAACTGCCTCGGCCAATTCCGTGGAATCAGACCTCGGATGTACATCGAGTATCTACTTCGATAACGTGACGTGGACGTTATATAAAGTGACGCTGACGTCACAGAAACCATGCCAACACAATAACAAGTGTGAGCGCATCCAAACAAATGGCTATTAACTTCTTTTTTTCTGCTGATTAAACTTTTCGGGTAACCAGAAAATGGATTTTAATAGGGCTGAACACACATGCTTCAGAACTAATTTTCCTTACGCCAGTTCCAGCATACAAAATGGAGCCTTTTCCGTACACAGTACTACGCGTAATACACCTTACATACATCGTGGGCTGGATTCGATTATCGAATTGTGATATCCAATTGAATTGTTAATATGATGTTATGGTGACTGGGCGCGAATGCGTATATGCAACGAAAAACGAAAGTCCAAGACAAAAAAAGAATCTTCCACGGAGCACATGAAGCCACTAAACGATACAAAATTAATTCCATTTAGAATAAAATTGCTATTCATATTGTGTAGATCCATACAATAATAAACAACATAATTAAATCATAATGCCATTTTGCACAATTGGGTTAAGTACTTGTCGCATCGGAGAGCGGTCAAAACACTTACATGTATGTGCAGACCGCTGAGTCTCCCCAGTGCATTTTAGCTCGGACAACTACTTCTTAACTACTAACAGTGGCTTCACAAATATGCAATACAGGGATCGAACATGACGTTCGTAAGGTCCCCGTTGAGATTTTAACAACAGAGAGCGGAGCCGGGCATTGCAACATTTTTCAAGGGGCGTGGCAAAAGTAAATTAACAAATTCATAAATGTTTGATTACTTTATAACCATTACATGTACCTAAATTTGTCGAATTATTCACCCGAACTTGATACAAAATATGGCACTTAATTTGGTCGCAGTTTCACAGTCTATCTGTGGTAAGACACTTTCATCTGCCTGGTTTTAACCCCAATCACGGTTTTAAAGCTATGGTTGACTCTTTAATTGCACGGCGGTGGATCAGGCCTCAGACTCTATGACAGCTCTGACGTAAAGCTTTAATCGGTGGGTTGGTGCCTGATGGGTATCTGTAGCTGGGCCCACCGTGGCTCAACTTGAGGTTTTCTTTAGCTCTGACTATCTGTGAGTCGTGAGCCCTTTTCTTTGTTTCATCATAGTGTGTTAATTTGATATTATTGTTTCTCCTTGACGATGCATTGCAATAGTTAGAAGGCTTCCATGCGAGCTGAACATTTCTTGTACTTTAAAAACAGCAGAATCTAGGTCGAAGATTAGGTACCAATTAAGTGCATTTAAGCCCCCCCCGGTGGCTTAGGCAGCTGTCCGTTCTAAGGCGGTGGTTCTGTTGTTGTATACTTCACTCTATGACGGTTCCGACTTAAAGACTTATCAATTGATGAGATGGTAGGGGCCTGATGCTTTGGCTGTTTGTAGGGCCCACCGGGATTCACCTGTTGGATTTATTTTGCTCTGGTATTCAGTTTTATTTACTGTTGAGTCCATAACTTTGCTTTATCTCCTTTTTATATCTTGATTTATATGTTCTAGGAGATAATGCATTGAAAAGTTAGGGGTCTTTCATGCAAACCAAACATCGATGTGTCTTGATTCACATCTGAACTAAGGGTGAGGTTGGTGCACCGTTAAACCGGTTTAAGCCCTCCAGTAAAATATTTTACTGACCGCTTCAAGGCGGTACTTCTTTTGTGGATCTTTTATGTTTTTTCCTGTCTTGTGGTTGCTATGCCTTTGTGCGCGTCTGTTTATATGTGCCTTGTGGTCACCTGCTGGGAAAGGGCTGACCTCTTGGCTCTCGTCTGTGGTGTTTAACTGTGAGTGTGTCACTTTCCCATTGGTATCCTGGGTCAGGTGTGGTACTTGATTGTATCGATTCCTGATCTTTGCACCCTTACTTACTTTGTTGTTTATTGTTACCCCCATTGTGGGAGTCTGTAATTGTTCTTCGTTTTGTTTTACGATACTTTATGTCCATTCTAGCTTTGCAATCATCTTGATGGGGAAGAAAGAGCTGGTTGGTTTGCTTAGTTTGTCTTCTTATTGTCTCGTGATTGTTGTGTGGCTCTACCTCGCGGTGCCATGGGTTTGTCTGCAGTTTGTGATTGTGGTATTTCCTGATCATACATTTTTACTATTTTTGCTAAAATTTGGTAGCCAGGAACGAACGTATTGAACATCACAAAGCTGTTCGATAACAACCCGTTAGTTTCCTAGTGAAAATTTGAATTTTCTCCCATTAAAATAAAGGTGTCAATAGCGAGGGACACTGTATAACCCATATAAGCCTAGCGTCCTTTTTGTGGGAAATCTGCAAACAGTGCAAAACCAGATCAGACGCCGCAAAACGCGGCGTCTAATCATTCTCTCCACCGTTTGCTTACAGAGTTGTCTTTTAAAAATTGAATAAAATGAAAAATCCCAACCGACAACACTTAAAACGAAGATGAACTGGTCCAAATGATATAATAATAATAGTGGTTAATTCCAATCGGTTTAAATGGGTTAATACAATGATAAGTGCCAAAATATCATGGGCTCATAATTCAATGTCGAAGACCTTCGGGAAATCTGTGTCGTTTCCTCCTAGTTATCAGCTACTTTATTCCTTTAGATGGTAATGTAATGACCATAAAGATCTGAGCTTTCCGCTATATTATTTCCATTTTCGTCGTCAGAACATCTTGAGAGGCTACTAACTAAGGTAATGAAGTTCATGGATACTTCACGTGAAGCAATTGGTTCGGCTAACGTGGAAATGGTACTTACAATAACTCTTCTCTTCCTAGAGATAATTTTTCGTCTGCTAATAACCTTTGCAAACACTTGGACCCAGATCAGGACCGACTGAACATCGATTCTGATCTGAGTACAAACCGTCCGACACTCTAATAGTGTTCCTGAATTTTTTTTAATCGTTAGCTTTGAAAATATCAGTAGACGACAAAACAGAACGAAAACCAACCATACCAATAGTTAACGAACTAGCCTGGCAAGTACTTACGACTTTGATATACGCACTCAAACCATGTAAGGGTCACAAAATAAATTGGCTATAATGCCATCAACCAATAGAACAATTTCTGATAGCAAATGCACAATCCCTTGGTATCTGTTAACAAATGTAAATGTGCCTAACAGCGAATAACACCATACTGCGTATGGGTTTTCAAATGAGCTTTCAACATGCTTAATTATATTTAAAGTGGTTTATGTACAGTTCGTTTTTGTCAACAGGTAGCATCCCACTAAATGTTCATGAGGTGTTGCCACGCCCTTTTTGGGGAGGAAGTAGTTTTCAGAATAAAACTCCTTTGGGTCATTCCATTGGTCAAATTCCTTTTACTTCATTGGAAGGTGATAAGAGGCCAGATTAAATAAATCAAAATCCAGAGAGTTTGAACATTTTATGCCCTAAGCAGGAGAATAATGTTTAGATCTTTAGAGTACCCCCTCTGATTAAAATCATCTATTTATTTGCTGCCCAAATAAAAAGACTTTTGTGAAAATTGTATGTGTGAAGTGATTTTGAGAATGGATTATTTTACTGCTATTTTGCACTGTCGGCAAATGGAGAAACATTTAGTGGAAAGCCTCCTAAAGGTAAAAAATCAGAGATTTCTAGTTCTACAGGAGACCTTCAGAGAAATAGATTTTCAGGTATGTACTTGTAGGCAGGAGGTAGATTTAACTCAAATGGATGCTTTTTGGGGGTAACTGTTTGAAGTTGTAGCAAAACAGGCCATTTTTAATCAGGAGCAGCATTCAAATTTGTCATTTATAGACTGATGGCGAACTTATGTGACATACGGAAAACCAGACTGTCGCTCGGTCTCATTGGTTAGTTAGTTCTGTTGAAACAGCCCTCAGTTCCTATTTGTCATTAAATCAGAATTTAACAAATCATGTGGATGCTTCTTGGAGAAACCTAGAAGTTTTTCACTTGTTGTTCTATAGCCCATCTAGCCCCAGCTTCAATATAAAACATTTTTGATGCTCAACTCAACAGAGCATGAGATTGGAACTGTTCTTAAAACTAAAATGCTGACCAGTAAAGACTTTTTCCTGCTTTCAAACTCTAAGATGTTGTATTTATCCTACTCATAAATGTTAAAATGCCAATAATTATTGACATTTGACCTTTCGAAGCATGACAAATTTCATGCTCAGTTGAGTTGAGTATGAACAAGTTTTGAAATACGGGCCTATATAGTATATTGTAGCGACACACATAAGCATATCCGGGAATAGAGCCATTGCACCTGACATCATCAACCATCATTGTTTAAGGCTAAATGCTGTCAATTAGTTTCTGGAATGTTATTTATTCTGAGCCCATCACTGGTGTTATTGTGGTCCTGATGAAAATTTTCCAGCTGTACAGGTAGCAATCTTTTTTTTTACTTGTTGATATATCACTCTTTAACAGTCTTTGTGTACAATTTCTTAATGCCAAGCTGCCTGTCCGAAAATTGCTCAGGGACTACTTTATGTTTATTTTGTTCATTTAGGGCAGTATGTTTCTTTTGTTCTTGATTTATGGCTCTAGAAACCCTTTCTCCTAAATACATGTAAATTGGAGAGCCAAATCCTTTACACAAATTGTCTTTTTATATACAGCAGGACAATGGATGGTGTTATGAGCTATACCATGTGGTCTGCTGATGAAATTTCTCAAACAAGTAAGGGATTTTGGTATGAATCTTTTCAATGAAGAATTGATTACACCCTGGAATTTCGGCACTTTTGTGGTTTTTTTTTGGCTTCTTCAGTGATCGTGAAGATCCGTCAAGAATTTATAAATCTGCGTATCAAGTTGTGGAAGTGCTCTGCAAGATCAATTGAAAATTTGTGCTGCATTTTCTGTTTCTTATTTGAAACTGTACAAGACTGTGAACTAGCTGTGAGGTCTCTCATGTCTTAGATAAGTGCTGGGCTGGAAGGAGTACTTCTGAACCAGATTGTATTTTCATCGTAAAGAATGCAACGAGCATCTCTGACGACAGTAAAACTAATGTTGAGCCCCATGCAGCCTTTTCTTCACACACACCATGTTTCTTATAATCTTAGAAAATTTATCTATGACATGAGAGACCTCACAGCTAGTTCACAGTCTTGGACATTTTCAAATATTAGACCGACTTTATTTTTTATAAAAATTATAGGCAGCGATACACTGTGATTCCCATTACCACCGTAAGAGGTCCTTTAAATTATTGTCTGGCTCTTTCTCACGATGCCAGGGGCTTGTCTGCAGTTTGTAATTGTGGTAATTCCTGATCATACTCACTAACTATTTTTGCTCAGGTGTATTTTCAAATCATGCTCTATTTTAGCTCTGGTGTCCGTTTTTTTTTCAGCGTGCAAAATCATGAAGAATGAAATATGAGAAGCATTTTTGTACAGTATTTTATTGGTATTTCAGGAGGAAATCTCGTTTATTGTGTTTCTACGTTAAAATCTAGCGATTTGTTTGTTCCAGGTCCGGACCTAGTGGGGGCACCGCGGCACGCCCTCTCCCAGTTCGCCCGCTAGAAAACGTTTTTCTTGCCCTTTTTTCTTACCGTGTAGGAAATAATTTTACCCAATTTAAGGCCTCAAAAATTAAGATGTCACGCGCCGCAGAAAGTCAGATTTCTGCCCGTAGTCAAAGTGCCTGTCCAACCTGTAATTCATTCCGCATAGGTAGCATGTAATGGCGACTGTGTTACTTTCCTTGATATAGCATACTTTGTAAGAATCTAGGTTGCATTAAACAGTTTTAGCTCATTTTAGGCTCTACCTGGCCGCCCCACAAGGAAGTATCATTATTTTCAATGCAATGGTATATGGATAGTCAGTAGCAAGTTGGAAGCAATCCAGACATGAATCACAATCACTTATGAAAATAAAAACTTTTTATAAGGACACACTTTGTTGTTTCATCCATGTAAACAAAGCCACACCCTTTGTGAAAATGGCATATTTTAAGCCCAAAAGACACCTTTTTCACAAGTTTATCAATCCTCCAAAAACAGACAAATTCGTAAATTAAGACAATTTGCCTGTAGACAAACTTCAGAAAAATAAGATTACCAGCATTTCATAATCAATCAACCGTTTTGATTTTTCAGCACGCCTCTGCTACCTTAATGCACCGATATCGACAGGGCGAAAATGGACAACCAGCCAAAATTATAGCTAAACAAAGTTAAACTGGCACTCATTAATTATCGAAATCTTTCAGTAACGTTCGGTGTGTATTAGCTATTTTAATTGATTAATGTATGGAACAAGTAGCTGGTTCGTTTCCCACTGGATATAGTTATTTTAGGCATCATTTTTAAATTCATAATTATATTTTTGAGTTATGATATTGTTTCTTGTTTATTTAAATTTTGATGGATAGTTGACATGGTGTAAGTTTTAAGACTGATAAGAGATTATTTATGGTCGGAAGCTGATGGCGGTGGGTGTATAATTACTGCACGTTGTTTCTGATAACAACCTTATCAAATGCGTCCACAGGTCTGTATTGTCCCCGTTTCGAACGTTGCAGCGACGAAAGTGTACCTGTTTCTCATAGTTATTTTCGTACTCAGAAAACGATTCTTCTGCTGACCCCAGCTGCCTGAACAGTCTGTTGAATATATGATGAGCTGTCCCGCCATGAGTGTTGCTTGAAATATACTTAACGCCAGTAAAAACGCAACTTTTACAGTATAACCTACACTAGATTTAAAGCTCTTTTAGCATTTCGTATTAAATGAAAAACTCAAAACTATAGTCGCGATATCAAGGCAATATCCTGTTAGTACTGATAAAGCAGTCCAGATAAGTCGGACTGCATATTGTGATAAAGGAACACAACTCCAATTCTTTAAACAAACAATCAAAATCACCTGGTTAATCAGGACTTCAAATCTTAATATTGCCTGGCTTTTTTGGTTTTAAACTTTCTGAAAATTTCAATAATGCTCTACATTTTGACCACACACAACTGGAAAAATGTGTCTTGAAGCTTGCCCTTTAAAATGACCACCAAAGTTTGAGCATGAAAACCGTAAGTTGACGAAAATGCGAGAGTTTCGATGGTTGATATCGTGATATAACATTACCATAGGCAATGACTGAACAACTTATGTATGCCAATTACAAAATGATTCAATTTTGTTAAAGTTTTAGTCATTCCTCAAATTAAGCGAAAAATATGCGAAACACTTAACTTTAAAACATTAACTTTTGGCCCCTTAGGTAAACAGAACTTTGGCTTTTATTCCGTATCTTTTAAGTTTGAGTGAAACAAAGTTCATTCAAACTGAAATTGAGTAGAATTTAAAGTTGGAAGAAGGTTAAGAATTTTTTTTGATGAATTTGGCATTTTTCACCATTTTTTAGAGCAGATGTGTGTAATCAAGTTCAAGTTTTGCTAAAACGTTCTTGTACGTTAGGGAAGCTTGTAAATACACAGATAAAGGGAATTACTTTGCTATGTACAGGAAAAATAATATTTGTGTCAGTTGCGTTTTAATGGCTTTAAGTATAGTTTGAAACATTAGTTATGAGATTTTTGTCTTTAGATTTTAAATGTTTTAAAGATTAATCAGTAGACATCACTATTCCTTACTAATATAATGCTTTAAAATGATTCTATTATATTTACTCTTACACATAAAGTCTTGTAAAATCGTGCAAGTCATGATTTATGATAAAAAAAATGAAAAGGTTTTTGAATGTCGTGAGACTCGAACCCACGATCTCAATCTTGACAGCCATACGCTCTATCCAAAGGGCTAAGCGGGACAGTGTTGGATACAGGATTAGAAAATACATCACTTTGAAACCAATACTTTTCATAATGTTTGCAAATCTAAAATTAGTTTCACGGAGATAAATATATACGACTTTATATGGCATATTCATGAGTGCCAGCTTAACTATAAAGAGTTGTGTACTTTCCTTCAAACAAACATAGAAAGGTCAGGTGACACTGAAAATATTCACTTGTCTACGATTAGCGTTTGAGTAATTGATTTTGATGGTGCAAAAGTAAAATCGGCTTGACAAATGCTTATATCATCGTAGCAGCGTCTAATTTCCTGCTGGCTGCGTGGTTAAAATGACATGGATTTCGACCAGTGTCATTTCCTATGCCCTATTCAAAGTTATATATCTTTACCAGATACAGCCCGATTCTACGAACATAAAAAATGACCCTTTTATACGGAAAACCACTAAATGGAAAGTTTTACAAACAGTGAAGTTGCAAATTGTATGCCGCATGATACAGCATTTCATCAGGGTCTCCACTGTTTGTAAAGGTAAAAAAGAGTTATTCAGACAAAGAAATACAATTCATTTTATAAATTGAGCCAGTGCATGAGATTTCCAAAAATATGGTATGTGCGACCAGCAAAGCCTCAGATCAGCCTGCGCATATGCGCAGACTGATCAGAGCCTTTGCTAGTCGCTTAAGTATTCTATGATTGTTAAACTACTGACTGAACACCATTTGGAGTTTCTAAGCTTAAAAGGAAGCTGCAGAGGATCGTCCGAGTCCACACATGCCAAAATGCCACATCTTTGGAAATCACATGCACTGGCTTAATTATAAACTGACGACCCTAGATATGGACTATCTCAAGATAATTGTATCAAAATAGAAGGAAGAATCCATCAGTATATAAATGGTTAAATAACTATCTATGAATGTGCAAACCACGACGCATCGCTGGCAAACCTATTTGATTCAGGATAGCAGTAAAAAAATAAGTAAGTGTGACAAGGAAATGCCACAATTAAACACTGCAGACCAACCCAAGGCACAGTGAGGAAGAGCCAACGAACACCAATAGTCACAATTCATCCGGAAGACAATTTTAGTAAAGCAACTAGCTCCCTCTCCCCCATCAAGACGATAGAACGATTAATACTGTATACCAAAACTGAACCAAACAAAGAACCCCCTTAAACAATGGGATCAACAATAAACAATGAATCAACAAGAACATAACAACCGCAACGCCTAAGAAAAGACGGCAGCAAAAGCCACTAGTACTGGGGAATTAAATGCATTTTACTGACCAGTACCAAATATTCGCCTTTTTGTCGTTGTTTCTTTTGCAAAAATAATAAGATGAAAAATAGAAACGTCTATCTAGAGATGGCTCCTATCGACAACAAAAGATACGTATTCGTGAAGAAATTAGACGAGCCATGTTACAAGTATCACTTGACTTTTCGCTTACTGTAAAGGATGCAAGTTTGATATTCATATCTGGGTGTGGTTGGGCTATTTCATCTGCTAAGGAAGGGAAATAAGGTTTATTTATAACTTGGTTAAGAGTTAATAAGTTTTTGAGCCGCGCAAACGTGCGTGCATTTCATGAAAATCCTAACCGTATACACACTGAACTCACATTTATTAACCCTTAAACCTCATAGTCACAAAATGTATGTTTTTTGTCGTCCACTAATTTACTTGAAGCCTCATAGATAAACAGTGTGAACCCAGATCAGACTGCTCCTTTAGGAGCAGTCTGATCTGGGTCCACAATGTTTGCCTCCCTGCTTATGTTAAATATACATTTTCAGATGCAGATATTTAGCTGGCGTTTTAAGGACTAAAGATGGTACAGTGTACAGTTACTTTTGAATATAACCACGCCTCCTTATCACTTTTTTCCTATGTCTAAGGTTGACTCGTCTTTATTACGCATTCATGAGTCGCCGCCTTTACAGTAAGCGAAACGTCAAGTAATACATGTATATTCTAGACACGGACAAAGCGGTGACAACATGCTGCCATTTCGGGGAGCATATTATTTAGTCGTCAATCACAGTTGTTATCGGGTCTTTAATGCTCTAATGCACTTGCTTTTATAAATCGACATCTGATTGGATAACGTCAATTATTTGCGCCAGTGTAACGTTCCAACATGAGGCGAAACTGCATAAATGTATTAAAATGGGGATAGCAATATTAAAAATGTTCATATAAAAAATAAAATTCCATCCTAAAATCCGACGATAAACCTCCCAAATGAAATTTTGAATACAGTTATTCTCTAAATATAGCCACGCATTCTTTTTCTATGTTTTGTTCCATGAATTCTCAAGGTAAATGCTACAACATCAAAAGATTACCTGTTAAACCATCTCAAAACATTGAATCCTCAGAGCTCGCCAAGATATTAGTATAAAGGTTGTCGCGTATGTCAAGGCTTATATGTGCTACTTTATTTCGAGCTATCAGAAGCCGAATTATCGTGAGCGCATCGTATTTGAGAATAGTATCACTATTGGTGTCAGTTATAATGACCTGACATAAGTATTATCCATTCACTGACATAATCAATTGAGACTTCTGTTATTAAATCACAACGTGGCTTCTAACAGTTTTCAAAATCTAGCGAACAATGAGGAATACATGATTTTAACACCAAGCACATTAGATTTCCTAACTTGAAGAGAACCAATCCTAAGCTGCTGCGAGAATAGCAGCAGAGCCATGAATTCAATATCTGGCGACTGGCCCGCGCAAAGCAAACGTTGGTTTATTCGATCATACATATTTGGCATGCAACAGAGAAAGTAATGAAATGTAACAGACTCGCCTGAACCCTTGTCTATGCAATAAACGTATTTCCGTATACAGATTCATATATACTTTACTTCCAATAGTACAGATAATAACGTGACGAAAATGCATAAAATATGTTTTAACATATGACGTCGTGGACCACTAGTGGTTTACATATTTAGTAACGGTATATATGTAATGAGGTCCACAAGGTCCATGGGATACAATCAAGTACCACACCTGACTCGAGACACTATATGGGAAAGTGACAAAATACAAGGACACATTACACAAAGGGATCAGCTCTTTCCAAACAAGTGACCAAACAGATAAGACAGTATAATAAAACAAACATGGAACACAAAATAACAAAAAAGGATCAACAAAAGAAGCATCGCCTTGAAATAGCCAGTAAACAAATCACTGGAGGGCTTAAACACGATAAATGGTACCAACCGTACCCTTCAAGAATTCTAATGTGGAGCCAGACACATAAATGTTTGGTTGGCATGAAATATCCCTAAATTATCGAAGCATCATCTCCCAGTACAAACAAATGAAGAGTCAATTGTGTTGATATTTTTGTATAAATGGTTAACCCTTCGCCAACATACGAAAATATTGTCTAGTGAAGTCGTGTGCTTTATGTGAATGCTTGCGTCAAGGAGTAATTTCGGTATGCAGGCAAACAGTGTGGACCCAGTTCAGACTGCTGGAGCTGTCTGACATGGATATGCACAGTTGCTACAGAGGTGTTCAAACGGACTAGCAGACGACCCAGCAGACGGTATTTAGTCGCGATTAGCATACGAAGAGTAACATGTTAGACTGCTGCACTGACCTCGTAGGTATACGAGCCATGTTTTATACAAGGGGCAGTGAAGCAGTCTAATTACATGAAGTACATTTAGGATGAGCCGCGACATGTGATTTCCAACAATGTGGCATTTTGACAAGTGTAGACTCAGACGGGCTATGCAGCCTCATGTTAAGCTTAGAAACTCCAGATGATGTTCGGTCAGTAGCTTAACACTCATATAATATTCAAGCGACTACATGTAGCAAACACCCTGGTCAGACTGCGCGTATGCGCAGGCTGACCTGGGGCTTTGCTGGTCACACATACCACATTGTTGGAAATATCATGTCACGGATCAAATGCTAAGATAGGCTTACATTCAAATAACAACAAAGATTTGCCAGCATTCGAAAAAACGCGGAAAGACTCACAAGTAATACTTGCACTATTTTCATGAAATTGTACACCGCAACACGATTATTTTTATCTACAAATGGTCTACATGGCATACCATAGCAGAATATGGCAGCAATAGATGTCTAGACAATTCGCTTATGCAATAAGGTGGACAACATAATGGGCGCTTGCCTCATTAGTTGGATGCGTGAACTGCATAAGCCGCGACATGAAAAAAAACAACAATGCAGCTATGTGTTACGAGTAGGCTCAGATCAGACTAGGCGATATCAGTTCAGTTTGATCAGAGGCTGTGCTGTCCTCGCGAAGAAAGCATGGGTCCTTAGTAACCTACTGAGCGCATATTGAAGACTCTGATTAGACTGGGCCTCCGATCGGCGCACAGTTAATTTTTTTTGGTATTTTTATGGCGTGGCACAAGTGCACATTGGAGTAAGGCCAAACAAAAATATAAGTGTGTTTCGGGTAACGGGTCTGAAAATTTTAGGTAGGGTAGGCAAATATATTTCTTTTAATTATTCTTTTTTCGAGAAAATCTGAAAAACATTCTTGGTTTCAAAAGTAAATTTAGGTAGGGTTGGGTTATCCTATACATATGCAAGTATTTTTTATTTGGCCTCAACCGATAATGCATAAACACCTTATCTCTAATAAGAAGTTGCTTATGTGTCATATTCAATCATAAAACGTTCTCATACTAAAAGAGTAGGAATGTAAGGACTGTCCGAGGGGTGTTTAGTAATTATATGTAATTGAAAAAGACTGATAAATCCAAAAGTTTTAAAATTGAACGCGTTTTAGGGCCCAGACCTGCAATTGTTTTTCCATAGACTTCCATTATTGCTTTTAAGTATGCTGTGGTCCTCACAACTCTTCAATCACAATGAGGCTGCCATAGAGTTACAGATTGGACCTTATTAAATCAATAAACAAGAACGAGATACCCCAGTGACCACCATGTTTTACCACTTTTTGGCCTCTGAAGGTGTGCACCCTACACGAGAGGAAAATTCTACTGAAAAAAAATACAATACATTTCCTAGTTTTATTATTGACCATTCATGAAACACCTTACAACTTAAAAATATTGTGCTGAGCTTTATATGAGCGAAAATATAAACATACAATATCCATGAAACGTGACAGATATATTGTGTAATATGTATATATGATTGACTAGAAACTGTATGGTTTATGTCAAATAAACAATATGTTCTGTTCTCTTCTGCTTCCACCCACCTTTTGAGCCAATTACTGCCCTTTTTACAATAAGACCTGTAAGTATTTTCATAAAATAATCTGCCCCTTGACTATACAAATGTAAAATTGCAGCCTGTAACTTTCCTTGACACAAGCCGCTTTCAAGATAGGTTACTGCAGTACACTGCGATATGAAATGATACAGTGCTTGAAAAACCAGACAACTATATGAGATAAAAATATTTCAGCCTGTTCCTTTTTGTGGTGAATAGTGGTGATTAATAACTAAAAGATCTTTGTTATTGCAAGGGTCTACGAAACAATGGGGCCGCAATTTTAGTCAAAATTCTCATTGATGCCACATTCTCTGTCGTTCAGGTCACATAGGCGTGTTTGCATGAACGGTTACATTGCAAAAAAGAAGAGAAAAAGCTTACCCCATTTCTTCCGGTCGCTATGGTGTTCGTTTGCAAGTATTACATCCGTTTTTGAAGTTTCAGTATTTGTTTTCACTCATTTGTTACATCTAAATACGTCTTTTGAATTGTGAAAATCAGTAAAAAAAAAGCTAGCTCTGGTTTACTCTAAATTAATCAGACAAAACACGGCTTTTCACCGATATTAGCATTTGTATGCATGTTTAGGACATGGTGAGACGTATTGACATGTAATACATGGGAGAGTACTCTCATTTCTTCTTCATACGTAGGCTTGGACCCAACGTCTACTGTTTACAATTTACCCAAAACAAATATCTGGAATATCAGGCATACCCAAAAAAATAGTTGAAATTTAAGCAACTTTAAAAAAATATCCCCATTGTGTGTACATTGACCTTAAGAAAAGACCCATATATACATAGAAATGACCCCTCAATGTAGTCCAGTTGTGTGATAACCCAACAAAAGCTTCATGCCCCAAAAATATCCATTCCCCCCCCCCCCCCCCCAAAAAAAAAATATTGAAATTCATGAGTATTAACGATTTCGATTGCCGCCTACCGGTGTGAACATAAAACCATCAGCACTGCTGGATACGTCAGCAAGGGTGTTTAAAGTAGGCTTTTGGGTTTATTCGAAAAGAACCAAACCTCGCTTGCTAGCAAAATATGGCCAGTCCTAACTACAGATGAGACATTCATGCTCAATAGCATACCCTGTATATTTTACAAACGCATGTGCGGATCAAGAAAGTTTTTTTTTATCAGAGTCCAAATTTGCAGGATCCAAATTAGATATCGTTTTTTTAATTTTTTAATTGATGGATAGATGATCCAACTATCACTATAAATGGGCCATCATCGGCCCGCTAGGGAAACGCCATTTAAATGGCGTTTCGCTGGCGGGCCGATGATGACCCAACATTGAATGCTGGCTTGGTAGCTTTTTGAATTTCCAGGGGATCTGGACCAGTATTGTTAAGATGTTAAGAAAGCCTATATTTTTGTGATCTTTCAGGGGGTCCGGACCCCCTGCTCCCTCTTCCTGGATCCGCCCATGAAACATGCGAGTTAAGTACTATTTATCTTGCCTTGGCTATTTATTTAAGAGTTAACTGCAGTCACTGCAATAATTTAATTCCAGGGAACGGCTTCCTATTACAGATAAGGACAGAATGTGCCAAGTTCAAGTTAAGTAAATATACAGTTACAAGGCAATTGATTTCTGTTCCGGAATAGACGATTAAGAATAATTGCCTGTGACGGAATAGGGCATAATCAATTTAGACTTAGCCCACAGTCAGCATGAAACGACAATTAGGGTAAAATATTTGATAGAAGTAAGACTGACAACATGCACATTTTTTTATCAAAAGCCCTAAAGCTTTTAGCCTAATTTGGCGTTCAATTTGTGTGTGTGTGTTTTTCTGTTGAATAAGGCGTACCAAACATAAAACGTTTTAGCAGGAAGAGGAATATATGCTATAATGCAATATCGCGTATTTTTTTAATATCATCTTATACAAAGGATTGATAATTCGTGCTCCTGTATTATTAAGTTTATTTAAATCTTGTGTAAAAGACCATTCCAAGCTCGTCAAGCATTGCATTTTACCGCTGATTCCTTCAGCTCGTTAGAATGAATTCAATTAATACATATTATGGGCTGGTATATACAAAACGCACACCAACCAATTAAATACTAACTATTCCGAGCATAGAATATATGGAAACTTAACAAAAAATTGTGTCGTATAAGTGTAATTCAAAAACCAAACCATTTTACAAACTCGTTTTCAGATTGAGAAGATGTACATGTATGCATGAGTTTTTATATTGTTCTGGAATTGTCTTTTAGTCAACACGGGACAATTATTTTGAGCACTTTTTGGCCTGCTGCCGCATACTTTTTGAAAACTTTACTAACTTCTCAATTGGGCACATCAACTAAATTCCGAAATTGTGTTACTTCCTACAGGAGTCATAACCTGTCATTATAGAAATAAAGCCCCTTTAAGTCTAACACTAGATGCCATCGGAATGTCACCACCCACAATTTTTCTATAGGGAAAATACACTAACATCACCACAATATAATTCAAGTGGTGATCAGAGCATTCTCCTTCATGTTTACAAATCATTTTGTTTCGTTAATTGAATTTACCCCACATAAATGAGCCACATTGACACACTGCTGTGGCTGCATAAATGCGACCCTTTCACGTTTGCCTGACACCATAGTTTTGCATTTATTTGCAAGTGCGAATGCAACAAGATGCACCTTTCGAGTAAGTAAAATGTGTTTATCCTGAAACTAAATGTGGAGTGCATAATAGCCATAAGAATCTGTCAACCCCTGCCAGACAAATTTTATGCAATGTATCATCACATGGAACCACCACAGCAGATTTTCGTTCACTACACGAAACAACAACGCTTAAAGTAGAGTCGACTATTTGAGACAGCTTGCTTTTTTGCTTGCGGCGCTAGCGCAAGCAGTGATACCCTCTACCTGTTTGTCTATTTATATAACATACTGTTAGCATAACGGTCGTGTGTATGGAAACAAAACAGTTCAACGACAAGACAACCCACCGACAGCATGCAAAACATTAAGATAGGGTTCTTATGGAAATGGAAAACAGAACTTTTCCAGGACTTTTTTCATTTTTCAAGGACTCTATTTCATTCCAATTTCGTATAAACAACGTGAAAAAATGCACTTTTTTCAGCCAGAAGCGTCGAAATAACAGGCTAGCTCAATTTCTTTGATTCTGACACCGGTGATAAAAACCGGGTCTACCACACAAATTGAATAGAATAGAATACAAGTTGCATCTCGCTCTTTGACGTACATCTAGCGATTTTCACTCAGTTTTTTTGCGATTTTCACACAGTTTCTTTTGCGCATCACATAAATCCGAAAGGTCTAGTTGTATTTTTATATTTTTCAAAGACTAATTCATAGTTTCAAAGATGATTTTGCAATTTTCCGGGACAATTCCAGGGTTCACACAGTTTTTTTTTTTTGCACATCACATAAATCTGAAAGGTTTAGTTGTATTTTTATATTTTTCAAAAACTAATGCCTATTTTAAAGGATGATTTTACAAAATTCCAGGACAATTCCAGGACAAAAGACACCTTTTTTCAAATTCCAGGAGTTTTCCAAGACAAGGTCAGATTCAAGGACTTTTCCAGATTTGTGCAAACCCTGTAAGAGCATGTCTCCTATTATATGCCATATTAACCCCCCCCCCCCCCCCCAAAAAAAAAAAATCAATTTGTGGATATAAGTTGGGGTCATGGAATACGCTCACTGTTTTCATCCACTGTGAGCTTGATCTCAGGAGTCAGTTCTTGAAAAAATCCATACACAGCAGATCGCCTATTTTATTTATGGTAGCATTCCATATTTGGTATCTAGATACATCTTGGGCCCTGGCGGGTCGCCAACTGTTTCCATGTCACTGTGACCTTGACCTCTGGTTTCAGTTCTAGCAAGGTCGAGCTCAGAGCATATCTGTATATAATTTGAGGTAGGAATCCAAAATTTGATGTGAGGATATATTTTTGGATCATGTTGTGTCGCATACACTTCTGGGTCTCTTTGACATGTAGCCTGTACATAAGTATGTATAGAAACACTGCAGCTTTAGTTTTATAACTTTATTAATCATGCCACGATTGTCCAAACAAGAAGGATCTGGCGCAATTGGATTGATATTGGCCCACATCGGATCGAACTAAGTTCCTACTAAAGTTCTTACGTAATAGATTTGTGCGTACGTTTATACCCGAATGAATGGCTACAGTTGCGACCTTTTCATTAGTTGTCAAGTAAACAAAGTGAATAGCCCTGTATGCCCTACCTCAATTCTTCATCGTAGACAAAAGGGTGTGCATTAACTGCACAGCCTACTCTAATTAACAAAAGCGAATAAGAGGGACCGCAAATAGAACACATCAAGGATTTATTTTGTAAAATAAAAACATTTTGAGGCTATTGATAGATCTTGAACCCATCTTGCTAGATAAGTCTAGGAGAGGGAACCAGACTAGCTTATAGAGTAACGGTGCTCTGACCCACCGTTGATCTTTAGTAGGTTCGTGACGTCACTAAAGTAGCGACTATAGATGTTCGAATTGAACTTTAGTTACTATAGCAGGAACTAAACTTCGATTTGAAGTGGGCCATTAAAATTGCCATCAGTCAACTAAAAAGAATAGCTACCAGTCTGATAATAAAAGTGGTCATTAGTACACGTAAAATATTGCAATAATATTTCTTTCTTTTCCAAATAGTTATGTTCATGGCTAGTCTATAAATGTAATTGTCTTCAGTGGAGTTGTGTGATTATAAGAACTTAGCACGAGCCTTTATACTAGCTACAAATTAGGAATATGTTTTTATGGAAAAAAATGAAATGACTATTTGAAAAGTTCTAGGCCTTTGGGAAAGGCGGCCTCAGAGATAGTTATCAGGCTACAGGGACAGTTAAATATCGACGCAGGTCTGGTTAACCAAAATGACGACCTGACGTTAAGACCACAACTTATGCCGAGTGTATCAACGATATTTGCATCAGCGATATCCGTTCTGGCTGGCTATCGTCAGTTCCAGACAAATAATAGGGCTTCGGGGGTATTTTGTATCCAGGTTTTTAATAAAAAATATTTTGATACAATTACTTAAATCACGTCTGATTCCTAGACAAATTACGTTTTGCAACTTTAGAATCTAAGGGTATTGCTATTCGATAGACTATTGTCCTAATATTATTTATTATTTTGGCATGAAATTAAAACATGGTTTGCTGACATGTTGATGTTCACTGTTGCCAAAATTTAAAAAAATGATACATTAAAAATAAGAAAATTTTATTAATTTCATTTTTTGCGTTTTTAAAGTCATTCAGTGTATGGGGCTAGGTGCCGCTTTACATAACTGTTTGTGTTTTTTCTTTTGCCAGAAGAGTATCTTACCCACCGACTCAATAACTATTGTCAATGTTGATGTGGTTTTAGTGCAGTGTAAACAATAACCAAATTTGGAGGTGTTCCAAACATACAAGGTGCACATGCCGTTTTTTAACTAGGCAAGCCATCCTTTAAAAAGGAAAATTTATTATTATACTTAAACGCAAAAGTTTCGCAACTCTTACTAAAATGCTATTTCCTTCTTTTTGAGCCAAAAATTTTACTCCATGATATTGTGATTAACAAGTCCAATGATTTGCCGTCCAAACAACATGAAAATCAGACCAGTGAGACTAACGATTGCCGATCTTCGACAAGAAATGTAAGGCAACTCAAATTTGAAAAGTCACAGAATTACAATACCTTACATTTTATCGAGTCACAGTGTTACACCACCTTACATTTTATTCGGAAAAGGTGTTTAACCGTTATCTGTTTTCAAGATCAGAAGGGCAGACAAATCCAAGCAGGTTATTTTATGCATTTGGTAAGGTTCATTACGTCAACGTAAAGCCTTCAATATTTGACGTAATTGGCCGTTTAAGCACAACTGAATATCAATAATCGGGTTCTTAATGTCACAAGTGAAAACCTTCAACACATTGCATAGAAGACAGAAGTATCGCGCGACATAACGGACTAACATGAACAATTTTGATAAATTGGTTGACGTTAACAAAGAAACACAGCGACTTTGAGCGTTGATAAACGTTAATTGTTAAACCTTAAAATGTTTTCCGTCAGATACGACATCTGGCTATCACATAGCACCGTTTGTTTTCAAATCGAGATAACAACCTTTATGCTAGACGTAAATTGTTGAAAAACACTGACGTCATTATAACGTCAGAATGAAGAGTATGATCAAAAACCGATAAATGGTAAATCATTCCGCATTGTGCAGGAGCATAAAATATGATTATATTAAAATTCTAACATGGACCATACTGAAGAAAATACAGATATTAAACGGTTGCGAAACTTTTGCGTTTAAGTATATTTTTAAATTTAATATAGATTTAGCATAACGAGTAGAGTACACATGTGCGTGCATAGGTGTAAGATGGTATTTCATATTGCGTGGGAATTTTATTGGATGTCTGTTGTTTTTTCCCTCATTAATCCAATCTTAAGTGTACATAGAGATATGCGATTTCGTGATCGGTTGTATTAAAGCAATTAGCAATAGCGTTTGTTTTGCTTTAGAAAAGTACAAAGTAATCAAGCCGCGCATTACAGTTTCATTTAATTCAAGGAAAATAAATGGATTTCCTTGTTCTGCAACTAATGATTGCATTCTGTATTTCTGAATTTAACTAAGGTGCCATATTTGGAGATATAATGAATTTACAAGGATGTTTATGACAAACGGTACCTCAATGAAGGTCGAACGTATTGCAAAATGCTCCCCTTGGTCTTTTTTATTGAGTGGCCGCTTAATACAGGGTCTACTTTACTTCGTTCCCAAGCAAGTCTGAGACACAAACCAGTCTGTTAACTCACAGAGACTAGATACATGTAGAATATTGAATTGTGCACGTAGTGGATAAGCAATTTTACTTTCCAGATAACGAATAACGAAGGCGCCTGAGTTGTTTGCCTACAACAAATCGCCTCGGGGCCTAAATTTTGTATGAGCATTTAGTATCAGCTGATAAGTGCTATTGTGTCATTTGTGAAAGTTCAGAGTATATACCACGGTAGAAAACTTCATAAAAAGAACCACCAGTTCTGTACATGAAGACTGAAAAAATCGCCTAAAAGCGTATTTTTTTTTATTCAGAGCTTTTAACGTCTAGTATTGGATACATTTCAGTAAGTTAAATTAATTTGAATTTTTACCAATGATGAAACATTGCATATGAGATGTCAAAAAAATCCAGTATGAACATGTACATGTACAAACACAAACTGAAATTCAGGCCGCGAAGACAAGACAGCCTTAGATTGCAAGTGAATCAATCGGAACTACCTCTGCCAATTCCGTAGAATCAGACCTCGGATGTACATCGAGGCGCTAACGTCACATATCGTTACGCTGACGTCACAGAAACCATGCTAATGTACAATAACAAGTTCGATGTCAGCGAAACAAACGGTTACAATATTCCACAAGATGCTATAAATGAAGTTAGTTTTTTTTTCTTTCATTAAAATATCGCTATAGCGCATATTTGTACAAGAGTTAACAATATTTATACACGCATGCATAATGACAATATCTATGTTGGGATTTTTACCTGTCATTCTGTTTGCTTATTTGTAACAGAGTTACACCCTTGGTTTATTTCATAATTTCGTTTTCCGCTCAATATGTTTAGAAGAAATGGACGCACGTTTGCTTGTTTGTTTGTTTGTTTGGTTCTTAACGACGCATCAACCCTTGTGGGTCATCAGCGTCAGACGGTATTAAACTAAACATGATGAAGATGGAAAAAGTAAAAATTTATAAGATAAAACAAAAGGAATGATGATGATGAGTTTGTATAATGCTAATTAGTTGCAATACGATTGTTGACAGGAGAGACCACGTACAATATCTGACAGTTTCAAATAGCTATTCAGATAGCTGTACAAGCTCTTTAACTGAACAGAATAAAACATTAAAAATCTGTATTATGGTCTGATACAAATGTAAAACAAAACATGATTTTAGAAAAAGCAATTAGATTTTGTTAAAAAGATTTATTTGTCTTAAAAATGTCATAATACTATCAATATGTATATCTTGAAATAATTCTTCCATGTTATCAACATGGAAGCAATTATTTCTTACTTGTGCAAAATCGCTTCACTCCAAAAGACAGTGACGTACAGTGAATGGTGCATCGCAACCAACACATTGTGGTTGCTCTTCACCTAGTAGTAAGTATGAATGTGTGACTCTTGTATGACCTAAACGGAGTCGAGCCAAAACGACTTCTTCTTTTCTAATGTTTCGAACAACTGATTGATGTTCACCAATAGTTGGTTTTATGTCAAGAAGTTTATTTCCAATGCTGTTATTCAATGAAGTTTGCCATTCTTCCAAGATATATTTATTGATAGATAGCTTTAAATTAGAAAATGGAATCTTAAAAGAAGTTGGTTCTAATGAAAGCGATGTTTTTGCTTGCTTATCTACCATCTCATTCTCTTGGATCCCTATATGACTAGGAATTCAACAGAGAACAATTTCTTTATAAGCTAAAAGTTCATGACATGGACATAATTTCACCAAATTTTGTATATGTATTTATATTGACAAGATCTAGGTTGGATTGTTACCTGTCATGTTTTGCTTATTTGTAACAGAGTTATTGATTGATGTTAGAATTATGTGTCTGCTCACTTTCTGTAGAACTTGGCCTTTGTACAGCACGAAAAGCGCTGCGATGAAGCGCTGCAATAGGGCTATAGTCAGATTCTCTGACAATTGTAGTTTAAAGGGATAATTTTCGCTTTTTTAAGATGCTTTTATTATAGAGTTTACAGTATGGCAGGAATAATTCCTCATTAAATGTTTGTGAATGCCCTTCTATTAGCCTGTAATTAGTTGCTTTTGCTTCTATATGGGAGTCTGGTCATTCTCAGGTCAATGATCTCTACACACCAAAACTGGAATCACTTCCACCTGCTTACACACTACCAAAGCAGAATTATAAATCAGTCAAAAGGCAAAAAATAAACAATGTTTCAGAGTAATGCTTTTAGCAGTGTGTGCATTGATGAGTATATTTTGATACTTGGCCCATATTTAATAATTAATTCTAAAATTTAAGTCTTAAAGCACTAATTATTACTACAGCAGACGACATATTTTGTAACTTTTTTCTTCATTTTTCTAACAAAACGACAGAATAAAATCAAATGAAACTTATTGAAAAACAAAATACTTTTCGTTTGACAGTTGTTACATTTTAATTCGCATTGATTTGGCTGTTGATTGTAATTAAAACGGAATACCCATTATCCAATATTGAAATAAAGAAATTGACTGAAAGGTGCCGCTTCAATCTTTTGACAGACCAGCATATTGAGGTTAACTCAGGTGTGCCAACAGCTGTAAGATGGCTGCTCCCAGAAGGGCTATAAAAGCTTCCATAATTAACTAACCAGATGGATAAATGATCTGTGAAAATAAAAATAGCCCATACTGAAATATTTGTTTGTGAATAAAGTAAAATGTTAAAAAGCATGAATATACACTTTAAGTCTACATTTTATAGGTCAAATATGTCTCACACATGTCTGAGAAAGTAGGGCATTGTATTTTGCTAGGTTTATCAACATTTTAACTAGTTGATATATCTTGATACAAATCGCATATGCGGGCAGCAGAGGCTCAGCTGACCCTGTGCAGTCGTACAATCTTCCCAGAGCATTTGCCTCTCTCACACAAAACGTAGGATCTAAACAGAGGATTAGGGAGAAATTAGGGCTTTATCCCACCCCCAAAAAAATAGCTGCATGTACGTTTATTTAAGCACCAAAATCTGATGATCTGACTCATTTCATCTCTGCTGAAGAGACCTTATCTTCAGCGGCTAACATGTGTTAAAACATACTGGACTACAGAATCCAGGAAGGGACATTGTCTCATTTTCCTTTGTTTTGTTATTGTGTGCGCATTGTACGGGCAAGAGGGTATCACATTACCGTCTGTTAATGAGTTGTGCACACTCACTAATTCTATACCAGCCATTTTGGGATTTAAGCAGTGTGGAACCTCATTTACTTTAAAGTAAATAAGGGTGCAAAGATCAGGAATCGATACAGTCAAGTACCACAAATGACCCAGGATGAACAACTCACAGTAAGAGCCAAAAGGTCAAACCCTATCACAAAACTGACTTAAAACCTACATACTAGGATTCTAAGGAGTAATACCAGTAGCACATGAAAGTGCTTTCACATATGGGCCTCGACTTGAGAGAACCTTTCTTCGGGGGGGGGGGGGGGGTTGTAAACAACAGCCATACCAGCGCTTTTATTAATGGGTGTTTAGAACCCAAAAGCCAACTATTATAAAACTATCCAAGTGAAAAGAATATTAGATGAAATATCACACGTCGCGTGCGAGTATGGATTCGTGAAATGCTTTTACAGACATTAATAAGAGGAGTCCAGAATTTGCTACGAAATAAAGTGTTACTACCACTTTATTTCGTCTACGTAGCATTTCAATAAAGCATCCCCTTGCAACATAAAGAACATGTTTTTCATGGGACTATTCCACCAAAGACACGAAAATTGATTAAACTTACTAATTACTCGTGTTGTTTTTTCACCGGCTGTCCTTGTCAAAGATTCTGGATATACTACTAACATTCTTTGTTACACACCAGCATCAGAGAATAGTGAAACCAAGCCAGCTTTTACAAAATATGGTGTTAAACACACACATGGTAGTCTGATGCATTTACCATAAGTAAGTGTTAATTACCATGGGTAAGTGTATGTCCTGGATGCAACAATCTTCTAAGAGGTATTTTTGAAAAATGATACTATTTTCAGCGGAGAGTTCGACCAGAGAGGAGCACCACATTCTCTTTTTTTCGCTATTTTATACCATAAAAGCTCTGACTGGAAAACATATGGTTCTAGGGGATTTTTCAGCCTCCATATACATAACCTATTATAACCCAATAAGATTGCTCTGTCTATGCAGTTTCCTGCCCGTGTTATAGCTTTCTGCAAGCATACAGTTCATTTTAGAGCGCTTTGGTTGAAGCCAAAATACATATAATAAGTTTACTGAATAGAGGGCAAAATCAGTATTTGTCTGGATAGATATACAATCAAATTATCAGCCGTACCAGACATTTCTATTCTTAGACAAACAACATTCACAGGCAAACACAATAACGTTGTTATCATAGGGTGATACAGTTGAAACGATAACTGAACTATTGTCTAAAAAGGGAAATTGACATCAAAAAAGAAATTGGGTATGATCAGGAAATACCACAGTCGCACAACGCAGACTAAACCACGGCGCCGTGAGGAAGAGTCACAAAACATTTCCAGTAACAAGACATCCGTAAGACAATATAATCAAAGCAACCAGCTCTCTCTTTCTCTTGAAAATGATTGCAAAACTAGAAAGGACACAAAGTAATGCAGGACAAAACAAAGACAAACACAGAGCCCCCACAACCAATAGGAAGCACTCTTAACAACGGATCACCAACAACATAACCACTGCCTTATAACGGACATCAGCCTAAGCCGACCGGGTCTAAAATGCATTTTACTGGTACCAAATCTTCGCCCTAGATTCTGTTTTGTTAAAACACAAAATTGTTGAGCTCGCATGGATGCTTCATAACTATTACAGTGTATCATTACCGAGAAACAATCGAATCAATTTAACATACTATGATGAAACAAAGAAAAAGGTTCATGACTCACAGATAGACAGAGCTAAAGGAACCTAAAGTTGAGCTACGGTGGGCCCAGCCAATGACAGGCATCAGGCAACAACCAACGGATTAAAGCTTTACGTCAGGGCCGTCATTGAGCCTGAAAACCGAAATAAGGCAGTTGCAAAGGAACACTATCAGAATGCAGAATCTGTTCGTTATAATTCGCGATATTGGCGAGATTTCCCTATGAAGGTATGTGAACCAGCACACGGGATTCTCGTACTTATCGCAATGTCAAGAATCATTATCCTCCGTCATATGATGATTCAAGAAGCACAAAGTTCTAATAAGGCGCTTAGTCACTCTTGCTCAGGAAAATGTGTGGTTTGGTTAACTGGCCGCCTTGACACGAACATAGCTGTTGACTGGGACGTAAACCTCAAACAAAGCACCCTAAAATATTGTAGTAGTTTCGTTAGAAATAAAGAAGTTCTAGCGATAAGGCGTATATTTCCCTAGTTGACATGATTACAAACACCAAATTTTCAAATTGCCTCAATGTTTTTTTTTAAAATTTGTGTAGTTCAGCAGTAAAATATGCATAATAAGTAAAACTATACGTTTCAAAGCGATTCACCATTAACAATACCGTGAAATCGTGTACTTTCTACTCCCATTTCTCATTTTACGCCTTTATACTAGGTACCGTTTAGACCAGACTTTGAGCAATTGCATTGCTAGTTTTAAAAAAGTAAAAGTGCTAAAATGTTAGGGATAGGAATGCTCTTCATTTCCCAAACCTTACCGTATTCCTTCTGCTCATGCGTACGAAATACACCTAAAATTGTGACGTATGCTATTGGAATTATAAAAAGTGTGTCTTTTAGTTTATTTTTAAATGCTCACCCCTCCCCTAGACCCAAGATGCCCTTTGGACAACGACATGTCCCTATAAACATTTACAACCTATGTAAATGGCATTTTGGGTCTAGGGGCGGGGGGAAGCATCTAAAAAAACAAAAAAACTGAAGTCCACCAGTTTCATCTTTCCAATAACAAGCGTCACAATTTTTGGTGTATTTTGTACGCATGCGCAGAAAGAATACGGTAAGGTTTGGGAAATGAAGAGCACTCCTATCCTTAACATTTTAGCACTTTTACTTTTTTAAAACTGGCAATGCATTTACTCAAAGTTTGGCCTAAAGGGCACCCAGTATAAAGACGTAAAATGATGGGTGGAAGTAGAAAGTGGGAGTAGTAAGTGATCATACTCACTTACTATTTTTAAACTTTGTATAATGTTATCGCATGCATCTAAGGGACAAAATCTTATCCTAATGATTTCTTATATATACAGAGTTATCTGAAATTGTACTATGACGTCATTAGCGTTATGTTGCTTAGTGATGACGTTACCTATCTGTTGATGTTATATAGTGTTATCAGTAAACATCTGTTATTGGCACTGAGAGTTTTGTGTTTTTTTTGTGCACGTTTTCACGGTATTGTAAATGGTGAATCACTTAGAAACGTATTTTGTTGCCTGCTATGCATATTTTACTACCAAACTACACCAATTTTGAAAATATTAGGGCAATTTGAAAAGTTGGTGTTTGTTATCATTTCAGTTAGGGGAATATACGCCTTATTGCTTGAACTCCATCCAGGTTAACTGAGCGATATCTTTGCAAAGCCAAAACCAAAAGCAATCAAACAAGAAAAGGCAGCAAAGCTGCGGAAATTTAAAGTCTTTTCTCATTCTACACGTACAGTTCTCCATGTAGTAGCTGAAATTTCACATGGCAAAGACAGAGTTCTTTCAACTTCCATCTTGGATATGTGAAACGGTCCTTTTATCTTATTTTGAGATGTTGCACAGCCCTGCCATCTTATATTGCAGTTGGCAGTAGTGGTCGTCGTCGTCGTCATGGTCGTCATCGTCGTGGTCATCATCATCAACGCCGCCGCCGAGTAGTAGTAGTAGTCAGTTATTTATTTAGTTATCTAGTAGAAGACGTAGTAGTAGTAGTAGTGAGTTACTCATATGAATGGGGCGTGCAACGGCAATTTTTTGGCCCCGCCTCCTGGGGCCCTGGGGAGGGTCAAAAGGTCAAATAACATTTAATTTCAATTACAAAATAAATTTCGAAGATTTTTATACCAAACTTTGTGTGTGTTCTCACAAATGAAAGAAACAAAACATATCAGACATGATTTTTATTCTGTTGCCTGGGTCATGCCCTAGGGCAGGGACTTGGGGGTGCTTAGGGTTCAAGAATCGAATTCTGTCTCACCGTCTGTCCGTTATGATATCTCCTCCAAAACCATTGGACCAAATTCAACCAAATGAAGTGTGTGAGTTACTCACATGCATGGGGCGTGCCACAGCCAAAAAAAATGGCCTTGCCACTGGGGCCCTGGGGAGGGGTCAAAAGGTCAATAATTTCAATTACAAAGTCAATTTCAAAGATTTTTTTACCAAACTTTGTGTGTGTTCTCACAAATGAAAGATAAAAAAAAACATATCAGACGGGATTTTCTTTCTGTCACCTTGGTCATTCCCTAGGGGTGGGACTTTGGGGTGCTTAGGAATCAAAAATTAAATTCCATCTCTCACCGTTATGCTATCTCCTCATGAAACATTGGAAAAGGTTCAACCAAATTTAGGGGCGTGAGTTACTCACATGCATGGGGTGTGCAACAGCAAAAAAATTGACCCCGCTCCCTGGGGATGGGTTAAAAGATCAAATATCATTTAATTTCAATTAAAAGGTCAATTTCAAAGTTTTTATACCAAGTTGGTGTGTGTTCTCACAAATGAAAGATACAAACATATCAGATGGATTTTCTTTCTGTCACCTGGGTCATGCCTTAGGGGTGGGACTAGGGGGTTCTTAGGGGGCAAAAATTAAATTCGTTCTCTCACCGTTATGCTATCTCCTGCTAAACCATTTCCAAATTTGGTGTGTGAGTTACTTACATTAATGGAGTGTGCAACAGCAAAATAAATTTTGCCCCGCCCCCTAGGGCCCTGAGGAGGGGCCAAAAGGTCAAATATCTTTAACTTCAATAACATAGTCAATTTCAAAGATTTTTATACCAAACTTTTTGTATTCTTAAAAATAAGATATGAAATATATTGAATGGGATTTTTGCTCTAACGCCTTGGCCATGCCCAAGGGTAGGGACTTGGGGTGCCAGGTGTGCCCAGGGGTCAAACTTTTCTTTTTTGACATGGTCATGTGGCATATCAAATTGAAGGGGATAATGAGTAGAACAGATTGGCAGTACAATTTTCACCCCTAGGGTCAAACTGGTAACCTTGGGGTGAGGTCATATGGTCAAATATCACTAAATTTCACTTACACAGTCAATTTCAAAGATTTTTATTACAAACTTTGTTTTTGTTTTCACAAATTAAAGATATAAAAAAGGAATTTTCATTCTGTTGCCTGGATCATGCCTCGGTGGTCTGACTTGGGGGTGCTGGGGGTAAAAAACTTGAGAGTGAGGATTTGCGATGGCGCCCCAGCGGCTGCACATTCTAGTATTGTCAATTTCTAATTGCAAAAAAACGAGACGATTTTGCAGTTATCTTAGCAGCCTATACGGAAGAACTTGATATCAATAATAACTGGTCCCAATGTATAAGTCTTAAGTTCTTTAACTTTCTAGAATAGTCCCATGATTATCATAATCTCATTTATCTAAGTTTATTGTCAATTTCTAATTACTTCAATTGATGAAAAAAAACTGGCGATATTGCAGTTATCTCAGCAGCTTATACGAAAGAACTGAATATCAATTATAACTCGTCCCAACGTATAAGTCTGAAATGATAACTTGCTAGATCTCCTCTTCTCATAATTGACATGGAATAGACCTATGACACTATTTTCAGATATTCAGCTAACAATCTCATTTCTGATACAAATCCCTACTTTACTCATGCTTTACACTGTTAGCTATACTTTTGAAATCATCAATAATATTCCAAATGCATATTTCCTATATAATCAAATATTATCTATCTTAATTCTAAAAAAATCCTCCATCAACATAATCTATGTACTCAGACAATATTCCTCCTCCATTCAAATAATACTCTAATGATTCATCCTCCATTACTCTTTGTAATAATCCTCCATAGATACAATATCCTATGTAATCACACAATATCCATCCTCCATTGAAATAACATTCCATTAAAACAGTGACCTATATAAATATAGGTCACTGATTAAAATAAGCTTAAATGAGTATATTTCTAGTGTTGTTTGAGTATTGGTTTTTAATAATCAATCATCGAAATTAATCGGTCAGAAGGTTTCGATTATAATCGAAAGTTATCAAATGTAAGGGAAACACAGGTTCCATCCCAAAGAATGTCTATCCTTGAACTGCTTTATGAAAACATTAAGTGTCAGTTTCATGCTGTTTTATGAACAGTACCTTACCACAACATGTCCTGACAGCAATCTAAATTGAACAGCCATTGACATTAAAACCCTTTATGCACTAATGAATTCTTCCTTCTGGACTGAAACAATAAACTTGTAAAGGTCCATTGTATACATCAATGGGTCACAGGTTATTATTTCGAAATGAAATTGCATTTCTTTCTCTGAAGATTGTTTTTGTCTGAGCAAACAATTTGGACCCTGATGAAATGCCGCATTCTAAGGCATTTCATCTGGGTCTTCACTGTTTGTGACTATGTCACAGTACACATTTAGGACAATGTGCAAAAGGTTAAGGTGTGCACTTGCTATAATTACAGTTTATATCTTTAACCTTGCATTTTCTTGTAGCAAAGTGGCAAATTTAAAATATCAGCTTACAATAGAACCAGGTGTGAATCTCTCCGATTATAATCGATTATTTAGGGAGCGCAGCGGCTCAGTGGTAGAGTGCTCGACTCGAGACCAAAGGGCCGCGGGTTAGAGCCTCACCGGCGTCACTGCGTTGTGGTCCTTGAGCAAGACACATTTATCCTAGCTTAGTACTGGTTCAACCCATGAAGAACCGTCCCTATATAACTGAAAGATTGTTGATGGGACGTAAAGAATCAAATCAAACAAAAAATGATCGATTATTACCAAACACAATCGATAAGTAGAATCGAAACAAATTTTCGATTGATCATCGATTATAATCGATCATCGATACAACACTAATATTTTCCATTTCATTTTTTATAATCCTAAATTAGCATATCCCTTGAAATAATCCTGAAATTTAATTATTTCAAATGAGTACCCTTTCTAGATGTAATCACATATATTGAATAGTCAACAAAATAAAATGATTTCCTATGTACTCACACAATATCCTTCATCCATTGAAATAATACTCCATCGAATTATACTCTATTACATGTACTCCTTGAAATAATACTCATTATGTGCTCACACAATATCCTACCTTTGTTGAAATAATCTTCTATGGATCAATCCTCCATTACTCCTTAAAATAATACTCAATTGAAATATTTCAAATGAGTATCCATCCAAATATTCCAAATGAGTAAAATTTCTATGCAATCAAACAATTTCCATACTCATTGAATATGAACACAATATCCTTCCTCCATGAAAAAATATTGATCCATCCAACATTACTTCCTTGAAATAATTCTCTACTGAAATATTCCAAATGTATATTTTCTATGTAATCAAATAATATCCATCCTCCTTGAAATAATCCCCCATTGAAACTATCTCCTACATGTATGTACTCACAACATATTATTCCTCCTATTATTCTCCAATAAAGATGAAATATTCTAAATGTGCATATTTTCTGAGTAATCAACTATGTCCATCCTCCTTGAAATAAGCCACCATGAAATCATCTAATTCTATATATCACACAGTAGCCATCCTCATTGATATAATCATCCATTGAAACAATCTCTTATGTACTCACACAATATCTTTTCTCAACTGAAATTATACTCATGACTTTAATATTTTTATATTATTGTTTTGTGTGTGTGGGGGGGGGCAGATTTTTATCTCAGCATCTTGGGGAAATTACCATGCAGACCCTGAGATTTGGAATTATACAAAGTTAGGAAAAAGTAAGTGCTCAGTAGGCATCCATCATACTCTGCCTTAAAAATTCAATACAAAGACAAATTAATCCATTAATCAATGGCCATAACTCAGTTGAATATGTATGAAATTTTAAATGCAGTTGTCCCAACCTAGATCTTATTTTTATACAAAATTCCATCATATTTTCAAATCAAGGACGATAATTCTGTAGTTATCTTATTAAATCCTTCCCAATATCGACTCTCATGCAAAGTTTGAAGAAAAATTATCAAATAATGCTCAGGGTAGATCACCGAAACCGATGTTCAACATACATTTTGTAAATAAAGGGCAATTACTCTGTGCTTATTTGACGAAATTACCCATCTGCAGTGTATGATCCCAAACTACTTCTATATATCCTCACCTAATCACAAATTTTGCTATCAGAGAGGAAAGAAAGGGAATAAAGAAATTATTATTTTAAAATAAAATTATTGTTTATTAAAAAGAATATGATATCAGACTAGTGGCTAGTCTAACCTATTTCCAACTATAAAATTGACAGAGCGCTAGCACCCAAAAATATAAATATTGACCCTTTTGCTGCTAGCAGTGACTTTTTTCATCTGCTGATAACCAGACCCTGATCAGGACCTATAAAATGGAGGTCCTGATCAGGATCAAAATTCTAAACCATAACTTTTGACATTCTGCTAGGGTTTCAGAATTTTTTTTTTAAAGTTAATTCGGGACAAAAGAGGCTCTGATCAGACTGTTCCTGTTTATTGCAGTTCATTTGGTACAGATTCCATGCACTTCAACTGTATTTAACAATACCAGCCATGATCTGCCAGTTTTCCAATCTTCACACAGAGGTCTCTCACCCCTGTTGTCCTCTGCTTTTTGCCATCTTTCTATTTAGCAGCACTCTCTTCAAGCTTTACTTGCTAAGATTTTGATCCCAAACTGGGCCTTTTAACCCAGGTTTCGCACCACCCCAGTATTTCAATGCCAGTATCATGACAGACTGCTTGCATAGAAGGTAGTACCTACAATCAAATGTTAAACTAATTGAAATGCCAACGACTCCAAACAAATATACTTTTTTTAGAAACTGTCGAAAACAGTAAACCCTGATACAGAGGATTGGCTTTGGCAGTAAGTCTTAAAGTCTCAGGGCCATCACCGAGAATTTGAAAGTGTTCTGGCGGAAGATAGTATCGAGTACTGAAGGTACGAAATGGGGGAGAGCATGTGAGGCCTCTGGGGGGGAAGACTCCTCTTGTTAGGGGGTTTTGGGGATCTTCCCAGAGAATTTTTTTTTAATTTTGAGCACCTCTATCATGTGTGTTTAATGCTTTCTTTGTCAAATTGATGATTTTGGACCAGATTTCAATCATTTTGGTCAAGTTTTTGCTAGAAAAGGTATTTCTTGATGCGGGAGAAACTTCATTCTGGACAAAATCTTTTTCAGACAGTCACAATTATGCATGTTTCTTAGACATTATTTTATCTACATGTCAAGGCAGGTTTTACTTTTAGCACTGACCACAAGTTGGTGGCACTTCGAAGACTCATTTTTTGAAAAGCTATACTTATGTCTTTTCATTTCAATACCCATTAAAGATGTATAAGTTGTTAAGATTTCGATGCCCAAATCTCCTTGTTGACAGGCCAACATACACAAATGACATCGTAATGAAGCCAGAGCCTACTGTTGAACCATGACAGCTGAAAACTTCTCTGCTCATGCTTCTTTACGCCAAATGAATGTTGAGGGAACCAAAAAATTTTGGGCTGATTTTGGAACAGGCAACACATGTTAATGGATAATGGAAAATTGACATGGTATGCCTCACGGCTTAGAATGCATGCTCCTAGTATACATGTTAACTCGAAACGTTTTAAACACACTTTGTCGCCCGACATGTTCTGTGATTAGAAAAAAACATATTGTCAATTTGAAGGGGTTAAAACTGGATCTTAGAGAGTATCATGACATTGATAAATAGGCCCCAACACGAGAAAACCTGTCTTCTGGGCTTCCGCCATGTCAGACTCAAACTACACATTCTCAGTAACAGATACTACTAGCTAGAATGCTGAAATGTTGCGTGTACTGTGTAGCAAGTTTATCAATTATTCTTTCCTGAGAGCAAATAGCAAAGGCGCTGATAGGTCTGTGTGGATGCGCCAGCAGGTCTGCGCGTTTGTTGTTCACATGCAACTTAGTCAGATTTTCTAGGGACACAGCCCAAATCAATAGTTTAGCGATTATGTTTTGTGGTTGGAATCAGAAACAATTGAAACAGCATAGCCTAAAAGTGATTCAATTGCTCTCCAATAAAAAAGCATGGTTTAATATGGGAGCACAGACCAAATCATTCATCAACCAGAACAATGGCTGAGAACATTATCTTTGGTCTTACATCATAAACAGAGTCCAGTATGCCAGAAGTGCACTCAAAAATGTCTCTGCCTTTGGCAAGAACAACTATTTTATTCAAGATGTTATGCTGTTATTACCTACAGGAACTTTAAAACTAACTTGCTATTCTAAGTCACTTGGTAACTAATCTGAGACTTCTTGGATGATAAAAGCCTTTTGATAGTTTCTGATTTGGCAGCATTAATGCTAAAGAAAAAAGATAGAAGCCAGAGAAAGTTCTGGTTATTCCTGGTGAATCCATGATGTTTCCCCCCCCAAGTCCAGTTCGCCCCCTAGGCGTTTCGCCCCAGGACGATTCACCCCTAAAAATTTGGCAAGTCTCCATCTACATCCATACTTTGTGTGTGCAAGCCACATAGGCCCTGGAGAGTAAAAATTGCTTGTCATCAGTATCTACATTGCCTGTCTGACATGATATACATGAAATAACTAAATTATCTTAAATCTAATTGACGCTATTCTGACCATTATCAGTCTTTAACTACTGACAGTGACCTATATTAGAGTGACTAGAAACTCTAATAAGATACCAATACTCAAATCAAATAACACTGTCGTGTATCTTACACAGGTAAATGAGGGAAACTCGATATCATTTATCTACACGAGTGGCTTTTACCGCTGATTTGGAATACACAGCGTAATTTCTCTATTGTTTACCTAAACTTTTAACACCTTTATAAACACCAAAATTATATAATAACGATAATTATGAATCATTTGACATCTTAGTTTATGAATATTGATAAATCGAGACACAGATATAGCCATGTTTGAAGCTTTATTCGTCAGAGTGAAAGAGGTATTTTTGAAGCCATTTTTTGCAGATTTCCGCAACTTTCTTAAAATCGGCCGTTATTTACACGGTCATGACTCAATCGGATTAGTTTTTACATTGCAGAAACAAAGCATTTAGCAATATTTCATATATGTTTTTTCGATTGTTATTAACAATTTTTACCAATAAGCGATATTAAAGACGAAGTACGCTCTTTAAAGTACCTATAAATGCAGCGGTCTCACAAGCTGCATCGCCATTTTGAGTGTGTACTATAAAAGGCGCACCAGGCGTTAGTCACATGACACATGCCACGACATACCTATATGGCTGAAAAATGAAGTGTCCAGTCACTCTAATATAGGTCACTGCTACTGATGACTATTGCAGGTGATCAGTATCTATCAAGTGATCAGTATCTACACTAGTTTTAATGATATACTTGAAAATACTAAACTATTTGAAATCTAATTTACGCTATTCTAGTGTTGTATCGATGATCGAATATAATTGATGATCAATCGAAAATTTATTTTAATTCTACTAATCGATTGTGTTTGGTAATAATCAATTATAATTAGAAAGATTTACACCTGGCTCTATTGTAAGCTGATATTCTAAATTTGCCAATTTGCTACAAGAAAATGCAATGTTAAAGATATAAAATGTAATTATAGCAAGTGCACACCTTAACCTTTTGCACATTGTCCAGAGTTCTCACTAGGATTTAGAAAATAGGAGTAAAAATGCTGTTTGCCAGAAAAGCTTGGAGTTTTACCATACTTTTCTATTGGCACTTTTGAAAAAGTTGGAGTCAGAATCAGAAAGTTAGAGTAAAATAATCCTAATTTCGAGTTAGTGAGAACTCTGATTGTCCTAAATGTGTACTGTGACATAGTCACAAACAGTGAAGACCCAGATGAAATGCCTTAGAATGCGGCATTTCATCAGGGTCTTAATTGTTTGCTCAGACAAAAACAATCTTCAATTCTATTTTGAAATAATAACCTGTGACCCATTGATGTATACAATGGACCTTTCCAAGTTTATTGTTTCAATCCAGAAGGAAGAATTCATTAGTGCATAAAGGGTTTTAATGTCAATGGATGTTCAATTTAGATTGCTGTCAGGACCTGTTGTGGTAAGGTACTGTTCATAAAACAGCATGAAACTGACGCTTAATATTTTCATAAAGCAGTTCAAGGATAGACATTCTTTGGGATGGAACCTGTGTTTCCCTTACATTTGATAACTTACGATATAAATCGATCATCAATCGAAACCTTCTGACCGATTAATTTCGATGATTGATTATGAAAAGTCTAATAATCAAACAACACTATGCTATATCATCTGTTATTGGTTGTAATAGTGTTAGTGTAATCGTATATTGCCACATTCATCAGTATCTACAGTGCCTGTTATGATATACATAAATTTACTAAATTATCTTAAATCAAACGGATATGAATCACGTTAAACAATGTAGATACGGATGACACACATAGGTTTAGATAAACATTTTTTTTGGCCTTAAAATTGTAAACATTTTCTTACCCATCAGTTTTAACATGTGTTTTGGGTGCTCAAAACCACCATCTCAATGAGACGGTTCTTTTGAGTACACACAACATACGCTTTGGTTGAGAAATAAGAAAGTTAATTTCTTGGTACGCACTCTTAACCAAAGGCCTGGCATATATCGCATATATGTCCTCCGAAATGCCTGTCATGATTAGGGCTGCCACGTTTACGAAATTTGGTAAAGGTTTACACAAGTTCCAATAACCGAAACGATTCCATTTACACGGAATCTCCAGATTTGATTTTTTTTTCATTTTGCAGATCGGTAAAATCGCTGATTTTTTTCCTTGAAAACTTATTTCACGTGTAAACGGTACCGTTTCGTGTTTTTGCAATAAACGATTAATTACAAAATTGGCCTACCATTACTCCATGGCTCTCTATAATAAATATATAAATGTTTAATTTATTTTAAATGAGGCTTTGATTTTGAAGGGTTTACAGAAGTGGGGCGAAAGGACCATGGTTTATGGGCGAAATGACTTGGGTGTAGGGGCGTAATACCTAGGCATCAGATTTGGGGTGAAATCACTCTGGGCGAACTGGTCATGTGCCATGATGGGGCGAAACACCTTGTTACCATCCTTTGTGCACAATCATTTGGTACAGAAATGCCTACAGACAGTACAGTGGAATTACATGTTTTGACAGTAAAACATTTAGAAAGCTGATGTAGTGTGGGGACACTTGCACTTTACCAGGCACAATGGTACAGTTCGTTCATTTAGCATATGATAAATGGGGGCTTATGCTCAATTGTATGTATACTCAGGTTATAACTAGGTTCAGTTGATCATGATTTCTAAGTATATACTTCGATCGAAGTATATACTTAGATCGAAGTATTGAAATCTATCTATCTATATATCTTCCAGTACACCTAAACCTCCGAGGAGGACGTAAGGTGGTGTTCCGGTATATACCAGGAGCTAAAGGGTGTTAGATGGAATAAAAGCATAGAAAAAAGTGGGAGAAATGAGTTTGTACAGTGCGATGGAGAGTGCTAGTAAAGTTAAAAGATAAAACAGATGCTGGTATCTAGGGAGTTGAGTGGGCTACCTGGCAAACAGCTGTACTGAACTGTGCCAAGGTAGGCAGGGTTGGTATGTGTTGTTGTAGGGCGTTCCAATGTATTATTGTCCGAGGAAAGAAGGTGAATTTGTAGAAGACTTTTAGAGTTGTGATCTGTCGTTACGCTATAGGGTGATTTCTTGAAGAGGGGCGGTTGTTCCGGATCAGGTAGTCAGATGCAGGAATGGCCACTAGGTCGTATGTGACCTTGTATAGAAGTACCAGTCGACTATCTATGCGTCGTTGGTCGAGGGTGCGCCAGTTGAGATCCTGAAGCATTGATGACACGCTAGATGTGTATTGGTAATCACGGGTTACCCATCTAGCGGCCCTACGTTGTACGGACTCAAGTTTATTTATGTCTAGATCTGTGTGGGGGGACCACACAGTAGAGGCATACTCTAGCTGTGGGCGGACAAGGGTTTTGTATGCTGTCGATTTCAGGTCCTTGTTATGGACCCGAATGTTGCGCTTGAGAAAACCTAGTGTTTGATTTGCCTTTTTGGTATGTTGTTGATGTGTATGGACCATTTGAGGTCTTCTGATATAGTGACCCCTAAGTATTTTGCAGATGAGACACTTTCAAGTACACAGCCATGGAGATGATATTTTGTTTGTAGGGGTGTTTTGCGCCGGGTCACATGAATGACCTGGCATTTGGAGGGATTAAAGCTCATGTCCCAGAGCTTTTCCCAGTTTTCTAGGATTTCTAGGTCTTTCTGTAGGATCTCTGAGTCAGCTTGCTTATCAAGAGCAAGACACATGGCTGTGTCGTCTGCGAATAACCGGACTCTGGATCTAACCTGTTCCAGGAGGTCATTTATGTAGGCCAGAAACAATATGGGTCCGAGAACCGAGCCCTGCTGGACACCTGAGGACACTGCAATATTATCGGAGTTAGTGCCATTTAGTATAACTGATTGCGTTCTGTTGTCGAGAAAGTCTTTTATCCAATTTAGAATGTTCCCCCTTATGCCGTAAACGTGAAGTTTTAATAATATTTTTTCGTGAGCAACTTTGTCGAAAGCCTTACTAAAATCAAGGAGGATAAGGTCTGTTTGTTTTCGGGATTGCATGCTTTTGGAGAGTTCATCAACAAGCATAATGAGTTGTGTCTCGCAGGACCTCTTTTCCCAAGAACCCATGTTGCAGTTCTGAAATAATGTTTTGTTCTGTGAAGTGTTTAGAAATACCTGAAGCCACGACATGCTCAAGCACTTTACAGAGGACACAGGTCAGGGATATTGGCCGATAATTGGCTGGTTCGGTTTTGTCCCCCTTTTTAAAGATAGGGGGTACATTGGCCTTTTTCCAGATAGATGGGAGTCTCCCTGTATCAAGGGATTTTTGGAAGATCAATTTTAGGATAGGAGCAAGTTCTTTGTGGAGGGTCTGAAGGACTATAGGTTTAAGTTAGTCTGGGACAGCAGCTTTATGGGGGTTAAGGCCTTTGAGCAATTTTTCTATGCCATTGGAGGAAACTTGTATATCAGGCATTTTGGGGTGTGGGCTGGGTTTAAAGGAGGGGTTCGTGCCAGGGTCATGTTGAGATTGAATGGGATTGAATAAGGTTGATGATTATTTTTGTAAGGATACAGAATTGCAAAATTATACTAAGACAGGGGTGAAGAGGATCATAAACTCTTTTATATTTCAAAATAATTTTCAATTTTTACCTGTGCATTTTCTTATTTTTGAAAAAAAATGTTTTAAGGGTTTCTTTTGAGATGCCCCCTCAGATAAAACAGAAATACACACTCATGTCACGCTTGATGATTTTTCTCCTCACAGTGACATGGGGGACAGCCTCAAAAATATCCTGAATGCATGTTTTTTCCTAAAATGCAAAAATGCAGGGGTGAAAAATGGAAATTATTTTGAAATATAAAAGGGTTTATGATCCTCTTCACCCCTGTCTTAGTATAATTTTGCAATTCTGTATCATTACGTATTTAATCCCAATACTTCGATCTAAGTATATACTTCGATCGAAGTATATGTTGTTGTTGTTGTTGTCGATCTATTTATGGCACTATGATGTTGCCCATAGACTCTATGTGCTGTCAATTCTCTGGTGCTTCTCTCAATGTACTTTATACTCATGTAACACAGGTACGTATGAAGGGTTCGGGTGTGTTTTAAAAGATTTGAGGTTAAAACCTCTTTGAGCTCCTAATGAATTCCATTAGGGCTCCAACAAGATTATGCTGTGCTTCCCTACTTATGTCTTCAACCATGCCGGTAAGCACTTTAATATCAATGTTACCAATATGGTTTGCATCTTCCCTATGCAGTGTTCCACCTTCTCTTGTAGTTGAATCCTTTCCTTGTCAAACTTCTTGCACTCAAATAAGTAATGATTCAGATCTTCCGGGATGTTGCACCTGTCACAAAGATTTGAAATTTCTTTATTTATCTTTGACTGGTGATTGTTCAGTTTGGAATGACCACTAACTAACTGATTGAGATGTGAGAAAGTCATTCTGTCTTTTTCTCCCCAATATATTCTCTTCCCAACCTCTGAAAACACCTCATGAATGAACGACTTATTTTCTGCACATGCGAATCTGTTATTCCATTTTTCCACTGCCTTGTTCTTCATGTCTTGAAATGCTTCTCTTTTATCCCAAACTGGGGGAACATTCACATCTGACCCACTCATTTCAATTGCTGCCTGTTTTGCCTGCTGATCCGCCAACTCATTTCCCTCGACCTCCTTATGGCCAGGAACCCAATGCAGCTTAATTTCGTTTTGCCTTTCCCTTATCTTGCTCAAGTTATTTTCAATGTCCAGGATTATTTCTATTTTATTTCTTGGTAATTCATTTCCAAAAGCTGTTCTTATTGCTGGTTGACAATCTGTCAGGATATGTATATTCTTGTGCTTCACTGTAACTGTCTCGGCCAAAAACTCCAAACCAATTTGTATTCCTACCAGCTCTCCTGTGTAATTGTTGCTTAATGGGCTAACTCCCTTTTGTAAAAGGATAGGAGAGGTGGAATACCCATCCAAGTAGATAACAGCTCCCGCACCGGTTGGTCCAGGATTGGTAAGGGCTGATCTGTCTGTGAAAAGGAGAACATCCCTGTTGCTACACTGATCCAATACTTCTCTGATGTTCACCTCCTGGTCTTCTTTTGTGTTTGAAAATTCTTCAGTATCCAACAAGCCTATGTCCTTAATCAAACCCATATACTCTCTAGTATACTTGAAATCCTTCTCTATTTTGTCAAACTCAACTAGTCCCTTCATCTCCCTGAATCTGGACATAAGTAGATGGAATATTGAAGGTTTTCTCCCAACAATCTTGTCATTTTCTGCCCATGCCTCAAATTCAGCTCTTAACGGATCGATCCATCTGGATGTTTTGCACCAATCCTAACCACCTCCTGTGCCTGCCTGAGTTTCAGCTGCAAGTCAATTGGTTGGGAATTTGTTAATGCTTCCAGTGCTTCAGTGCTGGTACTGTTCAAACATCCTGATGCCTTGATCATAGCAGCCCTGTGAATCTTAACAAATTCTTTGGAACTCTCATCCACAGAACCTACTGTAACGGCAACTCCATATTCCATGATAGGCAGAACCAATGATCTGTATAATTTCATAAACACTGACTGACTGCAACCTTTATGACCTTGTACAAAACTTTCAATACCCCGTAATGCACTGAAAGCTGACTGTGTTTTTTCTTTCACATGTTGTTTAAAATTCAACTTGTCATCAACAGTTATCCCTAGAATCTTTTTGGCCTTAACTATTTTCAGTAACTCTCCCTTTAATCGGATTTGGACAAAGGATATATCCACATCATCACTAGCAGTAAAGACTAACACCTCTGTTTTCTCTGGAGCTATACTCATATTCCAGTTCAAACACCAATTTTCCCCTATATGAGCATCTCTATTCACTACTGCATTTGCTATCACCAGGGATTTGTCACTTTTCCATACACTGTTATCATCTGCATACTCAGCATGATCACTAACCATTCCTTCTGTGAAATCTCTTGTGTACATATTGCAAAGAGTTGGGCTGATTACTGACCCTTGAGGTATCCCTACTGTAGGCATGAACAATTGTGAGGTATAGTCATTGACCTTTAAATAGTACATACTATCCATGATAAAAATCTTAATGTATAACCACAGTCTTCCGCTAATGCCATATGTTGAAGCTTTTTTGAGTAACCCTGCCCGCCAAATCCTCTCATAACAGGACTCAAAATCCATCACTGTTACAACTGTATTTTCATTCTTATTTCTCGCCTCAGATACTGAGTTACACATCCTCAAAACTGTTTGTACAGAGGACTTCTGTTTTCTGAAGGCAAATTGTGTCTTCGCAACTCCCTCCTCTACTTCCAGTTTCCACACTAATCTTTTGTTAATAACTCATTCCATTACCTTCCCAATAACACTCTCTAATGTTATTGGTCTATAGGACCTCACGATATTATAGTTTGATTTTCCAGGTTTTGGTAGCATTATTTTAGGATCCAACTTGAATGCTTGTGGTAACACTCCTAACGACCAACTTTTATTAATAAGGTTATGTATGGCCTTCACAATAGCTTCACCTCCTTTCCTAATACAGACACCAAAAATTTTCTCTTCAGGACTGGGTGCGCTATTACTGGGTGTCTGTAAAATGGCGGCCTCCACTTCCTGAGTGGTAATGTCACTGTTTTAATGTCCACAATCTTGTAAATAACTATTATCTTTAATTGCTGCCTCCTCAACAGTACTAATGTCCTTAATCTCCTGTTCCACTGAATTGAACCAGTCCTCATCATAAGCCTTGACATCTAGTGATTCTTTATCATATCTCTTCTTCATCTCTGTGAAAATTTCCTCATTGACACCGCCAAACTTCCATCTTCTTTTTCTATTGGTTGTATAACTCCTTTACTGTTATTGCTCTTAGCCCTGTTGACAACTTTCCAAAACTCGCCAGGCTTTTTGGGATCCATAAGTTTGACCACCTCATCCAAATATTCATCTCTAGCTTTAAATACCTCTTCCTTAAACATATTTCTAATCTCTTCCAATTTAGCCTCATTGGATTGGTCTTTCCTTTTTGAAAAAGCATGCTTAGCTTTCCTGAAGCTTTTCGATAACTCAGTTAACTGCTGTGAAGTATATACTTAGAAATCATGATCAACTGAACCTGATAACAGCCAACCATATCAAACGTTTAAAGAAATAATTTAGAAGCAAACAGACCCTAAAACCCTAGTCAAAATTAGTTGTGCCCGGTAAAGTGCAATCTAGTCGTAGTGTGAAATGACTGAAGCATTTGTTGCACAAGTTACAGGTAGGGAGTTGTTGTTGAGTAAGGAGAAAGCCGCGAAAATAGAGAACACTGGCTACTTTCACTTCAGATCCCGAATTCTGGTAAGCGCATCCCACGCTATTATGCTTTATCACATCATTTTACTTGGACAAATATCAATTTAAGCTTTCGGCATCCGATATAAACACTACCTGATACACAGGGAATGTTCGATTTCTGTTATTAATAGCAATATCAATGAATATCGATCACTGTCGATTGTCGAGCATTTCCACAAAATGGCGGATCACTTCGAAGCTTTTGACAGTTGCTAAGGGCTGGTACCCCCATATGTCTGTCCTCAAAGATCTATAAGCTGGCGAAAAAAAATATGACGGAACCTGTAGAATAATAAGTTTCCATGATCTCGGGCGGTTTCGCTAAATTATTCAAATGCCAACTATTTTCAATCTACACAGATATATTCGAATATAATGACTTTTCTGCGTATATATTCGTGTAATTAATTGTTTAAAATACCTTCGGTGTTAAGTAACAGTTGTCTGTGACTTTTGCTTTATGTCGTATATGTTCGACATCGGGCGGAAACTGCCTAAGGCATTACGAAAACAGAAAGTGTTTACAATCTATAGACACCTCGACCACCCCCTTCGGGAGTTGTCGAAGCCGCCTTCGGCGGCTGGTGTCTATAGAAAAATACGTGGAGGATCTTACATGATTTATCTAAGTAAAGAATTGTCTTATTAATTTGTTAAGTGAGTTGGGGAAAACAGATAAAATTCGAGACTTGCAGAGCATTTCATCTCTTAATCGCAGCAAGTTCATTTAAATTCTGTAATATAACATCACAAGTGTTGTCATATTTTTTTTATCACAGAACATAATAATTACTATAAAATGCAATTTTGGCGTGTTAACGCCAATATTTTGCTATAGTTTACGCAGCCCTGACACTAATAAAACTTCAAATTACTAGCTTATGCCCTGTGCAGCGCGAAATTATAATGGGACCTGCAATTTAGAGTGTGTATTTGCAAATTATTTTTCTTAATTATCATTGCAACCAAAACATTTGCTTTGTGCACTAAAAATGTCTTAATGAGTCGTTCGTTTCATAAAACATGTTTAAACTGATGGATAAGAAACTAATCGATCTTCTACGCTTATAGTGGTAACTGTACATCCTTAGGAGTGAATTGTGCTATGAAAAACACATTTTGCCAGCCGTGTGAATAATACGAATGCTATGCATGCTATTATAGATTAGAGTGCACGCACTGAGTTTCAATAATTGATCAAAACGTATATTCAACGTCAATTTGAAAACATCAGAGTGAAATAAGCAATTCGAATATAAACTCCACAAAAATGGTAATCATGATTTGTCGGTTCTCAACTTTTCGTTAATCTTTTAAAAGCTCCTGAGCATGTGTGATTTACTACTTTTCCCCAAGAGAGCTTAACTTTCATATAGCAAATGATGCGTCATTTAAACTAGCATAACAAATCGCGTCAGAGAAATGTATGTTAAAAGTTTCCCTGCCGTTGCGAGTAAATCCTAATTGGCAGACATTTGAACAAATAAAAACCAGTTTCAATAGAATTATTCGAGAACAGGCCTGAGCTGAGTGGAATTTGACAAGATTGTCAAGACAACAACATAAACCAGTAACCGCATGCTACAATGCTAGAAAAATAAACTTTGGTCCTGGGCCCCTACTGACGGAACTTTCTGGTAAATGGTAAAGATCATACACGCATCCAGATAACGGCAATGACGTCCATTGGGTGTGAATTGAAGAATATGGTAACGCTTAGCCAGATAATAAGTTGTATACTGTGTTAATCGTTTCCACACTGATATGGATAACATTTCTTCTCTAAGATGAATTTCTATTTTCTTTAAGACGCACCAGCTGGCATTTGTCGCATGGAGCTGGTAAAACTTCTTCCCTTGCATTGGTTTTGTTCTTATATATACTCATGGAAAAAGAAAGGAGTACTTTTCGTTCTGACATAATGCTCCGAAAAATGCACTTTTGCGTAGCCTGGCAATGCTGATTTCCGTGGCATATATCTCAAAGTCCAAGAGAATGGCGAAGATACTTCGAGTTATCCGAAGTTCGACAAAGCTAAATGTGACGTCACCTCAATATGATATACATGTTCAATTTCTCAAAGACATAATTTTGCAGTGCATGTGTAGTCAAATTGTTCCTACTGAAAACCAGATATAATAGAAATGAAGACAAAAAGAAATGCATTTTAGTTTGTTTTATTGCCATTTTAATTACGTTATGGACCGCCATAACGCCACAGCTCCCGGCAGCGAGGTGACCCAGATTTAGGAATTAGATTGGTGCAAATGACTAAAAGCTCTGGAATAAATTGGTTTCCGTCTCATGAAATCAAAGCAACAACAAACATGGGCGTAGACCTTTCGTGAGAGCCTGTAAACGATACATAAGAACCGGTAATCTAAGATGGCTATAAGTCATGTTTACTCGCTGATCAGAGCTTAGAATTCATTCTGTATTCTATTTTTTTAGTCAAAACAACGTAACATTTAAGAACAAAACATCGCTTATGATTAATTTTCAGGCTAAAAATCGCTAATCATTATAAATGATGGCCAAAAATCGCGGGTGTCTAAACTTTCCGTAACGGACGTTATTACCGGAAGGGACTTGTTTATACCCCATTTTATCGGTTTCCCAAGTAATTTTGGTAAATATAATTGTCTATTTTGATTAGTATGCTATTTCTGCAGACTGTTGTCGCTTTTGATGTAATATTTATACTGACCATATGCCGTATATATGTTTGGTTCCATATAACCAATAGCTTTTGCTTCAACTCGATTTTATATTAAACTTTTATATTAAGTACGTCTAATGGGGTAGCAAATGTACTCTAACTACCAAGATAGATAGTCTATACTGTACATGCAATTACATATGCATGTGGCAGTTGGAAAGTGCCTTTTTTGGAATGCATATTTCAAGTCAAAATAAAGCTCTTACAAATAATATTTAAGTTGTCTTCAACATTAAACTGTGCATGCTTAATAATGGCAACTGAAGTTATACATATTGTAGGAAAAATCATAGGAAAAGGGTCTGTTCGGTAATAATGCTCGTTCCTATAAGTTTAGACGCTGGAACATCGCTAATGCAAAAACCAATCCAAACACTTTTGCCTAGTGGCAACGACGCATTAGAATTGTCTGCACGAAAAACTACTTTCTCTAGTGACTAAAATTGCTCCATACGAGGGTCATTTGGAAATGCCTAGCACGGCATCAGCACTCCACAATGCGGTGATAAAATGCTTTCAAATAATACATTTTTGGAAACTAGAATTCAACGGCTACTTGATGGCTTGATTTTTGTCGAAAAAGGACTTGGCGTGCACGTGCAGCGCATGCTCAAAAACAGTAGGGGTTTATATACTGGCGGAAATTTTAAGCAAAATACTTGGAAAAAATCGAAGGAATTGGGGACCTTATTTGCGATCATGATTTAACATATTAACGAGTCGGTGCCAACTTATTTTTTATTAGAATATATCATGCGATCACTGCTTGCACGACTACCACCTTTACATTCGGAAAATGTTGACTATTAGAAAAAGGTAAACTTTAAAAAATGGGACTTTTTCGATTTTCTTTATACTTTTTCTTTAAATTGTGTCACTACAGGAGCACGAAAAATGCCTATTGAGTATATGTTTCGCTTTATTTGTAGCGAACAATGCATAAAAATCATTTCGTCGCGCAAAAAGTGTGGCTTATTTAGTTCTGTATTCAAGAAAATTATTCCTAATAACACTATCCCTACTTTTACAGAAGCGGGTGGGGTAACGTAACCCCTCACAATTTGTCGATGGCATAAGAACTTCTCATGGTATCGCGTTAACCATCACAAAATTGATTGATTTCTACTCTACTTTTTTGTTTGCCACAGTTTTCAATTGAAATGAGCCAGAACGTCAACTTAAAGCTAAACTTACTCTGCCCTCTGTAAAGATTATACGAGTTATCTTCCCTTTGTTCCGGTTTACAAAATTTATTTTGGTTTCAATACTAAGAGCATAAACTGTGCTCCACAAAAATACCAACGCACGGCATTTTTAAACTACTGTTGGTTATATATTTTCAAAATATGAGCATTCTGACATGCGATTTTTAGTTGAAAAAATAGCGCACTGCTTTCATTTCTAGACGGTTTAGGTATTGCTGTTTCGGTATTTATTTATTAGAAACTTCCAACTCGGTCATCAATTGTATAATAACTGTACCAGATAGTGGCCTACAAAATGGTACAAAATTATCTAATTTCATGAACTAATGTTAATGTTCTGCACTCTTTTCAAAATGTAAAATGATATATTTTCCCCTGAAATTTTGCGTTTTCCAGTATACAAACAGTACATGTATTCACAATAATATTTTTCGTGTCTGCATTATAATATCCTCATGAAATTTGTGCCATAGCATAGAGTAAAAATAGCTCTTTAAAATGATACCAAACATGATTGGGTTTGTTAATCGGTTACTGAGATAAAAGATCATGCTAAGAACTTTCCAAATGCCCCTCGTATATCGATTTTAATCGGAACAATCACAACTTACGAGGGTTATTTGGAAAGTTCTTAGCATGGCATTGTAACTCCACAATGCGTTGATAAAATGGTATCAAATAATATATTTTTGGAAACTAGACTTCAAGGGCTACTTGATGGTTTGATTTTTGTCGAAAAAGGACTTGGCGTGCACGTGCAGCGCATGCTCAAAATGGGTAGGGGTTTATATACTGGCGGGAATTTTAAGCAAAATACTTGGAAAAAAGCGAAGGAAAATTGGGGACCTTGTTTGCGATCATGATTTGACATATTAACGATTTGTTGTCAACTTATTTTTTATTAGAATATATTGTACGATCACTGCTTGCGTCGTACGACTACTACCTTTACATTCGGAAAATGACGACTAAAAGAGAAATGGTAAACTCTCAAAAATGGGACTTTTTTCGAATTTTCTTTATACTTTTACTATAAATTGTGTCACTACAGGAGCACGAAAAATGCCTATTGAGTATATGTTTTGCTTTATTTGTAGCGAACAATGCATTAAAAGCATTTCGTCGCGCAAAAAGTGTGGCTTGTTTGGTTCTGTATTCAAGAAAATTAATCCTTATAACACTACCCCTACTTTTCAAGAAGTGGGTGGGGTAACTTAACCCCTCATATTTTGTCGATGGCATAAGAGCTTCTCATGGTAACGCGTTGACCATCACAAAATTGATTGATTTCTACTCTCAAGTTGTTTTCACATTTTTGTTTGCCATGGTTTTCAATTGAAATAAACCAGAAGGTCATCTTATAGCTAAACTTACTCTGACCCATTGAAAGATTATACGAGTTATCTTCCCCTTGATCTGGTTTACAAAATTTATTTTGGTTTCAATACTAAGAACATAAAGTGTGCTTAACAAAAATACCAACGCACGGCATTTTTAAACTACTGTTGGTTATATATTTTCAAATATGTGCATTGTGACATGAGATTTTTAGTCGAAAACATTAGCACACTGCTATGCTTTCTAGACGGTTTAGGTCCTGCTGTTCCAGTATTAAGTTATTAGAAACATCCAACTCGGTCATCAATTGTACAATGACTGTACCAGATTGTGGCCTACCAAATGGTGCAAAATTATCTTATTTCATGCTCTATTGTTAATGTTCTGCACACTTTTCAAAAGGTAAAATGTTGTATTTTCCACTTAAATTTTGCGTTTGCCAGTATACAAACGGTACATGTATTCACAATGACATTTTTCGTGTCTGTATTTTAATATCCTCATGAAATTTGTGCCATAACATAGAGAAAAGATAGCTCTTTAAATTGATACCAAACATGATAGGGTTTGTAAATTGGGTACTGAGATATCAGACCATGCTAAGAACTTTCCAAATGCCCCTCGTACTATAATTTTCTTTGTCGTCAAAACAGGGTGTAGCCACTACTTTCTCTAGCGACGAGAATTGCTCCATATATCGATTTTAATGAACAATCACAACTTACTATAATTTCCTTTGTCGCCAAAACAGGGTGTTGCCAACTGACATCACGCAAACAAGTCCGTGCAATAAGCACACCGGTAAACTCCCACTTAATATAGGGAAAAGGGGGGTTTGTAGGGATATGCCCCTGGAGGTTTCGCCCCCTGGTGGTTTCGCCCCACTGGCGGCTTTGCCCCACTGGAGATTTCGCTCCACTGGAGGGTTCGCCCCATTGGAGGTTTAGCCCCACTTAAATACAAATTACATTTTTAAAATAAAAAGGATA